>OU343063.1:13430488-14762973 GCA_910593695.2 Ocypus olens | reverse complement strand
AAGGGCCACATGAAGTATTACACACAAGCCGCGGGCCGCATTACCAAAAAAAAACTACAATTGAAACCAAACAAAAAATTATGATTTTTACCTTGTATATAATTTTTTTTAAATTTTATACCAACCTTGCCGGGCCGCAGACAACTTGTAAGTAGGCCGCATGCGGCCCGCGGGCCGCGTGTTTGACATGCCTGGTGTAACACCTGGAGTCGTAGAAGTTTGTGATTTTGTTAATGGATTTGTAAAACACCATTTCTCTGTAGCGTTACCAAATAACGCAAGTAATGCATCTTTGCCTAAAGAAAAGTCATACATTGGTGGCAAAATTCCTATCCTTGAAACAAAAGTAGAACATATGCGCCGCTTACTTCAATGGATAGAAGAAGAACTCAAACCATTTTACCAAGATAACTGGAAAATCAAAACACGAAACCAACATTAACATGTCTGTAATAACTCTTGTAATTTGTATTAAAGCCTAAAAAATATGTTTTTGTAGTTTTAAATAAATTCAAAAAACGAAATATAGCCTGAATATATAAATATTCAACCTGTTCGTAACTCTGCAAGCAAAATTAAGTCTTACTAAGACTATAAACAAATAACTTATTGAAACAACTACTTCCCTGGCTAGTGCCACGCCGGATATTGAATGATACAAAAGAAATTTGCGTTATTACTAGTACTAAGTACTTAGTGAAATAACATTGGTTTAAGATCCCTTATTTCTACCCACAGGACTAACTTGAAAAATAAAACTAAATTGAATTTGAAAACTTTAAATTATAAAACTGAACCTAAAAATATGTAAAAATTAAGTAAATAGCCATCTGCAGACGTGTTTCGAGATTTATCTCTCATCAGTGCAGCTTCGCATTTAAATTGAATGTTAAAGAATAAAATACACTTACGTGAAGGTGACCGTGACCGTGAAGGAGTCGTAAACAAATGAGGAGATTATAGAAGGGTTGGACTGATTTTATACCTGAATTTAGGTGATTAGTGAAAGTACAGATGTGAAGAAATAAATGATCTTGTTTTCAGTTGAAAAACCGAATACTCGATTTAATAATAAATAAAATAGAAACAACCTTACTTATTGCAGAAAGTATTAAATAAATTCAAAAAACGAAACCAAAAACCAACTGAAAACAAGATCATTTATTTCTTCACATCTGTTTATTTTGTAGTTTTATTTTTAAAAGGACTAAAGTCAATCTTTTTTTAATTAGGATATCTCAGTTGAGAATGCATTAAAAAATATGAAAGTAACAGTATCTGATAGAGTTATCCTCGTATTATCCACTATGATACATACGTTGCGACAAAAAAAGTTAAATCACAAGTTATGCAGTTTTTCTTTGATTTTCTCAAACTATAAAAAATGACTTAGTACCTTTTAAAAATAAGCGATTCAATTAAAGATGATCCTAAATCAAGAGCAGCATAGACAGTTAAGGAATAAAGTTCTTCAAGTCAACAACCTCCAAAAATCCTCAAAATTGTTGGTACATGCAAGTTATGTATACCTATGTTTTAGAACGTGGAATAAAACTAGTGATTACCTACTTTCACAGACAAATAGTCATCATCGGGAGCATCTCCTAAAAATATCTTGATTTCATCTCTTGTGAAAGTCTTTGCTTACTTGGATACATGCCCTGAACCGTTACGTTTCATGAGGGCTTTACTATTGCATAAGAAACAATATCTACGTTTTCCTCTGTTAGTAACATCGTCTTCAACAAAGATATTTTTGTCCAAACAGACGATAGTTTATACTTCTGGGACTAAGTAAAAAAAATCATGAATGTAGTTAATGTATAATAAAAACAACAAAACTTACCAATTCCAAAACGTATGCTCGAATTACATCTTCATCAATTTTTTCGGCCCTATATTAGTCTGCCGCCAATTTCTAAAAATCTCCACCTCTTTGAGATACCTGTCTGCTGACTTGGTTGGATTTAACTTTTTCCTTGCAGAATCAGCTTTTTCTTTTATTATAGAACTCATTTTTAGCAAATGACACAATTTAAAACAATAGTTTTTTCCAAACTAAAAGTGTCAATAACCAATTGCTCGGATACCAGCGCAGGTATGACAAAAGTTTTCACTTTTTGACGGTTTTTATTAAACATTATTTTTTATAAAAAAAGAAATGGGATAAAATAAACCGTTATACGACATACGTAACGTTATTTATTTTTACTTTACTCGAGAATTTAAACTTTTTTCTAGTAATGTAAAAAGATTCGTCATGTTACTTATATCGTAAATTACTATAACACAATCGAAACAAGTTGGAATAAAGTTAAAATTTACGAAACAAGCCTTTTAATAACAGTATTACATTCTGCTATTTTTCTTCAAATTGAAATCTTAATAATTTCTGCAGCATAATACTTTTAAAAAAATATATTGCAAACAGTTCGTTTAAGAAAAATGTTTATTTTATTTTTGAAATACAATTATTATTGTAAGTTTGTGTCATAGCTATGACTATTAGATTTGCCTCTAAACCAGCGGTTCCCAACCTTTTTGACTTGCGGAGCCCTTTTTAAAATCAATTTCTGTGGCGGGGCCCCTCATGTCTTATAAGTAAATGGTGTTCAGAATTAATTAATGCTACCGGAAAAGGAAGTAGATAAAATAACATAACATAAAATAATCTTAAAACGTTTAATGCGGCATCTGTGGTTGTATTTTTTCACAGTTTTCTTATATTCTATATTTTGTTTTGGTAGCTGTATAGGCGGAGAATCCCGCTTCACAAAGGTATATTGTTGATAAAGGTAGCAATAATAATTTTGCTTTCTCAGATAAGATTTTTTTTAGTTCAGAATGAAATTTTCTGTTTTCTTTTGATTCTGATTTTTATTTCTTTTATATCCTGGAACGGCTGCAAAACTCCAGAGAAGCGTACGCCGAGCCCCAAGGGCTCCGCACAGGTTGGGAACCGCTGCTCTCAACTATGATTTGAAAATCACACGCAATCTACAAAAATAAATGAAGATGTGGATCAACCATTTTAAACATTTTGAGCGAAACTTCCGTTAACATGCAAATTGAGATCCCGTCCCTGATTGATTTAATCTATCATTTTCAATCAAGCATCACATCAAACTATAAATATTCCACATTTGCTTACATATCGTAGTTAATAATCTTAGCGGAAGAAATCAGCTCTTATAACCGTATGTTTCCCTTCACAAATAATTTGCTCAAGGCAGTTGATAGTAAATCATAAACCTGTGAAATATTTATAGACATCGTTGTCAAATCAAATATGCATGCCTGGCAATTAGTTTCCCATGACTGTATGCAAATTCAATTTAATCAGGATGATTCTTGCAAATGGGAAAGCAACGAGACGGAATAGCCCCCCAGGATGTTGATAATATCCCCAACCAGCTCTATCATGGCCAATTCGCATTCTTCCCGTACACGCCTTTTTTCATTATGTAGATGATACCGTTAAAACGGAACGATCCCATTACAATTACCTCTTCACTAGAAGTAAATTGAACTCTTTTGTAAAAATGATGATCAATAGGCAATGTGCTTGTGAATTTTTTTATTGTTCTTGGATATATAATTAATTTCTAATTGTGCGAAAATTATTATAGATGACTATGAGAATGCTGAAATATGTTTAATATTTAAAACGAAAGATCGATTTTATAACTTGTTTTTTTTTATTTGCAGGTAAATCAACGTAATCCATATCCGTCTTCTCAACAAATGACGTAAGCAACAAGAAATAGTTTTTAATATTTATTGGCAAGAAGAATTTTTTGAGATATATTTAATTATTGTTTTCCCGGCAAACGACAACTGTAGACATTAGGTATTATAAGATCACTGTCAGCACAGTGCATTCGCTGATGGGAAAACAATGGTTAGTATGAAGAGATTACCTCCAAGTTTCCATTAGGATGGATAAACCATTACGGCGGCATCTATTGTCTATTATCCCTAATTAAGTGTGTAATTCCAAGCTTAAGACAATAGATGTCGAGGTTATGGTGTATCTATCCCATTAGTAGTATTAGTGTGTACTTTGTTATGTTTTAGAAGATAAACTAAATGGTTAATACATGAAAGCAATATAAAAGGATGAATAAATAATTGATCATACTTTAAACGACTGATAAAATATTCGATGGTTATTTCATTTCAAACTGTATATTTTATAACTTGTTTAATCGCTACATATTAAACCCAATCGGCCTTGTGCAAAGTGCAGTCATTAAGTTATAAGATTAATAACTAGTCCGTAGTATGCCACTAGTTTTTTGTTTTATATACCGGGTGACCCAGGGATCTGTAAAAGCCCCATAACTTATTTGCCATTTAAGATATCGACTTCTAGTTTTCTTGAACTGGTACCCACACTTATTCTACATGTTTTAAAAATATGTATGTTTTTGTACAGGGTGTCCCAATATACATAACAGAACAAAGTTATTTTTTTAATGGAACACCCTGTATTGTATACTTTATTTTCAACCCTCTTGAGAAGCTGATAAAAATAGTACAAGATGGTATGGGTCTATTATGGACAATTGGTTAATTATGAGCAAATTTGTGGCAAAAACAAGGACACATTGAAAAAATTGCTGAAGCGCTCCTAGCAAAGCTAACGTCATTTTTTATACACAAAAAAAAATTCCATCATAAAGAATAATACAAATCAGCTTTGGTTCTTCTTTGTTCATACTGCTATACAGGGTGTCAACATACGCAAAACAATGGATACCTATTTTTTTTCAAATGGAACACCCTATATATCTTGCCACCAATGCATGAAATTTTTAATTAGCTTTCCAATGATGTACAATTTGTATAATGAAATATTAAGGATTCTTGAGATTTATCCATAAAAACATTTTTCTTTTGTCACCTCCTGCTCATTTTTGTTTTTTCAGCCAAAACTATGCATTTTCTGAAAAAATAATAAGAGACCAAAGTTGTAGAGCGGAAAATTGTAACGCATACAACGATGTTAATATCTTCATATCTGGATTGTTTTGGACCAAGAAGTTCTTGTACAATGCTCAGCAGTTATTGCTGGGGACACAGGGCATGTGTGCCCATGATTAGGCAACTCGTAGAGCGCCATGAACATTTTCAGGAAAGAAACTAACCTTCAATTGAGATTCATTCTTTGTAGATACTGATTTATTGCGCCGGGCGCGTCAGTAAATAAATGTTCATAACTTTTTTTAAATCTGAAACTTTTCCAAAATAATCTCCATACAATACTGAGCAACTTTGTCGCTTGAAGTTTGTTGACAGACAACTTTCGTCACACACTTTTTTTAAGTGAAACAAAAAAAACGTGGATTAAAACACTTTTAGCTAATTGCCTAATGATGGGCACACTTGCCCAGCGTTCCCAGCAATGACTACAGAGCATTGTACAAGAACTTTTTGGTCCAAAGCCGTCCAAACGTGATGATATTAATATCGGTGTACCCCGTTTTTACGATTTTCGATTATAGGTGAAATGAGACCTTCTTCGGCGGATAACTCAAAATCCTTACATTTGATTTTGTTCCGCCCATAGGGACTTTTGTTCAGGATGTCAAAAGCTAGCTCCCTACAAAAAATGGGACAACTTTGATGAAACCCATTTTACATTGAAATACTGCAAGGTCCTTTTAAAAAATACAATATTAGTTAAAAATTCTGTGTGAACCTTTCCATGGGTCTACTCCTGTTTTTGTATAGTCCGAAGGCCATGACGACCCTCATCGGCAAAAATTCCTACCTTGTGCCCCTGTACCTCATTCATATTATATTTTAGTTTTTAGAAAAAAAAAACTGTAGTGGCAGATGGCCAAGAAACCGACGCCAAAAACAACACAAAAAACTGCATTCCAACAATCTATAAAAAGAAGTTAGGAAGGATAAAAAACGAATAGAAAATAACTTAACGGGAGAAAATTTGGCTCAATACTATAAAACCGGAGCTGAAGAAACTATTAAACATTTTATATCAAATAGTGAAATCACTTTTGATAACTACCTGCAAAAGTCAGGTGTAAGTAACCACCACTTCATAATATAAATAATAAAAACTCTAAAAACACACACGCGACATCTATGATATAATAAGCAAACCAATAAAATACGTTGCTAAAGAAATCGCTGTATCTATTTCCACAATAATAAACAAATGCTTAGAAGAGGGCCACTTTCCAGACAAACCCAAAATGGCCGACAAGGAAATATTCCAATTGATAAAAAAGCAAATATTGATGAACCTGAAAACCTTGGACTGATTGCCATTCTTCCTACTCTGTCTAAAATTTGGGAATATATAATGAAGCCTCGATTACTTATCTTCATACAAAAACACAAACTACTCAGTAATAGCTTCAGATCTGGAAAGTCTACAACGGCTGTTGTAGCCCTACTTGATAAGGTCACAGAAGCACTGGATAATAAAGGCCAGATAGGTATAACGTGCTGCGATCTACCTCTATGGATCTACCTAAAGCTTTTGATAGCATTAGCCACGATACTTTGTGGTGTAGTATTTGCTTTTTGCAATGGTCTGTAAGCGACTGGTGAATTCTATGGTTTTCGAGAGATCCATGGGCCCAGGCCATAGGCGCTGGTATTGATCATCTAGGTAAAAGGTGGCACGTGGTCGACCTCTCGGGGGATCGAGGTTTTAAGTTCATCTAACTCTTCTCGTTGTTGCCTCCTAGTGATGCAGGCGCGCGGTTTCCGGCAACCTCAACATGAATTTCCGATACCAACTACATATTGTAAAAACAGATTCAGAACATTTTCCTGGTTTGGTGATCTTAAAGGTCAATTTTTTTACCTCTCAGAAGGAAAGCTCCACCCTAAATTATACGATACTTCAATATAAAATATTCTCAAAACAAGAAACATTTTAGGTAAATACCCTTCGTGTCACCAACGTAAAAAAAATCCAAATTTAAATTGTTTTACCACAAAGGTATGATAAACATTTACAAGAAAATATTTCTGGAGGGATAGTCTGTAGAAGAATTAGAAAATTTTGTTTTAACTATCGCAGCAAACGATTTTATATTAGGGACGGACTATGGCTGACCCTTAAGTTCCTGCAACTGTGTTCAATGTTAATGTTTACCACACATACGTTAACAGTTATCGCAATAATATGAAATTCTGGGTCAGTCAGTCAGTCAAAGCTCTTACAGTTAAACCGTTTTAATTGTTTATGACAATTATATATTTTTTTTAAATTCGCATTCAATATAAAAAGACCTTTAAATTTGCGTTGCACGAAACTTTACCAAAAGCTTTTCAGTTCTTCGGATTGTCAAATAAAGCGTATATTCAAAATTTCATGTGAAAATATTTAATAGTTTTCGAAATACAGCACCCATAGAGGGGCAAACACAAGCACACAGACCTTTTAAAAAATGGCCGGAAACGTTTCAATGGACCTTCAAATTTTGAATTAAAAAAAAAATCACGATCACAATACTTCCCTTCTCGTGTTGAAAAAACTTTGAAAAATGTATATAATAAATCGAATCGAAATATTTTAAAATCATCAGATTATTATTTTGATTCCGATTCGTAATTTTATACCGATTATTATTCCAATTCGGATACGTAGTCGAAACCAATTGATGCTTATAGCATGCTACGTGCTTGCTTAAATGTTTATAAAAACCTATAGGTTATGTCTGCACTTGTTTGCCAATAAGGCAATTCGATCGCCGGAAATGTATTGTCGCCGTTGTTCCGAGATATCACATGAATACAATCTCGGGATAGAAAGCGGCTCTTTTTCGCGGCGAATAAAACAATCATTGCGCTCTCTCAGTTTCTTCCGTGCTATTAGTTTTGCAAAAAAAAAGTTAAATGACTTATGTGAGTTATGTGCTACTGTGATACGCGGTCGTGCTTTAGTGAAATCAGTCGCTCGTTCGTCAATTTCTTACGTTTTCTGCGCGTAAAAGATGAACAATATTACGTCTCCGTTTTTTGGTAAACTTTTGTCTGGAAATGCAATGTCTAATATTTTTAGTATATAACGCATTGGAACGTTCCAGTTATCCTATGAATTATCGGTTCGGTGATTCATCCGCACAGCGAAAACTCCGCACACGAAAACTCCTCACACGGAATAATACTCACACGGAAAATGCCGCACATAGAAAATTACGCACAGAGATAATTGCGCACACGAAAATTACTCACACTGAAAAGTGCTCACACGGAAAATTACTCACTTTTATCAATCCAGGGTGCGCACAACAAATATTTTTGCTATAGTTATTACATTTCACATTAGTTTAAAAAAAAACAATGTACTGTGTTTTTAAAAGTATACATGTCTAATATATTAATTTGAATAAAATTAATGTGGTGTCAATAGATTTTCACGAAATCATAATCTAGAAAGCATTTCTAGTTATTCTAGAAAGTTTAACGTCGATGGCTATTATTTTTCTATTTTTTTTCGAGTCGGCGAACTTGTTAGAATATTTCACAACTTCGCCGCCTGATCAAATGAAAGTATTTCAAAATCCAGCGAAGGGGTGTAAATGGATTTTCACTAAATCATAATTTCGAATGCTTTTCTAGTTAATCTAGAAAGTTTAACGTCGTAGGCAATGGTTATTCAATTTTTTTCGAGTCGGCGAACTTGTTAGAAATTTTTACAACTTCGCCGCCTGATCAAATGAAAGTTTTTCAAATTCCAGTAAACTCAAAAATTAAAATTCAAGAATAATACTCCGTCGCGCTGGTAAAATCTAAAACACCGAACAAACTCACCTGTGGAACTGGAAAATTTTGCCAGGTGCGAACCGCCGAATCATTTGACCTTTGCTTCGGAGGAAATTAATATCCGGCGTAGATGTTTGCAAAAAACACATTATTTCGTCGTCTGTTATCAATCCTTATCTACGATGCACGAACGCATTCCAGGTTAAATCTCTTTTTAGTCATTGAAAACCGTTCGATTCGGCAGTTTACCTTCCACCGAGTGAGTGAGTGTTCGCGTGTTTTAGTGTGTGCAGAATATTGAAAATTGCATTAATGGAAATGGATTATCAGTTATGAAGATAGTTCCTACTGTTGGTAAGCGATTAAATGAAATTAAATAAACTTTATTGAATGAATAATTTATTGTAAATTTTTCAATGCGATTTAATAATATCTCTCAACACAAATAACGATAGGAATAGAGAGACCATCAGGTCAATAGCTCATTTATGTAAAATTTATTGAATGAATAATTCACAATAATGATTTTTTCAATGCGATTTAATAATATCTGAATACAAAAATAACGGTGTAGTAGAGACCATCAGGTTAATAGTTCATTTATGTTATGCTGCAATAATTTATAAAAAAAAATACGGCATTAATAGAGAGACCACCAGGTCAATAGCTCATTGGCAAATGAGATCTTATAATCTTATAATTACATTTACCTTCTTACTAAATACCATTTGCAGTTAGCTTTCTCACCATCGAATGGGTTTATTTTCTGGAGCTTAAGTAATCAATTTAAAAAAATATTCATTCAATGATTAATTTTTTAAATCGTACAATTTTCGATTTTGGTATGTTGCTGTTTCTTTTCAATCTCGGATTTGGCACTCATTTTTATTCGAAATCAGAAATCTATAATTTTTTCAATTAATTTTAAACTCTTAAAACAAATTTCTCCTTTGATTATTTTTTTCTATCCTTCTATGCAATTTTTTTTCCCATTTTCAGTTTGGAAAATTGCGCTTCGTTTTAACCTAAAATGAGAAATCAAAAATGTTTATTTTTTTTTTAATAGATGTTGAACTTTTAATAATCTTTTTACAACTTTTAAATTCGTAGAATGCATATTTCGTTTCCCCAGACAATGTTTAGAATGTTGTCATTTGTTTTCAGCTATAATTTGGCAATTGTTTTAACGGAAAATCAGAAATGTATTGTTTTTTTAAAGCAAATTCGGCTCATCAATTCAATGATTAAACCAATGCAGAAATTTCATTTTGATTGGAATTTAAAACTCATTACACTTGTAGAATTTTACAAATTCTACTGCAATTCAATATATTTTTTTTATCATAGAGTACAAATTTTAAAGTTTAAATGAATTTAAAATTCGTTACACTTGTAGGATTTTACAAATTTTATTACTTAACTTAAAATATTATTGTTCAAAAATTTATAACTCACGCAAAAATTGACTCGATTTCAAAAATCAACATTAATTTTAAAGTTAAATGTATTATAATTGCATTAGGGTTTATTTAAAAAATTCAATCATATCAGTATTTTTTTTTCTATTTTTCTTAAAAAAATATATCAAAAGTACACAACTCACGCAAAAATTCTAAAGGTAGATGTTTTGTATCATATCAGTATTTTTTTAAACAATAATTTTCAAAAATTTATTACACCCAAAAATAAACACGTTTTAAAAAATTACAGTAAAGACACAGTACATTGTTGCTTTTAAATTAATGTGAAATATAATAATTATAGCAAAAATATTTGATATGCGCACCCTGTGAGGATTGATTACTCACTTTTATCAATCCTCACAGGCTGCGCACAACAAATATTTTTGCTATAATGATTACATTTCACATTAATTTAAAAGCAACAATGTACTGTGTTTTTAAAAGTAGAAATGTGAAATATATAAACTTGACTATTTTATTAAAAAGGTGTTTATTTCTCATTAAATTAAATGATTTAATATTGAATAAGTTCAGAATAAATGATTAACGGTTATTATAAAAATACTGTATAATTAAGAGTTACACAATATTTTCAGCTATAAGCTATAAGTTACTCTGTGTTAGAGACGAAGATTAACAAACAGAACTAAACTTTTGTGTATATTTCTTTACTGTGCGTAAAAATAAATCTTGAAACCAGTGTCAAAGTTGACAAACATGAATATTAAAAAAAATTGTTTGAAAATTTATTAGTAGATCCTAGAAGCGAAAACTGTTTTCAATCATTTTTTCTCCGACTAGCAGAGAAAAGTAATTAAAAGCAGTGAAACTAAACCAAGTAATATTTAATCAATATTTAATACAGAAAACAGAAATGTTTCACCACGGGTTAAGTGAAACTAATTAACCATATACGAAATATTATGGTTCCTGAGAAATATCTTTTTGAAATCTTCAATACTAAAAAGTACCTAATATTTTTGCCCAGTAATTAGTCTGAAAATTATGTAAACATCTTCTTGAAAGATTATTGTACAAAACAAAAAAATCCAAATCGGACACCCAGAACTCGAAGACTAACTTTAAAATTCAATGTTTTGCATTTTATCTAGGAATAGGAATAATGTTCCTTCTCAGTGTGTGATTAATGTAATATCTAATATGCCTATAAATTATTTATTATAAACACATTATGTATGTTACCTACTCTCACTTTGTAATTGATAAATTAAAGACTGTATTAATCTATCGTAAGCGACTTTTATACATATTTCAAAATGTAGTAACTATAATTTAAGTAAAAATGGTGTGATTATTCTACACGTACAATGTCCATGGAAACATTGTCAACAGCGTTCAATGAAGATCATCATTCACGAATTTGCTAGTAATCAAGTAGAGCCTTGGAAATTTAAACACCACCCTGACAAGATTTGTCTTTATTTTAAGCGAATAAATGTAAGGACGTAGATATAGTACATGACGCAGGGTGCGCAAATAAATAAAATTAAAAATGAAACGTTAATAATTAAACATTTAATGTTTTCAAAATCAAAAGAAGCAGCCCAAGTCTTCGAATAGCTCTTGTTTAGTTTAGTGGTGATCCAGAATCATTATCGCACTTCCGATTTCAGCGGAAGTGACTTCAATTGTAACATTTTCAAAAAGGTTCACGTAAATACATTTGGATAAATAGTGTATTCACCTTTTAAAAATCGTTATGAGCCACCACGTTTCCATTTAAAAGAATTTTTAATAAGTCTAATTAAAATTTGATCGAATTATAATTTATAAGTTGTTAACCAAACAGCTCTCTCAATACTAATTGAGTTTTATGCTTATGTCAGATAGGCAACAAAATGACGGTAGAGTAGTTTGCTATAGATTTCAAATTCGGTTTTACATAATAGTATAGATATATAAAAATATTTGATAATAGAGCGAGGCTATTACTATTATAAAGTGCCAAATCGCTTCTAACTCATTTTTTTTGGCAACAATAAAAAATAAATGCAATGCAACGCAATATTAATTGCAATATTTTTCGCAACACAAAAGCTAGATAGAGCTCGGCCATTCCATAAATAAATGCATACTTTTTGGGGGTACATCAGGGCAGTTAGCGAATTTTACATATATTTTAAAGGCTATCAAGACGTGACATTTGATTGTTAACAAAAAGTTTTAAATTGCCCAGAAGAAACATTCTTAGTAAAAATCAAGGTATAAGTCAAAATGTATTGACTGCAATAAATCATTAAAGAATACAGCTTTTCTTTTTAATATTTGGCGTGACGGGTTTGGGTCGCAGTTTGGAAAGGATCATAAATATATTCCAAGCGTGGAAAAAAATTAGTGATCAAAGCGAGTGATTTTTTTACTTTCTCCGTTACGAAGTACGAGAAAGTATTGTGATCGTGATCTTTTTTTCAAAAAATTTTTTACGGAAATATCCGTTATGGGGTCCTAGATGCCATTTCAACAATTTCTGGAAAAAAAATTGTGTCTGTGTGTGTGTGTGTCTGTGTGCGCTGTATCTCAAAAACTAATAGAGCAATTGATATGAAATTTTAAACATTCGTCTTATTTGATAATCCGAAGAACTGAAAACTTTTGGTAAAATTTCGTACACCGGAAGTGGGTGTTTACCTTAACTGTTTTTGTTTTTTGCCAATATTTTCTTAAATATGGAAAATATCACAAAAACATTTAAACAAACATTGAAGACAACAAAGAAATGAACATCTTTTGCTTGAAAATATTTTTCATAACATCATTGCTATTCGAGAAAAAAAAAATATTTTTTTTAATTTTTGGTTTATAATTATGATACGATAATAGTTACAGCAAATTTATGTGAGTAGTAATTGTAGAGAATTCTGAAATGAACAACTTCTAAAGAATAAGTTTTTTTTCGAAATCTCGTTAGTTTTTGTGTAAACCGAGTTTTTGAATTTGAAGTATAATTTTTCCATTTTTCATAATTTTGACGTTTTAAACGTCACTTTCATCCGAGTTTACGCAACGCTCGATGCAAATTTAAAATATGATTTCAATTAAAAATAAACCATGAAAACGTAAATATAAACGGCTATGATACCATCAAGTCGGAGAAAGTAACATAATGGCCGCATCACCATTTTTTTTATTTCACTAATTGTTACTTTAGACTAAACTTAATCGATTGCCTTAGCTAACGTTTTTCATGGCGGTTGGCGAACTTTTTTCTAAATTTGAATTTAATTCATACAAAGATGTTCACTGAAATTTGGAGACGTCTATACCTGTAAATTAAATTAGATAATTTTTTTTAACAAATATTTTTCAAACAAACATGTTCCCTGCGCGACGTGTCACGACATTTTGAGACGGCTATACCTGTAATTTAAATTTGATAATTTTTTTTAAACAAATCCTTATCAAACGAAGATGTTCACTGCGCGACGTGTCACGACATTTTGACACGGCTATACCTGTAAATTAAATTTGATATTTTTTTTAACGCTTCACCTCAATAAGTTTTTCATTTTGACCTATACAAAATAAATCTCAGGTGTCATTTGTTATCAATTTTATGTATATAATTTTATTGGAAGTACTCAAATACAAATTTGATTTTAAAATAGGTCAAGCACTTCAATTAAAAAAATGTTTTGTAATAAATTTTCAGCGCAGCGTTGAGAAATTAATGTTTTATTTGTGATCAAGGTGAGTGTAGTTTTTTTATTTTATTTTACTAACTATTAGTATAGACTATACTTAATCGATTACCATAGCTAACTTATGTGTTACCTTAATAAAACCAAAAAGAAAACAAATTTTACATACCTATGATGGTACTACTATTAAATTATTTATGCAAATTAATATATTAGACATTTCTACTTTTAAAAACACAGTACATTGTTGCTTTTAAATTAATGTGAAAGTAATCATTATAGCAAAAATATTTATTGTGCGCAGCCTGTGAGGATTGATAAAAGTGAGTAATTATTCGTGTGAGCATTTTTCAACGTTAGCAATTTTCGTGTGCGCAATTATAACTGTGCGTTATTTTCTGTGTGCGGAGTATTCCGTGTGAGCATTATTCCGTGTGAAGAGTTTTCGTGTGCGGAGATTTCGCTGTGCGCGGTTTTCTGTGCGCAGTTTTCGTGTGAGCGGTCTTCCTGTGCGGATATTACACCGAACCCGTAGAAACGTATTGTTTTGTTATCCAACGGATTAAAAAAAATATATAATAATTAAAAGTATCAGCAAAACCTCTTTTTCAACTCAAGTGTATACTCGTTAATTTCACATGAGATACTCTGGAGGCTTTGGCCTAAAAACAACATATCGCTGACGTTTTTCTAGAGTGACACAAGTTAAAAATTAATAGATAGATAGATAAACATCATTATTGATAGAACAATGACATATATTTACATATATTGTGTATATTTATGGCTGGTTAGCGTTATTTCTGCCAATGGGTTATCGACCAGTAGTCTTTCTGCCCTGAAAGAATTAATATTTTCAGCGAAAAACTATGAAGTGACCTTAACAAAAAAGAATAACATAATAATTTTGCGCTCTGGTGGGCTAAAGCTAATTTGATAGAAGACTGTTACCCAATTCTTACCAAGGTGATAACTCAAAATTAAGAGTTTTGACTTGTCACTTTAGAAATACGTGTGCGATAAATAATACTAAAATGTGTTACACGAAGTCATATCATATAATATTCATTATGCAGTTATGTTAATCATTTCTACATTTACCTGCACAGTACACAATTATTTATTTACTTTATCTAATTGCAAATGTGAACTACTGTAGATAAGACGTATGAATATTCGTATGCATTGCTAACGTTTTAACAAATAACAAAAATCGACAGTAGCTTCAACATGTTATTGAAAGCAACGTGCATTGTTTTGCTCTTGGCAATTTCAACTTTTGGTGATATTGCGGAACCAGAACGTACATGTAATCCAGATTGTTATTTGACAATGCACAAATGTACTGCGTATGAAAGCTTAAATTGTACAGGCTGCCAGAAGCCTCACCAAGCTGATTACGCAAACTGTCGTTGCTGTCCGTACTGCAAATGGTAGGTTATTTATGATTTTATTCAGAGGTATATATCATATATATATATATATTTTTTTCATTTGCAGATTTTGAAGATGGACAGATATTCAACAATAAATTATATAGGATTTGATTATTCTTTGCAATAGCAGTGGGCTATTATGTGTGTTAGTTTAGTATATTAAAATGTAACAAATAAATATGTTAAAAAAAATATTTTACACTCTTTCGCAATCGCATTTTCTAACGCGTTTAAAACTTATCAGAAAATTTTCTAAGTATTACGCTTGATAATTAATCACGAATATTTTATTGTTATCAGCGCCCAAAGACACAAACACTGAATATTCTTTTAAATGGTTGGAATCGTCTCGGAGAACGTAAAAACGGATATTTCCATGGAAACTTTAAATTTGAAAGTGAATACTCACAATAATTCTGTCGATTTGTTTAATAACGAAATTGTGTTGCTTGAACTAAAAATGCATTTGACGAAATTAATTAAATATTTAAATGATTAAAATTGATTAAAATCTTTTAACTGCAATTAATTCGCACTTGTATTGCATAATGTATTCATCACACATTCTTTATAATTTGTTCCGTTAAGTGTTCGCTCAAATCCTGATTAACAATCTTTCGCCTGATGTTCCTGCATTAAACTGGTAATTTCGCTCCTTGCAAAATTGTGTAAACTGTTTCCAAACAAATCGTTTTGATTTTATTGTATTGTTCGGGACATTTTCTTACATTTTCACGACGTTTAAATTGATTGAAAATCCGAATCTATTCATGTTTGACAAGTCAACTGAAATATAATTTTTCTACGTCCGTTATAAAATGTACAGCCTTTTTCATTAATTTCGGTTCATAAAATATGTGATTCCTGAACCCTACAGAAAGCGTGATTCATTTTTTTAACGCAAATTGTTTGCGCAAAGTAAGTCATGAACACTTCTCAACACGCCGCGAGTTCCGCTGATAAACGTCAAACATTCATTTCTGATCAAGAAAAATTGATGATTATTATTATTTTGTTCTTTTAAAAAAGTATTATTACTTATAAAAATTGATTAAGGTTTTATCGAATTTATTTAAAGTGGCGGACGTGGAAAAAAATTTGTATAAATCTCGAGAGTAAAGCAACTTTTTTCACTTGTGGGAATTGGCTACTCGTGAAAAAAAGTGGTACTTTACTCACTTGTTGCATAAATAACTATTGGTAAACGTGGTGAGTTTTTAGAACCAATAGAAATACAAAAGTAACATGGTATTATCGCGGCAACACCATGGTGCTTGACCAATGTAATTGAAATATTGAGTTGAATTCTCACGAAAATAATAACCTTACGTACCTTGACTTGACTTGAATCTTTTTTTGAATCTTTATCATTTTGAGTGTCGCATGTTAGATTAGGTACAAAATAAAAGAAATCCGGAGGCAAACAAATCCTCATTGTCAACGTATGGTGTGACCTACTTGATGCGCAATTATAAGCCCATATTTTTTTAAGAAACCCGTAATGGGGATAAGGTTTGCTAAGTTTTTACGTAGTTACTTGACAGACTTAATGGAAAATGTATCTCTCGCGACTAGAATGGTAATGTGGTATCAGCAAGACGGTATCCAGGCTCATATATCTCCCAACCGATGGATTGGTTGAGAAAGTACACGGTGTGGCTATAAAGCTTTAAGACTGAGGTCAGAAAAAAAAATGTAAATAGTCAGAATGTAATTTTTTTGAAATTTTATTCAATGTACCCTCCTCCGGCATCAATACAGCGCTGGGCGCGATCCGCTAATCGTTTTAGGGCTTTACCGAAGTCTTCTTCCGGCAGCTCATTCAACTCCCTCGTCACAGCTTTTTGAATGTTCGAAATATTGTCAAAATGACGGCCTTTTAAATGCAACTTAATTTTTGGGAATAAGAAATAATAAATATTTTTTACGACGTCATCTTCAGTCTGCACATTTGGTTTAAAGTTTGAAATTTTTTGAAATGTCTTACATTTTTACAACTCGGTTTATTTTATCCTGTTTCTATTTTTTTAATTTAAATACAAGTTTAATGAAAACCGTCAAAAGCGAAATCATGTTTGTTTGCCAATATCTCAATAGCAACGAGTTGCGTTAAGATGCATATAACAACACTAGTGTTGTTAAAGGTACCTTAACGTTACTCGTTGCTGAGGAGTTATTGGCATGTTTACATTATAGGATAAAATAAATAAGTTTTGAGTACTTGAAACAAAAAAAGAAAACTGATAGGTTGTCACTAAATAGTTGAACAGAATAGTAGTCCTAAAATGTAGACAGGATTTTTTAATAAAACCATTCTGTGCAGAATAAAACCACTGCATAATAGTATATTAAAAAACGAGTTCAATAAGCGCGATTTTTTCGCAAGCGTCCAAGTTTAGAAAACGACGAGCGTAGCCACGAGTTTTCTAATGGGCAAGTGCAAAAAAGGCCTTATAAACGAGTTTTTTACAGTATTTTTTCCATTTTGCACCTTTTATTTTATTCCTAAATTAAGAAATCGCCCATACATATTTAGAAAATTGTTGGTAACACTAATAATTGACATTTCAATTTGAAATTAGTTTGCGATTTCCACACATCACATAACCTCAAAACTATATAGCCGAAAATTTATCTTAATTATTAAAACTTCATTCTACTCAGATAACTTCGATTTTTGAAAATCCAATAATTTTCAAGCGATTTACAAATTTTTGAAATTTTTTGATTTTCACGACGTCAAAAATTTGTACACCGAAGAAAGAAAAATTAAGAAAAAAATACTAAATGTTTCGGAGAAATTTCTCAAAAATTTATCCTAATTATTAAAACCTCACTCTACTCAGATAATTTTGATTTTTGAAAATCCGATAATTTTCAAGCGAGTTAAAGGTTTTTGAGATTTTTTATCATCGCCGATGTCAAATCAGGCGAGTACGGCGGGTGTTACAAACCGGATACCTTTTTTCTGGCCAAGAATTGTCTAACAATGATGGCGCTATGGGCTAATGCATTATCGTGTTTTCTTTTCTATTTTTTTTTCTAGTTCTTCCGTGATTATTTGACGAATGCTATAATTTTGATGGTTAATTGATTATCAGAATTCAGCGCAGAACGCACAGCTTTCACGTTGTCGTTCTTTCGGCTTGTGCGAGGACACCGTATCCTTTCATCATCTTTCACACTGTCTCGGCCATCAAGAAACTTTCTGAACAGCAGAAACACAGTTGGATGTGGTATAAACTCTTCACCGTAGCCGTTTGTAACAGTTGATAAGTTTCCTTGGCTATTTTACCCATTTTAAAACAGACCTTAATTACTGTACGCTGTTCAATGCGTGCTTTTATGACGAGGATAAAAAACGCGCTTCGCGAAAAAACGTTATAATTGTGGAATGGAGACACGTGTATTGATGAAATTTTCATCAGTTTCTCGGAAGGCTTCCCACTACATAGTACCGTTGACCGCATATAGATAGAGCTACTCAATTCGCCACAATAAAATCAGTCTTAAAACTTTATAGCCATACCGCGAATTCGAATTGCTTGCCAATCATTAATAACAGAAGAGATACTCAAGACTATTGATAGTGACCAGAAGAGCTCAACAATGTGTATAAGCGAATGGAAGACAATTTGAACACATCTGATATTTTTTAAATTATCATTTGAAATGCAAACTTTTAAATTAAGTTAGCCATGGTAAATTGAAATTTAATAACCTTAATCAGATATTATTGAAAATGGGTGCCAGTAACAATAGTATATTATTAAACGAGTGAGAAAGTTGGCCATTGCCACGAGGGTGAAGTTTGCAACACGAGCCGTGGGCAAGTGTTGCAATTCACCTGAGTGGCAATGGCCAACTTGTTCACGAGTTTAATACTATACTTTTTATAATCATATTAAATAATTAAAAAGATTTTTCTGTTTGTATTAAATTATAACGAATAATTTTTCTATTTGGAAATTGCGGCAGTTCGCTGACAAAAAACGAATCGTAACCATAGTAAAAACTAAACTGTTGGGCAATGAAACCGCTATCATTTGATTGGACGTCACCTGTGAAGAAAATGATTCGGCCGAATAATAGACAACTTTCTTAATCAAAAACGATTTAACAACGTTTATATTATTTAATAAGATGCGAAAAAATTATGTTTCCTAAAAAAGTTGCTAGTTTTCTAAAGACATTTCAAACGATACCACTTTCGACCTATTGTGCCGTTTAAAAATCTGGAGTTCTTGACAAGCTCTCAGGAGTGCCAATGAATGAAATCTATATCGGTTAGTAAATAAATGTTAAAGTATCAAATAACTTTCTTTCCGAAAAAAAAAATGTGACAAGGGCCACACATCGTTAGTTTTGGGAGGTTAAAGCTACTCAAAAATTAAATAAAAAATTAAGTTAATGTTGGTATCTAAATAACGAAACGTTTGGAGGAGCTTACAAAGGTGTCTTGAGAAAGTTCTCTTAGTTTTTTTAAGTAATCAGTAACAAGTCATAAAACAAATCAAAATCAAAATTTACTTTTTCGGTTTATATCAAATATCTCCGGAAGTAATCGGAATTTTTTTAATTTCTTCCAACAAATTATTCAGCATTAATATGCGCAACTTTTCCTTAATATAACCAACTCTCTATATCTTATAGTAACCTATTTCATGATGATATGATGCAAATAACTATGATATTCGATTTATTTTGTAATGTTCTAGTAGATAAGACAATGTAGAAATAAAACGATCCCCGGGCGGTAGTGAAATCCCTTAAACAGTTGTACCCTCCTTTATTTTTGTTACAATGAATACAAATGAGTTGCTGTGGAAAATACAGCTTATTAAATGAATCTGCAGCGGCAATTCAGTATTTTGGTACCCAATTATAATGTCTGCGCGGGTTATGTCATAGCCAAAGTTGGAAAAGTTGATTCGTCCGTTAAAAAGGACGTTTCTTCGAAAATTCAGGTTATTATTTGATTTCTCCATTACGTCTTCACAAAATTGCATTTGTTTTATTTAATCGGCGGGGTAGATTGCTTGAGTTTTTGACAATTTATAGGAATGATTCCAAATCTTTAATGCGGTAGTATAGTACAAATTAATCGGTTCTCTTCTCTCTTTCTGGAAGCCATTATTATTTTTATGTTATTATCTTAGTTAAGGACTATTCGTTTTGAAACATTTATTGTATTAGATAAATACAATAAAACGAAAGGTAGCCTGAATATATGAATATTCAACCTGTTCGTTACTCTGCAAAATTAAGCCTACGAACAAATAACTTATTAAAACAACTACTTCCCTGGCTGATGCCACGCCGGATATTGAATAATACAAAAGACATTTGCATGTTATTACTAGTACTACTAGCGAAATAACATTGGTTTAAGATCGTTTATTTCTACCCACAGGACTAACTTGAAAATTAAACTAAATTGGATTTAATTGATATTTAATTTTATTAATTTTCAAGTTAGTCCTGTGGGTAGAAATATACGATCTTAAACCAATGTTATTTCGCTAGTAGTACTAGTAATAACATGCACATTTCTTTTGTATTATTCAATATCCGGCGTGGCACTAGCCAGGAAAGTAGTTGTTTCAATAAGTTATTTGTTTATAGTCTTAGTAAGACTTAATATTTGCTTGCAGATTAACGAACAGGTTGAATATTCATATATTCAGGCTACATTTCGTTTTATTGTATTTATCTAATGCTTTCTGCAACAAGTAAGGTTATTCCCAATTTGTTTATTGTATTAATTTGTAATTTTCAATCTGTAACTGGACTCGTCCGTTGATTGAATAAATAAATAAATAAAGACTGGCACGAATTCTCTTCTACAGCTGCACAAATTCTTAATTCGTAAAGTTCCTGCTTCTCAGTTTTCGGTTGAGGCTTTTTTTATGTTTTTTTTTTTGAGGAAAACATCCTTTTCTCTCAAAATTCTGCACAATTCGGTGTATTGTACTAGTGACTCTTATGGGACTATTTGGAAAAGCAACAGAAAATAAATCTTTTGTTTGATGTACTGAATTGCTGCTGTACATCCATTTAATAACCTGTATTTTCTAAAGCAATTCACTATATAATTTTTCCCTGTAATTGGAATACTCTGTTGGGAAATAAATTTATTATTATTATTATTATTATTATATGTATTCATGGTAGAAACGCCAAAGTGGCGGAATCTATTGCCTGAATGCTGCACTGAACCAAATCTGGTTGGCTTTAACACCGACAAGATATGGACATTGCCAGCGGCGGCAAATATAACAATATTAATCGGTCATGCCAAAAAAGCCGCGAACCGTCACTGATTGTAATGGATTTCTTGCTTAATTCAGTATTACCAGCATTAGATTTTAAATTTACTTTTCTTAGAAAGTATGTCGACACCTGATATTTGCCATTCCGGCTGACAAAATCGATTACAGATTAAACATTCTGAACAGTTTTAATCAACACATCTGGAACATTTGCCGATCTGCTTTGGTTATCGTGCAATTGCTAAAATGTAAATTCTAAGTTGGTCATAATCAGAAATGTTACTGTTAAACTTTCTATATGATAGAAACGAAAGTGTAAAATATTTGTAATTAATTTTTCAATTTAATATTTATCCAAAACTTTTGCCAAGAAATTTACAATTATTATTATACAACTTAACGGTCACTTGGTATGTATCTTGGGCACTTAAATAGATACCAGATAAGTTGCTTGCGAGAAAATTCTGCTGCAAATTGCTGTTACTGTTGCACCTGGACCGCAACTTAAAGTTGACCGCAAAATAGATAACTTGTGCTTGCTCTGTGTAATTAAGTAAGTAAGCTAGTTAAACATTTTCTAAAATACTTTTTTTCCGTTACCGACAACGTAAATAAGCATTGCATCCATGGTTACAGGTACTGTAAGTGGCTGATAACATTCGTTGTTCTTGACGAGTGAACTTAATTTTTACTTACTCCGTTAAGAAGTACGAGAAAGTATTGTGATCGTGAACATTTTTTCAATTTTTTTTACGGAAATATCCGTTTTGGGGTCCCTAGATGCCATTTCAACAATTTCTGAAAAAAATGGTGATGTGGCCATCATGTTACTTTCTCTGACTACATGGTATCATTTATATGGTTTATTTTCTATTTAAATTATATTTTAAATTTACATCGAGCGTTTTTTAGACTCGCGTGAAACTGACGTTTTTTGAAATTTTGACGTTTTAAATGTCAGTTTCGTGCGAGTCTACATTTAAAATGTGATTTAAATAGAAAATAAACCATGAAAGTGTAAATATCGCGTGTGTATAAATTGGCGGATAATCTATACGTGACGATATTCTTTCAAAAATTCTAAGCAGCTTATCTTAGTTCTAAAATGTTGTACCATGCTTCCTGGGTCTTCACGAGGTCCTCAAAGTTTGAACATCCAGTCGTTAAATATGCGTTATTATTCGATATTAATTTACAGAAGCCCTGCAATTTCGGTAGTATGACTGGTTTGAAAATTATTTGTCAGTGTGTGCTGTCTTTCTATCTCAAACTTGTATTTTTAACACTTCTTAATTAGCTTATTTTCATTAAAAAATACGTTCGGCAACGTGACATCTGCTTATGTCACTTTTGACACAAATAATTCATTCAAACTTGCTAGTTCCATGTTCGTGCCAATTCTGCTTTTCTCATTATTATCAGTTTGTATTAGTACCTTTTTCGATTTTTCGGTAACAGGTGTAACACGCAATATTCGCAGCTTCGTTTGCATCCATGCCCGCAGAATGTTTAACAGGATTGACACAAACAAACAAAATTCGGCATTGTTTTCTCGGTTGCTAGGTTGCCATAGGACGCATAGGTGGCTATAAAAATTTCAATCCCAAATGTTACAAGCCATATTTTAGAATATTTTCTGATTTTTTTTAAGTATTATATTTCCGGTAGCGGAAAAAATTAATAAGCAACACGGAACGTATTAACATTTGAGGTAGGCGAATACGAGCCGAGGCTCGTCGCCTACCGAAATAAACTTAAATAACTGTTTATTCTCTTTTCCTTGCATCAATCCTCAAACTTTTTAAATTGTTTTTTAAAACAGAACGGGATGAATGCGCCAGTAAATTTACGACGTAATTTGGCACAATTTCTCGTATTTCTAT
Source organism: Ocypus olens (assembly GCA_910593695.2). Taxonomy (NCBI): domain Eukaryota; kingdom Metazoa; phylum Arthropoda; class Insecta; order Coleoptera; family Staphylinidae; genus Ocypus; species Ocypus olens. The sequence continues at coordinate 14,739,512 of OU343063.1, read as the reverse complement.
TGATTGCAAAAATTTGTTACTAAAAATCATACTGTAATTTCAGTATTCAATGTCACAATTTGACATGAAAATATGACCAGCTGCGATATATTTAAAAAATGTGCATTTTTATTTTAAAATGTCATAAAATACCTCTTTCATAAGGCAATTATAGCACTCGTTCTCTATAAAAAAACTCTATATTAGTAACGGAGAAAGTAAAAGCTGAAAAGGTGAGCCTGTTTTATATTACACCCGGTACACACATGTAAATGTAATGCCCTTATAAAAGCATGCTTGCATTTATTACCATTTTAGATAATCCTGACCATGTTAGTTTGCGCTTAAATTGTGTTCGTATTTATTTACCAGTTATTCATGCTGGATTTCAAGATAAAAATATCTGCATAATTTTATCACTGATTGGTATTGCATCGTGTAGAGAATCATTTACATGAAACGGTATCATTACCTGTTTATTTTTGTTCACCTGTCAAGAAGTATATTTTCGAAAACATGTATATTGATAATATAATGTATATACAATATGTCTTTGTAAGGTGGAACCATATGGAAAACTTCTTTATTATTCAATTTAGGAAAAAATGATATTCTTCATAAAAAGTTCTGCATGGTCTAAAATCAAAAATGCAACCTTCAGATATCTAATTTTTTTAATCGGTTACTAGATTTCTCAAAAAATATTAATTTTGCTTTCGAGTAAAGTATATTTATTTTTGACAATATCGATAAATGTTATGAAGAGAAGTTGATCACAACTAAAAACCACGTTAAAATTTGTAATAATGGTTTACATTGAAAGATTGTTTTTTTTATCGAAACATACCTCTAAAATAAGAACGTAAATTTAATTGTAGTTACCTGTAATCTAGTATTCACTGGCAAGTGACAAGAAATTTTCGACAATAACCGTCAAAACGTGTTAGAATTTATAAAATACATACAAATGGCAGTGTTATTAACTTGCGAAGAAAAAATTGAAATTGTTTTGATTATAGGAGAAAACTATAAAACACATAGAGAAGCAGCAAGTATTTTTAACAATAGACATCCCAATAGAAATATTAGTCATTCAACTGTGGCGAAAATAGTGATCAAATTCAAGACCAGTGGAAGCATTAAAAATAATTTTAATGTAAAACGCCGAAAATTAGTTGTTACGCAGTTAGAAGTAATGCTGTCTGCTGTAGAATATCCAAAAATGTCATTACGCAAAAGGAAATACTTGATACAGAATAATGTAAGTAAAGATACAGTGGCAAGAATTTTAAAACTAAATAAATACAGACCGTTCAAACCAAAATTCGTTCACACATTGAAAGAAAGGGATTATGATAGGCGCTTTGATTTTTGCTGTTTCATCGAAGGAACGTTAGAAGATGATCCTTTTTTATGAGACGTATAATTTTCTCCAATGAGGCCACATTTTCTGCAAATGGAATTGTCTCGTCACAACATTGTCGTTGGTGGTCTGAGAAAAATCCCAATTTTACAATAAGTGACCAATAGTTGTTTAAAACGAACATGTGGTGTGGTATTTATAGAAACAGATTAATTAGACCGTATTTTTTCCACCAATCTATGAATGCCGAACGTTATTTACAATTTTTACAAAATCACATCAATGATTTTATGGACGAACTTCTCTTACAAGAACGTCAATGTATTTGGTTCCAACAAGACGGTGCCTTATGCCACAGTACATTAAATACTAGGAACTATCTTGAACATATTTTCAATGGAAAAGTTATTCACAGATATCCTGATTTTTTTTGGCCTGACTTAGCCCCTCTGGATTTCTACTTATGGGGTCACTTAAAACAAAAAGTTTATCAACAAGGGCCGTTTCAAGATGTTAATCATTCGGAGAGGATAATTTCAGAATCGTGCCGGGAAATTTCTCCAGATATGATAAGGAAAGCTTTGCGGGAATTTGCCAATAGAACGATGAAATGTATTGAAAGAGAGGGTGGATATGTCGAGGCAATAGTGGAATAGGTGAAAATTAAATTTGGATTTTTTTCGTTAATAATGATGTTAGCGACACAATTCATTTTTTGTATTTATTGTTTTACTTGCAAATTAAAAGGAACGGTTATCATGTTTTTATCAATCACAAGAGAAAAATGTTCATTATTGAAATTAGCAAAATTATTGGTAATTTATAATGCAGAAAAATTAGTAAAAAATAACAAGATCCATGCTAGAAGGTTGTATTTGAATAATTGAACGTGGTTTTTAGTTGTCAAAAATAAATGTACTTTACTCTAGAGCAAAATTAATATTTTTTGAGAAATCTAGTAAACCATTGAAAAAGTTAGATATCTGAAGATTAGATTTTAGGCCATGCAGAACTTTTTATGAAGAATAACATTTTTTTCCTAATTTTAATAATAAAGAAGTTTTCCAAATGATTCCAACTTCCAGAGACATACTGTATATAATAATACCATAAGCAAGGCCATCTCTATTATTAAGCTACAACACTAGGGTGCCCACCTTTTTGTCATGGGGTCTCTGATATTTTGGGCCTAGGACGCTTAAATATAACTATAAGTAAATTTTTGTTATTTATTATTTACGTTATGACTCAGGCCGGAATACGAATGAAAGGAGGCAATTACAAAATGCGATCCAGTTAAGAATAATCCGAGCCAGGTGTCTTTTACGGTAAAACCAGTAAGCATCTTCCCATATTCCTTATTTAGCCTCAGACACGGCGATAAAGTTGCATTATGCAAGAACCCGACCCGGGGACCGGTTGCAATAAAACGTTAACCTTGACCACCGAAATTACAACATCGGGTCTGGGCTTGGAGAATGCATGCGTAGGCGAAATGTGGGTCTCCGGATCAAACTGTACGGAAGTGGATTACCAAAATTGAAATGCTGAAGGTGAACTGGGTTCGTTCACACGAACCGAAGGTGCTTTTGCACTTGCAAAATAATCGGCAGGAGCAGCAGCAACTGGATTTTAGAGAAAATTTGCATATTACGTGCAATCATGTGCATATTAATACAGTTACTAAACGTTAATTTATTGTCAAAATGTTTTTTATACCTTGTTTACTCTCAGCTTCAGATTATAGATAATATGCATTAACATATTGTTCTATATACGTCATATACAGTGACGGTTCGCGAGGTTTTTTCTGGTACGTCCGAGGAACAAGAGGTGGTAAGACAGATAGGTGCGGTCACGCAGCCAGCCGTCTCTGCAACTGACCCTACCCATCTGTATTACCACCTCTTGTTCCTCGGCCGTACCAGAAAAAAAACCCGCGTACCGTCACTGGTCATATAATAAATAAGGAAAATTAAAATTAAAACTACAGTTACAATTACAATTAAATTAGTTTAGACGGAATCGATTGGTTGCGGAAGGCCTTACAGCACTGCGACCTTGTTAAGTCTTTTGTACTCATTCCCTACTGCTAATAGTCTCCGAGGAATTGAACTTCCTTGGTGAGGTCAATTAATTTCCTGGGAGGCAATGCCCTAATCTGTTCTTGTAATCACAATCACAATTAAAATTAAAACTACAGTTACAATTACAATAACTATTGCAATAATAATTAAAATTAATCTTAAACATTTATAAGTGAATACACAATTTATAAAACTGTCAATAAGCAGACACGAAGATGAATAAATAGTTGGCGTAGAATAAACAAGAGCTAAAATTATATTCAAAATCCTCCCAACTGTAAAATGTTTATCTACGATCGCATTAAAAGTAGGCACTTTTTGCATCAATTTTCGTTGCAAAGGTGACTTTGTAGAACACTAATGCTTTTTTTATGTTTTTATGGCACGGAAATGTCAAATTTGACAAATGAAAATATTACAGCACAAAATTTCAACGAAAAACTTGATTTTTTATTAAATCATTACAAATAATTATCAAACTCTATAATATGAACGAAATGCCATATTTAAGAACTCTGAAGATATAATTTAATGCAAGTAGAAGCAATTACAATACAGCTAAACTTTTGCAAGTAAGCGTAAGAGAAGGGGGGGGGGGGTTGCGATTCGCATTACACAAACACATGATTATTAATATGACCACATATAGGGTCGGTCAACTTAGCACTCCATGTTGTTTATTTTATAAAAAAAGTATTGCACCACAAAGGCCTTACTTAGCACCAGCTAGTACCACAAGAATTAGAGCTAGCACCTTATCCAGGAAATAGTTATAGCGTTTTGAAAAAGTGGGGTACTAAGCTGACCTAGCAACCCACTTTGATTTTTTGTTAAGTTTTACGTACTGAATGGCTTGCACCGAGCTAGCACCACCTAGCACCATAAATTATATACCTAGCATCTGCATAGTTAACCCGCAAAGAAATTATATAAAATTTGCACTTTATTTTTTTCTTTTTTTTTCAGTTTTGGAAACGTTAAATTGTGTGAAATAGCTAGCACCAAGCTAGCACCAGATTTTTTTCCTGAAAAAACTTCACCAAAAAAGTTATCACTAATTTTCTAATCAGAGGAGTATTGATCATATAAACACGATTTCAATCAAATAAATTTGACTTTATGCGTTGTTAATGGAAAAATTGAAATTACATTTTATAAATAAATTCAATTCAATTTTTGCAATGATCCTAACAGCTAGCACCAAAATGAGGAATATGTTTTCGGTATGCCTTTGGTTATGTAAACACGATTTCAATAACATTAATTTTACTTTAAGGATTGTTATTGAAAAAAAAATAAATTTTCTGAATAAATTACATTTAATTTTTGCAATGTGGCTAATAGCAATCACCAAAATGTGGCATATGTTTTCAGTGTGCCTTGGTTAATGTTAATATGATTTTAATATATTTGATTTCATTTTGTGACAATAAAAAAAATTCTTAAATAAATAACATTTTTTGCCGTGTGCAAATATAGCACCAGATTTCAGATTTTAAATAAATAATATTACTATTTGAATAATACAATAAGCGATGTTTTTGTTTGAGGGCAAATATATTTCAGTAGAAATCTCCATGTTAGATGGACATGGACAGCGAACCCAGATATTTGATATTTATTCTCTCTCGTCAATACCTTGTGGAAATAATTAATTAACAATCCCATTAAATTTAATGCATAAGTGAGATTTTGAATTAGACCGTAAAATAGAGAATGGCGATTATAAGATAACAGTGGAAATGGAACTTAATTTAGCTATTTGAAAATCAAGAAACATTTCCTTTTGGTATACAATTATATTTGTTTTTGTATTATTTTAAGTGAATTTTCAGATTATCTATGTAAAAATGTAAAAAATGTAATATCGTTTTAATGCTGTCACTTCAAGTGGTTAATTATATTTCATGTAACAACCAAAACATGTTATGTCAGTAATTATAAAGCATGCGATCGATTATTGTGATTTTGTATAATAATACTTGGTGTTTACCAATGTTCATTTATTTATTATTTAAAATACATTATTTGAAGAATAATGGTGATTATTTTTACCTATTACTCCAATAATCCTACCATGACAGTTTGCCAAAGTAACATTGTACTTGTTAAAAATAACATGTATTTATCAATAAGGGTATTCGAAATACGCATACTGAGTCGTGAAAGCTCCTCTGATTAGAAAATTATTGATAACTTTTTGGTGAAGTTTTTTCAGGAAAAAATCTGGTGCTAGCTTGGTGCTAGCTATTTCACACAATTTAACGTTTCCAAAACTGAAAAAAAAAAGAAAAAAATAAAGTGCAAATTTTATATAATTTTTTTGCGGGTTAACTATACAGGTGCTAGGTATACAATGTATGGTGCTAGGAGGTGCTAGCTCGGTGCAAGCCATTCCGTACGTAAAACTTAACAAAAAATCAAAGTGGGGTGCTAGGTCAACTTAGCACCCCACTTTTTCAAAACGCTATAACTATTTCCTGGATAAGGTGCTAGCTCTAATTCTTGTGGTGCTAGCTGGTGCTAGGTAAGGCCTTTGTGGTGCAATACTTTTTTTTTATAAAATAAGCAACACGGGGTGCTAAGTTGACCGACCCCCACATACAGGGTGTCCTAAATAGAGTAGGATTGCATGGGTATCTTTCTTATTCTTAAAGCTAGAGATCTGGTTAAATGGGCAATGTTGTGCAGTTTTCTATGCTGATTCAGATTATGTTGAGAAATTTTCAAAATTCCGAGCAGTTTAGAAAATATTAAAAAAAACTGAAAATCGCGATTTTCAAAAAAATTAAATATCTCAATACTTATTAAAGATGCGAAAAAAGTTTAAAATAAAAGTTACTTGGTTTAATTAGGCAAACATAGAAATCAAGTCAAAATAAAATTCAAGATGGCGGTTTCCGAGATATTAATACCAACTTTCTTATTTCAAATGGCCGCCATATTTGATTTTTACACGCATAAATAGACTTTTTTTCTCTTTTCAACGATGTACAACAACCTATGTCAAAATAAAAAATTATGGAAATATTAATTGTTTAAATTTAAATTTTAATTTTTTAAATTATTTTTAAAGCAAATGTAACAAAACAAAACGAGGTAATACAACCAAGTAGTAAAATAACAATAAATTATAAAAAATGCTCAACATGTTGACCGTTATTGGCCAAACACAATTGACAGCGTTTTACAAAACTGCCAGTTACTTTTCGCAATGTGTTGCGATTAATGCCGTTTATTGCCTCTGTCACTGCTTCGCGAAGTTCATCCACATTGTTATAATTGAAGTTACTTCCATAAACTTTGTTTTTTAAAGTGCCCCACAAATAAAAGTCAAGAGGCGTCACGTCTGCAGATCTGGCTGGCCACTGTACAGGTGTATTAGTCGCTATTACTTTATTATTAAAACGTCCATTTAGATAAGTAATAACATCTCTGGCATTGTGTGCTGGAGCGCTATCTTGCTGGTACCATATTTGCATATTTTGTGCCAAAGGTAAATCATCCAATAAATCTTCTAAGATTGTTTGAAGAATTTCCAAATAACGTTGTGCAGTTAGAGTTCCATCAAAAATTATAGGACCAAGTAAACGATTTCCCATTATGCCACAAAAAACAATAAAGCCGAACCGTAATTGGTTTCGCCGTGGAATAACTATGTGTGGATTTTCTTGAGCCCAATAGTGCTCGTTATGACGATTAAATAATCCACAATTAGAAAAGTAAGATTCGTCAGTCCATAAAATTGTGTTTATAAAATCACCATTTTCCGTAATTTTGTTGATTAACCACCTGCAAAATGTTAATCTACGGATGTTATCATTTGGTTGTAAAGTCTGAGATAGGTGCAATTTATAAGGGTGAAACTTGTGCTTTTTTTAAATTGTTGATGCTCTAGACTTATTGTTAGATACGTTAACTTCATTTTCTATCTGCCGACATGAAATGTTCGGATTAGCTGCCACACAAGCCAATGTTAATTCTTCATCATCAACGATGATATTTTTATTTCTCTTAGGTTTTTTAAACTTCCATACAATTGCATATTTTCATCCAATCTTTTAAATACCTTAATGTCCGGCTGCCTTCTTTCAGGAAAGTTTGCTTGGTATGTTTGTGCTGCAAGATGGGGGTTTTTGTAACACTTGATGTAATTACAAAACATATCGTATTGTTCAGATATTGAATAATTCGCCATTTCAAGTAATTAATATTTATCGATATTACAACAAGTTAAGACAATACATATGTATGAATGATTAATACAACTGATAAACTAATGTAAGATGACAGTTAGTCGTTATAACAAATTTTGTTTTATTTTTATTTATGCCTACTTGTTTTAAACTTACAACAATTAATATTTCCATTATTTTTTATTTTGACATAGGTTGTTGTACATCGTTGAAAAGAGAAAAAAAAAGTCTATTTATGCGTGTAAAAATCAAATATGGCGGCCATTTGAAATAAGAAAGTTGGTATTAATATCTCGGAAACCGCCATCTTGAATTTTATTTTGACTTGATTTCTATGTTTGCCTAATTAAACCAAGTAACTTTTATTTAAAACTTTTTTTCGCATCTTTAATAATTATTGAGATATTTGATTTTTTGAAAATCGCGATTTTCAGTTTTTTTTAAATATTTTCTAAACTGCTCGGAATTTTGAAAATTTCTCAACATAACCAGATCTCTAGCTTTAAGAATAAGAAAGATACCCATGCAATCCTACTCTATTTAGGACACCCTGTATACTTCGCTCAACTGTTTCGCTCTGTTGTAATTGCTTCTACTTGCATTAAATTAAACTGTATAATATACGTCAATGTTAGTTTTGCAGTTTGTGCAATTTTCTATGATAATCCTTGGCCTCGTTGAACAAGAAGTTTCAGGAAGAACATTTGTAATATTTACTTGATTAGTTATAATTTCACGCAAACTTTGATTGGAAATGATTGAATTTTCTACATATTGTCTCGTAGAAGAACAAGTACTGTTATTGGAGACGCCTCTTTGAAAAATTTGGTTGGACATGGCTTTTTTGTTATTTATTGACTCTTCTACGTACGATCCAGCTAAAATGTCTGCTCCAGCATCTGCCAGAAATGTGGCCGAAGATCTTCGAAAACAGTGGCCAGTGAACTCGTTCGGATTTGCTAGCCGAAGATAACTAGCAATTTGGTTTGTAATTTTTCCAAAGGTGTTAATTCCAATGGGTTGGAGTGAACACTTCCCATTACGGTAATAGACAAATAATCGCTGATGGGGAAACGTATCTTCTGTAAATGTCAATTATTTTTTTGGTATCATTGGTGTTGCCGTCAACAAGGAACGTCCGAGATTGATTAGTCTTTGAAGTGGGTATTTTTACAATCAGCTTTCGACATCCTTGATACTCATCTTATGTAATTCTTCTCTCCTAACAGCCCCCGCAATTCCAAAAATTGACATACAATTTGGAAACATTATCATTACATATTCAAACAATTTAGATTAAAATTACCTTCGTCATCAAAAATCTGTCGTCGGGCGCATCATTTAAAAATTTGTATTACTGTTCTTTAATAAATACGCCAGACTTCCTGCTGTGAAAGCCTTTTGATTGTTTTTTTTTATAAATGCCCTTAACCCGGCATTGGACAGGTGGGGTATGACACACCCCATTGATTTAAAAACGCCGCAGATTTTGATTTTAACACCCTCTAGCGCCTCTTAGCGTTCAGTACCTTCAAGTTACATAATATACCACTAGCAGATGCAATGATTCAGTATTGTTTCAACTGTAGGCAGAGTAACTTGTCAACGAAGTGCGCTAGGGTGTGTTAAACCCCACCTGTCCAGTTACGTTTCGAAATAATTTCATTGGCAATTAATCTGATTATACAAACAAGGTAAAACATTATAATTTGATGATTTGTTAGAGTATTTTATATTGTTTTATGTGCTCTTATAGTACAATGTCATATTACGAAAAGGAACAAGAACGACTGTTAGAATTATGGAAGGATGTTGAGAATGAAGGTTTTCTTGAATCGCAGAGTGACATTTCGGATCAAGAAGAAAGTGATGCAGAACAAGGTAATGGAGAAAATGATTACGAAGAGGACGATGCTGACAAAGAAAATGATGCTGACAATGAAAACGATGCTGACATAGAAAGCGATGCTGACCAAACAAACGATGATGATCAAAATGATACACCAAATAATTTTTTTTTTTCAAAAGATAACACAAAGTGGTTGAGACAAATTAGATCGAGAAATCTTAGAACCCGATCAAAAAATATAATAACACATTTACCTGGTGTAAAGACCACCGGAAAAAATGCAAAGTTTCCTCTGGAATGTTGGAGCTTATTTTTCGACACACAAATGATTGCTGACATAACAAAATGCACCAATCTAAAAATTGAAGAAAAATCATCTACATACAAAGAGAACAATTACTATGTAAATAAAACAACCGGGATTGAAATAAAAGCGCTGTTTGGTCTTCTTTATTTAGCTGGGGTTTTTAGAAATAATCACAGAAATATTGAAGATTTTTACAAAACTGATGGTACGGGATTTCAAATATTCCCGGCAGTTATGGCGTTAAAACGATTTGCTTTTCTATTGAACTGCCTAAGGTTTGATAACATACAAAATCGATCCGAAAGAAGAAAGTGTGATAAACTCGCAGCAATCCGAGGAATATTTTAAAGATTTGTAGACAATTGTAAAGCATCTTATTCTCCAGACGAAAATTTGACGTTAGACGAAAAACTTAAACCATTTAGAGGAAGATGCTCATTCAGGCAATATATATTCCTAATAAACCGGCGAAATACGGTATAAAAATCCAAGCTCTTGTAGACGCAAAAAGCTTTTATGTATTGAATATGGAAGTGTATGTTGGTCAATAGCCTGAGGGGCCTTTCCAATTGAGCAACAAGCCATATGATATAATTATTCGTATGATAAGTCCTATAAGCGGCAGTAATAGAAATCTAACATTTGATCATTGGTACACGAGCTTTGAGGTCATGATGACACTACTTTACGAGTACAAGATAATAACAGTTGGAACCCTAAGAAAAAATAAAAAATAAAAAACAAATACCACCCGAATTTCTGTCAACGAAAAATAGAGGGAAAAGCACCAGTTTATTTGCTTTCCAAGAAGATGTCACAATGGTGTCATATATACCTAGAATGGGGAAAAATGTAATACTTATATCGACATTTCACAATGATAATAAAATTGACCAAAATAGTGGAGAGAAGAATCTTCCAGAAATTATAACATTTTACAATGAAACAAAAGGTGGTGTAGATGTAGTAGATAAACTGTCGTCTTCATACAGTGTAGCTAGAAATAGTCGAAGGTGGCCTCTTACTGTATTTTTTTCCTTAATGAATACGGCAAGTATTAATTCACAGATAATATATAGACTAAACAATAATGACTTCAAGTTGAAGAGAAGAGAATATCTAAAATCCTTAGGATTATCATTGGTAAAAGAACATATTGAAATGCGAAAAACTATTTCAAGACTAAGTACTAATTTAAAAAGATCAATAAATGCGATTTGTGGAACAAGTGTCGAGCCATCTCCTAAAAGGACAAATTTAAACCCCGGGCGATGTTCTGTGTGTCCAAGCACAAGATAGAAAGACAAAATATTATTGCAAATTATGTCAACAACACACAACCATTTTGTGTGAAAAATGCAGCAAGTTTGAGACCGAATAACTTTTTTATGTTTAAATAAATTCAAAAACTTTTTTTGCAGGTAAAGTTTATAAATTTATGTATCCGAAAATGTAGTATTTTGTTTATAAAAAAGTTAGAAATTTATTATTTTTTATTTAATAGCAAAGTTATATTAAAATAGGTGTTAAAATGTTCTGTAGTAAAAATAAATACAAATAAAATAAATATTTACGTTTTTGTTTTTCTGTATTTAAAGACATGTGTTGGTCTTCTAAAAATTCATATTTTGAAATCAAATTTTAAACTTGAGGTTTCACAAACCCCACCTGTCCAAACTTGTAACTTTTTTCCACCTGTCCAATGCCGGGTTAAGAAAACTCTTTAAGGTCAATATTTTTGGTCACTAATACTGACGACTTAACCATAGAATACTCCGATCATAAGCTCGATGGTTTGATCTGTTTGCCTCTTGCTGAAAAGTAGGCTAAGAAGACGTTCTCCGTTACGTTATGGACATTTTTTGACGTACACCATTGATTGAACTTACTATAAACTAATTCATACTGCTTCCGAGATTATGCTGGAAGCAAACTTTTCATTGCCATTGGCGCGGTCTCTTTGGCATCGGAAAGAATGTTTCGAATATCACTACTATCACTATCACACATGCTTTTCTGCAATTTATAACAGTATAACTCTCACTTTTTTCCACAAATAATAATGGCGACTGTCATTTGTGCAATTTATTTACTGGTTGCTAAGTAACGTTTTCGTCAATGCACTCTGGACAAAACGAGTCGACTCACAAAAATAGAGTAGCCAAAGAATAGATTCCGCCACTTTGGCGTTTGTTTGTTTGAAATACTTATATTCCAATAGTAATCTCCGTTTCCCCATCTGCAACTAACTGCATTAATGCGACCTGAAAGGATTAAACCGGTCTGTAGGTATTCTGATAGGGAAACAATATTCAAAGTTTAAAAAATAGAGTCATTTCGCCTATCTCCAGTAGGTTATTCCTAGTAGGTGCCTCTTGCACATCTCTGGGAGCATTTGAAAGGCCTGAGGTCCAATATTTTATTAAAGATTTTTTATTCCCATAATTCAGCAGAGTGCAATTTGTATAGTAGTATAGTGTTTTATGTATAAACATAATCATTATCCCCTATCATAAATCTCGTCGGAGAATTTAGTTTCGGTGTACACATAACTGGTGTAATAAAAAGTGAATTTACATAATTTATTCCTAAAAAAATGATCTAATTTAGTACGTTAATCATAAATGTAAATATAACGTTTTGTGAATATATTATTACTTACGATGACATTAATAAACAGGTTTAATAAAACCACATTCATTTTTGAATTCAACATGCAAGTAAACTATTCAATAAAAAATATCAAACATTTTAATGGAATGAGCAGATACATTCATCTACATAAGTTATTGGACATCCTACATAGACTCCAATCGCAAATGCGATTATAATTTTCATACCGAAAACCTAGTTGATTTATTAAAATTCAAATGAGCAAGTTACAAATAAAAAATGTTGTGGCCATCATATATCTTTCTTTGATTTTATGGTTTAAAAAAAAGTCCTAATTTATACTGAAGAAAAAAAAAATTAAATACTTGAAATTCTTGAAATTTTGACCATTTTCAAACCGCCATAACTCGGCGTATTTTCAATCGATTTTGATGAATCTTTGAGGGCGAAAAACTTTGAAATGTTTTCTTCAAAGTCATGCATGCGAACTCAAGCGTAACTTCTTCCGGCCCCTATAGCACCCCTGTGAAAAAAAAATGTTTTTCAGAAAACAATGTCCAACTTTGACGATGTATACGGAGTTGAGAATTTTTTGTCGACTCCATCCACCATAAAGGCATTAAGATTTCATCAATTCCCTATGCAGGACTCAAATAACGAAGTTCCTACGACGATTTGGCACCAAGTTATAGGTGTTTGACGAAAAGTGCATTTTGAGGTTTTTCGCACATAACTCAGTGACTTTTCAACCAAATTTGATGATTATTTCGGAAAAAATTCCATTTTGGCTCTACTTGATTGCGGTAAACTCAGATTGGAATGATCCCTTTTCGAACCCTTCAACCCCAGAACAAAAAAAAAACACGTTTTTGAGCAAAAAATGTCCTACTTTGGCAACGTGCACCGAATTGGAAAAAATGTGTCGACTCGATCCACCAAAAGGGCATTGAAATGTGTTCAATAACCTGTGCAAGTTCCTACGGCGATTTGGCACAAAGTTATGGGTGTTTGAAAAAAAGTGTTTCATTTTTTTTCCACCAGTGTACATACATCTTTATTCAGACCATTATTTAACAGTTTTGTTTGTGTACAATAAAATTACTTGGCTAGTCTGTCTGGACTATCGACCATAGGTCTATCTTCCCTTGTCTTAATATTTTGCTTATTTATCGGTTTCACAGTTATTTGGTATTTTGGTATCCTATAAAGATTTTTTAAATATTTTTTATATTTAAAATTCCAATTGAGAAAAACAAAAACGGCTAAGGTAAATACCCATTGGTAGTTTTCAAAATTTTCAAACAAATCTCAAGCTTAAAGATTAATTCGAAAATATCTATTGGTTTTAGAGATACCGCGCCCACAGACAGATAGAGAGACATAAAGACATTTTTCAAAAATGATCGAAATCGTCTCATGGGACCTCAAAAGGGATATTTCCGTTGGAATTTTGGTTTCGGAAAAAAATCATGAAAATACTTTTGTAGAGAGAACTATTAATGTAACTTTCTTGGATTTGATACTAAAACGGATTATTCTGATATATTTCATGTGTATCTTTTTTTTTACAATACTTAATGCAAATTTAAAAAAAACGCATTCTGTATAAGCTATTCATTTTGACCACATATTTTCTTTATAAGGTGTGAGCCGCAGAATTTTGTTTCTGAGTTGGCCCTGCATGAGAGAGAGAGAAACATAGCAGTCATGTCAGAGATTAATTATTTTTTTAAAATCTAATTCAATTGAACTAATCTAGTCTCAGCTAACTCTAAAACAAAATTTTGTGGCTCACACGATATACATTTCATATTATTATTATACACCAAAATAATCAAAATTTCTCTATTTAAATTTTGAATTAAAAAACAAAGAGTTTACATTTGTCACCAAATTTCTTATCTTTAATATTTAATATTACAAATGATTGTAATATTTTTATATTTACAATATTTTAGAAAATATGGAAACACCCCACTTCCGGTTTTCATAAATTTACCAAAAGCTTTTTAGTTTTTCAGATTGTCAAATACAGCTTTATAAAAGGGTTTTCAATAGGGACATAACAATTTTGTTTTATAATACGGAACATAACCTACAAACTTTTTATGATCAGTCAAAGTCAAACCGTCATCAGTCAAGGTTTACATTTTTATCATGGTTTACAAACGAGTAATGCTTGGAAATCTTAAAACTTACTACCGAAAATCTGAGTCCGTAGTCTTAAGAGCGCTTAAATTTTTGGTCGTAATAATCGTCCCAATTTTCAGTCCACATTATGGTGAATTTTGGATAACCAGGTACACCCTTACAAGATCAAACTAACCCAATAGCTGAAACCTCAGGATTATTTAAAGCACAGAAACTTTGTTCCGCAAAAGTTTGGAGAAAATCCTGAATTTCATTGAAAAAATTATTTTTAGCGATGAAGCTCATTTTTGGCTGGATGGCTTTGACAATAAGCAGAATATGCGTTTTTAGACAGCAAAAAACCCACATGTGCTTCATCAGATTACATTGCATCCACAAAAAGTGAGCGTGCGACGTGGATTTCATGCCGGAGGTCGCATTTTTTCGCCGATGAAAATAATCGCCATGTTATGGTTAATGGAGTTCGCTATCGTGCTATGTTGGAAGACTATTTTTGGCCAGAATTGGATGGACTTGACATCAGCGATATGTGGTTCCAACAAGATGGTGCTATAAGCCACACAGTTGGATTTATTGAAAGGAAAATTTGGTAATCGTTCAATCTCGAGAAATGGTCCAGTCTAATAGTCACCTCGCTCATGCGATTTGAGGCTGCGCCGTTGGATTTTTCTTATGGGGTTAGCTTAAGTCAAAAGTTTATGCCAACAATCCAACAACGTTTGAGGAGCGCAGGTACAATATCGAACGCAAAATTGCCAACATTCCAGCTGATATGTGTGAAAGAGTGATTGAAAATTAGATCCAAAGAATAGATCACTGCGGTCGTACTCGTGGTGGTCATGTGTATGAATTTCCATACATAATTGTAACATGTGTACACCTGGAATAAATTTCAGCCCGATATCTCAATTATTCTGTGGTTTATTTAAATACAAAATTGTTATGTCCTTATTGAAAAACCCTTTATAAAAAATATCTATTTATTTTTGAGATACAGACCCACAGGCATTTTTCAAAAATGGCTGGAATCATCTCGAAGGACTTCAAAACCGATATGTCCGTTCATATTTCGAATTCGAAAAAAAAAATCACTTAAACGCTCACCCGCACTCTGTACAAGATGGTAAAAACGGGATAACAATTGCATATTGTTAATATTTTTAACGGAACTATATCTGTTCAGTAAGTTCAGCAACTGACGTGCAACATTTTTAAATTTGCCTAAAAATTATTCTAAAAAAAATCAATCCTATTCTCATATATTCGATAAGGTACGTTTGATCGATTTCTCGTTGCATACTTTGTAAAACATTTTAAGTAATGAAATAATAAAAGCACTTGATTGTTTTACATATTGTAAAACAATCAAGTGCTCTGTATTTTTAGAAATATGTTTTTTCGCGCAAGTCCTCACATTAAACGAAAAAAAATAAACATCTAGTTTCATCTCAACTAAATTAGTATTTATACAACGACTAGAAAACATTGCAGTAAGTGCTTAAAAAATCTGTATATTATTTAAAATGTTATTGTAGAACTACTGCAAAATAATCGAAGGTTGAATTTCCGTTTTTGCCTAATCTGCATATATTCGATAATTGCAATTTATTGTTGGTATAATTATCGCAATCTGCTCTTCTGATCATTAGTTATCTTAAAAAAAAAGAAAAAGAAATTAATGTCAAATTTGGTTTTTCATCTAATTAATATTTATTTAATGAGGCCAATACTGCTCTTGAAGATTTTCTGAAATCTAATCATCCAAGAGTGATTCTGAAAAAAAATTCAAAACAATTATAAGTCGAATTTTATTTTTCTGTGTTATCTTCATCTTTCTGAAGAATATAAAACTTCGAAGAATTTTCCCACCTGGTCATACGTTGAAGAGTTATAAAAAAACAAATGAGTAACAAATGTGATTTTTCTGTCTTGTCTGCATATTTTCGAAGAGTACAACACTTCGCCTGAAGATATTTTTCAATCCATCATCCGTTCAAGAGTTATTCTCGAAAAATCAAAAACGGTGAAAATCGAATTTTAGTTATTCATTCTATCTGCATTTCTTTGAGAAGCGCAATCCAATAATGAAACATTTTTTAAAGTCTCATTCGTTCAAAAGTCATCCTCAAGAAGTTTTTACAACAAATAAAGATCACGTTTCTTTCTCGACTAAATCAGTATTTATGGAACGAGTAAAAAACATGTTTGTATAAAATTCGAAATCCTGGTCATCACTTAAAATGTTTTAGTAGAAATATTGCATAATTGAAGTTTAAATTTCACATTTACGTATTTTCACATATTCGGCAAATATTCGATAATTGCAAATATATATTGGTTATAAAATTATCAAAATGTACTCGTCCGATCAATAGCTATCAAGAGTCTTATTAAGTTTTTCACCTTATCTAAATCTATTTCTATTTATTATATCCAATACCGTCCTTGAAGAATATTCGAAATCTAATCATCCGTAAAAGATAAAAAACAATTGAATGACGAATTGATTTTTCTGCATGTATTCGTACACTTGGGTTGAAGAATTTTCCAAATATGGTCATCCGTTATTAAGAGTTATTCCGAAAAATGAATGATAAATGGAATTGATTGAGTTTACAAAATACATGTGTCAACAAAAGATTAATGTTTATTTAAAGATTTTCACAGTATTAGTTATATTCATTTTTTTTTTAGAAAAGGAACAATTAACAGGTATAATATACGACCTCTTGCGTTTTCAAAAATTCTACCAAAAGTTTTCCGTTCTTTGATTTGTCGAATAAAACCTCTTTATTAGTTTTTGCGAAAAGGCCAGACAGCTCGATAAATAGACATTTTACAAAAATTGTCGGAATTATCTCGGGGAACCTCAAAATACACTGGAGGAAAAAAAATGAAACACTTTAAAATTGTGAAATTTTGACCATTTTCAAACCGCCATAACTCGGCGTATTTTCAATCGATTTTGATGAATTTTTAAGGGTGAAAAAATCATCACAATCAATTGAAAATACTCCGAGTTATGGCGGTTTGAAAATGGTCGAAATTTCACGAATTTCAAGTGTTTCTTTTTTTTTCACCAGTGTATTATGTTCATTTTATGCTAAATATTTATTGATAATTATTAGGATGATTTGATTTTTTTTATTCAAGAAAATTACACTAGTTAAGCCCCTTAGTGGTGCTTAGATTCTATTTTATTCATAACTTTCCTGGATTCCATCAACTTCCATTTTCTTATATTTCATTCCGAGTAAATTCTATGAAACGGTTTTAATATTTCGATGAAACGGTTTTAATGTACATAAGTCATACACTATAATTGATTCCTAATTATAGCCTATGGTGTCCGTTCCAATTTTAATTAAAGATTATCGGTTACAAGATAAGTGTATTCACTCCAGACGCAGACACGATAAATTATGTTAATATATACCCGAGTTTATGTTACGTTATACGCTACATTCTCTTGCTGAATTATAAGGTGGTATAAGACAGGTGTCACCTAATAGTCACTGCCGAGTGCATCGTATATAATTTGCCCGCATTTCCTTTGATGGTCAGTGACTAGGCTTTTAAGAACCTTGAGATTAATCCAATTTAAAATAAACTTCACATTTAGAACGTATCCAATAGCACCACTAATAGAGTTACACTTTAGTAACGAGCATTTTTATTGTAATCTAGAAATTCAGATTTATTTATCAAATATCAAATCTAAAAAATTTAAAAAATACGTTACATTTCGTAACCTACAATATGAGTTTTCCAAAGAATAATATTTATAATTTGAAATTACGTTTTGAATCCGAAAATTTAAAAAATATGTCATTTCCGGTGAAACGGAAATTGCAACTAATTTGATGACTAAACTCCAATTTGCATTTAGCTTACTGAATTTTGAAATCATAAGTAAAATAATTAAAAAAAAAAACTCTGGGGTGAGTCTGTTTTGTGCTGCACCGGTATATACTATTCAATTATAGGTCAATATTTGGTTCCTTAGAGTTAGAAAACAATTTTCAAAAATTTTCATCTATTATGACCAGGGTTGGCATGTTTAAAACAACTGTTTTAAACACGTTTTAAACATTGACTTATGTTTAAAACAGTTTTGTTTTAAACACGTTTTAAACATGTGTTTAAAACATGTTTTAAACAAAAGTGTTTTAAACAGTTTTTAGGCCTTTAAACAAAAAAAAAATTATAAAAAATGAATTTTATTAAATTATAAATAAGTTTCATAACAATAAAAATATAAAATAAAAAAGTTCAAAAAATTTAACAAAATTATAATTATTATAGTTAACAAACTTATAAATTTTCTATAATTAAAAAATGTAAAAATATAATAATCTAAATAATACTTAAAGAAAGAAACAAATTAAATTCCTCTAGAAATAACATTAACAATTATCATCTTCAATCAAATTTTTATTAGAATTTAAGGTTCGCATAATGGTTACAAGTTTTGCTGCTTTTTCTGTGCCTAATCTGTTACGCAATTTGCTGTGTATTAAACCAAACAAAGAAAATAATCTTTCGATGCCTGCAGAAGAAGCAACTGCTGTATGCATAGATAGTTCAAATATCGTTTGGTTAATATTTTGTTGAAGAGCCCGCCACCATGAAATTGGACTTACATTTTCAATGTTTTGACTTGAGAATAAATATTCCCTGAAGGGCGAAGTTTGCGCCTGGTATTTTATAATAAACGGAATAGCTTCCGGATAAAATGATGCTGCATATTCCAATGCCTCCTCTAATTGTTCTTGGCTTAGCTTGTGGCCTCTAAAGCGATGGTCTAATAAATTAGCAAGATAATGGGCAGGTGTTATGGCCATATTGAAACGATTACCTAAACAACTTTTTTCAAAATCTGACAGCTGCCCCTCTTGCATACTTTCTATTAGATATAGCCATATTTCCGTAGCCTTGCCTAAATTACAATTTTCACTTTGAACCACGTCCAGAGCAACAGAAATTTTCTTCAGTTTAATCAGGTACTTTTCGACTTGAGTTTTTAAATCGAGGTCTTGAATTTTGTTTGTTATACTCGTGTCGAATGCGACTCGATTTTCTGTGCACACTTTTACCAGAATGTGCCAGTTCTTTTGGTACGACTCTAAACAATCACACAATGTGTTCCAACGAACGTCTATGGGCAAATTAAGTGATGTCCCCCCAGCCTGTTTGTATTTAGCAGCAGGAAAATGAGAATTTCTGAAATACTTTATAATTGTTTTAATGTCGTCTTTTAGACCTGGCACATTTATATCTTTCGCTAATAAATTTAACACATGTGCGGAACAACCATATGTTAAAATGTCGGGCATACCTATATCGTCGCGTTCTGCAAGTTCGCTACGCATTTTTACCATGTTACTGGCATTGTCGGTCACAACACTTCTAACGTAACAACCAAATTTTTGGCATGTTTTTATTGCTTCCGCAGCTAAATCTTGCAAATATTCTGCAGTATGCCTTTTTTCTGCAGTATCAACTGTGTCTATTAAATAAATGTTACCTTCTACAAGATCGGTTACCGAGATGCATACAATTGGTTCGTTATGAATGTTACTCCAGCCATCAATTGCCATTGAAACCATTTTGCCTTTTAAATTGTTTTCTATTGTCTGTTTGACTGAACAATACACTTCGTCTAATAATTCGTTCGCAATTTGACGGCGATTTGGTGGTTGATAACCAGGGCGTAAGAGATTCATTAGATTTTTAAATTCTTCGTGTTCAACCAAACGAAATGCTGAATTGGTGCTATAAACAAATTTGGCAACCTGTAGATCAATATTTTTCTTGAGTGTATTCGTTGTTCTAATGACAAAAGATGACAGAGATGATGTTGATGTCGATGGAGATGATAGGTCCGTGGAGTGCTTTTCACGAATACTCGTAGTATGGTATTCAAATGCGGACGAAGTACTTGCTACTGCAACATTTGTAGATGGCGTAGAATCTATAAAGTTAAATAAAACAAAATTTAATCGTAGTAGTGATTGTATTATTTACAAGAATACAACATTTATAATTAATAATAATACTTTTTATTCATTTTACATTCAACCTAAATAATTGTTTCAAAATTTGAAATGTTTAGTTTTGAAAACATCAACTTTTCTTTTCAGTTTCATTTATAGAACTTGCTTAATTTTAAGCTCTCCTATTTTGTCCTGATGCTACACTCAATTGAATTTCTATTTTCAACATTTTGGGGTACTAACTAGTAACTACTAAACAATTTGTTAAATTTCCACTCAAAATTCATAATTCGGTTATTATATCATTAATTCATCATATCATTCTGAAAGCTCAAAAAGTGATCAGTTTAATTTTTACTTTGTCAAACATTACAAAACTGTTTCCCCATATTTTTGAAAAATGAAAAATAATAAATAATTTTATTTATTTTATTCTTTCACAAAAATTGTGCAATTTTATTCGTTATGGTAGAGGCGTTTACTTCGTGATACATGTTTTAAATATAAATAAAACACTTTTTACTTTGTTATATCACACGGAATATTCCATTTAATATAAAGTGTTTTATTTAAGTTCAATTTTATTTCAACTTATTAAACATATAACCGACAAAATAAATATATTTGTAATATTTGATGCAGTTGATCTATTAAATCATTAGTTCATCTAGAATAAAGATATTGTTTGGTCAAAGTAAACAAATAATAATTAAAATTACTTAACATAATTATTCAATGTCACAAAAGAAAATTCAATCTTTAGGATCAAAATTTTTATCCATGAATCCGGGTTTACATGCTGTTCTAAATTGTTCATGTTGAAAATGAACAAAACAATTTTTATTTCGGATTGTTTTGTAAAACATAAACATAAAACATAAAATTAAACAACGTTTGTGATTAAAATATTACACAAATACAGGGTGTTTGATAAAAAACGCCGCAAGCCATAACTCCGTTAAATATTACACGATTTAAAAAATTTAAAAAAGGAAATTTATGGTTTGACAAATACTACAAAATGACACTAATTAAATATTTTTTAAACATAATCTTTAAGGTCAAGTGATAGTCAACTTTTTTTTTCAAATGGCATATATTTTTTTATATTTTTCCTGAGACTTTTTTCTGAATCCAGTGATGTATAAAAAAGTTGACATTGATGCAATAGTTACTAAAAATAAAATTTTTAGTAACGTTAATTATATTTTTTTTAGCATCAAGAATACCATGGAACATAGTCAAATGCTACTAATAATGTTTTATTGAGTAAATAAGAAATAGTTTAAGACGTTAATGTTACAGTGAGTCTCAGTTTTACTCGTATATTTACGATTTTTGCGGTTAAATTAATTAAATAAAACTACCCAATGGACAACAATTATCTAATAGACATATTGCAAGAATATTTTGAATGTAACCGAAACTGTGGCCAAGCAGTACGTCTTTACAGTGATCGCTTTCTTACTAGAGAGGTTCTAGACCCTCTCTAGACTTGAATAAAATGTAAGAAATTATGGAGCTTTCAAGAAACCTATACGAATGGAGTCTACATTTCAGGAAAATACTGAATTAGACGTTCTACTTAGTGTGGAAGAAAATCCAAATACTTCTACTGGGGAAATTGCATGTAACATTGGTGTATCAAATCATTCTATACTAAAAAAGCACAAATTAAAGCCATTCATTTGGCAAAAAATGCAACGATTAGAAGAAAATGATGAGACCAACGACAGAAATTTAGCCATCAATGTCAACTTTCTTATACATCACTGGATTCAGAAAAACATTCTCTACCAAAAAAAATATAAAAAAATATATGGTGCCATTTGAAAAAAAAAAGTTGACTATCGCTTGACCTTAAAGATTATGTTTAAAAAATATTTAATTAGTGTTATTTTGTAGTATTTATCGAACCATAAATTTCCTTTTTTTAATTTTTAAAATCGTCTAATATTTAACGGAGTTATGGCTTGTGGCGTTTTTTATTAAACACCTTGTATAAGGTTTTATAAATTTTTGAAAAATTTATATTTATTTAATAAAAACTAATCTAGCTTAGCCCGGGTCGCAAAAATGTAATATTTATATATATTCTAACTCGAAATGTCATCCTGAATACGAATCTATAATTTTTTTCATGAAGAAATGAATGATTCATTTTTTAAAAATGTATATTTAATTAATGATTTTTATCGAGAATTAGGTTGGGTTAGGTTAGGTCAGGTTTGGTTAGGTTGGGTTAGGTCAGGTTAGGTTAGTATATATACATATTATACTTTTGCGACCGCGTCTAAGCTAGGTTGTTTTATTAATATGTTTTCAAAAATTTATAAAAAATTTATTTTTCATTTCGCGATAAAACAAATTACAGATTCGTGTTCAGGATCGCATTCCGAGTGAGAATATGAAATATTATACTTTTGCGACCGGAGCTAAACTAGATTTTTACCAATAGTATTGTTATAGTACTTGTCAGGTCTCAACACGAACATTGTTTTCTAAATTTATACAGAGCAACGTATTAGTGGCTCTCTAAAAAGTTAATGACTCAAGTTCATTTACATAAATCACACGATCTTCCACATATATAAACCACTAAATTAAATTTAAATAATTGAATTGAATACTCACCATTATTATCACTAATATCAGCATCATCCTCACTTAAATCGGCGACGTCCGCGTCCTTTCTTTGTTGTCTATTTCTAAGGTCACTTTTGCATTTTATAATATGTTGCTTCATTCTTGCCACTAATGCAGATAATACTTTGCCACATTTAAGGCATTTGGCTTTACTTAACTTTCCTCCCTTCACTTTTGAAAAATGTTGCCAAATGGGGTCTAATTTTCTACCGGTCATGTTTTTAAATAGGAACGCACTGTGTGGTTGTGTATGAACAGAGTAAAAGACAGAATGAAATAAAATTATATTAGGGCTCAGCTAATCATCAAATTTCTACAGAGAAGGGAAAATAAATAAACATTGTGAGGCTTGGGCGTCAGACATATAAGTTAATGACCCCATTTCAATAGGTTAATGAAATCATTTCATAATGTATATTTATTTTATTCCAAAACAAACATAGAACGACGATAACTGAAGCTTGCTGGTAAATATTCTTTCAGGGCATTATAATAATTAGAAGAAAGAGCGTATTTGATTGGAATTACTAAAAAATTAAAACTTTACTTAAAATATGAAAAAAACAGTTTTTTTGTTTTAAACATGTTTTTTTTCGTTTAAAACATGTTTTTTTTGTTGGTAAAAAAAACATGTTTTAAACATTAAAAAACAGTTTAAAACAAAAAAAACTGTTTTTTTTGTTTTAAACAAAAAAAACTGTTTTTTTTCCAACCCTGATTATGACCATGTTCCATGCGAGTGCTCTTGTTTACTGTGAAATCATCATTAACACCGCGGTATACAATCATACAATAAAAGTAATTTAATTGGTCAAGAAGCAACTGCATAATTTAATTCAAATTACGATGCATCGGTGCTTTTTGATGCCGACCGTCCCTGATCTTGACCTCCGCTCTTCTCAGTCCAGTTCAAGGCTATCTTGATGCACCGGCAAATGAAGCCGAGAAAGAGGTAATGCGTCTGATTGCAAGTAGCACGCAAAATTAGGCAAAAAATCCCGTTGATCCGCACAAATTATAGACTTCTTTCAGAACCTGTTGTGGGTAATGCGTACAATCCTTGTACCTGAAATTACCTTAATTGATTGTAGATAAATTAAGTAATAATTAAAATGCGATACATCTACAACATGAGCCTACAGACTAAAATTAGTTTTAATTAAAAAAAATATATTTTTTCACTACTTTTCTGGTTAGTGCCACGACGAATAATTGAATTATACAATAAATAATGTTCGTGTTAAAAATAGCAAAGCTTTGAAAATAACGCAAACTTGAATGTAATTATTATTGCACAGAGGCCCTAGAAATCCAAAAAATAATTAAGATTTTACGTAGGACCATTTTAAAGTAAAGTTCACGACAGTTTTAAAAAATCCAGTCTGAGTAGTTTATATAATAGATCACAACATTTCAAAATCAATTAGTTCTGTTAAAATTTAAGTAAATGTTTCAAGTTTAGTGTTAAACAAGTTACAACTTCTTTGTTTCTGTTAGCGTAGAAAACTAAAAACAAATATTTGAAAACGGAAGCAATTATAAAAAATAAAAAATAAACTACAAGTGTGCCAGACAATATCAAAATATGTGTCTCACTGAAGCGTCAAAGTAACTTTTGGGCCCTGAATATTTAAGTTAAAAAAATAAAATTATATTACTCGCATATTTCTGCAACGTGTAATATTACTTCTATAACTATAATATTAATTTTACAATGCAGGAAGTTTCATCTCAAGCATATTTTCTCAAGAAATTTCCTTATTGCAAAATCATCAACGGCTATTGTGGTAATTACAGTGTAAATTTTATTTTCTCTTCTTAAATCGTGTTGTTTCGTCGTTTTAATGGATGTATAATTTCGAGTTAGTGTTTCCTGTGCAGCTAGACGACGAGCGACGCCAGAAAACGCGAAAGTCGATCACGTTTCCATTTCAATTAGCCTCGATCATCGGCTGAACTGGAGAACTCCACGAAAATAAAAGTTGATTGAAAACTTTCATTACTTTCGGACATAGTAAGATGCGACTCTGCGGTGTAGGTCAGAACAATTTGTTACATATCTGAACAACATTAGTAATTGTATGTTTCCTTAAAATAAAACTAATAAATGATTAGTTTTTTAATTTGAAATTTCTATCCTAAGTGACGGCTCGCGGGGTGACTCATGGTACGGCCGAGGTACAGATAGCTGTGGTCACTCCGCCAGCCATCTCTGTATTGCCACCTGCGCTACCTCGGCCACACCACGAGTCACCCCGCGAGCCATCACTGATCCAGTGTTGCCGGGAGTAATTTTTAATTTTCCCCATAATTTCATAAAAACCCCAGAATAGCCCTCGCATAAAATACCCACCCCAAAAAATACCCCATCGATTGAAGTTCTCCAAAATACAAACCGAAACCTTCATTTACCCCCCCCCCCCCCAATCTGACAACACTGGGATTAGAGAAGGCGCGCTGATAACATTTCGGAATTTGCACAAAGAAAAGTTTTATAACTCCGTTTTTCCGAAAATATGTAGGTAGTACTAAAAGGCCATTTAAAAAATTAGAAAAATATTTAATCGTGCTGTGGTATCCTCCAAATAGTTAAAATAATTCTTTAATTAGCATCGCTAATTAACTACTTAAAATGGTTTGCATTTTTTTCATAATTTCCAAACAGTTCCAGTTATACCGGATGATCAGTTTCATTCCGGGTCAAAGTATTATATTTAACAATTACTAAAGAAACTAAATTGACTGCAAAAATTATTTTTTTGATTTAAAAATTTTCGAAAAAAAAATCAAAAATCGAATCGAAATATTTGAAAATTAAGTAATTCCTTAAACACAAATCGCGCAGTCTGTATTTTCTACCTAAATATCAAAGTACATTAGTTTTATCTTAAAACAACCACTAAAACTAAAAATTTCAAATTAAATAAATAACCTAAAATTAATACAAAAATCAAGTACAGGCCAAAAATATCAAAAATTCAGTCTGCAAAATCTAAATTATAGGGCAAAAAAATAAAAAACTTGGACCAAAAAACTCGAAAATATCAACCAAAAATTCGCTCATTAAAATCTACAATTAAACAACATTAAAATTAATAATTAGGGTAACATTACTAAAAACATTGGTAAAAAATTGAACTCTTGGGAAAAATAAAAATGCAGTCAAAAACAGAAAGTTTTAACTAAATCGAAAAGTTTGGTTTAGGTGCCAAGAAAACAAAAATTCTGGTCAAAACAATAAAAATGCAGACTAAAAATTGAAAATTAAAGCAAATGCAAAATAATTTGCCATTTTCAGCCCCAAAACTCTTTACCTCAAAGTAAATTGCCGAAACTTTAAACTCAATAATAATTTTAAAAATACGCCCATAAAAACAATAATTCAGGTTAAAACATCTAAAATTTGGTTAAAAAAACTCGAAAATATCGGCCAAAAGTTTGCACATAAAAGTCAACAGTTCGGGTTAAAAATCTAAAGTATTGACCAATCAAAAATTCGCTCGTTAAAATTTATTATGAAGGCAAAAAAAAAACTAAGAATATAGGCAAAAAATTTAGAACAAAAATCGTGAACTCTCGGCAAAAATAAAAAATACAGACCAGAAAAAAAAACAAAATTATAACTAAATATTCAAAAATTTTGGTTTATAGGTCAAAAACTCTAAAATTTGGAACAAAAAAATGAAAAACACAGACCAAACATCTGAAATATAAACAATCAAATATTCTGATGTAAAAAATTAAAAATGCTAAAAAATTGTAACTTTATCCCAAAATAAATTGCCGAAACTCAAAACTCGAAAGTAATTTTAAAAAATTGCCCATAAAAACAATAACTTAGGTTAAAAAAATCTAAAATGAAAGACAAACAATCAAAAACTTAGTACAAAAAACTCGAAAATACTCTCAAAACAAAAAAAAATCGCATATAAAAATTAACTAGAGTGTAGACCAATCAAAAATTATTATTAATTATTAAAATTAAATTATTAATAATTAAGATTAAAAAAAATAAAAAAACGAAAAATGAAAAATGTAGAAAATTTCAACAAACTATTGAAAAAATTTTGACCAAAATCAAAAACAAAAAAAGTTAGAGCAAATAAAGAAATCAAAAATGCAGACCAAACATCTAAACTATAAACAAAAATAAAAATAAAATTTCTGGTCTAAAAAAATAAAAATATGAAAATTCAAGCAAAAGAGAAATAATTTGCCATTTTCAGTCCCAAAAATAACTCTGGCTCAAAATAAATTGCCAACCAGAAACGCGAAAATGTTTAAAAAAAGATAAAGGACAAAAAATCTAAAACTCGAAAATACCGGCAAAAAAATCACGCATGAAACTGAATATTTTAGGTTGAAATATAGGGCAGAAAATCAAAAATTCTGGCCTGAAAAGAAACAAATGCCGACCAAAAAATCGAAAATTTTAGCAAACAAATCGAAAATTTTAACAAAAAAATCGTATATTTAAACCAAAATGAAGAAAAATTATTCAGTTATACAGAAACTGCAGGTCAAAAATTTGAATCCAGGCCTAACGATAAAAATGCAAAGAAAAAGATTGAATATTTAATATAATAATAATTATTTATTTACGGGCAACGAGTGTTGCCAGTAGCAATTTTTAATTTCCCAAATATTTAATAAAACTCCCCCAAAATTATGCCGCTGTCCCTCTCCAAAATAATAAATTTTGAAAATAAAACGTAAATACAGTGGAAAATATACAAAATTAAAGCATTATAATTATAAAATTTATTAAAATTTATTATTCATCTTCATCCTCAATATTTTCATCTTCTTTTCGGCACACATACATATTTTTTAAATGAAAGTGCAGCATCTCATTGAGGGGTGACAAAATTACGAAAACGGCAATAACAGAATCCCTATGACAACTTCCATAAATTATATTACAGGTTTTTCCTCATTGCTGAGGAAAATGACTGACTTCTGTATGGTAATGATGATTTCTATACTCGGCGCACCGAACCGGTGGTATCATGGGTTTGCGTGATCTTCGTGTGATGTCCGCTGATTGCTCAGCGCAAACGCATGTGAAGCGGGTGTCACGCAGCCGAAATTTTTAATCAGGCCCGTTGTATGCCATGTGTTCTCGTTTTTCTGTCTTATTTAAATGTAGTGATTACGTTCTATCCTTAAATCAGCCTTTTTCAATTACAATTAATTAGGAAGTGGTAAATACTTGGTTAGTATTTGTGGGTTAAAGTAGAAAGATTTATATTTCCGGCACTGAACTAAAATGTGGCAAGGCTGTGTAAATCAGGCTTTTTATAACGTCTCGACGAACTATCACGAGGACGCGGGGTGAACGCAACGTGATCGTACCACCTGGTCGGCGCGCCGAGTATAGCAAATGTAATAACATGTTCTTTAATTTCCCCAAAAATACCCCTCGTATAAAATACCCACCCCAAAAAATACTCCATTGATTGAAGTTCCCCAAAATACACCCCAAGACAATAATTTACCCCTATTTTAGGGAAAAAACCCCCCAATCTGGCAACACTGCACTGATCATAATAGTATTTACAGTTTTACGAAGCTTACATTGCCTTCCAAAAATATCAATAAAGCATCATAGGCGGTCCTTGTCATAAATACATTCAGCGGCTAAATTGCTTTGCGATCTTTAATGAAAATGTGTTTTGAATCAAATCAAATCAAATATCTTTTACATTCATGTTGGCCACATAAAATACATTACAATGAACGAAAAATCATCTTTGTATAGGGTGGCCTAAATTGGATGTTACTACAGGGAATATCGGTTATTAGAAGTGATATAAAAAATCAATAGTCCATTCTCAAGCTCTTTTTTTTCGATGCCGAAAACAGAAATTACCTATCGACTTTTGTTTTCAAGTTATAATCAAAAATTCAATATCTTCCATTTTGGATTTTTATTAATATCTTACTTATTAGTTATTTATTATTTTATTAAGATAAGAATTGCATGTTCTGTAGGTACTTTTTCAAGGAGAATTGAAAGCAATTCACAGATTTTTTCCATCTTCATTAATAAAAAAAGATACAGCACTAATTTAAATTATTGGTTTATATGGTCTCTCTACTAACACTACGTAAAAAAAAGTTGTTTGAAAAATACGTTTATGACGAAATAAAATAAAAATAGTAGTTCTATACTAATTAGTATCGGTACTATCCTTGGTACTTATTATTATGACCAATTACTCGAAGATATGACCACTATAAATTACGTTTATGGGTTCTAAAACGGATCACAGATTTTCATGGCGGTGATTATAATATACCGCAAACGCGTATGCTTCGGTAGTTATTGTGCATTTTACAGGGGATGAATAATTCAATAGATCCCCAGAATCGCGTTTGCAAACATTGAAAAAAAAATTAATTGTTTAATATTAACATATTTGAGCTAATTGATTTAAAAGAAGACAATCGATACAAAATACATTTTTCTACTATGGTTTAATAACGGACTTTAAAACAATTTAACAAAGAGCAAAAACTATTTAACAATCCATTTCATTGTTAAACAGTTATACAAGCAAAGAAATAATGATTTATTTAAAAATAAATTTGATGATAACATGCCCTATAATAGCTATTTATGTAACAAGTACATAATTTAGGACTTTATGGATGAGCCTTAAAGTTTAGACTCCGAGCGGGCTTGCGAGTGAGGACTATAAATAAGGCGAATTCATAAAGTCTAATTATGTACGTGTTATGAATAAATAGCTATTATCGTATCATCATCTATTATTGGACGAGGCAATAAAGCATTTAACCTCGGAAATTTTAACACTAAGACGGATCGAAATGGGGTTTTTTGCATTCGCTTCCTAAAATCATTGGAAAAAATGTATCTCATTTCGTGCAGTGAAAAGCGCATTCCAAAAATACATTTTTTCAAGTCACTTTAAGAAAATTCATAACTTCGTTAATAAGACTCGAAATTGACTGAAACCAGATACCTTGCGGTCTTCGAGGTCGCTGATCCCGATTATGATCTTCAAATTGACCCACAGCCGACCTGGAGCTCAGGATTGCTGATGAGCGTCATCTCCGTGGCTTCTCCCGAAATTCACGCGGAAAAGGAGAGAAACTCGCCCCCCGGGGGTGTTTGGGTCGCTGAATTCAAATATGGCACTTATTTATTTATTTATTTAAATTCAGCGAGCCAAAAAACTCCCGGGAAACGAGTTTCTCTCCTTTTCCGCGTGAATTTCGGAAGAAGCCACGGAGATGACGTTCATCAGAAATCCTCAGCAATAATTATATTGTAATGAATTTACCTCGGTAACATTCAAGGAAGTTCCTATTTAATTTTGAAGGTTTTACATATATACATTTTTATGGAGTCTTTTATTGTTCCTTATTGACTACATTATTGACACTAAAATGTACTAAGGAAATAAAAACGTTTGATATAAATTTGTTAGAGTTTACATTCGTACATTTTATTGTCTAATTTAATTTAAAAAAAAATTTCAAAAACAATAAGATTTAAATTCTACGGAAATAGTTTTTTACGTAGTAAGTTCCGAAAGTGATATTTTACGGGATGAGTAGGAAGTTTCCAGGACTCACAGGATGTTCCCTAACATCACTTTTGGAACATGTTACGTACAATATATTTTCTGCAGCCGTTTTGTATGTTAAAAAAAGCAAAAACACACACGAATATTATATGACAAGCACTGTTATAATTAAATACGAAGTTTATGTTATTGTCAAGGGTGCCAACATATTTACCCAAAATCGTCCCGAAAGTAACAAAAATCGTCCCGAAAGTTAAGAAGTCGTTACGAAAGTGAAACAAAATCGTCCCGAAAATAACTACTTTCGGTACGATTTATGTAAAGGGGTACTTTCGATTTAATAAATCATACCGAAAGTTTTATTTTCGGGACGGCAGCAGAAAAATATGGTTTTGTTTCTTTGACATCTAGAGAATATAGTAATGTTTAATAATATCAACACTGTTTTTATTCAGTTAGAATTTATGTATTTAAAATATAATTTTGGTTGAATTTAAAAAAAAATTATATAGTGAAAATTAAAAATCAAGGTTGAAAATTAGGGATCAAAATCGTTGCAATCGCTGTTAATGCTTTTTAAAATTTGACTAAAGTCCTTTTAGAGTCAGGGTCAGGGCCCGAAGACTAACTCAAGGTTAAATAATAAAATTGAAAATATCAAATTATATTAGATTAAATTAGATTAGATTAATTTATTCGTGCCAGGACATAAAAGTTTACACACGTCAAAACGGAAGTACATAAAAACAAATAATTTAAATATATAACAATTAATCCGAGTCAATAATCAAAATTCAAAATCAAAATTAAAATCGTTGTAAAAAATAAAACCTAAAACTAATATATTTTT
This sequence comes from Ocypus olens, assembly GCA_910593695.2. Lineage (NCBI taxonomy): Eukaryota > Metazoa > Arthropoda > Insecta > Coleoptera > Staphylinidae > Ocypus > Ocypus olens. Next base: position 14,707,919 of record OU343063.1, on the reverse strand, counting down.
AAAATCCATGTAAAAATAAAACTTAAAACTAGTGTATAAATAAAACCTTAAATTAAGTGAATACATAGAATTTTTGTATAATTAAAACCTTATACCATAAATCACTATAAATATAAAACTTAAATCTAGTGTCTAAATAAAATTATTGTATAAATAAAATCAAAATTGAAATTAAAAGTAAAAAGTGTTGTGCGAGTAAAATCAGGGCAAATGAGACAAAAAATATACAAATAAAATCAGCATATAAATAAAATTCATCAGAGAAATTAAAACAAACGATTGTATGTTAAAGATCTAAAAATCTATTTGATATGCAATCATTAAAAGTAAAAAATGCTTTGTTAATTAAGTAAATCTTAATTTTCTTTTTAAATATTCCGTATGGGAGTGATTTCACTGCTTGCGGCAAAATGTTAAACAATTTAGGCCCATAAAAATGTAAGCTGTTTAGTCAGTCAGACTATCTGATAGTCTTGATCTTTCATGACAAATTCGCTCACAACTTCTTGTATTATACTCGTGTATTTGGCCTTGTGTTACATAAGTTTCCTTATTTTTGTGACATTTTAATATAAATAAACATGGTAAGATAAGTATTTTGAGATTACTAAAATATTCATTGCAATGGTCCCTGTACCCAGTACCGGCTAGTATACGAACAGCTCGCCGTTGCAGAGCAAATATCTTAGTGGCCATACTCGAATGTCCTCAAGCCAGTATACAATAACTTATTCTGGACTGAAATAGAGCATGGTATGCAGCCATAAGTGTTGATTCTAAGTAAATAAGTGATTCCATTTCCAAATTCACTGTTAAGATCTATCTCATGCTCCTTCCAATTCAGCTTCGTATCTAGACATTAGCCAAGAAACTTACATGACCCATGTTCCCCATTGTCAACGTTTAATGAGAAGATAAGATTAACGGTCTTATGTATATTGAGCGAAAGCTTGTTACAGTTGAACCATGTTAGGACTTGATTATTTGTATCTTCTCTCTTTTCTTGCGCCATTATAAAAGTATCAGATGTGTTGACTGATGTTGTGTCATCTGCATACATAATCGGAGATCCTGATTTTGTACAGGATTGAACCCTGAGGCACACCACATGAGATTTCAGTAAATGCAGATATTTTTTTTTAATTTAACGCACTGAGTCCTATTTTTTAGGTATGAACTTACTAACCGACAACTTTCAGGTCTAAAATTATAGTAAAATATTTTTCGTAATGTCATGCAGAAGAACGCAGTCAAAGGCTTTGCTGAGGTCAAAAAATGACGCAGCCATGACCGTGCTCTCCGTTGATCGTCCTGCTCTAAATCCATTCTTGTTGTGTCCCCTTCCGGTTTCACATCACCTTTCTTAGTTATCATTTAATAATAATGCCAGGTTAACTCAATGTTCATTTATTGGAAACTAAAATACAACTGCCTCATATCTCGTTCGCTGAGCGAACGCAAACTTAACAAAAACCTGACACTTTTTTTGTCGGTATCAGAACATAAATATACATTGACATTGAACAAAATATAAAAATACATTTATTCCATTAATACATCACACCTTCACCCTATATAAAGGGTGGGCCATCTAGTGGTTTTTTTTAATCATAGGTTATTTTGACACTGACATCTTTTTCCCGCTCGAAATCTTGACAGAAAGTCGGTATCATTCCTCCGCGGTACGAAATGAGTCGCTTTTCGCTTGAACAACGTTGCAACATATTGCAAACTTATTTCCAAATTGAGTGCTGTGTAGCCCAAACAGTGCGTTTGTTGAAAAGAAGTTTTGGCCGAAATGAATCACCCACCGCGCCTGCTGTACGCAAGTTTGTGCAAAAAGTTCGTGAGACTGGCATGCTAGTGGACAACACTCATGGTCCTCGTTCTCGTACTCAATCCACGAACATCAACTCGCCGTCGATCTCAACAGCTCAACATTGCACGCACTAGCCTGAGGAGAATTCTGTACAAAGATCTCGGATTATTCGCTCCAATTGACTCAGCAATTGAAGGCGCATTACCATCCGCTTCGTTATCGCTTCGCAGTTTGGGCCTTAGAGCAGCTTGAATTGGACAACGATTTTGGGCGAAAAATCATCTTTTCTGAAGAGGAGCATTTTTATCTTGGCGGCTACGTTAACAAACAAAATTGCCACATCTGGGGCTCGGAAAACCCACAAGTTATTGTCGAGAAGTCAATGCATCCCCGGAGAGTGACAGTTTGGTGCGGATTGTGGAGTGGTGGCATCATTGGACAATTTTTCTTCGAAAATGAGGCTGGCAGTAACGTTTCGGTCAACGGTGAGCGTTACAGAGCCATGTTATCCGACTTTTTTTAATGAAATTGAAGACTTGGATTTGGACAACCTTTGGTTCATACAGGATGGCGTGCCATGCCACACAGCCCATGCCACAATCGATCTTTTGCGCACCAAATTCCCAAATCATGTTATCAGCCGTCTTAACGATGTCAATTGGCCGCCTCGGAGCTGCGATTTAACCCCTTTGGATTTTTTTTGTAGGGAACCGTGAAGGACCGATGTTATGCCAACAATCCAGAAACGATTCAAGCACTTCAGGCCAATATCATCCAAGCAATCCGTGAGCTACAGCTCAAAACCATCAACCAGGTCTTGGAAAATTGGAGTGACAGAATGCGCTACTGCGAAGCCAGTCGAGGCAGTCACTTGAACGAAGTTATGTTCCATAATTAATGGGAATGTTTGTTCTTACTAATAAAGCCATAATACATGTAAAAAAATTTAATTTTGTTCATTTTATTGCATTTTTAAAAAGAAACCACTAGATGGCCCACCCTATAAACAGATATAAATATGTACAAATTACTTTTTATGATACTTGTAATCGTTCAGGCGCCTTTAACAAATGTCTGGGTCTTAACACCCTCTCAGGAGCCGTGTTATTTTCAGTAGTTACATTACTATTTCCTTCCACCAGACTTTTGTCAAAAACCTCTGATCTAGCCGTGATACTGATATTTTGTTTCACATTTTGATGATAACTGATGCTTTTATAATTTACTATTTGGTCCACATGACGCTTCAAATACTGATGAGTGGTTTGCGTTTTAATTAAATAAAGTTTTTTTCCTAATATTTTCTCTATAGTAGCCGCAATCCATACTACTTTTTTCCCTCTATAATCTTTAACATAAACTCTCTCATCAATATTGAAACTGTCTTGTCTTTTCCCTTTGAAATTTTTTATTTGGTTGATTTGCTTTCCGTCTACAATATCATTTGTTAATGGTGATACTAAATCTAAGCGCGTACGTAACTTCCTTCCTAATAACATTTGTGCAGGCGATTGATTGGTGGTAACATGTTCTGCATTACGGTAATGTAATAAAAATCTATCAATTATTATTTTAGTGTCTAAATTAAAATTATTATATTTACCAACTAAAATTGCATTTTTTACAGTTTTTACAGCATTTTTTGCTCCCTGTTTGTAGCCGGATCGTATGGCGCACCAGCATAATGTTTAATCCCGTTGAATTTTAAAAAAATTTGAAATTCATCTGATATAAATTGTGTCCCATTATCGCTTACTATGAGTTTCGGTACGCCAAAACATCCGAAAACTTCTCTTAATTTTTCGATTGTTTTCCTAGTGGTTATATTACTCATTTCGAAACATTCAATCCACTTAGTACTGGCCTCAACAATAACAAAATAATATTTATTATGTAGCGGTCCCATAAAATCTATATGTAACCTTGTCCACGGTTCTTTAACAAATTCCCACGGAATAAGTTGTGATTTTTGTGGAGTGTTTGCATAAGTTGCACACGCTTCACAATTTGAAATTAAGTTTTCTATGTCAGAATTAATTTGCGGCCACCATACATATGACCTTGCAATTGATTTTGGTTTTACTATTCCTAAATGAACATGATGTAATTCATCTAAAATTTTCTTCCTAAATTTATTTGGAATAATGGTTTTATACCCCCATAAAAGGCATCCTTGTTCAACTGATAATTCATTTTTTCTCTTTACAAATGGAACAAACTCTTCACTTAATTTACTTTTAGGCTATCCATGTAAAATATAAAAAATTACCTTACTTATTATAGGGTGTTTGGCACTCTAATTTTTAATATTTTTATAATTAATAGGCAAAAATTTAGAAAAAACATTTAAATTTGATACGTTATCTTCCTTGTCAATTTCACAATATTTATCTGGAATAGTCCGTCTTTTCCCGAACTTACATAGACTATTTCAAAATCATATGCACTTAAAAAATATGCCCATCTCTGTAGCCGATTTGCGGCGATCACTGGTATGCCCGTTTTTACCAAAGATAGATAATAAAGGCTTATGATCTGACTCTATAGTAAAATGTTTCCCATACAATAGTATATTATTATACAAGTTTAATAAGAGGGTATATTGTGGCACGAGTGGGTTTGGAGCACGACGAGCGCAGCGAGGAGTGATCCAAGGAACGAGTGCCCCACAATGCCTCTTATTAAACAAGTATAATATACTATTTTTTCTACTTTGGTTTTAGTTAAGGATTCATTCCTAAAATAAAATATATACTTAAACATAGTGAGTTTTATCTTTTAATATGTGGCAGCACTGAAAAACAATTCAATCAGTTGACAGTAGATTATTTATTTTAATAGTGAATTATTATTTAAAATGCAACAAAATTCAAACATTCCTGGCACACCACCCGAAATTAGGGAAATTGCTATGGGTGCAATTAATAAATTACTCCCAAGTAAGTCTAAAGAGATTTATGAAAAAGAATACAGTGTATTTAATTCGTGGTGTAAAGAAAAAAGTGTAGCAGTTGTTAGTGAAAATGTATTACTTGCGTATTATGAGGAGATGAGTAAAACGAAGAAATCCTCGACACTATGGGCATCCTATAGTATGCTGCGTGCTTGCCTAAGTGTCTTTAAGAACTTGGATATATCAAAATTTGCAAGATTGCAAGGGTTTTTAAAAAAGCAGTCTGAAGGTTACCAGCCTAAAAAGTCAAAAATATTACATGGCTCTGAAATAGATTTGTTTTTACATGAGGCAAATGATCTCTCTTACCTGGCATTAAAGGTAGGTTAAATCTGAATCTTCAATGAATTATTTATGCGAGTTTCGACTTATAGGTTATCCTGATTATGGGCTACGCAGGTGCATGTAGACGGGATGAGTTATTAAATATGTCTGTTGGCGACATAGAATTTAAAGATAACATCATTATTGTAACTGTTCCTAAAACGAAAACAAATCAACCGAGAAAGTTTGTTATAAATGAGGAGCAATGGATTGCTTTAGTTAAAAAGTATGCGGATTTACGGCCAAATAATGTTACTACAAAACGTTTTTTTTTTGACATATCGAAATGGACGTTGCACAAGAGGTCCAATTGGTATCAATAAAATTGGCCAGGTTCCAAGAATAATAGCCTCTTACTTGAAACTTCAAAATCCCGAACAATACACTGGGCATTGCTTTAGGCGTTCTAGTGCATCAAATTTGGCCAACAGAGGTGGAGATTTAATAACGATTAAGAATCATGGTGGGTGGAAGTCGTCTGCAGTGGCGGAAGGTTACATCGAGACATCGCTAAAAAAAAAATTGAAGTGGCCCATATGCTTAATCCTAATCACTCACCACAGCCAAGTACGAGCACTTCCTACTCAAATGAACCGTTCTCAGATATTTCAAACGACATGAATGTGAACCTTCATGGTAACACAAACTACCAGCATAGTGTATTAACGCAAAATGTACCTGGCATAACAATTAATGCAAAAGATACATGTGTTGTAACTATAAATGTGTACAATAATTGTAATACCAGTGAACCTTCAAGCAACAGTTAAATACTTGTTTATATTAAGTATCTCTGTTCTATTCGTATTAAACGCTTTATTTATGTTGTTTTCGAGGTTTTTTTCTATCAAATGTTGATTATTTCTATTCATCTTTATTTTCTGTGCAACACGAACACGTTGCGTACATTTCTAGGTTATTCGCGTCATAGATTACTTGTATAGATAGACAACCTCTATGCACAAACCATTAACAGTGTTTTACGGCGCAGCGACAAAGGCACTGTATTATTCGGCAAACGATGTAGATGTGTTGCACCTCAACAGCAATTTGCGATCTGCCGCATTTTTAGTATGTAACTCATTAAAGTGTTAAATTATCATTCACGGCAATTTTACATTTTCATGTCGACACCTGTCATATTCCAAGTACTCACAAGTACTACCAATAGCGACAACTAAAATGTTACCACAAACAGTTTAATAATGAGCAAAACAGTAAAATAAAAAATCTCATTATTAAACTATTTTTGATATAACAAAAGGTCGATTATTAAACCAAAGTAGAAAAATATTGTTGAAACCGTTTTACCCCAAACACGATTGCTAAAGCTTCTTTATGAATTTGGGAATATGACTGTCAGCTTTATTTAAAGCTCGACTCGCATATGCAATAGGTTTTTCCACTTGTTTTTCATCGATGTGATTAATTATGGCTCCAACCCCATATGAACTAGCATCGACTGTCAATTTAATTTCCTTATTTGAATCATAATGTGTTCAAACAACATCAGACCTTTAAATATTTTTTACTTTTTCAAAAGCTTCTCTACATTCTAAATTGAAATTTAATTTTGTATTTTTTTGTAATAACTTATAAAGTGGTGCTAACAAACTTGAACAATTTTCAATAAATTTTGCATAAAAATTCACCATCCCTAAAAATGACTTAAGCTCTTTTACATCTCTTGGCACTGACATTGATTGAATTGCCTTTACATTTGATTTAGACGTACGCAACCCATCTTTATCTATTCATGCCCTAATTATTCAATTTTATCTTGGAAAAACTTACATTTTTCTTGTTGAACTGTCAATCCACTTTCTTTTAATCTTTCAAAAACCATCTCTAGCCTTTCTACGTGTTCTATCCTATTTTTCCCTGTTACTAAGAAGTCATCAATATAAACAAATACTCCCGGTATACCAATCAACAATTTTTCCATAAGACGTTGAAAAATTGCTGGACAACTTGTTATTCCATATGGTAATCGCGTATAACTAAAACGTCCTTTGTGGGTAGAAACGGTTAAAAGATTTCTATTTCCTATATCCACTTGTATTTGCTGATAGGCTTGACTAAGATCAATTTTTGAAAAAGTTTCCCCTCCCCCTTTAATTCGGTAAATAAATATTCAACTCTAGGCAATTTACTGGAACTAAAAATGTATTTAGTGTGACCTTAAAATCACCACAAAGTCTTATTGTACCATTTGATTTTAATACAGGCACAATAGGCGTTGCCCAACTAGCATAATCTACGGGTACTAAAATTCCGCAGTTCACCTATCTATCGATCTCCTGCTCCACCTTTTAATGCAAAGGGGAGGGGACATGCTTTACAAAATATGTATAGGGGTTGCTCCGTCTTGTACACTTAGATGTATTATCTCCTTATTAAAACAACCTAATTCTTTTTTGAAAATCGGCCATTCCATAAATAAATGCACACTTTTTGGGGGCACATCAGGGATTTTAGGGAATTTCACATATATTATAAAGGCAATCAAGACATGGCTTTTGGTCTTTACTAGAGGTTCAGAAAATTATTGTGTCAAAAGTTATAACAATATAAACTTCTAGTACACTTTTATTTTGAACTCAAAAATATCGTAAACCGTTACGGATACGAAGAAAGTTATTCAATACTTTTTTATGCTTAAATGTTTAAAGTTTGCAATAAAAAAATTTCCAAAGCAAAAAAACTTTATTTAGATAGTTTGTTTTGGATAAATAAAATATATCTCAAAAAATAATCAATTACTCATATTTTAATTTTTCTAAAAATAATATATGTTATACCCTGATCCTTCCTGAGAATTTTTCTTTTTTCAAAAGTATGGGCACTTTAAAACTTTTTGAGATATGATTTTTTTACCCGAGCGCTGCATTGCCGTGAGGAGCTCCATTGGTGTAATCGCCCGAGAGTGCAGTGTGCGCCGCTTAATAAACAGAGAGAACTTTATTTATTTATTGTTTAACATGAAATGTAACGAAAATAATTTATTTAACATGAATAAAGGAATCCCATTCTTAGCCGAGTTTCAGACTTCTTATGGGAAACGTGGTTAAAATACAGTGCTTGGAGAGAAAATAATAGATTTAAAGACAGTATGAGTTAATTTGAACTTTGTTGCAATCCGCAAAAAGGCGAATCATTGTAGAGTAGGTAAAACTGTTCGTAATATTACTGACAATATTGAGCATTACCAAGAACACACCCTATGGAAGAAGTACCTGAAGTAGTTCCTTCGGCTTTTCGCAGTTTTATTAATTTGCAAAGTATTGTATATTACCTTTTGATTACAATCACGAGGAACTTCCGTCAAATGCAAGTGGTGGAAGTTTTCACTCATATAGCTTGTCTGCAGAAGATGGGCTAGTAGTAAGGAAATTAGTAAAAATGAAACCTATTCTGGAACTTTCCAAGTGAAGATCTGACTTACAACGGATGGTATTGGAAACACTATTTAGCAATGAAAATGAAAGCGCTGAAAAATACCCTCCTGAAATGAAGAACATGATCGCAAAAATCAAACACACCATTATTAGTACCAACAATTACACAGCTAAAGTCAAAGTTTTATCTAGTACACCAAGTAAATGGGGTAAAAGAAAACTAGTGAACACTATTGACATCTCATTTTCGTTGGCCCTAAAAGCGTATAACCTTAATGTAGGAAAAAATCATTATGCAAAGTCGACATTCCTGGGGACGGCCCTTCTAAAAAAGTGATGAAATTAGTAATTAGTAGTGAGTTTGGAATATTTTCAAAAAAAGTCTGGTTCTTTGCCGTTTGAAAACGCATTCATTGAAATAAAGGTCGGATTTTCGATATCCCCGTAACATAGACCAAAAGAGTCTATAAAATCTGTAAAGCTTATTTCACCGATTTATCGCTATATACAGTGTGTAAACTGATGAGGTTTCCTATAGGGAAAACTTTTTCAATATGAGTTTTCGGAGAAAAACTTATTCTTTATAAAAAAATTTGCTTGCATCGAAACCCCTTACAGTTATAGAAAAATTCAGTAATCACTTAAGATAAGATCAAAAACTTGAAATTATGTCAAATTTTTGATTTTACATCTAAGTTCGAATATTACATCAGCATCGTGTTACCCATGAATTACTCGTTGAACAACGACATTTACTGAGATAGTTCAGCGAGCTTAATATGAAAACAATGTTGACGTTAGAGCAGCGAATGTACCTGGTGAAATGCTATGGTTTAGGAGAAGTCTCTTACAAATACGCAATACAGTTATTTAATGCGAAATGCCCGAATGTACGTGTAAATAGAATAGCTTTAACGAAATTAGTTAAAAAGTTCGATGAAACGGGATCCGTTGCCGACAAAAAGAAGCCTTGCAAATCATACAATGATGATGATGCTGTGACTATTGTGGCTATCGAATCAGGTGCGGAACATCCTATGAGTTCTTTACGCCAGCGAGCAACTGAACTCAATGTGAGTCATACATTACTGCAAAAAAATTATAAAGCAAATAAAATGTATCCATATAAACCTAGATTCAGGCACACCTTAGAAATTGCAGATCCCGCTTTTAGACTCGAGTTTTGTTTATGGGTTGGTGAGAACACTATGGAACATCGCCTATTTTATCAAAATTTAATGTTTAGTGATGAAGCAACGTTTTCGACAAATGGTACTGTTTCCTCGCAAAATTATAGATATTGGTCAACAGAATCATTGGACCCTATTTTTTTACTGGGAATTCAAATCAATATAATTACTTAAAAATGCTTCAGAATTTTTTATTGCCATCACTTGGAATTGCGACGCATCTATTTCCAACAAGATGGGTGTCCAGCTCATGGTACCATGATTGTTAAAGATTTCTAAAATTTACATTTTCCTGGTAGATGGATTGGACGAGGTGGACCAATACATTGGCCGGCTCGGTCACCGGACTTATGGATTTTTTTCTTTGGGGTTAACTGAAGCCAAAAGTTTACAGAGAACCAATGGTAAATGATGTAAATCATCTAAAAATACGGATTGCGGAGGCTGTTCGAGAAATGAATCTTGAAATGCTGAACAACGTTTACAAACAATTTAGAAAAGAGTTGAAGATTGCGCTGGATTTGGAGGAGAGTATGTGTAATAACTGTACAATTTAAAATTAAATTATTGTATTAAAAATAATATGTTTTTACTCAGAAAATAATAAGATAAATGTTTAAGTTTCGTGGTCATCCTTGTTTACAAACAGAAAAGCCATACAAGTTTTATCAAAATGACATTTGCCTTTTGCCTAACGTTGACAATTACAGGTAACATGATATTGATGTAACATTAGGAGTCATTTAAAATTAACTCAACATAATTTTAAGTTTTTGATCTCATCTTAAGTAATTACTGGATTTTTCTTTGATTATGGACGGTATCAATACAAGCAAAATTTTTTATAAAGAATAAGATTTTCTCCTAAAACTCATATTAAAAAAGTTTTCCCTATAGGAAACCTCATCAGTTTACACACTGTATTTTTTATCGCTCAAAAGTGGGAATCGTTTATATTGTTAAATAATCTATATTTGTTACTTCTTTTCAGGTTAAACAATAAATAAATAAAGTTCTCTCTGTTTATTAAGCGGCGCACACTGCGCTCTCGGGCGATTACACCAATGGAGCTCCTCACGGCAATGCAGCGCTCGGGTAAAAAAATCATATCTCAAAAAGTTTTAAAGTGCCCATACTTTTGAAAAAAGAAACATTCTCAGCAAGGATCAAGGTATAACATATATTATTTTTAGGTAAATCAAAATATGAGTAATTGATTATTTTTTGAGATATATTTTATTTATCAAAAACAAACTATCTAAATAAAGTTTTTTTGTTTTGAAAAAAATTTTATTGCAAACTTTAAACATTTAAGCATAAAAAAGTATTGAATAACTTTTTTCGTATCCGTAACGGTTTACGATATTTTTGAGTTCCAAATAAAAGTGTACTAAAAGTTTATATTGTTATAACTTTTGACACAATAATTTTCTGAACCTCTAGTAAAGACCAAAAGCCATATCTTGATAGTCTTTATAATATATGTGAAATTCGCTAAAATCCCTGATGTACCCCCAAAAAGTGTGCATTTATTTATGGAATGGCCGAATATCTTTATACCTTTTGAATAAAGCAGTTAACTCAAAGCACTCATCATTTAAATATTTAATGTTAGCAATTCCTAAATTTAACATTTTTAACGCCGTACGCCCTAATAATGGTGGTCCACCACGATTAATGATATATAAAAATAAGTTTCCCCTCACATCATCGTATTTTGCCCTAACTTCTATTTTCCCAATTGGGAGAATTGTATGTCCTATATAATCCTTTAGAATAATGTCATTCTTTAATATTTTTAAATGCCTAAAATGTTTATTATAAAACTCAAATGATATGGCTGAATAAGCAAACCCTGAATCCATTTCAAATTTTATCTCACGCCCTTCAATGTCTATTGTTATTTTGAATGGGTCGACAATACCCTTACTATCCGTGTTGTTAAATAAGTTCGCTTCTTCGACCTGCACTTCCTGTAGGAAATTTCCGCGGTATGCACTACGCGCACCGTCTTCTCTGCACACTGCGGCCAGGTGCCCCTTCCGATTACACTTATGACACTTATATTCTCGGTATCGGCAATCCGATGTTGCGTGATTTCGTCGCCCGCAGCATCCACATTTTCCCTGCTCCCGGTCCTGTCCATCCCGCCTTGCCGTACCTCGGGCGTTCTCTCCCTCGCAGTCACCTTGGCTGCGTCTCGGCGGAAATTTCTTAAAATTTCGAACTCACCCGCTTGATGATTATATAAACAAAGATATCGTGGCGGATAAAAGTTGTCTGGAACTCGACCAGTTCAGGAAATGTAAACAGTACAACCTCAAATATTGTCGTATTGCTGGGACTTATATTTTAAGCGAGTAACAAAGATTAATAAAGTTCCTTCGCACAACTAACCGGAAAAAAATACACACAATTTTACAGTGGAATAATTTTAGAAAAACGCATTTTTTACCACATTTTTTGGAAGTCGAAAATGACAGTTAATGAGCATGAAAACCTCATTTTTTAATATCTAAAACACTTGCAACTCAAATCGCGCGGAGGCCGCCATATCCATCTTATCCCGCTACCCCCTTTGATAAAAAATAATGTTAAAATTGAGAAGTCGTATTCGCGTACGTGTAAGGGCCCGAACTACTACTACTATCGTAATTCAAATTCTGGATAAGTCGTTATTTGTTCCGTTACATATAGCATATTTAAATTACCCATTTTACTAATAAATTATTCATATTGTTTATACCTGAATTCCTGTCAACTATGCTTCCTAAGAACTATTTAACTATTACAAATCCCAATTAAACCGTGGTCATAACTCATAGCCATAAACCTCTAATGTAAGCAAAAAAAACGTCCACAAGGAGACTTTTATATGTTATTAACATCTTTTATTGTACTGGGGTTTCGTAATGACTTTTATGAGAAATACCACCCAAGGCGTTTTGATGCTTCATCACCGAGGTAATTAATCATATTAATTTCTTAGCTATTAATCGATTTTTTTTTAATTAAAGAAATTTAATTACCAACTAAATTACTCCAATGCATAAGCAGGTTTGCAGAAATGTATTAATAAATTATCCCATCTGATAATTGGTTTTGGCCAATTTGTACTATATGGTAGAGTCCGATGATGCGGCTGCGATTTACTAAAACCAGTTACAATCGAATTGGACTTGCAAATGATGTTATTTTAAAATTCATTAGATGGTAAAAGTTTCTTGATTAAATTGATAAAGCTTTCTGCGAACGGATTTCTCTAACGTGGGAAAAAATACTGTTCTCCATAAAAGTTATTTATACCGGTGTCTCACTGCAGCGACGAAGCAAATTTTCGGCCTTAAATAATTAAGTGGAAATATATGATTTTTTTAAAAGTTATGTTTTTTTTTAAATTTTTTGGCACAGTCCTGTGATTTATAAAGATCAGTTACAATCGACTTGCAAATGATGTTATTTTAAAATTCATTAGATGGTAAAAGTTTCTTAATTAAATTGATAAAACTTTCAGCGAACGGATCTCTCTAACTTGCTAAAAAATACTGTTCTCCATAAAATTTATTTGTACCGGGTGTCACTGACACCGGCCTTAAATAATTAAGATAGAAAAATATGATTTTTATAAAAGTTATGTCTTTTTTTTAATTTTTGGCATAATCCTGCGGCCTCGTTTAAACTCTACTACCCGATATTTAACTATTGCAAAAGAAGGATATTATATTGTTTTGACGGAGGCCTTGCAAATGAAAGTATTGGATCACATAATGTTTCCATGTTTACAAATTCATTACTAATGGCTACCAAACAAATACTAAACAACGCAGTGTCGTCAAACTTCTGCTTTGTAGGTCTGGTGCTTTCTACCATACTTATTCTTTTCAAAAAACTACCGCCACCTATACGTCAGATCGGGTACTTCTGAGAGAACGTTTGTATATCAGTCATTCCTGAAAAATTCGCGACGAATCTCTTTAACATTCTTTTTTTAAATAAATTCTGTATCCCTCGTAACCCGTCCCCTCCAAATATAACATGCCCTTAAGCACACTACATCAATTCATTTATTCGCATCATCCGGAAAGTTCCGTTAAAAAAAATTAATGTTTTCTTCATTGCATTGAGGGCAGAAATAACTAAGGTGGATAGCCGAGACAGATACACACTAAACTCTTACTATGTATCGAAATGTATGTGTCTGAACTGAAGATGTTGATGTATGTATGGATATAAATTAAAATTTTGAATAGTTTCAGAAGTTAGAGATCCAAATAAATTATTTAAATATCACACAGAAGCACCAGGTTTACACTGCTGAATTTTCTTATCTTCTTCGTTTTTATACAATTTTATAGATAAAGACAATAACATTTAGAACAATATGTATATTAAACAACTTATTAGATAACTGCACAAAACGTATTTTAAAAAGCAACGTTGTATACGAGTAAAGTCGCTAATAGAAACCAATAAATCAAATAACCACAATACTATTTTAACGGTAGTTACACGCATCAGTTGGTATTTCTAATAACGATGTAAAATGAGTACGTTTCACTGCCTATGCTCCATAGAAAAATCACATCAAAACAATGCCGATACCGCCTCAAGAATTCCTTCACGTTATTATCGCAATAGAGCCGAACAAGACGAAACAATACAATGCAATAAAATTACAAACATCACACTTTACACAAATTGCAATTACACGAGACAATAACTAACAGTTATTTTTCATTTCTTGTTTCAGGTGAGCTTGAAGATCGGAACCGTACACCTTCAATTCAATTAGGCGATGTGAACCCACCTGAGATCCTCATCTGCGCCATTATTTCCGTAATCACGTGAGAAGCCAGTCTCTAAATAATAGTAATGCATTAAAACCTATAACTGTACAGTTGTATTAATATCCACTAGCTGGATTCCTCGAAAGCCCAGACGAAGATAATTGCGTTGTTCCGTGTAGTGGCACCCACGTTAGACAAAAGTTATGTAAATATAGTGTTACTGTACAATACGGGAGTTTTTGTTTGAGAAAGATCCGCGAATGGAATGAGGGTAATAGTCGAGTGTTATTTAGCAAAGTACTTGAAATAGGAGAGTTTAAAATAATATTCAGTTGAATTCATTATCATAAATTTCCCAAATGATGATTATTTGATCATCTATCATTAAATTGCAGCTCGATTCTAATAATTTTATATTTAAAATCTTTCATGGCAATCCATGTGTAAGTGTACAAAATTGAACTGAAGCTTCTTAAAGTAAAAACAAAGCAACTAACAAAAAAATAACTCACTAGCAAAATGCAGCCTTAAGAATACAGGGTTTTACATATTTTGGTAACAAACATAAGATAACGACAAACTAATAAATTAACTAATGAGTATATGAATAGATCCTTGATAAAAAAAAAATTGTAAGAAACAGGAAGGTGCCCACCCTTACCATGCGGATCTTCATTTCTTGAAATAAATTTAATATTTTGTGATTTTTGATCTATATATTCCATTTAAAAAAATCAATAAATCTGGATGATATCAAATCGGGATTAGTTAAATGATTTGATTTTTGCTAACTTAATAAGTTAGGAAATTGTAAATTTAGATCATTTTACGCACAAAATTTTACTTGATAGAAACCTCTAGAACCAGACCTTTTAGAGAAAAAAATTAATGAAAAGTTCAAAGGTTGGAAGGCTAAAGGTCTAGGAGTAAAACTTATATTGGTTATTGAAATCACGTAGCAAATTTGTGTTAATTTTAGTTAACAGACAATATTAAGGAGTAGATATAAACTATCACACATTGTTCGAAATTTTCTTATTTATTTGTGTTATTTAAACGATTAAAACTGGTTTTGCTGTTTCGAAGATGAGTCATTTTTCACACGTTCTGCCGATTTTATGCAAGTGCATTTTATTGAAAGTTTCTTAACACTTTTTCGGTGATTATAAAATTCTAAATTATAGTTCTAATCATCAATTTCGATTAAAGCGGTTGTAAACGTACCGGCGCGCCGCGGCGTACAGGTAGCCACACATCCATGAGAAATACAGTGGTGCTCTTAATGAAGTGTAACTTCGTTATTTATAAAAATTGCTTAGTTTAAATTGTTGCACAAGATGCACTCATCTTTGTATTATTTCAAGGCATTTTTATTTTATTAAAAATTAGTATTTAATTTATGTCTGCAAGTAGAACAACTTACGAATATAACGAAAAATTCTGACACCACATAATTCGATAACTCCAGGAACCTGATAAAATAAAATAACTCAAACCGATGAACGAAGTTTAAATAATCTAAATACAAACAACTTCTGCGTGCATGTCTTACACTCAGGGAAAAGTCAAATGTTTCTATGAGATAAAAGTGCTGCATCAAGAGGTTCACAAGAGGTGGGTTCATGCTTAATCAAATTTGTCCAAAGTTTTCCATCGACGGCATCAAAGTGATACTTGTGGTAGCTTCAAGCTACAAATGAGTAGACTAATTCCAAAACCGGATAACTCCAAGACACCTAATTGTTCAGGAGAGCCAAAAAACGTACACCGCAAAAAGTACACATTGTTAAAAAAATCTAATATCATCAAAAAAAGTTTAAAAAAAATTGATTAAGGAAAACTAATTGCCAAAAATATTATTTCGAAAAATGAAAGAGTTATGTCAAAAAATAGTTTGGAGTTATCCGATTTTGGAACTGACCGTTGGATTTAACCAGTTTTGGAAGTGAATCTTAAATTTAGTTTTAAAAATAGCATAATGGTGATAAAATATTATTAAATGAATTAGTAGAGGGGTAAATTACCTTTTGAATTTTGGTGTACAAGCCTTGGAATTTTTTTAGATTTTTTTCTTTAATTTGCAATTTTTGGTATTTTTATGAATTTTAATGTACAAAAAATTAAGAATGAAATCATTAATGAATAAGTCAATATTGTATGTAACTTCAAAATATTTGTTTAAGTCAGGATTTGAACCCGGGACCTTTGGCTCTAATTTTCTTATTAAATGTTGGTAACAAAGAAAACAAACAATTTATAATCAGTAAAAAATATAAAGTATTTTTTTAAACATTAAAATTACAGGAAAAAATATTTATATAACATTTTCATCAACTTCTGGACCAACACAGTTTTGTTCTTCATCTGATTCTGCAGAATTTTCATCTGCAATAACTCCATTATTCCGTGCTTGAAATGCAGATTTGTAATACTCCAAGTTTAATTCTTCGCTTCGTTCTATCCAATTTTCCCCATAGTGCTTTGTCAAAAGCTCGTCAATATTTTTGAGTTTCTTGGGATTTATTTTAACGCAAGATTCGAGTTTAATTTTACCAGGATTTATAGAAGCAATTTTCTTCCCTTGCTTGCAAATAGAGTTAGCATTATTAAAATCGGAGTTGTAGTGTGCTTCTCCTTGAACTAAAATTTGCCCCTTTTTGGCAGAACGTGTCAATATTATTCGCTTGCACGAATTAATTTTGAAATGTAGAGAGGATGTCGGTTTTAAAATTTGTCCAACCTCTTTTTTCCAGTCCTGTACATCCTATTCAAATCCTAACTTTTTTAGAGTTCCATAATCTTCAAAAATTGAATAATATTCTTCTGGTTGTATTATTGTGTCCTGTTTTTTAATTTTCCTTTCGATAAAAGCGAACACTCTATCGGCTGGTAAAAATGAGTACCCAGTAACCGGAAAAACAATCTGTAGTTTCTTAATACGATTGGGGGCATTCGTCAACCACTTTGCAGCCATAGCAAGCATTGCGCTATTTTTATTTTGGCCGGAACACCCATCTGACATCAATCGAACTTCTTCAATATTATCAGGGATATTAATTTTGTTTAAAGTATCATACACAGCGGATGCAATTTCATTAGATCCTTTTGCAGATTCCGTTTCCAGCCATGAATGCATAAAAACATTATTCTTTGTTAATTTACTTTTTCGAGGACCCCACAACAACACAAAAGTTGTATAGATAAAACTGCCGCTTATAATATGCTATCTGGTCTGGTATTTTAGGTAACACAAGGTTCTTTTCACAATCATATGATATGGTTAATAGATCATTCCTTTCCTCTCTCAAATGATCAAAAAAGTATTATGAACTCTTTGTTAAGTTATTAATTGCCGCTTTATGGTAGCATCTTTCTCCCTTTTAATTTTTTCTTTATGCTCTAAGCATTGGGAGCACACATCCACTTGTGGAGCTTTAAAGCCAATATTAAAGTTACCGTTAAAAGTAGTTCTAAAGAAACTAAGTTTGCAGTGCATATTAGGCTCAACTTCTTTAATGTACATGTCATATATTTTTTTAATGCTCAAGTCACTGCTGAAGTACTGTCTTTCTGGCTTTCCTCTGCAATAGTGTTTTTCAATCGGTTTGAAATTTTTTATAAATTTTCTTATATTATCCTTAATATGCTTTTTCTATGAGATATGTGATCTCTTCCTGTTCGCTCTTTAGGCATATTGCTTTGTACAAAAAATATGTGCAGTACACCTGCAACCCGATGTTTCTTTAGATTTAAAATGTTCAAAAATGCTGGCTTGCAAATTGGGATCACTTCTTTATTATCCTTTTTAATAAAATATGTCGCACCTAGTGCACGTTTAGTCCTAGCATTAGCATTCCTTACTCGTTGTATTGGGCATGCCGAAACATACTTTAATATAAAATTATCCTGTGAAATTTTATCTGGTATTTCAAAGAATGCGTCATGGAAACTTTGCACGTCATTCAAGGTTAATGAAGCGCATAAAAACCTTTTTGTTTTGTGCCCACAGGATGGGTATCTTGGAAGTTGAGTAGCTGTATACCTGAAAATAAATAATAATTGGTGTTAGATTCAATTCTAATACAAATTTATAATAATAATTATATTCACATGCAAAATGTTCAAAACTAACCTCAATTTTTTATCAACATTCTTTTTCCACTTTTCCGGGCAGCATTTACGTTTTCCAGATTTGTTTGGTGGTGTTTCTTTAACTTCCATTGTGTTCTCACAATACTTATTGTTATAGTAGGTACAGTAGTAACAATTACTAAACAATTTATTAAACAAAACACCGCAGAACTGAACATAAACGTAGTCGAGCGCACTGCGCATTCACTGCTACATTCAAACACGTCGCACACAGCAAGCAGGGATGGATTTGTCCGGTTTTGTATGCGTTTGACACGATGCAAGAATATTACCGCTTGGAATTATCCGGTTTTAAAATGAATTTTACGAGTACGTTAGCCGGTTTTGGAATTGAGTACTATTTTTACTATTTAATTTTTAATGTTTAGTCCGCTTTTGGAACTAAAATTTTTATCACAATCGATAGGTATGAGTATTTTCTACAAGATGGCATTGCTAACTCGTTTTCGGAAAAATATGGATTTATCCGGTTTTGGAATTAGCCAACTCAAATATAGTCGAGGTTCACCATACATTTTTAGAACCTAGACATATTTATATAGACTATGATCGCAGCTTTGGCTTAATTGAGAAGAAAAATTTAAAATTCCTCAAGTTTGATCAGATTGGTAAAATGTTATAAAAAGCACATCAACATTTTTTATTGTGTATAATATGACAAGAGGCGATTTTTACTCTTTATCGCCACTTCATCAGAAAAATGAAAGACAAAAAAGTACAAAAATACTCTAAAGAATGATATGTTGTATAGGGTGTGTGCAATGGGAAATTTTGGATGTCTTTCTGATGGTCCATATTGAAGCCATTACATCTTATTTCTATAAAAATAAAAAATGCTAAATACATAAACCTGCTTACTCTACTTGACTATATTCCACTACTGAATCATCAACATCAAAGGAGATCAATCAACAAGCTGAGAAAGTGCCTCTCCATGAAAAAGAAAGAGCTGACATAGACCAAATCGAAAATAAAGCTGATCCAGATAATGATCACAAAGATGAAGATGATGTTATATTGGATTCATTTTATTAATTAATAATATATTACATAACTAGAGTTGTAAATAGCAAATTACGTGCAACTGAAAGAAATCGTGTACGAGCAGCGTAGCTTCAAGTAACGTAATTTCATGAGCGCGTAATTGCGTTACAACTCGCGTTATGTACTATACTTTACCTTCGCCCTTACATTTATTCGCTTAAACTAAAGACATAGTGAAACTGAATCTTGTCAGGGTGACATGTTTTAAATTGCCCGGTAATGGCAATTCAGGACGACTACCAACTAAACAAACGGATTACCGCTCGAACAATTTTCCGTCAAATAATATAATACACTGGCCACCATAAGTAAAAGAACACCAAGAATGCATCGCTTAAGTTTTATGAAAATTTCAGATAATACGTAAATAATACACACTAGGATATGATTAAAATTTCAACAAAAAATAATGGAAAATTTTTCTTTAATTTCAATAATGAGTTGCTCCTCCACAATTTCTGGAGCACTCAGCAACTCGCCTAGGCATACTAGAAATAAAATTGTCGATGTCAGCCTGAGGGATTGTATCCCAAGCTTCTTGAATTCGCATCCTAATATCAGGCAAAGTGAGTGGGGTTCGCTGAAGATCGACCAGTCTTCTGCCAATTGTATCCCACACGTGTTCAATAGGTGATAGGTCTGGAGAACGAGAAGACCATGGAAGTAAATCAACATTAGCTAGTTCCAGGAATTCCATAGTAATCCTAGCTGTATGCGGCTTTGCATTATCCTATTGGAAAATGGGTTTTTCCAACCTTCTCGGATAGGGCATTAATGTTGGTTTTAGAACTGTGTTAATATAGCGATTTGCGTTCAATGTTCCTGGAATGAACATAAGAGGAGACTTACTACCATAACCGATCGCCCCCATGCCATCCCTCCACGTGTAAGAGCTGTATGGTGTTCCACTGCAAACTGTAAATTTCCTCGTTCTCCTCGGCGACGTTTAACCATTTTACGACCATCGTGGGCATAGAAACAAAATCTCTATTCATCGCTAAAGATAACCTGCCTCCATTGATCGACCCATTGTAGTCTCTCATTGCACCATTCCAGACGGCACCTCTTATGGCAAGAAGTTAAGGGCAAATAAAGAAAAGGACGGTACGACTTGAGACCAAATGATCGAATTCTCCGGTAAACTGTTCGAACGGAGATTCCTTGGTTAGTTAAAGCCTCCTATGGTTCTTGTTGTTGAAAATCGATCCCGGACCTCGACGAGTCGAAGAGCTCGATCTTCGCGTTCTGTAGTGTTTCTAGGGCGCCCAGGTCGTAATCTTCGCCGTTGTTCCTGTCCCTTAATCGGAGATATTGTACTGACACTTTTGCCAATTCGTTGGGCAATATCACGAATTGACAAACCTCCTTATCTGAACTCGATTACTCTACCGCGTTCAATGTCGCTTAATTGTTGAAATACGCCACGCTGACGAAGTTGGGGCATCTTTTGATTTAAATGGGGAACCAATTAACTGATTTGCATGATAAAATTGTAATGTCACTGCTCAGTTAATTTTCCAAAATAACAATAACATTTCTTTCATTTTTTATACTCCAAGGTTGTATACTTCAATTGATCAAAAAGTTACCATGATTTTAATCATTTCTTAGTGTGGATTATCTGAAATTTTCATAAAAATTGAGCGACGAATTCTTGGTGTTCTTTTACTTATCGCGGCCAGTATGTTATTATCCAATACATTGACTGAAAACCCATCATTATACTCGTTCTGAAGTGTTAATCTGCTAAGATACCATTGTGAAGGAAGTACCGATAAGGCATGGCGAAGAGTGTATTGTGTCGGTTACTGTTTTAACCAATATGTTATAATCTGATATTTAAATGTTACTGTTACATTTGATATTTAAAGACAAACAGAGGAATGCAGGGGGACTCACCGGACGTTAATTGCTAATAAGTAAATAATATATAGCGTTGTACATAAGTTGTAATAATATTACAACTTATGTACTACATTTTATATTTATATATATACAAACATCTTTATTTAAGAATTGATACAATTATATATACATACATATAAACATTTATGGTTTTCCGCAATTCTTAATTGGCTATCGACCGGAGGTCTTTCAGCCAGTCTTCATCAGTCTGTACGTCTCTGTCAGTTATGATTAATGTGATGAAAAGATGAAATGAATTGAAATATGGTGGTATCTGGATGTTTAATTTTTGGAATGATATTGGGGTTACGTGGTAAGCAAAGATGATTTAGGATATGTAAGATGTGAGGATTAGTGGCAAATTTAGAGGATAGGTGGATAAGGCGTTGGTCAATTGGAGTTATTTGGGATTTTTGATAGAGTAAGTTATTTGAAGAATTGTGTAGTGGATTGTTGGGGTGTCTGATTTTTGTTTATATTTATATATGCTTCATTTATTCGTAATGGGTCGCTTAAGATTGGTGAAAACAGTTCGGTAATTCATCGATTACAAAGTGGGAGTAGTTAATAGTTATTTACATTGCAAGACCGTTATATAGATATTTACAGGCGGAAACAGAAAGCTAACGTTATCCGGGCGAGCCTGTAAATTTCAGGTAACGGTCGAGCATTGTACAATGTTTTATGGGCATTTGAATCGCAATATACTTATATTAATTAAAATCCATTGCAGTTGTAATAAATAACACAACTAAAAAGTTTAAACAAGGTATGTTCGAAAATCTGACAGATATTTTTATGTATATTTTGTTTAATCAAAAAATATATAAAGTGTCATCGACTTTAGGAATATGGACATTCCCGATGAAATTCTTCAAGAAGCTGAAGAAGCCAACAACAAATTATTGCCAGGGAAGTCCAGAGGCCGTTATGAAAAGGAGCTGAAGACTTTTAACGAGTGGAGAAAAGCCAAAAAAAAAATTGGTGGATCGAGTCGACACATGTTTTCCAACTCGGTATACGTTGCCAAAGTTGGTTGTTTTTGCCCAAAACGTGTTTTTTTTTGTTCGGGGGTTGAAAATGGATCATTCCAATCGAAGTTTACCTCCTTAAAATAGAGCCAAAATGGGATTTTCAATCATCAAATTTAGTTGAAAAGTCACTGAGTTATGTGCAAAAAACCTCAAAATGCAATTTTTTTCAAATACCCATAACGTTGTCCCAAATCGTCGTAGGAACTTCGTTCTTTAAGTCCTGTATAGGGAATTGATCAAATTTTAATGCCTTAATGGTGGATCGAGTCGACAAAACTTTTCCAACTCCGTTACACATCGTGAAAGTTGAACATTGTTTCCAGAAAAAACTTTTTTTCACAAGGGTGCTAGAGGGGGGCGGAAGGGGTTACGCTTAAGTTTGCATGCATGACTTTAAAGAAGACACTTGAAAGTTTTTCGTCCTCAAAGATTCATCAAAATCGATTGAAAATGCATCGAGTTATGGCGGTTTGAAAATGATCGAAATTTCACGAATTTCAAGTGTTTCTTTTTTTTCCACCAGTGTAGATATGGAAGGTACAATAAATATACAAATAAATATTTTAGTTATAAAGGGCAATGTTAAAAAAAAAAACTTTTTTTACTTACCGCCGCAACGGGAAACACCTAATTAATTTATGATAAAAACGTAGGCTGGATCGCGGTTCTATCAAAGATAAAAAATTCATCGTGGATTAAATCGATTTTGTCTGAAACAATCAATGATTCAAAAACTAATACAGGAATTAACACGAAACTTTGAACATAAGTCTTATTTGATAGTCCCAAGTACAAAACAGCTTTTGGCAAAATTTCATACGCCGAAAGTGGGTATAATTTAATTTTAATCGATAATTTTTTTAAATGTGAAAAATTTGACAAAAACATTTTAAAAATAATAAGACAACAAAGAAATGAACATATTTTGTTTGAAATATTTTTCATAATTTTTTTTTTCCAAATTTCATTTTATTAAAAAAAAAATAATTTTATGAAAAATATTTTAAACAATATATTTCTATTATTGTTGCTATAATTTTTAATATGTAGGGCTATTTAGGGGTGGATTAGGGGGTCTGGAAAATAAATGAATAAATTGCGAAAAGAAAACCGATCCCCCCCCCCCAAATCCACCTCCTTGGTACACATGTCCATGTTTTAGAACTTTTCACCTCTCTAGCCCCCCAGAAGAAATGTAAAGGTTAAAATAATCCTCTTGATCTCTCCAAATGATCCAAAAGTGATCAAATAGGTGGAGGCTCCCCTTGAAATTTAGTGGGTGATGGCAGAAAACGAGGGTCATATTCAAATTCAGGAGGTCATTTTTCCTAAGAATCAGCAGGAATAATGTCAGGGCCGTTTTTCATGCAGACTGGTGTAATTAAAATTGAATTTGGTGTTGTGATCAAAATACTACAATGTTTATTTTCTTTATTACGAAAGGGAAAGAAAGTATTGTGACCGTCAAAACTTTTTCAATAACTTTTTCAACGAAAATATCCGTTTTGATGCGATTTCAACGATTTCTAGAAAACAATCGTTTGTGTCTGCAAACATAGAACATGAAAAAAGCCTTATTTGATAATCCGAAGAACTGTTAAGCTTTTGGTAAAATTTTGTAGCAAATCGCTCATTCCATGTCAAACCGGACGGTTTTCGGTAATAGTAATTTACGTAACAAGTTCCGAAAGTGATATTTTACGGGATGAGTAGGAAGTTTCCAGGACGAGCCGTAGGCTCCTGGAATCCGTAGGTCCTGGAATCCTGCGAGTCCCGTAAAATCACTTTTGGAACGAGTTACGTACAATATTTTTTCTGCAGCCGTTTTTTTTTTGTTAAAAAACCTAAAACACACACGAATGTTATATGACATGCGCTGTCATATTTAGATACGATGTTCATTTTTTTGTCAAGGCCGCCTACATATATACGCAAAATCGTCCCGAAAGTAACAAAATGCGTCCCGAAAGTAAAGAAATCGTTCCGAAAGTGAAACAAAATCGTCCCGAAAATAACTACTTTCGGTACGATTTATGTAAAGTGGCACTTTCGATTTAATAAATCATACCGAAAGTTTTATTTTCGGGACGGCTGCAGAAAAAAATTATAACTGATGATTCCCATTTTGTTTTTTTATTTTGCAAACACATTCTACACATGAAATACTGGAAGTCTTTCCCGAAAAAAATTCCGATTTTTTTTAAGAAGATATGCACGGTTGTAAGTTGCAAGAAATCACTGAAAACGTCAAAACAAAAATTTATTTAAACAAAATTTCAATGAAGTGCTCTATTGCTATTATAGTTGACATGTCTTTTCTAAAACCGAATTGATTTAATGTTAAAATATTGTTCTCACTGTTTGAAAAATTATGCATAAAGTGAATTGGTCCTATATTACAGTTTGGTAGTGTATTTATTACTGATTCAGTCACAGTTGCAAAGTGTGCGTTAAAATGTTTTGGCGAAATATAAATTATATTTTGTTGGTCGTTTAGAATCTATTACTTTCCACATTGCCTTTGTAGAAGCCAAGGATGATTTGATAAAATTTTCGTTGGTTTGCATTTGAGATTTCGTGATCCCGTTTTTATATTGCCTTCTGAAATTATAGTTTTTTCAGGAATGATGGCGTTTACGTCATCAATTCCAAAGTCCCGAATCAATCCGTTCAAGGTCACAATAGTGCGCATTGGCGTAACGTTAAATGGCATGGGTTTTTTTTTACTAAATTCTACATTAAAACACCCCCAAGGTTTTTTGTCTGACCTTCCAACACTCTTGTAAACGAATCATGCCGATAAATACCTTATTGGAAGGCACTAAATGATACTTTAAATGTACATTGAGCGTTTTGCAGGGTCGGATGATACTGACGTTTAAAACGTCAACATTACGAAATATGGAAATGACAAATAATACTTCAAATTCTAATCATCTTTACCTCAGTTTACTCAAAAACCAAAGGGATTTCTAAAAAAACGTATCCATTATATGTAAGTTGTTTATTTCGGCATTTTCTACAATTATTGTTAATATAAATTTGAAACTATTATCGTTTCTCAATTATAAATTAAAATTAAATAAAACACACTTTTACTTAGTTAATATCACACTGTTTATTTATTAGTGACCGCAGTTTCAAACAAACAATGATCATTTTCAAACTATAAGTAACGTAAATACAGAGTAACATCTTATTTATACCGCGTTGAACAGAGGCGAGAACATTAGGTTGGTTTGTTCGTTAATTATGGGGCTGTCCGGATTATCCCCGTGTTTATGAAATTCGAGCGATTCGAGCACGTCCGTGCCGCCAACCTCAATCAGTTTATAAATTAAAAATTGACAATATCCAAGTATTACATTTGTGTTGAATATTTATTGTTAACCATGCACAATGTTTCAAGTCTATTGCCCATGCTGGGGTCGATGAACACGGTGAAGATGAGTGTTAAAAAGAATCGATCGTGAGATTCACATTCACACACTGGAGAGTTTTGATCTATCATGCGGTCTGCGCAGACCAGAATTGGTTATCTGGTGCCAAAGTAGAAAACGTGCATCGGTTACGGTTGGTACGTTCTGTGAGACAAATTTGCGCTATGAATTATAGCGATCGTGACTCGGACTAGATATGGTGTCGCTTCTGGAGTTTCTCATGTAAATTTTGATCGATTACATACTGATTCAAGTTATATAACAGTAAATTACAAAATTATGTAACCATTACATATAATACACGCTATAAATAAAGAAAAATCACAGCATTGCTATTTATTTGGCAACTTAAAAACATTATCTGTAATATATTATTTTTGAACTTCTTTATTAATGAATATTAGAAATTATAATGAAATAAATAATAAACGAAGTTTCTCCGTATATAGCTGAATCAAAAGTGTGAACATGCCTCCGACAGGGATCGAACCTGCAACCTCCAGATTTGATTCAGGTATATACGGAGAAACTTCATTTATTATTTATTTAATTATGTTAATACTCCGTAATTCGGGAAATCATCGAATATTAGAAATTATATTCAGTAGCATCACTATTTATCACTAAATCACTGTTATTCTTGAGCATATCAACATCACAATGAGTAATCTACGTACTGGTGAATGTCTTCTCTTTTACAGTTATTATTCAAATAATATTCAGACACGGTACATTAAACGATTTAAAGTTATGAAATTTGGAGAATTTATTTTAAACTATTGCTCACAACCTCAAATAAACATAGGTATGATGCCATGAATAAAGGCGAGGCGTATACGCCGCCTGGTGGTATTCCTTCCGTCTGTTTAACCTGTGACTCCTTCTGTCACTGTTGGAGCCATAAATCTCGCAATAATAACGGATTGTCCTCGTTTCGCGAAAAACCTGGCGCCCGCAAGACCCAATAACGGTTCCCTGATTCATTAAACATTCGTCTCGAGCTGTAGGACATGTTTTGCAACTTCAACACGACGAAAAAATTCCAATTGAAACCCGAGAGTGAGTTGTAAATATTTATTGGCCCGGTTGTAACAGGTTACGAACTTTTACGGTTCTGGAAAACGGTAGAAATTTATGGGGTGTACAGTTTCGGAATTTAAACAGGAGCTAAATGAATGCGTTCGCAATGCATACAATTGCCGCTAACGCAAAATAATGAAATAATAATAAATAAAGGCTTTCACAGGAAATCATTAATATACAAATTAATTAATTCAGCACTTCCACAAAGTACAGTAAGATGCAGATTTACTCAGAGGTAAAGACAATCTTTAATATAGGAAATACAAATATTACATTGATGTATTGTGTAGTTTTAACGTGTCCTACTTTTGATTTTATTTAAATTGAGCATTTATTTCTGAATCATATTTTGAATAAATCATTTATTAATCTTATGGTAATTATGAATGGACGATGAATTATTCAATTTTACCAACTCCCACTTTGTAATTGTTAAATTACTAACTGTTTTCACAAATTGTAAGCGATCCATTACGAATATATAGAATACATAGAAATGTAAAATATAACACATAAGTTGTAATTTTATTACAATGTATGTGTCGGTGGCGGCTCGTGGAACATGTTGATGGTAGAGCCACTTATACAATATACCCCCCCCCCCTTTGAAGAAAGAAAGAGCGATTTATCTTACTCGACCAAAATAACTGTTTTAAGAATTCTTGCTGAGCTTGAAATTACAGGTAATGTCATGGCTCCTTGGCTCTATATAACGAGCCGCCCCTGACTTCGATTACTTTCTATTTGAAACATATTATATAAACTGATCAATAATAAAGCTCCTGCATTGCTTACAATTGACTCCCATCGTTTTCATACTTTAAATGTTTCTTTTTTGTTTTTTTTTAAGAGGATAATTCCTGAATGGGCGACTAGATTTCAAAAAAAATTTAAAAAATAAAAAAAATAAATTCGCCCTTCAGTTGTTTTTCAATTGTTTGTTTTTCTCGGATAACCCTTAAACCAGCGGCGGCTCGTGGATGTTCGGCGAGGAGGCTGCGGAAGAAAATTTTGACCAAAACAGCAGCGAAATATTTTCTTGTTCTATAAGAGAAAGTAGTACAGCACGAGAGACATCTCTGTCGTAGCCTCCTCTAGAAAGATCCACGCGCCGCTGCTGCCTTGAACGAATGATGAATGAAGTCTAGTATTGTATTTGGCAAACACGTTTAGATCAGATGAAAAACCTAAATTAGACTTTTAATTGTTTAATGCAAAAGTCCTAAATTCCTACAAAAATTTGAAGGTTAAATCATTCCTTAAACATCCCGCAGACTATATTTTCTAGATAAATATCAAAGAAAATTAAATTTTTCCAAAATTAAAACCCATGAAATCAAACAATATAAAATTAAATAAATAACCTGAAATTAAAACAAAAACCCTTGAAAATACAGGTCAAAAAATTCAAAACTTTTGTTTGCGAAATCTAAAACAAAGGACAAAAATAAAAAAAATATACCAAAAAAATTAAAAAATTCCGCTTAAAAATCAATAATTCAGATTAAAAAATCTAAAATGTAGGACAAAAAAATAAAAAATTTGAATAAAACGTCGGGCCTGAAAATGCGGAAATATTGAAAATCGTAACAAACTAATAAAAAATGTAGGCCAAAATAAAGAATTATTGATTTATATACAAGAATTTTCCAGTTTTATTTGTTGAAAATTATGCAAATTATTTTTCTTCTGCCTGTGTTTTCAAGTTTTTTTGGTCTGCATTTTTATTTTTAGACCAGGATTTTTTATTTTTTTGCTATTTTGTTCCAATTTTTTTGATGTTTTGGCCAAAATATTCGATTTGTTTGTTGAAATTTTGGAATTTTTAGTCTCCATTTTTCATCTTACGGCCCGAGTTTTCGATGTTTTGTCTAAATTTGGGCCAAAAAGTCGAAAACTCAGGCCCAAAAATAAAAAATGCAAACCAAGAAATCCAACATTTCAATAAACGAATCGAATATTTTGCCCAAAGAAATCAAAAATTTGGAACAAAACAGCCGAAGATTTAAAATATCGGCCAAAAATCAAAAATCCTGGTCTAAAGTTTACTCTTTTTAGCTTAAAATAAGTTCCGAGGAGAAATTCGAAAATAATAGCAAAAAAAATTAAAAAACCGCACAATAAAATCATTAATTCAAGTTAAGAAAATCTAAAATATGGTAAAAATCAATAATTCAGGTTAAAAAATCTAAAATGTAGGACAAAAAAATAAAAAATTTGAATAAAACGTCGGGCCCGAAAATGCGTAAATATTGAAAATTGTAACAAACTAATCAAAAATGTAGGCCAAAATAAAAAATTATTGATTTATATGCAAGAATTTTCCAGTTTTATTTGTTGAAAATTATGCAAAGTATCTTTCTTCTGCCTGTGTTTTCAAGTTTTTTTGGTCTGCATTTTTATTTTTAGACCAGGATTTTTTATTTTTTTGCTATTTTGTTCCAATTTGTTTGATGTTTTCGCCAAAATATTCGATTTGTGTTTGTTGAAATTTTGGAATTTTTAGTCTCCATTTTTCATCTTCAGGCTCGAGTTTTCGATGTTTTGTCTAAATTTGGGCCAAAAAGTCGAAAAAATAAAAAATGGTGATGTGGCCATCATGTTACTTTCTCCGACTTGATGGTATCATAGTCATTTACATTTACGATTTCAATTAAAATCATATTTTAAATGTACAACAAGCGTTTTGTAAAATCGGAAGAAACTGACGTTTAAAACGTAAAAATTATTAAAGATGAAAATGGTCAGTTTACTCAAAAACCAAAGAGATTTCTAAAGAAACTTATTCGTTATAAATCGTTCATTTCTACAGCTATTATTAACATAAATTTGCTATAACTATTATCGTTTCAGAATTATAAACCAAAAATAAAAAAAAAGTTTTTTTCTCGAATAGCAATGATTTTACGAAAAATATTTTCAAACAAAACATGTTAATTTTTTTGTTGTCTTCAATATTTGTTTAAATGTTTTTGTAATATTTTTCATATTTAAAAAAATTTTGGAAAAAACAAAAAACCCATTTCAGGTGTACGGAATTTTACCGAAAGCTTTTCAGTTCTTCGGATTATCAAATAAGACGTATGTTCAAAGTTTCATATCAATTGCTCAATTTGGCCAGTTTTTTCCAAAGTAATTCAAGGTCATATAGACCGACAATAATAAAAAAAATCCAAAACGTTTAATTCGGTTTTATAAATATTATTTTTTTACTGATGAACGAATGGATGAAAAATTTTGAAATAAAAATATGAAAAAAATTTAACCAATTTTTTCCAAGGTCATTGAAGGTTATTTCGACACTAAAAAAATTTCGAAAGATTTTAAATCGATTTTTTAAACATAACTTTTTAAATCGATTTTTTAATCATTATTTTTAAAGTGGCCAACGAGTGAATGAAAAATTCTGAAAAAATTCATGAAAATAGTCCACCCACATACCCATTTGACCAATTTTTCCCAAAGTCATTCAAGGTTATTTAGTTACTAGAAAAATTCCAAAAGTTTTAAATCTGTTTTTTTTAATTATTTTTTTACCGACGAACGAGTTTTTTTTTTGAAAAAAAAATCACGATCACAATACTTTCTCGTACTTCGTAACGGAGAAAGTAAAAATGCAAACCAAGAAATCCAACATTTCAATAAACGAATCGAATATTTTGACCAAAGAAATAAAAAATTTGGAACAAAACAGCCGAAGATTTAAAATATCGGCTAAAAATCAAAAATCCTGGTCTAAAATTAACTCTTTTTAGCTTAAAATAAGTTCCGAGGAGAAATTCGAAAATAAAAGCAAAAAAAAATTAAAAAACCGCACAATAAAATCATCAATTCAAGTTAATAAAATCTAAAATATGGGACAAAAAATTAAAAATTACGACAAAAAATCTCAAATTCGTACCTAAAAATCTAAGTGGTGGACCAAAAAATTAAAAAAAAACAAATCGAAAATTTAAGTCAAAATAAAGAAAATTTGGTCCAAAAGACCTAAAATTTAAACCGAAAAAATCGAAAATACAAAATATAGGCCAAAAATGTAAAAATCTGTGATATGGCCTAAAAAGGTGAACATTTAGACTATAGAGAATATTTAGGCCAAAAACTTAAAAAAATGGA
This sequence comes from Ocypus olens, assembly GCA_910593695.2. NCBI lineage: Eukaryota > Metazoa > Arthropoda > Insecta > Coleoptera > Staphylinidae > Ocypus > Ocypus olens. Next base: position 14,676,674 of record OU343063.1, on the reverse strand, counting down.
AAATACAGAAGTCTAACATATGGGCCAAAGATCAAGAATCCTGAATAAAAAACGCAGACAAAAAAAACGAAAATTTAGGTAGAATCAAAATAACACTTTCAGCCCCCAAAAATAAGTTTCTGATCAGAAATTTAAAAATATTAGCCAAAAATACAAAAAACAGTAAAATCAATCATTCAAGTTAAAAAATTAGCTTGTCACTGTGAAAATTTAAAAAAATAATTGATATTTCAGACTTTGATCGGCCGTAGCGGCTAAACGAGAACTCCAAATTGAACGCGGTTTGCAAATCTGAGCTCCTCGAACGTCAATTAGTCGGATTAGAGATTTTTAATTTTTGACGAAAACATGAAAAAATACACGAGTAAACCCCTTGGAACTATTGTTAAATTATGGTGATGTGGCCATCATGTTACTTTCTCCGACTTGATCGTATCATTTATATTTACGCTTTTATGGTTTATTTTCAATTGAAATCATATTTGAAATGTACATCGAGCGTTGTGTAAAAAAATTTTTTGAAAAAAAAATCACGATCACAATACTTTCTCGTACTTCGTAACGGAGAAAGTAAAAATCTAAAACATAGGACAACAAATAAAAAATTTAGACCAAAAATCTAAAATTTGGGCCTAAAAACGAAAATGGTGGTCCAAGAGGATAAAAATTTTAACAAACAAAACAAAATGATAATAATAATAATAATAAATGCGGGCTAAAAAATCCAAAATTTTTAGCAAACAAAACTCGAAAAAATTCTCGCATCAATAATTCAGGTTAAAATATCTAAGAAATCAAAAATTTGGAACTAAAATTAAAAATTTCGGTCTGAAAAATCAAAAATGCTGGCTAAAAAGTCTTTAAATTCAAAATTCGCCCCGAAAAATCAAAAATCGAAAATTTAAACAATTAAATCAAAAATTAAGATAAAATCTAAAAAAATTAAAATGCGGACCAAAAAGTCGAAAATTTTAACAATGAAATCGAAAATTTAGGTCAATATAAAGATTCTTTAGATCCAAAAAAAATGAAAAAATGCAGAATATTCTGGTAAGAAAATTTAAACAATTTTCTTAGTCTCAAAAATCACTCTATTGCTCAAAATATATTTTTTTAATACAAAAACATTTTTTACCATTTCAACAATTTCTGGAAAAAAATGTTTTGTGTCTGTGTGTGTATGTGTGTGTGTCTGTGTGTGTGTGTGTGTGTGTGTGTGTGTGTGTGTGTGTCTGTCTGTCTGTGCGCGCTGTATCTCAAAAACCAATACAGCAATTAATATGAAACTTTGAACATACGTCTTATTTGATAATCTAAAGAACTGAAAAGCTTTTGGTTTTTTTGTTTTTTGCCAATAGTTTCCTAAATATGAAAAATATTACAAAAACATTTAAACAAACATTGAAGACAACAAAGAAATGAACATCTTTTGCTTGAAAACATTTTTCATAAAATCATTTTTATTCGAGAAAAAAATTTATATTTTTTTTTAAATTTTTGGCTTATAATTATAAAACGATAATAGGTAGAGCAAATTTATGTTAATAATAATTGTAGAGAATGCTAAAATGAACAACTTATAAAGAATAAGTTTTTTTCGAAATCCCTTTAGTTTTTGAGTAAACTGAGTTTTTTAATTTGAAGTATAACTTTTCCATCTTTAATAATTTTGACGTTTTAAACGTCAGTTTCATCCGAGTTTACATAACGCTCGATGTACATTTAAAATATGATTTCAAATGAAAATAAACGTTGAAAACGTAAATATAAATGGCTATGATACCATCAAGTCGGAGAAAGTAATATCATCACCATTTTTAATTGTATATTTGTATGAATAAATGGAAATAAATAAATAAATGAAGAATGTCAGACATATACAACCAAGGACCCGAGCGAATACTTCTGATCCCGAAAAATCTTTCGCCCGGGCTGGGAATCGAACGATGCAGCCGGCACAAGCGCTCGCCTGTACCCACTACACCAACGTACCGCCCATTTTTTTTTTAATTGATCAAAAAAGTGAAACTTATTTTAAAGAGAATTCAAATAAAACTATTCACTTGGTTAATATCACTCTCAGTAGCGGCTCGTGGAACTTGTTGATGGTATAGAATGGAATATACACCCCGCTCCCGCCTCCTTTTTGGAAGGAAGAAAGAACGGTTAATCTTCATAGTCAACGGTTATTTTTAGTTGCAAAGTAAAAGTTCATAATTTCAAACAGCTGAATTCAAATAAGCTGAAGATATGATTTATGTGTACTTTCGATAAATCTATAACACCATTCTTTGTCCATATAATCTCACCATCAAACAATACACCCGGAAAACGAAAAAAATTCGTTTTTATCCGCACAGCCTGTTGTATACCTCGCGATTAAACTTTCTCGTTAGGTCTTTACTAGTTTCGAAATCGACGCACTCGAGTTGGAAGCTGTCTTTATTTCGATAATCAAATTAGGCACTAATCTAGAAGCTGTTTAATTTCATCAATAGTGCATGAGCAAAAAGATCGTAATGATCCAATTTAATTCATTGTGTGTGTAATGCGCTAAATATGACTAAGAAGTGCACGTCGTCATCGCGCGTACGAAAAGATCCAGAATTTATTTGGCACCAAATGCACGTTCAGTGAGCGACCTCTCCTGTACCCCTCCAACCGCGCGTAGCCAATATCCTAACGAAATGCCGTGCCAGATGGAAGCTGGCACCGTTAAGGGCGCGCCGCGGCGTTGCGTTGGGAAACAACTGCATTGAGTTTTTCTCTATTTTTTAAAGTTATGCAGGCGTTGTTTAACATTTAAACTGGCGAAAAAGTGTTTTAAGAATTATTTGAAAATTTTGCTGAGCTTGGCACTACAGGTAGTGCCATGGCTCCTTGGCTCTATATAACGAGCCGCCCCTGGTATGTGTTACGCTATATATAAGTATTTTTGTTTATATAAAATTGAGTGGAATTATAAAACATTGAAACGTTTTATTAATTACGTATCCTTACATTAATTTTAGAGAAAATATTGCTGAGTTAAAATCAGAATACATTATAACACAATGCGTAGTAAAATTACATTCAATTAATCTGACTGGAAACAATTCAATTACTCTCACCATTAAATTAATTACACACATCCAACGAAAAAGATTTCAATCTACAACACCTTCATCTGAAATTGCCCCTGTGAATGTATTTAAATTCCTCGGAGAAATTTACCCAAGAGGAAAAGCCATTTCATTATTTTAGCATTTCCGTTCCAGCAGTTAATTTTGCGTCTTTTTAGCTGTTCGAAAGAAAGTTACCGTTGTTGGTATGGCCTAAATTGCTCGAAAAATTCAGATTCGACGCGGATTAGCGGGAGAGCTTCCTGTGTTTTTTTCGGCAAGAGCCGAGTTGTTCTTAATTAGCATTAAATTGAGAGAAAATTTAATTACAGAACGGAAATGGAGGCTCGCACATCCGTATAATTTTAAACGTATCAGGATCATATCTCACGTTTATGTAAAACAGGATGGTGCCAGAAGTTAAAAGGCGAATCTGCACTTGTTTTAATTGCTGTTATAAATTTTGCAATTTGCAGCACTCTAAAATTAAATGAATTCTGTCAACGATGCCGTTTAAATATTCTGTAATTGCACTTAACCTGTGAAATAATGCGCTAAATATATTGTTTTAGGATACATTTTTAATGATTTTCATCTAAACCAGTGCTTTTATTATTGTTTCTACTAGAGTTTTGTTACACTAATCTAAGTAATAAACTTTAAAAATTAATGAAACGCTTTAAAATTAAATTAAACTTTTTGACTAAGTGCTCGCTCATGAGCAGGGCCGATCCTACCGGGGGGCTAGAGCGTGCATGGCACGCGGGCGGTGGTTAGGGGGGCGGCGAAACCGGCGAAGCCCGCGGATCCCCAATAGAGGGTCCGCGGCGTCCGAAATCTGTAAAATTTGGTCCGAGCGCCCTGAAATAGCGGCCGGTCGCCTGAACCCCTGCATAACTAAAGTGTATCCGATTTTTAACCGCATTTTCATCTGAAGATCGTATATAAGAAAAAACCGTGGATGATCAATTATGAGTCATGCGATGAAAATGTTTTGGATCCTAGAGAAAAATTTTGAATTGACTTTTATTTTGAAATATTGGACATCGCTATTAATTTTATATCCAAACGTTCTGAACTGTTAGAAAATTTCTGTCCAAATTTCTAAGAAAATGTTTCTAAATTTAGATATTAAATTACAGGTAACCGATAACGGAAACTTGAGCAGAGATTTAGATCGATTGGAACTTCTAAAAGAATTGTTATTTTCTAATCATTCCCAATTAAAGCCATTAGAAACTTTAAATCATTTAATTAGCCAAGACTTGGTTCCTTGTTTTCCAAATTTCAGTATTAGTCTAAGGATATTTTTAACAATACCGATAACTGTAGCTTCGGGCGAAAGGAGTTTTTCTAAATTTAATTTAATTAAAAATTATTTACGGTTAACTATATCATAATTGATGAATTTGCATCACAAAAAAATCGCGAAAACGATTGTTTTAGAATTTAGATCAACACTGAGTAGCGTTTGAATAGTCGATGTTCTTGCCCCTGAGCTGAAGGTTTAATCATAATTAACTCCTCTTCTTTGCAAAAGACCTTAAATTTGCCGATCGATCCATTGGCGTTTGTTTTTACTTTATGGTGTCGTTGAAAGTGTATGCTTCCTCTAGTCCGGAAAGTGATGATGATGATGGTTTGTGGAGGGCGACCAAATGGTTGCAGCACTTGGACCATTCGTTGGTCCTTTGTGCCACCTCCTGAGCCGTACTCCTCAAGCCAACCCAAACCTCTTGTGAAGTCAAGTAGTTGGCTGTGTAGAGTGTTGCCCAATTATGACCAATCTGGCCACTTCTCTCCGAATACAGACCACCTGAGTTGTTTGAGTGACTCACATTCACACAGGATGTGTCTAGGGTCTCCTCTTCTTGCTCGCATTTCCGATATAGGGGATCTTTTACCACCCCTGTGTCATGGAGGTGCTTGTTTACTTTGCAGTGCCCAGTAAGGGTACCGATTAGCAGCCGTAAACTACTTCTTGGTAATTCAATGTATTTCCTGCTCAGCTTCGGTGTTGGTGAGTGGATGAATTTTTTGGCGACCACATACTTGTCAGTTTGTAGCCATTACTTTTTGTGTTCTTCAAGGGAGTTTCCTTTAAGTATTTGGGAGACAGTGAGTGGTGCCAGTGGCAAAGCCTATCGGCCCAGTCGTTCCTTTCATTATTTGAATGTCCCTTAATCCAGGATATTGTGACTCTGTTGGTTGCGACGAGTTTGTCTAGAGCTTGCTTGCACTCCAGTATTATGCTGCTGGCCGCCCTTGATCTCGATAGCGCAGCTATGCTTGATTTGCTTTCTGTGAGGAACAAAATGGATTTGTTCGAGACTGACAGTTCCGATAGTTTCCGAGTATCCCGAAAAGTTCTGTTTGAATAATCGTTACATTCCTACCTAGGGGGATGCTGGGTCTGAGGTCAAGTTCCTGACAGTAAATGCCTGCCCCTTCATAATTCTTAGCCCCGTCGGTATAAACGGTGATTTCTGGTTTATCATCAATCTGATCTTTTATTTCATATTGCCGCTTAAACAGGTGTCTCGGTAGGACACTGTCGAGGAGGTAGTCCGGGGGGTAGTGTCACTTTTAATCAAGTAATTTTATGCACGTTGGATTTTATACTACTGGTAGTTCCTATTTTATTCATAAGGTTAATTATAAGTTAAACATTATATATAAGTTAAAAACTCTCAATTACATTATATTTTCTATTTTATTTTAAGCTACTTAGTTTTTATATATTTTTTTCCCTGTAATAAGATGTAAGATCTGTTGGGAAATAAACATATTATTATTATTATTGTATCTGACCGTCAGACCCTCCACTAGCGGTGTGTAGAGTTGTCGTAGGCTGCAGAACTTTTTCCGATTAGTTATCTTATCCACGCATAAATTGTTGAGGTAAATATTTACAAAATTATAATTCATTAAAAAAAAAACTCGTCTGACCCTTGTCTGGAGGTGGAATGTCCGTCAGTTACGCGGTAAACTGTGAAAATGGAGTCATAGTATTCAGGTTGCAATTCATCCAGGTGACGGTTTGTGGATCACATAACATAAAATAATCGTCAGACGTCACCAGAATAGTGTAAAGACCGTTAGTTGGGCCTCCGAAGTGAAGAGCAGCATTGAGCGCGCGGTATCTTTTGCGGTCCAGCTGACGGACTTTCCACCACTCTGATGCCGACTGACGATTATTGTCATGTCGAATAAACGACAAAATGATTATTTTTATGTTATGTGAACCACAAACCGTCACCTGAATGAACTTCCACCAGAATACTTGACTTCATTTTCACAGTTTACCGCGTAACTGACGGACATTCTACCCCCAGACAAGGGTCTGACAAGTTTTTGTGCATAAAATAGTTAATCGGAAAACTTTTCTTGACAAGTTCTGCAGCCTGCCACATCTCTACCCACCGCTAGTAGGGTCTGACGGTCGGATACCTTATGAACAAAATAGGAACTACCTGTGGTACAAAATCCAGCGTGCATAAAATTACTTGATTAAAAGTGACACTACCTCCGGGACTATGAGCATCACATAATCCTGGAATTTCCACTCGGTTACCTAGTTTTCGCGAAGTCTCACCAGCATTATATTCTTTATTGGCTTCCGGCATTTCTAAAATTGTCCATCCCTGTCACTGTCATTGGGTTCACAGAATTATATTTCTTCGACTTTTTCAATCCGGGATTTGTTGTCGTTCAGGTCAGTGGGGTTCATTGCATCCTGGGTAATAATAACCCCCTTTTCCACCAATTTTTCCTCGAAGATGACGTCCTAGGATATGTAAAGCTTGTTGTCCTTTTCACTGTAGATCCTGTATCCGTCGTCGCTATCATAGCTGATGAGGATTCCTTTAATGGCCTTAAGATCCATTTTCGTCCTCGATATGAATATATACGAATTCGGCAATTTGAACCAATGTTTCAAACCTGGTTTCCTACCATACCATAACTCGAGTGGTGGTATTCCTGGGCCTATCCTGTCAAGGATGTAGGTAGGCACTTACTTGAAATGATACGAACAGGTGTATCATTTCAGCCCAAAGTGCTCGAGGAATATTTCCATGCGCGTGCAGCAGTTTCCCTCTCACGATTTTCCCTCTCACTGGACCCGTTTTATTCCTGATCTGGTTGTTGTCGAACTCCTTGCCATTATTACTCGGCAGCTCCCAACTATTTCTGCCTCTCCGTTTTTTACCTTCTTGGGAAATAAACTGTCCTGAAATGTGTGTAATCGTCCTTGAAAAGCACAAAATATCTATATCCAGACCTAAATTCTTGTCATCCGTGTGAATTCACTCTCCCGGTTCCGTTATTCTGGACGTCGTGCCGAACGGTAGGCGATGAGCTTTATCATAAATGCAACCTTTACACAGTTCACTATGCATTTCTACGTTCATTTCAAGCTCTCTGCTCAGTATCGCTTGTTCTGATGTCCGAATCATTCATGGCGCAACTCCAATAGGTTTCCCTTAATCACTGCATTGACCTCATATGATTGGGTTCAAAATTCTCACGGCCAACAGTCCTCCACGATAAGCTCCTACCAGTTGTTAACTAGGAAGTTGTAGACTTCAGCTGATGAGATGAACTCGCTGTCCGAGGACTACAAGCACCGAGAAAATATTCCTCTTGATTCGGGGAACGGTAATTTTTTACCATTCCTGCCCCAACTTCTACTTCACGTATTCCGATAGCTTTGATTTTTTTCACCATTTGCTGTGGTCACTGTATATACAACTGAACAAGATTCAAACGTTCTAAAGCAAATCTCATCATTTAAAATATGGCTTGTCGGCTCAGTATATGTTTCAGTTGAGTTAACAGTGACGAGTATCGTATTTGTGTCGGACTCCAGAGGTCGGCCATCTGGAATTCATTTCCTGCACACTTTAACCAATGTGATTGGGCTTCCTGTAGTAGTTGCGCATCAGTTGTTTTTTTCCGTTTTCTTTGCATCGACTGAACTTCGTTGTTGTGATGATTGCTTCGATGAGCGCAGGTAAGAGCTTCCTGCTTGGTGGATCCAGCTCCCTTGGTCCGTAAGGCCCATTTATACGGACATAGTTGATTGATTAAGCTATCAACCGTTCTATCACTTTTTGTCCTCAACATCCAGACATAGATTTAAAAGAAAAATACTCCACTGGCATTGGCAGTCTCGGATTACTTGCAGATTCTTTAGTAATTTCTTCTTTCAATTCACACCAAACATATTTCAAATTTGAAACATGTGTATATGCTCCGATATGATATGCGGCCAAGGGTCTAGGATCGGCCCTGCTCATGAGTCTGAAGAGGAAACGGATAAGTAGCCTGGCAAGTTTATTTATCAACAACGTCTCTTAATACATTCTGAGTATCGATGATTTAGTGCGGGCGTGGACAAACTTTTTCGCAGATATGATTATAAAGTTTATGTAGTGATGAGCAAGATCAAGTACCTCAAGCATCGAGCTTTCCATCATACTCTAGCAAGGCTTTGGACTGGCAATCAAAAACTGATATATTTAGAAGTTGATGGGAATGTCCCCTTTGTCATTTTTTACTTTCTCCTACGAAGTACGAGAAAGTATTGTGAAATATTTGGGGTCCCTAGATACAATTTCAGCAATTTCTAAAAAAAAAAATTTTGTGTGTGTGTCTGTGTGTGTATGCGTCTGTGCGTCTGTGCGCGCTCTATCTCAAAAACTAATAGAGCAATTGATGTGAAACTTTGAGCATAAGTCTTACTTGATAATCCGAAGAACTGAAAAGCTTTTGAAAAGCTTTTGGTAATATTTTACCTTGTCTTACTGTTTTTTGTTTTTTTTCAATATTTTCTTAAATATGAAAGATATCACAAAAACATTTAAATAAATATTGAAGACAACAAAGAAATGGACATCTTTGGTTTGAAAACATTTTTCATAAAATTATTGTTATTCGAGAAAAACATTTTTTCATTTTTGGTTTATAATTATGAAACGATAATAGTTACAGCAAATTTATGTTAATAATAATTGTAGATAATGCCAAAATAAACAACTTATAAGGATTAAGTTTTTTTCTAAATCTCTTTAGTTTTTGAGTAAACAGAGTTTTTGAATTTGAATCTTTCATAATTTTGAAGTATACGTTTTTACGTTCATTTGATCCAAATACACAATTTACAAATTTTCGTTGCATTTTTGTCAAAAATTTATTTTTGCGCCAAAATACGTTTTTACGTTCATATAATCCAAATATGTGCACAATTTAAAATTTTTCGATGCATTTTTGTCAAAAAATTATTTTGGTGTCAAAATACGTTTTTAGGTTCATCTGATCCAAATACACAATTTAAAATTGTTCGATGTATTTTTGCCAAAAATTTATTTTCTCGCCAAAATACCTTCTTACGGGTATGTGCACGATTTAAAATTTTTCGTTGCATTTTTGTCAAAAATTTATTTTTGCGCCAAAATACGTTTTTACGTTCATTTGATCCAAATACACGATTTAAAATTTTCGTTGCATTTTTGTCAAAACATTATTTTCGTGCTAAAATACGTTTTTAGGTTCATATGGTCCAAATACACGATTTAAAATTATGCGATTTATTTTTGTCAAAAATTTATTTTCGCGCCAAAATACGTTTTTACGTTCATTTGATCCAAATACACGATTTAAAATTTTTCGCTGCATTTTTGTCAAAAATTAATTTTTGCTCCAAAATACGTTTTTATGTTCACATGATCCAAAAATGTACACTATTTAAAATTTTTCGATGCATTTTTGTCAAAAAATTATTTTAGTGCCAAGATACGTTTTTAGGTTCATCTGATCCAAATACACAATTTAAAATTTTTCGATGCATTTTTGCCAAAAATTTATTTTCGCGCCAAAATACCTTCTTACGTGTATGTGATCTTAAAATACGATAAAAAAAAATCGAAGCATTTTAGTCAAAAATTTATTTTCGGGCCAAAATACGTTTTTACGTTCATTTGATCCAAATACATGATTTAAAATTTTTCGATGTATTTTTGTCAAAAGTTTATTTTCTCGTCAAAATATGATTTTACGTTCATTTGATCCAAATACACGATTTAAAATTTTTCGGCGCATTTTTGTCAAAAATTTATTTTCTCGCCAAAATACCTTCTTACCTATATGTGATCTTAATATACGATTTAAAATTTTTGATGCACTTTTGTTAAAAAAATATTTTCGCACCAAAATACCTTTTTACGTGTATGTGACCATACACGATAAAAAAAATTCGATGCATTTTAGTCAAAAATTTACTTTCGCGTCAAAATACGTTTTTACGTTCATTTGATCCAAATTCACGATTTAACCCCTTACTGCATGATTTTTTATTTTTATGAAACAAAAATATTTATGAATACAGTATTTGGGAAAGATATTTAAAAAATTTAATATTTATTTTTTACAAAAATACTGGTTGTGCCATATCTGGAACGCAATACAGTAACGGAACCTTATTTCGTATGACATAATAGAAAACAATTTCTGTCTTTATTTAACTCTTTGCTGCATACGGGACTACAATTTGAACCACCAAATTTAGGCAAGCTGTGACACATTGGCCTACAAAATAGACCACAAAGTTTGCGGTTTAACGACTGTCAGTAAATATAACGCAAATGCCAGTTCTGGCGAAAATCTCTTGTTTCCAGATGCCTATGAAAACTAGATATTTTCTTGTAGGCAACCCTATAAGTCTCCAAAATATACCTAAATATAAATTTTTACCACTAGCCGCTAATTAAAGCTAAAAATATATGCAAACTGCTTTGTGCCATGGCACGTTATGCAGAAAGGGGTTAAAATTTTTCGTTGAATTTTTGGCAAATATTTATTTTTGCGCCAAAATGCGTTTTTACGTTCATATGATCCAAATATGTACATACACGATTTAAAATTTTTCGGTGCATTTTTGTCAAAAATTTATTTTCGCGCCAAAATACCTTGTTACGTGTATGTGATCTTAATATACGATAAAAAAAAATCGAAGCATTTTAGTCAAAAATTTATTTTCGCGGTAAAATACCTTCTCACGTGTATGTACACGATTTAAAATTTTTCGATGCATTTTTGTCAAAAATTTATTTTCGCGCCAAAATACCTTGTGTATGTGATCTTAATACACGATAAAAAAAATCGAAGCATTTTAGTCAAAAATTTATTTTCTCGCCAAAATACCTTCTTACGTGTATGTGCACGATTTAAAATTTTTCGTTGCATTTTTGTCAAAAAGTTATTTTGCGCCAAAATACGTTTTTAAGTCCATTTGATCCAAATACACGATTTAAAATTTTTCGTTGCGTTTTTGTCAGATTTATTTTTGCGCCAAAATACGTTTTTAAGTTCATTTGATCCAAAAACACGATTTAAAATTTTTCGTTGCATTTTTGTCAAAAAATGATTTTCGTGCCAAAATACGTTTTTAGGTTCATATGATCCAAACACACGATTTAAAATTATGCGATGTATTTTTGTCAAAAATTAATTTTCGCGCCAAAATACCTTCTTACGTGTATGTGATCTTAATACACGATAAAAAAAATCGAAGCATTTTAGTCAAAAATTTATTTTCGGGCTAAAATACGTTTTTACGTTCATTTGATCCAAATACACGATAAAACAATTTTCGTTTCATTTTTGTCAAAAATTTCACCATTTTTTTTTCATTAGTTTTATAAATGTTTTATCATTTTAAGTAAAAGCGTAAATACCTTTGAATGTTTAATTTGCATATTGCGTATTAATTCAAAACCCGAAAATGAAGCACTACGAAGTTGTTGATACAGTATGACATCAACATATTTTCACTTTATTTTAATCTGAAACCAATTGTCGGGTTTATTATTTGCAATTACATTTTATTTATTTTGTAATTCAATATTTGCCGTCAGAGAGTACTTGTTTCAATTAAACATGCATTTTTACATTCGTAATAATAAGGCTTTAAGTTTTGCAGGTTAATGGTTATCTGTTTGTTTATAACTACAATTATTTTCTACACCATCGACGTTTACAAACATCGATGTTTTTTGCTCGATGTTTTATAGCCATCGATGGTTATTGCCAATGTTAACAACGATAGTGAACATCGATTTTTCTTTTCAATGTCCCATCCCTACTTCTAAGTTGAAACCAATTGATGCTTATGGTATGTTTATAAAAACTTTATGTTTATACTGGTTTGGCCATCCATTCGGTCGCCTACAATAATTATCGGGATAAAACTAGTGGGATTTCGAAAATGAACTTATTCTTTAGAAGTTGTTCGTTTTTACAATTTTTTTTTTATATGCAGCGAGGGCGTGTAGTTTGGAACAAATTCATTTAAAATTCAAGGGTTTATTTTGTGTAAAAATGCCTGAATACGTCGATTTTTTATTTTTTGATGCGGTTTATTTGATGGTAAATTTATGTATACAGGGTGGTCCGAAAATCAGTTACGACCAACTTATTTTTTTATTGGTCAACAATTTGAATATATAATTTGCTTTGTTCTATTTTTTTAATAAATCGTTCCACAGAAATTTTGAACTGTTGTTTTGCAAATTCCTTAATAACTGCAAAGTTTAAGTATTGGACATGATATATGAAACATACTTAGAATTCGATGCAAAATTCAAAAGTAAAATAAAACTAGATTTTTTGCTTCGAAATTGAAGTTGATTCATAAATTGACCATTAAAAAAACCGCAGCCAAAAATAAAAATTGACGTATCCGAGCGTTTTTCCAAAAAAAACAAACCTCTGAATTTTAAATTAAGTTGTTCCAACCTACGCGTCCTCAGTGTACATACGATTGATGCCACTATCATCATTTTAAAATCATAGTCCACAAAACTAAAAATGTTTATATTTTGATTTTTTATCGAAAATTAAATAATTTATGAAATTCATATATGCATACTGTCTTCAACATTTATAAGAAGATTTTTGCAAAAAATAAAGGTTATTATTATTATTATTAGTATGTTCTTGAAATGGACGGGATACCAAGTATTATAAAAAGACAACTTTATAGCATTTAACAACATGTCATATATATTTCCACGTTCTTGCGCTTCTCTAATTAGAAAAGCAAACAAGTTTGCTTCTTTCCGCGTAAATATATTAAATAAGAAGGTTAAAGTAACTCAACAAGTTTATACGTACAGCATAACTTCCGTGAAAGATTTTATAACACGAAATGTTACTGCACTACCATTATATTCATTAAATACCTTATTCCAATATTTACAATAAAAGATGATTTATTGCGCTTGCTTATATTTTCTGTGCATCTTCCATGCTGTAAATCTAAAATATGATTAGAAGCCGACCATTTACAAGAAACCAATTACAACTTGATCTGCAGGCGAACCGAGGAACTAAGATATCCGATGGGAAACTCGTTTGTTTTAAAACTGAAAACGTCGCCCATTCACGGAATGAATATCTTCCATCCAATTATGTACACGGCTTAGTTACAGAAAGAACATTTCATTACATCAACGTGCACTCTTGGGAAAGAAGCCAATACACCTTTTCATGTAACAGGTTAGGAATACTCGTGTTATTAATTAGGCATTAAACAATAGCGGCGACTGTGGTAAAAATGAATGATTTTAGATAATTCTAGGAAGTTGGGAGCGATACTTTCACGGGGTATCAAGTAATTATAATATTATGTATATTTACAGGTTCATTACATAATTACGAAATTGTTGGATCTGGTTGGAAGTAACATGCTTGCACGACCGCATCCTCTCGCTGAACTGTCGACCTGAATTTATTTCTGCAGCTTACAAGCTTCCTTAGATTTTCTTCAGATTATGTTTAGTCCGATTAAGTGAATCATTGGATAGTATTTTAATGCTTTATTTACAGTTTAAAACGAAAGCTTATTTGATAACATAATTCTATAAGTCTTTAAAACAAATAGCTCTCAGTAGAAGCTGTTCAAGAAACTTAAATTCGGAAAATAATATCTGTGAAGTGTTAACCACTCATTTGAATGCCATATTAGAGCCTCTGCGTGAAATTCTGCAAGATTCATTGTGCTCAAATTTGTTATACCGTGCTTTCAATAATTCACCGAACATAGGAAACGCAGGAGACGCAGTCGGGTGGCTCGGTATAAGAGTGGGGGTCCTGAATTTTAATTAGTCAGTTTTCCATATCTTGCAATATAATATACTATGTAGATTAATGAACATGTTCCGCAGAACGTTTATTGAAGCATTTGCTGTGTGGATTGCTGGAACCAAATACTACCTGTGTTCCTCTGCCATCTAAATTGGGGTCGGAAACAGTTGTTAATGACTGTAATAATTCCCTTCGAAAAAGGGGAGTCAATAATGTCAAATGAAGCAATGGCATACCTCACTGTGATTGAAGAAGAGCACAGTGAAGTTCCCTCGGATTATTTGCAGCTCAGTAACGTCAGTTTTGTTAACCAACCATAACATTCAAAGTGTTCTACAGTAATTTACTACTTTACTCAAAAATTACATTTGAAATTCTACACATCACTGGAAAGATCCCCTCAAGACGCCTCGGAAAATGTACTTTGGCAAGAACAAACGTCAATTTGAAGCCTGCGGTGCTTTCGCAAAGAAAACTTGAAAAATTAACTTTAAATTGAAAATAAACAAACCACCCTGAATAACAGTTGTAAAAATAATCACAAAATGCTGCGACAGGTTGATGTTTATTTCTATGGGGACACCTTTTGATATAAAAATTCAAGATATCATTTCAACCCCCCACCCTTTCCAAAATTTCAAATGGGAATAGTGACACATCATTTGAAAGGTTTTAGATCCTAAAATTGGGAATCATGTTCTTTCAGGTATATTTTGTTAGCTTGATTTTAAAGGACGTAATAAAAGACAAAAACATAAAAACATCACCTCCTCACATCCAACATCCAAACTAAATACCTCGAAGGCCACAAGTGAGCCATACTCTTTTTGGACATCTAAAAGGCTTTTGATTCAGTAAGGCACCGAAGGCTCCTTGACAAATGTTATCTTTTGAAATTTCCACGTCGTCTAATTATCCTAATCGACAACTTCCTTGACAACAGATCCTTCCAAGTAAAAGTCCATCAATCACTATCCTCATCATTCCAAACGCAACAGAGAATCCCACAAGGTTCCCCTCTCTCTCTGCTACCCTATAATATACAGGCGTATCCACACTATACGGTACGGAACATTGTGGCCAAAATATGTTACTTTTGGGATGTATGGAGGTGTATTATGGTTAGTTTCCAAAATTAATTTAAAATTATACAGCTTGTTCCGAAAGCCCTAAAAGTACCAAAATTGTATTTTTTTTTAATGGAACCCACTGTATTTTATTGCATTTTTGAATTTTGTCAAAATCTAAACTAATGTTCATGTTTTAAATACTTAAGAATTATTTAAGTTGTGTATGCGAAATTTACAGTGACAATAGATTATATTTTATTTCCCAATTGTAATAAACGCACAACCTTATACAGAGTGTACGAAATTAAAAATAATCAAATAAGAATTTTAAGTGGCTATAACTTCATTTATTTATAGAAAACGTCAAATTTTTTTACCAGCAAATGTATTTTTTAATTACATATCTAATGGTATTTATAGCTTAAGCTAAGCCTTCGCGTTTTTACAGAAAATGCCAAAAAATAAAAGGTCTACTTTGTCTAGTTGCCTATGGTATTTAGAAAAGTTAGATAATTTACAATTATAAGAATAATAATGAAGAATATCTTTACAAGTATTCAGAAAATTGGAACGTAAATTATTATTCAATAGGCTATAAGAGCAATAATGGTAATAACATACCAACGATAACATAAAACGGAAACAAAATATTTAGAACAGATATTCGAAATGTCGACCGTTCATTTCCAGACACTTACATATTCTTTTTTTAAAACCACTGCTAACTCTCGACAATATTTGTGGGCTTGCAGCTTCATTATATCTCAATAAAAAGAAATCTGGTGGAGTCTGTGAATCTGTTTAAAGAGACTTCTTCTTATAATACAGGATGTTGGCGTAAAAGAAAATCGTGAAACCATTTATAGGTGCCTAAAAAAAATAGGGTCCAATTGAATATGGGCCCTGAATTCCAACCCACACATTAATGGACCATCTAATCTCTCATGATTCTGTATTCATGCGGATTTGAATCAGAATAATAATGGAAGTTGTGTCTATTCACGAGACCATTGTTATGAACATTGCATTCATTACTAAATAATACATTATCAGAAAAGTTTTTATTTTCTGCCACTTTATCTAACACCCACATACAAAATACAATTCGATTGCCAAAATAGTTTTATTAGGATGAAATCTGTGATTTTTAGGAATTCTTGAAATACTTACTTGACTAATATTTTTTGGATATTTGATTTTAACTAATATTGGGACTTCCACTTTCCTCAAACTGATTGGATAGTTTCTCAAAACGGCTGCCTTAGTAATAATAATAATAATAATAATAATACTTCTTTATTTTATACAAATACATAACAATATATAGTTTCCTAATCTTAAACAAGTATCCTTTATGTGTTGCCGCCATTTTAGGTCATGGTATATTGTAATTCCAAGTACTTTAGTTGATGTAGTTTTATACTTAAAGTTATTTATGGTGTTTAAATATTATTTGGTGTTTCCCTTTTCTCGTTTATTTCAAAACATGCACATTGCGTTTTATTGTTGTTTAATAGTAATTTATTTGTTTTAATCCGGTTTTCCGGATATTGTATTACGGTCGTCGCATAATCTGAGCTTAGGATGATTTCCTTGAGTATAAACTCGAGGAGCCAATAAACAATTTTGATGATATCCTCCAAGCATAAAAATCATTTTAATACGCTCTTCATTCGAGTAAATCTTCATTTTGACTAAGCAATACAGCAATTATATTCAAATAATAGCAATATACTGCTTCCACAAAAGCACAAAACAACACCATTATAGCAAAAACAGATTTTGTAGTGTGAAGTGACAGACTAAATGAATTATCTGACTTTTCTAAATACCATAGGCAATTAAATACGTTAGAACTTCACTGTAAATTTCGCATACACAACTTATATACTTCTTAAGTATTTGAAACATAAAAATTAGGTTAGATTTTGACATAATCCAAATTATTTAGAAACCTTAATGTTCAGGTATTAATACGAGGGTAGTTTGATAAGTCAGTGACTTTCTGAGTAAAAGAATTTTTTTCCGCAAAAAAACGTTTTATTTCTCTACATAATCTTCTTTAAGCTCAATACATTTAGTCCAGGGGTTTTTCAATTGTTTTATTCCTTCCAAATAATAAGTTCTTCCAAGGTCTTCAAAATAAGCGTTGCTTCTGTGATGACCCCCTTTAATCGACCCAAATCTCTTACCACCGAGCCATTTCTTCAGGGGGCTAAATCGTAAGAATATGCTGGATATGGTAGCAGTTCGTGGCCCAGGTTATGGATTTTTGCCTTGGAGTTTTTACCGTGCATTGTCCTGATGGAACAACACTTTCTTTCTTTTAAATCAATGTCGAATCTGTCCAACAGCTCTAAATAGTATTACTAGTGATCGTTTTAACCTTTTCAAGGTAATCGATGTGGATGACACGGCGTGCATCCCAGAAAACTGTCGTCATGACTTTATTGGCTGCCATCTTTGGTGTACGTTCTCCCAGAAAAGTCCAATGCTTTGACTGTTCTTTAATCTTCGGTGTATTGTGGTGGAACCATATTTCTACCACGGTTACTAAACGGAGCAAAAGCTCCTTCGGATTGCGGTTGAACATTGACAAACACTCCTGTGATGAAGTGATCACACGTCTGCACTTATGGCCGAGTGTAAGTAATCGTAGCACCCATCGGGCGGATAGCTTTTTCATGCCCAAATATTCATGTAAAATATGATGTACCTGCTCAGTTGAGATGATTACAGCCTCAGTCAGCTCACACACTTTCATTCTATAATCATCCAATATCATTCCATGGATTTCATCGACGATTTCTGGCGTAACGACCCCTTTTGGTCGACCTGAACGTTCCGCGTCACTTGTGCTGGTACGGCCATAACAGAATTCAGTAAACCACTTCTTAACCATTGAAATTTATGGTGCAGAGTCCACATCGTATTCATCAAGCCTTTACTTGCTGACAGTTTTTTTAGGCAAAAAAGTAATGCTCATTGAGCACACGAAATTCACTTTTTTTCCATTTTCCGCTCTATATTTGACAGTCTATTGACAGATGCTAGTTGACATGATCAGTGTTTTTGTTACTATACAGGAAATTAAAAGAGTCACTGACTTATCAAACTACCATCGTAACTTAGAAAACACTTATTTTGATCGGAGAATCCAAAAATGCAATAAAATACAGGTGGTGGTTTCATTAAAAAAAACACAACTTGGTTATTTTTGGAACACCCTGTATAATATGAAATTAATTTTTAAAGTAACTGTAATAGACCCACATATATCCCAAAAGTAAATTTTTTTTAAAGTCACCTATTTTATCAACAATATTCCGTACCGTATAGCGTAAATAACTCTATATGCTGTCATTCCAAACATAATCCGGATCCTGCCAATTTTAATACAAATCAATATTTCCTGCTATTCGCATTGATTGCTAACCCTCAAATCCTACATATGTGGCGTACCAATTAATCCATCCAAATACAAACAGTTCATACCATACCATAATTTCACTCCTCTATCTCCTGTCACAAACCATCCTTCCTGTTATTCAGTCTTACTCTTGTAAATACTCACCTTCAAACGTCATTCTTAATCTAAAGAAACCAAAATTAAAAGAAGGGGCGACATTTACGCTCTTTGACTTATAAAAATAATGGAATATCAATCAAACAGCCAGAGATATTTACAAGTCGATAAATCGGCCCTTTATTAGAATACGGTTCAATCCTATTCACCTAAATCTTTCTTCTAACCTTTATCACCTCCAAGTAGGTAGAAGGTCCGTCCTAAGAACTCTCACTAAGTTGATACACCCCCATAACCCTCCAAACTATCTCTTTCATGAAACCACACAAATGACTCCAATTTTCCAATGTACACCAGACCTATACAACAAAGGGTACCTTCGGTTAAGATAGTCAAAATGCCCCTATCCCTAGATTTTTTAATTTACTCAAAAATAGGATATTTTGCGTTGAAAAAATAAGGTTCCCATTGTCAGTGGGCCGAGAACCCAGTTCGCCCTCTCGGGGAGTTAAAAAACATTATTTTCTTACTGACGAACGAGTGAATGAAAATTTCTGAAAAAATACCTATTTGTTCAATTTTTCCCAAGGCCATTCAAGGTTATTTAGATCTTTGAAAAAGTTTTAAAACAATTTTTAACCTAGAGCGCCCTCTTGTACCCGGTTTTTGACATCAGCATCATTTTTATCCCGTAAAAATATACTCAAATATGTATCAAGACATATTTATATCTTTTCAACTTTTTTAAGGGTTTTGACCATTTTTCGTGGAGTTGTCCACATATATGTCAACATTTTCTAGCAACAGGCAAAAGCTTTTAGAAACACGGACATTTTGGTTTATAATTCATCTTTGTAACTTAAATATTCGCTGAGATATCACATTTTGAAATTTTCGGAACATTTCGTTTCAGGCATCAAAACAATAAAAAACTTTTGTTTTTCACTAAAGAATCACCAATTACTGTTTTATAAGGCGTTTTTATCGAAAATAAAGAAATTTAAATTTTTCTTTATTTTTCTACTTTAAGTAGAATCAAAATTCAAGGATTAAAATATTCTTAGGCAAACTGAAGTTGCTCATTAGATTTTGTTGTTGTTTAAGCGATATCTTGAATAGTTATTTAGAACTCACCAATTGCTTTCTGCTGACCGTCAAGTGAGGTTAACTTGTTCCCATACTCTGAGGATAATTTCGTATCCAAAATCATAATGAGCGGCGAAGCCCATCTCCACTCAAGTGGTTATGTCAATAAGCAAAATTTGCGTTCCTGGGGCATGGAGAATTCACATGAAATGCATAAAGAGAGCCAGTGCATCCCCTCAAAGTGATTGTTTGGTGCGGCATTTGCAATGAAAAGTGATTGGTCCTTATTTTTTTGAGGACGCCAACGGCGCCACCGTAACCGTAACTGATAAACGCTACAGATGTTGTACGAGTTTTTTTGCCACTAATTGCTGAATTGGGGCTCGAACGTTGTTCCAACAGGACGGAGCAACCGCTCAAACAGCTGAGGCAACGATGGAGATTTTGAAATATCAATTTCCGGGCTGTGTGATCTTCTGTTTTGGCGATTTGAACTGGCCGAGCTGAGCGCCAGACTTCTTCCTTTGGAGCTTTTTCAAATTTCACGTTTACCACAACAAATCACAAATCTTGCAAGTTTTGAAAGTCAACATTGAAGAAGAAATCCCCAATTTGGAGCCAGTTGTTTTGCGGGCGACAATTCAAAAAATGTGTATGGACTCAGGAGGTGATCATTTGACCGATATCATTTTTTCAAAGTAATGTCATCAAATTTACACCTTTCAAATAAACTTTCCGTCAAATAGAGCCCATTTTTTGCATTTCTAACAAAATGGCAGCAAATTTACATTATGACCTTACTTGTACGAGTAAAGTAAGAACCGTTCTATATAGTTTAAGCATATTTAACTTTTCTTCAATTTTTTGATTTCCACAATAACTATCATCTTTTCGCTATTTTTCGATATAAAGGTATTTTGCCGAATGGGAGATGAGTTTGATGATCCTCTTCGTCCTAGAAGTCGGCCACCAGTTAATGCATTTCGTTTTGTGTTCCTGCGTATGCATTCTTAGAACCCACCTGGCACAGAACTTTGCATTGACAATGTCACGTTGTCACATTGTTGTATATAATGTCACATTGTCACAGACAACATATCGGGAAAATCTTATGCAGTTCATCAATAGTGAAGCGCTTGTTTTTCCGTACGTCTGTAACAACAGTTGCTTTCAGTTTGTCCGTTATCACGTTTAGACGGCTCATCATGGATGATTGTTCTGTAACCATTTTGTAAACGAGGCCACTTTTGCACTCTCCAATTATTCATCTCATCTTACCCATACGCTTCAAAGAGTTGGAAATGGATTTTGTCACGCCGAGGGTTTTTTTGCATTTAAAATCAGACTCATAGCGCGAACTTTTCTATAGGCGGAATTAGTAATGGATATAACTAATCTTAAATTGCCATTCAATATCATCTACCCCATTTAAAGACTTTAGAGAAGCCATTTAACAGTAAAAAACTTCGAGGAAGGCTATTGCGCGGATAGGATCCACAAACGGTTCTTACTTTAGAAATGACCCTCGTATGTATATTAGAGGGGCGAAATTACAATTTTTTGTGAGCTTCCTCGGTGAAAAGAGTCAATGGAAAGGAGTCAACTCTGGAAGTCACCTCATGACTCCTATATGAAAAGAAAGAAAATTTCCCGCTGAAAAAATAGTTAAGGGAAAAAAAACAAAATCAAAAGAAAATGTACTCATTTCGAAGATTGTTTCAATTTGCCCTAAAATCGTTAGATTTGCCATGAAAACATAGTGAAGAGCAAAAAATTTTCTATTTACCCCAATAAAGCGCCGACCAACTTTTCTGACTCATATAGATTAATTTCAAATATTTTGATTTTATATTAAAACAAAATTCTATTTTACGGTTGCACAATGTAAGGTCATTTTTATTGCAATATAATATAAAACAAATTATGAATACACCACAGAATTCGTCAACAGTGCACCAGATGTCCAATTCACTTTTTGTCGAACGACAAAAATGAAAGGTTTTCACCAAATAAACACCAAACTACACTGGTGGAAAAAAAATGAAACACTTAAAATTCGTGAAATTTCAACCATTTTCAAACCGCCACAACTCGGCGTATTTTCAATCGATTGAGGGAGAAAAGCTATGAAGTGTCTTCTTTAAAGTCATGCATGCGAACTTAAGCGTAACCCCTTCTGCCCCCCCCCCTCTAGTGCCGCTGTGAAAAAAAATTTGTAAAATTTTTGTCGACTCGATCCACCATGAAGGCATTAAAATTTGATCAATTCCCTACGCAGGACTCAAAGAACGAAGTTCCTACGACGATTTGTTCAAAATTCGAGAAATATTTGGAGATTTTTGCAGAAAACAGAATGTTTGTCCAGTAAATTTGAAAAGTTACAAAGTTTTAGGTATGTGGCAAATGTTTTCCTATTTTGGTTTTACCTCTGAAAAAACGCATCTTTCGAAAGATTATTTGCTTGAAGGATTATTTTAAAATAAAAGCATTAACCAATAGAGGTATGGATTTTTGAAAATTTTCGTTTTAATTTTCTGAGCACCTGGCCAAAAACATCGCAGAAAAAAATATAAAACGCGCAGGCAAAATTCCATAAAAAATATCCTCAATGGCCGAAGTACCGCTTATTCGAAATCAATTTGGTTTTTGTAAATTCAACAATTTTCAATACGGAAAATCCTCAAAAATCTTTTTAAAGATTTTCGTTTTATTTTTTTAAAACGAACAAAAACATCGCAGAAAAAAATATGAAAATGCAGGCAAACTTCCATATGAAATCATCCTCAACGGCCGAAGTATCGCTAATTCAAAATCAATTCGGTTTTTGTAAATCCAACAATTTTAAATAGAGATATGGATTTTTGAAAATTTTAGTTTCATTTTTTTGAGCACTTGAATGAATACATCGCAAAAAAAATATAAAACGCGCCGTCAAAATTGAATAAAAAATTATCCCCAATGGTCGAAGTATAGCTAATTCAAAATCAATTAGATTTTTGTAAATTCAACAATTTTCAATAGAGATATGGTTTTTTGAAGATGTTCGTTTTAATGTTTTGAGCACTTGAATAAAAACATCGCAGAAAACAATATAAAACGCGTAGAAAAAAATCCTTAAAACAATATATTTAAGGGTCGAAGTATCTTTTATTCAAAATTAATTTGGTTTTTGTAAATTCAACAATTTTTAACGGAGATATGGATTTTTGAAAATTTTAGTTTTATTTTTTTGAGCACTTGAATGAAAACATCGCAAAAAAAATATAAAACGCGCCGACAAAATTCTATAAGAAATATGCTTATTCAAAATCAGTTTGGTTTTTGTAAATTTCACAGTTTTTAATGGAGATATGGATTTTTGAAAATTTTAGTTTGAATATTTTGAGCATCTGAACGGAAGATGTTCGGAGTTTGGTAAATTGTTTTTATTATTTTTTTTTTCAGTTCATGAAGTTTACAATTTCAAAATTAGTTTTATTGTATGTTTAGATTTTTGCACTGAATCTTAAATTAAAATAAATTTGGAGACATTTTGGGTTTATTAAGTCGTCGGACTCATTAGTTTCGATCACAGCGAGTTTGTGGTTCAATTTCATGGCGGGGGGATAAATCTCAATTAATTAATTAATAATTGTTAGTACATAAGTTGTAATTTATTTTATTTTATATGGTATACTATGGCGTTTTATAAATATCTGTCTTTTTTTATTAAATATTTATTCAAAATTTAAATAGAATACCCTGCAAAAATGGGAGAATAAAGTAATGAATATTAAATATTAAATTAAATATTAAATAACATTTAACCTTAAGTAATACACTAAGTACACATGTTATAATCAGTGCTTATTATTCTTCAATAGAATCTATAATAAGGTACGGTATTATTCACTGGGGCTACTCCAAATATGTACATGATATCTTTATAATTCAAAAGAGAGCAATTCGCATAATTCATGGTGCCAAAATGTTTGACTCCTGTAGAAATGTTTTTAAAAAATATAACATACTTACTGTGTACGCTTTGTATTTTTATGAATGTGTCAAATTTACTTTTAAAAATAAGAGAAATTTCAAATTTACCGATAGGGAGGAATCTAGACATAAACTAGATATCTTTTTCCCAAAACATAAATTAGCCATGACTGAAAAATGTGCTTTTTATGCATGTGGTCGATTTTTCAATATGTTACCCCAAGAAATAAAAGAAATTAAAAATTTATATACATTTAAAAAACGTGTGAAGGAACTTTTAATTAAAATTGAGCCGTATAGTATTAGTGAATTGATTAATAAAATATAAATTTAGTTTGTAAAACATTTAAATTTAAGCTTTTTTTATATGTGTATAGAATCCTTTAATATGCAAGTTATCATGCAATATGTTTTTCTTTATGACCTTTTCAATAATTCTGGTGCATGTATCCTTTTTAAAGTAATGTATCACATCTATTGAATAAATATTTTGTTTGTTTGTTTGTTTGTTTGTTTAGAAGTGCCACCTTGTACTGTCTTCTTACAATTATATTTTAAGTAACAGTCACAGTTTAAGTAACAATCATAGTTTGTCTCAGTTTAAATAACAGTGATTTAAGTAGCAGTGGTTTAAAGTAGCATTGATTTAAAGTAGCAGTGATTTTAAGTAACAGTAATATTAAGTAGCAGTGATTTTAAGTAGCAGTGATTTTAAGTAGCAGTGATTTTAAGTAACAGTGATTTTAAGTAACAGTGATTTTAAGTAGCAGTGAAACCTATTAGTAACAATAACGACCTGTGATTTTTCAATACCAGTGAAAAATCGCAGATACGTGAAATATCGCCCATCCCTGATATCACGTAACAATACGTTCTTTTAGTTTTTATGTATTCCTTTATAATATTTTGTTACACTAACGATTTTAGCTTTAAAACTTCTGACTTTTCCTTTGAATTTATTTCTCGTTGTTTCACCAGAATCCCAAAAATTTGCTCGTCTGGGATATGGTTATAAGTATTATTTATTTTAGCATGTACCAACTTCTGGCCATCATTGGAATAAGCAAATTTTTTTTAATGCTAAAAGTATTTCCTGCGTTTACGTTTACCAGTACTTTTCGATTTTGAACAGCTATAAACAAGTTTATAATAAACTAATGCTTTATTAGCAATTTTAAGTGGAAACATTTTTAATACGGATTCTAAAGTTTTTGCATTTTTAAAATAAACTAATTTCAAGACAGAACGTACATACACACACACACACCTACCGTAAAATTTAGAACAGTAGTATTAATATTATCACAGTTTTATAAATAATTTAGGCTTCCATTAAAAAAAAACTC
This sequence comes from Ocypus olens, assembly GCA_910593695.2. Classification (NCBI taxonomy): domain Eukaryota; kingdom Metazoa; phylum Arthropoda; class Insecta; order Coleoptera; family Staphylinidae; genus Ocypus; species Ocypus olens. The sequence continues at coordinate 14,651,425 of OU343063.1, read as the reverse complement.
CTATTGAAAACAATTTGATGACAAGTGTGACATATTATTAGTTTTCGGAGGTGAATAGCTACTCAAAAATAAAACAAAAATCCTGGTCCGTATTAAAAAAAAAATAAGTTGATTATCTAAATAACGAAAAGTCAAACTTCAAAAATAAAATTATTTTCTGGAAGGGTCTTAAGAAAGTGCACTTGCCTTTCAAAAATAAAATTATTTTCTGGAAGGTTCTCAAGAAAGTGCACTTGCGTTTTCAAAATAACCAGTAAGAAAGCCGTAAAAAATAAATATCAAAATTTATTTTTTCGATTTTTTTCGAATATCTCCGGAATATCTTAGTCTTTAAAATTACTCTTAAAAAAATATTCAGCAATAAAATGCGCAACTTTGCCTTCATTTAACCAACTCTATGTCTTATTTACCGAGATAGCAATTCTAATTAATCGAATTTGTAACACCCTGTATATTAGAGATAAATTGCTGGTTCCTTTTCAAGTACTTCAAATTATATTTTTGAGGTACTTGGTCAATCTAGATCTTTCGATGCCATTTTATTATAGATTTATTATGAATTTTCTTTAAATGTCTAAACAATGAATTTTGAAATTTCTCGAGTTTCGAGAGATAATTCCTGGGTAACAAAACTATAAATTTTGCCAAAATTCCCAGGAAATTTGTCCCGAGAATTCCCGGTTAAGCAACCTTAGCTATAACAATGTGCTGACTAGATAACTTGGTACATTTAGTAGAAGTGATACTTTTGTTCAATAATATTTTATGTGTAGTATATTGTTTTTTTTTAAGAAAGAAAAGATAAAACAACCGGATTCCCATTTTCGCGGTCAAAATACCTTTAAAATGTGTCATTCGACGCCTACTGCCAATTGAAATTTTGAAAAGGTTTGGTATTCAAGGGAGGGCGTTGAAGTAAAATTTTGCTTTTTTTTTATCAAAAAGTGTCGCCCTTGAAATTAAAATCGGCTTGTGGGATCATTTTTTGATGAACTCATAAGGCTGGCTCCTTTTAAATTGGACATGTATATTTACTACAAAAGGATAGAAATATAATAACCATAAAGCTGTGTATAATCAATTATTACTTACGCCTTTTAAAGGAAATCCATTAACAGTAATTAATTAACTAGCCATGTCTTAAATTTACTAGATGCCAAATGAAGAAACATTAAAATCTATTTTAAAGCTTTAGGCTAGTGTCAAATTCTCTAGAATTTATTTCAAATTACACACGTAAATCAAGTGCGTAAGTCATCTCATTACTTAATGTATGCAAATTAAGATGAGCGTATTAAAACAGTAATTAAAATTAATTTTCCGGTTAAATCCCTTACAGTTATTCATCGCAGTTAGGCCACCTTTCTGGTAACCCGGTCCGTTTTATTTACATGCGTTCTTGGATAGAACATATTCGTATTCATACTATTCATGAATACAATACCTCACATTGTGCTTGTTCTTCACCGTTAGTTTAATGAGGCGCATCACCCCCCCACCATTAGTTAGCACCTCTTCTTTCTTGTCGGTCCAGTTTTTTTTTCTTCGCCGGCGGATTACGTTTTAGTAGGAAAAGAAGACGTCTATTCGGATGTTCGTCAGTTGATGAATTGTGATTGTGGTACGACGACGTGTTGTCTTTGATTGACCGCGCGATTGCAGTCTGTCGCTGCGAGGATTACTTTTTGAAGAAACGGATTTAAGTAATTGTGGTGTTGGTGTTGTGTGCAGGATTTACAATCATAACCATAAGGTAATTTATAAATATTTTAATTACATACATTTATTTGGCAATTATTTACAGTACATTATTTGGTATTACTGGAAATTACGTATAAATATTTTTATTTTGATAGCAATTTTAATAAGTGTAATTCAACTCTAAAATAGAATCAAATTTAATTGTGCCTAGAAAATAATTTGTTACAATCGTCTTTTTGTTAGTATTTCATATAATCTAAAACAATATACAGGGTGTTTCAAATTCGAGGCTAACCATGGGGATTTCGCTTATTAGAAGAGATAGATGGTATGTTTAAATTTCGCACTTTTGCGGAATTTCATGATGATTAATAATCCACAGAAAAAAATAGTTAAATTGTTTTGTTTTTGAGTCCAAAAAATTGAAAAAATGGTTTTCGTTTTTTCTTTATATCTTCGTTATTTGAGGTGATATTTAAAAACAGTAAAGGCGTTCTTATAGCACTTTTTTATTAATTAACAGATGGCGTAATATTTTTAGATGTAATATGTTTCGTTTCTTTTGAACCACTATCAACTTTCTTATTTCTTATGGAGGCCATATTTATTTTTTATCGCATCTCAATGCTCATTTTTTGTGATAACAACAACATAACACAACACATTTAATAAAACATGTAATAATCATTTTAAGTAGTTTTTCTCAGTGGATTATTAATCAGCATAAAATTCTGCAAAAGTGCCAAATTTAAACATACTTTTCTTCTAGTAAGCGAGGTACCATTGTGAGCCTCGAATTTGAAACACGCTGTATAGTTGTTTCTATTATTCCGCTGTTGACAATACGTCACACTTTAAGTTAAATAGAAACCTTTTTCAAAATGTTTTGTATTTTCTATTTTCTCCATTGTTGTTCTAAATTTAATTTTAAAATAACAAATCATAAGTTACCATCGTTATTAGCCGATTGTAGTTGTTAGTACACAGAAAATCGTGTTTTGAGCAAGTTGTCCGTCGAATATGGGGAACTCTAGTGGGAATAACTTCTTCCTCTTACGTTTCCTAAAGTTAAAACGTACATTTTTTGACTCAGCTCAAAAAACTATATCTACGAAAAATATCAGGCAACATTAGTTTTGGGAAACTTATTATTTGCTTGATTTGTACCATGGGCAATTCGCGATAGTTTGTGGGGATTCAGATAAAGACTGTTTCATTCAGATACATGTTATAAATGGTTGTGCGAAAATGGTGCCATATTCCAATGTTGATCATTAACATTCAAGCATTCTGCAGGGTTTAATTCCGCGAATGCTGCTCTAACCCGCGCTTCCAATTCTTCACTTGTATTCTCAACGGTCGCGTAAACTTTACTTTTTTATATAAAATCAAGAGGAGTAATATCAGGAGACCTTGCAGGCCAGTTCCATAGTCCTAACCTCCTGATCCATCTATCCTCGAACATATGTCAGTTGGTGAGATACCTCCTGGGAGCAATGAACCGGGGCCCCATCGAGTTGATACCAACATATTCTTCTTATGGTCAGATGTAGATCATCTAAAAAGTCTTTTACAACAGTCCTTAGAATGTTTAAATATCTCTCACCAGTTAAATTTCCATCGTAAATAAAATATTTTACACGATTGTCCATCAAAATGCAAAAAAACATTAAAATTGAATTAAGTTTGGAAATTCCTAATTCTTATTGCATGTGGATTTTCGTTTGCCCATAAATGATTATTTCTTCTGTTAAAAATGCCTTCACGAGAAAATTTAGCTTCATCGGTCCACAACACATTATTCAAAAACTAATTATTTTCTTGCTATTTCACCAATAAAAATTCGCATAAATGTATCCTCTGAACAGCATCATCCAAATACAATTCTTGCACCAAACTAAAAGTTTGATTCGAATCTTGTAAATCTTGTTTTATTCATCGGCGGCAAATATGGATAAGTTTCATTGAATACTCTACATGTTTGAGCAACAATTCGCAGTTGCCATGTATAAAGAATAAATTTATAATTTGTTGATTTGTGTAATGATTCATCTCGTTGATTTTGATTTCTGTAATACTTTATTCTAAATGGTTTTATTATTTGATAGTTTGCATTACAATAGCGACAAAACAAAAGCATGCCACATGCCTACTAAAGTGCACTAGTGCCCTACGAAATTATACCCTCCAGAAATGCGACGAAAAAATAATCTTCGAAATAATTAAAAAAATACTTGCTTTACTAGGAGTATGTTTGTTTAATACTTTTTTGTAGTAAAATTTTCCTCCCAATCGTGCTATGCAATAAAAAAATGGATCATTCCATTTAAAAAAAAATTTAATTACGAGATATTTAAGAGGGCACTTAGATATTGACATTTTATGAACACTTATTATCAAAATTGACAGTTTCCGATTATTTTACTCATAGAGGCATCCTCTAGGTACAATCAGAGCTGTAACTCATAATTTTATCTTATTCCTAAGAGAAGACAGATTTCAGGCTACCTTTTAGAGGTCAAAATTTTAGAAAAAAATTTTTTCTTGAAAACTAAAAGAGATAAGTGTACATACGTTCTTACAAAATATGTTGAAATTTAGGCGAGGAATCCAAAAATATAATAATATATGGGGTGTTCCATTTAAAATAAGAAAGTTGGTGCTACTTCCGGTGGAACCGGTGTGATAGAAAATTGAAAATATTTTACACGAGGAGAACTAATTCAACCGTGTGATAAGGATTTGTTTCAAATTTTTAATACAGCGGCAACCCCGTAAACTTTTAACAAACGGTTTAGCGTAGACACCCTGTAAAACAGACATGTCAAACACGCGGCCCGCTTACAAGTTGCCTGCGGCCCGGCAAGGTTGGTATCAAATATTTAAAAAAAATTATATACAAGGTAAAAATAATTTTTTTTTTTGGTTTCAATTGTAGTTTTTTTTTTGGTAATGCGGCCCGCGACTTGTGTGTAATACTTGATGTGGCTCTTGGTGGTAAACGTGTTTGACATGCCTGCTCTAGAGACTTCAAAAGGGAAATTTCCGTAAAAAAAAGAAAAAAATTTCACAATCACAATAGTGACACACACACACAATTTTTTTTTCCCAGAGATATTTGAAATGGACTTTAGAGACCGCAAAAAGGATGTTTCCGTTAAACTCTTCACAAAAGGAAATTCCAAAAGAAAAGTTAATTTAAAAAATCAAAGACGAATAGACCTGTCCGTTGCATCTAAAATACCTCACATTCACACAGCAGATATTGGAAGGTTTCCTCGTTCTCCAAGCGTCTACGGCAGACATGTCAAACACGCGGCCCGCGGGCCGCATGCGGCCCGGCAAGGTTGGTATCAAATATTTAAAAAATGGTGATGTGGCCATCATGTTACTTTCTCCGACTTGATGGTATCATTTATATTTACGCTTTCGTGGTTTATCTTCAATTAAAATCTTATTTTAAATGTGCATCGAGCGTTGCGCAAACTCGGATGAAACTGACGTTTAAAACGTCAAAATTATGAAAGATGGAAAAATTATACTTCAAATTAAAAACTAGGTTTACTCAAAAACTAACGAGATTTAGAAAAAAGCTTATTCTTTAGAAGTTGTTCATTTTGGCATTCTCTACAATTATTATTCACATAAATTTGCTGTAACTATTATCGTTTCATAATTATAAACCAGAAATTAAAAATTAATAATAATTTTCTTTCTCAAATAGCAATGATTTTATGAAAAATATTTTCAAGCAAAAGATGTGCATTTCTTTGTTGTCTTCAATATTTGTTTAAATATTTTTGTGATATTTTTCATATTTAAGAAAATATTGGCAAAAAACAAAAAACAGTTAAGGTAAACGCCCACTTCCCGTGTACGAAATCTTACCAAAAGCTTTTCAGTTCTTCAGATTATCAAATAAGACGGATGTTCAAAGTTTCATATCAATTGCTCTATTAGTTTTTGAGATACAGCGCACACAGACAGACACACACACACACACAGACACACACACACACACACACACACACACACAGACACAAATTTTTTTTTTCCAGAAATTGTTGAAATGGCATCTAGGGACCCCAAAACGGATATTTCCGTAAAAAAATTTTTTGGAAAAAAAATCACGATCACAATACTTTCTCGTACTTCGTAACGGAGAAAGTAAAAAAATTATATACAAGGTAAAAATAATTTTTTTTTTGGTTTCAATTGTAGTTTTTTTTTGGTAATGCGGCCCGCGACTTGTGTGTAATACTTGATGTGGCCCTTGGTGGTAAACGTGTTTGACATGCCTGCTGTAAAATAATAATTTATTGAATGAAGAATTTTCAAAATCTAATTATCCGATTAATAATTCATAAAAAACCGAAAAACACTAACTGTCGAGCTTTGTATATTTTTATCTAATCTACAATGTGGCTAGGAAAATCCCAGCCACTTTTCCAACTATTAACACAAGCTGTCGCTATTTTTAACGATGTTTAGGTTTTAACTGTCAGTTTAAAAATTAAATTTTGATGTTTTTTTTTCTAAAACCGAAAAACAATTAAAGTCAGAATTTCTGTTTTTCGACTTATTCGAATATTTTCGATAAGTCGAAAGTTGGATTATAATGAAATTTCCATTGATGGAAATTTTACTATAATCCAAATATCAGTTTTTAATTAACATTAAAAAAAACGTTGAAAAATTCATTGCAGACTTTTTGTTTTCGCACAATTCTCGAGGATTAAACAAGTACAGTACGTATCAGCAAGTAATTTTCTAAATTTTCCAATCAATTCGACAGTTTTATCCCCAAACATAATTCATGATTGAAATTATGATATTTTACTTTTTCCGTACAAAGGTATGAGCGAAAAAGTATTGTTTTCGTGATTGTGAATTCTGAATTTCAACTTAATTTAATTATCTATTTTGAAATCCCCCGAGACGATTCCGACCATTTTTGAAAATATATATCTATATGTGTGTCTGTCGGTCTGCTGTATGTCTGTATATGAATATCAGTGTCCATATTTGTATGTGTTTGTCTGTCTGCTGTGTGTAAGTCTGGGTGCCTGTAGGCGGTGTATTTCAAAAACTAATAACCGCTAGCGCGCAGCGCGGCGACTGTCAATCTCAATCGGCAAACACATACTTTGCGCATTTAATACACAAATAGCTATTCCAAAATGATAACCATAGGGCCAAGTCTTACTAATTTTTGAGAGTAATTTGAGTACAGAAATACGAATTAATTTTTGAGAGAGGCGGGGATGGCGCTAGCTCTGGGGAATCCGAAACATGCAAAAAAAAACTTAAAAAATCAAAGTGGAGACAACCATCGATTTGGCACTCAGAAATTTCAAATCACCTCTCTCATCTTAGGGGCCATAGTTATAATTTCTATGGAGCTAGGTGGCGTCAGCTAAGGCCCTTCTGGCGCAATAGTCAAATTTCGTCGAGCTAAATTGATGAAGCCCACTTGCACCTCTCTTATGAAATTTGTGTTTGAATGTATTTGTGCAGATCAAATATCTGAAATTATTACGAACGTAACGTTTCGCATACTACCTGGGAGTCAACATCGTACCACTAAAAGTGCGCGTACCACCAGTTAAGTACCGCTTTTTTAAATAATCAAAAGTATCATTTAGAAATACCTACATCAGAGTTAAAGCTCGTCTGATAATCTATTGGAGTGTTAACGTTTTATGAACCGTTGTCACAAACCGCTATAGAACGATTAAGATGATGATAATAATTCTAAACTATTGTCAGGGCCGTACAGTACTCCACAAATACTTTGGAGGGCCATTATTTGAAGGATATAAATATCTAACCAAAGATGGATAATAGGTTTATTACTTAGTCACGACAGGGGAAACAGTAATCAAACCATAAATTTGGCCTACAGAATGTAATAACCCTATACAGGGTGTCCCACCGAAACCGCACATTAACAGTATATGGTCTTCTAATTAATGTTTTGTACTGAGATTTTCAGCGTCTATGTAATCGAGTGTGTTCCGTTGAATGAAAATATTTTTGTCATGTTCTACTTTTGATAAATTTTGTTAATCTGGCCTCTTTTTTCTCTGGATCTGTCGGGAATTTCTTCACTTCTTACGACTATTGCATTTTATTTTTTTTTTATCACAAAATAATTTTATGTTTAAATCGATTGGAATAATTTTCTCTAACAATTCAATTCCACCAAAAAAATGTATATGTCGTAGGCTAATTGAACAATCCGGCTTATTGCAAAGAGCGCCGTCATTTTGTAATGCGCCGGGCTAATTGAAAAATTATCTGGCACTTGTTAATAAGCCTGATATTTTTTAGGCTTATTGCAATGAGCCTATGCACCTTTAGGCTAGTTAGAAAATGTGGAATTATTTACTTAAACAGCCTGGTTTCTTGCGGGCGTATTGCTATAAGCATTATCTAACGCCATCGACCACTACTTCTATGCATTTATAATGGCCGTCACTTCGGCTACTCCGAGTAAAACCACTAGTCGTCCAAAGAGGGGGGGGGGGAGGTAACCTTAACCTCACCCCAACGTAAGCATAAACAACTCCCATTTGCAACTGCTAACTGATAAGTAATGACCACTACTTCCTGTGCATTTGTCATCACTTCGGCTTCTCCGGGTAAAACCACTAGCCGTCCGCTTTGCTCCGCCATCGACCACTACTTCTTCTGCATTGGTGACGACTTTGCTCAGTTTCTAACTAGTCTAAAGATGCATGGGCTCATTGCAATAAGCCTAAAAAATATCAGGCTTATTGGAAAGTGCTCCACAAATTTCCAATTAGCCGGGCTCTTTGCAATAAGCCGAATTTTTCAATTAGCCTACGACATATACACTCTTTATCCTTTAGATGTCTGGCCGTCAACGGCGAACATTTTGAACATCTACAGTGATGTGCTTAACTGTAAACAGTACTACATGTGTGATCAGTATTTAAATGTGAAACAAACACATAATAAATACTTTTCGTTCCTTAAAGTGTGTATACAGTGTGTATATTTTTACATGTACTTGATTTCCTGATTTAAACTGCTTAACATAGAATACATAAATTGCTTTGGAATATTAGCAAATAAACTTATAATTGTAGTGTAACAAAAACTTCAAATAGTATCTGATTTCCGCCTATGATTTAATAAAGAAACGATAGTAAAAACTAGTAGCGTAATTACAATAATTACAAATTTAAATTTCTCTTTTTAAAAGGTTCGGGAGCCGAGCAAGAAAAAAGAATTAGAATTAAATTAATGTCGAAGCGGATGAGAAAAAAACCGTCTCGTTCCCGGTAATTACTGATTAGGTCCGTTATTAAAAGACTATGTGGATGAATTATTAGCGGAGTAATTATATTTCCATTAAAGGAAATTGCCGGGAATTTATTTAAGTGAGTGAGAGTAAGAGTGATTCGTTTATAAATACAAGTTTTTTTATACATTGCTATAAAATAAGATAGTGGCGATCGTTACCACGGCTGTGCAAAACAAACGATTAATCGATAAATAAATAATTGATTGTTACACGAAAATTAATCAATTAATCGATTATTCGATTATTTGTAATGAAGAAATTAATCGACCATACGAATATTTAAATTATCGATTGATCGATTAATCATATAACCGATTAGTAAAATAATCAATCGATCAATTGATCGATTAATCATACAACCGATTAATAAAATAATCAATCGATCAATTGATTGATTAATCAAATAATCAAATAATCGATTTATAGAAAAAAGTTATTCGATTAAACAATCGATCGATTATTTTATTATTTGGATTATCCATTGTGTGATTAATCAATCAATTGATTAATTCAATATTTATACCGAGTGTCTGGGATAAGGGGCGAACATAGGGATTTAACATGTAAAATTAAATATGTGTAATTATTAGCTCCCCTATTCATTTTAGAAAAAAATCGTAAAGGAATATTTTTTAGAGAATTAAAAATTGTAAATGAATCATCCATTTAATTTACGTTTGTACCAGAATTCACCTTAGAAAGAATAAAAATATGTTGAACAATGTACCATTTAAAAAAACCCTTGCCATGAGTTTGACAAATGTCATGTCATTGTGAAAATAATTTTGCTAGTCGGATATCAATTCACGCATTGTAATTACTATGAACAATAACGATTGTCTCGTTCTAAAGTGTAAACTAGCATTCTTCGGTAAAACTGCAAACAGACTGCAAAAAGTTAAGCTTAGTTTAGTTTTTAGTTAGTTTATTAATTCGCAGCAAACGTTGCTATTTAAAATATGTAAATGCATATTAATGTAAGTATGTTGTTCCACTTAAATAAACTGCGGCAAGTCTCCAATCTAATTTTGTTAAAAATTAATCTTAATATTGTTTTCTGGGCTATGAATATCCTTTGAATATGACTTCTTTCCCACGATGGTATATTATAGGAGAGATAAGGATTTACCTATGAGTAGAAGAGAGTTATAATTGACTCTGGTGGTAAAATAGGTTTTAGTTTAAGAACTGCATAGTAAGTAGTATTTAATTTACTACTCATAATCAATATGCACCAGGTGAGTTGCTCGTCCTCAGCAATCCCAAGAAATTTGGTGCTCTGATTTAAATTAACAATGGGTGTCTTTCTATTAAAAAACTGAATGTTTACTGTTTTATTGTTATATGCAAGTAAATTATTAGCATTCATTGTGGTCTGTATTTGATCGATCCTGCATTATTTTGCAGAATACACGCCTCCTTTCTTCATCCACTAATAGTATCTCCTGATGGCATTGATGTTTTTAAGAATGATAACCATGCTTCTTCAGAATTTTCTGTACAGAGAATTTAGACACGTTGCACTCACGAGCAATGCATCGTATGCTAGTTGTTGGGTCAGCATTTATCAAACCCAAAACTGTTTCTTCCAATTCATCGTTGTTTCTTCTGTTCCGTTTACATGTAATGTCACAAACTCTGAGTAAACTTACGCCACTGCAAAATGTTTTGATAATGAATACGCTCTCTTCATTGGAATAACTCAGATTATTGTTAATAGTAATTTCAATGCGTGAATTGATATTTGACTAGCAAAATTATTCTCACCATAACATGACATTTGTCAAAGTCATGGCAAGGGTTTTTATTAAATGGTAAATGGTTAAACTTATTTTTATTATTTCTGAGGTGGATTGTAGTACAAACGTAAATTAAATGGATGATACATTTACAAATTTTAATTCTCTAAAAAATATTCCTTTACGATTTTTCTCTAAAATGAATAGGGGAGCTAATAATTACACATATTTAATTTTACATGTTAAATCCCTATGTTCGCCCCTTATCCCAGACACTCGGTATAGTCAATTATTTCATTATTTGATTAATTCAGTTTTTAAGTAATCGATCGATTAATTATTTGATTAATTGATTAATAGATTTTATGATCAGTAGATCAATATTTGAGTGTTGGTATAGTCGATTTTTTTTTTAATAATCGATTATTTGATTAATCTAATATTTTTATTACCGCTTATTTGATAAATCAATCCATCGATTATATGATGATTAATATATAAAATACCCGTTTTATTGATGACTTTTATTAGATTTGCAAGCAGTAAAAAAGTGGGCATAATAATTAATAAGAATGTTATATAATATTGAATTGGCCATTTTTTTTCTATACGCTAATATTGATGGTACTGATTGTTCGGATTGAAAGCACAAAAAAACATTACGAAGCATGTGATATATTTTACAGCATCCTATGTAAACTATTCGTTACGCACATCCCTAAAGTAAAATCTAATAAACAGAAATGAAAATATCTGGTGTTGGTTAATATGGAACTTATTAAATTACTTCAGATGAAAAATAGTCTTTATCGTGAATTTAAAGAACTAATAACGACCAACTCCGAGAGCAACATCAAGAAATTCAGTGGAAAATAAAAGCTACAACTAAACTCGCTTATACAAATAATATTAGTGCCACTGAAAATAACATACACAGCAACTACAAGAATTTTGGTCGCTCAGAAAACAAAAAAAGGGCGAGTCTAGGATCCCTGGATATATGAATCTTGGCGATGATATTTACCGTTCTCCGTAAAGCATTATTCAGGGTTTTGCAAACCACTTTAAGAACTCGTATGGAAATAACTCTGAGGAATTTTTAGACCTTTTTAAACTTTGCGTTATGGAAAGTTTGACTATATGCGAAGATGTTTACTAACATTTTCACAGACAACGACTGCACGATATGATCAAGTACTGGCATTCCTACTGTTTTTGTTAAACCATTAACATTTGTATACACACTAATCTGTCTTGGAAGGTAACTCAGGTATTCCCGATATTTAAGAGTTTTGATCAAGAACTACCGCCCCATAGGACCTGTACCCATTTTTACTTTCTCCATTACGAAGTATGAGAAAGTATTGTGATCGTGATTTTTTGTCAATTTTTTTTTTACCGAAATATCCGTTTTGGGGTCCCTAGATGCCATTTCAACAATTTCTGGAAAAACAAAACAATTGTGTCTGTGTGTGTGTGCTGTCTGTGCGCGCTGTATCTCAAAAACTAATACAGCAATTGATATGAAACTTTGAACATCCGTCTTATTTAATAATCTAAAGAAGTAAAAAGCTTTTGGTAAAATTTCGTACACTGAAGGTGGGCGGTTGCCTTAACTGTTTTTTGTTTTTTGCCAATATTTTCTTAAATATGAAAAATATCACAAAAAAATTCAAACAAACTGTGAGGACAACAAAGAAATGAACATCTTTTGCTTAAAAACATTTTTCATAAAATCATTTTTATTCCAGAAAAAAAATGTATTTTTTTTTAATTTTTGGTTTATAATTATAAAACAATAATAGCAAATTTATGTTAATAATATATATAAGAAATCTTTATTATCAGTAATTGCATAGTACATTTTTTTTATTCCTACAGTTACAATGTTTCATATTTTGATTCCTGATAAGGGCTATCGACCTTAGGTCTTTCCGCCCAGAGTTCTGCTTGGATTGCTCAATTCAAGGTGGGGTTGTAGGATTTAGAGATGTTACGTATTCAAATATGGTTGTAATTGGATTTTTAAATCTAGCCGTTATATTAGGATTTCTTGGGATGCACATTTTCTTAAGGATTTCAAAATTAGATTCTGTACAGGAAAATCATTCTGCGAGAAATCGGATCCTATCTTCGATAGGTTGTATGTTGGTGGTTTCATAAAGGAGTTTATTGGAAGGATTATGGAGAGGATTTAATGGGTGTCGCAGTTTAGTTAGAGTTCGCATGGAGGACCGTTCCCCCACTTGGAGGTTTCGAAGTGAGGCTGGACAAGGATTGAGTATATAGGACAGCACTGTATTCAATAATTGGTCGGCAGATCTTTTTATAAATCTTTGCACAGGTATTGATGCTAATTCCCTGCGACTTATAAGTGAGGGCGCGAAAGTGTTTAGCCCGAGCTTTAACTTTGTTCTTTATCGATAGCGTGTGTTTTTTAAAGGATAGTTTGGGATCAAGTAGGATGCCTAGATATTTAGCTTGTGGATTAGAAGGAATAGCGGACCCATTTAGATGTATAGATAAAGGATTGGATTGAATACGATGGTAGGGGAGAAGAAGTTGGGATTTATTCGTGTTTATTTTCAGTCTCCACTTGGAAAACCATTTGCATGTCATATTGGAAAAATGTTGTAGGGATTTTAATGCGGCTTTTGTGGATGAGGAATGCGTAACTAAGGCGGTATCGTCTGCAAATTGCAAAGGGTAGGATGATGGATTCATATATTCTGGGTCAGGATTGTAAAGGTCGTAACAATAAATGTTGTATAAAAGAGATCCTTGCGGAACGCCTTGGTGAGGAGTAAAGACTGAAGAAAGAGTTTGGTGGAATCTAACTTGTAATTTACGCTGGAATAGGAAATTCTGGATGATGTTAATTAAGTGGATGGGCAAATTTAGGAGACTGCATTTGTATAATAAACCTCGATGCCATACGGAATCGAAGGCCTTGGCAATATCTAGGAATAATATGGCAGATTTTTTGCCCTCGATATGTGTAGTTTGGCAGTTGGAGGTAAGAATGGAGAGGGGTAGTGCGGTTGAACGGTTACGACGGAAGCCGAATTGGTAAATTGGAATATATTTGGATACATGGGAGCTGATTTTCTCTTTTAGGAAGGCTTTATAGAGTTTTCCCAGGACTGGCAAAAGCGTGATAGGACGATAACTACCAATCTGGGAAGGATCGTTGTTGGGTTTTGGTATGCATATAATTATTCCGTGTTTCCATTCCTGTGGGAAAAGCTGGTGGATATAAATATAATTTAGGATTTTTATTATATAGGAGTGTATGGATTTTGGAAGAAATTTTAATATTTGTCTGTGAACTTTGTCATGTCCTGGGGATGTTTTTCGTGTTTTCTAAAAGTCGGTAGTATGTCTCTTCATCTAGTCTGTCGTCTGGGGGAGGTGGCGGCGGTGGGGCTGACATGTCGCGGTTAACTGTCGTTGTTAATTTGATATGTGTTGTTGAATGAATGAGCGAATGCTTCTGCTATGTCCTTGTCTTTTGTAAGAGGTCTCTTCGTTATGGGGTCTTTAATTTCAGTAATATTATTAAAAGTCTTGTACTTGCTTAATTTTTTTATTTCTCTCCAATAAGTCTTTCCATCTAAAGTATTTATATTTTTGCATGTTTCTATCCAAATGTGTGTTTTGTATTCAAAAATTAGTTTCTGTATGTCTTTGTTCAGTTTGTTAAATGTCCTTTTAATTTGTGCGTCTTCTAACTGTCTAAAGTCTCTATAAAGTTGTCGTTTGTATTTAATGAGGCGTAGGATAAATTTTGGGAGGGGATATTTGTAGTGTTGTCTGAGGATTTTGGAAGTATGTTTTTCAAATGAGTTAGCTAATAGAATATTAAATTCAGTTGTAACATGGGAATTAACATTTGGATTAAGTGATAAGTAGCTTTGAAGATCGCGTGCTATTTTGGTTATATTTGCTCGTTTATAATCCAGGATAAATTCGGGTAATATTTGGATAGGATTTTGCTTGATATTCAATTGAAAACTTATGGAAAGGTGATCGGAGCACAGGTCAGGAACTAGGGTTACCGAGTGTATTAGATGTTTTATATTATGGGAGCAGAGAAGGATATCGGGCGTAGAGGATTGGTTATCATTCATGATGAATGTAGGGTTATGTTAATAATAATTGTAGAGAATGCTAAAATAAACAAGTTATAAAAAATACGTTTTTTCGAAATCCCTTTAGTTTTTAAATAAACTGAGTTTTTTCAATTTGAAGTATAATTTTTCCATCATAATTTTGACGTTCTAAACGTCAGTTTCATCCGAGTTTACACAACGCTCCATGTACATTTAAAATATGATTTAAATTAAAAATAAACCATGGAACCGTAAATATAAATGATACCATCAAGTCGAAGAAAGTAACATGATGACCACATCACCATTTTTTGAAAGTATTTGAAAGCATTCTATATGGTGTATTAATGTAGGTAATTTTCGATGTTAATTTCTTTATATTGGAATATTATCTTCCCTGATCATTTTAGAGGAAACATGCAAATAAATGTTTTGTAGACTAAAAAATTCTGCATGCAGTCAAGCTATTATTTATTTTTTTGCATTTACTAAAACCCGAAAAAATAATAAAATAAAAATGATAATTTGTCTGTTGGCTTCTGTCAAATTGATTGAATACTTTATAACTGTTTACAAGTTTCTTTTATTAAAAATATATTGTATTTAAGAAAAAGTGCAAATTGTGAACTGGTGGCACTTTTCGTGAAGTGCGGCATGTTTGCCATCAAATGTTCTGCATGGATTCATGCTATTATTTCTATTTTCATTTATAAAAAAAACAAACAGATCAACTGCGTACCATTTTTTTCAATTTCATGGCAACCATTATTTTCGTGAAAATAAAATCATTTTTCTATAATTATTTTTTCGGGTTTTTATGAATGAAAAAAAAAATAACAGCGTGACTGAATGCAGAAATGTTTACTCTACTAAAAATTATTTACATGTTTACTTTAAAATGATCAGAGAAGATACTATTCCAATATAAAGAAATTTACATTGAAAATTCAATGTTCCGTTTTGTTCATCTACGCCCTGTAGATGACTATTTGTATTATTGTATGAAAACAATTGTAACATTACCAACTTGGATTCTTCAGGAATCGTTCGAGGCAATCCAATTTTATCAATTTCAGTAAACCTAGGAAAAGGTAACCATATTGACGTAGTATGTGCATATATATTTGACCGCATGCCACATGCCAAGTTGAAGAAATTCCTACAATCGTCCAATTTAAATAGTAATATTGTGTCAGTATTATGCTGATATCTAACTAATAGGAATCACTTTATTAACTATAATAGTGTCATGTCAAATGTCTAAATCTCTTCAAGTGGGGTTCCAGTGGGCTTAAATCTGAGCCCTCTCCTGTTTCTTATTTTCATCAATGATGCAAGTTAAATACTCAACTGCAAGTAATTATTGTACGGGGATGACATTAAATTTTAACGTGAAGTCAACAGCATCAGTGATTGTGAATTATTGGAGAAAAGTCTGAAGATTTCGTTAATATGGGTTAGGTAGATAAAGTCTAGCCGCGCTATGAAGGCATCTTGGACCGCCCTCATTTGATGCGTCTCGAATGCCTGAGGTTCACAATAAGCGTTGGGTTGTATGCATATTTATTTCCAAAGTTATCTGTAACCTTTTAAGAACCACTGCTTTATAAATAGGAGCCGATACTACACCAATAGCTAGCAAGTAAAGTGTAAACGTTAATCACCTCAGATGCCTTCATATCGCGGCCAGATTTTATTAACGCTTCTGATTGTGTCATGTGATGTACTATTATAGAATAAAAAATTCTGTTTTTATAAATTGTTAAAGCCGGGTGTGATCAGAGATTTCGGTGTTTACTTTGACAAGAATCTTTCATTTAATAAGCACGTTGAAACAGTGGCATACTCATAGGGGTTCCGCGGGTTCTTTCTTCCTCGGAGGCTTTACGGTATGCAAATTGAAAAATAGAAAAAGAATTCGAAGCAATAATTCGGAAAGAAGTTCCAATTTGACGTCAAATTTTGGAACATGTTATTGAGGTTACCCTTACTTTGGCGTTTTTAAATCTTCCATGATGAGAACATTAACTAAAAAAATTCAGTTTTTTTTCAATCACTTATTTAATAATTATCCGAGTATGATCCAATCTTGGGTAATTTATTAGAAAATAAAAAAACATTCCGTTACATATTTGAGCCCCATTATTCAGAATGAGATAATAAATTAACGAGAAAATGAAATTTAAAATCATTTAATTCACATCAGTGATTTTTTCTCAATTATTATTAACACTACCCAGGATCTCTCAAAAGTAGATTAAATGAGTTTTATTTGTCGATATATCGAAAGAAAATAACGTTTCCATTAATATTAAAATAAATTAATCGTTTTTAGGTTTCTTTCCAATTGACAATAAATCATCAGAAAACATTGCAAATACTATTATTGAATCTCTTGCAGAACTTGGCTTACCATTAGATAAACTACGTGGTCCCCAATATGATTGGCATTTATAATGGCGTTCGAGCAAAAATTTCTATTCAGTGTCCCAACAAAAATGATCTTGACCCTCCATACATACAATATGGTGGTTGTTTTATACACTAGAGAATTTTCCACATCATGAAGAATAATGGCCCTTTTTTGTTCATACTGTTATACAGGCTGTCAACATACGCTAAACAATGGATAACTATTTTTTTTCAAATAGAACACCCTATACAGTGTGTATCAGCCAAATGGAATAAATTCGATAATAAATAAATGGGGGCGTGTTCGAAAAAACCCTCGGATATGTCGATTAGTATTTTCAGTTACGCTTTTTTTCCAACAAAACCTTTTTATACAGGGTGTGTCATGTAACAGAGGCCAATACCAACTTTCTTATTTTAAATGCAACACCCTGTATATTATTCAATTTTTGGATTGTTCAGAAAATTCTAGATATATTTCATGTACCATGTCCTATACCTATCTTTGTGGTTTCTGGTAATAATTCTAGATTTTGCGATAATTGAATGTATTCGAAGCGAGAATTAAAAAAAAAAACTGTTGAATGTTGCAATTGCAATCGTCTTGAAACTTTCTAAAATTGCTTCAAAATTGATTCAAGAGTATGTTTTCGTAAAAACTGCATGCGCTGCTTAATCACTAGATTATGGGATAATTTAATTTGATCAAAACGGAAAATTGTGAATAATTGTGAAAAAATTTAATTGATCAAATCCTGAATAATTGTAATAATTTCGTAATAAAAAAATTGATTCGTAAGTTCCTAAAATGTCTTTCATGTTATGAATCAGTGAAAATTTGCATTCACTCTATAACTGAATTTCTGGCATAATTTTATGTGTTCTAAGCGAAGTTTTGTAAAAAATTACGATAATCTTGAAAAAAAAATGCTATCGACTTTATAGTTTTTAAAATTACTCAAAATTCCCTTAGGTTTGTAATTAAGTGAAAATCTGCATATACTTCATCACTGAGTTTTGCGACAATTTCATTTGATCGGAGCGGAAATTTGTAAAAAATTGCAATAATTTTAACGTTTAAATAAAAATGGAAAAATAATTACCATTAACTCCAAAGTGTCCAAAATAACTCTAAATTAATTCCAGATAATGATTCCATAAAATATACATGTACTTCATCACTGGATTTTGGGATAAATTCATGTGATCAGCGCGGGAAGTTGCAAAAAATTTCGAAAATTTTGGCAATTCGAAAAATATAGAAAAACAATTGCTATCGACTTGAAACTTTTCAGTTTTACTGAAAATTAATTCTTTTTTATGTTTTCGTAAAAACCTACATATATTCCATCGTTGGATTTTGCAATAATGTCATTTGATCAGAGTGGACAGTTTTAAAGAATTATAATGATTTGGTATTTTAAAAAAAGTCACTTGACTTGAAACTTTCTAAAATTATTCAAAATTGATTCAAGATTATGTTTTAGTAACTACATACATTTTACCGCCGAATTTTGCGAAAACTTAATTTAATCAGAGGAAAAATTTGAAAAAATGTATTATAATTTTAGGGATCAAAAAAAAATTGAAAAACAATTGCTATCGACTTGAAAGTTCTTAATTTTACTGGGAATTTATTGGAGATTATGATTCGAAGAAAATCTACATACACCTCATCACTGGCTTTTGTAATAATTATATTTGATCAGAGTGGAAAGGTTTGAAGAATTGTAGGAGTAATAATTTGGCGATTAAAAAAAATTGAAAAACAAATACTATTGGCTTGAAACTTTCTAAAATAAATCAAAATTGTATTATTTTCGTAAAAGCGGCATACAATTCATCGCCGAATTTTGCGAAAATTTGTAATTCACTTTTAATCCATAAGTATAATGTAAATTATCAATGAATTATACTAATATTTAGTGAGGCGCGAGGGAAAAAACTGACCACGACCGGAAGGGGATCGAACTGAATATTAATTGGACATGTTATGATAGAGGATACTTAGGGCTATCAATTAGGATAGGTTTCAGCATGGAACTTTTTGATACAATAGATTGCAGCCCTTTCAAAGTCGAAAGTGACATTTAAATTTGGGCATAAATGATGAGTTTATAATTAATAACAAAATTAATAAAACGCGTTAAAATTAATGCCATTTCAAAGCATTGTCATCCTATTCAATCAGGTATAAAAATGATTTGAATAGCTTTGTTGGAATTCACTCAATAAATTAATAAACGCGTTGCAATTTTCGCTTGAAATTTATCAGTTGGGAATAGTTGACTTCAAAGCCTAATTACACCATGATAATTTAGAAGTAACACTTATGCCCGGTTACACCAACCTGAATTAATGATGAGTTATGTAATCCGTAATTAGAGCTTTTTTAGGTGCACCAACCAATTTTACCCCTAACCTGAGTTAGTAAACATGGGTTATCTAACCACAGATATTTCGGCGGTTAAAGTTTAATTTGACGTTTATATTGAGAGTTGATATTTGTGAATAACCGTGGTATGCTAACTAGCAAATATAATTAGACATTTATTATTAAGATTAATAGGAAACAGGTATGTTTCAGCTGCATTGGCATCCTCTCCACATTGTTAGATGAGGCATTGAAATCGGATGCCACATGTTCCCAAGCCTCCGCTTTTTTCTTGACGGTAACCCCTTCAGTTCTTTTGTTCTCCAGAATTTTGAAATATTTCTGCACAACTTCAAGCAATAGTTGCTTTTCAGCTGGAGTGAAATTGTTAGACCTCTCGCGCCTTTCTATTGTCAGTTTTGACATTCAAAATAATTTACAAGTATTCCCACGTGGACTAGCGGGCCGCGGGCCAATCGGAATAGAGTCGATGTCAAAATATGCAATGTTGTCGGGTCTAATCTCATGTTTGCTAACTTCGCTTTATAATACGTCGGTGCAACGCTTCTCATTTTAATCCGGATCATAATATTAATCCGAGTTACCTAACTTGAGTAACTAGAGTTGTTGGTGCAACCGGGCATTAATAATTTAGATTGAGTTTTCAAAATGCATTCGCCCCTACAAAATGACCATCGGTCCCCAAATACGGATTGTCAGATAAACGTCCAATTTAGACGTCGATCGCTCACGTTGAGAAACATTAATTAATCTAGTCGAATGCGTATTTTTCATTTTCAAAAATGTTTGAGTTGAAATTTCGGTAAAACTAGCCGAAATGATTTGTTTTGATTATTTCCTTGTTTTATTACTGGAAGTCTACAGAGTGTACTTTTAAAATTTTAATATAATCCACCAAGGAACTTTCTTGGAAATTAAGAAAATCTAAGTGAATGCATAATTTTGCATTTTCAAAAATGTTTGAGTTGAAATTTCGGAAAAACTAGCTCAAATTATTTTTGATTATTTACTTGTTTTATTACTATGAATCTATAGAATGTGCTTATAAAATTTAAAAATATTCCACTAAGATGTTTTCTAGAATACTAAGAAAATCTAGGCGAATGCATGATTTTGCATTTTCAAAAATGTTTGAGTCAAAATTTCGGAAAAACTAGCCCAAATGATTATTTTTTATTATTTACTTGTTTTATTGTTAGAAGTATACAGGGTGCGCTTTTAAAGTTTAAAGATAATCCACTAAGGGACTTTCTTGAAAATTAAGAAAATCTAGCCAAATGCATATTTTTCACTTTCAAAAATGTTTGGGTTGAAATTTTGGAAAAATAAGCTTAAACTATTTTAGGATTATTCACTTGCTTTATTACTAGAAATCTACAGAGTGTGCGTTTACAATTTGAAGATAATCCACTAAGGGATTTTCTAGGAAATTAAGAACATATAGGTGAATGCATAATTTTGCACTTTCAAAAATATTTGAATTGAAATTTCGGAAAAACTAGACCACAATATTTTTTATTATTTACTAGTTTTATTACTACGAATCTACAGAATGTGCCTGTAAAATTTGAAGATAATCCACTAAATTGTTTTCTAGGAAATTATAAAAGCTAGGCGAATGCCCAAATTATTATTTTTTATTATTTACTTGTTTTATTGCTAGAAGTATACAGTGTGTGATTTTAAAGTTTAAAGAAAATCCACTAAGGGACTTTCTTTAAAATTAAGAAAATCTAGCCAAATGCATATTTTTCACTTTCAAAAATGTTTGAGTTGAAATTTCGGAAAAACTTGAAACTTAACTAAAAAAGTGCCTTCTATTACACGTGTCATTATTGCAATATTTGGGCCAAGGATGTTTGCCTATTTTATCATAGAAATAAAAATTAATCTGTTTGGGGTAAATTTGAAGTCTGGAATTTTTCGCAATTAATTTTCAAGGCTACTTGGAAAATAAACCACAAAATTGAATTCAGTGTTTAAGGGTAAATATTTCAAAATTGAGGCTAAGAGCATTGATAGATTTTAATAGAATCACGAAACGCAATCTATTTTGATTAAATTGGAAAAGATTCGAGAATGCTGTTTTTTTTGGGCTTGTAAAATGTTTGACCTCAAAATTGAACAGGAGTATGATTATTTCGAAATCTAGGGTGGGAATGTTTGCAAAAATTAAGTGCAATGCATTTTGAGTGAATTTAAAAATTTCAATTGGTTTTATATTTTTTTGCGATTTGGAAAATGCTTGACTTTAGAAATGAAATGAAAGGTGATCAAGTGTGATTATTTAGAAATCTAGCGTATGCAATTGTTTGCAGAAAAAATAAGTGCAATATATTTTAAGTAAATTTAAAAAAAATTGAGAAGTTGTTATTTTTTTTTCATTTTTTGGCGGTTTGGAAAATGTTCGACCTCAGAATTGAAGCGGGGATGTTAAAATGTGATTATTTTGAAACCTAAGGTAGGAATGTTACCAAAATTTAGTAGATATTTAAAATGCAATCTATTTTAGAGGAATGTCAACAGTTTAAGGATTGTTTCAATTGTTTTAATTTTCTTTTTCGGTTTGTAAAAAGTTCATCAAAATTGAACCGGCAGTTGTTCAAGTGTGATTATTTTAAAAATCTAAGGTGTGTGTGTGTGTGTGTGTGTGTGCGCGCTGTATCTCAAAAATAAATAAATAAAGCAATTGACATCAAACTTTGGAGAAGTTACAACAAAAAAATGAACATCTTTTGTTATAAAATATTTTTCATAAAATCATTGTTATTCGAGAAAAAAAAATCGACTTTTGGTTTACAATTATGAAACGATAATGGTTATAACAAATTTATGTTAATAATAATTGTGAGCAACTTATAGAGAATATGTTTTTAATAATGTATGTAATTAATAATAAGTCTAATTTTTCCATCTTTCATAATTTTGACGTTTTAAACGTCAGTTTCATCCGAGTCTACAAAACGCTAGATGTGGATTTAAAATCTGATTTAAACTGAAAATAAACTGAGAAAGTAACATGATGGCCACATCACCATTTTTTACTGTCTCCGTTACGAAGTACGAGAAAGTATTGTAATCGTGATTTTTTTTTTGGATCCCTAGATGCAATTTCAACAATTTCTGGAAAAAAAAAATTGTGTCTGCGTGTGTGATTCTGTCTGTGTGCACTGTATCTCAAAAACCCATAAAGCAATTGATATGAAACTTTGAACATACGTCTTATTTGATAATCCGAAGAACCGAAAAGCTTTTGGTAAAATTTCGTACACCGGAAGTGGGTGTTTACCTTAACTGTTTTTTGTTTTTTGCCAATATTTTCTTAAATATGAAAAATATCATAAAAACATTTAAATAAACATTGAAGACAACAAAGACAAATCTTTTGCTTGAAAATATTTTTTATAAAATCATTGCTGTTCGAAAAAAAATGTATTATTATTTTTTTAATTTTTGGTTTATAATTATAAAACGATAATAGTTACTGCAAATTTATATGAATAATAATTGTAGAGAATGCCAAAATGAACAACTTCTAAAGAATAGGTTTTTATCGAAATCTCGTTAGTTTTTGAGTAAACCGAGTTTTTGAATTTGAAGTATAATTTTTCCATCTTTCATAATTTTGACGTTTTAAACGACAGTTTCATCCGAGTTTACGCAACGCTCGATGTACATTTAAAATATGATTTTATTTAAAAATAAACCATGAAAACGTAAATATAAATGGCTACGATACCATCAAGTCGGAGAAAGTAACATGATGACCACATCACCATTTTTTATTTATTGACAATTTGGAAAATGCTCGATTTAAGAATTGAACCAGAGGGGGTATTCAAGTGATTATTTGAAGGAATATCCGGAAAGTAGTCTTTAAAACTATTTATTAGCTCCCAAAGATGTTCTTAAATTGAAACCGATAGTGTTTCTAGATGTAAATCTTCTTCATCGTAGTTTGCATGAGTTTCAATAAATTTATGTAATGTTTCAAATGATTTAAAACTTCTCTTGAAAGTCGTTATTTCCACAGAGTCATTATTTAAATTATTGCAGCGACTTTCTCCGATATTTTGAAAATATTTAAACTAAAGCCTTGCAAATTTAAATTCAATTAATTGAATGCAGCAAATATGTCGCACAAATAAGCTTCTTTTATTAACCACTCAAAATCGAGGAATGAAAAAAATAGCATCGTTTTTATATGGTGGGTGTTCATTCAGAAATGCCACAGCTTCGTCTTTTAACTCAGACGTTTTAAAACGTTTCCTTTTAAAAGCCATCGTGAATTACAATACAAAAGGAGGTGCTTATCACACCGCATTTCCTTGCATAATTGAGTAAAAAGTCTGCTATACGAAAAACTATAAATACACATTTTGCCACTATTCCTAGTAACTAACTGTTTAAAAAAATGGTGATGTGGCCATCATGTTACTTTCTCCGACTTGATGGTATCATTTATATTTACGCGTTCATGGTTTATTTTCAATTTGAATCATATTTTAAATGTACATCGAGCGCTTTGTAAACTCGAAGGAAACTGACGTTTAAAACGTCAAAATTATGAAAGATGGAAAAATTAAACTTCAAATATAAAAACTCAATTTACTCAAAAACTAAAGGGATTTCGAAAAAAACCTATTCTTTGTAAGTTGTTCATTTTAGCATTATCTACAATGATTATTAACACACATTTGCTGTAACTATTATCGTTTGATAGTTATAAACCAAAAATTGAAAAAATAATAATAAATTTTTTTCTCGTATAAAAATGATTTTATAAAAAAATGTTTTCAAGCCAAAGATGTTAATGTTTTTGTTATCTTCAAAGTTTGTTTAAATGTTTTTGTGATATTTTTCATATTTAAGAAAATATTGGCAAGGTAAACGCCCACTTCTGGTGTACGAAATTTTACCAAAAGCTTTTCAGTTCTTCAGATTATCAAATAAGACGGATGTTCAAAGTTTCATATCAATTGCTTTATTAGTTTTTGAGATACAGCGCGCACAGACACACACACAGCACACATACACACACACACACACACAGTCACCATTTTTTTTTACAGAAATTGTTGAAATGGCATCTAGGAACCCCAAAACGGATATATCCTTAAAAAAAAAATTGAAATAAAATCACGATCACAATACTTTCTCGTACTTCGTAACGGAGAAAGTAAAAATAATATGTAAAAATTTTTTTTTGTGTTTTTACATTATTTTTTCGCGACCCGGTAAAATTCTTCTGCGACCCGGTGCCGGGTCGCGACCCACACTTTGGGAAACGCTGATTTAGATTAATGTACCACAAACGTATACATCTAAAAAACGTATCGAAACCATTATTATAATTCATCATTATTTAGATTACTCGAAATGATCGTATACTTCGGCGACGACTAGATCCGGTTCTTAAAATTACCAAGCCTAGAGACCATAGACACCAATCATGGAAATTACCTGTTCTGGCCTAGGTCATTCCATTTCCACGCGTAATTATTGTAGGAAGTTCGGCTTCGCAGACACCAGACTAATTCGATGGTATTAACCATTAATGACATTCTTCGCAGGAGCGGATTTCGATTTCTGAAAGGGAAATCAGCATCACGTCAGTCTAATTATGTCATGAGAATGCCGGCATCTGCGTTTCACTTTTAACTGAATATGATTAGTTCGCGGCGAAGAGTAATTTGTTAAGCCTCGGGGTATACTGACATAATTTATAGTTTTTTTTTCTGCGAAAGCAATGTTTTCTGTTAATTTGGTATGTAGCATATGAAATGAGTAAAATTTGCTCGCTCATTAAGTCTTTTTAACGTACACAAAAAATGCGTTTAATAACGTATCAAACCGATAGGTCGTGATTTTCTGTATGATACAAATTATATCTCATTTTTGAACTTAAAAAATATCATATAACGTGTAAAGTATAAAAAAAGGGATTTAATTTTACACCGATCATTGCGATCATTGAAGAAAGAAAAATCGATCATTGAAATTGAAAACCTTTACTTGTTGTAGAAGCATTCGATAAATTAAATAAAGACGAAAAGTAGCCTGCATATACAGGACGTCCGGATTC
This sequence comes from Ocypus olens, assembly GCA_910593695.2. NCBI lineage: Eukaryota > Metazoa > Arthropoda > Insecta > Coleoptera > Staphylinidae > Ocypus > Ocypus olens. Next base: position 14,625,648 of record OU343063.1, on the reverse strand, counting down.
CGTAGGTACAACTTCTGCATTTGAAGAGATGGTCAAATTAGCAAAAAGGTGCAGGTTCGAGCTCCACCCTCAAATCCCAATTATCATGGCCCAAAAATAAAAACAAAATTTCTTTTTTTTCATTTGCCATAACTTCTCTGCTACACAAGTCACCGAGATGCGGCTTAAACCAATTTGCATGGCAATTAAAACACTTTCATTGGCAATTTATAAAACTAATTGTATTTGTGCACATTTTTAGTAATATAACCTAACCTCCAAATTTTAAATTAGTACCAATATATTTAGCATTTTTTTCTAAATGCAATGATGTATCCTATGAAATGGAAACCTCTTCAAAATCAAGTATGCTGGCATAACAATGGATAGAAATAAAACAAAATGTATTTATAAAAACGGACTGTCATACAAACTCAACTAGAAGAACGATAAACGATAAATTACTTAAATAATCCACTATTGTTTGCAATACAAAGTTGGCACCTTTCTGAACACTATTAATTACTTTACGGATGGTATTGCCATTAATACTGCGTAATGTCCTTCAGTACTGCTTCCTGCAATTTTTCAACATTGTTGCATGTAGGAGCATAGACTTTATTTGGCGATGGCGACATGGCCATCACGTTACTTTCTCCGATCAAATTCAAGTCAGTTTACTCAAAAACCAAAGAGATTTCGAAAAACTTCATTTTGGCATTTTCCTCAATTTCGATTTATCTTGAAAAGTTAATAAACAAGATGGTTTGATTTTTTTTAGAACAAAAAAGCTCAATTATGTACCAATAATGTTGTTCCCATTTAAGTAATTTTTTTGAAAAATCAATATTTAATTTTTAAGCGCTGATAATGAAAATTATTGGGTTTGATAGTGATTATCCACAAAACTAATTATTTCATGTGCTTTGATTTTTCTAGAATATTAAAGCCTAATTACTCCACAATATTTCTGTTAAAGTTGTTTTGTAGAGTTTTTTGAAAAATCAATACTTTTTTGATTTTTCAGCTTTAAAAATGGTCGTTCTAAACCTTAGATTTTTGATTTGTTGATTATCCAGAAAACTAAATAATTAACATGCTTTAATTTTTTTTATAATACTAAAGCCCAATTATTCCTCAATAATGATGTTTAAACTGAAAGTCTGTATTTACGTGAGTTTTTGAAAAAACAATACCTTTTAAATATTTGAGCATTGGAAATCGCAATTGTTTGGTTTGATTGTGATCTAGAAAACTAAATAATGAAAGTTCTTTGTTTCATTTTTAGAAAAATAAAGTTGAATTATTCGCCAATAATTTGAAAAAACATTTTTTTTTTATTTTTGAAAGTTGAAACTTGTAATTTTTAGGTTTGATGACGATTATCTGAAAAACTAGGTCCTTAACGGGCATGGTTATTTTTTAAATTAAGCTCTATCATTGATTACTAGTTTTGTGTAAATTTGAACTGTGACTTTGTTTCTGGTTTTAATAATGGTTTTTCGATTTTCAAACGCCTACAAATTTTTATTTTTGGTTCGGTGGTGATTATCTGGAAAACGAAATATTTAACAAGCTTCGATTTTTCAATAATATTAAAGCCTAGTTTTTCCGAAATTTTGTTGTAAATGTTTTGGAAAAATCAACGCTTTTTCGATTTTTGAGCGTTAAAAATGGATATTCTTGGGTTTGATTGAACATGGCTTGACTTTTTGGAAGATTAAAGCCCAATTATTCCCCTGCTAAAGTTGAAAGTTTTGAATTTAAGTCAGTTTTTGAAAAATCAATATTTTTCGATTTTTGTGGGTTGAAAATTGAAAATTAAAAATGTTGAGTTTGATAGCGATTATCTGAAAAACTAGCTCCTCAACGGGCATGATTTTTTTATATTAAAGCCTTATCATTGATTGTCAATTTTGTAAAAGTTTGTTTCTGGTTTAGAATAACCAAAGCTTTTTCGATTTTCAAGCGCTAAAACTTGCCATTCTTGGATCGATCGTAATTATCTGGAAAACGAAATAGTTGACATGCTTTTATTTTTCAATAGTTTTAAAGCCAATATATTCCGCAATAATTATGTAAAAGTTGGAAATCTGCATTTCTATTAGTTTTTGAAATATCAACGCTTTTTCGATTGTTGAGCGTTGAAAATGCTTTTATGGAGATTTAATGAAAAATGACTCATTGTTGCGACTTCACTAGATCTGGCTCAGTTAATCGAGTCGATTCGGTGATTATTTTGAGTTATGACTCTTATTTGAAAATGGAAAGAAAAAAAATGTCCCCGATTTATAATTTCAGCATTGCCTATCTTAACATCCTTCACAATATCTGATTCTTTTAAAGAGTCAACTCATACTATCAGTGAGTCATCTCAATGTCTGTAAACCAAGCCAAGGGCAAAAAACTTGGTAAATAAAGTGCATTGATTTTGCTTGAATATCTAAGTCTGCTGATTTTGGAATGAATCTGTTCAAATTAAAAGTCTGTACATGTTATCCGTTTTAAAAAATCAACGCTTTTTTTTTAATATTCGAACGTTTAAAAATGCTTTGATTTGGATTTTTCTAGAATTTCAAATCTCTGTTATTTCTAAATCAATTATTTCTGAATGATGCTGTAGAAGTTGGGCAGGTTTTTAAAAATTAACGCTTCTTCGATTTTTGTATCATTTTTGACAATTGCCTCAAAAATACGTCATTAACATGCACTGATTTTTCTACACAATTAAACCTAATCAATTTAGAATAATTCTTTAAAAGTTAGATGTGTGCATTTGTTTGTTGTAATTTATTTTTTTTTTGTTGAAATTTTTTTGAAAAATATTTACGAACAAAAGATGTTAATTTATTTCTTGCCTTATTAACATGCACTGATTTTTCTACAACATTAAACCTAATAATTTTTTAATAAATCTTTAAATGTTAAATGTCTGCATTTGTTTATTATAATTTCATAATATTCTTTTTCCGAAAAAAAATGATTTTATGAAAAATATTTTCAAACAAAAGTTGTTTATTTCCTTATTGTCTTTGATATCTGTGATATTTTTCTTATTTAAAAAATTAATTTTCTATTCGACGGGTAGAACACTTTGCTGGATGAATTTTTAAAATCCGGACGAATTTATTTTTGGTTTTATCTGCATCTATTCGAAGAGGACAACACTTTGTTGGAAGAATTTTCCAAATCTGCCCGTTAATTCAAGAGTAAAAAAGTTTCAAAAATAAAAAATTGTCGACTTTCCGTTTTTCGCTTAATTGACATATATTTAGTGAGTACATTATTTGTACTTTTTCCTCATTAAACTTTGGCAAGCATTGTTTAAATATTTAAAATGGCGAATCAGTGTTTTAAGAATGAATAAAAAAATCTGACTAAGCTTGAAATTAGAGGTAGTGCCATGGCTCCTTGGCTCTACATAACGAGCCGCCCCTGTGCCTGCTCGTATAACAACCATTTTGATCTGTTTAAAATAATAATACATCTGGAGATGATCAACTGTCAAGGTTTTTTATTAAAAACTTTAAATTCATCTGAGGCACCCTTGTTGTCAATCTTGGTAATAATGGCGGGCGATAGTAGTGCGCCGCTTCAGAAGAAACACGTGTTTATTTAGAGTTACACCAAAACAATATGCAAAATTATTGTGTGCATAAAGTGCGGAAACTGCTTCCGTCGCAGCAACAAAACAAAAGACATGGAGTTCGTGGATGGTACTCGAGTAATTTGTTGCAGACAGCAGGATAATAGTGAAGTTAGTAAAGTCATATTTATCTTCAGAAAATTCAGTACTCAACGAGCAAATTGAACTTAAATAAGATCATCACAGAGATTAATGATAAGAATAATATCCTAAAAGAGAACAACACATAATTAAAGAGAACCAGTGAAATTAATACAATAACAAACGAAAGTAGCGACATCTCTGAAAAACATTAAAAACTAATGCAGTAGATGTATTTGTGGTGAAAACATTCCATCAACCAAGATAAAATAAATCTCTGTCCGCGAGCGTTTTCGAGCAGAAGAAGCGCAAGTTTAAAAATGTTCGGGCCACACTATACATAGTAGAGATGGGCAAAATAACTCATTGTTGCGACTTCACTAGATCTGACTCAGTTAATCGAGTCGACTCGGTGATTATTAATGTCCCCTTTTTATAATTTCACCATTACCTATCTTAACCTCCTTCACAATATCTGATTCATCTTAAATAGTCAACTCATACTATCAGTGAGTCATCTCAATGTCTGTAAACCAGGCCAAGAGCAAAGAAAAGGTGCTCTTTTTATAATTTCAACATTATACATTTTTGAAAACAAAAGTCGGGACTGAGTGACAACTTAAAAGACCTTCATATGTTAAACTGAGTCACTTTCTAACTCATTTTACTGAGTTGACTCTTTGACTCAACTCTGAGGAGTTCTAACCACCTCTAATACACAACAACGGGCAGGAAACCAAAACCAAAAAAAAAGAAAATAAATTATCATTATTAAAAAATCGATTCGAATATCCCCTAAGCGCACGCACAAAAAAATAACCTGGATTTATATTGGAAATTGCAAGCGATCAGTGGTTGCCAAGATGATTAATAAATATAAATATCTAAAAGAAAATTAGTCTAAAATCAGCATTAGTGTACCGGAAGAATTGAAAACCAAAGGAAACAACAAAGCCTTCATATTCCGAGCAGATTTTAATAAACTAGGTTTCACAAAAACAGCTGGGCCCCTGGAATTAGGGTGCGAAGATTTGTTTTTCAACGAGACGGAAACCCAAAAAAGGTTATGCCATCAATTCCGACAGTCGACATTCGAACTTGAGAATATTTCTAGGTCGTTTGATGAGGAACTTGGGAAAATTCGGGACGTTAAGAGAGCATAAGAGCATCACGACAGGAACTCTTCGGAGAAGTCAAAAAAGGAATGCAATATACAGGGTTAGTCTAATTTAACGGAACACTTAAATAATTCTCCAACCGTAAAAAATTTCAACGAAAAGTTTCTCACATATAAACAAGCTATCGTTTAAATATGTTTTTGATATACATACAGGGTGTTTATTTTGATAGGGAAATTTGGTAAGCTCTCCTTTTTCAAATGGAACATACTTTATTTGTTTACATGTTTTTATTCTAATTGTAAGATTAATAGTGAGAATTTTTTGTATTTTTTTAAATAAAAATTATAAAATAAATAAAATTATTATATAAAATTATAAGCAATTAATACATATTCCTGAACTTCAAAGCAATATTAACATTCAAGATGGAATAAAAATATTCTAAAAAATTAAAACCGGTAGATTATTGTTATGAAAATGCAAATTGATTATTTTTGCATCTGTTTACTAACTAAAACAGCTTATTTCTTGCAGAAATATCGATTAGAATAATAGTAATAAAATTTCAAAAGTTTAAAATTTCATGTATGTGAAGTTGGCATAATTTCTAGCAATATCCCGACGCATCCACCATATATAAAAATAAATAATTTTCCTTGGTATCACCTACAAACAGTACAGTAGTCTATGGACATGGTTGGTATTGTTATAAAAAAATAAAAATTATTTATTTGGGATATGTACCTTTAGCCGTTTTGGCCCTATATTTATATTTTTCGATACCGATGTGATATAAAAATTTATTGCTGGGTGGTTTCCAGATGGAAATCCCAGATTTTCTCGACAGGAGATAATAGCCCTGGTTGCTATTGTTATTAAAAAATAGAAATTATTCATTTGGGATATGTACCTTTAGCCGTTTTGGCCCTTTATTTATATTTTTCGATACCGATGTGATTTAAAAATTTATTGCTGGGTGGTTTCCAGATGGAAATCCCAGATTTTCTCGACAGGAGATAATAGCCCTGGTTGCTATTGTTATTAAAAAATAGAAATTATTCATTTGGGATATGTACCTTTAGCCGTTTTGGCCCTTTATTTATATTTTTCGATACCGATGTGATATAAAAATTTATTGCTGGGTGGTTTCCAGATGGAAATCCCAGATTTTCTCGACAGGAGATAATAGCCCTGGTTGCTATTGTTATTGAAAAATAGAAATTATTCATTTGGGATATGTACCTTTAGCCGTTTTGGCCCTTTATTTATATTTTTCGATACCGATGTGATATAAAAATTTATTGCTGGGTGGTTTCCAGATGGAAATCCCAGATTTTCTCGACAGGAAATAATAGCCCTGGTTGCTATTGTTATTGAAAAATAGAAATTATTCATTTGGGATATGTACCTTTAGCCGTTTTGGCCCTATATTTATATTTTTTGATACCGATGTGATATAAAAGTTTATTGCTTGGTGGTTTCCAGGTGGAAATCCCAGATTTTCTCGACAGGAGATAATAGCCCTGATTGCTATTGTTAGAAAAAAATATAAATTATTCATTTGGGATATGTACCTTTAGCCGTTTTGGCCCTTTATTTATATTTTTCGATACCGATGTGATATAAAAATTTATTGCTGGGTGGTTTTCAGATGGAAATCCCAGATTTTCTCGACAGGAGATAATCGCCCTGGTTGCTATTGTTATAAAAAAATATAAATTATTCATTTGGGATATGTAACTTTAGCCGTTTTGGCCCTAAATGTATATTTTTCGAAGCCGATGTGATGAAAATGTTTATTGCTGGGCGGTTTGCAGGTGGAAATCCCAGATTTTCTCGACAGTAGTTTATAGCCATAGTTGCTATTGTTACAGAAAAATAAAAATTGAATTTTAAAAGGCGATCATCATCAAAAGGGATCACGAGTAGTACGAAAACTGAGGGAATATGTTAGTGGCGAATATAGACGTTAAAATTAAATGTAGAAATATAGAAATAAAGCGATGTGCCTCTTAACTCTTAACGTAAAATGGTTTCTTATGAACATGTGTGTACTGTTTTTAGGTGATACCAATGAAAATGATTTATTTTTATATATGGTGGATGCGCAGGGAAATTGCTAGAAATATTGCCAACTTCACATACATTAAAATTTCAGTCGGAATTAAAAAAATGGTGATGTGGCCATCATCTTACTTTCTCCGTCTTGATGGTATCATAGCCATTAATATTTATTTTTAATTTAAATCATATTTTAAATGCACTTCGAGCGTTTTGTAGACTCGGATGAAACTGACTTTTAAAATGTCAAAATTATAAAAGATGGAAAAATTATACTTCAACATCAAAAAGTCAGTTTACTCAAAAACTAAAAAGATTTCGAAAAAAACTTGATCTTTATAAGTCGTTCATTTTGGCATTCTCTGCAATTATTATTAACATAAATCTGCTGTGACTATTATCGTTTCATAATTATAAACCAAAAATGAAAGAAAGATGTTCATTTCTCTGTTGTCTTCGATATTTGTTTAAATTTGTGATATTTTTCATATTTAATGAAATATTGGATAAAAACAAAAAACAGTTAAGGTAAACACCCACTTCCAGTGTACGAAGTTTTACCAAAAGCTTTTCAGTTCTTCAGATTATCAAATAAGACTTATGTTCAAAGTTTTATATCAATTACTCTATTAGTTTTTGAGATAACGCGCGCACAGACAGACACACACACACAGACACACACACACAGAAATCATGATGGTTACGACCGTTACTATTTGGTAATTCATAATATAATCACTGAATAAAACACTTACTATGGTTTTTACCACGATTTATATAAATATGTACAGGGTGTTACTAAATTGATGCGAAAGATTTTAAAGGGTAATTTTTCAGCAAAAAATTAAGGGAGGTCTTTCACATATTTTTTTGTTCAAAACCCCTTCCTCTTCAAGTTACAGCCCTCTAAAGTTGTTTTTATTTCATATATCAAAAATATATTACATTATTTATGTATTTGTATTTGAGAAAATAATATGACTTCATTTGCACCAACCTACTTGATTTTGCTTAACAAATAATCAATCTGTGAATTTATCCGGTATATTAGTCATGTTGATACATATTTAGCAGTCTTCTAAAAACTTGAACAGTACTGTTTTTGTGAAGGAGAATTTATATTTCTACCATCATTTCGTGATGTAAACTCTTTCAAAACCGCTCTGTAACTATTTTTTTTAATTTTTAATGCGGCTGTAAACGCGAATAAGACGGTTGTAACGGCTCTCATTAAATTCTAATAGCAGATTATTAGACCTAGCGATTTGCGGAAAATCAATTAACATTTATGTCTTTCGAAGCGATTCCGTTTTGGTTCCCGAGGATGTACATCCTCCCGCATTAACGATTAATTGTCCTCTCTGTCGTCCACAGCCTATAAAGCCTTTTATATCATACAGGAAGGTATATAATTTTAGCAAAGCAGACAGGTGTAAACTATATGAATTAATTAACAGTGCTAACTGAGGCTCAGCCTTGTCTCTAACTCTGACCATTGCTTGCAATGAATTTTATTCCAAATTGTATGAAGAAATTCCTCAAAACACTAAAGGTCTATTTCTTTAATACATATTTTTTCAATTTTTTGAATTATTGGTATTTAATGTTTTACCTTCACATCTCACGAGTTTATTCCTAGCCAACCAACATGGCTTTATTTCAAGTAGTTAGCATTATTTTGACTTGACCAATCAGGTATCAAAACATAATGCGAGTAGAGAACCAATCACAAAGCTGCAATCGAAACTCTACATGAAAGTGTTTTCGCTACAACATAAGTTATCTAGAATCTGATTGGTTCTAATTCATTCGTGTTTCGGCTTGCTACGTTTGGCGGGATATAAGAATATCGACTCATTCAATACCACCCAATATTCTAGTTAAGCAACCTTTATGCACAGGGTTGCCGGACGTCCCTATTTGAGCGGGACTTTCCCGAGATCGACAGAAAAATTCCGAGTCCCGAGTTGCTTTTGAAAATCTCAATTTAACAATTTGAAGATGCACAAACCGTAGAAGCTGAATTAATGATCAAACCAAATTTCGATTACAATTGTTATGACTAGAAAATTTTTATCGAGCAAAGACGGCAATCATATTTTGAACCATGCAAAAAGATACGTTTAATAAAAATGTTATGATTGGATATTTTTATCATTTAAATCAAAATGTAATTTCCATAATTGTATTATATGTTCTCTTATTAACATATACATATTATAATCGAATTAAAATGATATCAAATGATTTTCAAATTTCTTCCTTCATTTTTGAACTTATATTTCTTTTGGCGCGTTAGGGAAAATGATGAGAGTGAATTTTTACGATGCGTGCGTATTACTAACACTATGAAGTTAGTCCGTAAATCTAGTGTATAGGTGCCTAGCGCACTCGCTAGATGGCGTAGTAAAATGGAGGTTTTATTATTTTTCTTTTGTTAGGTTTTTCTTTTATTGTTTGTGTGTGTCCCGAACTGTAATATATTACTGTGTGAATATCCCGATCTGTGATTTTGGAAATCTGGCAACCCTGTTTACAAATGATCAGTGAATATTGTACATTTAATTTTAATTACGTAGAATGTTTGTATTTTTGTATTTTCCTGAGAATGTAATAAAATTACATTTAGAAGGGGTAGAATTCCATGGTCTACTATATCGAAGGCCTCCGATAGTTTTTACAAGTTCAAAATATTAAAGAAATTAATTAATTATTAAAAATATTCAACTTTTCAGGCCATTGTGTACAATGTTAATGTAAAATATAAAAAAATTCTCTAGCCATCTTGTATACTGTATATTTGAGCCGTTTCGCATCAATGTTTTTTTCACAATAAAAGGCAGTGTTAAGTTTCCAAAATTTGCAATTTGGTTTAATCTACCCATCCACTACCAAGGAGAATGTTAAAAAACCCTGTTTTTTACCTATCGCCGCAATGGGAAAAACCTATTTAATATTTATTTATTTATTTACGGAATAACCATTTTACAAAAATTAATTACAATTAATCAATTATGATGATAATTAAATTAACAGTAAAACACAAAATTATTATAAAAAAAATAACATACATATTACATAAAATACAAAAAATAAAAATAAATACAAAAGAAATAAATAAGATTACAAGGATATTATGAGATACACTGTGATAAGTCAATGTATTTTAAATGGCGCTTAAATCTATTGTACGATGTTCCGAATATGTATCCGTAAGGCCTATGAATTATGAAAACATAGGCTAGACCGCGGAAAAGTATGGGGAAAACTTTTGAGGTTCTATCAAAGATCAAAAATTCTTGATGGATTATATCGATTTTCTCTGAAACTATCAATGATACAAAAAATGTTTCAGATAAAAGTTGAACGGTTTGGAAGGGAACAGCAGTGACATAGTGACCTTGGCTTGACCTTGTGACGGCTATATAAGGTGAGGTGAAATTCGAAGTGCGCGCTTTATCTCAAAAACTAATAGATCAATTGATATGAAACTTTTAACATAAGTCTTATTTGATAATCCCAAGAAAAGAAAAGCTTTTGGTAAAATTTCGTACACCGGAAGTGGATGTTTACCTTAAACGTTTTTTGTTTCTTCAGGATAATTTTTTAAATAAAAAAATATTGCAAAAATATATTAACAAATATTCAAGACAAGAAAGAAATGAACATCTTTTGCCTGAAAATATTTTTCATAAAATTACATTTTTCAGAAAAATAAAATAAAATTTCGAAAAAAAATAATTTTATGAAATGTTTTCAACCAAAAGATGTAGATTTCTTGATCATTTGTTAAAATATTTTTGTAATATGTTTCATATTAAAAAAATTATCAGGAAGGGACAAAAAACGGTTAAGGTAAACCGCACTTCAAGGTCAATCCAAGGTCACTATGTTCCCTTCCAAACCGTTCAATTTTTTTCTGAAACATTTTTTTTGTGTCATTGATAGTTTCATAGAAAATCAATATAATCCATCAAGAATTTTTGATTTGTTAAATGTTTAGGCAACTGTACATACATAAATAATTCATTTCGTTCTTTTCGTTCTTTTCGTTAATACCTATAATATTTTCGCCTTTTTTTTTCATTATAAAAACTAATCGAAGTTGTTCAGGAAACTTTAAACTAAAAATTTGCCAAAAGCATTCCTGAAATGTGCAATAGAAAAACCACTACTAAATGATCTTTATTCGTTTTTATTTTCAAAGGCTATCAACCAGTGGTCTTTCTGCCATCTTGTGTTGGTTTTCATCTTCTTTCCATATATTCAGCGGTGGGTTATGGTACCGGGTGAGCGGGTGGTTTTGGGGTGGACAAATATTGATGGAGGGTCATGTTAGGATTTTTCAATTTGGAGGGGATATGTAGGTTTCAGGTTTTACACAGTTGATCGACAATTCGCATATTGTGATCTGTGCTAACGAATCGTTCTACAAGGAATCGAATGCGTTGGTGGATTGTAGAAAAATCATCTACAGGCATCAAAATTTTAACATGTAAATACTTATGGTGCATTGATAAGAAAACGTTGTGTATGTTTGCTGAAAAAAGCCATATTTGTGACTGTACTTCGACCCCTCATAAAACCATGTTGATGATGTGGGAATAAAGATCATATATGGTGATTCATTTAGAAGTATATTTTTTCAAAAATAAAAAAAATAAAATTAACGGGTAATCTTTATTTTCATACAAAAGAACCATTTTTTTTTAAATCATTTCTTTTAAATGTTGGCCGTAACTGCGGCAAACATGGTCTGAAGTTCCAATTTTCGATGACGCGTTCGAGCAATTCAAGTGGTAATTAGCGAATGACGCAAGTAATCTTGGCTTCCAATTCCTCAATCGTAACCGGCTTATCCATGTAGAATCTGGAGGTTGCAGGTTCGATCCCTGTTGGAGGCATGTTCACACTTTTGATTCAGCTATATATAGGGAGAATCTTCGTTTATTATTTATTTAATTATATTTACAATTTGTTTATATATTTTTTAAATACATCATTAATCAATTTAAAATTCAACAAAATTTTCTGAATTTTGGCTCCTTATAAACCAATCAAGTAACCGTAAGGATAGAAAAATAATCAGGGCGACATCTATCGCCGATATATAATAATTTCAGAACGTTGTAACATTTTTGGCGATAGATGTCGCCCTAATTGTTTTTCTACCCTAAGGCAATTTTTAATATCAATGATTTTAAACAGTGATCGCGGTTAGTAAACATCGTAAAACCTTTCGAAATTGTGATTATTTCAAAATTAGTGAAGTTGCAGAAAAGGAAAGTGGAATGTATTTCGAGTAAATTTGAAAATTTTATAGTATGTTGCAAATGTTTTTCTATGTCTCTGAAAAAGCTCATCTTCAGAATAACGATTTGCTCTGGGGAGTTGTTTTTAAATCTACGACGAGAAATATTCAAAGATTTTGCAGAATCGTAAAATGGAATATATTTGTAGTCATTTTGTATGGTTTCAGGTATGTGATAATCATTTTTTTTTTCATTTGTGCTTTGCCTCTGAATAAGCGCATATTTAGAATGATGATTTGCTCTGTTCTCGAGGGATTATTTTTAAATTAAATAATTAATTTCGAATCGTCCAGTATATTTTGAGTTTTGAAAAAAATGTTGTTATTTATTATTTTTTACTTCATAAAATTTGTAATTTGAAAATTCGTTTCGTGGTATTATTTCAAAAATTATATAAAGTGATGTTTAGTTGTTCGCACCGAATATTAAAGTAAAATTAATGTTCCGTATTTGTTTTCATTTTTTTTTCAATTCATGAAAATCGTAATTTGAACATGAGAGCAGTTCCTGGGCGATTTTTTAAAATCTAGAGAAAAATGGGAGTATAAAGTAATTAATAAAGCGTTTGGATTGTAGAATTCGACCCGCCCACCGCCTGCTGTACCAATTTTATAGCAACCTGTAAACAAGGAATTTAATTGAAGAAGTTAAAAGATCAGAAATAATGTGTTATTTGAATCCAAGTGAATACACGGGCGGTGGATGAACCCACCCTCCAATTCATTGATGATAAACGGGAGTTTACAAGTAGTCAGTTAGTAAGTCATAAGAGTAAGAATGACATAAAAGATATAATACTATTTTGATTCATTTAATTGTTGCTGAAAATCTTAGTGCGTGGGCAGCAAAGTTGGATTGTAGGATAGGGCCCACCCACCAGATGGATTGTAGGATAAAACCCACCCACCAGATGGATTGTAGGATAGGGCCGACCCACCAGACGCAACCGGTTGTATTGTAGGATAGGGCCCACACACCAAACATCTTTATTTTAGCCCACAAACCCCAGTCAAGTTGAAGAAGATTATAGATATCCACATATAAACTCTTGTTTACTGTCGATAAATTAGAGAATAACATCGCGCCCACCCACCTCCCTCGGTTATACTTTGATTTGCAAAATACGTTTCGCATTATTTTCAACTTTCATTTCTTCTAATTATTTCCAAAGAAATTTCTTCCACCATACAAAATTCTTGATTAGAATAAAGTAGGTAGAGTGGGTGGTGGGTGGGTGCTATTTTACGTGGTGAGTGGGCCATACCTTTTTGCCCACGCACCTAGTTTTCCATCCATGAATAAATTAATCAAAAGATAATAAAATCTTGATTATTCGATTTCAAGACGGAATTTTCAAAAAAATGAGAAAAAAAGGTGAATAAAATATACATAAATGATCGTTCATAAGCATAATTTACCAAATTTACGATTTTCAAAAAAATTCTCTAATAAGAAAAAAGAAAGATTAGAAAATCAAGATTTTTAAGTTTCAAAAATCCAATCCTCAATGTTTGATTTTTTTTTAATGTATAGCGACCAAACGTGCTAAACACTGTTTTTGACCATTTTTTCTCATTTTAGAAAATTTCTTTTAATCTTTAAAACGTCAAAATTGAGACATTTGTGTGCTAAATTTTTGCAAAAGGTGTTTGTCGATTTTTGAAAATAGCACAACTTCTAAATGTGTTGGGCAATTTTAGTAACGCAAGTTTTAAAATGTGAAAAAAATCATTCAAGAAAAATATAAATGATTTTGCATTTTTGTTATTGGACAGTTTTTGCCGGTGATTTTTTCGAGGTTTATAACTTCCGAAGTGCATTGGATCGTTTGAAAACTAAAATATCTTCAAAAAATTGTCAAGAAACTTTTTTGTAAAATGTGTAAAAAATAGGATTTTTGAGTCCATGGAGGGTTTGAAGTTTAGAAACGTATATTAAATAACTTTTCAAAGGTTTATAATTCCCAAACGTGTCAGGTGATCTCGATTATTTGAAAACCAAAATGTGGCAAAATTTATGGGCTTAAAAAAATGGTTAAAAAACGTTTCTATAAAATTGGTGGAAAATGTAAAAAATCAGGATTTTCGCTAACAATCACAGTTTGGGTATCAGTTACAATTTTACGTAGCAATCATTGTTTAATTAGCAGTCACAGTCGCGGTGAAATTCGTAACAGCAACGACCTGTGATCTTTTGAAAAATCACAGTTACGTAAAATATCGCCCATCCCTAAATATAATAAATTTATCAACAATTATCAGAAACAAAACTATTCAATTATCAATAAGTCAGAAGTCAGGGGCGGCTCGTTATATAGAGCCAAGGAGCCTGCGGTTTCAAGCTCAGCAAGAATTTTTAATTCATTCTTAAAACACTTTCAATTCTTTCTTCAAAAAAAGGAGGGGAGGGGGTCATATTGTATAAGTGGCTCTACCATCAACATGTTCCACGAGCAGCCACTGGCATGTATAACTGAGCTTGATTAAGTGTAATAATATACAACATAGTTACTAACGTACTGTTCTGTTTTATTCAATAAAAAAACCGCACAACTACTGAACCTGATTTCAAAAATATTTCGCTAATGTGATTCGGGCTTTTTCTGTCAATTTTTTGAAAAATAATTTTTGCAATCATACGACTAATTGTTTTAATTAGCCAACCATCCTCCAGTTTCCAGTTTCACGAGCTTTAGTCACTTCAGATACCAAGCATTGTTAATTAATAAAATTACACAATTAGTTGTACCGTTGACAGTGACGTAATATAAGCCACATTTATAATGTAAACCAGTAAATGTACGCTTTTTTATTGAGTAGAACAGTACCTTACAATTCATTTTATATATCCTGAAGAATTTCATTGTTGGTCAAACCATATTTTCTTCAGTTTAATTAATACTACAAGACATTCCCATTGTACTCCCTCAACTGATATTTGTCAAGATAATGGACGTAAGTGGCGTTGCACCCATAAATCCTTTATTCGCGTATTCTTCCTTCTCAAGAAACACTTATTACACTTTACAAACGCCCATCACTTTCCCTTTGTGCAAACAATATCCACTTTGGTCTCTTCCATCATCATTTCGATTAGCATAATGTTTCGCATTATCAAATCCAGGGACCGGCGATCCGGAACGCAGAAACCGGACTCAGTAGTCATCTGCATATGGCGTAATTACTCAGGTATATAAACGAGATAAGCCGCGATAAACAAAATGGTAAAAAAAAAATACGGGTGTGTGGAATAATAATACGAAAGCGGGATTATCGCAACATAGGGGGAGATTTATGCATTGGGTTCTGTTTGTGGAAGAGCGTACCGCCATAAATTCCACGGCATTAAGATATCTAAAGATTTTTATGGGACGGTACTCGCAGGGGTTTCATCTTAGCGGCGATATCTTGTTCCCTTTGATGCCATGAAGGGCGGATAAGATGTTCTGAATACTTTGTATTTGCTACTGTATGCATGATGTAATGGAATTATATTTGATTTATTGTGTGCTAAAAAGATTTGCACCCTGAATAAATATTAACTGAAAGTTATAATGATGTCAAATTTGATATAATGTATCAAATTTTGTTGTCAAGTTTGGGAAAAAAATTCTTTTAATCTTTGAAATAATGGCGACGTGCGCCTAAATGATTAAAGGAACTTATTTCCCAGTATATCTCTAGCCAAGGGGCTAGAAGTAGGGTTGCCAGATCCTGGCTAATCATTTCCGGGACATTTCTGGGGCCACGAACGGAATCAGAGTTGTGGTCTCTGGTCCGAGACTAAACTTAGTAGGAATTACCTAGAACTATAGGTTGATGAAAAATAATACTTTTTTGTAAAAATCTTTTTAATGACTTTCTTAAACTGTTAAATACAAAAAAAATGTAATTCAACTTGTGTAAGTAACTTTTTAAGGCTTAAATAAATATTAAACTTTGAACATTAACATAACATATTATTTAAAAAAAAGAATTTAACACAGAAACTGAGATCCTCTTTCAGACTTATCAATTAAACTTTGATAGAAAATCAACATTAGGTATTTTGTAACATAAAAAAATATAGAACAAATATTGAGCACTTTATAACTATTAATGAAACTTAGGTAGATGTATTATCTAATATAAAAAAAACTAAACAAACGGAAAGTGAGCATATCTTTCAGACTTATTAATTAAACTTTGGCAGACAATCAACATTATTATTAACTTAAAACAATTTAACGCCTCTCTTTGGCTAATAAATCATCTTAAAATCGAAACATATATAAAATTATTTTTTTAAATACTTTTCGCTAGAATTTGCCATTTTCAATAATTTTTGGCCGTCATTGCTTTGCAAAACAGATATCATTTCTGAGCAAGTCTCAGTAAAATTTATACGAGTTTGCAGTTCAGCTTTTATTAGATCCATGGACATTCTGTTTCTATCTTTTGTCCATAAATTATTTTATCTACGACCACTACTGTAAATGCCCATTATCGTACAATGCGCGTACTGCGTAAATACACCAAAACACCCACGTATGTTAGAGCCCGCTTGTAAATTAAAGGTACTAGTGAGTTTCGTTTACGAACTTTTGATTGGTTGAGAGTTGCGCGTTTGTTCGTTTTTATTAAATATAGTAGTCCGCGATTGTTAAACGTCACATCACGCACCCCGAAGCTGTCACTTCGCTATTCCGCACATTCTCTTATATAAATTAAGGTGAGAGTGGTCGTAGATAAAGTATACTACATAACGCGAGTTGTAAAGCAATTACGCGCTCGTGAAATTGCGTTACTCGCCGCTACGCGGCTCGTACGCAACTCTTGTTACGTAATATACTATAATAAGCTGAAAATTCTTTCACAAAAGGCGTTGCTCGTTGGAATTGACAAAACAAAACCAACAATTCTCTTTAGATTTACAAGGTCATTAGAAATATTTGTTCTAAAGAAATGGGCCCAGATTTTATCGTTTGGCAAGTCTTTTGGAAGTATCTCAAAAACGGCTTTTAAACAAGCGAACTCTGTATAAAGAGAATCAATGTCAACTGCATCTTCAATTTTTAGAATCACTGGAAATTCAGAGAGCTTTTCCCAGGTCAATTTCAATTCCTGTGATTTAAGAGACAAAAGCTCAAACTTTTTATAAATACCATCAGGCCCAAAATCATATCTCTCTTCTAAGTAATCGATTGCTCTCTGCAAGAAAATATGTGCCTCTGACTTGAATCTATTCCTTTGGTCTTCGGTGAGGGTTTTAAAAATGGCTCTGACTTTACTTCCAAAAAAGTTATCAGCAATTCGGGTTTTTAATTGATCAAAAAGACCTCGTATTGCATGATCCATCTCCAGAATGGTGAAGCTGTCACTTTCTAATAGCAATATCACTTTTGTGAATTCAGGCAATAAATTATTCAAGAAGAAAAGGTAACAGTCATTCAGACCTTCTCTTTTACACTCTTCTTCATTATTGAGATCATTAACGTCGCAACCTTCTGAAATAAAATCCCAAAGTACTTTATGACTGTGATTTGGTCCTTTAACCAAAAAATAATATTTTACAGCAGGCCAACTATATACTAATCGCTCTATAGCTGGCAAAAGTGACAACCATCTTGTAGGAACATGTCTCAGCAGTTCTTTGTACTCGATTTGAGCAAATTCGCAGCACTCCTTCAATTTTTTCGTTTTCAAAGCTGACGAACTAAATTCGCTATAAATTTTCATGATGATGACATCAAGACCTTTCAATGCATACTTTACGCAATTATTTATAATGTGACAATAACAATTGGCTTTGAAAACGCGCGCGTTTTCCGTTTTTAACTTTTGATACACAGAATTATGTATACCGTAATTTACAGAAGCATTATCTGCACTGTATGCACTTATTTGATCTAATGCTGAGGCCGGCTTCAGCCATGATTTTTGTCAGGCATTGATATATATCAAGCGATGTTTCGTCAGTGTCTTCATAAAAATCTAATAATTTTTGACATATACCCGTTTTGCTATCAAAATACTGAACAGCACATGGAAATGTTTTTCTATTTCCCACGTTCGATGCATCTGAGCCTACTGAAAAAAAATAAGATTCTTTTAAATCTGAGATCAACTTTTCTTGTGAATAAGGTCCTAAAACACCGCGTGTGATTGCTGAGGCCTTAGTACGTCCACATGTCATTTTCGTACTTATTTGACTATCTGGAATAATTTTGTGTATATTTTTTCCCAGGCAGTCCAAACTGTTGTAACTCAAACCATGTTTAACATTATGATAAATTAACGCCACTTCTGCATTTACGACCGACATTTCTTCCTTTGTATCTTTTTTGATGAAAAAGTTATGCATGCATCTTGACATTTTTTTGGCTGACATCATATTTTTATGCTTGTTACTATTGACGTGAACCTACGACAAGACAATACAATTGATAAAACTATTACGACAAAAACTATCATAAATAAATAAATTTATAACACAAGATGTATTTTACAATACCTACACACACCGACTAAATTATTTAATCTATCTACGACTAAGTGCTTATCTGTCTATCTACTAACTCGTATTTAATAAAATATAATAATTTAATTAGTAGTAACAGCAACTTACTGTCAATGCGCGGCGACCTTCATACTGAATTGCGATTTCTGTGTTACATATTCTGCAAACTGCTGTAAACTCATTTTTTTTTGCAATCCAGTCTTTAAAATCAGAATCATTTAACCATCTGTCATTAAAACCCGTGAATCTCTTTTTGCTCGTTGATGGTAAAGACAATGCATCCATGTTGATAAATATTTTACATCCACTCCGAATCAAAAACAAAACATGAATGAACCGCGCGCGGGCGATACTTGCGGTGCATGGGCGGGGAGCCGGCGAGGGGAGGGCGGGTGGCGACTCAGCGGCGAGCTGCTCTCACCCCTCCCCTCGCTCACTTCACACAGCGCGAACACGCTATGTTTGGTTTGACTTAGTTTGTGAAAAAACCTAGTATTTTTTCATTCCGGGACAGCAAAGTAAAATTACTGGACACGGGACAACACGCAAAATTCCGGGACAATCCCGGAAATCCCGGCCATCTGGCAACCCTAGCTAGAAGCCTTTGTAAAGCTAAGATTTATTTTAACATGAGTGTTCTACTCAAAAAATGCGCATGAAGCGGCAATACGTAGAGGTAAGATAATTAAATCCTACATACAATTTAGGTCATTGTTTATCTGACCTCTATTGAACGCAAGAATGAATTTATAAGAAAATCAAGGAGTTAAATCATAGATAATATTTATTTTCGTTTACTAGCTAGACAATAGTTATTTATCTACCAGGTGTGGAAAGTGCTTATTTGCCACACGATGTGCAGATTGCTGGTCTAAGCGCAGCCGAGATCAGTACGGCAAACGCACTTTCACACTATTTATTCTATAGACCTAAAAAAAATTAAGAGTTGTGGTCGAATAATGTTAATATGTTAATATTATTATTTGCTGAAAGTTGTTAGTTATGAATAAGCAGCAAATAGAGACATGAGCGACGATGATGAGAGGACTGGTGCTCCCCCATAGCCCCAGATATAAAAGAGGCCGTAAATGCAGCCACACTTAATTTGTAGCCAGTTGAGTCATTCTGTACTCAACTGGCTACAAATTAAGTGTGGCTGCACGATAAGACGATAATGTACTTCTGTAAGAGTCAGTAGCACCAATAGTGCACCAATGGTGTTCAACCAACTATACATCTTAAGGGACACTTACACCTTGTAAGACAATTTCGAAGCAAATTTTCAAGAATTTATTGTAAAAAAACTAGAGAAGATTTCGATACGAAACTTTTTTTATGTTATTGGAGAATTGAATTTTACACATGATTTTTACTTTCTCCGTTACAAAGTACGAGAAAGTATTGTGATCGTGATTTTTTTTTCAAAATTTTTTTTTACGGTAATATCCGTTTTGGGGTCCCTAGATGCCATTTCAACAATTTCTGGAAAAAAAAAAAAATTGTGTCTGTGTGTGTGTATGTGTGTTTGTGTGTGTGTGTCTGTGTGTGTGTGTGTGTGTGTGTGTGTGTGAGTCTGTGTGTGTGTGTGTCTGTCTGTGTGCGCTGTATCTCAAAAACTAATAGAGCAATTGATATGAAACTTTTAACATACGTCTTATTTGATAATCTGAAGAACTGAAAAGCTTTTGGTAAAATTTCGTACACCGGAAGTGGGTGTTTACCTTAATCGTTTTTTGTTTTTTGCCAATATTTTCTTAAATATGAAAAATATCACAAAACATTTAAACAAACATTAAATAAAACAAAGAAATGAACATCTTTTGCTTGAAAATATTTTTCATAAAATCATTGCTATTCTAGAAAAAAAATTATTAATTTTTTTTTAATTTTTGGTTTATAATTATGAAACGATAATAGTTACAGCAAATTTGTATGAATAATAATTGTAGAGAATGCCAAAATGAACAACTTCTAAAGAATAAGTTTTTTCGAAATCTCGTTAGTTGTTGAGTAAACCGAGTTTTTGTATTTGAAGGATAATTTTTCCGTTTCATAATTTTGACGTTTTAAACGTCAGTTTCATCCGAGTTTACGCAACGCTCGATGTACATTTAAAATATGATTTCAATTGAAAATAAACCATGGAAACGTAAATATAAATGGCTATGATACCATCAAGTCGGAGAAAGTAACATGATGGCCACATCACCATTTTTTTACACATGTCAATGTTGACTTCGAAGTCCTGGAGATGGCATTGACAGCGCCCCTGTCAGAAGCGAAGGGTCAAAAGGTGTGCAGGATTGGGTCAACCCTAGCTATCTGAAATATAATTTTCAACAAGTTCACTTTTTCAAAATTCCGATTTTTTGCAAAATGGCGGACATTTTTCCAAAAAAGTCATTTTTTACTATGTTTTTGTCCTTCTTGAAGCTGTTAAAAATCAGAAAAATGGAATTTTCAAAAAATGAACGATCGGGACCTTGCCAAGTGTTGACTGCAGATTATAAAAAAAATTATCACGATACGTTCAGTTGTTCTCCCGTAATCGTCTACACCAGTTTGAAAAATGCATCTTTTGGGAAAACTCTTTTGAAGATTTAGAACATTACAACGTGGAAATGACGGGACTTACGATTAATCTGCCAGGTCCGTACAGTTAGCCTTCCTGATGAAGATGAAATTCACGATGGGTCACCTGATCTTCTCTTTGTTGAATTATTGCTCGTTTTGCCGCGTCGCTTACCTTTTGCTCGGCACGGTCGATTCGTAACTAAACGCGTTGAGTGGCGCACGCCTCCACTTGCAGCCCCAATGTGATCCACAAGGTGTCCATTACTCTCAATATTCCCTTCTGTCCATTGAAAGTTATTATAGCCAAAAAATGAGTTGTGATTTCAACCACACTCTTCATGGAATGCAAATGTTTAGGTGCGATCAACCAAATGCTACTATTCAAAGACTCATTGCTGTTTACAGTGTGAGCTCCTAAATATCGATCTAGCAAATCATCTGACGATAAGGGCTTATGATTTTCACAGGATTGGCATCAATTTTATTTTACCATCGAATCGACAACTTTCCTACTAAAATATCCAATGATATGTACATACTCCAAACCAGTGGTTCCCAAAGTTGACTGTACTCCGACCCATCTAACAAAAACTTAAAAATTTGCGACTCACCTATTGGCTGCTTTAGAGAAAAGGGGGCATAAATACTGGTAATGCTCAGTCGTGAGTTGCGGAACTACTTAAATTGTATTGTAGTTCCAAAAGCAGTCACTATGGAAAAAGTGTTACCAATATCAATGAGGACTGCTGTTCAAATAAGAAAAAAAAAACTTAAACATATTTATATTTTTTTATTTAATACTTGAATAACCTACAAACAGTTTATTTCAATGGAAAGGATGTATTTGTTTTCTATTTTTTGTCATTACAGTTTTAGTATCAATTTCAATTTTAGTTACTGTTAATCGCAGTGAGTTTGATACGTCCAATTTATTTCGGTATTTAGTTTTAATGTTAACAATCGCCGAAAATCCGGGCTCACATAGGTATGAGGTAGTGAAGGGGAGGAAGACTTTCATAGCTTCGTCAAACAGGCAAAGATCGTTCTCAGCAACCGAGAGCCAGAATTTCGTTAATTGCTTGCGATTGAAAGTATTTTTCAGTGATGTATCTTCTGATAAATCAATGAGCTCTTCACTTGCTTTTGTCAACATATTAGTTGGTAATTTGTCCTGAAATGGGTTACAAATCCAATTCGACGTTTCGAGCTTTTTCATCTCTTCCCCGAAATAGATGTCAAAGTTATTTCTTAACAATGACAAACGAGTGGACATTGCAGAGAGTACGTTCATCTTTGGCTGCACTTGGTTTTCTATAATAAACGTTTCAAGTGTTTCAAAACAATCAAATTTACCATTCTTAATACAACTCTCCCACAAAATAAGTTTTTTTTTTATGAACGCTCGAATTTTATCGTGAACTGCAAAAATGTCGGATCCGTTTGAACCTTGATACAAGTTGAGTTCGTTTAACTTGGAAAAAATATCCGCCAAATATGTTGAGAACGAATTCTTCGTCCAGTAGATTATTATATTCTGTTTTTCGGTACTTTCCCCCTGGATAACCAATGTACCTCCGTATGGTGAAGAAGAGATGTATGAAAACTACCCATTTCTTCACACAGCTTTTGAAACAAACGTGCTTGTAAGGGCCTTGTTTTAATATAATTTACAATTTTTACAGCTGAATTTAGCACAGTTTTTAAATCACCGGGTAATGCTCTTGAAACCTGTGTTTCTCTGTAAAGGCTACAATGACTCCACAAAGCACAGGGACTTTCTTCAAGAACTCTTGTAACCACACTGCTATTTTTCCCGCACATAGCCCGCGCACCGTCAGTGTATATACCAACACAGTTCTTCCATTCTAAACCTTTTCCTTCCAATTGAATTGAAAATGTCTTTGCCCGTTCCGCGACTAATTGGCTTGCAGAACAAAATATCTTCATGCACGTCGTCTTGCCATATACAACGCACAAAAACAAGTAGTTGAGACAGGCCTTGAACGTCGGTAGACTCATCTTTTTTTTTGATGTGAGGAGAGGATATCTTCATAGACACCCCTATAGTGGGGTAGTGTTGGATTCACGGGGATCGCTCCTACCAACTTGAATCTCTCCTCATATGCTCGGTGCTAGGGCTAGTCTGACCAAAGGCCTGTTCTAGCGTGATGAGATGGATCTCTCAGAAGCATATAGCTACCGGCTGTCCGAACCCAACTGCCCGCGTGGACTTTGAGGGCAGTGGGGGGACAACGGGTGTAACGCTATGGTGGCGAAACAAGTTTTACCTTTGGGGGTGAGGTGTTCTGCATGACTACACCTGGACGGCCTGTCGTACCGTGGGAATGAAATTCCCGATGGAGCGCCGTTATCTAGCATTTCGAAGAATTTACTAGAGAGCGCTTTGATATGATCCAGGACACTGGGCGTTTTTGTGTCTCTGTGCAGCTGTGAGTTGCACATGTATCTCGGGCCTCGTAGCATCTGCCTCGGCATGACGTTTTGTCGGGTTTGAATATTATTGAGCGTAGTTGCGTAGAGCATCTAAGGTCTCATGTTCAGTTTGTAAAGGTTAACCCGGTTCTTGGTGGATAACCCGGACTTTTGGTTTATTATAGGAAATAGGTCGTGCAGTGTAGATTTCGCTTTGTTGATGGCGGCCTTTATGTGCTTAGACCAGTTTAATTGCTGGTCAAAAGTGCACATCAGGTACCGGGCGTAATTTTTGAGGGCTATCGGGGACCGTGTGACGTGCACGGCCACGCTATTGTTCGGGTTAATCGCGATGCGCCACTTGTCGGCCCATTCCTCGTAGGTATCGATAACTGATTGGAGCTTGTTATCCATATATACGCGAAGGTTGATCTTTGTGGATTTTCAGATGCGACCTTGGTTCAGGAGAGCCGTATCGTCTGCGTATTGGGCGACCATGCAGGTGGAAAGATCCGGCATGTCGCTCACATAGATGTTGTAGAGCGTCGGGGAGAGGCATGACCCCTGAGGAACTTCGGCTTCTACCTTTCTCACTGTGGAGAGAGCAGTATTTACTATACAGCTGTACCATTGCTGACTCATGAAGGAGTGGATTAGTCGTACTTAGTACTTAGGGTACTCGAAAAGGATCATTTTGTAGATTAGACCTTCAAGAAGACCGCAGCCGTATCCTTGTAATGGGCAAAACCATTGGTCATGTACTCTGTGACTCTCACTAGCTGATGAGTGGCGGAGAGACCTTTGCGGAAGCCGAACTGATGATCCGGGACGATCTTGTTGTCCTCCGTAAAATCGCGGAGGCGTTTGAAAATTATTTTCTCGACGAGTTTACACAGTGTGCTGAGAAGACTGATGGGTCCGTAGTTCTCCGGAAAGGTAGGAGACTTCCCTTGCTTCAGGATGCTGGTTTTGTTAGCCAGTCTCCAGGAGGTCGGAAAGTATCCTAACCTCATAGACGCATTCACGATATTAAGGATAGCAACTCTACCTTTTCTGCCGAGTTTACGGACCATGGCGGTGCTGATACCGTCAGGGCCCGGGGCCTTCTTTAGCTGAAGATTTTTTATGAGGTCGTCGACTTCGGTTTTGGTGGCGGGCACTATGGTCCACTGGCCATTGTCTGCTATTAGATATGAACTAACCGTGGATGTTATTTCATCCTCGAAGTCAAAATCTTCGCTAGGGTTGAGAGTGAATTGATGTTCGAGGGAGTCGGCGAATGTTTCAGCATCTGAATACGCGAGACCTCTCTCACCATGGATAGCGGCCCGACCTGATGGTTTGCGTCTAAGAGCTTTGGTCATGCCCCAGAAGACTTTGGAGCAGGAATTGGCCTCTTCGATTTTACGTTACCAACTCGGGTTACGTAGGACGCGGAGGTTGTCTTTGACCCAAAATGCAAGGGAGTAAGCCTCCACCCTGTGCTCAGGTAGGACACATACGCGAAACGAAACCTCACAAAAACAAAAGACGTCCGAATCGCAATCACGGCGGCAGCACAGCCTCCGCCCGCACTCTCCTCTCTCGCACTCCCCACCAAGCTTAAACCTAAGCTTCACCACTTCTTACAACTTAAATATAACTTTTAACCACAGAATCCTACAGCGGCGATAGCCGAGTGGGTCAAGTCTTTTGCGGTCGTGGATGTGTGCTGCTGAACAAGGTTCTTCGGTTCAGCGTGCAGTGTCCACGTATCCTAATCCGTCCTACATTTCAGGGCCCACTGATATTTGCTCGCGACCCACCAGTGAGTCGCGACCCATAGTTTGGGAAATACTGCTCTAAACGATGAAAAACGTACCGTACCGTTTTTCTTGTGAAAAATTGATGTTACTATGACACTCTTTGCAAACAACGAATAGAAAGATTGCAGTGAAAACTGCACCAATTCAGGTGTGATTGGAGCTTTTGGTAGATGCCTGTTCTTGAGCTTCTGCGCTGATGTGCTGACGTACTTACGTCTTCTTCTTCAACAGTTTTTGGATTCGACGGCTTATTCGCAGGCGGCATCCAGGAGCGCGCGAATCAGCCATGCGCCGTCATGTTTAAATAGCTATAACTCTCGAACTAGAGAGAAATCTGATAAACCCTTTTACCTACTCCCACTTTGTAATTGATGAATTACCGAACTGTTTGCACCAATCGTAAGCGACCCATTACGAATATGTAGAGCATATATAAATGTTAAATGTCGTACATAAATGTGTAACATGTACTATTATCGCTTATGCACTTCGGTATATTATATACTTATTAGCCAATTACAATTAACGTCCGCCGAGTCCCCTGCATTCGTCTGTTCGTCTTTAAATATTAAAAGTGACAGTGACATTTAAACGTCAGTTTGCAACTTATTGGTTAAAAGAATAACCGACACAATAAACTTCACGCTATGCCTTATTGGTACTTCCATCATAATGGTATCTTAGTAGATTAACATTTCCGAGTAAGTACAACGATCCGTATTCCTAAATTTGTACAATGAATGTATTGGACAATATATTATTCTCCGGAAAATTTTCGAACGGTAATTCGTTTGTTTAGTTGGTAGTTGTCCTACATTGCCATTACCGGACAATTGCATGCAAATTTAAACATCACCCTGACAAGATTCAGTTTCAATATGTCTTTAGTTTAAGCGAATAAATGTAAGGTCGAAGGTAAAGTACAGTACATAACGCGAGTTGTAACGCAATTACGCGCTCGTGAAATTACGTTACTCGCCGCTACGCGGCTCGTACGCAATATCTTTCACTTGTCCGTAATTTGCTACTTACAACTCTTGTTATGTAATATACTATTACAAGCTCATTTCTAAGACCCTTTAGATTAAAAAATGAAGAAAAAAAATCGATTTTTTTAAACCGACAAGGTGTAAGTCCCCCTTAATAATAATATAAATTGTGACATTTATGTACACGTTAATAAATGAAAATAAATGCTAACTTTATTATGATCTATAAGTTTATCTTTAGTTTCACTCTAATAGAGCATGCGCTGCGGGCGTGAAAAGTGTTTGCCGCACTTTTACCATGACAGCGCACGGCAAACCCGCACGTCATTATGTAAACAACAACTACCAATACTTCGTGCTTCATGGAAAACAATTCCGGACTATAACT
The DNA here is from genome assembly GCA_910593695.2 of Ocypus olens. Lineage (NCBI taxonomy): Eukaryota > Metazoa > Arthropoda > Insecta > Coleoptera > Staphylinidae > Ocypus > Ocypus olens. The sequence continues at coordinate 14,598,761 of OU343063.1, read as the reverse complement.
TTCGTAGAAAAACTTCTTTGAAACCAAATATTATATAAAACAAAAAGTAAGTTTTCTGAGATAAAAACAATAACTGAATTTAAAAAACAATGTTAATGCTCTTCGATATAATGAAATTAAGTGATTTTTCGGATATATTGCATTATTATTATTTTTATTTTTATACTGGTAGGATTTTTTGTTTTTTTTTTAATCGCATTTATCCATTATTTCATACGTTTGGACCAAAGAATTACTTCTTTTTTTTAGAAAATCAAAGAGTTTCTAAAATATGTTTATAAGCATATGTGGTTTTTTATTGTCTAAAATGAGTTTTGAAAAAAAAATGGTGATGTGGCCATCATGTTACTTTCTCCGACTTGACGGTATCATAGCTATTTATATTTACGTTTTCATGGTTTATTTTCAATTGAAATCATATTTTAAATGGCGACTAGGACATTTTTGCCACATCGGCAGCAACAAAGGGTCCAACTTGCGGTTTGTTTACTACCAACCATTAGTGATCCTTTTCAAGACCAAACCGTGAAGAAATTGAAATTTATGACCGACACGTGCCACCCGACGACATTTGATACTTTACGTGCAGGTAGTCCTGGTCTAGGGTAGGGCCGTAGGGCCAAGAGCACAATACGACGAAAGGGGATCGCCAATATGAATTCTCTTTAAATATAAGGAAAAAACAACCATAAGATGTAATTGCTGTTACTCGGTAATTTAATTTAATAAGGTTATCAATTGTAAGAAATAATTTAAATTAAATTATTATATTATCTGACAAGTAATTATGCGTGAAAAATCAGTTTAAACAACATGCCTTTTGTTTAAATATACGTATTAACAACGTTTTTTCTAAATTTGTAAATAAAACATTACAATGATAGCTAACAGGGGTTTTTATTTCAAAAATTCCAAGACACCACCTATTTGGCATTTGAACGACTTAAAATTTAAAAACATTTTCACGATCACAATACTTTCTCGTACTTCGTAACGGAGAAAGTAAAGAAAATACCTACAAAGATAAAGTATAGTAATATGAAGTAAGTAAGTAATATCATGGCACGTCCAAAAGAGTTTTCAAAGAAATGTATTGACAGAAAACTAAAACAAATAAAATACAATACAGAGATATTTCTTTTTGTAGAACAGCAATTAAAAGTAAAGAAAAAACATAAACAAGAAACGGTTGATATTGAAAAAATCTATCCGAAACATTTGAAATTAACAAAATTCATTTACAAAGACTATACAGTTTATTAATCTATAAATTGCGGTTAAATTAAAAACATATTATTTTTTAAAAATAATGTTACCTTCTTTGACTTTGATGATATTTGATCTTTATCGTAAAAAAAAGTAGAGAAAACTTTAATGGTATTTTTTACAAATTTTTGCAAATTCGGTTTTTAATTAACTTTGCCTTAAAAATCAAATTTAAGCAATCATTTTATTCTAGAATTATTTTCAAGAATAATTATTTATTATACGAGTGCATGTACGTAATTAGTCCCGCAAGATAAAGTTTATATTTTCCACATGAGTATTATATAACATTTTACCCAAAATCATTTGTAATTGCATTAAATTTTGACGTACGTGGTATCCATTTGAATTATTTAAAAAATCTTATGAAGGATCTATGTATTCCGTAAGTCCGAGTCAAATATACATTTTTTTTTTCTAAATTTATCAATTCTAATTGAAACAATTCATTTGTGACTGAAAAATAAGATAGCCCTTGAAAAAAAATCCAGATATATTTATGAAGTAAAGTAGTATATCAAAAGCGACTGAAATTTTTTGCACATTTCAATTGATTCGAGCGCGGTTTTGCCTTGAAAAAAAAATAACACTTGGAAGGATTAAATTATGTTCTTAGAAATCCTTTTGTTCACGAAAATGTTATAATGTGCGCATTATTTAATTGTATGGGCAGCATTAATGGGGTACATTTAACACTCAATTTCATTAAACACGCAATTGCGTGTTTAATATGGTTATTAAACACGCTAATTCGCGCTTTAATTTCTAAACTAACGATTTATCAATAAAAACATATTTCTTTTGCCACCTTCTGCTGATTTTTGGATTTTCAGCCGAAACTATGCATTTTCAGGAAAAAGCAAAGCTGATTTGTATTATTCTTCATGATGTGGAAAATTCTTTAGTGTATAAAAAATGGCGCTAGCTTTGCTAGGAGCGCTTCTGTTATTTTTTCAATGTGTCCTTGTTTTTGCCACAAATTTGCCCATAACTGACCAATCGTCCATAATAGACCCATACTATCTTATATTATTTTTATCTTCTTCGAGGGTTGAAAATAAAGTATAAAATATAGGATGTTCCATTTAAAAAAACATAACTTTGTTCTGTTATGTATATTGGGACACCCTGTACAAAAACATACATATTTTTAAAATATGTAGAATAAGTGTGGGTACCAGTTCAAGAAAACTAGAAGTTGATATCTCAAATAGCAAATAAGTTATGGGGCTTTTGCAGATCCCTGGGTAACCCGGTATATCTTACCTTATTGAATCAAACCAATTTCTCATTCGCGAATCACTTACTTCCAATAGTGAAGCATAATCTGAAGTTTTCCATAATTAATGAGCAGTTCCACTTCGCTTTTCCTTCATTAACTAATTTGATATAATATAAATACTTGTTTCTCTATTTACTTCAAGTTTGAAAGTGATTAGTACATAGTTCAAAATATAATCACTATCTGATAAACAAGTGTGATATTAACAAAGATAGTATTCTTTATTTCAATTTCTAAAATATTCATTTTAATAAATATTGAGCGTTTCAATATGTCGATGAGTTTAATAAATCGAAAAAAAAGTTTCTACAAACGATAAATGTTGGTAAATTAAAGTGAATAAATGTCCATTAAAAATTAAAAAGAAAACATTATTTTAATCAATTTATAAGATTGTTTTAATCTATGACATATTCTACAAGTTACATTTTTTTTAAATCGAACGAAATTGAAAATGCACTTTATTTTATTAAAAATAATTTCAAAATCTATGACATGAGGTTAATTTTTTTCCTCCGTAACAGAAATACTCGACGTATTGTGATACCTCCCTTTTTTGGGACTACCTGCGCTTCGCCGTACCCGAAAAAGGGGCTGCATGGTCTTGACCGTAAACTATGAAATGTCGTCGGGGGCCTCGTGCCGATCGGCAATTGCCCTGACATTTTTATGAGCCAGTGGTGATTATCACTTACCCCAACAAACTACCCCGCCCATAAAATTGTGTGGCAAAAATGTCCAGGTCGCTTTTAAATGTACATCAAGCGTTGTGTAAACTCGGATGAAACTGACGTTTAAAATGTCAAAATTATGAAAGATGGAAAAATTATGATACAGGGTGTCAATTTGAAAACTTTTAATGCGAATATCTGTGAAAATAAGAGAGTTAGAAAAACGCAATTTGGTACAAATGTTATTCAGGTAGGGGGAACTAGAACCACCATATTTTGATTATGGGGTGAGTGACCCCTTGGGCCTCAATCACCCTACCCCCAAAATTTTAAATGGCATCACCTCTTTATATTAATAGCCCATCTCGTATATTAGCAATCAAATTAAATATTCTCTTTAAAAAATACACACACTTTGCGTCAAAATATTCAGTTAAAAATTCACTTGAACTTTCCAATCAATTAAAATCAATAACAACCCCAAAAGGCTCAAAACTTGTTTCGTTTGATGTCACCAGCATGTTTTCAAATATCCCAACTAATGAATGCCTCGAAATTATCCAGAATATGTTAGATAAATTAAATATTGTTATCATTACTAAATCAACTTTATGAGGCATTCGAAGTGTGTTTACAACAAAATTATCTCCAATTTAATCATCAATTCTACCAACAAACTACAGGACTAGCAATGGGTTCGCCTTTGAGCCCCCTATTAGAATGAATTATTCATGGCACATTTGGAAGAAAACATTTTTAGACTAAGCAATAATCCCCTCGTTAATCTGTTAAACGAGCAGACCGATTTAATGTACTCACCGCTTTTCAAAATTCTTTAATCTCTTAATTATGTTTAAATCATTGCACTTGTTTACTGTAAACCATTTTGTTACCCTCACCCTATTCTCATACTGATATAAATGTAACTTCTTCCATTAATTGTTTCACTTGATAATGACAGTAAAACGTCGAAACTTAAGTCGTGATATGTATGTATATGTAATATTTGCACACACATCAAATAAATTGTGGTAAAAAACATAGTAAGTGTTTTATTCAGTGATTCTATAATGAATTCCCACGTAGTAACGGTCGTAACCATCACCATGATTACAATACCGATTTTTTTCATTATTTTTTCCATACTCTCGAAGTAATCCCCGCCAACGTATCATTGAGTTAATCCGCCATTTTTACAGCACTCGGTATAACTACTAGTTATTTAAGCAACAAGGAACGTAAGGACGTATTAACGTTTGAGGTAGGCGAATACGAGCCGAGGCGGAGCCGAGGTAGGCGAATACGAGCCGAGGCGGAGCCGAGGCTCGTCGCCTGCCGGAAATGTTAATTGTCATTACGTTCCGTGTTGCTTATTAAATTTTTTCCGCTACCGGAAATATAACACTTAAAAAATATCGGAAAATATTCTAAAATACGGCTTGTAACATTTGGGATTCAAATGTTTATAATCACCTATGCGTCCTATGGCAACCCAGCAACCGAGAAAACAATGTCGAATTTTGTTTGTTCGTGTCAATCCAGTGACAGTTTTTGCGGGCATGGGTGCAAACGAAGCTGCGAATATTGCGTGTTAGAACCTGTTACCGACAAAATCGAAAAAGGTATGTGCCCTGTTACGACTCTTTTAAGCAGTGGTTATTTAAAATGGATGCCGATGCTATAGGTATAGACGAAAATGTTTTACTCGCCTATATGTTGGAGCGTTACGTTTCTGTTTATTATTTTCCTAGGTCCGTAAGTAAAAATTAAGTTCCGTCGTCAAGGACAACAAACACCACGAATGTTATCAGCCACTTACGGTACCTGTAACCATAGATGCAATGCGTATTTACGTTGTCGGTAGCGGAAAAAAGTAATTAAGTATTTTCTTGTATTCTTAGAGAACTAATTGTGAAGTTGTGTTATATAATGGCATAGAAAACTATGAAAAACTTAAAAAGTATGATTCGTTTAAAGTTCGTAATTGTGACAAGCCGCCATAGCCTGTCTTCCAAGAATTTTGTTTGTGCACTGAAGAAATTGTTATTATATACTTGTATTTTGTTTCAGGTAAGCTGATATTTAGCGCCGGCTTGGTGAACACAGTAAGTAATGCAGTAAAGGTTTTCATTCTTATCCTGCGGAGCGTAAAAGAGTCATAAAGCATTTACTTGGTCTGCCATCTTCATGATAATTCCAGAAAAAAATGAGTAACGCGGCGTTATCTTACATTAGTTTGCATTTCGCAATTTTATTTGATTATGTTCATTTTATGTTAAACTAATTTTTAGGATCATAATGTAAGAATAACTCCATAATGCATTAGTTACATTAGATACGAATCATAACACCTTCTATTTATTATAATTATTCTCAATGGCTTGCATAATGTGCTGTTTATGACTTGATGTTGCTAAGCAACAATAATCAACATTCACATTCATTTGAGTAGCTGTGTCAATTTTGACAAGTAGTCAGTTTATTCCATATGATTACTCAAGTTTATCTTTTGTACGGCAATATTACATTATTATACATAATTTAATAAGAGAGTATATTGTGGCACGGGTGGGATTGGAGCACGGCTCGCGCAGCTACGCACTCGTTGCATTTCCATCGTTGGGATTCGCATTCGTGGCGTTCATAAAACATGCACCACTTATTATATTACCCTCGAAAATATATGAGGAGTTGAACTGCAAAACTCAACTAACCCAATTTTGGGCCAAAATGAGCTTGGTATCGATTCTTACTGTCCAATCATAGATAAATCCGAATATGTGTGAATTACCTTTCAAAACGCAACAAATAATATTTAAAAATGCGGCTAAACATTAATTTTTTTAAGCAACAAATACACTTCCTGAACGTTTTTCGCGGTTTCTGAACAAATTATAAAAGTGGATTTGTAGAGTTTTGCAGTTCAACTCCTCATTTGTACTTTTCACCGCTTCACGAATAATATTGCTGCTTAGGACAGTATTGATAACCTGAACGATTTAGTACGTTTGCATCCAGTTTTCCGTTTCGAATTCTGACAGGACAGCAACAACTTGTTACCACTTGTTTGTTTTTTATCATCAGTTTGATCGGACATAGCCCCTAGTGATTTGCTTGCATCTTATTTGCAGAAATACTCTTTATGCACAAAACCTACTTTTAATGCTGCCTGCAGTACTTTTAGTGCTGCCCGTGATCCTGGCCAATAAAATTCAATTTGAATGTTATCTTTGATAAATTATGTTATCTTTGATAAATTATGTTATCAATGATAAATCGTTAAACTTTTGAAGAAAAACAATTTTACTACACGCTTTTACGCTGTGTTAACATTTATTATCATTAACATCTTTTAGCAAACGAAATTAAAATTCTGCAAAATAATTACTTTGTTTATTTCATTTAAGATAAGCTACGGTTATTTAGGTACCCACTTAATTCCCGTAAAACTTGCTGCGTGTGCTTTATTAATTTTGTTTTAAGTGTCAAGTGAGTTTTATCTGGCCTCTGCTTCCCGCCAAAACCCGTTAGGCGTTTAAGGTAATTGGTTATTAAAGATACTGATGAGAAGATGTATGAGCGGAAGAGCAGCCTCTGCGTTAATTAATAGATGATTATGCAGAAAAAACATCAATTGCGGTATTAAAGTGTTGAGGACAGAAGGTCGTTGCCATTAACTATCTTCTTACAAAATATATAATGAAATAATATTTTAATCTACTAATAACTTAATAGCTTAATAACATGGTTATTATAATTATTATAATGCGCTAGTAACACATCAATATACTTGTGACCGTATTTTGAATAAAATTATAATAGTTACTTTTCTACTCCCAGATTTTAATATATCAATTATAAATTCAATAGCTGCATTTTAACGGTAGGTGTACAGTATAATTGGTAGTACAAAACAAATCATTTTGAGTGATTTATAATTACTCAAAATTCTTCCATATAATAAAACACTTTGACTTTGTTGGTATAACACAAATTTTATTTTATTGTTGACTATAGTTTCGGCAACTCAACTTGCCATTAACAAAACATAAACACTTTATGTTTTGTTAATGGCAAGTTGAGTTGCCGAAACTATAGTCAACAATAAAATAAAATTTGTGTTATACCAACAAAGTAAAAGTGTTTTATTATATTTACAACATGTATAACGAAGTAGAAGCCTCCACCATAAACAACAAAATTCTTCCATTTACTGTATGTTATTCGGGAATGTACATTAAAAGTAGTTATCTTTGGAAAAACTGAAACCATTAACAACAAAGTTAGGTTTATAGTGTTATTTTCAAAAAGTAATGTAAAGACGAAGTTGATTTTTACGATAATTTACCACATAATAATAGATGCGATAACAGAAAAACGATAATTAATGGGGTAGCTTGACATTACAACAATGTTTTGCATTGTCATAATCGATAACAGAAAAACGGTAATTAGGTGAGTAGCTTTTAAGGTTATAAAAACATGATGTTCATGACGTTACGTCACTGTCATTAAGTTTTAATTTTTACAATTACTCTTGTAGCAAACAAAACTATTCAGCTTGTAATAAACCATAACTTTTCCTGATCCTTATTATTATTTCATTCGATAAATTATCTACCCAAATATACCGCGAGCTTGGATGAATTATCAAAAACACATTTTTTTCGTACCTTTTACCTTTTAGTAATTCATCTCGACATAACATTTGTTGTCTCGAGCTGAAGCTCTCGGTTAATAACCAGACAACAAATGTTATTGTCTCGTTAAATTACTAGGTAACAAGGTACTCAAAAAACTATTTTTTGATAATTAACCTCGATCTAGGTATATTACTACCGATAATTAATAATACCGCCAAAGCGAAATTCTCTAATGTGGCGATTTATTTTTCAATCACCCACCAAAATAGTCAAAACCGAGTCAGTTAGCAGGTACTCGTCCCTCAATTTCATATTTTATTTCTCCCAATGAACTAGAAAAGGATCAGAGATTTGCTTCTACGCTTCAGCGCCCAGTGAGAAATCGCTGAACTATGCCTTGGATATTGAAGGGAGATGAAAGAGACTATCAACGATACCAGCGTTCATGGCGGACATTTTTGAAACCCGGCCAGCTATAGCCTACCGTTAATGTAATTCATTATAATACAGATTGTCATTATGTTTCAAATTTTTAACCAATGGAATAATCATATTAAAATCAAAGTTGCCATATGCATAGCAGAAATATAAAATTTGACAGATGAAGATTATCATTAATAAACAAGCTCGACTGTGAAATTTTCTAACGAAATCAATAAAAAAATATCTGGAGATGATAGTGATATGAAAAACTTAACACCGCCGGAAATAATTGAACGTGCTAATATGAGCCTGTTAAAACCAAAGTGGTGTAAGTCCCATAATCTTAGTTTTGAGATATAAGGCACTAAAGTTGAACTCAATTTAAAAAATCAGCAATACATCCACCTTATTTTTTTCACAATAATAATAATAATATTTATTTCATATCATATAAATACACTGAATTGACAATATATAGTATATGACACATAGTCAAAGAACGAATATATAATTATACTTATATTAATGACTATTTAAGTACTCTTCAACAGAGTAGGGTTCCATGGTACATAAATAAGTGAACACTTTTCTTTTGTAGCAACTAAAACTAGATTCTTCTTTAATGTTCTGTGGTAGATGATTAAAAAACTTCAGTGATGAATAAGTGGGACCCTTTTGAGATTGTGTAAATCGAAATGAGGGATAACGTAATTTTTTTTTGTGTCTAGTTTCATAATCATTACCAACTCATATGCATCAAACTCTGGGCGATGTTTCCACATGAATTTCAAACATTCTTGAATATATATGGCAGTGACTGTAAGGATTCCACACTCCGAAAATTTTGTTCTGCATGATTCATATCTGTTTACTTTAAGCGTAACTCTCAGCACCCTTTTTTGCATGGGGAAGACACGATTATAATTCTATATCTTACCAAGGATTCGAAGTTCCCATGATATATTGTTTTCATTAACTCGACAGGATGGGTAATACTTAAAGTTAAAATTCTCAACATATATATACCGGGTGTGGCACTTAAGACGCCTCGGACCATAGCTCCTTTACGATAAAAGCTATCGAAAAAAATCTAAGAACAAAGTGGTGCATAGTTACCGTCGCTATGTTTTAAAAATATTTCTAATCATCAGTGGCGTGCCGTACTCCAGTGGCGTACCAAACTTATGTTTTTTTAAATGGAATGCCCTATTTTTTATTGCAGATTTGGAAATTGCTCGATGAGTACTTATTTTTTTATCTAACATGTTATACCCTTCACTTTAGCGGTTTCGCTGTTATAACCCCTTCTTTCAAAATTGCGCCCCATTTTTGATATTTTTTTGTAGAGAAACTAATTGACGCCGGCGCCTAAATTTTGAATTGAGGTACAGGTTAAGACCTCGTATACCTTCACATAATTTTTTTTCGGGTAATTTATGGCAAAAAAATAATTTTTGATTGATCTTCGCATGTTGTCATTTTTTCCGAAAATTTCAAATGGCACCCCCCTAAAAAAATTACGGCGTTGTACAGCCAAAACTCTAAATTTTTCATTGGTGTAAAAAAAATTACACATTGCATAACAAAATTTCGGAGAAGAAAGGAATTTCATCGCAAATGTCGGGAAACGTTTTCCGTTCCCAAGTGTGCCATGAGAAAACAAAAGATTGGTAATTGTCAAAGTAAATTATTAGACGTCAGTAGCAGCCATAAGTCATTTTTGATAAACGTTCTAAAAATGTTCCGAACTCAAGAGGAAATGGTTGACATGATATTTATTCTTGGAGAATGTAACAAGAATTGTTTCTTGGCATCACGAGTGTACGCTGCGAGATATCCGCACAGGGCACATCCAAATGAACGTGCGTTTCAAAAAGTGTTGGAGAGATTTACTACTACGGGAAGTGTGAAACGGCCAAGGAGAGTTAGAAAGAAGGCAGTTATTACCGAAAATAATGAACTGCGGTATATCACCAGAAGTTGCGGTTATGCCTCCAGCAGGAAGGTCGTCATTTCGAACATTTAGTTTAAGTTGTTAAATTTTCTTAATCTGCATTTTTCATATCATGTTGAATAAATAGGTACATACTATTATGTTGACCGTATTTGTGTATTTGTTTTGGTACTTTGACAATTACCAATCTTTTGTTTTCTCATGGCACACTTGGGAACGGAAAACGTTTCCCGACATTTGCGATGAAATTCCTTTTTTCTCCGAAATTTTGTTATGCAATGTGTAATTTTTTTTACACCAATGAAAAATTTAGAGTTTTGGCTGTACAACGCCGTAATTTTTTTAGGGGGGTGCCATTTGAAATTTTCGGAAAAAATGACAACATGCGAAGATCAATCAAAAATTATTTTTTTTCCATAAATTACCCGAAAAAAAATAATGTGAAGGTATACGAGGTCTTAACCTGTACCTCAATTCAAAATTTAGGCGCCGGCGTCAATTAGTTTCTCTACAAAAAAATCTCAAAAATGGGGCGCAATTTTGAAAGAAGGGGTTATAACAGCGAAACCGCTAAAGTGAAGGGTATAACATGTTAGATAAAAAAATAAGTACTCGTCGAGCGCTTTCCAAATCTGCAATAAAAAATAGGGCATTCCATTTAAAAAAACATAAGTTTGGTACGCCACTGGAGTACGGCACGCCACTGATGATTAGAAATATTTTTAAAACATAGCGACGGTAACTATGCACCACTTTGTTCTTAGATTTTTTTCGATAGCTTTTATCGTAAAGGAGCTATGGTCCGAGGCGTCTTAAGTGCCACACCCGGTATATATATATATATATATATATATATATATATATATATATATATATATAAGTTAACTTTTGGTTTCGCACTTTAGAGTTTTTAAAAACAATTTTATTTATTAATTATTACATTAAAAGTGAATGATTATATAAAGACGAATATTAATATTGAAATAACTACTACATAGTTTGAATGCTAAGATATGAATGAATTATAATAATAAAATAAAACCTATTTATACAAACTAAATCTACAAGCTAAGCTAATTAACATCTGGCACATGATGTCACCTAATCTGCGCATTAATATTAAATATACATTTCCTATAAATAAAACCTATTATAATTAAACAATCAAATGTCTATTGTGGCCGCCAGGTTACACCTTCCCCCTCAGATTCGACTTATCCCAGAAGGCGAATTATTATCTTGAAGGAGGATTGCTGCTCTTCTTCTTCTTCTTAATTGTTTATATATTGAAATCACTATAACTATTATCACGAAAACATAAAGTAGAAGTGTCCATGCACTAGGTTTGAAGGGTACGAATGTTTCTGGCACAATTGGAATTGGGGAGAACACTGGAACATCCTCTAGTTTAAGTCTTTTAAATTGAATAGTGAAATTGTTTATCTTATCATTGTCTACTTTGAGTTCGGTTGCACTCACTAACACCGGAGTTCCGTTCATTGTTTCTATTTTGGGCACTTTGTAGTTTTTGTAGATAAGATCACACTTATCTGGTTGAATGAGGAAGACTCCTTCTAGATCCTTCGTTTCTTCTTTTCCAGGACATATAATTCTTATTTTTTCTTTCTTGATAAAAACAGCTAAGAATTGGTTTGTAAATGGTACTTTTTCCAAATGATTTTGTTGAATGTCTAATTTTGTATATTTACAATTTTTAGTGGTTCCGTTAATTAGTATCTCCGTTTCACAATCCGCTTTATAGTTCAATATTAAATTATCACTGCATTGAAACTGTTTATTATTACTTAAGCACATTTCTCTTAGAGGCCATGTTTTTGAATCAAATTTTGATTTAAGTAAAATTTTTATATTTGGAATTATCGTTACGTATTTTGATTCAAATTTAAAAGGTATTGGATATATTGAATATAAATCAAATGAATGTTCATAATTAATAGGGAGAGACAAGAAGTAATAAACTTTCGACTCCTTAATTTTACAATTAACTGTTATTACAGATTCAAAATCTAAAATGTTTTCTAATTTCAATTCGGAAGGTAGTTCTTCATTATAGTGAACAGAAATTCTTTGTATTTCCTCAAATAAATCTTGAGGTCTAATTATATCAGGACTCAATGTTTTTAATTTACAAAAAGTTAATGAGTTAATAATTTCTTGTAGTATATTTCCTATTATACCTAAAAGTAGTATAAGTTGATTATATAAGTCTTTTACAACCAGAACATGTTGATGATCGACCTCTGTCTTATATATTGCTTGTAATTGCATAATTCTGGCTTTTAATAAGTTTTGGTTATGTGCGATATCTTGAACTGTATTATTAAAATTTTGAATAATCTTATTATTAGTGCTATAGCCAAATTTTAATTGATTCTGAAAATTATTCTGATTGTTAGCTAAGTGTTTCAGAATTTCGTTAATTCTCTTTTCATCTTGAGCATCCATATTACCACTAATTGTTTTAATAATAGTACCCAAACCATCAATAAAACCTCTCTTTACACGTTTTGATTTAGAATTTAATTGTATTGTTTTAATTTTATTACTTATATCTTTCCAAGAATAATTTAATAATTTTTCGTAATTCTAGAAGTCATTTTTAAATTTAGATATATTACTTGTAGTATCTTTCAAAAACTCATACTGGTAATTTAATTTTTTAATTTCTTCGTAAACAGGACTTAAATCATAATGATGTACCAATACATGTTTTGTTCTTTCCAATTTTGCTAAACCTAATTTTATAGGTAACAGTCCCGTATTTTCCGTAACATTCCTTATTTCAAAAGCGATCACTGGAGTGATGAGTAGTAACCTAGAATTGATTAATTAATTCATTAAAATGACTCAAATGAAGTACCAGGTTCTGAATTATCAAATTTAATTGCATCAAGATAAATAATTATTTGTAAATGAGAGTTTTGGAATATATAGTTCAACATAGCTTTTACTGTTTTATAATTTAGTTTGTCCAAGCCACATCCTAATTTGGGAATCGCCAATTTAGTTATTTGTTTATCTAAACAAAATTGTCTTAAATTGATTAAAGTTTTAAATAAACATTCTAAGGTAGGTTTATCATCAAAATTTTCTTTTGTTATCAAATATAAGATATATCTATTGTCTTCTTTAATATGACAAAGAGAATATAGTTGAGGATTTTGTTTAAACAATTCTCTTACTCTACCAAATCTGATTTTAAATTCTCTCGCTATACCGGCACCCATTTTTAAATCTTTGCTAACACAGTGAGCAAGTGAATAATCCAATGGAGCATGGAATAAATCTTCATTAATTTCTGTTACGTTTTCATTTTCAATAATTTCCTTTTTATTATAATTATTCATAAAAATTCTGAAATCTAAGATATTTCCAAAATTTACTTTCTTTACCCTGGGTCTTTTTATATTAGATAAATGAATTTTACCTCCTTGGTTACGATGACTAATATCAATTTCTGCTGTTTTATGATCAACTCTTATACTCTTAACTTTTTCTTTTTTATATTTATTTTTTGTTTTGGCCTGCTTCTGTTTATTTTGAATAAATATATTTTCAGGTATTTGAGGAATTTCCTCTCGAGTTACATTTTGTCTATCAATAGCTCTAGTTTTATTTTCACTTATTGTTTCATTAATTTTCCCGTATAATAATTTTACTTTTTCTTTATGCATTTGAACATAATTATTAGTAAGAAGAGTTTCCAAATCAATATCTAAAAGAGAATTAGAGTCAATATGACCAGAAATAATTTCACAAGGTTTTAATTTAGTAGTGGAATGTATTGAGTTATTGTAGGCTAATATGGCATAAAGAATTTTAATTTCAACTGGTTCATTTTTATACAAATCTTGATTATTTAATAATCTCATATGTTCAATTATTGTAGAATGTACTCTTTCTACTATTCCATTTGACTCAGGATGTTGTGAACTGATAAAATGAATTTTAATTTTATGCAATGCCAAAAGTTCTCTAATTACAGTATTTTTAAATTCTAGATGGTTATCCGAAATAATTAAATCTGGTATTCCATGATGACAAAAGAACTTAATTAAATTAGTTGCTATTTCTATAGCTTGATAAGAGTTTAATTTATATACTTGTGTGTATTTTGAGAATGCATCAATTATACTAAGAAATTTTACATTTTCCAAAGCTATACAATCTATATGCACAATTTCAAACGGTTTCATTGCTGTCGGTGTATGACTAAATTTTAACTTTAAAGGTTTTCTTTCATATTTAGACACAAGACAAACTTCACAATCATTAATATATTCTTGTATTGTTCTTCTCATGTTTGGCCAATAATAAATTCTTTTTAGTTTTGCTTCCGTTTCATCTATACCACGATGATTAGTTTTTCCTTCATGGTAGTTCTGAATTATTTCTAAAACATCATTTTTATCTTCCACATCATTTAATAAACTTGTACATTTAACCATTTTAATTTTTGAATTTTTAAAATATTTTTGTAAAATATTACTAAACTTTTCATACACTGGATCTTTAAAATAAAGATAATAACTTACATTAGGAACAATATATTCTTTAATAAAGTCAACTACTTCTTGACTAAAATTAGATTTTGAAAATTGAACATGGATACGCATTTTATTTTGATTAAATAGCTTACTTATTTTTGGTTTCGAAGGGGAATAATCTACTTCTGAAATTATCAATTGATTGTCACCAAGATTAACTGGTTTATCTGAAATGGGAATTCCTACAATAGGGTGTTACACTTGAATGAATGGTTGCACCATCATTTGCTATATCATTTATATGTGTATTTTCTGCTGGTTCAACTATTAACGATGAAGGATTATTTGTAACATTTTCAAAATTCTTTAAATATCCTTCTAAATTTGGTCCATACTCTTCATTAATATTTAATTCGATTCTAGAGAGTGCGTCAGCATTTTTATTTAAAGTACCTTTCTTATAAACAATATCATAATCATATTCAGACAATTTTAGTCTCCATCTGACTAATTTTGAATTGGGTTCCTTAATCGACATCAACCATTGGAGAGGCCTATGATCAGTGACTATCTGAAATTTCCCTCCAAATAAATAAGGTCTAAAATATTTAACTGCCCATACTATGGCAAGAAGTTCTTTCTCAATTGTTGAATATTTTGTTTCTGAGTCGTTCAAAGTACGACTAGCATAAGCAATTGGTAAATCAGAACCAATTTTTCCCTGTGTTAAAACAGCGCCTAAAGCCTGATTACTAGCATCTGTTGTCAAAATAAAAGGTCTCGAAAAATCAGGATACTGAAGTAAAGGTTGATTTATTAACACGTTCTTACATAAATTAAAACAATTTTGATAATCAATATCATTAATATTAATAGAAGAATTTTTCTTTAAACATTTCGTCATTGGTTTAGTCAAGTCTGCAAAATTTTTAATAAACTTCCTATAGTAACCTAACAGTCCTAAAAATCCTTTAATTTGTTTTGTCGTTTTAGGAATAGGGTAATTTTGTATTGCGATAATTTTGTCCGGATTCGGTCTGACACCTTCAGGTGTTACAACATGTCCCAAATAAGCTACTTCTTTTTTTAAAAATTCGGATTTATCTAATTGAATTTTAAAATTAGATTCTCTTAATCTATTAAAAACTTCTGTCAGTCTATTGATATGTTCTTGTAAACTTGTCGAAAAAATAATTATATCATCCATATATACTAAGCAATATTCATTTTGTATACCCCTTAAAATATCGTCCATAACTCTTTGAAATGTAGCAGGAGCATTTTTTAATCCAAATGGCATCCTTAAAAATTCGTAATGTCCTCTCTCAGTATTAAAAGCTGTTTTCTGAATGTCACGTTCATCAATCTCAATCTGATGAAAACCCGATGCTAAGTCTAAAGTAGTAAAATATTGAGCTTTGCCTAATTTATCTTACAAGTCCGTAATATTTGGAAGTGGATACCTATCACCTACAGTTTTGTCATTTAGTTTCCTATAGTCAAAGACGACACGCCATTTCCTCTGGCCTGATGCGTCTAACTTTTTTGGCACTATCCAAATAGGAGAAGACCATGGACTAAAAGATGGCCTAATAATGTTTTGTTCCAACATCTCATTAATTTGTTTATTTACCTCGGCTTTGTGTACTTCCGGGTAACGATAAGTTTTAGTAAAAACAGGAACTTCATCTGTTGTGATTATTCTATGTTTAATTCGATTGGTGAAAGTTAAATCATTTTCTTTTATATGAAAAATATCTGAATATTTAAGTACTAAATTTTTTATAACGGCTTTCTCTTCATCATTCATGTGTTCAGATCTTATTTTAGAAAAATCAAATTTAAATTCTTCTGCATTATAAATATTTATATTATTATTATTTTTATTTTTAGGGCATTTTTTATTTAATTTATTATTTGCATTTTGTTGATGGGGCACCACATCATATCCATTGATGGGTGTTACAACAAAAGGTTTTTTCAGGGTTACATCCCTATCTGTATCTGTTTTGTTTACAACAGTACAAAAAGCCCTACCATTTTTTACAACAGTGACACATTCTGGCACTAAAAAGTTTAAAACATTTAATCTCGGTATTACTACTTCACCATTTTTAATATTTTCAATTTCTACTTGTATAACTTGTTGACTTCTAGCCGGAATTAATATTCGCTTAATTACCGGTGAATCATTTAAATTATTATTAATTTCATTATTAAATTTATTATCATTATTACTATTAAAATTATTATTAATACTATTATGATCTATATTTAACACGCCTTGGTCATCCCGAAATTTAAGCGGGATTTCATTATGAGGAGTTATTATTAATTTATTTTTAAAATCAACACACGCATTAATTTTTATCATATTATCGACTCCTAATAAAATATCAAAAGCAGAATGAAAGTCAAATATGTAACATTTCAATTTGGCTGCGAAATTAGTTTTAAATAATGTTTGAAGATTAATGACCACACTATGAGTTCCTTGCGAGGTACCATGAGCACTTGTGACCTCAAACGGATCAATTTTAAATAAATTTTTATTTAATTTCCTCGCCAATCGAGGACTAATAAACGATCTTGTACTTCCAGAATCCATTAATATTTTTAATTTAGTTTCAGGGTCAATAATAAAAGGTAAATTACTAGAATTATTACTTATACCTAAAATTTCAACTGGGGTTTTCCCAAGGCGATTTATCCTAAAAAATTATCTTCAGATTCCTCATTATGACTACTGGCTCTACTAATATTTACGGATGATCTGGGCTCATCCAAATTATGCAAATTATGACGATTTGTGTAAGTTGTAGAGGTCGACATTGGTGTCGGACTTGGTAATCTTATTGAATTTTGTCGTGGTGGTTGATTATTAGCATTTGAATTAAAATTAAAATTTGAATTATTATTGAAATTAGGATTTGGATTATTACCAAAATTTGGGTTAAAATTTGTACGATTTTGATTATAAGAATAATTATTATATGGTCTAAAATTTTGATTTTGAGAATTCATTGGTCTCCCAAATACTTGTCTGTTTGTGGGAAATCTTTGTGGTGGTTGCTGCCTAAATTGAAGATTTATAGGTCGACTCGTAAAATTTTGTTGAACAGGTTGTCTTATAAAATTTTGTTGATTTTGTTGTCTAGGAAATTGATTATTAGATCTATTATTACTTTGAAATTGATTTTGATTATTAAATCTATTATTTTGATTATAATTTGATGAATTAGAATTTCTGTAATTAAACCCATTATTAAAATTATTAAAATTAGACTGATTAAAATTTGATACATTTGGTGTGTCTAAAGTACTTTGAAAATTATTTTCCTCAATTAAATAATTAATTGCCTCTTCTAATGTGTCAGGCTCTCTTAATCTTATAATACTTTGTATATTACCACGAATTCCTCTTAGGAATGTTTTCAATGCCAATTCATCGTAACTACGCTGATGTATACGTTTTTCCGCATCTGGCATTTCAAGTGCAGATAACGAATTAATTTTACTCGACAATTTACTTCTTAATACTTGAATACGCTCGCCAAAATCCAAATACTTTTCATTTTTCATTGGTCTTAAATTAATTAATTCTTGAACTATACTGTCATAGTTTCGCAAATCACCAAACCTTTGCCTCAAATGGTTTCTAATTTCAGGCCAATTATCCAGTTCTGCTCGCGAACCTATTGTAATCAACGCCCTATCTTTTAGTTTACTTATTATCGCATTCATTAAATAACTATTGACTAAATTATCATTCAAAGGTCTAAACTGAGCCAACACGGCCTCACACCGTGAGAAAAAAATTTCAGTGAGTTCGTTACTTCCGTCGAAGGAAGGGATTGTATCGACATTTAATTTTAATAATTGATAATTTACGTTTTCCATTTTTAAATTTGAATTTATTTCTAAATGATCTAAACTATTAATTAATTCTTCAAGTACGAAGTTAATAGGAGAATGAATACGAATTGGGGAATTATTAATTATTAAAGGTGAATCTGAATCAGAAGACGTATCACTCGCGTACATAAAATTATTTCACGAACAATTAAAATATAAAAAAAACCTCTAAAAAAAAACTCTGTGCTTACCACTTAACAAAAATCACGCTGTCCATGTCCTGATGTTTCCTCAGGGTTGTGGAACTGGTGAAATGATGTCCCTCGTTGTAATGCTGCCCTCGGAGCTTGATTTCTCGATAGTTGGAGAACTCTCTGGTGCTGCGACATGGAACTATTCGAATCTCCAATAAACCATTAAAATGGACGAAGCACTATCTGATATCCTCTCAGGTGTAACTTCTTAGGAGATCCTACCGACTGCGCCAGTTAACTTTTGGTTTTGCACTTTAGAGTTTTTAAAAACAATTTTATTTATTAATTATTACATTAAAAGTGAATGATTATATAAAGACGAATATTAATATTGAAATAACTACTACATAGTTTGAATGCTAAGATATGAATGAATTATAATAATAAAATAAAACCTATTTATACAAACTAAATCTACAAGCTAAGCTAATTAACATCTGGCACATGATGTCACCTAATCTGCGCATTAATATTAAATATACATTTCCTATAAATAAAACCTATTATAATTAAACAATCAAATGTCTATTGTGGCCGCCAGGTTACATATATATATATATATATATATATATATATATATATATATATATATATATATATATATAGCTTTTCTCAATCTTAAACACAGATCATTAATATGTTCTTACCATTTCAGGTTTTGATTAATTTTAATACCAAGAAACTTGATATCCGAAACAAACTTATAAGTTGTATTATTTGCTTGTAGTGACTTAGGTGTTTCTAAAGAGTTATTTAATTTAAATAGAATACGTGTTATCAGCATTTAAAACTAATTGGTTATTTTGGAACCATATTTTCAATGAAAGAAGTATATGAGTAGCATTAAGTTTTAAATCCATAAAATCAGATGCTCTAGTTATTAGATTTGTATCATCTGCAAAATTTAATAACTTAATAAGAAGGAAGTAACTTAAATTTTAAGACCATGTAGAAAAGGATAGGACAATTTTTTCTCTGATAAACAATTAAATATATATGCCTAAGTGACCTACACCACTTTTCCAGTAAACAAATGTTTAATTAGCGGATTGATTAAAACAGCAATATTCTTTAAGAAATTATAAAATTTATTACAAACAATACAAAACAACAAAAATTGTAATTTAGGCACTGTTAAAGTAAAAAATCATGGGGGCCTTCTACATCATTGTTCAGTCTGCTCGTCGGCTTCTGCTAGAGGCCCAATGTCTTCAACGGTATCAGATGTCTGAAGTTGTAGGAAAAATTCCTGGCTGATCAGAGGGATGAAGCAGATCTATCATATCTTTCTTTTTAGCATTTGTGACGGGGAGCACTCCATCATAGAGTTTGTCCATGGGGATTGAGGAAAGAGACACTGGCCGCCCACGTTTCTTTGTTGATGTGATGTCCAATTCAGAAAAGGGCTTGTCCTTCATGAGTGTTTCTTTAAAGAAGATTGTGAAAGGGTGACTCTTTTTGTATCGCAGCCACTGAATTTTGAGCCATTTTATTGGCAGTTCATTGGAGTCACTTTTCCTTCTGGTCACAATCTTTTCTAGATTTTTTGTTGAAAAAAAAAATCGTCACGGGTCATCACTGTCAAATGAAATTGGTTTTTCTTTCTGGCCTGGATGATTACTTCATACCAGTCATTATGGCAGTAGATTTGCTTAGTTTTACTGCGATTTTCAATGCTTGCAAAATGACAGTCATTTGGAAGGTATGAAGGTATCACTCTGCATGAATTTTTGGTCGATAACACAGACCTCTCCACTTTTTTCACCTTGAAGAAACCTCATTAAGATCAGATCTGACCTGTACAACTGTCGCTGTACATTACTACATGTTTGGCTGAAGATGCTCTTGTATGTATGTGTTTTACAACACATGCTCCGATTTCCTGAGATCCCCGAGATCCAACAGTCTCATCCCAGCAGTGCATAAAGCCTACTTTAGAAGACAACTCATGACAACCGAGATTGTACAAGTAGCAGTTTCGTTTGTAATATGCGATTTGGCAAGTTAGTTTAGGGAATGCTAATGACTTTTCAAAATCAAACGTAAAAACGTTTAGTGTAACTCATGTTCTACTTTCAATGTGCTTTTTTGTTCTTCGTCTAATATGTTATCAATCTTATATATAAGAAATCTTTATTATCAGTATATGTGGATACTATGGTCGATATTCTTTACAAGATATTGTATGATGCCATTGAAATGTTTTCTCCTACTAAATGTGTTAGACTTTCTACATTCCCACCCTGGTTTAACAAAGATTTGATCAAATTAATCAATGATAAAAAAAGTGCACATAAAAAATATAAGCAGAGTCAAACCTCGGTTAATTACCAGAAGTTCAAATTGCTGCGATCCCGTTGTAATCATTTAAGAGAGTACTTATATAATAAATATATTGAGTCCGTTAATAGCAGCATTCATCAGAATCCTAAGAAGTTTTGGAATTTTGTAAAAACCACTAACGGCGATTTTGATTTTCCCAGTGTCATGCATTATAATGATCTATCCAGTTACGAGGGTTCACAATGTGTAAATCTTTTTGCAAATTTTTTCTCAACAGTTTATAATTATGACACACCCTTACAAGTACCGACATTTTGCTATGAGCATGAAGTAATACATTCACCAATTACTATTTCTCAAGTGGAAATATTTAATGCCATTAACTCTTTAAAATCAAGTAACAGTTCAGGTCCAGATGGTGTACCTAATAACTTTCTTAAAAACTGTGTTTATTCTTTAACTTTACCTGTATTTATTATTTTTAATCACTCCCTCGGTACAAGTTCGTTTCCATATCTTTGGAAAAGGAGTTACATTACACCTATTTTCAAATCTGGAAGTAGGAATAACATCTCTGATTATCGGGGTATTTCTATTCAATCAGCAATACCCAAACTATTCGATGGACTGATATCCGTCAAATTACATTGGATGAGCAAAAATATCTTAATTGATGAACAACATGGCTTTCGTACCGGTCGATCTACTACTACGAACTTATTGGTTTATGAATCATTTATCATTAATGCCTTGGAAAATAAGAATTCTGTCGATGCCATCTATACAGATTTTTCCAAGGCATTTGATAAAGTTAATCATGCTGTGTTAATTTCTAAATTGTATTCTCTGGGATTCCATGAATCCGTTGTTAAATGGATTAATAGTTTTTTGAATGATCGCAGTCAATGTGTCAAAATTAAAAATCATATCTCTGATGTTATTCTTGTTCCATCGGGTGTGCCACAGGGATCGCATTGTGGGCCCTTACTATTTCTTCTATTTATCAATGATATTTCGCAAGCAATTTGTAACTCGAATTTTCTGTTGTTTGCCGATGACTTGAAATTGTATAAGGAAATTAAATCACTCAACGATTGTTTATTACTTCAAGTAGATATCACTTCTATCCACAACTGGTGTTGTCAGAATTATTTATTTTTCAACACTAATAAATGTAAATCTATTACTTTTTCCCGCAAGAAGTCTCCGTACAGTTTTAATTATGAAATTAACAACAATATACTTGTAAAGGTGTATGAAATTAAAGACTTAGGTATATTGTTCAACTCCAAAGTGTCATTTGAAGATCACATCAACTATATTTGTAATCGTGCTTCGAGAATGTTGGGCTATATAAAGAGAATGTCTAAGGATTTGTCACACTCTTCTTACAAAATAGTTTACATGGCATTTGTTCGATCACATCTAGAGTATGCCTCTTGTATATGGTCTCCACATCAGATTATTTATAAAAATCAAATTGAACATATACAAAATAGATTCTTAAAATCAATTTCATACAAACTAGGTTATAGCACAAATATCGACCTTGAAGTAATAAGATCCAGTCTACATATTGATCATCTTTGCTGCAGAAGATTTTTTGCAGATATGTCGACTTTTTTTAAAATTATTAGCCGAGATATTAAATGTTCTGAACTTCTCTCTCTAGTGGATTTTTACGTAAAATATAACAATCGCGCAATTCGGCACCCCCCACTATTTCGTGTAGCATTCCATAGTACAAACTATGGTTTAAATAACCCAATCACACGCTTTATGCGTACCTCGAATTCACTTTCGCTTAATCCTAATTTTAACATTTTCTCTTGTTCTCACCGGGAGTTTATGCGCTCAATTAAATTTACAGGATATTGTTCACATTAGTTTATTTTAGGTTAGGTCAGTTATTAGTTAAGTGTAGTTCTAAATTTATACTTGTAATAATTTTAATCAATGTACATTTATGTTAAAATGGTTAAACCGTTTAATAAACATTATTATTATTATTATTATTATTATAATTGCATTTAGTACATTTTTTTTATACCTACAGTTACAATTTTTCAAATGTTAATTCCTGATAAGGGCTATCGACCTTAGGTCTTTCCGCCCATATCAATCTTATTTTTGTAGATATCACACTTTGTGCAGGTGTCTTTGTGGGGTTGATGGAAATGAAGATTGAATTCTCTATTGAATGTTCTACGGTAGATAGAAATACTTGACTGGTATTATAATAATAATAATAATAATAATAATAATAAACTTTATTTCTCATTTATAAACATTACATAAATACTTCATAATGGATAAGTGAGAAAGTGCGTCAGGTAACAATATGCTAATTAATAATACATTTTAATGTATCTAAAGATGGAGTAATATTTCCTAGGTACCTCATATATACATGTAAAAATCAAAGCAGATATTCAGTAATACTATACAGTTCTTTAGTACATAAGAATTGGTATAAATGTTTGTTAAACTTTTTTGTACAGTTAATGCTTTTAAGCCAGTCGGGTAATTTATTAAAAAATATAATACTATTATAATGTAGTCCTTTTTGCGTCCGTGTTAAACGATGCTTGGGAATATTATAATTCATTTTAAATCTCGTTTCATAATTGTGATCGATTTCATTTTTCCTATACATTTCTTTGTTCTTAGTTAGAAACATAATACACTCATAGATATAAATTGCGTATATTGTTAGTAAATTATATTTTTGAAAATATCCTCGACATGACGTGCGTGTGCCCAAGTTGTACATAATGCGAATTATTCGTTTCTGTGCCATAAATACTCGATTCATTTCTTTGCCTTTGCCCCAAATAACAACTCCAAATCTCATGTTTGCCACAAAAACATTGAAGTACATTGTTCTCAATGAATCCATGTCCAACATGCTTTTCAGTTTTCTAAAGGCGTAACATATACCACTAAGTTTGTTACAAAGTGTGTTAATATGTTGATCGAAAGAGAGATATTCATCTAACTCCACCCCCAACAGTTTAACACATGAATCAGTTGAAAATTTAATATTATTTATTTCAATAAAATTTGGCGTGGGAATACTTTTATTGGTTTTAAAAATGACGCATTTTGTTTTATTAGCATTTAATGAGAACTTATTTGTTTTAAACCACTGATCGAGTATAGTGAAATATTTTTCACATTCCTGTTTAATTACAGGGTAGTCAGAGCCTCTAATGATGATAGTGGTGTCATCGGCGTATGTTATAATTGTGTGTTCGCAATTTTGTATTTGAGTGCCAATGTCATTCATATATATAATGAATAGCAGTGGTCCCAAGATACTACCCTGCGGTATGCCTCGTTTGACCATCTCACTATTCGACCTCACCTCCACTCCGTCAACATTGAGTTTAACTATTTGTTGGCGATTTGTTAAATATGATTTGAACCAAGAGAGAGCGCTGCCCCTAACTCCATAGCGTTCTAACTTATTAAGGAGTATGGTATGATCAATGCTATCAAAAGCTTTTGATAGGTCAAGAAACATACCGCAGGTAATATCTTTGCTTTCCAGCGCCAATAATATATTATTTGTGCACTCATAGAGAGCAGTTTCAATACTTCTGCCTGGTAAAAAGCCATGCTGACAGTTGTTGATTAAGTTGCAGGTTCTAAAGAAATTGAATAAACGAGTATAGACTAATTGTTCCAATATTTTTGAGAAAGATATGAGGACACTAATTGGGCGATAATGTTTAAGTATATTAGGATCGCCATTCTTATATATTGGTGTAATAAGTGCTGTTTTAAAAGCTTCTGGAAAAATTCCACATTCGATAGATTTATTTACGATATGTAATAGTGGAGTTATTATACATTCTAGACTTGCCATTATTAAATGCATGGGAATATCATCAGCACCTGAGCTGTTTATATTTTTCATGCTTAGGATAGAATTCCGAAGTTCAGATTCTGTGACGGGAAACATGAAAAATGATTTATGGTTTTCTGTATAACTATACTGCTGGTCAGTATGATTTGTATCGCCTAAATTATCCGCAATGTTAACAAACAATTTATTAAACATATTGACTATGTCTTCATTTTTATCAACATTTGGAATAGTATTATGGACTACAGCTTTTCCCCGTTCCTTATTTATTATTTTCCACATTTCCCTACTTTTATTTTTAGAAGAATTTATTTTATTACGAAAGTATTGCTTCTTATTAGATAATAACAGTTCATTGTAAAGTTTTTGGTAATGTTTAAAAATATCTTTGAAACCAGCATCAAATTTCGACAACATCTGAAACATTGACAATTTATGTTTTAGATCTAATATTTCAGGAGTTATGTATGCTATTTTGTGTGAGTGCTTGCAGATTTGTTTTTTAATTTTTGGAAAATACGCATTAACATACATGTAGAACGTATTTAAAAATATATCACAACTACCATTTACATCATTTGACGAAAGTACATTATTCCAATTTTCTTGTGATATATTATTTTTAAAATTGTCTATGTTAGTCGGAGTAAAAGATCTGAATTCACGAAAATGTTTCTTCAAAGACTCACTCTCCGTCTTTACGCCTAATAATAATGAACAATGGTCCGAGAATCCCTGATGTGACACATGTGTCTCATATATAAAACAATTCATAAAATGGTCGTTAATAATAATATTATCAATACAGGTGCTCGAATGTGATACAATTCTTGTAGGTTCAGTAATAATTAGTTGAGACCCAAATGATGTTATGATGTTACAAAATCGGGAAGAAATGCCACATTTCACAAGCGTATTTATGTTAAAGTCTCCGGTTACAATATACGGGTAATCTTGTTTATTGAGTTTATCTAGTAATATTTCTAGTTTGATCAAAAATAGATCTATATCACCTAGAGGAGATCTGTATACACAGATAATAACGCACTTTACATTCAAAATATTAATCCATACCGCACACATTTCAAAAACTAAGTTTTCCGCTAACGAAAATTGTACAGTACCGTATTTTTTAACAGAATTGTGGACATATATAGCGGATCCTCCATGATGCTTTGATGCTCTACAGAATCCATCGACCAGACAGTAGTTTTCAATGTTAGAACTCTTTAGCTCTAGATTACTTAGCCAGTGTTCTGTTATACAGATGACTTTACTGTTTATCATGTTGACTGCCAATTCTAATTCATTTATGCTCGTATTCAGACATTGCACATTATGATAATATATATTAAATATCGCTTTGTTGTCTTTCTTGATATTATGTTTCGGATCACTAGTAACTACATATGTGGTTTCCTTTTGTTTATTAGTTCCTCTTGGTTCGGACGGAATAAAAAACGGTTGATGATAGCATTTTTTGGCCATATTTTTGGTTGAAGTATGTCTTCACATTACGTCTCGGTCATTACAGTATGTTTTGTACAAGTTGTACATCAGACGTATATTTAAATATTCTGGCAAATAACTTCGATTAGGGTTATGAGACCTTGTATAATGTGATTGGTAGCTAGGGTAGGACGATATGTGCTGCCTTACAACTGCCATCTGATCTTCAGGAATTTTATTAATAGCAACTCGTTTTCCCCGTTTATCTGTACCTTTAATACTCTGGTCATTCTACCATCAGAGACCTGGTATGTGTTAAGAAAGTATTTTTTACAAACCTTTACGCTTGTACCATTCAGAAGTATTACATGGAAGTGATTAATGGTAGACTTAGCTACTCTAATGCTGCTTCTGGGACGGTGACGATCTGGTGCTTGTTGTTTAACTAAGCCATATAAAAAAGCATTTTGTGTAGAGAAATTACCTATTTTCTAGAACATGTTAAAAGCATTTTGGCGAGCTTGAATAGAAACTTTTTCTAAGCACTTATTTTTGCAGTTGCAATTGATGTTTCGAAAAGTGTTTGCCTCAACTTCCTTACCTTTAGCAGTCTTGTAACATTCTCCTAATTTCCTCCTTTTTTTACGTTGCTCCTTCTTACCCATACCCTTTGCCCTTTTTTGGAATCGTTGCTTTGGTAAAGCCTCTTCATCACCTGAAAGAATGAAAAATTCGTGAAATTATTTTAATAATATAGATACTAGCAATAGGTTATAAAGTAAACATATCCTAACCTCAAAGTTTGTTTTGTATTAACAATGAAAAACAAACTCACTGATTTACTGTAGTATATAATACTGGTATTGGAGAAAGCATTAAAAGATTTAGACATATACTTAGTAACTGGAATTAAGAACAAAACAAAATAAAATACTTACCAGAAAGTTCACTTTCTGTTGGGAGATATTCATTACTTGAGGCATTATATCTCAGTAAACTTGGCTCACTGCTGTCATCACTACTTTAAGAATCCATAATGAATCTATTAAATTTATCTATTAATCACAGAAACTCTAAATCACTACAAGAAACTGTGCTTTCAACAACCATGTGAGTCAACCATCATACTCCAGTGACATCTCATAGTGGAAATAAGGTGTAAGTCCCAGTTACACCACTTTTCCATTAAACCAATAAATGGCTCTAGAGTATGCTTCAACTTGTGCTGCTATCTGTACAATCCCCATGTGAACTAGGACTTACTCCATCATTCCATTTAACAGATCTTTGAATGGAGATTCCATTTCCATAAAAAACAGAAATTTGAAAAAAAATTACTTATACCACTTTGGTTTTAACAGGCTCGTATAACGGCAGACATTTTTTTGCTGCAGAAATCACGAAAAATGTACGAAACATTTTATTCATAATTTATGGATTGGAGGACTAGAAACAAGGTTGCCAGTTTTTCTGAAAACATTTTAATTATTTTAATGAATTGACTAAAAAGTTTAAATCCTCGTTTATGGACCCACTATTCGGTTTTAAAATCTTCCTTGTCTAAACATAAAATGGACATAAGTCAATTTTCTATATTACATTACATTAAAGAGAATATCTGAAGGAGTATAATGCCAAAAAGCTAAGACATTTTCTACAAACGACGTAAAGATTATGGGAGCATGCAGAAGACACTAATTGAAACTTAGTGACGTGTCCAATTTCGACTGCACTCGTTTGATATTAATAAATGATACTGTGAGGACACCATATACATAGGCATGGTAATCAGGGGAAACCGGAGAAATAACATAAGATATAAAAATATATTGACACAACAAGATATTTCTGTAATAAAACTTAAATAGATTGGAGAAATATAGAAGTAGCCTTTTAATTAATACAAGTCTACGCTACATTGGTGATACCGTCTTTGAACCGCAAGAATCGAAGCCAATCTACAACCGCTGAGTTCTTGCAAGGAATCAGGATCCTGGGATGCCTACGATACCATCTGGGATTCTCCCTGACACTGGCAGCGACGTCACCGCCCCCCCCCCTTGCTTTCTTTAAAAACAAATCACTGCCTTAACACAAAAGTCGATAAGTTGTCGATTCAAGTCTCAAGTTTTGCGAAGAATAGAAGCCGTTTTTAAATCAACACGCAATAGCAACAGTGATAATACATCGGGCATTCATTGGTATCACCAGAAGTATGCAGAGAAGGCCAGCAAATGCGCTCCCCCTTGCGAATGGGGAAACGGGCAGCGACAGGGCTAATGTCAACCCATTGTACTGCCATTACCCCAGCTCATTTGCATTTCGTTCGCGACACAATGTCTGGCACTAATTTTTTAGTCGACACTGGTGCCCAGATAAGTAAGCATCTTAGCAGTCGATCTGACACTCATCATCGCGACAAATTTTCGTTGACAACGGTAAATGGTATTGTAACACCCACGTTTGGGCAAACAAAATAGATTATTAATATCGGCCTGAAAGTAAATTTCACATGGCACTTTGAGTTAGCGCAAGTGAATCATTTAATCCTTGGCATTGATTTCCTTCAGCATTTCAAAATCATGGTTGACGTTTTCCGTAACCGATTGTTGAGAAATGCATACGGAGCTAATGAACTAAATTCTATACCAACATAAAATTTCATACTATTCAAAATTGCTGCATCAATTTCCTAGCCTAACAAACCCTTTCAATTTAACAGACCCAATAAAACATGATGTTGCGCATCACATCGTTACTATGAGTCCTCCTGTTTTTGCTAAACCAGGTTACCTCCGCACAAGTACCAGACGGCGAAGAACGAGTTTGACAAGCTTCTCAAATTTGGTTTCTTACGGCTTTCAGCAAGTCCTTGGGCTACGCCTTTGCACATGGTTGCGAAATCAGATAGTACTTAGCGCCCCTGCGGAGACTACCGAAGTTTAAACAGGGTAACAACTCCAGACCGATATCCCTTGCCTCTCTTACACGATTTCGCGAATATCTGTTGTGGCTGCCCGTTATTTTTCACAATTGATCTGGTTAAGGGTAGGGTATTGGTTAAAATGTTCCACTCATTCTCGCTAGGCGGCGATAGTGCATACCGCGACTGTTCTTTCCTTTTTCAACTGCGCGGCGGAAACGCCCGAAGAGCCGCTAAAAATGACAGGTCCGCAAGAATTTGTCACCAAGCCCTCCGGCGGCCCACCCCAGAGAACTCCAGGGTGTTAATCACCCATATCGAATTTCGAGAATACCAAAAAAAGGGAAATTTACAATGAACGAGGGTTGGGTTTGATTACCTGCAACACCATTGAGGAGTGTATATGTAATAGTTTAAATAATCGCAATACTGACTATACTTATTTGATTAAATAATTAGCAATTATTAGTAAACACTCTATTTTATTTTAAATATGGATATTTATATACAGAATGGTGAAAAAGTTCAGAAAAAAATTCATAACAGCTTAGCAGGTCGATTTTTGTTCATTATTGCGCACTTTTTGACGTGCTCAAAAATATTGTGACGTTACTAGTGTTTGACGAGCAACTTTTGCAGAGCTCTTACTGTGGATTTTGAAATTTTAACTCTTTCGTGGTGTTATTGATTGAACAAATCGCATGATTCCTCACAAGTTCTTAGCCTATCGCCATATTCCATCATCATTCATAACTATTATTTCTTGTTCAGTCAAATGCACCATTTTGAGTTAATTTTAGAAGTAAAAACTTTTTAATTTAAACTTAAACTTGTTAACATGAGTGCGTTTTTGCATTCGCAGTCGGCACGAGTCAAAGACGACCGATTGCAATCGCAAAAATTGATGCATGTGGGGCATTCGGAAGAATATCGCTCGATTTTAGAAGAATGTAATGGAAGTAATATTTATGAAATTTATAAATTCAATTTTGAAGAAGTAAGCTGTGTAACTATGACATAACCAAAAAGAAACGTCAAATAATTTTATAACTAATCGGTTATTATTACAATCTCGCAACACTTTGACAAAAAAAATAATAGAAGCGAGTTACCTTAGCAATAAAAAGTTGAAACTATCAGTTTAAAATAAACTAGTCTTAGCTTTGACAGAAGTGAAAATTTGCCGTAGTGCTTATACCCGGTATTTTTAGTGTTGCATAATTTAATATTCTTTATAATACTGCAGTCAAAGATATAAGCGGGTTGTTTTTATTAATAGCTTTGACACCAGAAGAACAAGACAATTATTTTCTAAAATCACCCAGAAGTAAAATGCCACAAATGGTCTATTTGTAAGCCTGTCTCAATAAAATGCCTAAATGTAAAGAGAGCACGTGCTGTTTTTACATGCATTTACAGATTGTGACATCATTCATCATCATCGTTCTATAATAAATGTAAAATTACATTTGCTAAAAAAATTGAGGAACAAGAACATTTGGATAATTTTTCAAGACAGCAAATCAAGTTATAGATGTCATGTATCCAGCTGGTATAAGTATTCTTTCTTCCAACCGTGTTCCAAAATCTGCAGTAGATTTAAATCTATTCCAATATCAATATTTTACAAAAAAATGGTGATGTGGCCATCATGTTACTTTCTCCGACAAGATAATATCATTTATATTTACGTTTTCATGGTTCATTTTCAATTGAAATCATATTTTAAATATACATCGAGCGTTGCGTAAACTTGGATGAAACTGACGTTTAAAACGTCAAAATTATGAAACGGAAAAAATATACTTCAAATTCAAAAACTCGGTTTACTCAAAAACTAACGAGATTTCGAAAAAAAATTATTCTTTAGAAGTTGTTCATTTTGCTATTCTCTACAATTATTATTCACACAAATTTGCTGTAACTATCATCGTTTCATAATTATAAACCAAAAGTTAAAAAAAATTAATAAATTTTTTTCTCGAATAGCAATGATTTTATGAAAAATATTTTCAAGCAAAAGATGTTCATTTCTTTGTTGTCTTCAATGTTTGTTTAAATGTTTTTGTGATATTTTTCATATTTAAGAAAATATTGGCAAAAAACAAAAAACAGTTAAGGTAAACACCCACTTTCGGTGTACGAAATTTTACCAAAAACTTTTCAGTTCTTCAGATTATCAAATAAGACGTATGTTGAAAGTTTCATATCAATTGCTCTATTAGTTTTTGAGATACAGCGCACACAGACAGACAGACACACACACACACACACACACACACACACACACACACAGACAGACAGACACACACACACACAGACACAATTTTTTTTTTCCAGAAATTGTTGAAATGGCATCTATGGACCCCAAAACGGATATTTCCGTAAAAAAATTTTTTGAAAAAAAAAATCACGATCACAATACTTTCTCGTGCTTCGTAACGGAGAAAGTAAAAATACCAAAAGATTCCTATGTGCAACCAATTGAATATTTATTACCAATTGAATGGGTCAGGAATTATCAGAAATATATACAGGGTATAGTCAGTAGTGGAACAAAATAGAACATAGGATTTTCACTGTTAATTTTTTTATATTGGAATATTATCTTCCCTGATCATTTTAGAGTAAAAACCCGAAATAAATAATAAAATACAAATGATAATATTCGCGAAAATAAAGGTTGCCATGAAAATTAAAAAATAGTACTTAATTTTTAATTTTTAATTTTTAATTTTTAATTTTTAATTTTTAATTTTTAATTTTTAATTTTTGATTTTTAATTTTTAATTTTTAATTTTTAATTTTTAATTTTTAATTTTTAATTTTTAATTTTTAATTTTTAATTTTTAATTTTCAATTTTTAATTTTTAATTTTTAATTTTTAATTTTTAATTTTTAATTTTTAATTTTTAATTTTTAATTTTTAATTTTTAATTTTTAATTTTTAATTTTTAATTTTTAATTTTTAATTTTTAATTTTTAATTTTTAATTTTTAAATTTTAATTTTTAATTTTTAATTTTTAATTTTTAATTTTTAAGTTCATATGTTGTGCCATCATCGTTAATTTTTATACCTTTTATGACCTGTGTAAGACGCTCCGTTAATAGCACCAATAAATTATTATTA
Organism: Ocypus olens; assembly: GCA_910593695.2. Lineage (NCBI taxonomy): Eukaryota > Metazoa > Arthropoda > Insecta > Coleoptera > Staphylinidae > Ocypus > Ocypus olens. The sequence continues at coordinate 14,566,248 of OU343063.1, read as the reverse complement.
TTACTAATAAAAAAGCAGGCGAAAAGGTCCGACCGCTGTAAAACTACCCCATTAAAATTCCTATCCGGCCGAGTGTTGCGGTAAACACAGTCATGTATTTTGTTCGTTTTCCGTGCCGATGCGTTTTTAGGTGATCTCGATTATTCGTTTAAATTCCGTCTATCCCCACTGAAAATAGTCTCCAGATGTATTTTGCCAGATGTATTATTCGGCCGATGTCGGGACGAAAGCGTAAATTGTGTCTATCTTTCTCTACTGCAGTCCTAGTAATTCCGAAAAAAACGAAAATTTGTATGTTTATTATTGCTCTTATTAATTATGCAATTTTCATGAACTTGGTCTCAGAAAAAAGCTGCTAACATTTTCAAGGTATCTCTAACATTTTTTTTATATTCTGGTAGAGATATTAGCAAAAATGAGAGATGACTCATTTATTTCCATACATTACAACACATAACACTGTATTTCTCCTATATTTTTCACTCAATATTCATGAAAATATACAACGACCTATGAAATACTATGACAATTAACTATTGAAAAAAAAAATTCTATAATTGCTATACTTTTTCTGATTACTAACATAAATCTAACTTTTTTATTAATGGACAAACAATTTTTTTTTAAACATTTATATATTGTTCATACATTTCAGAGTAACATACATTTACGACGTAAATAAATTTAAATAGCAAATGACTAAAAATTACGTTTTCCCAACAACAGAATAGAGCCTATACCCTACCGTTAATTCCAATTCATCCTGAAGATATTCCCAAAACTGCAATCACAACACCTTTCGGCCTATAAGAATTTACAAGGATGAGTTTTGGTTTAAGAACCTTTCAATGGAAATGAATTCGATTTTACGCGGACTACCACTTTGTTTCGCGTGCCTTGAAGACATACTGGTTTTCAGCAAAAACAAGCACGAACATGATCATCACCTTTTCCAAATTTTTGAGCGGTTGACATCTTTTGTAATTAAAATTAACATCGATAAATGCATTTTCGGCGAATCAAAATTGAACTTCTAGGGTCACAGCATCAGTGGTTCGGGAATAAAACCTCTGCAGTGCAAGGTTGATGCAATCTTGTCATTTCCGCAACCCGCTAACCTAAAAGCTTTACAACGTTTTCTCGGCATGATTAATTTTTATCACCATTTCATCAAATCATGCTGAGGAATATTCTCACCGCTGAATCAACTCGCTGCATCAACTCCACGCAACACATCTTTAATCTGGACGCAATCTGCGCAACATGCGTTTGCAGCAGCCAAGGCCGCATTGGCTAATTCTGCTCTGCTCGAGTTACCAGACTCAGTTGCGGAGTTAAGCATTACGATAGACACTTCAAATTTTTCTCCTGGTGCGGTCTTGCAAATCAACAGAACGCAAATACAGCACGTTCGGCCGTGAATTGTTAGCCGTATATTTGGCAATAAAAAAATTCAAATACTATCTTGAAAGTCATGAATTTACCATTTATACAGCTGATCATAAGCATTTGATAGCTGCTATCTGTTCTAATTCGGATCGTTTTTCAGGACGAGAGCACAGACACTTAAATTTCATCGCGCAGTTCACCACTAACATCAGGCACATACCGGGAAAGGATAACAATGTGGCTGACATGTTGTCGCGAGTCGAAATTAACGCTTTAGACCTGAACACCCTAGCAAAATTACAGTCCGATGATTTTGAGTTAAAAGCACTTCTGAGTAGTGCTACCACCGCACTCAAACTGGAGCAGTTCATTCCGGCTGGCTCAAACATGTGCGTCTACGTAGACACGTTGCTCGCCAATCAGCGACCCTATGTCCCTAAGGTATTGCGGCAGGAAGTTCTGCGGTCGCTTCACGAACTCACACACCCGGGATCCCGAGCTATGCGACGTCTCGTAGCAGCACGCTACGTGTGGCCTAGAATGAACGATGATATAGCTCAATTTGTCAAATCCTGTTTGAGTTGCTAGAAGATCAAAATTCAACGGCATACTGTGTCACCTGTTGTTCGATTTTCAGACCCGGATGGCCGGTTTACTGACATCCACATCGAAATAATTGGCCATTTGTCCATCTGCAACACTTACAGATATCTTCTGGTCTGCATTGATCGCTATACGCGTTGACCAAAACCATTGCCTCTTGTTGAAATTACCACAGATTCCGTTTCCCAAGCATTCTTATGCGGTTGAATTGCAAACTTTTGGAACGCCATCGACGGTCATCACTGACCGCGGTCGGCAGTTCCAGTCCAACACATGGGAAGAATTTTGCGGAACTTTCGGCATTAACCACAAGTCCACCACCGCCTACCATCCGCAGTGTAACGGCGTGATAGAGCGGCTTAGTCGCCAAATTAAAGACTCAATCCGAATGAGCAATGATCTTAAGAACTTGTCACGATGATCGCACCTAGTAGTCCTGTTTGATCGAAAATAGATAGTCGCCGGCCGTCAATGGAGTGAGGGGGAGTTGTTTATTTTTCAACTTATTTAGGACGCCACGTGATTTTTTATATAGCGGCGACCACCCCCAGGACTCTATTTCCAAAAATCACGAAAAATGTAATCAATGCTTTAGAATTTATTCCCCTACAGGATGGACAACAACAAAAAAAATCTCTTCCCGAAATAATTAAACAAAAATATAAACTATATTTTTTTCCCAAGTATAATATCAACTCTACAATGAATTGCCAAAATGTGAAACTAAAACTAGTGATGGTGATACTTGTGTGTATTAAAAGTGAAGTTCTGAATATTCATATCCGCATAAAGTATAATAAGATAAGATAACATAAAACGAAATAAAATAAAATAACCGGGAACTCCCTGTATATACACTGGTGGAAAAAACACTTGAAATTTGTGAAATTTCGACCATTTTCAAACCGCCATAACTCTGCGTATTTTAAATCGATTTTGATGAATCTTTGAGAGCGAAAAAAATGGATGTGTCTTCTTTGAAGTTATGCATGCAAACTTAAGCGTAACCTCTTCTGCCCCTTTCTGGGACTCCTGTAAAAAATGTTTTTTCAAGAAACCATGTCCAACTTTGACGATGTCTATGGAGTCGATTCACTATAAAGGAATTAAAATTTGATCAATTTCCTATGCAGACTCGAAGACACCAAGTTATAGGTGTTTGAAAAAAAAGTGCATTTTGAGGTTTTTCGCACATAACTCAGTGACTTTTCAACCAAATTTGATGATTCTTCCGGAAAAAAATCTCATTTTGGCCCTACTTTAAGAAGGTAAACTCAGATTGGAATGATCCCTTTTCGAACCCTTCAACCTCTGAACAAAAAAAACACGTTTTTGGGCACAAAAACTTTGGCAACGTGTACCAAGTTGAAAAAAATGTGTCGACTTGACACAAATGGCATTGAAATGTGTTCAGGACTCAAAAACAAAGTTCTTGCGGCGATTTGGAACAAAGTTATGGGTGTTTAAAAAAAGTGCATTTTGTGGTCCTTTCATTTTTTCGTTTGGAGGCGCGTAGAGCCCTCTTTTGAGTGGGAGATAAACCGTTTTAAAGAGAACAGATTTTGCTTTTGATTTCTCAAAATATCGTCGAAATCGGCTGGATAGAAACCGAGTTAGGTCCATTTGAAAATTACCTAAATTTTTACAAATCTGTGTTTCATTTCTTTCCGTCAGTGTAATTTGTTTGTTTTCATTGGACGAATGGAAAAATAGACGAATGGTGGTGAGTTAGGCCCACATTTTTTCCGACCCTACAAAGATCGTTAAAGTGAGCCTTTTTTGACCTAAAATAAAGTTTATTGTTAATGGAATTCAAAGGTAAAAAATACGATATTCATAATTTCGTGCAAACAATGAATTTTCGTGCGTACCTCAAAGAACATACAAAGAAAATTTCATCAGTCCAACATCCATAACTTTGTGCCAAATCGTCGTAGGAACTTCCTTATTTGAGTCCTGCACAAGTAATTGAACACATTTCAATGCCCTTTTGGTGGATCGACTCGACACATTGTCCAACTCGGTACACGCTGCCAAAGTTTGACGTTTCTTTGCCCAAAAACGTGTTTTTTTTTTGTTCGGGGATTGAAGGTTTCGAAAAGGGATTATTCCCTTAAATTAGAGCCACAATGGAATTTTTTCCCGAAAGAATCATCAAATTTGGTTAAAAAGTCACATAATAGTTACAGCAAATTTATGTTTAGTTTAGTTTAGTTTAGTTTAGTTGTTTAGTTGTTTATTGATGTTTGACAATAATGTCTTACATAAGTCACCATATACAATGTAAACATACAGTAATGTACTTAGCAAATAGAAATACAAAATGACAAAAAAAAACATAATACAGATGCAGAATATAATATTAAATACAATAATGCCTAAACAGACATGTATGAAAAATAAACTTCTAGAAAATATAATAAAACAAGCAACATCATACTAGCCCATTTCATATTCAAAACCGGTGAGCATCATCAGGTAAATGCAATTTATTTGCGAGAAGAGATAAAGATCAAAACATAAGATCATTTTTGATTATAAGTTTATGGTAAATTAGTAAGTAATACCCAGTAAATGTGAAAAATACTATTCGTTTAATTGTAAAAGTCAAGTTAAATATTACTTTTCATAAATTCATCAAATGAATAGTACCCATTCTTTATCAAGAGATTGGATACCATCATCTTAAATTTTTTCAAAGGTAACTGCTTCCAGGTATCAGGTAATTTGTTGTAGAATTTTATTGCCAAATAATTTGTACTATTGCATGATTTTGATAATCTTAGTTTCTTTAATTTAATTTCTTTATGTTAATAATAAGAGAATGCCAAAATGAACAACTTACAAAGAATAAGTTTTTTCGAAATCTCTCGTTTTTGAGTAAACTGAGTTTTTGAATTTAAAGTATAATTTTTCCATATTTTATAATTTTGACGTTTTAAACGTCAGTTTCATATGAGTCTATAAAACGCATAAACCATGAAAGTGTAAATAATAAATGATGATACCATCGGAGAAAGTAACATGATGGCCACATCACCATTTTTTTTCCAGAAATTGTTGAAATGGCATCTAGGGACCCCAAAACGGATATTTCCGTAAAAAAAAATTTTGAAAAAAAAATTGCGGTCACAATACTTTCTCGTACTTCGTAACAGAGAAAATAATAATAAATTTTTAATAATAACATTTAACCAACAGAAATAATTAAGGAGTGATTTTTAATTAATACAAATAATATTGTTAATTGTCCATCGCAGTTGCCTATGAATTGAAATGCGCATAGTTCTGTTTTTTGCACAATGCTCAACATTTTTGACGTTTGTCTAAAAAAAATGTTTAATTTAAATTTATTTAAACTGAAATACTATGAAAAGTTTCAGTTGAAGATGAAGATGATACGTTGAGATGCTATAGTTTACTTATTTTATACTCCCTCTCTCTAGAAATGACTGACTGAAATTTTTCTTGTCCATAAGTTCATTTTTCAAATATTATTTATTTCGCATAAATAAAAGAATAAATTTTATAGAAAAGGTTATTTAATATAGAAAATAAATTAATCTAGCACATTTTGAACTTTTATACAATATCAACGTCACAATTTTTGAGAAAAATTCACGGTCACAATACTTTTCCGCACTTTGTAATGAAGAAAGTAAAAACAATAAATAAAAAAATGTTGATGTGCTACATGATGGACTTTCTTCTGTATATTGTCAAATGGAAACTTTTACGATGTTTTGCATATTTTTTTTATAAACTCCTTTGATCCTTTTTTATTTTTCATTCAATTCTTTTGAATATTTGTTTCGAGTGTTTTTAAATCGCGATTTTCATTATTGAAATTGCCCAGCTTCTAAACGCGCCTTCCGATTTTGATGATTCTAACGTGAAAATTGAGAAAACTTATTACAATTTAAAAACAGATTGAGAAATATTTTCAAATCAAAAGAAAAGCTCAAAATTTTACGTTTTCAAAGTCAAAACGTTTAAAAATGCGATTAAATTGTAGAACTGCCAAACGAGTTGTTTTTGATTAATATAACGCCACAAAATGGCGACTTAGTGTAATTTTAAAAGTACTTAATAAAATTTCTTTGTAAAATTTAAACAAAAACGAAAAATCTTTTTTTTTAATTTTCAAGATCTGAAAATCGTAATTTTGTAAAATTTAATGCAATTACCTCGTTATTTTTTTTTCACTACATCAACGCAAAATATCAAAATCGCACATTTTCAACGTCCGAAAATCGCGATATTGATTTTTGAAATTGCACAACTATCAAACGCGTTGTCCGATTTTGATGATTTTAACGTCAAAGTGTTGAGAATTTAGTACAATTAAAAATGACACTAAAGTCACCATATTTTGACGGTTGAATCATAAAAATCGAATAATGTGTTTGGCCGTTGCGCAATTTCAAAAATCAATGTCGCGATTTTGATATTTTGCGTTAATGCAGTGAAACAAATTAATTTTTTAAATCGCATCAAATTTTCCACATTTTGATTTTAGAATCATTAAAATCGAACAAGGCGTTAGGCAGTTGTGCAATTTCAAAAATGAAAGTCTCAATTTTAAATTTTTCGACTCGGAAAACGTGCAATTTTGACGTTTTGCGTCGATAACATGAAAACTTTTAAAATTACACTAATGTCGCCATATTTTGAAATTTGATTAATCAATATTAAACAACGCATTTTGAGAATTATACAGTTTCAAAAATCAACGTCACAATTTTAAATCTTTCGACTCTGAAAACGTGCAATTTTGACGTTTTGCGTCGATAACATGAAAACTTTACTTAAATTGTGATTTTAAATTGCACTAAATTCTCCACAGTTTAACGTTGAAATCATCAAAATCGGACAACGCGTTTGTAAAATTTCATAAATCAAAATTTTTAAATTTTAATAATTTAAAAAATGATGATGTGGCCATCATGTTACTTTCTCCGACTTTTCATTTATATTTACGTTTTCATGATTTATTTTTAATTGAAATCATATTTTAAATATTCGTCGTATGAAACTGACGTTTAAAACGTCAAAATTATGAAAGACGGAAAAATTATACTTTAAATTCAAAAACTCAGTTTACTCATAAACTAAAGGGATTTCTAAAAAAACTTATTACTTATAAGTTGTTCATTTTGGCATTCTCTACAATTATTATTAACACAAATTTATTATAACTATTATCGTTTTATAATTATAGACCAAAAATTAAAAAATAATAATAAATTTTTTTCTCGAATAAAAAATGATTTTATGAAAAATGCTTTTAAGCAGAAGATGTTCATTTATTTGTTTTCTTCAATGTTTGTTTAAATGTTTTTGTGATATTTTTCATTTTTAAGAAAATATTCGCAAAAAACAAAAACAGTTAAGGTAAACACCCACTTCCGGTATAGGAAATTTTACCAAAAGCTTTTCAGTTCTTCAGATTATCAAATTAGACGTATGTTCAAAGTCAATCAATTGCTCTATTAGTTTTTGAGATACAGCGCGCACAGACACACACACACACACACAGACACAAATTTTTTTTCCAGAAATTGTTGAAATGGCATCTAGGGACCCCAAAACGGATATTTCCTTAAAAAAAATTGAAAAAAAATCACGATCACAATACTTTCTCGTACTTCGTAACGGAGAAAGTAAAACATATATTGACACAACAAGATATCTCTGTAATAAAACTTAAATAGATTGGAGAAATATAGAAGTAGCCTTTTATTACGCACCTCAAAGAAAAATTAGTTTTTTTTTTGCTTTAAACTACTGTAATAGTTTGAAATTTTTGGTCTTATAATATGTATTTGTTCTTTATAATTAATAAATTGAGCAAATAAGTTACTTTCTCATTATCGTGAAAAGTCGTAAAAAAAGTTATTTTTAGTACAAGTGAGCAAAACGCATCATTTAATCACGAGTCAATATATTTGTATCGAAGTTCATATAAATGTCTTGAGTTGTGAGGCAACAAGTCGCTATCAGAATTCACTGCAATATTTTATAAATTAATGTAACATGTTTCCTGTTAATATTTACAGTGACAGATAACACACAATGACAAGAAAATATTGACTTTGTTTATTCGGTTACCTATATAGATTCATATTCATATACCAGTAGAGATTGAAACATTTAACCTCTAGTGATTAAAAGCACAACCTTAGTCACTTATTTGAATTGAATAACAAGATTTATCATATTCACGAAAATGGAAAAAATGCTATAATTAATTAAAAGAAGATTTATAAGCATTATTAGTAATATGATTAATATATCAATTTGATCAATATTTAACTTCAATAATCAATTTCTAGTTTCCATAAGGTTCTTTTAGAATGGCCAAATAGAAAGATCACGTTTCTGATGATGTATTGAGTTATCCCGCTTGAGAAAAAAAAATGATACAATCAAATTTAATGGATAGTTCTTTTCAATGAAAACTAATAATGCACAATTTCGAGAAGCGGGCTCGTAAAAATCGAATTGAAGACAATCGTGATAAAAAGCAATTGACCACCATCAAAAAATTCTTGCTCACGTTGGGTAACACTTAACGGTACCAACTCGACGACGATACAATCACGTTCTAGGTGCACAATCTCTCGTCCGTCCGTTTTCACGCCTCGCATTCTTTTGCTCCTTCCTTCTAACAGTTCTAACAATCTCGGACATATTTTCCGATTAATTAATAGCCGCAGGCTGTGGCCAGATGTGATACCATCAACAGATGTATTGCATTATTAATGAAATGATGATTGCACGAACGAATATTTTATGCATTTCTCAAATACTTCCGTCGCCGCATGTAGTAAACGGAGGCGTTATGGGTTTTTGATGTTTTTAATGTCATTAAAATATAAACGTTAAGTATTTATAGCTACCGTACTAATTAATTTTATGATAATGTGATTAAGAATGAAGTGTCGGAATTTAAAAATTTGCAAAAAATTTAAAAACTAAAACCTAGCCTTACTAAGATAATTGGATGGATAGTTTGTTTTGTATTCAAATTATTAATAATGGATATGCTATCATAGAAGTAAAAAGAAAAGTTTTTCCAAATTCATTACAGTTGCAGAAAATTTAGACCTAGCCTTTGATCACTCAATTGTTATCCTGGCCTTAAGTCAAAGATGCTCTCTTCAACAAAACCATTGACTATTCAAACCTTCTAATTTAAGTCTTCTTCGCAGACTTGTCTTATCAACAAATTTGGAATCATTTTTATGCATCTAATCACATGATTACAGTGGCAAAAATTTGTCTGAACAAAAAGGAATTCTTTCTTCTCCGAATCAGAAACCAGGCAAGGCTCTTGATGAAATCGTTGTAAAAGAGTTATCGAATTTTATTAATCTCGGGAAATAAGTCGTGAAAAGCCAGGATGAAAGGACTGTGCCACCTTAAGAACTGATCAAGAAAAAGTAACAAAACAGAAGAGATTAGTTCTGTGCAACTTGAAAGAAGCCTATGCTAAATTTAAAAAAATGAATGCTCACTCAAAAGTATACTTTTCGAAGATTACTGCACTGAGACCGAGTATTGCATATTAGCTGGTGCAGACATTACGAATGCTTTTGCAGCGTATTGTTCATCTGTTTACTCAGCGAGTACTGTTGGATATGATACCACCCATTTACCCCTAAAACACGAACAAATGTTATTAATGAAATATTTCAATCTAGATGAATTCCTGTCGGCAACTAAAGCTTTAAAACAAAATCTTACTATGGGCCCGGATAATATCCCAGCAATTATTGTAAGAACAAAAATAAGAACGTTGATGACATAAATAACTATCGTTCCATTTCCTTGATTGATAATTTTGCCAAAATCTTTGAAATAATGTTATACAACATCGTAATATTTCAGTCGCGAGTAAGGCGAACAACGAAGTCTCCTCTCTTGAGATCCTTTGCGAAAAGTGTAAATCAAAAGTGATTGAATTTGTGAAGTGTGATACCTGCAACTTGTGTTTTCACCCGTCTTGCCTGAAGGAGCATACGAAAACTTCAAAACAGGAAAATGTCCTACACGGAAACAATCCGAAAAAGAGGATTCCGGTGAGTCCGTTTTAACAACTTTATCTTCGGAGTCGGAAGTTCATTATCTTAAGCGAGAAAATAAAACTCTACGTATCCTTGAAATGGAACACAAAAATAAAATTTTGTTGGATAATATAGACTTACTGAAGAAGAAAATTATTTCGAAAGAAAATAAACAAGACATAACCTACTCATCAAAATTGCGGGTTTCTGTAAACAAAAATGCAGAAATATCTGCTCCTAATACAAATAACAAACAACAGATGTCAAATACTATAGTAATAAAATTCGCCGAGGAAAATAATAAAGGCACACCTGACGTGCCAATAATCTCTAAGAATAATAAACAGATGTCACTTGCGTGTCCAAATCAATCCGATAAACTGAATTTCACAGGCCTAAATATTAATACCGCAAATAAGAACAGTAATGCTGGTGTCCATGAAATTAATAAAAATAATTCAACCACTAAGCATGATAATGTGATGAACTCACGTCGAATGAAAAATATGAATAAAAACAGAATCGTGGGTACAGGTAGTCATATTAAATCGTCTATTAAGGCAGAATCCAAAAAGGCTTGGATATTTATTGGCAACGTCCACAAATCAACTCATGTTAAAGAAATTATTGAACATATTGTTACTTTGATTAAACATAATGAATTTATTTGCGAAAAACTTGACACTATTTCGACTAACAAGGCAAGCTTTAGATTAGGAGTTGAGCTAGCGGATCAGGAAACAATTATGAAAGCTTGAAACTGGCCTGAAAATATTATTCTTGATCGCTATATTTTTCGGAGGCGCAAATCGAATCATGAAGCCGTTTAACACATCGATGAGGACTCCACCTCCGAAAATTGATGGATCAATTAAGTTAAAAATTCTGTTCATAATTGGGAAAATAGACCAAACAGTCTGCTGAAAAGATTGGATTAAATATAAAAAACAACAAAATAACCAATCATTCAAACAGATCAAGTGCCGTATCCAACTTCATTAAAGCTGGTGTTGGGGAACAGCAAGTATTGAAAATGACGACATGCAAATGCAAAATCACTCAAACCTTACCAACAATTGGACACAGAGCACCATGCCAATTTACTAGCCAATCTAAGGTCAAAGCCAACAACGGGCGTCGCTAGTTGTAGCGGAAATGCCACAACTATCGAAAATCAGACAAAATTAATATCACAGTCCGAGCAAATCTCTACCACTAACATTGTCTACAATAACTGCACTTTTAACATACAAACTATGAACGTTATGAATGATCATGCAAATGTTACAAATGATCATAAAAATGTGTAATAGATGTTCTTTCATTAAATTATTATTAATCTAATAAAGTGTTTTATTTGAGTCGTTTATTAATCTCCCTAAAATAAACTCGATGTTATTTTTTCTTTTGGATATAGATGCTATTATTGCACTCAGTTTGGTTTTCACTTGGTAAAAACTCTCGAATCAAGGGACAAAGAAAAATCTCTCCAGCGCTACGCGCTGTCATGATTTTTTCATGCCCTTGATTCTCATGTTTTTACCGTGACAACCAAACATTCGTGCAATAATAGCATCTATATCCGAGAAAAAAATAACCTCTTGTTTATTTACCTCCGATACAAAACTCTCATTCAATAAGCATATAGATCGCATAATTGGCAACAGTTATAAATTATTGAGTTTGTAAAGAAACACTAATTCAGCCAATAATCAATTTCTATAATGCTTATATCCTCAGTCGCCTAGAATATTGCTCCATAATATGGAATCCCATGTATAACCAACGTATCAAGGACGTCGAGAAGGTTTAACGAAAATTTTTTAAACCGTTGTACTACAGGAAGTATCACGTATATCCGGAACAAGGTTATCCATCCCATATTTTGGAGCAAGAATTTAAAATTCCCTCCCTTCAAACTAGGCGCATAATGGCACAAATTATATTTATACATAAGTTAATTCATAACAAAATTGATGATTTTGTGTTATTATCGAAATTAAACTTCCAAGTTCCTCGCCAGAATAGCAGAACTATTACAGTCGTGATAAAATAGAAAATTCACTTTTTTGGAAATAAATACCTGTTTTGTTTTATCATTATATGTTGACTATTAATTTGTACTTATTTGAAAATAACAAGCCAGAAAAAGGAAAATACGAGTACTATAATGAAACAAAACAAGTGTTAATAATGCCAAAAACCCGATCACTTATTTTATTGGTCTTATTCTCTCAATTGCTTGCACAAGTTATATTTTTATTTATCGCAATTAATAACAGTATTTGATGCCGTTAGTCATAAGTAAATTATAATCGTTTTCATTAATACTTTATGCAATTATGTAAAATTATTCTAATTAAATGCAATTTATAAAGATATAACCTATTTGAATAGTTAAGGTATCAGATATGACAGGCCTATTATTATCTAGTGTTATTGTTGAAATCGAGCACCTAAAAACTGGATCCTCTCGTCACAGTACACGCACAATGTACAGTTAAAGTGGCAGATAATTACTGCTATTTACCAATAAGAATTTAATATTATACAGTTTTTTTTTTTATTACCTCATTATATGTAACGCGGTTACTCCACCATAACACCAAATTCTGGATTAAGGAGAAGCCACGCCATCAAATCATCCAACCATTTCGAGAGTTTAACCATTTTTAGATCCATTAAAGAAAATAGCGGAATTTCAATTTAATTTTGTGTTTTTACCGTTATTAAATCCGTCGGCTAATGACATCACTTCATTGATCGGCAACCATCCGTGAAATATAAAATGTATTACTAAGAAGACCTTTATGGCCATTGCTTTCTTTGGAATTTAATTTACGGTCCCATTAACCTCTAATTAGAATTATGTTAGCGAAGCCGTATTGAGGATTGTCAATGCTTTGACGAGTTTGTGAAGCATTGTTGCAGGTCACAAGCAACAGAAAAATATATTTTCATATTCATATTTAACATTAAATTGACTTTATATCATAAAAATACCAATATAATTTTTTCGTAAAAAATCCCCCCTTCGATCATAAACCTTTGGAAAGGTCGCAAAATTTATTAACTCCACTATACATACATACTATTTCAGGTTCAAACTATTATTCTTCAGATGAAAACTGAAATTACCACTGTATTTTTTGCAAAAAAACTCATATTTGCGGAATTTGTTTTGCAACATTTTTTTCCACAAGTAAAGTTGCAGGTTTCGAAAACTATTCACATATTTTTGTAACTAGATGTTCAAAACATATCCCAGATTGTTTTTTTGTTTTTTAACATTAATTGACCGAAGTTCAAAGGCGTGGGGTGTACCACACCCCGAATGACTATTACGTCATTTTTCGGAGGTGTGACTATTAAGGGTTGAAGTAGTTTTGGAAATTTTAATAACATTTCCATGATTCCATGAGTGATAATGTTTTTTTCGAGTTTTTCTAATCACTAGATGTAAATTTCGCTTCCTCGTATTCAAGTTTCGAAAGTCGCCATTTTGTTTTTAGCCTAAAAATATCAATTGTTTCCTAGTTTGTCAAAAATGCATTATTTTTAAGTAGTTTGAAAAATTTGGAATACAATTCCATGAGTGATATTTTTTTTTAAATATTTCTAGTTCCAAGATGTAAATTTCGCTTACTCGAATTCAAGTGTAGATTGTCGCCATATTGTTTCTAGCTCAAAAATATCAATTATTTTTAAGTATGTTAAAAATTATTTACTTAATGAAATGGTTTTTCCTTATTAATTCCAATGTTTCAATGAAACCATGTTATCTTTTACCAGAAATAAAATAGTAGCAGTACTTTTTTAAACGCCATTTCTTCGAAAACAGCTGAATATCGACAAGGGGTATGCTACATAAAAAATACTCAGAATTTTACGTAGAATCCGTAAATGCAACAAAAAATAGGGGTTCACATTTGAAAATTTTAACTTAGGGGTCGTATCTCAATTTTGGGACACCCTGTACATTTGAATTTTATCTCAAAAAATGCGCGTTAAAAAATAATAATACACGTGTCCGAGCATTTTTCTGAAAGAAAATGCCCTGAATTTGAATCGAATTGATTCCTTGCTTTTTGTACACAGTGTATATCTCTATTATTTAGCCTGAGAAGCCTTTAGAGACGTAATAACCAAGTTTCCAGACAATAACTAGGATCAGAACTTGAAATTAATAGTTGAGGACATGCTGCAGGAATACAAAAATTTAGGCAGTTCCCTGAGCTTAAAGGTTCACTTCCTAAATTCACATTTGGACTATTTTCCTGAAAATCTGGGTGCCGTTAGCAAAGAGATGGGCAAGAGATTTCACAGGACATCAAAGAAATAGAAAGAACATCATCAAAAATACTACGATTACTGAATATTACACCGAGATGAACCCCATAGAAAGCGTAAAAGGAAAAGCGCGTAGTAGAGCATGAGCCGTCAAAAGAAACTTCTACACATGGAATAAAGTTGTAAATATTTTACATACTTCGTTATTAATGATGGATGAAGAAGGGGAGTGATTTCCAAGGGTATGACGTACTTCATAAATATTAATTAAATAAATTAAAATAATATTAATTTAAAAATGTACTAAAATAGAAATTTAGGCTAATTTTGTGGTCATTTTCATTAGAAATTAAGAGGTCAATGATCACCATCCCGCCCTTTTCTTCTTCTTCAGAACTCTCAACTGTTTAGCTATAAGAATGCATAGTATAACCTAAAAAATAGATTGTTTTAACAAATTTTGAAATTTATGATTTGTAAAAAATCTCGAGTAGATGGAAAAAATTAGGGTCATTTTTGGATTCGGCGCTAAAAAAATGATAGGAATCAATTATCAAAATTTAACAACCGCAATTTTTCAGACAAATAAAATTTATCGCAATTTTGCTCAAAAACAAATTAGCTTAAAAAAAACTCATTCTTTATAAGAAAAAGGTGAAACTGTAACTGCGTAACTTGCTCTCAATTCAGAGAAAATAATGCCCCAGACATGGGTTCAAATGAATAAAAGAACAGTTGGGCGAATTTCATCGGTTAGTTCCAGAATTACAAAAATATCCGAAATGATTTCAGATGTATTTTCGAATGAGCAAAGAGGCATTTGATTTCTTAAATGACCTCATTAAAAAAAAACAAGAATCACCAGATTTTATGTTAAAGATGACTTCGTGTTCTCTCACTTTACAATTAACAATTCTTAAAACAGGAGTAATGTGATATCAAGTTTGTCAAAAAGATGTAGACATGACACAGAACAAAAGCGTGTTATCACGTGTGAGGTCGATGACGTGACGTGATACGAGTGATGTAATATCAATGTGTCTGGTACATTCAACAACCGTGCTAAACAACACCTCGCATTTTTCGCCCGTGACGTGAGGTTGTGAATTAGCACGTGAGCTCACGTGATGTGATAGCAATCTGTTTCCAACTTAAATCTGCCACTTTATTGCCTTGTTAAACAAATAATTATTTAATGCATTCTGGCAATAAAGTTCGACTTTTACGTTACGTATTCAGTGATACAATCTTAAAATTTACTGACGTTTGAGGAAACATACTGTTATTTTAATATAAAATATTGCACATATGATATAACATTCAGTAGATACTATATTTTTTTCAAATAGATCCATTAATAATCTGTTCGTAAATTGCTAATTTCTTATCGATGAATTTAACTAAATTAAAAATGGTGATGTGGCCATCATGTTACTTTCTCCGACTTGATGGTATCATAGCCATTTATATTTACGTTTTCATGGTTTATTGAAATCATATTTTAAATGTACATCGAGCGTTGCGTAAACTCGGATGAAACTGACGTTTAAAACGTCAAAATTATGAAACATGGAAAAATTATACTTCAAATACAAAAACTCGGTTTACTCAAAAACTAACGAGATTTCGAAAAAAACTTATTCTTTAGAAGTTGTTCATTTTGGTATTTTCTACAATTATTATTCACACAAATTTGATATAACTATTATCGTTTCATAATTATAAACCAAAAATTGAAAAAAAAATAATAAATTTTTTTCTCGAATAGCAACGATTTTATGAAAAATATATTAAAGCAAAAGATGTTTATTTCTTTGTTGTCTTCAATGTTTGTTTAAATGTTTTTGTGATATTTTTCATATTTAAGAAAATATTGGCAAAAAACAAAAAACAGTTAAGGTAAACACCCACTTCCGGTGTACGAAATTTTACCAAAAGCTTTTCAGTTCTTCATATTATCAAATAAGACGTATGTTGAAAGTTTTATATCAATTGCTTTATTAGTTTTTGAGATACAGCTCACACAGCCAGACACACACACACACACACACACACAGACACAATTTTTTTTTCTCCAGAATTTGTTGAAATGGCATTTAGGGACCCCAAAACGGATATTCCGTAAAAAAAAAATTTTGAAAAAAAATCACGATCACAATACTTTCTCGTACTTCGTAACGGAGAAAGTAAAAAGATCACAAGATTTAAACTAAAAACAAATTATTTAATACTTTATGAATTGTTCAATTCAATTTGCATTTCCATAGATTACCACGTAGGTCGTAACCATCCTCATGATTATAAACACTATTTATTTCCATTTCATTCTCTAGTTTAAATTATATTTTGCTTGCAGGGTCAGTATAATCTTGGAAATTAATCTTGCATACAGCCGTTTTTCTAATTCCTTCGCAACAACAATTGCTTTTGATTTTTATTCAACACCTCTACGTAAAAGGCGATTCGATTTAGCTGCTAGATGGGAAAAAAGAAACCCCATTTCCTCTTTGAGAGAACCATTAACATCTCATCTCTTTTTTATCGCCTGAAAACATAGCCTGGCGCGTAGTACATTAGAATGCCGTCTCTTCCCTCGCAATATTTTGCAAAAGTAATACATTAATCGTGGGCAAACTTTTAAATAATAGTACATGCAACGTTTCAAATTTTGAACGTGTTGGTATTAAGAACAAAAATGTATTTAATTTTTAGCTTAACTGAAACTTCGACAATTTTAATCGCACTAATTCCAACTTTTCTGAAAAAATTCTCCAAATGTTTTACTAACTGAAAATTTCAATACCCGAAAATCGTTTTTTTTTTAATTGCCGACTACTTCCGATTAGACATATAATAAGCTTAAAGCCAGCATAAATATAATTTCCAGCCACCTAAATTTTGGCTATTTTTTTTTTAAATTGGACTTAACTTTTATATCAAAGATCAACCAACGCACGGGCTTTTCACTTGTACCGCGCCGATGCACTATCGTGATTTTGAAGTCAAAAGGTTTTTTAATTGTTCCGTACAAAGTACGGGAAAGTATTGCGATCGTGAAACACCCCAATCTAGCAAATTGGACGTTCACAAGCTCGCAAATACGTTAAACTCTAATAACGCAACTATTTACTAAAATTTGAAGTATTCAAAATAAAAATCAGACTGCAACGGGAACATTATACTGTCGCGTGGGGGTCGTCGCGACTTTAAGGTCAGAGACAATAGGTAACCACTATATAAAATTTAGGGTACTTACCTACGCTAAACGAGCCGGTGCATTAAAAAAACAACTGTTTAACTTTAAACTATGGACTATATTGGTAACTTCCCCTGATCGTGGCGGAACACCGACTGACTTCCCAGCGGTTTTCCCGGACCCTCTCGATCTTTACTCATCAGCACAAAACTTATTGACAAGCAAATATCGAGGAAGTCCTTGAAACTCGCTGAGTACGCGGCTGGAGTATTCGCGAACCGGACATCCTGTGTCAAATAACACCGGTTCGCGACATTACTCCCCCTTCAGTGAATCGGTGTCCCAACGATTACAACTCTAACTTAACCTAACTTAAACCTAGCTGCACCTAACTATTCGTCTTAGAGTTTCTAGAGTCCACACTACACCATCACTTCTAGGGTCCATCCTTGTCCAGGTCTTCTTGTTGGCGAACCTCCTACTTGGAAACAAGCTGAGTTGGCTACCTTCTTGTAACGCTTACAGGAGATGTTTTGGTGTCACAACCTATCGGGTCGGGTTCCTAGTAGAGTATTTAGTGTACTAGAACCCGCCAAAGTACTGGTCTTCTTGATTCGGGTAGGGGAGACGAGCAGCTTCCATGGATTTTCCTCCGGTTGTGATGAGGCCCTGCTCCCGTTACATCTGCTCCTGGTTTTTGGTGGTAGCGTCTCCCAATGACCTCGAATACAGGCTAGGCCAGTAGTGTCTAGTGACGGTCGAGTGGTTTTACATCACTCGACTCATCCCCCGGTTGTTGTGGGGTTGATGCGCCACTTGAATGGAAGGTCCTGAACTCCAACTTGCTCCTTTCAGGGGTTGCCTCCATTGCTGCTGTTCCTTGGCTCGATAGTGTGGGTAGCGGCTCGACTATAAAAATAACGAACGACAGATTCTGCGACAATTTGCCAAAACAAAATTTATTGAATGGTGCCTATAACTAGTGACTACTTTTTTTTTTAAACTAATAAATTACCCAAATTCTAACCTTTCCAACATGCTAATTTCTATACCCATTACTACTCTAACCTATTTATATTTCATTAAGTACAATGGTGGTCACTCTCTAGTACCATTTCACTCATTATTATTATTATTTTTTTTATATATATATATTGCTTGGTTTTCCTACCTTAGTCCCTATTTTGTTTATTTACTTTCCCGCCTTAACTGTCTAGCATGCAAATTTACACTAAATTAGTACCCCATATTTTTGCCACATATTCGCATCACATTCACTCATGTTATCTCCACATTAAAATTATCGAAACTCATCGTTATTTTAAACTTAATTCTAAATCATTTCAATGTTCATCATCCCGTTGGATCGCCATTAGGCTGGTACCACCTACATAACGTCTAGCGAAAATGAGGAGTCGCTGGATCAAGTAATACGGTACGGCACCGCTAACGTACACTTAACTCCCATTTCCCACAATATTTGCAGGTACTTCGCTCCAGCGGCGACGGGATCCATCCCAGTGGTATCCTTTCATAGGCCCCAAGTATTCACAAATACACTTAATACTAACCTAAACTTATCGACATTATCTTCATTCATGCTCACAATCACTCGTACATCTAAATTCTCTTACTCTCGGGCTAAATACTAAGCAAAAATATGTTGTTTCATCCTTTTCACATCTCTGTCTCTGTTATTCGTATACCTCGCTCTAGTTCGTTAATGCTAAATCTAAGACTCTGCCCATTAGGCATTCTTACAGAGGCATGCCTTCTCTCTCCCACCGTTACACGAGCTTCTTTTAATCTAAAAAATCTTCTATAACAACAGACTACTAGGAGGATGCCGATTATTATTATAATAGTAGAGACAGCTAGGTTACCATAGATAAATGCAGAATGGCTAAAGTAACCATTCGTAGCTACCAATTCAGATTGTAATTCGGTCAATTTTTTACTACTGCCTTTTAAGTGCCTGGCGAATTCGTCCGTGGATTTATAGGTTGTTGTGAGTGAAAGTGGTGACAAAATTCTAACGAGGTTAGGATTTATTTGGGATGTTAGGTTGAAATTTATGGAATTGAAGTGGATATTCAAGACTGAGGATGATGTTAGTTCCACTAACGATTTCAAAATTGTTTCGCCGGCATATAGGATGCAGTTTTTTCCAAGTTTTAAGGTTGAGGGAGAACTAACGCTTAACTGAATGATTGTTTTACTACACGTTAAGGTATATTTCTCATTAGGTATAGGAGGGATAACTATCCATGTATCGTTGGTTTGGAGGGGAAGAAATACGGATGACTTGATTTTTACAAACCGAGTATCACAAGTATGTTCGGTTATTGGGCCTCCTTTAAAAATCGACAATTCGCAGGTTCTTGCATAATCTGTGTGAAATACTAAACGGTTTTGTGGGCACAGCAGAAAGTGTGTTTTGATTTTCTTACAAGTGCCATATATTTCAGTATCAATATCGAAGTTGATTGATAATTTAGGATCAGTAGCAAACAAATGCATTGAGGGGCTTATACAATAGAAAATATCATTTTTCCACGGAGTAGGGATAGGCACGGGGTTATATAATTTAAAAAGTTTACGATCGGTAAACGGAATATGAACAGTTACAAGGGTATCCTGATTTGTTTGACAAGCTGTTAATCTCCATGCGCGTTTTAAGAGTTCAAACCCATCGTTATCAAACGTGAATGGAAAATAATTATCATTTGGAAGTTTAACAATTTTAAGGGTGTTCATAAGTTTCTTGGGAGATAATAGGGCAGGATGGATAATTCCGTGTCCCATCAGTAGGATCGAGTCTACAATTCGTTCTACTTCTATTTCAAAGTCGGTGGTCAACAATACTAAAGAAGACATTATTTCTACTACTCGCGCTTCGATTTCGAAATCGTGCATAACATTCTTTTCAAATTCTACTATTTCAAGCGACAAGTTATTTAAGGACTGTTTGAGTACGTTTTGATTATATTGAAAATTGCCGAAAGAGGTGTTAACAGATTGTATTGTAGATTTCAAAATTGTAGTTTGTTCGTACAGAGCATGTCTGAGAATGTCAGTATTTTTATTTAGATTTTGAAAAATAGAATCGTAGTGTAGTCTGTCCTCATCTGACAGGGTTCCAAAGAGTGTTTTAAAAATATTTCCCACCACATTAATGTAACCACGTTTTTGACGCGGGGTTGTAATGAAGGGAAAGCTATTAGCCATTACCTGTTTTGTACGATGTAATATTCCTCGTATGATTGGTAGCTCCCTTATACAGGCTTCTGCTTCCACGATGGCGGATATATTTTCGCAAATCTTCTCTGCCTCCTTAAAAACGTGTTGTATACCATTAAGTTTCTCGCTAAGTTCTGCAATGTTCAGATGGACCGCAATCCGCCATTCTCCCACGATCAACTGAATTTCTCCCCTTTCCTCAAAAGCGATCCCATTGGTGGTGTTGATTGGCGTCACTTCATAATTGACCCCCTGGGCACGGTATCGCAGCAAAATTACCAAATAAACTACCAGACTAACGAGTGGTGCCATTGTACTTTTCTAAAACTAAATTAAATGAGTACACTATTTTACATAAATTATTATTAAACTAGATTCCGCTTAAGAAAAAACTTATTATTTACACAGTTATTATTTTATTACCCTTATCTGCAAATTTCACCGTCTGACGTCTTTATATTTCCATTGAAGGGTTGGTAGTACGGAGCTATTCGTGACACGTGCACTACGTCCGTTTTAGCGTTCACCCTTCGACCCAATTGAATTAGATAATCGACCTCGCCCTTCCTTTCTAGGATCTTGAAGGGACCGAACCACTTGAGTAAAAGTTTTTCACTGCGACCAACTTTCCGTACCGGTGTAAAAACTTTGACCATGTCACCAATTTTATATTCCCTATCGGTTCGTTTACTATCATACCTAACCTTATCTTTCCGTTGTTTCAAATTAATATTTTCGACGGCTATTGCTCTCGCGTTAACGACTCTATTTTGGAACTCTTCCACTGTCTCATCTGTTGTCTCTTGTAATAATTGTGCCTCTGTCGGTAGGGTGGGTTCTCTTCCATATAATAAAAAGAACGGGGAATATTGTGTTGTTTCTTGCACTGCCGTGTTGTACGCAAATGCAAGGTGCGGGATGTAACCACACCAGTCGGTTTGTTGGGTATTCACAAACTTGCTCAAAATGTCCACGATGGTTTTATTTAATCTCTCCGTTAGGCCGTTGCAACTAGGGTGGTAACTCGTGGTGAGGTTACTTTTTATACCCATAATGTTCTGGAGACTTGTAATCATTTCAGATTTAAAAACTTGACCTCTATCGGATAAAATTCTCCTCGGGCATCCATGTCGATTAATTATTTGTTCCATCAAGAATTTGGCTACCGAGCCTGCTTTACCGTCTCTTATTGCAGCGATCTCTGCGTATCTCGTTGCGTAGTAGAAGGGTCCTAGTAGATCAATACCGATTAAATCGAATGGTTTTCCTACTTTGATTGGTTGTAGTAAGCCAAGAGGTTTCCGATTTTCCAAGCCTTTTCTTGCCTGACAGTCTGGACAGCCGCGCACAAATTTTATAACATCGTTTCTCATGCCGTCCCAGAAATACCGCTGCGTTACTCTGTTAAGTGTTTTTGTGACGCCGAAATGTCCGGCCATGGGCTCAGAGTGGTTGCTAAATAAAATATCAAATTTTATGTGGGCTGGGATACAGAGCAGATGTTCATTTCCGGATGTTGATGGATTCTTTTTAAATAACACGCCATTATCTATTATATAATTACGGGCCTTTCTTCTAATTGCTGGTGTACCGAGAGTATTTGTGGAATCGGATACTATCTGGATTAGTTCTTGAATTTTGTCGTCCTGCTTTTGTTCCTGTCTGATATCGTCGGGGCTTAAAAGGTATGTTGGGAGTTCGTTTGGCATTTCCTCGTCAGCTGTTGTGGCTGCCTTGACGGGATGTCTAGACAAACAGTCTGCGTCCTTATGTGATGCACCGCTTTTATGCACAATTGTGTAATTGTACTCTGACAATTTAATTGCCCACCGCGCTAGTTTTCCCGTGGGGTCCCGGCAATTTTTTAACCAGCACAACGCGTGATGATCTGTTACTATTGTAATCTGTCGTCCGTGCACTAAGTGTCTTAAATTACCGAGGCTCCAAACGACAGCTAATGCTTCCAGTTCGGAAATCGTATAATTTTTTTCAGCCTTGGTTAAAGTTCGACTAATAAAGGCCACTGGATGTTTACCGTCATCTTTTTCTTGGAGTAGGATTGCACCGATGCCGTATCCACATGCGTCCGTTCTTAATTCGCAATTTTTCCTTGGGTTGAAATGCATTAAAACGGGAGCGGACGATAACGCAATTTTTAAATTATCGAATGCTGTTTGTTGTAATACACCCCAAATAAAACCTTCTTTTTTTGTTGCGTTATGGAGGGGTTGCGCAATCGTAGAATAATTTTGGATGAACTTCCTGTAAAAATTACATGTCCCCAAAAAGCTCTGTATGTCCTTAGTGTTTCTGGGAATTGGGAACTTTTCGATAGCAGCGATTTTTTTAGGGTCGGTTTTAACTCCTTCGTCGCTAATCACAAATCCAAGTACTTCAACCTCCTTCTCCAGTAGTGCACATTTAGAGGGTTTTAATCTTAAATTCGCCGCGCGGAGTCTGTCAAAAATAAGATGTAATTTATCTATATGTTCCTCGAATGTTTCGCTGAAAACGATGATGTCGTCTAAATAAATTAGCACATCTTTCCATTTAAGTCCTTGGAAGACAATATCGGCTAGTGCTTGGAACGTTGCAGGCGCGTTGCATAATCCAAACGGTAGTACATTGAACTCGTATAAGCCATTGTGAGTACAGAATGCTGTTAGTTCTTTGTGTTCTTCCTTAACCCCTACTTGCCAGTAACCGCTCAGCAGGTCCAGCGTAGAAAAATACTTGCTATTTCCAAATGAATTTAAAACGTCTTCTATTAAAGGTAAGGGATAGTTATTCTTTTTTGTCACGGAATTTAATTTTCGGTAGTCTACGCAGAATCTCCAAGAATCGTCCTTTTTCTTCACCAATACAACGGGCGAAGACCATGGTGATTTGCTTGGTCTGATAATGTTGTTTTGCAGCATTTCTTCGATTTGTTGTTCGATCACCTGCTTCTCTTTGAAGGACGTTCGGTAGGGCTTGCATTTTATAGGCCTCGCGTCAGCATCAAGTTCAATTTCGTGTACTTGTACATTTGTAAAACTCAGGTCGTCATTGTCGTTGGCGAAAACATCGGCATAATGTGCGATTAAATTATTAAACACGTCCCTTTGATTATTTGACAGGCGACCGACAGGAGCCAATTGATTCTCTAACGCTTTCCCATTGGGGTTATTTGTTAAAGTAAATATGCTGTCACTGTGGTTACTTTCTTGTAAGAATCCTATGGTGGATCCTTCCAGAAGTCTCGTATCGACAAATGAATGCGATTGTATTTTCACTTTAACAACGTTGTCAGTTGGATCTGCGCTCTCAATAAACTCGAGGCTTTTATTGTTTAAAAACCGGTAATTGGGCCGCAGTATCATTTTCCCCGGGTCGATGGAAATTCTCGCGAAAGTATCAATGGACTGTCCTGCTGGAATTGTTATAGTTTCCGTCAAGGTGGCTTTGTTATTTTTGATAGGCTGTAGGTCGGTGTCAATGTTCAAGTTCAAGTTCCATCAATTCGGCATCTAGATTTTCCCTATGTTCGTTTTTGTTGTTAGTCGATTTTCCATTTTTTGCGAATACTAGCGAGTTGTCAACGTAATTAATCACGGCGCCATGTTTTTGCAAAAACGGATTGCCTAAAATGAGTGGTTTGGGAACGTTTTTCAAAACTAGGGCTGTACAATGTGCTTTTAAATTGTTTACCGTAATCGTGAATGATGTTTCACCTATTGCGTGTGCTATATTGTTATCCGCTGTACGTAATAAGTGTTTGTTTGAATTTGTTCGCTTAAATTTTCCCGCAAGTTTTTCCGATATAATATTTTGAGCCGAGCCGGTGTCGATTACAATTTCAGTTGGGGTATCATTAACGTGTCCGAATATTGTTAGTATGTCCGATTTCGTCCTATTTGAATTTGCATTGTAAAAGGCGGCACTGGGAATTTTTAGTGACGCCCTTGCTCGTTTGGGTAGTTTCCGCGGTTGGCATGGTTGACTGATACGGGTGTCGGTGCCATACAGGATCGTGCGGTGTGTCCGGGTTTCTGACATCGGAAACAAATTGGTCTACCATCGGTGGTCCTTGATGTTTGTTGTCGACTGCTGTTTCCATTTTGTCGCGGTAGTTGTTGGTACGTATTCTCGCGGTAGTTTCCAGCGGAATTAGCCATTCCTGGATGCGTTATCGGAGGGTGACTGATAGGGTGATATACAGTATTTTGTGGAGAATATTGTGCATAGTTAACGGGGAACGCAGGCGGATTGGGGAAGGAGTATGGTGATGGGTTAGAAAATGGGTTGTTCGTGAGATGGGGAGCAAGAGGTTCAGGTTGTTGTAAAAAGGGATTCGCATTGTGTGTAAAGGGGTTGGAACCGTATGACAATCTAGCACTTAGCGCTGCTTTCTGTATGTCACTCATTTTCAATACTATTTCTTTTAATTTCGCTTTCGTCATGCCGGGTGAACGTAGTTCTACATATTTCTCCAAATATATGGGGTGGAGTCCAGCCAAAAAATATTCAATAATTCTTTCATCGCTGACTTGACCTAACTCTTCACACAATCTGCTTATGTCGAAATAATACGATTTTATGTCTTCGTTAAGGCTCTGTTTCCTGCAAGCTAATTTCAATTTAATGTCGTCTGTGGGGTCGTCTCCACCGAATTCCGCAATAAATGCTGCTTTTACGTCCTGCCATGTACTGCCGTAATTTGAAGGTTGTGTCCTGTACTTCGCATACCAGAAACATGCTTCATTGGAGAGAAATGAGCCGAAGAAATGAAGTCGATATTTGTCGTCCCAAGCGTTTGAGAATGAGGCTTGTTCGAAATGACGGAGAAACGATATTACGTTTTGACTCGCCGGGTCAAATATCGGGGGTGATGTGAATTTCGGCTGAGCGGGTGCGAGAGATGTATTATTTGCATCAAAAATTGTCGAGTTAGCCATTTTTTGAGATCGTAGTGCCGTGCGTTGAATGACACTTTTTGGTGAATCGGGGGCCGTTGGAGTAGTCTCTACTGCGACTTGGGGAGGGAATATTGTTGTATCTAGATCGTCTTCTGAATTAGTTGTTTCCGTCGTGCGCGTTTCCGACAGAGACCAATTTTCAATCTTATCCTGAATGAATACAAGAGGTTCCAAAGGTTGGACGCGTCGGGGGTCGCTCGTTTTCAAAAATTCCGATTCCGTATTATCCGTTACCGTAGGGGTCGTGTGATCTTCAATCGCGGATTGAACGGGTGAACGCGCGGTTTTTCTACTACCTATGAATATGTTACCTGGTTCAGTTTCGAAAATTTCGGTACTTCTGGTCGGCGGGCGAAATTCAGCGAAATTTTTATCAAAAATTTGTGCTTGGTAGCGAGTGTTATATTTTTGCGTATCTTTAGACATCTGTTAAACGAGTTAATGAACTGAACAAAGCATTTTTCGCAAGGCCGCGGTTTCGACTTACATATATTACACTCGCTAACACTCACGGCGTACACAGATTCACACTAGATTATGTTACTTATTGCCCTTGACCTCAATTAATATAATTTTCGCTTTGATTATTAATTCTAACATGAAATATTAATTATCAAACTAAAATAACGCGGGTTAGGCGCCTCCACCACATGTCGCGTGGGGGTCGTCGCGACTTTAAGGTCAGAGACAATAGGTAACCACTATATAAAATTTAGGGTACTTACCTACGCTAAACGAGCCGGTGCATTAAAAAAACAACTGTTTAACTTTAAACTATGGACTATATTGGTAACTTCCCCTGATCGTGGCGGAACACCGACTGACTTCCCAGCGGTTTTCCCGGACCCTCTCGATCTTTACTCATCAGCACAAAACTTATTGACAAGCAAATATCGAGGAAGTCCTTGAAACTCGCTGAGTACGCGGCTGGAGTATTCGCGAACCGGACATCCTGTGTCAAATAACACCGGTTCGCGACAATACATTATATTCGTTGCAATAAAACATAGTTTGTTTCAAGAATTATTAAAAGAAACAGATTCTGAATGCAACGACCTTACCTTTAACTCAACCGTTATGTTATGAGATGTGCTGCCCTAAAAGGATGTTTTAATTTACTTCAAGATATAGATGATATAATAACACAACGAAAACCCAGTGATGCAACTATCTGATAAAAACTTGATTCCGTCTCTTGCGTTAACGGCGGATACTATTAAATACATTTTAAAGCTTGAGAAGTAAGGAAAATCTTGCATACTTAGCTTACATCTTCTGTAAATTAAATGAATTAAACCTGTCATTTTACAAGGCCGGGCTGTCATCATGTTTAGTGTGCATGATGGAATTGAAGCCATTCTAATAAAAAGATTCAACATTTGGATCCAACATCTGCAGATAAATGAGTACTAATGTTTTGATTCTCTCGGCACTTTTTTATCAGAAAATTCAATCAAACTTGACGAAAACATTAAAAGGAATATACAGGTTGTCCTACGAGATAGTAGACTGGCGATATCTCGAAAACGGTTAGTAGTACGAAAATTTGGTGGCTTTAAATCGTTTCAAATGATGGCCCTTTCTGAGTATATAGATTTCATTTCCGTTTCTCCATATCAACTTCAGAATTTCAAATGGGACACCCTGTATATTTATGGTTTTTGGAAACGTGATTGAAAGACAAATACAGCGATACTATATGTCAAAAAAGCCATTGTTCTTTACCTCTTTGCATAACATATTCATGTAAGTAAGGATTTTCAACATACGAGGTGTGACAATTAAGTTCAAAGACTGATTTTTTCTAAAGGGGCGTGGTTTAGATCTATATATATCCCTTGACCTCGGGTCAAAATTTCAAACAGCTGCAACAAACAGTCTCGTTGTAATCGTCGAATAACGAAGGTGAAAAAACTGCTTGCGCCGAAAAAATGTTGGGTAAAAAAATTGAGCAAAGAGTGAATTTAAAGTTTTTGTTAAAACTCGGGAAGTCCGCGACAGAAAGCTATGAAACTTTGCAGATGGTTTACGGGGATGATTGCCTATCCCGTGCCAGAGTTTTTGAGTGGTACAAACGTTTTCAGGAGGGGAGGGAGAATGTTGAAGATGACGAGCAGCCCGTGACTTCAAAAAGTGACTTGAAAGTGCAAAAAGTGACCGAGATGGTTCGAAAAGACCGTCGATTAAGTATTAAGTAAGCCATTGCTGAATAAGCAAACATTAATAAAGAAACTGTGAGAAATGTTACACGAGGAACTCAACAATAGGAAAGTGTGTGCTAAACTTGTTCCCAGACTCCTAACGGCGGAACAGAAACTGCATCGTAAAGACATTTGTTCTGACACCCTGGAATGCATCGAAAAGGACTCAGACTTCTTCTCAAGAGTTATAACTTGTGACGAAACATGAATTTTTCAATATGACCCTGAAACCAAGCGAAAATTCATAGAGTGGAAGACTCCAAACTTTCCGAGAGCCAAGAAAGCGAGGATGAGCAAGTACACATTCAAGGCGATTTTGATTGTTTTCTTCGATATACGGGGTATAGTTCACATGAAATGGGTACCACAAGGTCAGACAGTTAACCAATATTACTATTTAGATGTTTTACGAAGACTCCGAGAAAAAATTAACAAAAACAGACCCGAACTGTGTAAAGAGATTATTCATCAAGACAACGCGCCGGCTCACAACGCGCACTTGGTCAAGGACTATTGGGCCAAAAATCAGGTGACAGTCATGGAGCACCCACCTTATTCACCAGATTTAGCACCCTGCGACTTCTACCTGTTCCCAAAAATCAAATCTTGCTTGAAGGGAACCCGCCACGAGTCATTAGAGGATGTAAAACAAAAATCGGCGCAACTACTAAAAAGCCTGTCGGAAGATGACCTGCAGCACTGCTTCGCACAGTGCAAGATTCGCATGGAGCGGTGTAGGGATGCGGAAGGAGAGTATATTGAAGGGGAAAAATCATAAATTAAAAAAAAATGCGAAATAAAGATGTTATAGCAACAGTCTCGGGACTTAATTGCCACACCTCGTATACTTATCTGAACGATAAATGCAGAAACAGGCTAAATGCAGAACCTGATCTATGACTAAAATTTTCAGATATTGAGCAAAACTATGAATTATATTTTTTACATCAAATAGCCACAAATATTCCATTCGGAAGTTTTCAAATTTAACGTATGCTTAACTAACAACCAGCTGGTTTATTAAATTGATTTTGTATTAATTTTTCGTAGATATTATTTTAGTCTTATTAAATATTGTACTTAGATGTACCAAATTTTACTGTTTTTTTGCATCATAGGGAGTTCGCCAAATTCTTTCGGATTTTGGAAAGGTTTCGCGAGGAGAAAACGGTTGGGAAACACTGTTCTAAAGCAATATCTGACATATTACGTTTTTACTTTCTCCGTTACGAAGTACGAGAAAGTATTGTGATCGTGATTTTTTTTTCAAAAATTTTTTTTACGGAAATATCCGTTTTGGGGTCCCTAGATGCCTTTTCAACAATTTCTGGAATTTTTTTTTGTGTCTGTGTGTGTGTGTGTGTGTGTCTGTGTGTGTGTGTCTGTGCGCGCTGTATCTCAAAAACTAATCGAGCAATTGACATGAAACTTTGAACATCTGTCTTATTTAATAATCTGAAGAACTGAAAAGCTTTTGGTAAAATTTAGCACACCGGAAGTGGGCGTTTACCTTAACTGTTTTTTGTTTTTTACCAATATTTTCTTAAATATGAAAAATATCACAAAAACATTTAAACAAACTTTGAAGACAACAAAGAAATGAAAATCTTTTGCTTAAAAACATTTTTCATAAAATGATTTTTATTCGAGAAAAAAATGTATTAATTTTTATTTAATGTTTGGTTTATAATTATGAAACGATAATAGTTTTTAGCAAATTTTTGTGAATAATAATTGTAGAGAATGCCAAAATGAACAACTTCTAAAGAATAAGTTTTTTCCGAAATGTCGTTAGTTTTTGAGTAAACCGAATTTTTCAAATTTGAAGTATAATTTTTCAATCCTTAAGAATTTTGACGTTTCAAACGTCAGTTTCATCCGAGTTTACGCAACGCTCGATGTACATTTAAAATAAGATTTCAATTGAAAATAAAACATGCACGAAATATAAATGGCTATGATACCATCAAGTCGGAGAAAGTAACATGATGGCCACATCATTTTCAATATGCATTCCTGTTAAAATGTATGCCTGTTTGCTTGTGCGCGCTATATCTAAAAAACTACTACTTGAATGAACATCAAACTTTGAAAATAAGCCTTATTTGATAATCCGAAGAACTGAAAAGCTTTTGGTAAAATTTCGTACACCGGAAGTATGTGTTTACCTTAACCGTTTTTTGTTTTTCTCCGATAATTTTTTTAAATATGAAAAGTACTATAAAAGCACTCAAACAAATCTTGAAGAAAGCAAAGAAATGAACATTTTTTGCTTGAAAATATGTTTCGTGAAATATATGGTTTTTGAAAAATAATAGCAATTAATTTTTTTGTAATTTTTGGTTTAAAATTATGAAACGATAATACTTATAGCAAATGTATTTTAATAATAATTGTAGAGAATGCCAAAATGAACAACTTATATAGAATAAGTATTTTTCGAAATCTCTTTGGTTTTTGAGTAAATTGACTATTAGAATTTAAAGTATAATTTATCATTTTTATCTTTCATAATTTTGACGTTTTAAACGTCAGTCCCATCTGATTTTACTAAACGCTCTATGCACATTTAAAATGTGATTTTAATTGAAAATAAACCATGAAAGTGTGAACATAAAGTACTGTACCATCAAATCGGAAAAAGTAACAACATTTTTTTATTTTTTTTTGCCATTATTTTAGAGTTTCGGATCGTATCTTAATTTGAGCTTGTGTTATTTTTGGGGCAAATTATTTTTAGACCAGAATTTTCGTGTTCGTATTTTATATTTTTTGCCTGTTTCTTCGATTTTTTTCCTTTAAATTCTTGATTTTTTTTCATAACTATTCTTTATGTTGGTCCCAATTTTAAAATAATCTGTTGAAATTTTCGACTTTTTTGGTCAGTATTTTGATTTTTAAACTCGTGCTTTCGATTTTTGGTCTAAATTTTCGATTTTTTGCCATAATTGTTGAATTTTTATTTGTATTTTGGTTTTTTTTGTGGTCTAAATTTTTGATTTTATGTCCTAAGATTTCTTTATTTGGCCAAAATTTTGGATTTGTTTATTAAGATTTTCGATTTTTTAACTTTTTGGTCTGCATTTTTTTATTTTTAGGCACATGTTTTCAATCTTTTGGCCACATTTGTTAAATTTTGACCTGTATTTTCGATTTTTTGGTCCAATTTTTTTTTGTCCTAAGATTTCTTTATTTGGCTGAAATTTTCCATTAGTTTATTAAGATTTTCGATTTTTTAATCTGTATTTTTTATTTTTAGCCCCAAATTTTCGGTTTTGGTCCAAATTTTGTTTTTTCGTCCTATATTTTAAATTTTTCAATTTTCAATTTTAGTTTCTGTTCGGAAACTTACTTTGAGCTACAAGGTTATTTTGAGGGTGAAAATGGCAAACATTTTTTTCTTTGCTTAAATTTTTTTTATCTGCATTTTTAGATCTCTGGCCTATAATTTTTTTTTTCAAAGTTTTGATTTTTATCTTAAATATTCTTTATTTTGGCCTGCTTTTTTAATTTTTTTTTGTCCCAAATTTTCAATATTTGGTCTAATTTTTTGTTTTCTTGGCCCATATTTTAGATTTTTTTATTTTCAATTTGAGTTTCTGTTCAGAAACTTACTCTGAGTTACAGGGTTATTTTGAAGGTGAAAACGGCTAAGTATTTTTCCTTTACTTGAATTTTTTATCTGCATTTTTGGATCTCTGGCCTGTAACTTCGTTTTCTATTCCAAATTTTTGATTTTTGACCTAAATATTCTTTATTTTGGCGTGAAAATTTAGGTTGCGTGCTAAAAGTTTCGATTTTTTGGTCAGTATTTTTGATATTTAGGTCCTAATTATTGGTTTAAGTTTTAGCTTTTTTGTGTTATACTCGTATTTTAAATTTTCTAATCTGAATTATTGATTTTTATGCGCGTTTTTTTTGTCGGTATTTTCGAGTTTTTTGGTCGGTTTTTGATTTTTTGCCCTTTACTTTTTAACCTGAATTATTGTTTTTTATTTTATTTTTTTTTGCATTATTTTCGAGTTTCTGGTCGGAAACTTATTTTAAGCCAAAGAATTATTTTAGGGGCTAGCTAAATATTTTTTCTTTTACTTGAACTTACAATATTTCGGTCTGCATTTTTTTGGTCCATATTTTAGATCTTTACCTTTACCTGTTTTCGCCTCAATTTATTCCAAATTTTTAATTGTTTTGCCTAAATAATCTTTATTATACATTTTCGATGTTTGTTGAAATATTCGATGTTTTAGTTTGCGTTTTTTTTTTATGTTTAGGCCATAGCTTTCGATATTTGGATTTTTTGGGCCTATGTTTTAGTTTTATTGTTTAATTATTGATTTCTATCAGCGAATTTTTGATTGGCGAATATTTTAGATTTTTAACCTAAAGCAGCGATTTTTTAATGTTTTGACAGTATTTTCAAGGTATTGGTCTAATAGTAAAATCGGAGAAAGTAACATGATGGCCACATCACCATTTTTTAAATCTATATCTTCAATTGAAAGTCTAGCACAAAAGGGCATTTGAATTTATATTATTGAAAATTTGTAAACTGAATTTTTATCTTTTTATGAATATAAAACAAAGAAGTTGTAAAATGCAAATGTATTGTAGTTCAATCCGTTTGGTATAGACAAAGATGATGCGCTAAATCAACTACAAGCAAAAGGTTTTGCGGCATATGTGACAACAACGTACCTTATACTTTCTTCAACAACCTTTTCAATAATTCTACATTTCCACTAATTCTATTTCTATACAATAAATCTTTAGATTTATAGGAATTTGACTTTCGATGACCTGCATTCCTATGATGAACTGAATCTTCTAGTTTCAGTCTGCGGTTTGTTGCTTTCTAGAAACATTTTGTTTTCTTCGTAAACATTTTAAACAGAAGTACTAAAATTATCAATTCACTGATCGTATTTTTTTTTTTCAAGATAATCCTCTAATATTGCTTCGGTAACTTCAGTACTTCATGGACAAGGTTCCACTTTGTCGGCATACTCATCATTGCCAAATTCATCCTCACTACCACTGATGATTATTTTCTTAAATAAAATAAGTCATTTGGGTCTAGATTTTAACAAATCTATATTTTATATACGGGGTGGGGCACCTAATTTGACGCGGTCATTTTATGCAAAACCAAGTAACTTCATATTATTCTTTTCAAATGAATAGACGTAGGATCATTGTATGCACAATTTAAAATTATTCCCAGTTTTACAGGATGTCCCATAACAAAGATCCACATCAAAGTTATGTTTATTTTAAATAAAACACCCTGTATTTTTTATCATTTTTAATTTCTAGGCAATAAGGTAAGGTGGGTTACTTTGGTATTCCCTATATCTATCGTTTACCATTTTCGAAATACACTGGTGGAAAAAAAAATCAAACACTTGAAATTCGTGAAATTTCGACCATTTTCAAACCGCTATTACTCGGCATATTTGCAATCGATTTTGATTTTTTTCATGCAAACTTGAGCGTAACCCCTTCCGCCCCCCTCTAACAGCCTGTGAAAAAAAATGTTTTTTCAGAGACTCAATCCATTATAAAGGCATTAAAATTTGATCAATTCCCTATGCAGGACTCGAAGAACAAGGTTCCTACGACGATTTTGTAGCAAGTTATGGGTGTTTGACAAAAAAGTGTATTTTGAGATTTTTCGCACATAACTCAGGAAAAAATCCCATTTTGGCCCTACTTTAAGAGGGTAAACTCAGATTGGAATGATCCCTTTTCGAACACTTCAACCCGGAACAAAAAAAACACGGCAAAAAACAGGAGCCGCTAAAAATGTCCAGAGTAGGCGGCATGGCCCTTGGGTTTATTGCGGTCGGTAATAATCACCAGACGGTTGTAAAAATGTCAAACTTGCGGGCACGTGCCCACCGGATCGAATTTTAAATTTTTGGCCCAAGCAGGTAGTGAGCCCTTTTTTGGGGTGTGTTATAATAAGCCGAGTATTCATGTCTAACTGGTTGATCGCCCCAAGATGAAGATGAAATAATTAAGAAATAGAATACTTTTCCTTTTAATGATCGGTAATATTTGACGCATTAGGGATATTACATATGAAAATTAAATTGTCAATAATTTTTATTTTAACTTTGATAATAAATGCACATAAAAGTACATTGCAAGTTATCCTTATTTTAAACCAGTAAAGGTATGATTGTAGCTCAAGTATAGTACATAACTCGAGTTATAAAGTAATTGCGCACTAGTGAAACTGTGTAATACAAAAATTATGTTAATTATTAATAAATTTACTGGGTGATGTAAAAATTCGTTTCATATTAATTTTTATTTTTTGCTCTCGAGTGTTCGTCATTGAGAAAAACACATTTTCAAAAATTCGTAGCCCAACGGAAAATTGCAGCAGATAATAATTTTGGCTTTTGTCAAAATTATTTTGAAATATCGACGTATTGTGAAGTAAATTGAATTTTTGTAGTATTTTATCCTTGCGTTTCATATTAATGTTGCATTCGAGTGTTCGTCATTGAAAAAAATACTATTTCAAAAATTCATAACTCGACTGAAAATTGCTGCACATTCAAAAACCAAAATGATTTTAATTTTTAAATGTACTTAAAACATATAATAAATATCAATTTTGTTATCAAGTAATAAATATTATTACTTTGAAATATGTGTAAAAATAAGAAAATCATCGAATATGTTTTTAATTTTAAAAATGAAAATAGTATTGGATAAATAAAATATATGTAATATATACTAGAATTTATATATACATAATCTCTATTAACAGTCTTTTGACATGATTACATTTTTTACATATTTTTCAAATAAACCAGACTGTCACATGGGCTATCGACCCAATGTCTTTCGTCCCTAGAATGTGAATATACTTGAATTAGATTAATTTATTGTATGTTGGTTAGAATAGGATTTTCCGGAGTTACTGAATATAAATATAATTTCATTGATCCATGTTACATTTAAAAGTAAAAGTTTTGATTAAATAAAACACACTTTTACTTAGTTAATATCACACTGTTTATTTATTAGTAACTGCAGTTTCGATCAAACAATGACCATTATCAAACTATAAGTTAAGTTGATCGAAAGTGCAGTCACTAATAAATAAACAGTGTGATATTAACTAAGTAAACGTGTGTTTTATTTAATAAAAATGTATTACGAAGTAAGTGCCGCACAGTGGGACGGATGACTATTCTAGCGCGACAAAAGTCAAAAAATTTTTACTCCCAAAAAAAAAATAAAAGCTGAAAATCTCTTTCTATAACACTTCTTCAATCAAAATAACCGTTAGAAGTCACCTGTCGCAAATACACTTGCTGTGAAATGCGACAATGACTGTACTCACCTTGCCGAATACTTACGCGTTGATATGAAGGAGCGTATTCGTACATATTCAAATGCAGAAAACAGTTAGTAAATGTACATATAAATAATTGGGATTTTTTTTGTGCAATTAGTACATGATAACAAGTGTTCTTTCAGTGATAAGTATTTTTTCAGTTGTTCTTATTTGTCGTTATAATTTTTTGATTTCAACGTTAATTTTATTATAAATTTGGATATATTTTGGCTTGTACAACAAAATTGCCGAATTTTGCCGAAAAACGGCTTTCATGTCATTTTTCTTCAGACATTTTCACATGATTCTTAGCATGTTCTAGCTGCGATAACTTGCGATAACTTACGATAACTTGCAAAGTTATGTACTAGCAAGGGAAGTAACCCATGTGTTCCACTCCGATTTTAATGAAATTTAGTGGATTTGTAGAGGGGCCCAAAATATTTGATACGTATTTTTTTTCTCGACTAAAAACCATGTTTCACCCCTTAACTCACCCCTTAAAAAATCGGCTATATTTTTGTTTTTCGGCTATAACTTCTCAACAAATTATGATAGCGTAATTTCGTAAATTTACAAAATTAACCCCCTTTTGTATGTTCCACCCTCCCTTGAATAGTGTCCTCCTAAATGTCCTCCATTTCGATATTTGGACACTAATCTGTAACTCTCCGTATTCGATCGATGCCGAGGCGATCCTTTGCTTCCATTAAAAAAAAAAACGATTTAAAACATTGAAAGTGAACACTATTTAGCTACAGAAGTTACAGAAGATAGTTTTATTTTGGAAGACTTTAACCTTCAAAATAAATCTAGATTTGAGAAAAAATTTCTTTGTTGAATTATAAAATAAAAATTAAGATTTATAAATTAAATTAAATTAAGATGAATAAAATCCGGGCATGACTTAAAAGTTTAAATTTATTATGGTTACATTATTTTGCTCATTATTATTTGAAAACCTTCTTAAAAAATGTAAATTTTAAGGTGTATTTTCCGAATTATAGCCTTTAGATGGGCTCAAATTAAAAAGTACACTCACATTGGAAATCAGCAGCCGAAAAAACATAGGATCTTCTTTTTATTTGAAAAAAAACGGACCATTTGACTTTTGTCGCGCTAGAATAGTCATC
This sequence comes from Ocypus olens, assembly GCA_910593695.2. Taxonomy (NCBI): domain Eukaryota; kingdom Metazoa; phylum Arthropoda; class Insecta; order Coleoptera; family Staphylinidae; genus Ocypus; species Ocypus olens. Next base: position 14,529,812 of record OU343063.1, on the reverse strand, counting down.
CGTCCCACTGTGTGCCGCCAACCTCAATCAGTTAAAAGTTTTGAATTTGATAATTTCCGTTTAGATTGAAAGAGGAAGTGTAATGTGAATTAAATATGAGTTAATTTTATTCAGCGTATGTTAGTTTGGAACGGTTATTGAGTTGTGTAGCATTCATTTAAATTCCTTCTAAAATTTAAAGGGAAGGTCGAACGCAGGTACTAGGGGTGAAGAATGGAAACATCTGGCAAACATAAAAGCCAAGGTTGCCAGCCCTTTAAATATTTAAAAATTGATTTTCATAGTTTTTGTTTAAATTAATAAGTTTTCGCGGAACTATTATTACTACTATCGTAGCTTGTTATATATTAACGGTCTTATTTTCAAAAGAGGACACTTGAATTTCTTTGTTCTTTTACTTCTTTGATTTAGTCGATGTATAATTTAAATGAGCTACTTTTTTAGGTAACGAGAAAACTTAATTGTGTGATTTCACAAATTTTACAAATAGATATTTAAAATTTTCCATTGACTGATTAGCAACAATGCGAATAATAAAAATGCAGATTACATATTTTATTTGGTTTATTTCATCTGGGTCTGCGGGATGAATATGTGGGGTCCTCAAAACAAATACTCCCCCAGTTTTTACTTTAGCACTACCCAGACACGATCTTTTTCTACATCTTAAATATAAATTTCCATTTTGTGTCATATTTTCTGATATATAAACATATTGTGGACATAAATTTTTTTCGTAGAGTCGCAGATAACTTCCATCTTCTTACTTAGAATACTGTCACAGTACTGTTCAACTTTCAATGATTTCTTCACCAGATCATTCAATTTACATATTTGATATAATCCAAAATTTTCAGATTAGTAGTGCAATATAAAACTTCCATACAACTCCTTAGAAAGAGCTTATTTTAGTTTAATACTCAAATACTTTTGAAGTTACAGATTTTATATTTCGTTCAAAATCACTTTAAGATAGTTCTTAAAAAAATGGTGATATATGTTGTCAACATATATCACCATTAGGTAACCGTTTTATTAACCAATTATTCTTGCTCATAGCTTTATATTAATTAACCAATAAGAAAATGTCAATTTTTCAATAAATTACTTAATATATTAAGGCACACACTAACAAGTTGACAAATTAGAAATAGGTGGTGCCACCTATTTTTTCAAATTTAAGAATTTTTAGAATAGTTAAGAATTTTGTTCGGTTTTCTAATTACGAAAATGTATGTTTGTAATGTAATCGTAAAAATAACCATCCGCTTTTAGTGGCAGTAAGTTACCCAAATTTTGTAAATATTTATTATCCAAAACAGCTGTTTTTAGCATGAATGTCCTACTAAAATTAAAATTCTATGCACCTTTGATTTGCATACATAAATACACCATGATTTTCAATAGCATATCAATTTTATTACAAAATATTTTAGGAATACAGTAAAACTGAGTAATTTAATGTTCATTGCCCACAGTACAGTACAGTAATAATTCGATTATATTATAATCTTCGTAATGATATCAGCTTTAATTTTCCTATTTCCTATTCATAATTGTACATTTTATTACCCCACTTTACTCGGATGTCTTTTTGGAAGCTTGTCCAGACCTCCTCTCTAGCAGGTAGAAAAGGTTCGAATATGGTCATAAATTACAATTTCTATACCATTATGTCGAGAATAGAATCCCTAATCGTCGGTAGTAAACAACCCGCAAATTGTACCCCTTGTCCATGCCGACTCTGGCCAAAAAACTATGGTCGCCAAAAAACGTCCTACTTTGGCAATGTGTACGGAGTTGGACAAAATGAGTCGACTCGATCCACCAAAAGGGCATTGAAATGTGTTCAATTACCTGTGTAGGACTCAAAAAACTAAGTTCCTACGACGATTTGGCACAAAGTTATTGGTGTTTGAAAAAAAGTGCATTTTGTGTTTTTTTGTTTTTTTTGTTAGAAGGTGGGTATAACCCTCTCTTTGAGTGGGGGATAAAACCTCTCAAAGAGGACACATTTTGCTTTTGATTTCCCAAAAGATCGTCGAAATCGGTTGGATAGAAGCCGAGTTATGGCCATTTCATAATTACCTAAATTTTTACAAATCTTAGGTGTTTCATTTTTTTCCGTCAGTGTAATTTGTTTGTTTTTATTGGACGAATGGAGAAATAGACGAATAGTGGTGAGTTAGGCCTACATTTTTTCCGACCCTAAAGAGATCATTTAAAGTGATCCTTTTTTGGCCTAAAATAAAGTTTTTTGTTAATTAAATTGCTAAGGTACAAAATGCTATTTTCATGATTTCGCGCAAACAATGAATTTTCGTGCATACCTCAAATAGCATGCAAAGAAAATTTCATTCCTGAAAGCGAAAATAATTTCGTCGAAAAACTTCGGACTTATGAGTCAATAAACCACAAAATTCGCTTTTTTCAAACACCCATAACTTTGTGCCAAATCGTCGTAAGAACTTCGTTATTTGAGTCCTGCGCAGGTAACTGAACACATTTCAATGCCCTTTTGGTGGATCGAGTCGACATATTTTTTCCAACTCGGTACACGTTGTCAAAGTTGGACGTTTTTTGCCCAAAAACGTGTTTTTTTTTCTTCGGGGGTTGAAGGGTTCGAAGGGATCATTCCAATCTGAGTTTAGTCCCTTAAAGTAGAGTCAAAATGGGATTTTTTTCCGAAAGAATCATCAAATTTGGTTGAAAAGTCACTGAGTTATGTGCGAAAAACTTTAAAATGTACTGTTTTTCCAAACACCCATAACTTGGTGCCAAATTGTCGCAGGAACTTCGTTCTTTGAGTACTGCATAGAGAATTGTTTAAATTTTAATGCCTTTATGGTGGATCGAGTTGACAAAATGTTTCCAACTCCGTAGACATCATCAAAGTTGGACATGCTTTCCAGAAAAAACTTTTTTTCACAGGGGCGCGAGAGGGGGGCGGAAGGGATTACGCTTAAGTTCGTATATACAGGGTGTCCCATTTTAATCTTTCAGGTGGAATATATCGAGACAAGTGCGCCCAATCGAAAAAGTTGTCTAATGCAAAGTTTAGTGGTTTCCAGGGGGACATTTGATTCTGTTATCAATTTCACCCCCCACCCCCCAGGGGGGTGAATAACAGGGGTAACTTCTGAATCTTAAATGGGAACCCCCATTTTTTATTGCAAATTCGGAAAGTGTGAAAAAAACTGTGTAAGTTTCACTCAGAAACTTTTTTCGTATGGGCAACAGGTGGCGCTGTAATCGTCAATATTAGATTATTTTACACTTAATCTAGAATTGATGTAAAAAAGTTTAAACAAATTGAATTGAAAAAGCCAATCTACTTACCACCACCACTTTGACGTCTGTAAAGGTACAAGGGTAATAGAAATTCGAAATGAAATTGTGCAGTTCAAAGAGAAAGATGTCAAAATTATTATTGTTTTTTGTACGGATCAGTTTAAGGTAAAATTTTTGTTGAGTAAGAAGATCATTTTAGGAGGTGGTCGATGTGACCACCGTGTTCTCGAATACAAAGATTGACTCGTTTTTCAAAATTCCGAACCGTCGCCGTCAACGTAGCAGGTGTTATAGCCAAACAAGCTTGTCGGACGCGCTCCTTCATATTTTCACGAGTTGTCGGCCGCTCACGAAATACTGCGTCCTTGATGTATCCCCAGAGGAAAAAGTCTGGTATAGCAATGCATCAAGTTGTCAAAGGGCGCTTATATCTGGAATCTGATTATTTTGTAATCATTAGGTGGCATTTTTACATCAATTCCCAATTTGCAATAAAAAATGGGGGTTCCCATTTAAGATTCAGAAGTTACCCCTGCTATTCACCCCCTGGGGGGTGGGGGGTGAAATTTATAAAATTTGTGAAATTAATACGAAAAATAGCCTAAATATTTGAATATTCAACCTGTTCATGACTCTGCAACATTAAGTCTTACTAAGACTACAAACAAATAAATTTTTGAAGCAACTACTTCCGTGGCTAGTGCCACGCCGGATATTGAATGTTATACAAAAGTAATTTGCATATTATTACCTCAAGTTAATTTATTTAATTGATTTAACAAGTTTATTCATTCAAACTAGACTCTAGATAAGGAAATTAGGAATGTTCTTTACCGTTCTTGATATTTCAATCAGTTCTTCAGTTATTAACAGAAAACCGATATTTTAAGGAGCTTCCTATCCTTATAACCCCTTATCACTTGTATAACTTTTCCGGTACTGCCCTGTAAGCTCGGACCTGATGCCATCGTGGTGATACCGGGTAGAGTTTCCATTACAAACAAAAGAACAAGTACCTTGAGTGCACGCTCTGCTTTGAATAACGAGCTTTATCCAAGTTCAATCTCGAATTGTGTAACAATAATGGTCTATAATAACGATTTATTGCGAGCATGATCTGATATGAATATTTTTATTTGGACGCCAGGATAGTGGATGACAGCAGCACCTGATGTTTATATTTATTGTTTTAAAGCAAATACATTTCTATTAGTTTTTTTTTCTATAACTATTTAATACGAGTAAAAGCATATTTAATAATAATAATAATAATAATAATAACTTTATTGACGGGTAATCCCATTTACATAAAGTATCATAAATTAATCGTTAATTAATTATATAAAATAATAAATAATAATACAATATAAAAAAAAAAAATAAACAATTTCCAGAATAAACAAATTGAATGAAACCAAAATCGATTTAAATAAATTTAAATTAAAACAATCTTCAGAACAAACAAATTAAATAAACTAAAACTGATTTAAATAAAATTAAAATTAAACACTCTTCAGAATAAACAAATTAAATAAAAGTAAAATTAACTTCAATAAAATTAAATAAAACTAAAATTGATTTAAATAAAATTAAAATTAAACACTCTTCAGAATAAACAAATTAAATAAAAATAAAAATAATTTAAATAAAATCAAAATTAATTACAATCTTAATTTTTATTTTGCCGAGGATGAAGGATTAAGTTATGCTGCTATGACGTTGTAGTTTCCTCCTAAATGTAGGCAAAGAATCAGCAAACAGGTCGAACCAATTGTTTTGGGAGTAGTCGTTGGCATATCTCATCATTCTAGTAATGGTGTTGTTGTGGGCAAAGTTGGTGTTGTTGGTTTTTATTCTAAATAGAGGGGTCCTTCTAAGCATCCGGTGGGAGCTAGATATATAAAAATCCAACCGAGCCAGTAAATCTGGGCAATCACTTATGCCGTTAGCTAGCCTATAAAGTGTGCACAAATCGGCGAAGATTCTTCGATCACTTAGGGAGTGCATATGTAATTGATTTTTGATGTTCGAATATGATCCAAATATATGCCGTTGACCTAACTTCCACTCCATAGAACGGAAAAACTTATTTTGTACTTGTTCTATTCTATGTACATCAACTTGGAAATGAGGAGACCAGATTGGAGACGCATATTCAAGATGGCAGCGAACAAGGGAACAATACAGAATTTTCAAACAATCACTGGAGAAATCTCTAGTTGTTATTGACACAAAACCCCACATTCTTCTTGCCTTATCACATGCAAAGGAAATATGATTTTTAAAATTTAATCTTTGGTCAAATAGCACACCTAAGTCTTTTATAACACTAACTTTATTTAACTTTATCCCATTGATATCGTATTCAGAATTGTTAAAGATTCTACCTTTGTAAAACGTGATCGAGTTACACTTGTTTATATTTAAAAATAACAAGTTTCTTTGGCACCAATTGTCTACATTGGTCAAATCATTCTGCAACTCTATGCAGTCATTATGAGAAGTAACAATTTTGAATAATTTTAAGTCGTCGGCATAGAGTAGAAAGTTTGAATGCTTAATTACATTTTGTAAATCATTTACAAACAGAACAAACAGTAAAGGACCACAATGAGAGCCTTGAGGAACACCTGAACTTACTTCAAAGTACTCAGATTCATAATTATTTATTTTGACGCTAAGTCGGCGATCTGTCAGGAATGATTCTAACCAAGACATGGTGACATCGTTGAATCCCAAAGTTTTTAGTTTACATAATAAAATTTTATGATTCACCCTGTCAAATGCTTTAGAGAAGTCCGTGTATAATGCATCCACCTGACAACCGTTCTCCAAAGCATTAGACAGAAACTGCTTGTAGACGAGTAAATTTGTAGTAGTAGATCGCCCCTGTACAAAACCAAGCTGATTACTAGAAATTATTTGGCGAGACATCCATAGCAACTGGTTTGCAACGAGTTTATCCAACATTTTGGGTATCACTGACTGAATACACACACCTCTATAATTGTCAACCATGTTACGAAGACCTGATTTAAAAATGGGTTTAACAAAGCTATCTTTCCATTTTGAAGGAAATTTTCCTGATAATAGTGATTTAAGGAATATTCCATGAATCGGAGTACTTAAAGTACATACACAGTTTTTAAGAAAAACACTTGGAATCCCATCAGGACCCGAAGAGAAGCTATCCTCCAGACTCATTATACAATTGAACACTTGCTCTAAATTAACATTTAATATTGTGTCATTAATTTGCATATTGTTGTCGCATGTGTGCGAAATAGTATGAGAGACGTCCTTGACAAAAACGGAGGAAAAGAAATTAGAGAAAGCATTAACAATATCCTTACCACCGGAAGCCGTTATATTTTTGAAATGCATTTCTTTAGGAATTCCGTCCTCATTTTTTAGATCTCTTACATACTTAAAGAACGAACGTTATTTAAATATAATTGTTATAACAATACAAAAAAAAACAAAACCCTTAGAACCGCTTAATTGATGAAGTGCAGTGCAAAGAAACTTTAAACTTAAACTCGGTATAAAATACTTGCGATGGTTTAAAGATAATCTCAGCTTGTAAAACGGCGTTTAAAATCTAAAACTATTTCACATCGGGTTTAAAAGTCCCCATTAAAAAAATAACCGTCAAATGATCGTTTTAGTGGTTTTCCTCCAAGAATTCATCTTATCTATTGATTGCTATTATTTAAAGTTTATTTAATTTTTTTAGGATCGTGGGGTAGTGGCTAACGTTGCTGCGTCTAGATCTTGGAATCGCGGGTTCGAATCCTATTCTGAACGATAAATGATCGTACAGGTTCATGGATTGTATAGTGTTTGTCCTCTCATGTTTATAAATATTTGATTCAACACTATACATCAGTAGTAAAAGTATCCTAAGAAAATTCAAATTGTTGGTATGAATGTAAATATGCAATCTACGGAATTACTCTACACATTATCACAGCAAAATAGTATATTGTACAACGAGCATGGAATGACACACATTTCTAGCGAGTATTCATACGAGCCAGAAATAGTCATTCCATGCAAGTTGAACAATAGTATTTTGTATAACGAGCATGGAATACCATACATTTCTCGCGAGTATGAAGTTTGCAGCATGAGCCGAAAGGCGAATTCTACAATTCATAAGAGCGAGAAATAGTCATTCCATGCGAGTTGTACACTATGCTTTACCTACGACAACTTTGTTGAGCTTCATTGTGATAGTTAAGATAATTCAAAACCGAGAGCGGACAATTCGTACGCGATAACTTTTATCAGAGGCACTTGCTTAACGTTACCACGGAAACAAATGTCAGTCAAAAACCAAGCCGCCAGCCGCAACATTATTTATGGTTCATATCATTTCTCGAGTTTATACATTCTTAGTGTTTAAAAAGTATATATAAATAGTATGGAGACAAACATTGAAAACAACAAATTTGCCGAGGTACTACAACTAACGCCCCATGTATGTAAAAGCGGCGAAGCAAACATCTTTAAATCTACTCCGTCATTTTGACACATTGAGGTTAGGCTTCACGCGTGACAGTGCAGTGTTGGAATATATTCTAGCACAGATAATCGATGCGAGAATGAAATGCGTGAGCAATTCACTACATATACTAATCATTACCAAGCATGTAATGAGCATATATCCAAGTTGTCATAGGTAAATATTTTTTTAAAACTTTTATTATGAAGAAAAAAGGCTATTATACTGAAAAAGACAATTATTCTATCCCAAAAGAGCATTCGACGCACATACTATAGGTATGTACGATGTATGTCGCACATCGACCTTTTGCAAGTGCGACATAGCATGTGCAACTTTTTGTAGCTTCTTCTGAAACAAATATCGCAGCGCTTTTGTTTCGGCAATCTCGGAGTAACATGTCCCGTTTACTTTCAATTTCAGGGCCTTATTCAACATCGAAAAAAGGCTGGGGTGAATCGCACCCCTAGTGACTATTAAAGGTAAAAGGAAGAATGGTTGATGGGAATTTGGGCTAAGGAACTGCGGATGATAGTGGGAATTGACGTAACCAACCACAACCGTTTTTTTGTAGTAAATTCATATATTGATATGAAAAGACAACCACTAGGTGTCCATGGACCCGCACGGCCATTTTTTATTCCAAAAGAGTGACCGCTCGAACCCACAACCCCGAGCTTAGAAACAGGATCGCTGCCCATTAGGCCCCCGCGTAGTGCATTTTTAAATTCATTTATTTTTATTTACTTCATTCATTTTTATGAAGTACGACATACCTTTGGAAGCCACTACCCCTCTTAACCCACCCTTAATGACGAAGTATTTAAAACATTTACCATTTTATTCCATGTGTCGAAATTTCTCATCAATTCGCGTTTTCTTTTTATGTTTTCTACGGGTTCATCTCGGTATAACATCTACCAATAGTCGGCCATCATCGTAGTAGTCTTTGATTTTATTTCCATTTCATTGGTGCCCTAAAGAAATCTCTCACCCATCTCTAACGACACCCAGATTTACAGAAAAATAGTCCAAATGAGAATACCTCATATAAATGTTTGCATGTTCTCAACGACTGATTTGAAGTTCGAACCTTCTCATTGCCTACAAACTTGGTTACTATGTCTTCCCAGGCATCTTTTTCTCTTCTTCTATTTGTTTTCCAAAATTACCATCTTTCAGAAGTTTTCTAATATCAGGACCAGTAAAGATACCCTCTTTGTTTAGCTTTAAACTAGTTTTTCCTAGGCTTAAGTTTGATGTATGTGAAATTGTGTTCTTTATGTGAAATTGTGAAATGTAACAATGTAAGAAAAGTAACGGGTGACCAATAACGGCTCCTCTGCGCTGCGCCGTCGTCCAGCGAGGCCCATCAAAATTAAGCGATTAAATTGGTGACAGACGACGGCTCCGCTACGCTGCACCGTCGTCCGCGCGGGGCCCATTAAAATTAAGCGATTAAATTGGTAACGGACGACGCCACAGCGTGTGTAATAGCAACTATTATAATGAATTAAGCAAAGTAATTGGTGAAGATCGACGGCTTCGCTGCGCTGCGCCATCAATGAAAAACATATTTTTTTCTAAATTAATTTTAATTTATCGGTTTTTATTTTTCATTTTACATTTTCAATTTTTCATTTTCAAGTTTTAATTTTCAATTTTTCATTTTTCATTTTTAAATTTTCCATTTTCCATTTTCAATTTTCCATTTTCCATTTTCCATTTTCAATTTTCAATTTTCAATTTTCAATATTTATTTTTCATTTTTCATTTTTATTTTTTATTTTTTTTTTAATTTTATTTCTTTTATTTTTTTTTAAAGCCTCTACAATCTCTGAAAATTTCGGCTTTCCGATTTGAAAAGGAAAATGTCCTTAAAAGAAGGAAAACGAACCCAGGGGATGCAAATGGCACGTAGGGGTAGTTCCAAAATTTTTGAAAAAATTCTCAATGAAAGTCAGTCATCCCTTCTGTCATCCCTGAAAGTTTCAACTTTTCGACTTGAAAAGAAAGAAATACATCCTTAAAAGAAGAAAACCGAACCCAGAGGGTGCAAATAAAGCGTAGGGGTGGTTCCAAAATTTTTGAAAAAATATCTTCTGCCATCCCTGAAAATTTCAGCTTTTCAACTTTAAAAGATAAAATACGTCTTTAAAAGAAGAAAACCTAACCCAGAGGGTGCAAATGGCGCGTAGGGATGGTTCCAAAAATTTTGAAAAAATTCCCAATGACAGCTAGTCATCGCCTCTGAAAGTTTCAGCTTTTCGACTTGAAAAGAGAAAAATACGTCATTAAAAGAAGAAAACCGAATCACCCCCTGGGTTGGTGGCGTTGGTGGCGCGTAGGGGTGGTTCCAAAAATTTAAAAAAAAATCCCAATGAATGCCAGTTATCCCTTCTGCCATCCCTGAAGGTTTCAGATTTTCTACTTGAAAAGAAAAAAATACGTCCTTAAAAGAAGAAAAAAATTATTTTTTTTACCCGGTTTTTAAAAAATCATATCTCGAAAACGGGCCAAAAATTCAAAAAAGTGGCTCGATCAATTTTAGATATTTTCTTTAAGATTATTTTAAGACATACCGGGATCGTCCAGCTCCAGCGGTTACGGAGGAGATATTTTTTTTTTTGGAAACGTGCAAAAATCGAAAATTTGCGTTTGAAAAATCACCCCTGGGGGTGGGGGTGAAACGAAACGAAACGACGGAACTGGTTTTAAAAGCTTACCCGGTTATCTGGACGTCGATCTTCGCGCAAAAACTAACAAAATTTTACCAAATAAGGCCCCGATAAGGGGTGAGGTTTAACCCTAACCCCCCACCCCCCGTTTTAAGGGTGAGTTTGGGGGGACGCAATTTTTAAAATCTTCCTCATATTTTTGGGCGAATTTTTTGTGCCGGTCGGCCGACGCCCCTTTATAGCGTTTTTTTCTGGGCTGCCAAACTTTTTTTACGTAATTAGTATATATTAATTAATAATAACATTTACTTTCTTTTGGTAAGGCTTTGGCAAATTGCTCCATCAAGCCTAAGGGTGGAAGCAGAACATTAGCAGGATGTATGAGAACCTTTCGGGGCACATTTTTTTCCAGGTTCTAATGAAGCTCTTTGTGGCCAATGTGTTTCTTCTCTCTATGCTATCCCATTCACATAAAAAAGAACAAGAAAAGTTTGTGTACCCTCCTTGCTGTCGTAAGAGCATCGATATTATTTTGAGATCCATATATGATTGTATTTAATTTTATCTAGAACTAATTCCGCATTTTCATAACACTCTTTTAAAGGGGATGGGGTGAGTCATCAGGGGGTTCCCCTCCCTTCGTGGTGGTCATTTTGGAAGGCCGAAGAGGTCACTCAAGGTCAGCTAAGGTGGCCCCATGGCTACCGAACAGAATGACCGATGGGTACTGACGCATACGTATTCCTATTTAATTTTTTAATTTTTTTTTTAAATTTAATTTATTTATGTCATAGCAATAGAGTTTTACACAGGTCAGATACATAGTATACAAATAAATTCATAGGGAGTTCATAAAAATAAGTTAAAATCGATTAGATAGAATCAAGCAGTCTTTGTAGCGGTGTAACGGTTATTTGCCAATGTAGATAAATAATGATGGAATCAGTTAAATACCATAACTAAGACCGTAAATAAATAAATACAACTAACACAAACATTAAGCGAATTGACTAGCATATATAGCAATATAAAGCATTTATTACATAATTAATAAGGTAACCTACAAGGTATGAACAATTAAAAAGCTGTTTTAAAACACAAGACATAGTTACACGTTAAAATAGTAAAAACTGAAAATTATATACAAATAAATTAAGGTTAAAATATATTAAAACAGCGGTCCAGGATTAAAATGAAAAAGTTACACACAGATTAAAATAATTTTGGAATTCCTACATTGGTTATGTTACCTAAAATCATTATGCAAAAATTCTTCAATGCTATAGAAGGCTTTAAGCAGTAAAAATTGTTTATTCACAATCACTATAATAATATGCATATTTTTAACCTCGAAAAAGTTGGGATATTAGCGATTCCCTCTTCGAGATGGGTAATATTCTATTACCAACGTCTATTTCGAGGTACAGAAACATTTTGCAAACCTCTATTTCGAAATACAGAAACAGTCAATTGTCAGTTTATATAAACGTCAAATTGACATCAATCATGCGCTCGGTTCTCCAACGAATCTACTCTGAAGTGAATTTTACAATTCTGTTTAATTATGGATTACCACGTCATAACGGTCGCAACCATCCTCTTCATTAAGTACTTCTTATTTATAAGTGGATATTAATGATTTGTGCTCTTACACGAAACGGATTTATGCATATCTCAGGTTGGCAACATCCCAACAACCCATCAAGTGTCAAAACCGTAACCTCATAATAAATGCGCCTTCACAACAACCCGCGGACAGTAACGAGGACGGGAACGGAGGCGAAAATATAGCAAGCTTCTCGTTCCCGTTACCCGAAATTAGTTATTAGTTATGTCAACATGCGAATCATTTAACTTTTGGTTCCCGGAAGTTGTTGCGTTTACTTTTGTCCGTTACGTGAAATGCACGTTTACCCCATTTTATGTCAATTGCCGTAAGTCGTATTGAATTACATCATTATCTGCTGGTGGCTCGGGTTCTCCACGTAATCTAGCTGTATTATGTAATACACTACTTACCACAATTATAAAAAGTGTGGTACTGAGATTTAAGTGACACCCATACGTCATTTTTTTACGAATTAAATATGTCCGACATTGAAATAAATATGTGTACCAAAATCAAACAATTTTACTTTTATCATTACATATCGTGATTGTGAATAAAATAGTATACATACCTCGCGGGAACACAATTCCAGCCTCGCGCAATTGCAAACCTTGGCGCCTCGCGCCTCGGTTTGCAATCTATGCCCTCGGCTGTAATGATGTTTATCCCGACTCGGTACGTAATATACTATTAACTGTAGATTTAAATTGTTTAAATGGCAGTTCTTTGATTTGTGGTGATAGTTTATTAAAAAACTTTATTCCAAAATGATTGACTCCCATGTGAAAGCCAGTAAGCCGTAACCTTTGTTGGTACAAGTCATCCCTATTTCTTGTGGCATAGTCATGATGACTATGTGTTGGATATTCATTCACGTTTCTTTTAATGTAGCAAAGGCACTCTAATATATACACACAAGGAAACGTCAGTATATTTAGTGTAGAGAAAAATAGTCTGCAGTCATCTGCATATCCAATACGGGCTATAATACGCAAGGCACGTCTCTGTAGGGAGAAAATTCTATGTCGACATGTGGAGTGACCCCAAATCAGAACACCGTAACTAATATTCGCTTCGGTCAGACCAAAATAAGCTGTGCGCAGCACATCCAACGAAACCCTTCTTGCAAGATTCCTTAAACAGAAAATATTTTTGGACAATTTCTTTGCCAACTGACCCCCGTGATGATTCCATGTTAAAGCAGAATCAACGTATAAACCCAGAAATTTAACGGGCGCGGTAGTGTCAGAAATGCCCGTATTCGTCTTGCTCTCATTTAAAACCAGCTTATTATTGGTACACCAAGATGAAATGGCGCCAAGTCGTTGGTTGTTAGTCTGAAGGGCTTCATCTACAGTGCCACTCGTGCTAACTACAGTCATATCATCTGCAAATAATATTACACATAAGTCATCAAGACATTTCGGGAGGTCGTTAATATATGTTAAAAAAAGTACAGGGTCCAATATTGATCCTTGAGGAACCCCATGTGTTATAGGTAGTAATGATGATTTTTGGTTACCGATTTCCACTGCTTGTGCTCTGTTTGACAAGTAGGATGATATCAAATCTAGACTTTTTGGGTGGATATTATACTGTGCAAGCTTATCAATTAATAAATCATGTGAGACACAACCAAAAGTTTTGCTCAGATCTAAAAATGAGCCCATGCATTTGGTTTTGTTCTCAAAGCAAGTTATTATCATATCACACATAACGAGAAGGGCATTAGTAGTATTTTGGTTGGCTCTGAATCCAAATTGTCTTGCATAAAATAATTTATAATTCTCAAAATATTCAACTATTTTAGTTTTCAGGATGTACTCAACTACCTTGGAAATAATTGGCAGGATAGATATAGGCCTATGATTACTGACATCTTCATGATCTCCTGATTTATAGACTGGTACCACCTTGGCTATTTTTAGTATATCTGGAAAAACAGAAGATGTGATAGATATATTTATAAGTGCAGTGAGAGGTCCCACCAAAACATCTATTACACATTTGATAATATCTGCATTAAAGCCGTGAATATCAATAGCAGAACTATTTTTCAGATTTAAAATAGCATTTCTAACATAAGTCTCCGAGACTGGTGTGAACATAAACTGTATGTTTTCATCAGCCTGGATCTGTATATGAGTCCTATTTATTACAAATGGCAGAAAATTATGTACTGCTCAGCTATACCCGTGAAAAATGTATTAAATTCATCACATGAGATATTACACAAATTTTCGGTAACATTATGATGATTTCGTTCATCATTTATGATTGACCAGGCGGCTTTACATTTATTCTCAGTTTGCAATATATAGTTATCTGTCGATCTCCGCTTTTTTGTAGTAATGACTTGTCTGTATTGCTTCCTATATGCGTCACGTTCCCTTTTGGATGTTTCAGTGGGATTACCGTCATGATGTTCTTGCAATAATCTCATCACTTTCCTCATATTCCAAACTTCTACGTCAAACCAATAAGAACTACGATATTCTATATTTTGTCTACATTTTCGTGTGGGAAATGATTTATCCCTGCTGTGGGACAATTCTAGTAACAATTTCGACGAATACCCGTGACTTCATGGAAAAAAATTGAACTTGCCTACTTGTGTGAATGGTCTGCAATAGGAAGCCTTATCCGTGCGTATTTTTGTCGGAGAATAGACAACACGTACTGTTAGTCCCACATGATCAGACAACGCTGTATTGAAAGCTCCTACATCGATAGAATTATTCTCTATGTTGGAGAATATATTATCAATACAGCTTTGTCCTCGAGTATTAAACGTTATTAGTTTCCTTAAATTAAAACTATACATACAGTCCAACAGGGCCACCTCGTTTGCGTCATTGTTGTTGAACTTTACATTGAAATCTCCTCCCAACACAATTGAGTATTCTAAGAGCTTGATTCTATCTAAAAATTTCGATAATGCATTTATAAAAATAGCAAAATTGCCCGAGGGCGAACGGTATACACTAATCACTACAAATTTAAAGAGGGAATAAATACAGAAGATAATTCACAATCCTTTTCAATGCTAATAGAGTCGGTAACATTGTTGTAATTTAGTACTTCTAAATCATTATCAACCAATATCATTGAACCATCGGGGGTTACTACTAACACGAGAAAAATACGCTTTTACTTGTAAATTGTTAATTTTACATATTTGACACTCCTCTTTGGATAACCAATGTTCCGACAATGCAAGCAATTGAAAAGACTTGTCAATAAGAGCCGCTTCCAGTTCATCAATTTTATTACGCAGCGATCTAATATTTAGAAAAAGAAAACTAAATTGCTTTTTATCTTTACACTGCGCGACGTTATTTGTTCCGGTCACTTTGGGGTTTCCGGGATGGAAATTGGTGGAAAATTTGCATTTACATTTCCTTCTCGGCGAAAAATGAATCTTCGCACACGAATTCCGACAGGCCAAGTGTTTTCATCCATTAGTTTATCCAGGTCACTAAAATCCGCACTAAGTTTGAAAGCTTTATTTGCCCCTTTGGTGTTTAGTTCTTCTAAAGCATGAATGTTTAAATCTGGACATATATTGATTAGATAGTCCTTAATCATAGTAGCATCAACTGATCGTTCACAATTTCCTATGTAAATCCAAGCCAGCTTCTTCGGAGCACGCAGGGTATGTTCACAGCCTCGTTTACCTGTGATAACCGTTTGCTTCCTCTTCTTATGCGTTTTAACAGTCCATGTATCTTCTTCCGTATCCTCGACTTGTGGTTTCTTCTTAGCGGTAAATTTCTGCTGATTTTTACTCACTTCAGTTTTATTTGTTGTGGATTGATGATCGGCATTTACGGTGTTTACATTTACCATAACCTCCGATTGTTTTCCACGGTTATTTTTCTTGATCATGGCGTAGCCATCCTGGTTGTTTACAATAGGGGATGATTTGGAGACAACTTCACTTTTATTTATTTTACTGGTTTTCGTTATGAGTTTTTTGTTAGATTCATTATCCTCATTTATATTAGCTACTGGTTTCGATTTTTCTTTTAATTTTTCGATTTCATCATCTTTTGCTTGTAATAATGTTTCGTATTCAACTTGCTTACTTACCAGTGCATTATTATTCTTCCGCAGCTCGCAAATAAGCGCCTTAAGGAATACATGCTCATCATTAATATTGGAGGTTAATTCCACTTGATCATCAAATAGCGTTATACCACAACATTTACGATACCGCTCTCCACAGCTTTTGTGGTAAATGAGTCCACGTTTTCCACAAATATATCCCGATTTCGCAATATGACCACATTAGCAAGTATTTTTCCGTTCATTCTCAGACTGGACGCGTTGACGCGTCGCCATGTTGAACAATTATTGTAAAGAAGGACAACTTTGAGGCTTCTTTTGGACAAATCTACGAATAGTCTTCAATCGGCACTTTCGAACGGAATGTTAAATTGAGTCCAAAGTCCACGCACATCAGTATGGAAGACTTATTCTCCTTTTTACAGATATATGGAAGAAAATCCTTTCTCTGTAACTGAAATGAGGTGCCAATTGCTAACAGGTTCTTCTTTTTAGCCCTCGAATTCTGAATAATCTTCTTTTCAAACCAAATCATTTAGTTCAGACTGTAAAAAAACTCTGGTGCCCTTCGGGTTTGTGCTCCTCGATGTTATCTTCATTTAAATTACTTATGGAACCGTCTATTTAAAAGTAAATTTTCTGATGGTATAAGTACTAGTACTCTGGGCGTAATAGTATATTACATAACTAGAGTTGTAAGTAGCAAATTACGCGCAAGTGAAAGATATTGCGTACGAGCCGCGTAGCGGTGAGTAACGTAATTTCACGAGCGCGTAATTGCGTTACAACTCGCGTTATGTACTATACTTTACCTTCGACCTTACATTTATTCGCTTAAACTAAAGAAATATTGAAACTGAATCTTGTCAGGGTGACGTTTAAATTTGCATGCAATTGTCCGGTAATGGCTATGTAGGACCACTACCAACTAAACAAACGAATTACCGTTCGAAAATTTTCCGTCGAATAATATATTGTCCAATACATTTATTGTACAAATTTAGGGATACGGATCGTTGTACTCACTCTGAAATGTTAATCTACTAAGATACCATTGCGATGGAAGTAACAATAAGGCACAGCGTGGAGTTTATTCTGTCGGTTATTCTTTTAACCAATAAGTTGCAATCTGACGTTTAAATGTCACTGTCACTTTTAATATTTAAAGATGAACAGACGAATACAGGGGACTCGGCGAACGTTAATTGTAATTGGCTAATAAGTATATAATATAGCGATGTATATAAGTTGTAATAGTACACGTTACACATTTATGTACGACATTTAACATTTTTATATGCTCTATATATTCGTAATGGGTCGCTTACGATTGATGAAAACAGTTCGGTAATTCATCAATTACAAAGTGGGAGTAGGTAAAGATGATTACATATTTGGACAGACGATTCTTTTTTATCCCTCAAATTGAAACCGTGAATACTTGTCGTGCAAAAGTAACAATCATCGCTGTGATTTCGTGGCTCTCACATCATTGGAACTCCAAATCTCAACGCTTCTTAGCACAAGTTTTGTATTGATCTCCCATTTTCACTCCGAAATACGCGAGGTACACTTGTCGAGTGAAACTGGTTATATTTCGTTTTTGCCTTTCCACCATTTACTTACAAATGTAACGAACAAAATTTGCAAACTTTTGACAGCCACTTGAAGCTATTTAAAAAACGGAAAGTTTGCTTTATGGCCTGAAAATAAATGTTTCACCGACAAAAACGCTTTGAATTTACGCACAAAAATGATTAACCGTTTAAAAAGCATTGAGCGTTGCATGATTCATGCATGAATAGAGCTGATAGCTGCCAACAAACTTGTTACATCTTTTTATTTTATCCTATAATGTAAACATGTCAATAACTCCTTAGCAGCGAATAACGTTAAGCTACCTTTAACAACACTAGTGCTGTTAAGAATTTCTTAACAACACTAGTGTTGTTATATGTATCTAACGCAACTCGTTGCTATGGAGATATTGACAAACATACATGATTTCGCTTTTGACGGTTTTCATTAAACATGTTTTTAAATTTAAAAAATAAAAATAGGATAAAATGAACCGTGTTACGACACACGTAATGTTATTAGCTTTCAAACTTTTCTCTCGTAATGTAAAAACCTTCATAACGTTACTTGTATCGTAAATTACTATTTTAAGTCGCTGCCCCGAAAGCAATGTTTTACGCACTTTATGCATAACCAAGAAAGATAACTACACCGGGAATAGTATATTCTGTAACAAGGTTAGAATGGAAATTCGATGCGAGTGGAATATTTCGAGCGCGAGCCGTCAGGCGAGCGCGAGGAACCACGAGCATCTGAATTTCCATTCTTACCGAGTATCAGACTATACTTTCTCCTCGACCAGAGAAAATAGACTAATAAAATAATGAACACAAAGAACTTACGTTTTATTATCACGTTTGTGGTTATGTTTATAGTATTTTGACAATTGTGATATCCAAGGCTAATTGTTTTATTCGAAACGGTGTGAGAATATTCATTCTATACCTTGTTATGGAATGAATTACATGCAAAACGCATAAGCGCATAGTGTTTTGTTCCATAACAAGAGTGAGAATGTGTACGTTCTATAATCAAAATTGATTGCAGAATGCTTCAATTCTATGGTGGTCGTGGAGAATAGTATATTCTGTAACAAGGTTAGAATGGAAATTCGATGCGAGTGGAATATTTCGAGCGCGAGCCGCGATGACGAGCATCAGAATTTCCATTCTTACCGAGTAGCAGACTATACTTTCTCCTCGACCAGATAAAATAGACTAATAAAGTAATGAACACAAGGAACTTACGTTTTATTATTACGTTTGTGGTTATGTTTATAGTATTTTGACAATTGTGATATCCAAGGCTAATTGTTTTATTCGGAACGGTGTGAGAATATTCATTCTATCCCTTGTTATGGAATGAATTACATGCAAAACGCATAAGCGCATAGTGTTTTGTTCCATAACAAGAGTGAGAATGTGAACGTTCTATGATCAAAATTGATTGCAGAATGCATAAATTCTACAGTGGTCGTGGAGAAACATTGTTTCCTGGACTACTTTACCAGGAAATGCTCAGAAATTGACTACACTTTCAGTGGCTGAGAATGTTTTTATCGCGGCCCTTGTACTGGTTGAATCATTAGGCGTTCCTAATTTGTGGCTGAGTACACGGTATTTCTGAATCGGAAGATATATTTACACACTTCCAAACCTTTAAAAACGTCAACTGTCAAACTGTTTTGCTATGCAGTCATGGCTCGCTCTGTTTCATATTTTGAAATTAAATTCGAAATAAAACGATACTCCAATTTGTATTTGATGTTTATTGTAATGGTATTGTCCGTTTCGAAATATATTGTACAAACCCCATGCGTAAAGAATTATCCCGCGTTTGCGCAAAAGAAGCCACGCCCTCCTCGCTGCTAGTGTTTAAAAAATGCGCACACGCGGGAACATTGTCTTCCCGCACATGGTTCGTAATTTAGGGGCCGGTATTATAGAGGTCAGTTAAATTTAACTGAAGATTAAAATTTAAATGAAGTTTGGTTATATGCAAAATACATGTAGGACAAATGTCAATAAAAATTGAATCGTTAATTATTTTTAAATGACCTTTATAATACCGGCCCCAAGTCTTGTAACAGCCTGTCAAATTTCAGTTACTCATACTTTCATAATAATGAAAATAGATAAATCAAAAATGTAATAATTCTGATATATGAGATATTAACACAAACGGTGGTGGCAGATGACCTCGCAGTCGACGCCAAAAAAAAAAAAAAAATGTAATAAAATAGAAATTCAGACTTATTTATAGTAATTTTCATTAGAAAACTAAACGGGTCAATAAATTCCCTCCGCCCCTCATCTGACCACCCAAATGTTTTACAATAATAACAACGTGCTTGTAAAAAATGAAGATCATTTTCGCATTCATCACTAAAATACGCAAAAATCAATTATTAAAAACTAAAAAAACACATCCATCGCAGGTTTCTGTAATTTGTCATTTTCATCTTTAAGTAAGCGAGTTTTTATCCTTTAATAAAAAAGTGGTAAATGTAAAAAACAAATATTATTTTGTTTAAGATAGATAAATATAGGTAGATAATAGGAATAATCAGCATATTTCTGTATATAGTATATCATATCTAATATATCTTATTAGGATAGTTCCTCACAATATTATTATTTACGATTAAGGTAAACACATTCAACTGCCAATCGCAAAAACAATTCGATCTGAAGATAAAGCGTGTGGTTATTTCAATTTTTTCGCGAAGTCGTTAGTGCAAAATGCGTTGTTTCCATGATGCTAGAGAATGGGAAATGAGGTCGTAATTTACGTCACAAAAACGGCAACGTAAATTGTATATGTTTTCTATATTATAATAACACATATCTGGAGACCAGCTGAACGACGTCGTTTGATAGTTTCTCATAAGAGAAATGGAATAACCTCATCTCTATGAACTCGCATGAAATTATGCAGATGAGCCTCCTGTCAGTAATAGCAGTGTTTATATGAAGTATATATAACATCACATATGTGTGTTATTGTGAGTGTGTACGGTATAAAATTGAATAGAGTCGAGTGTAATAAACTTTTGTTATGATAAGATCGTATGGCGTTGCTTTGTGTCCAATTTTAAGTAAATAATGTATGTTCATGTACATGGCCAGTAATTATTGTTTAAAATGCTTAACTTAAGCGGAGTATGACATTTTTGGCATGAAAAATCCCATTTTTTTAATTTTGTTTTCTAAACCACAATTGGTATCTAAAGTAAGTTCATTAGAAAAAAAACCTCAAGTGTGCCATGATTTTTTAATTTTAAAAATTTAAGTTGGTAACACAGTTTGAGGTTATGTTACTTCTCAAAATTAAACATTAAACTGTAGTCAATTTATAGATACTTACATTAAATTTTTCACTATAAAATTATATTAAATGTCGTATGTGCCTTCCTTCTTCTTGAACACAAGCCTGAACTCTTCGTCGCACACCCTCCATTACGCTCCGCAACAACTCTGGATTATTGTTAATTTCTATAAATTTATCTTGAATTCGTTGCCGCATGTCTTCAATTTAAATTTTTAAAACGAAAAAGTCATGGCAAACTTGAGGTTTTTTCTTTAATGAACATACGATACTTTATGAAACAAACACTAGAAGTGCATCAAATAAATTATTCAAAAAACTATTAGCATGAAAAGAAAAAAATATTATTTATTATTAATTCATTTTGCTGGCGGTTTTAGAAAATTGCGCGAAACAGAAGTACTTCGAATATTTTTTTGGAAAACACCAACCAACTTTTTTGCCATAAAATTAATAAAACAGACACAAGGCTAGTAAGTTTTGTGATCGTTTCTGGAAGATGAACAATTTTTGTTCTTTGATTTCAAACATTTTTCGACCGATTTTATTCAACTCTATTATTCAAGTACCCTATTCTTCAAATCTTTCACTGAGGTAGCTTTATGGAAAGCTTAGTATTTATCAAGTTGATCATACCAACAATATTTCAAGTAGGATTTGTACCATCAAACGTTTTTCTATATATCGAGTAGTTTCGCGGAAAAAACATAATTTGTTTAAACCCAATTTCATGACAACGTAATTAAAACTAGCCTATAGTTATAGGTGCCGCTGTAGTACCAGTTAGCAAGGTTTTCTTTATACATAACTGGGATAGTTTTTGGAATATTTAAAATAGGTCATTCGCTCACTTGTTTGGTGAGAAAAAAAATTACCACTTTTCTTGGTAACGGTGGCAGTTTTATTTAAAAAAAAGATAACCGATACTATTTGTATCATCTTATGAACTATGTGGTTGTAAAAAATTGAAAATACTTGAAAACTTGAAAATAATATAAAAACACTTGCTGCTGACTTAAAATTTTGCAGAAACACCCAAAATTCATTCATAATTATAATACTGCAAAAACACCATATTTCTGGATTTTACGAGAAATCTCTGCAAAGAAAGTGTGGTGTTTAAAAAACTTTAAAACCTTTATTGGCTTGAAAACATTTAAAAACAATTGCTGACGACTTGTAATTTTTAAAATTTTTCCTAGATTTCGAAAAAACTCGACGACATCTTAATGGCTTGAAAAAATGTAAAAAAAATTCCATCGACTTGAAACTCTATGAATTTGCTCGAAACAAATTAGGAATTATGATTCTGTCAAAACCTACAAACACCCTAAATTTCAAGATAATTCTTTGGTATCACAGTAACAATTTTAAAACATTTTATAGCTCGAAATAAATATAGAAAAAATTGAGGAGTTGGGTGGAAAAAGGGTACTTCTACAAAATTGACATTTTGAGTTATAACTATTGAAAGTATTTGAAGCATCAGAAGTTTGTTATTGTAAGGTAACCTGTATTTCTTTCAATTATATTTATACAACACATGTTGGTTTTATTGTTTAACGACAAAATCGTTAAAAACAACAGCTGAAATTGTGCCCTTTTTCCATAGATCTTAAAAAATACTACAAAAAGATTAATTTTAGCAAATATTTATTATTGAACATAACTCTTGTTTAACATAAACGTAAAAAAATATTAAACACTACCATTCTAAATCGCTATCACTGTTTTCTTGGTCGTTTTCTTCAGTAGATGTAGATGTCAGGTTCGCCTGTTCCTTCAACACTTTTTTGTTATACCACTCTGACTCATCTAACTAACAAAAATTTCATTAAATCTTTTAAGTTCTGCATTTTATCAGATTTACAGCTGGTGGAACCGACTCCAAATTTACTTCCAAGTTATATTTTTTTCTTATAATCCAAAAATCAAATGAAGTATAGAAGCCGTTATATGACCCTGCTGTACTCAGAATACCTGAAGCATTATATTTTATCTGACAATACTTTCTTAAAGTAAAACTTTGTTTTTTAGTATTTACAGATTTCTTGAAAAAATCTTTTAAGCCCTTGCCCCAGTCTTTAATTATCGACGCACCTGCAATAACCTCAAAGTGCGTCGGTTTTTCTCTACACTGTTGCATAATTTTCAAATAAACGTTTGGAGTTTTGACCGTTTCTAGTCGTTTCAGTAACTTTCCGTAAACACCAAAATTTCTATCGCAAACGCAGTAAGAATGTCAACGAACTGGAAGAATGTGCCGAATGTTAATATTTTTTGTTTCTGCAAGCCATGAACAGTAGTGTAGCATATTCATATTCTTATATACAAACATCTTTATTTAAGAATTGATACAAATATATATACATACATATAAAAAATTATGGTTTTCCGCAATTCTTAATTGGCTATCGACCGGATCATATTCTTATTTTGTCCCTCTGTAAAAAGTACGATATTTTTGATATTAATAATAATAATAATAATAATAATAAATTGTCTTTATTCTATAGTTTATCATGCCATACAAATACAATATATAAAATAAAAATACATATGTAAAAATATTCGGGTCATGTCCCACCGCAGTTTGCAAAAAATGATCAACAAAAGAAATCACCGAATTTGAGTTTTTCTTTGCTTCATTTTCTGTAAAGCAATAAAACGAACTTGTATCATCATTGTGACAGTGTACATTAAACACGTACAAACATAAAAGGCGTTTGTAAAACTGTTGAGAGACAATGAGTTTTGACAAAGACAAATTTTGCGCGTAATCAAACTCGACAACTAAAGTTGATTTATCATGTCTACAATTTTCTATTATTTATTTTTTAATGTCTTTGTATGCTTGCACTTTTTTGGCGTGTACTGATTGTATCACTTTGCAGGAATCGTTAACTTAAGCTTCATTTCGTTTTCTTCACAAAAATCGCAAATATCAGATCGTGGACTCCGGAAAGAATACTCGGAGTTTTCGCGAAACCATCGATGAAAAGTACAGTACTTTATGCCTAGTGTACGACCAGTTATTTCAAAAATATACTGCTGGAATCCTGTAAACAAATTCTTTACATTTAGAGCAGGATTTTCGAAATATTTTCTTTTGGATTTCGACCGATTATAATGAGATTCTTTGTTTGGAATCTGTGCCAAAAATTCATTTACCAAATACCAAGATTCTGGGTTTATTTTGTGGGGCCTGTTTTCATGTTGGCCTCTTTTGTCGCTAATAGAAATATTTCCGTCTTTTAACGACTTCGTGTGGATTGTCCGTATACGTTTGTACCCAATTTGAAAAATATTTAAGAAAAAGTGTTTACACACCTCAATCGAGGAACTGTTTATGTTGAGAACATATTTCCAATTAGTCCTTGCTTGACATTTAGGAGCTGCAACCCTTGTTTTTGGTTCAAACGGAGACATGCAACCAAGAAGAAAGTTATCCTGTTCGTTCATATCTGCCAAGTTCCAAAATTTTTCAAAAAATTCTTGTTGTAGTCTGCCTGGTACAACCTTATAACACTTCTTCTTACAGCACACAAGAACTGCAGCAAAGGTTTTTGCATGCACTGTCACACCTGAAAATTTAAAATCTCTGAGTATAAAAATTATTGACCATAAAATTCTTTGGTAGTAGTGTACTTTTTTCCGCTATTTCTTGCTATTTTTTTCCTATTCTTTGTCCACTGCTCCTTGTTTATTTTTCGTTTTTGACCCAAGTTTTTTCTTTCAAGATGATCAGATTCCAAATCACAGCTACTTTCTGTTTCTTCATAACTACTCTCCTCAGCGCTATTTGAGTCATTTTCAGAGCTCATTGTGCCCTTTTAACTTATAAAACAGTATATTATAACTTGCTATAAATAATGAAGTTTGAACAACAAAATCTGCATAGAAAGTAGGTCAGGCACATGTGAAAATTGACGTTCTATGAAAGAAGGGCACTTGTAGCGCTTGACAGATTGGGTCACAGTGCCACCTATATGCGAAGTATGAAAACAAAAGAACCAAAGGCGGGTAAAGGAAGGTTTATTTTGCGATATAAACCAATTTACGGAGAAAGGGCATTTCCATGGAAGTGTCCTTTTTCCATCCAACTCCTCAATTATGAACTCTTTTCAAATTTACCAAAAAAATCATTGTAATTAAAATTTTGCAAAAATCTATAAATCCCACATTCCTAGAATTCGAAATAATCCCTTGCGAACAATCAGTAAGATTTTAACAATTTTCAAAATTTGTATGGCTTGAAAAGAAAATAAAAACAATTGACATCGATTTGGATCTTTTCAAACTTCCTCAAAACATAGTCATAATTATTTTTCTGCAAAAATCTACAAACACCCCACCGTCAAATTTCGAAACATTCCCGGGAGAAGAGTCTGGTGTTGAATTTAAATTAAATACATTTTATTTGCTTAAAAAAATCTAAAAACAATTGCCATCGACTTGGAACTTTTATTTTTTTGTTAAAATATTTGATATATACTAAAACTTGATGAAAATTATCCAGTGCCATCTAAGTTCTACACACTGGGTATTTTATTTTTCTAAAATTATGTAATTTAAAATATATATTTTTTTTATGACCTCGGCGTTAGCCATATAGTCAGCATCTTATTGGGGATAGACAAAGGATACAAAACTTCACACCCAGGTATCCTTCAGGGTGACTAACTTTGCACACACAGAATCAGACATCGGAATTAAGGTATACCCATACAGGAAACAAACAAAGGATACAAGATATATAAATAAATAAAATAATAATAATAATCAAACCCTACGTCCTATATCAACAAAAAATTTATAAATAACTTCAAAAACCTTTACATTATTTAGAGCCATAACGAAACAAAGATTATAAGGACCAACTGTGAGTTGGTTAAGAAAGTTCAATAAAGCAGATCTCTCAGAGCGGTATTTGTGACATATAAAAACCATATGATTAAAGTCTTCAACCTCACCGCAAACACAAAATTCACTCTCCACCCTATTAATACGTTTAAGATATTTTTCACATAAGCCATGGTCAGTTTTTAACCTGCCGATAGTTTTAACCAGATCTTTTGATAGACCAGATCTATGAAACCAGCATTTCTTGTATGGTTTGTTAACTACATTTTTATAAATAGAGGCCCTTGTTGGTTTTATTGAGAGATCCACTCCGAAAAGAAATGAGCTTTAAAGTATCTGAACAGATCCGAAAATGGGCATTTCCAATTGTGAGACTTATAAGCGTTGGAGAGAGCACCCTCCTTCGCGATGTTATCCGCAAACTCATTACCCTCAATGCCACAATGTCCCTTAATCCAAAAGAAAACAATCTCATTGGTAATCGCAGCTTTGTTATAAAGTTCGATTATTTTTATTATTAAATAATTCTCATTCGAGAAGGGAACAAATTTTTTTATTTTCTCAAAAACACTTTTACAATCAGAAAAAATTATATATTTGTAAGCTGTATTATCTATTATGATGAATTTGAGTGCTTCTATTACTGCTATTAGTTCGGAGCTATATATTGAAAATTCAGGCGGAAGAGATATAAGATTTTGAAAGTCACTAGAATAAACCGCGCAACCCGACGTATCATTAATAGAAGAACCATTCGTATATAGCTGTTTAAAACCGGAATAATTAGTTCTAATATACGACTGAAATTCAAAGTTTATTAATTGCGCCGGAATATTTTCAAAGTGAACAGATGTAATTACCTTAGGCGAAACAAAATTCATATCGTAGTCCAGGAAATGGATTGGTAAATTATTGTGACTTTGAGATTTCTGAAATTCGTTAAAGAATTTTGCAGTTATTTCATACAAAAGACATAAAGGTTTCTTCTGCCAAAACCCTCCGGTAAGATATTTTATTGTATCGCAATATAATTTGTTAGTCAATTTCTGGTTGTATGTGAAAACTTTAGCAACATGTTTACTACATAAATATTTACGCCGATAAGAAAGAGGAGTTTCCGCTGCTTCTGAGAGCAGAGCTATTATTGGGGTAGATAGTAAAAACCCTAAACATAATAATAATAATAATAATAATAATAAACTTTATTCTCACATGGTGGTGATACACACATATATACAGCGAAAAATTACAAAATAAATTAGAGAGAATCGTAAGGTGGGATTCAGCTTTGGGTAACAACCCAGCTGTTCTTCCATCCAAACCTTCAGCATATAGAGAAAACTAAAAATGGAGATTTGAACAGACAAAAAAAAATAATAATACTAATAATAATGACGTTGAACTAACACAATAAACGTTTGTAGAGAAACAGTTTAGTTGGGAACAAAAAATAAAATGCATAGTGCTTTCTTAAAACTACTTAAAGATAAGTTACATACTTACTAAATCAAATAATCATACACGAAATTTGTTCTTGATAGCAGATTTAAACATGGCCAAATTCAGACAGGTGAGCACATCAGGCAGATTGTTATAGATTTTATAGATTTGAAAAGAAAATGATCGTTCATACAAAGAAGTAGTGTGCTTTGGTGGTGATATACGTCCTCTGAATCTAGTATTGATGCTGTGGACATCATTTCTAAATGCGATTTTATTATACAGGTAAGGAGGTTTCATAGTGTATATAATTTTATGGTAAAGACACACCGCTTGAATAACCCTTCTGTTCTCCATGTTATTCCAGCCAGCATCAACCAGTTTATGACTGATCCTATCAAATTTCCTAATTCCAAAGATAAATCGTAAACACATATTTTGAACCCTCTGAATCCGAGTATGGGTACACTTATCAATGGCTGGATGATATAAAGTTGAACAATAGCTGAAATGAGACAGAACCAACGACTCGCAAAGAGTAATTTTCGTGGCTTTAGTTAGAAAGGATCTATGTGGATATAAGTTTCTTATATTTAGATAAGCGGCAGATATAAATTTATTTATTAGTTGTTTGAACCGAAACGAGTTATCCATTGCTACGCCCAGATTATTAGCTTGTCGTTTAAAAGGTATATTTACACCATTTAATTGTAAATTCAATTGGTTGCCAATAACATCGCATAATTTATTTTTACCAAACACTAGGCAGCATGATTTTTCGGGATTTATTGTAAGGTCTAGCATATTGGAACAACGTAGAATACTTTGTAAATCAACATTAATGCAATGTTCACCGATAGCAAGAGCATCTGGCGAAAAGGAATAATATATTTGCGTGTCATCGGCATACATATGCCCTTTACAAGATTTTAGCTGGTGAAGTATGCAAGAGGAGTATATTGTGAACAGAAGTGGTCCAAGAATTGACCCTTGCGGGACACCACGTGTAATGTTTATTAGATCAGATGTTAAGTTATCTATTTTTACACATTGTTTGCGATCAGATAAATAGCTGCTGATAAGTGATATTGCAGAATTATCCAACCCTATAAACCCAAGAATTTTTACTAACGTTGTATGGGTAACAGTATCAAACGCTTTACTGTAATCGAGAAGAACCACTACAGTCATTTGACCACTATCCGATGCAGAGATTATATCATCAGTAATGTTAAGCAAGGCTGTTTCACAACTATGATCAGGCCGAAAACCAGACTGATGTATCGGTAATATTTGATTATTTTCTAAGAAAGCACGTAATTGTTCTGCAATTATTTTTTCTATGAGTTTCGATATTGTTGGTAAAACGCTAATAGGACGTAGATGTTTTGGCTCTGATGGATCATTGATTTTCGGGATTGGTTTAATGATTGCATGTTTCCAGATATTTGGAAAAGTATGTTGTAGAATACATGAATTTATTATATGGACCAAAAAAGGTAAAATTACCGGGCAGCAAAGTCGTCTTCTCAGACATTAAACTGCATTAAACTGCATCCTATCTAATTTCTCTAAATTCGTTTTAGCAGCTGAGCCATAAAAAATACAACCGTAGTCCAAAATAGACCTAATGAACGATTTATGAAAGAGAATCGATATGGAAACATCAGCGCCCCAAGATGAATATGTTACAGATCTAAGTAAATTGTATGATTTCTCTAATTTATTTAACATATAATCAATGTGAGATTTCCAACTAAGTTTTCTGTCTAAATATAACCCAAGAAATTTAGTTGAATTACGAACAGGGAAATTGTGATCTCCCAGGTAGATATTATTTGGGATCGGAGATGTTTTGTGGGAGAGGAAACAACAGCAAGATTTGTCGTCAGAAATAGATAAACCATTTTTGAATAACCAGTCGTCAAAATCCACCATAAATCTTGAAAGATCTTTAATACCATTATCCAAGCTTTTACAGACTGAAAACACACATATATCGTCTGCATATTGTAAGATCTGGACAGCTAAGTTGGCAATTGTATCCAAATTTAAAGTATAGATAACGTAAAATAAAGGAGCAAGAATGCTCCCTTGAGGCAAACCCTTAGAGGAGACCCGAGACTTGGAAATTGCTCCAATAATTCTGATGAATATTTCTCTATCAGAAAAAGGGATATAATGTGATTTACAAATTTAGGACTCAGATTGAGAGACAACATTTTTTTCCCAGCAGCTCTAAGCAAACGTTATCATATGCGCCAGCCACATCGATAAAGGCAGAGAGAACTGACTGTTTCTCAGCAAAGGCACCATAGATGCTAGATATTAACACCATGAGGCTATCTTGAGTAGATTTCCCTTTTCGAAGCCCGAATTGAGATTTTGGAAGAATATCTTTAGACTCCAGCCACCATTCCAATCGACCTTTAATCATTCTTTCAAATGTCTTTAAAACACAACTGGATAACGCGATTGGTCTGAACGAACCAGCTTCCATGGAATCCTTGTTAGGCTTTAATATTGGTATAACAATATTTTTTTCATCTGGAAATTGTCCTGTCTTCCAAATCTGATTCAGAATATCCAATAAAATAGCTTTAGCTGAGATGGATAAGTTAGAAATCGTAGGATAATGTATATCGTCTAGACCAGGCGCCGTATTGCGATTTTTTTTTGATCGCAGCATTACACTCCTGTATAGAGAATGGGGAAGAAAAAAAATCTAATTTCTCATGATTGGAGGCCTTAACAGAATTATATGAAAGATTATTTGAAACAGAAGATGGAGCTAAATTATTATGAAATTGATCAACCCATGGATCGTTTATGTCTATTGGACATTTTGTTGTGGATTTCGACCTTCGAATACATCTAACTTTATTCCATATTACCGACAAGGGAGTGGAAGAGCTTAATTCATTACAGATTTTTTTCCAGTTGTCTCTCTTGGAAGATTTTACGATTTTTTTAAATACCGCATCAGCTCTTTTGAGATTCACAAAATTATCCAAAGTTGCAGAATCCTTATAAATTGAGAATAATTGTTTTCTTTCTTCCAGAGCTTTTTTACAGCTATCATTCCACCAAACTGCCGGGCTGAATTTATTATAAACCGTTTTATTATAGATAGGAATTGCTTCGGCTGCTGCTGAATTCATAGCATCGATGAACTGATCATAAGATACCTCTACATAATTTTGCAAAATATTATCCATTTTGGAGGAATAGATCCCCCAATTAGCTTTGTTACTTTGCCACTTTCTATGTTGAATACGTTTAACCGGATTTGTTTTGTTTATTTGAGAGGAAATAATAATTGGAAAATGATTAGAGCCCATAGGATCTTCCATCACATTCTAATCCAAAGTACAAGCTATATTATTTGAAGATAAAGAGATATCGGGGGCGGAGGGGTTTTTATTTGGCAATCTGACTAAAGTTTCCGACCCGTTATTTAATATACGCATATCCAGATCATCTACGCATTTTAAAAGGTTACATCCCTTACTGTCATTATAACTACAGCCCCATACATTATAATGATGGTTAAAATCTCTTCCCAGTATAAAGGGTTGAGGGAGAGACAACAGAAAATTATGCCACACCCAATACGATATATTAAGTTGAGGCTCAATATAGAGAGAGATCAGATAAACAGACCCGCCTGGTGACAAGTTAATAGATATACCGAAACATCTTATATTTTTGGGAGCATTATTTATGGGAACAATGTTAAATGGTATATTGTCTTTAATCAAGATGGCACACCCACCCTTGCCATCAGACCTATCACTTCTGACAATATTATAGCTCCTGAGTTTTATAAACACATCTGGCTTAGGCCAAGTTTCAGAAATAAAAGCTAGATTCATATTTTCAGTCAATAAAAGGTTGATGAGAGAAAAATTATTTGCGACTATAGAACGAATATTCCACTGTAAAATTCTTAGATTTTCAAGTTCCTTTATTGTCTATAGTACTAAATAGAGTAGTCATTACTCTTGAACATATTTCCTCTGCAGATGAAACTGAATCCATCTGTGAATTTTTTAAAACTAACTCCAGCACCAAATCAACTATTTTTATGATTACCTCTTTACCCAAATATTCTTTACTTAGATTTTGATTTTGTAAACAAACTCCATCGGAAACATCAGCGTTAATTGTCCTAACTATCTCTTTATGCTGAAGTCTAGTATTTAATTCTTTTTGCGAATAAGAAGGAGAGGGTTTGCGTTTTTTCTGTGGGAGAAGCGGAAAATGCGAACTACCAACTAATTCAGGCATAGACTTCTGAACATAATTACTGTTATTAACGGTGCCCGCCATTGATACTGACGATGAGTAACTGTTTTTAACCCTAGAATATGCTTCTTTATAAGAAACATTTTCAGTACCCATTATATTTTTAATAGAACGCTGTTTTACAAATTCTCCGCAGACTTTTGAGTCGGTGCTTGAGTGCTGACCACCGCAGTGTACACATTTCGGAACAATACTCGCGCAAACAGAAAAATCATGCTTTTCGCCACAATTTTTACAGCGTGTTTCACCTCTACATTGATTAGAAACGTGCCCAAATCGAAGACATTTAAAACACTGCATAACTCTTTGTATGTACGGGGAGACGCGACAAGTAACACTGAAAATTCCAATTCTATCTGGCAATGTTTGACCTGAAAAGGTTATCATTATCACAGGAGTAGGTTTGTATGTAACTTTGTCCTCGATTACAATTTTTTTAGTAATACTTTTAACGGCGAGGATTTTAAAATTATTTCCGCGTAACGGAGTGATAAATTCCATGAGATCTTTCTCCGACAAACTAATGTCCACATCCCTCACCACCCCAATACGTCGGGTGAGATAAGTAGGAATATACACGCTATAATTATTTTCTTTTAAATAAGAAGACACGATTAATTTATTAGCGCTAGCTGCTGTGCGCAGTTGAACGCATATTCTGTTAAGACCTAATCGATCAATGGATAAGATCAAATTACTTATATCCGAATGCCTTTGGTGTAAAAGTTTCCCTATAGACATAGGATGAAACGACCCCAGATTTTTATTGTTATCATTGCTTTCGATGTGAATTTTAAATGGGCCAGAGTCCGAAATATTATACTCAGTTTTTGCCCCTGCATCTGCGAGAGCACTATTTTTAGATTGACCTTCGAGAAATTAACGTTTCTTCGGAACGGATGGCAAACTGCTTGCAGAGTTTACGTTAGAATTTGGATTTACTAAACAATTATTTGGTTGAGGATCAAGAAACTTAATTAGATTATTAATAACCGTTTGTGAATCGGCCGCACTATCATATTCGAGCACGTTTATAGAATCTGATATGAAATTATTCTTATCTGTTATGTCCAAGTCCATATCGGGAACATCTACTCCCCCAGCCGAGGAGGCTGACATCTCAACGAACACTACCCTATACACTTGACTGTATAACTACCACTTATAAAAATAAAGTATAAACTGATTAATTTAGTATAAATAAATTTAATTTATTGGAACCGCTTAGCGCAACCGATCGCTACGACCGAACAAAACGGAATGAAAAATATGGATTGAATTGAATTTTGTACAGAGGGAATAGGGCCACGGATGTTATCAACTTCTTTTTTGAGACCAAAAGTTGAGAAACACTGCTCTAGAGGATTAGCTTTTTGAGATATTTTTTTAATGGGGGTGTCAACAGACTACAAACATTTTCAAATAGATGACAATACAGATGATGATTATATTTTATTATCCATGATAATGAATCCTGGAATATGTAAAAGTCTTTAATAGAAAAAATATTTTTTTATTTTTTATTATAAATAATCCAACGTGTGTTCTTTGTTTCAGGTCAGTACGAAAGGAGACACAGAATTCGTGGCATTCTATTAGAAAAGTGCATCCAGGTAAAATTGAACTATACAGTGTGTTACAAATTCGATGCATTAGCATTGCTACCTCGGTAACTATAAGAGCTAGAGAGTTGGTTAAATTAAGGAAAAGTTGCGTATTTTAATGCTGTTATAGAGAAATTTAAAATATTCGAATTTGTAACACCCTGTATATATATGATATATACTTTCTCCGTTGCGAGTAGGGTAAAGAATTGTGATCGTGATTTTTTTAACGGAAATATCCGTTTTTATGTCCTTAGAGGGCATTTCAACGATTTCTATAAAATTATGGCTGTGTGTGCAAGCATGTCTGTATCTTAAAAAGTAACACAGGCATAATCATGAGCATTATTTGACAATCCAAAGAACAGAAAAGTTTTTGGTGAAATTTAGTAAACCGAAAGTGGGTGTAAGCGCTTTTTGTTTTTTTTTCGATACCTAATATTGAAGATAATAAATAAATAAACACTTAAAAAAATATTTTTAATTACATTTTTGGTATACACCGTACCCAACCCAAGAATGCACAGCATGGGGATCTTGAAAACGGTAAAAGATACAGGGTGGCTTAAATTAGAAAAAAGTTGCACTATGTGTTTACATGCCGATCGCAGAAATGCATGATTGTTTATCGTTTTCGAAATTTTTCTTTTAAAATAAATACAAAAATTGGAAAAATTAAAAATCCGAAATATTGCATTTTCGGAAAATTTCGAAAACAATAAACAATTATGAATTTCTGCAATCGACATGTAAACATACTCTGAATAGTGCAACTTTTCCCACGGTGTATACCTAATTATGAAATGAAATTTATATTAATAGTAATGTCGTAATAAACAATTTAAAAAGAATTCGAAATCTCGTTAGTTTTTGAGTAAGCTGACGGTAATAGTTATTTGTTTAATAATAATAATAATAATCTTTATTCCGTGAACTACAACAAAATATACATATATGATGTTACAGTATTGGATGCGTCATCATAGAAAAAATATTAACACAAAATGAAAATTACAATATCTCGTTAAGATTATAAAATAAATTAGCAAGTAGTTTAACAAGGCAATAAAGTGCCAAATTTACTGACGCGGCTGGAGTTTCACCGCCGAGCGAGCTTGCGATTTGTTTTTTTTTATTTGATGACATCGCAATTGTTCTCAAGCGTATTGTTTTTTTATTGAAATACTGAAAATTATAACTATTAGAGTAAATTTGGTCAATTGAAAGGAGTTGCACTCCATGTGCAATAAATCAGTCCGGATGATGTACGGCCGTGACTAAGCCACAATTAAACTTGGCCCGATAAAAAGCTCGAGTTGTAGTAAATGCATGTGGCACTCCTATTCACGACTTTAGATAAAGTAGAAAAGCACACACACACACGCATCACGGCGCCCGGAGAACTATCGAATGCTGAAATCTGAAATGTACTTGAAAAATCTCATGTCAGTAACCTCACGTCTATTATTTCCTGAAGAAAATATTGGAACATTAATATATCATATTTGGTCATAATAAATGTTTTATGGGTATAAATTTTTATTATAAAGTGTTATTTATTGTATCCAAAATCGTGTGTAATAAGCGAATTACTATGGTCATTTGAGGGAAATAATGTCGTTTATTACCTAACGGGCCATTTATTTTTACCATCAAAGTGGTAAATAATTTTGTAAAAAAATACTTATTAGTATTGTACTACTTTTCATTAAAGAACGAGGACATGATCATACTTTATACTGAAGTAATAATAAGTAGGTAGGTAGAATTAATATAACGTCTAATCACTTGTCTTACATTTGTCGGCGGAACAAATGTAAACACCCCCCTGAGATTAACGGACATTATACAGTGCGCGCCTAAAGTATCGAATACATTCAGTAAAACCGAATTTTTTTTTTTGAAAAAATCCTCGAACAGGTCGATTTTCTTTTATAAAAATACACATTTTTGCATGAAAATCGATTTTCAGTCGACATTTGTTTTCGAGTAATGACGTCATCCATTTTGTTCCAGCGCTTGTAGCAATTTTTCCAAACAAAAATGATCTTGAACTTCCATATAATACAATAAGGTTTCAGGAAGGCGCGTTTTTTGGGTTTTTTTAGTTTTGTTTTTTTTTTATTTTGTTAGATTTCGAACATGTAGAAATTCTTCATGAACATTTTGAATACTATCCAGACTAATTCTGGGCATTAATCTCTCTCGCGGGCTATTATATCGGTCCTCGCCTGCCAATCCACCTCTTCGTAAAGCAATTGTCAAAAAACACGCATTGTGCAGGGTGCGCCGTCTTGCTGAAATCATATTCTATTATATGGAAGGTCAAGATCATTTTCGTTTGGAAAAAAGCGCTTGAACAAGGTCATTTTGCAAAAACTCTAAATATCAAGTTCACACTTTCAATTGTCATTTACTCGAAAAATTTCTTATGTAAGATGGTAACATTTTTATACTGGCAGTTCGACAATGAAAAGATCTCCCAAAATCAAAAACAAAAATAGGAGGTTGCCATTTAAAAACAAAATGGATGACGTCATTACTCAAAAACAAATGACGACTGAAAATCGACTTTCATGCAAAAATGTGTATTTTCATAAAATAAAATCGACCTGTTCGAGGATTTTTTCCAAAAATATTTAATTTCGGCTTTACTGCATATATTCCATACTTTAGGCGCGCACTGTATAAACTTTCAATAAGTTACGTTCGTTACAAATATGCGCCCGGGTTGTAAGATACATTAGATGTAATAGAATTCCAGAATAGAACTATCGAGTAATAATACATCACAGAAGTGGATTAATATCCTGCAAGAATTAGATTCGAGCAACTGAAAATAAACTACACTTCGAGGAACCGAAATTTTGCTAATAACTTGAATATTTTTATAAACTTTTTAATACAGAATCATTCGATAATACGCCTTTTGTTAAAATATTTCAAATAAACTTCACGATTTGTAGAAACTACTTCTACTTTACTTCTAAGCGCAGTACTTTCATTGTTGCTTTAAAAACAGTTCAAAGTTTCTTGTTAATTCCTGTTGTAGTTCTTGAGATACAGCGCGCACTTTGACTTTCACCTGACCTTACGTAGATGTCGCAAGGTCAAACCAAGGTCACTATACTGTATGTTCCTCTCCAAACCGTTCAACTTTTATCTGACACATGTTTTTGTATCATTGATAGTTTCTGAGAAAACCGATGTAATCCACCCTGAATTTTTTGTCTTTGATAGAACCTCAAAAGTTTTCCCAAGACTTTTTCGCGGTCTAACCTACATTTTCATGATCTATAGGCGGTACGGTTACATACTAAATAGATTTTTACGATGCGGCGTTGGGTAAATAAGGGTTTTTTTAACATTGTCCTTTTACCAAAAGATTTTCTGTTCTTCTGATCATCAAATAAAGCTTCTTTTCAAAGTTTAATTTGAAAATATTTAGTAGTTTATGACACACAGGTATTTTTCAGAAATGGTCGAAATATTTTCGTTGCAAATTCGAATTTGAGAAAAATCTCAATCACAATACTCCCTCGTACTTTAAAACTTGGAAACACTAAACAATAAGTTAAAATAAGAAAGAAGACATTAGAAGATATTAAAGAACAAATACTCCAGCACTTAATAGCGTTAGCCTGAGATGGAAATGAATTTCCGCAAAGCCCTAGGGAAGGTCAGGAAGGATTAACTACAATATACAGACTGTACGAAAGATTGTGAACAAATACCCACAAAACGGTTGGTCGGTTACAAGTATTCAGTGATTAGTAATTAAACTCAGAACTTACGGTAACAATAATCGCAACTAAATAAGTGGAAGACCACGTACAATACGAATTCCTAAAAGGATACAAGAATTTCATGCAAGAAGATGCTCCGGGCACAAGTTTAAGTACTATATCTTTAGAGCAAAAGTACTTCGTCTTATCTATAGAAATTGGGCTTTTCAGTAAAATATTAATTATTTTAAAATATTAATAAAACACGGGGATATATACGTACAAAACTACTTGTACCGTTTATTTGGCCCACTATGTACATTATCTTATAATAAAATACATCCATTTGATTAAATAAGCAATATCCAGCCCTTAAACCAGATTATCATGCATCAAAATGAAATCATGTAAAATTAGTAATAAATACAAAAAGAATATTTTACCAGAGCTTAATAACGTTTTCTCGCAATCCGGCAAAAACTTCTTGGAAAGTTATAAATGAACTTCCTCAAAAATCTGAACATAACAAAAACATACAATAATAATAAACACAAATGGCGTTCAAGATAGTCCTCGAAACATTAGTAATTTATTTAATACATTTTTTTATGAAAGAGCCAATTAATTTAAATAAAAATCTTCCAATTTCAAAACACGTAAATACAATACATAATGTCCAAGCTCAGTCAATATTCCTAGAACCATTTACGGAAATTGAAATTCTACACATTATCAACAAACTAAAAAATAAAAAATCGTGTGGATTTGATGGAATTCTCGACTTTATCATAAAAAAAGCAGGACATGCTTTGGTTAAACCTTTGCAACATCTAATAAATAAATCGTTTGAACTTGGTATGTTTCCGGATAAGCTAAAATTATCCTCCGTCATCCCTATATATAAGAAAAAGGACCCTCTGGAACTCGAAAAATATCGACCAGTTGCACTTTTATCTGTATTTTTTTAAATATTTGAATTATGCATGTTAATTAGGCTGCAAGTATACTTAGACAGATTTCACATTCCGACACCGTCGCAGCATGGCTTCTGGAAACATCACTCAACATTAACAGCATTTCACTCTTTTTATAAAACCTTAACCAAATATCTTGAAAGCGGAGAATATCCAGTTGGACTATTTATTGATTTAAGCCGTGCTTTCGATTGCATTGACATTAATTTATTGCTTGAAAAACTGCGAGGTGTTGCTAACGATTGGTTCAGGTCTTACTTAACAGATAGACTTCAACATGTGAAAGTAACATTCACAGATGGCCCAAATAGAAACATATATTGCTCATCTGAAAATCAAATTAATCTAGGTGTACCACAGGGTTCCATCCTAGGTCCAATTCTTTTTATTATTTTCATAAATGATCTTGCAAACTACATACCGAACACAGTTTTTATTTACGCAGATGATACATTGGCAATGGTTAGTAATTCTTCAAATGAAAGTTTAGAAATAAGCTGCAGCACTGTTATTAATAAACTGGCAGATTGGTTTATTCAAAACAAATTAGCTATCAATTCATATAAAACTGTTTTTATCCGATTTCATACAAAGCAATGTAAACAAAATTTAAATATAAATTTGAAAATAGGAACTATTCCAATAGTTTCAAGTGAGGTAACTAAATTTCTAGGTCTTAACATTGACAAAAATCTAGACTGGCATGCCCATTGCAACAGTTTAGTTCAGTTTCTGCATAAATCATGTTATAAAGTAAGAATTTTGCGATCTATATTAACACCTAGTTAACTTAAAATGTTTTATTTTGCTACTATACAATCACGATTGTTATACGGATTATTTTCTGGGGCTGTTCAAGTTCTTGGCATTCGACCCTTATTGCCCAAAAACGAGTAATTAGATGTATGGCTAACATATCACCAAGCACCTCTTGTAAACCGCACTTTAGAAACTTCAATATTTTACCTCTTCCATGGCTGCTGATATTTGAACTCTGTATGTGTATAAAAATAGAGGCAAATATGTCACAGTTAATGACATACATGGCTATCCCACAAGACATAACGTTTAAAATTAACAAATAACGCTCCTGAAATTCTTGGCCCTAGAGTATTTAATAAAATACCGGCAAAAATTAAAAATTCGCCAAACATATACACATTCAAACGTTCTCTTCACAAGTATCTCTTAGAACATTTATTTTATAGCTTAAGTGATCTAGTTACATAAATAGTTTTACTTATGTATTACCTATTAACAATGTGTAACTTGACGCGTCTAAAATGTAATTACTAATATACCTGTAACCATTCATAGACAATAAAGTTTATTAGAATTATTATTATAAATATTAAGAAGACTGCAGCAATATATTCGGATTATTTTGATAACACTTCTAACGTTCTATTATTACAACACCAACTGCTAAGCAACACGGACGAGATAGCAATCTCACGATTGACCTGCGTACAGGAATGTAAGCCACGGGTTAGCTCAGTGTGAATCTCACGACAAACAATAACTATTTAAATCCAATGACGTATCTCGCGCCATATAGAGTGCGGACTCCATGTAAAGTGGACCTAAAAGTTGCTTTAGACACCCAACTCAATATAGGTAGCACACTGTGCCATACCGTTAGGGCCTACGATAAAACACGATGACACCTTTGACCTGCGACCACTGGCACCGAACGACCAACCAGACCGCAGCTCATCCGGACTGAAACAGATCCATTTTTTAACCTGGATTGATCATTACAATCACAGCACGCACATGGCTCATTTAAGTGCACTGCCAATTTGCTAAATTACCAACCAGGCTCACCACATATTCAGACGTTACGGAGAATCTTCATGCCCCACATAATTACAAACTGGAAATGTCAGGGTCGGCCATTTAAAAAAATGTGATATCTTTTTTAAGATAATTATCTAAGCGTCATATATTTTTAACGTGTCTGTTCATCGGCTAATAATGCTGGATAATTGTGCATAAATTAGACCTAACATGAAATATTAATTTTGTTTAAAATATATTTTCTATTGAAATGTCAAAATATTATACAAAAAATAAGAATTCATCATGCGCAGGATTAAAACCATCCCTACCTGGTAAGTCATAATACAATTTTCAATAAGTCATTTTATTTCAATTGCAATCATTATTAGTTAGCTTACTTAACGGACTTTTAAATTATGAAATAATATATTGGGTGTTCCATTTGAAAAACTGAAGAAATTGTGCAGTTTGCGAATGGCTATCACCCTGTATATTACGCTGGGTTATATTCTGGAACGGTAACAAAGCAGAAGAATCAACGATGGATTAAATAAAGGAAATAATCAATAAAAGCCGTAACGGGAAAGCCCCGGGAAAGGATGGAATAAACATGGAACTTATAAAGTATGGAGGTCAAGAGCTACAACAGTGTATATTTACGTTAATAAAAAAAAATCTGGAAGAAAGAAAACATGCCAAGAAAATGGGACAACGGGCAAATGATAACGATACACAAGAAAGGGGATCAACAATTATGTAAAAACTACAGGGGTATCACAATACTGAATAAAATATATAAGATACTACCAACACTAATACAGGGGAGACTAGCAAATGAGACAAAAAATATAATAGGTCAATACCAGTGTGAATTTAGGCATGGAAAATCAACAACCGATGCAAAACATCCAATAAAACAAATCATGGAGAAAGCACACACATACAAAATGGACTTAGAGCTACTTTTTATAGATTTCCAACAAGCATTCGACTCGATACAAAGAGATAAACTAATGGCAGCATTAAAGGGCTTCGGGATAAACCCAAAGCTTAGAAGACTAATACAGATGACAATGAGGAGAACAATAATAAGCATCAAAACAACAAAGGGAGAGACGGAGGACTTCGAAATTAGCAAGGGGGTCAGGCAAGGAGAGTCACTATCAGCAACCCTATTTAACCTAGCACTGGAACATGTAGTAAGTAAAATCAACAAAGGAACACTAAGAACAAGAGGAGGACAAATAATAGCATATGCAGACGACATAGTAATAATAACAAAGAAAAGAGAAGTCATGATAAGAATGCTAGAAGAACTGATCACCGAAGGGAGTAAAATGGGATTAAGAATTAATAAAGAAAAAACCAAGATGATGAGATTCAACAAACAGAAAGGAACCAGAAAGTTTAAAATAGGGGAAAACGAATTTGAGGAAGTCGAACAATACAAATACCTAGAAGTAAATTTAGCAAACAATGGAGAGAGGGAAGCCGAACTAAAGGGGAAAATTATGGGAGCAAATAGAGCTCTTTACGCAAACAAAAAAGTACTAAAAAACAAAAACCTAGGGAAAAGAACGAAAATCAAAATATACAGCACATTAATAAGGCCAATATTAATGTACGCAGCAGAAACTATGACCATGACAAAAAAACAAGAGGATAACTTGAGAATTATAGAAAGAAAGATTTTAAGAACAGCACTAGGGCCTATAAAGGTAAACGAAAATGAATACCGAACAAGGACGAACAACGAGCTGAGACAAGAAATAAAAGGAGAAGACATAGTTAAAAAATATGGAGAGCAGGACCAAGCGACACAGTGCGTTTAATTTTAGAGTGGGAGCCAGGAAACAAGAAAAAAAGAGGTAGACCGAGATCTAAGTGGTTACAAGAAGTGGAAGGAGATCTCTGCAGAGCTGGTATCGGCGGAGAATGGAAGGAAAAGTCAGGAAATAGGAGGGAATGGGGAAATATATGGAAGAGTATAGAATAGGAAGTGGACGGAAACTGATCTACTCCAAAAAAACAAGATCTAGAAAGCTTCATTGAAGCAGCGCTACCCCACAAGGGGTGTCCAGCCACATTATTATTATTATTATTATATTCTGGATGATAAATTAATTTTGAAGCCAAAGATCAATAAAACTTTACCACTAAATTAAAATTAATTATCTTTATTAAAGGGTGTTCAAATTTGAGGTTGCTTTTTGAATGATCCGCCACTGGCATTGCTTCTATTTATTTGTCGCTTGACAGTTGACGTTTGTGTTGTAAAACTATTGCGGTATTTAAGTATGGAGCGATATACGGTTGAAAAACGTGCGTTTTTAGTGAAAACTTATTATAAATATGGAGAAAGTGTTGCAGAAACGGTTAGAAAAAGCCATACGGAATTTGGTAGAAATAATGCTCCATCAAAAACAGCTGTTGCTGAGTTAATAAAAAAATTTGAGGAAATTGGAACCGTACAGGATGCAAGAAAGCGCGTTTACCTTCGTAGTGGTCGCTCTCCTGAAAATATTGATGCTGTAAGGCAAAGCGTTGCCGAAGATCCAAGAACATCAATTCGCCATCGAGCACAGCAACTGCACCTCAAAAATATGACTGTGCATAACATTGTAACCAAAGATCTTTATTTAAAGGCCTACAAAATACAGTTAACGCAGGAGCTAAAGCCACTTGATCACGAAGCACGGCGTAACTTTGGCCTTACAAAAAAAGGAAGAAAATGGAAATTTTTTAACAACATTATGTTTAGTGATGAAGCGCATTTTCATCTCGGAGGATTTGTCAACAAACAAAACTGCCGAATATGGGGTGAGGAAAATCCACGAATGGTAGTGGAGAAGCCGATGCACCCCCAGTGAGTTACTGTTTGGTGTGCTTTTTGGGCTAGAGGTGTTATTGGTCCATATTTTTTCGAAAATGAAGCCGGCATTTCAGTAGCCGTAACAGGAGAGCGCTATAAATCGATGCTTGAGAATTTTTTATGGGAATAATTACATGGGATAGATATCCAGCATATGCGGTTTCAACAAGACGGAGCCACACCACATACAGCCAATGAAACACTTAATCTTTTGAGGGAACGATTTCAAGACCGAATAATTTCACGGAGAGGAAACATTAACTGGCCACCTAGGTCCTGTGATTTGACTCCTTTGGATTTTTTTCTGTGGGGTTTCTTAAAGGAAAGAGTCTACGCTACTAATCCTCAAACCATACAACACCTTAAGGATAACATTACTACGACAATTGGTGAAATATCGCCGCAGTTATGCGAAAAAGTTGAAGCGAATTTTTCAAAAAGAATGATATCCTGCCAAAGGTCAAGAGGAGGTCACTTGACGGATATTATTTTTCATTGTTAACCGCCATATTTGTACTTTAATTCAAAATATAAATGTCATACAATGTACGTAATTTGAGCGTTTTGTTACAAATTGAAAAAGCAACCTCAAATTTGAACACCCTTTAGTTTCAGTGGAGCCCTTTAACAATATTCTTCCAATTTTTGTATAAACAACTGAATAACACGATAACGGCACGGTTTCAATTCCAACAACCTAGATCAAGTAACAAGGAATCCATTTAAAAAAAACATATGTTTGGTCTGTTACTTTGTTATGAGACACCCTGTATAAATTATAATATTTTTAAGACGTGCATCTCACTATTCTGCACAACTTTTGTATAAAACATTTTTCGAAATTTTGACAAATAAGCACGTGATTGACCATTCTTAGCGCTCTGAAACACCCTGTATATATTTTTAACATCCAGCATGATTATAAAGAAATAATGTTTTGTCTTTTTGCGTCATTCAAGCATTTCAAAAACATGACTCATGGGTTTATTTTTCAAAAATATATG
Organism: Ocypus olens; assembly: GCA_910593695.2. Classification (NCBI taxonomy): domain Eukaryota; kingdom Metazoa; phylum Arthropoda; class Insecta; order Coleoptera; family Staphylinidae; genus Ocypus; species Ocypus olens. Next base: position 14,486,182 of record OU343063.1, on the reverse strand, counting down.
TGATTCGGTGCGAATGAAATTTTTTATATTTCTTCGAGAATTTTCTGGTCTACAATTCATGTTTTTCCTTCAATGCAATGATTACATATGAAAACACAATTTTCTAGGAATAATTGGTTATAATCAGTATATTATTTGTGTTCAAGTTGAAAATTGATATTTTCAGAAATCAAGACTTGCTCGGAAATGGATTTATTTTCAAAACCAAATATGATTCCAAAAGAATTTTACTTTGATATTTCTTGGAGAATTTTTCACCTGAATTAGTTTTTTGACTTAATTTTACATTTGATTTTACTGTATAACCAAGGAGGAAATTGTGAGCTGCCTGATTTATCAAACATTTTATATAATCTATCTAGGAAATGAAAATAGTTAAATCAATTTTATATTAAAAAAATTGTATAGAATAACAAAGTGAATAAAAGAATGAAAAATAAAGTTTTTTTTTACTTCCACTAGTTTAGGCATAAAAATCGATTTTCAGAAAAATCCCTTTTATTCCATCATATCGAAGAAAATTGCATAACGGCAACAAAAACATTTTTATTTAATTATGATACGTGTAATTGAATTATTCTTCCTCTTATAAGCAATAAACATTAAATTACTTCCGTAAATGACCGCACGGTAGTACCGGTAAATTTTATTGATAAAACTGTTGATTGCTTGTGGTTAGTGCACAACTTCTTAAGAAAGCTTGCGGTTTCCTTCCTTTTTTTGTTTTTTTTTTGGGGATTTTGTTACATTCCCAATCAAACAGTGCAAGGCCAAATTTATAATCCACTCCAGTTCTTGGATGAATACAACAACATTTTGATCCTTATTTGAATATAAGTTAAGTTATAAAGATTCAATCTATGCAAATATATAATTGTACAAGATTAAACCTCTCTTTTGATGTCTTCAGATTCTAGATTACTCTTCAAAAAACGTCTCCTCCCGTTTTAGATAAACTCCAAACTGGGAAAGCATCTCAATCTTAAAATTTACGGCAACACCGCGATGCACGTTTATAATAAAGCGATAACTTCTTGATTCAGCATAATTTACACAATCCAGAGGCACGATCTCCGTGTACATCCATAAAAACCGCAGCTGTACAAGCGCAAGTTCTAAATGTTGTCAGCATGTAAATTTCAGTCGGATGCACCTTATCTCCTTCCTTGAGTCGACGAGCAATAAGGAGCCGCCATTATGATGCACGGCTTACCGATAATAAAATTGTATATCGTATCGATTTCGGATTTACGGCCGTGAAACTTCTTCATGCCGACCTGAAGTTTCGCGAGCTTTACATCATATTTTATGGACGATTAGGAGATGCGCGATCGCACGATCGCGGCTTTGGCGGAACTTGATGTTCTTTGATAGTTTGTTGTATGGAATAACGGCTTCGGCTGACGCATGTTACCCAAGATCTGTAATTAGCAGTGGCATTCAGTTTTTTGCTATAATATATACTACAATACATAATATGTTAACCGTAAATTCTTCATCACTTGCTCCAGGTATGAACTAAAAGCAATCAGAAGCAAGATATCGTTTTAATGGATTATCTTAGAATGTTTGCCTACACAATTAAGGCAAGGAATTCAGTTCGCTGATTGATTGTTGAACTAAAATGTTTTATTATAAAATCAAACATTTCTTAAATTAATTAGTGTACAATTTTGCTTAAAATATAAGCTTATAATTGTTTACTTCTGTAAAACTTTTGTATTGTTGTGCATGACATCGCAAATATCGACTTCTGTTTTTCATTAAATGGTAGTAAAAGATATTAACTTTTTATTACCTACACCCATTCTGCGTATTTTTGAAATCTTTAAGTATCTCAGTCAGATCAAAGTTGTGTTTTTTACTTTCTCCGTTACGAAGTACGAGAAAGTATTGTGATCGTGATTTTTTTTTCAAAATTTTTTTTTACGGAAATATCCGTTTTGGGGTCCCTAGATGCCATTTCAACAATTTCTGGAAAAAAAAAATTTGTCTCTGTGTGTGTATGTGTGTGTGTATGTTCCTCTATACTTGTGGCAACTTGTGTGTGCCTCATCCTGAACTGTGGCGGACGCACGGAATTGTGGCAACTTACACACTGTGCCACAATTTTCTCTGGTGATTTCTCTGTTTCCTGTTAAGTTAGACTAACGATATTTACACTGAATATTATGATCAACAAAATACATTTATTCATTATCATAGTATTTACGAAAAGTACCTTTTACACAAGTTATGCAACTTTTTTAAAAAATGTGTAAAAGACGCCACTATTCAGGATCTTGCATGTGGTACACACACTCATATTTGTGGCAACTTCAGTAGTGTTTAGTTGGTGGCGCCCTCTACAAAAAAAAGCTACGTTGCCAGTAATTTGATACTGAGAATTTCTTCGACGCATATATATTTGGGTTGGAGCCGGATAATATCCTAGAAATCATTTCTGCTCTTATGAATTGTTTTTCGGGTTGCATACATATCATATTTTAATTTGTTACAATAATAATAACTAATTATATTGGTTAAATAAATAATTAAATTAATAATTACCAATAATTATTTTTTCTTAATTACTGAATAAAGTAAAGATAATATAAAATAATTTTAAAAATTATTTAATCGTTAGACATTCAGCAATTGATCATAAATATAATATATTTTTATAATTTTTGTAAGCTTAGTTTATTTTTTGTTTACTCTCCTATAAGTTTATTAAATTGAATTTGAGGCTCTTATTTATAGTTATTCGATCGTATTATAATTCTATTTTTTTACACGTCATTCTTTAACATTTTATTATCATAAATCCAATACTACACATTTTTCTAATTCTCTCTTACACCAGATGTTAAGTAGTTACCATGGCATTCAATGTTTTGTTGATATATTTTGTCCAAGTTTATCTATGTTTTCGTCAAATATTAAGCGTATTGTTATGTTGTAGTTGTTAATCAGAGTAGTATTATTTTCATATGTATCTAAATTTTATTTTTTCCCAGTAACTGGATATTTTTCTGTTGGGAAATGTACAAATAAAAAAATAAATAAATAAATTGTGTACGTTTCAGAAAATGCTTCATAAATTTTAAACGAATAGGATTTAGTATTTCCTTGTTCTTTTACTTCTTTGATTTAATTGATGTATAATTTAATTGAGCTTTTACTTTTTTAGGCAACGAGAAAACTTAATTGTGTGATGCACAAATTTCACCAGTAGATATTTAAAATTTTCCATTGATTGATTAGAAACAATGCGAATAATATAAATGCAGATTATACCTAAAACAATTGGACATACAAATTCCGAATATCCGAATAAAAACATTAATTCGTTTTATTGAATTTTCGGCAGATTTTGTAAATCTAAAAATAATCAAAAACACACACATTTAGTGTTTATTAAAATTGTAATACTTAATTCAAATGTATCTTAGTTAAATTCACAGAAACTATAAAATAACAATTATTTCGAGAATTTTTTCTAATTTTGTATCAGTAGAATTCCTCTAAAATTTAAATTAAAAACCCTCACTTTGTGCATCAGACAAATTAAAAAAGGACAAAAGGTAGTCTGAATTTATGGAGATTCAACCTATTTGTTACTCTGCAAAATTAAGTCTTACTAAGTCTATAAAAAAATACATCATCGTTGAAACTACTTCCCTGACGAATGCCATGCCAGAAAGATATTTGTCTGTTATTAATAATACTACTGTTGAAATAGCATAGGTTTAAGAAAGTTTATTTTTACGTACTTACTGGGCACAGTATTTTGTATCATTTAATAGCTTGCATGGCATTACAAGAGAAGTGGGAGTTCTAATAAGTTATTTATTAATAATATTATCTAGTAAGACTTAATTTTGCAGAATTACGAACCACTTGAATATTCAAATATCCAGTCTACTTTTCAACTTCAGTAAATTCATTTTCTAAAGTTCGTGTTCATATAGGAAATACTGTTAAACTCACAATCTTATATTTTTACACAATTTATTAAATGTGCTAAAAGCAATAAGAAATAGCTTACATTAAGACATTTTATTTATATTAGGTACATGCCAATTCATTAAGGGAGAATATTTGACAAAGATGTGTTGAGCGTCCTACAACTTCCGCTCCAGATGGGCTTTTTCGCGGGAACTTACACCCTTTGTATAAAACAGGTCACTGATTCGAAAAGAAATAACACACATATAGAAATTATTCTCAAATAATAGCATATGAGATGTCTTACCATGTTTATAATATTGGGGAAATTATTCTAAAAATAATGAATCAATCATGTTCATCAAATAAAATTTTAAAATTAAAAAAAAACAGATCTGTGATTAATTTCCTTTGAATCTTTTTCTGTCTAACTTTTCTCTATTACGGCACAAAAGGATGCAATTAATATTATCACGTACAGGTTTAATACCATAATTTGTGCATTATTAATTATTCCAAGAAAAATCACTTTACTTTTTAAAATCAAAACCAATACATATTTTACTAAATATTATATTGGTATTCATTGTTTATTTCCGGCAATTTAGCTCAACAAATTATCTCAAATATTTATAGCTCAGGTAAAAATAAGTTTACAAAATCAAACGTTACTTGAAATGGTATAATTTAGGCTATTGTTTGACCACCAATTTATAATTTAGTAAATGTTATATTCAGTTTAAAATTGTTCGAAAAACTTATTTTTTGTTGTAAGTTATTATTATTGATTGGTATTTATTTCTATATTAGTATTTATAAGAAATGTACGAATAAAGTATTATTGAGAAAATGGACGTAATAAAAAATCGAAGATTTATTTCTCTACCATGCGTTACAATGGCTAATGAAATTCAGTTTGAAACCGCAAAAAACTTAAAGAAAGTTATTAATGTAAATAGCAATAATATAAATCTATTTTTAAATACGTATAGAAGTGAGTGCCATGCCTCAGATGTTTTTATCTTTCGCAGATGTTAGCATTCGTCACCCCTCAAGTTTTCTACCTGTTTTCGACCGGCCCTTTAAATTTTAAAACGAATTCGTGGAATGAATGCGTCACATCCCAATATCCGGTCCAAACTAACACACAAAAAAACATTTACACATTAGCAGTAAAATATCCATTTATGTAACGTAATTGAATTACAAAATCACTGAACTAATAGTAAGGAAGGGATGTAAATCTGGTATGAGAAAATATGATTTTCATCGATTAAATGTCGTTCCAAATAAAATATTTTATGAATTATATATTAAAATCTTTGTTTTGAATAACTCCATGAACTTTTTCTAAGTATAGAGGCGACAATGACAGTCTTATTTATATATATAGGGTTACATTAGAACATTTGCATAATGACTATACTTTTATTTTATTTACCGAATCCGAAAACGATTTGTATACAAGTTCTTTGGAATTTAATAATGCATTTAGTGATGATGTTGGATATTTGTTGCCACTTATTATTTTGTTGCTATGACAACGCATTGTTTCTTTTATTTTCAAAACGAAATGACTCAAAAACATTCTAATAATGCAATTTAAAAAAATAGGACCAGAGAAAAATCTATAAAGAGTAAAAAAGTGTATTGTTATAGCAACAAAGTAATCAACTTTAGTTCAATGCATTTTTGAATCTGGTAAATAATTTAAAAAAATTGTTATTATGCTATATATATTAGACATGCTACCGCTTATTTTTCGTCAAATTTACTTGAAAAATGCCTTAGGCGACCCTAGGAAAAATAGTATTGCTTCGTAGTTAAAAATGCTCTATCTAAAAAGTAAACAACAAGGTCGGTTGTTTTTTGAAACTAATAATATTTTGCCATTCAAAGAAAAAAATGAAATGAAAAATGTCTTGAAAATGTCTCTCGTATAAACTTTATAAATTTACTAAAAATTAATTGATGTAACTTCCGGTAAAACCAAAAGTGCAACTGGTTTTTGAATGACCACTAAACTCAAATTTGCCATTAGTATAACCCTACCGAATTTCAAATTGATATTTCGAATAATAACAAAACTACATGGATGAGCCAGGATTGTGTAACAGTCGGTATGTATACATACCTACTGTTACACAAACCTGGTGTCCTAACCTCATGTCCACGGAAAATTGTGTGCACACTATTAAAAGCTTTAGGATTAAACTTAGATGTATCTGAATGCATGTTCTAAAAATATTTTATTATTTGAGTTATACGCCAAAGTTATATTTTTTTAAATAAAACACCCTGTATTTTGTTCAATATTTAGATAGACGACCTTAAAGGCAACACAGTGATATGAGGTACTAAGTTGTTTTGATTGTCAAAGAGTCACAACTCCGCCATTTTGAGCAAATCAGTTTTAATTAAACTTGAGAAACTCTCACTTGTTGCAGATACATTAAATAAATTCAATAAAGACGAAAACTAGGTTGAATATATGAATATTCAACCTGTTTATAACTCAGCAAAATTAAGTCTTACTAACTATAAGACCTAAGAATAACTTATTGAAACAACTACTTCCCTGGCCAATGCTACGCAGAATATTTAATTGAATTATTAATAGTACTACTATTGAAATAACATTGGTTTAAGGTCGTTTATTTCTACGTACAAGTGCAATTACAAACTACAATTAAAATGCTAGAAAACATTTTGACAAGCCAATTTCTTTTGTGTCGTTCAATATCTGGCGTGGAATTAGCCATGGAAGTAGTTGTTTATAGTATTAGTAAAACATAATTTTGCAGAGTTACGAACACGTTGAATATTCATATATTAAATTTTCTATTAAAATATACTGGGTGTAAAGAGTTTCTTTTGATTTAGCGAAGGCCTTCTTACTTCATAAAAATATCATCTAATTACTAAAACAAACCTAATCATCTAAAAATGTAATATTTCTATTGATATAAAACACTTAGATAATTAATTAGATCATTTTAAAATAACAACTTGTTATTTTTTGTGTTTTTGCCCAAAAAACAGAATAACTCAGAAACGGTTAAATTTAGACCAATAAAAGTTATTGTCAATTGAATTAGTATTAAAAACTACGCATATAAATGTAAAAACATACCTAGTGTTCCATTAAAAAAAAAAAACATAAGTTTGTGTGGCACTCCGTTGTGGAACCTTTGTATACAACATTTTTTCTGCGAGAATGTTAAATAAACATGTGGCAAGTGAATAAAGTTACCAGTTGATTTTTAGTTGGTTTCAAATATAACTCGTTTATCGCTTAAATATCGATATTTTTTATGAAATCCAACTCATTTTAATCCCAATATTCAGAAAATGTAGCGCCGTTGAAATTAAAATTCGTGGTTTTATAAAAAAAAAATATCGACAGTAAGCGTCAAACTTGTAATATTACCTGTGATAACGTATTTAGATAATAGAAAGCTATAAAAAATGAACTTATCAGTGAATTATTTACGAACGATTCTGATAAAGTTGGATTGAATTGTCTTAAGTTGTATTATGAATTTTGGGGTTATCCTGAATAAACCTTTCTATTTCATTGAATTCTATTTTACATTTGTTAGTATTTGTAGTGATGATAGACAAAATAGGGAATGTTTCAGCTGATGCTTTAAGTATTTTACCCGATGAATTTCCACAATTTTTATATTTAAAAGTAATAATAATAATTTTTTTATCAACAAATCATTACTTGTTTTGAGTACAAAATATCAAAATGTATAACTATTGAAATGAATATAACAGTTTGGTATGATAATGCCTTTTCACATAAAAATAAAAACATTCGATACATTTGTATGGAAAGAAAATAATTGATTAATGTATTGAGATAAAAAAAACACTACAGAAATGATAATGGATTACCAAAATTTAGAATTCTACCTTTTTTCCCCCTATTTTAATTGAAATTAATCATTAGAATTATTATAGTAGTTTTACAACATTTTGTAGCAATATAAAGAAAAATATTGCATTTTCATAATATTTCTGTAGGGTTAGTAAAAAAACCCTTCTGCCTATATTGCTGTTATGTCTTTCCAAGCCAGATCTACAATCTTTAAATATTCCTAACTTCAATTTCACTTTTTATGATGTTTAATTTGCAGTAATTGACAACATTCATTGTATGAATATGATTATTCATTACTATTTGGAGAATTACATCTATTTGTTGTTATAATTTTTAAATAATTTCTAAGCGTGAAGCAGGTATTTGGAGGTAACCACCGGTTGAAAACAGTGAGAGGACCGAACACATTTATATGTCTCATTGGTTTTAATGCAAAATAAGAGTTAAATACCAAACATTCCGAATTTTATCTATTAGTGTCTTATTTTAATTAAAACTATTCATTAGAATTGATTCAGAAGATTTACAACATTTTATATCCGAAGTTTTGAACCAATTAAACTATGTTAGCATATTATTATAAAGTAAAATTTTATTATATAAATTGAAAATAAATCACAAAAGTACAAATATTGTTTTCTACAATCGTCAGAAAAAAAGTATATTGACGCATCGCTAAATTCTCAATATTCCAGTATAGTATTCTAATTTTAACAAAAATATTGTTTGTATTTCGTGTTCGATAATTATTGGCGCATTCGAATGACATTCTCAAAAATTGTGAATGATACACGCATTAAAAGTGCCTTTATTTTTATTTCGTAGCGTTGCGGAACTGCTGGTTCGCCGTCGTTGTGCAAATTCCCTACTCACAAAATGAAGTAATTCTTTTAATGCTTTAATTATTTTCTGAATATGTACATCGATAATATGAAAACAAATTTTAATTAAATAACCATGCATTTAAAGGTTAAAGATGTTCAAAAGGTAGAATGCATTGAATTATTGTAGGTTGCTGGCAGCGGCAACGTTGCTTTTCACACACTGGTAGGTTATGCAATACTTGTGGCAACCCATTCTTACACACGGTATGTTTCCCTACACTTGTGGCACCCTGGATACACACTTCACGTTTCCCAATACTTGTGGCACGGTTGCCACAATTGTTTTTTTGCAATAACTTTGTTTATATGGAGGGTAAAGCAAAATTGACCACATATTCGGAAGTAGCGCGGAAAGGCGCAGCGAAAGGGCAGCATCTAAACGAAAGCGCCACAATTGAGGATATTTCATGGGTTGCCACAAGCATTGCGGGACGTGTATGTGTGTGTCTGTGTGTGTGTGTGTGTGTGTGTCTGTCTGTGTGCGCTGTATCTCAAAAACCAATAGAGCAATTGATATGAAACTTTGAACATACGTCTTATTTGATAATCCGAAGAACTGAAAAGCTTTTGGTAAAATTTCGTACACCGAAAGTGGGCGTTTACCTTAACTGTTTTTTGTTTTTTGCCAATATTTTCTTAAATATAAAAATTATTACAAAAACATTTAAACAAACATCGAAGATAACAAAGAAATTAATAGCTTTTGCTTAAAAATATTTTTCATAAAATCATTGCTATTCGAGAAAAAAATTTATTAATTTTTTTTAATTTTTGGTTTATAATTATGAAACGATAATAGTTACAGCAATTTTATGTGAATAATAATTGTAGAGAATGCCAAAATGAATAACTTCTAAAGAATAAGTTTTTTTCGAAATCTTGTTAGTTTTCGAGTAAACCTAGTTTTTGAATTTGAAGTATAATTTTTCCATCTTTCATGAATTTGACGTTTTAAACGTCAGTTTTATCCGAGTTTACGCAATGCTCAATGTACATTTAAAATATGATTTCAATTGAAAATAACCCCATGAAAACGTAAATATAAAGTCGGAGAAAGTAACATGATGGCCACATCACCATTTTTCTCTACATAACAGTCTGTTTGTGCGCGCTGTATCTCAAAAACTAATACAGAAATGACCATGAAACTTGAATACAAGTGTTATTTGAGAATCCGAAAAACTGTAAAGCTTTTGGTAAAATTTCGTATTTCCGAATATTTACCTCAACAGTTTTTTGTTCTTTTAGCCTTTTTGGGACTTCAGAACAAAGTTTTTAGAACTTTTTTTACGACATTTTTAAAAGACCTTTCTTCGAGGATTTTTTTTCAGAACATTTTATAAAATTTTTTTCAAGACTTATTTTTTAGGACTTTTCTTTCAAGACCTTTATTTTCGGGATTTCTTTTCAAAATTTTATTAATAGGATTTTTTCTCGGGACTTTCAACTCTTTGATGAGAACTTATTTTCGGGATTTTTCTCAGTAAAAAAATTTCAGAATTTTTTGAATTTATTTTCTCATAACCATTTTTGGACCTTTTTAAGGTCTTTTTAAGTTTTTTTAGTTTTCTTTTACGACTACATTCTAAACTTTTTATTTCAGGAATTTTGTTAAGGACTTATTTTAGGCTTTTTTGCAGGACTCTTTGGGATTTCTTTTTCAGGACAATTTCTTCAGATCCTTTTAAGGACTTTTTACAATGTTTTCTTTTCAGATTTTTTTTGTTTATTTTTTATAGATGTTATTTTCAGGGCATTTTTTCAGGGACAGTTTTTACTGGACAATTTTTTTATGATATTTCATCGGGGCTATTTTTCTCAACCTTCTTCAGGATTTATTTTAGGACTTTTAAGGACTCTTTTTCGGGACATTTATTTCTGGTATTTTGTATGAAGACTATTTTTCTGGAGTTTTTTTTTCACGGCTTTTATCAGGACTCGTTTTCAAGACTTTATTTCCAGGACTGTTCCTCCAGGACTTTTTTTCGGGACTTTTTCGAGTCTTTCTTAAGAACCTCTTGCTCGGGACTTATTTTACACAGTATTATTTTTTCGGGATTTTTTTTTCAAACCTTCTTTACAGGACTTTTTTCAGTACTACATATAATTCAGGACATTTTTTATGGGATTAATTTTCAGGATTTCTTGTTCCGGATTTTTTTTCAAGACTCTTTTTGCGATTTCTTCAAAACTTTTTCAGGTCTTTTTTAATGATCTTTTTACAGGGTTTTTTTCAGAAATGTTTTTTTAGGATTCTTTTACGATGTTATCTCCATAATTCTTTTTCAAAACTGTTATTACAGGACATTTTTTCTGAATATTTTATCAGGACTCATTTTTGGGACTTTTTCAAGACATTCTTCAGGACTTTGGCATGACTTATTTTTGGACTATCCTTTGGGACTTTTTTGGGACTCTTTTTCGGAGGTCTTTCAGGATTTTTTAAACGACATTTACTTCTGGTGTTTTATACGAAGACGAAGAAGAAGAAGAAGATTTTTTAGGATTTTTTTGCAGTACTTTTTTCAGGACTTTTTTCACAACTTTCTAACAGGAACCTTTTTTCAAGACTTTATTTTCAAAACTGTTTTTCCAGGACTTTTTTCAGGACATTTTTTTGTAAGAACTCTTTTTTAGGACATTCTTTCCTTTTCGAGACTTTCTTGTTCAGGACTTTTATGAGATTTTTGAATCGGGACCATTTTTAGAAATCTTTTTCAGGACTTTTTTTTTAGTTTTTCAGTAAACTTACGGTAAAAATTATTAGAATTTGTAACATAATTTGTCATTTTTGCCTTTCATAATTTTGACGTTTCAAACATCATCACCATCGATCGATCATGTGAAACGCTAGATTTAAAATATGATTTAAATTGAAAATAATGAATGAATCTTCAAATATAAATAACTATTAAACCATCAAATCGGAGAAAGTAATATGATGGCCACATCACCATTTTTTAATTAGTTAGAGTTTATTACATATTTTAAACGCCGATCAAAATGATACTAAAATGATATATTATGGACGGTTGGTTATTTATGGGCAATTTTATGGCAAATAAAAGTGCCCATAAACAACATAACACAATCTTTTCTACTCTAAAATAAATTCCATAGCACGCGGAATAATAAAAAATCTCATAACTCATTTTTCAAAAAGGCACACTCTGTATGTGTTTCCACTCATGGAATGCGATTTTGATAAGCTCTCCAATGATATTTAGTTTGTATGGAAAATTGAGATTTATAAACAAAAACAATTTATCTGGAGGAATTTAATTTCAATCTGAGGCTGCTGTCAATAATTCTGACGCATTCTACTAACGATAATAGCATTAGAAACCATTTTCGATTATAAATATTTTACACATGAAGAACTGACTAATATAATTTATTGCATTGGCAAAGCCGATCAAAATATTCTATTAGCAAGAAGCTTTTATCACCAAAAACATTCGGAAGCAAGTTGACACCAACTTTCAGTTTTCGAAAAGAAAGGGATAGATTTATAGCATCTGATAGTATATGCTATAACAAAATGAAATTATTCGGGCATGGATTAAATGAAGGAAATTATTGATATTTCTGGAAAACCCTAGTATAAATACTTGAGAAATCGCAGCAGAAACTGGCACATCGCAATGTCAACAGAATTATGTTAAAGTATACCATCTTGAACTACATCAGTAACTTTACGGAAATAATTTTCTGAACAAAGATGACTTCACAGAGATCACGAAAATTTTGATTTTCTAGATATAACTTTATTTGGCGGCAAAGCCACACTAAGAAGTAATACTTCTGCCAATTGGCATAATAAGCAATATTATGCAACTGCAAACTCTCATTGGAGACAACAATTGATCATCACAATCGACGGTCATTGAATTATTGGCGGGCGAGTGGTAAGTCCCATTTTCTTCGACGGCATTTTGAATATTGAAGCACAATTTCTTTTATTTTATCCTATAATATTAACATGCCAAAACTCCTTAGCAACGTATTAAGGTAACTTTAACAACACTAGTGTTGTTAAATGTATCTTAACGCAACTCGTTGTTATGGAGATATTAGCATACAAATATTATTTCGCTTTTTGACGATTTTCATTAAAAACATTTTTTTAAATAAAAAAAAAAATAGAAATAGCATAAAATAAACCGTTTTATGATATACGTAACGTTATTTAATTTATTGGAGAATTTAAAAGTACTCGCTCCTACGTCGCTCGTACTTTCAAACTTTTCTCTCGTAATGTAAAAATCTTCATAATGTTACTTATATCGTAAATTACTATAACAATATCTTCAAGTGCTGGTAAATATTATAGAACTAACAAGGGAACGGTCGGGGGCGCCCCTCCCCGATTGCGACGTACTTTGTATATGTTGTAGAGCACCAAAAAATAAGAGACCCGTATTTTTTTTATGTGCTTACTTGAGGTTTAGGGGGTGAAACCAACTCTTGAAGAAAATGGCTTTTTTTCATTTGTAGCACATATCTTCTAAAATACGAGATATATGAAAAAATGTTTCATATAAAAGTTTTACAGTATTTTATGCTCTTTGCAACGATCCAAATCCAAATTTTTTTAATCTAGGCCGATTTCTTCAAGGGTTGGTTTCACTTCTAAACCTGGAGATAAGCACATAAATAAATGGTGAAGTGACCATCATGTTACTTACTCCGATTTTATGGTATCATAGTTATTTATACTTATACTTTCATGGTTTATTTTCAATTGAAATTATATTTTAAATGTGCATCGAACATTTTGTAGAATCGGATGAAACTGACGTTTACAACGTCAAAATTAGCCAAGGTCAAAGTGACAAATTTCGCTTCAAATTCTAATAGTCGGTTTACTCAAAAACCAAAGACATTTCGAAACCTGCCCAAATCTAACCAAATCTTGCAAAACGGCGATTTGGGATTTTATTCTTGGGGTGGTTTCGGATGAAAAAATTTCTCGGACAAAAGATTAACGACTGGTTTCTCCAGCGAATCTTAAAATATGTCTCACTTAAGTACGTCTTATTTTTAAGTAGTTCTTAACTTTTAGTTCTGTTGCAAATTTATACATATCTTAAGTAAGATTTCCTTACACGTAACAACGTTGCATTTTTGCGTAAATTTGACAGGCCGTCCTATGTCAAATTCATTTCTAACCCTCCTGTTGTTGAGTTTAGTCCGGTTTAATAATGGCGAAAGTGCGCGAAGCGTGCAAATTTCAGGAAAGAGCGAAATTTATTAGCGTAGCTGGTATCGGCCCACAAAATCGTCGAAAATAAAACAACAAATGCTACAATAAACAAACAGAAGGAAGAAGCATGGGATTCCATCACTCATGAATTTAACTCCCTAAAAAAAATCTGCGCAAACATGAAGCATCGAATAGAGATGAGTGTTGCAAAAAGTAAAAGAGAACTGTTAAGGTGGAGGTAAGCGAATATGCCAGCTGAAGATGATGATTTTATGTTATCATTAATGAATGAGAAATCGGTTGTTGGGTTGTGGAATCCTTTCAAGAGTAATGTGGATTATCTGCAGTTTCTACAGCCTCTACATCAAATCCAAATGCATCCATCACTTCTAATAAATTATTAGCAATTTCAATGAATATTTCCAGTAACAGGCATACGTTTCAAATTGCTAATTTTATAGGTTAGAATCCGAATCTTAAGATTGGCGTCTTATAATGTAAGACCTTCTTATAGCTAAGATCTAATTTGTGGTTGGTGCAACACTTTAAGAAAGTCTTATTTTTAAGATAGGTTTTATCTACTTAAGATTCGTTGGAGAAACTGGGGGTAATATTTTAGTGTACGACTTAACTGAGCATAATTTGTCTAAAACTTGTTCTCGGAAAAAGTTTAGTTCGTCATCGAGGCATGAAAACGTTAATAAAAAGTCAGAAAACAGATTTTTGAATCTGTGGGGTGAGGGAGATTTCGGATAAAAAAAAATTTCAGACAAAAGATTGATATTTTGTCCCCAAAAATATGAATCCGGGGAGAAAAATTGGGGCTGCTGTTTAAAATTTTAAAGTCACCCCCACCCCTTGCGAGTGAGAGGGTGAGGAATGGTTTAGTATCCAAAGAATTCGTAATTCGTAACCAAGCAACTTTTGTACCAAACTTTTTTTTTAAACTTACCCCCGGCGAAATATTGACCCGTTGCCGGACTTTCTGCGCACCCGGTATACTCGTAATGGGTCGCTTATGATTGGTGAAAACAGTTCGATAATTTATCAATTACAAAGTGGGAGTAGGTAAAATATTGAACTAGGTTTCATTCTCTTACAAACGAGAAGTAAAGTGCTTTGTGTTTATATTGACCAGAGTCACCTAAACATTATTGGGGCATGGATTAAATGAATTCTTATTGATGTTGTTAGAAAACCCTAGTATAAGTGGTTGAGAAATTGCAGCAGAAACTGACATATCGCAAAGCCGTTCGTCACGAGGTCTAGAACTACGGAACCGGGAGAGCGAATTCGCACGGATGTTTGCGGTCCATTTCAAGAATCAAGGTCTGAATATCGATATTTTGTGCTTTTCAAGGGCTATTACAAAAATTCAGGACAGTTCTTTTTCTGCGGCAAAAATCCGAAATTGCTGAAAAACTGAGCCAGTTCCCAGCTGAGGAAGAAACAGTCTGATGCTGCTGATAGATAATGGCAGAGATGTCCGACAAGAAACAGATCTGGACCAGTTTACACAAGAAAGGTATTATTCAACGTCTTATAATGCTCTCCACTCCAGAACAAAACGTGTCCAGTGAGAGAGAAAATCGTACGGTGGTGGAAACTGCTAGAGAAATGATGCATGCGCATGGGAACATTCCTCAGGCATTTTGGGCCGAGATGATAAACAGGTACCTGCATCCTTAATAGGACAGTGCCTAGAAAACAAGGTTTGAAACATTGGTTCAAATTCATGTATTTTCTATCGAAGGAGCAAAGGACGACAATGAATCCAAAGGCCATTAAAAGAATCCTCATCGGTTATGTTAACGACGACGGACACAGTATCTGCAGTGAAGAGGAAAACAAGCTCTATAGATCCAAAGACGTCATCTTTGAAAAAAAATTGGTGGAAAACGGGGTTATTATACCCCCAGGAAGCAACGAAGCTGAAGAGACTGACCTGGATGACAGCAAATCCCGGATTGAAGAAAACGAAGAAATATAATTCTGGAAACCCGATGACAGTGACAGTGATTGAACAATCTCAGAAATGCTGAAAATCAATGAAGAAGAGAATGCTGGTGAGACTACGCGGAAACTTCGTAACCCAGTGGATCTTATAGCTCCAGAGAAATTCCCAGATTATGTGATGCTCACGTTGACGACCTTTGAGGAACCAGACACCTACAACGACTCCACAAAGTAAAAACAAGGCCAGATTGGTGATCAAAGATTTTTCGCAAAGAAGAGGAGTAGATTATGATTAAACCTTTAATAACAAGAACATCGACTATTCGAACGGTATTCATTGTTAGTGTTGATCTAAATTCTAAAACAATACTTTTCGCAGTTTTTTTTCTGCAAATTCATTAATTACATTTGAATTATCTAATGCTTCACCGATCTATAGAAATTATGGCTAAATTTGCAAATCGCTCTTGTGTTATAGTTGACCATAAATCATTTTTAATTAATTTTAATTTGGAGAAACTTCTTTCGCCGGAAGCCACAGTTACCGGTATTGTTAAAAATATTTTTAGACTAATACTGAAATTTGGAAAACAAGGAACTAAGTCTTGGCTAATTGAATGATTTAAAATTTCTAATGGTTTTAATTGGGAATGATTAGGAAATAGTTCTCTAAAAAAATTACAATTCTTTTAGGTGTTCGATTCCATCTAAATCTTTTGTTAATTTTCCGTTTTCGGTTACCTACAATTTAATATCTAACTCCATACAATATTTTGTTAAATATTCGGATTCTGCAGAATGAAATACCAACAAAAACTTAAACAAGGAGCAGTTATTTTCTAACAGCTCAAAACGTTCGGATATTAAATTAATAGCGATGCCCAAAATTTTAAAAGAATTCAAAACTTTTCTCTAGGAACCAAAATACTTTCATCACCGATTTTTACTTTCTCCGTTACGAAGTACGAGAAAGTATTGTGATCGTGATTTTTTTTTCAAAATTTTTTTTTACGGAAATATCCGTTTTGGGGTCCCTAGATGCCATTTCAACAATTTCTGGAAAAAAAAATTTTGTGTCTGTGTGTGTGTGTCTGTGTGTGTGTGTGTGTGTGTCTGTCTGTGTGCGCTGTATCTCAAAAACCAATAAAGCAATTGATATGAAACTTTGAACATACGTCTTATTTGATAATCCGAAGAACTGAAAAGCTTTTGGTAAAATTTCGTAAACCGGAAGTGGGTGTTTACCTTAACTGTTTTTTGTTTTTTGCCAATATTTTCCTTAATATAAAAAATATCACAAAAATATTTAAACAAACATCGAAGACAGTAAAGAAATGAATAGCTTTTGCTTGAAAATATTTTTCATAAAATCATTGCTATTCGAGAAAAACATTTTTTTTTTTTTTAATTTTTGATTTATAATTATGAAACGATAATAGTTACAGCAATTTTATGTAAATAATAATTGTAGAGCATGCCAAAATGAACAACTTCTAAAGAATAAGTTTTTTTCGAAATCTCGTTAGTTTTCGAGTAAACCTAGTTTTTTAATTTGAAGTATAATTTTTCCATCTTTCATGATTTTGACGTTTTAAACGTCAGTTTCATCCGAGTTTACGCTCGATGTACATTTAAAATATGATTTCAATTGAAAATAAACCCATGAAAAAGTAAATATAAAGTCGGAGAAAGTAACATGATGGCCACATCACCATTTTTTTTTCTTATACGAACTTCAGATGCTTTGTGATACTTCTGTTTGTTTGGCAAAGTTGTTACCCGGTTAGAAATCGGATACACTTCGGACAGGAGTCCAGGCAACCGGCCGCTCGGATTAAAATTTACAGATTTCGAACGCCGCGGACCCTCTATTGGTGGTCCGCTTCGCAGGTTTCGCCGCCCCCACTTACCGCCGCCCGTGTGCCATGCACGCTCTGGCTCCCCGGTAGGATCGACCCTGGGAACAAGAGGCTGAATATCCAAACGGTTTGCTTGAACTCTATAAGCGTTCTCATCTGCAGGAAGAATCGTAGTATCTAAATTTGGAGCTTTCAATAAGTTCACTATAGTATTAGCCCAACTTTCACTGGTCACACTAGTAATTTTTGAGAATCCTGAAAATCGTTCTTCAATAATACATTTTTCTCAAAAAATCGAACACCTTCGAAATACCAACGTCGGTTTTTTTTCGTCGGCCAGGATACATTTTCTCCATAAATATTCTTCTTGCAATCTCTCCAAGCCATTTTGTTATTTCCTTGTATCACTCTTTAAATCGGTTAATACATTTTTTTTTAATTTATAATGTAAGTACCTGTTCCTGCAAAACTCGTACGTATTTTTGAATAAATATGCATTTATATGCATTTAAATGCACTAATAATTACAAACGATCTGTTCATCTGTTCAATTTTTTTTATGACCATGTACTAGCTTTTACATCAGCATTTAATAACGCCCGTCTCATTTCAGTTGTACCATTTGCTGATTTTCACATATTTTGCGCTTAGCATAGGTGTGTTCTTCTTGCCCTTTCACCTCCACCATAAACGGTCACATAGTACATACATTCATCGTTTGCGCTTATCTACATTTTTAAATACCGCCAATAAATTCATGTAATAAGAGTATTATTGTGGATAGTAATAATGAATCATTGAGAACACTCAATCTTAAGAGTCATTGCAGACGGTACTGTTTCCGCGCAAATCATCAGTTAGAGTACGGTATCACTCAATTGGCAACAATTAAAATTTCGCGGAAATTCGCCGCATCATGCGGGTAAGTACAGCTACGTCTGATTTCCATCGCCTGACAAGCTCGTCCGGTAGAAAAACAACTCTTTTTACCGTAACGCATAATAAATTTCGTTGGCTTCGTGCGAAAAACGCATTCGCAGCCGTAGTTGATAACTGTGAAATCCCTCGTGACAATGGCCATTAGCTTTGTCCCAGTGACCAATGCTCAACGTGAGAACGAAGAAAAAAAAACGGGGACAGTACTTTTGGTCATCGCCATATGGAGTTAATGACGCTGAAGAAGTCGCCGGGATGCGGAGGAGTCATGAAGTCCAATGGCCTCTCGGTGCACACATGCCTTCCGTGACCTGTGACCCCACTCATCCTAGAACACCATTATTCCGATCTTGGACGCGAGCCATCTTCGCCGAGACGTACAATTCATCAATTTTCTGCTTCTTGGGCATTTCATGGGGGCGCACATATGCACTTGCAATTATATGTGTCCGCGGCGTTTTACCGAACAACAAATTATGGACGAGGAATATTTTAACAGTTCACAATAATATACGAGTAAAACTTATTTTCTAACGATTATAATATATGTTATTATATTAATTAGAAAGTTATACATTCTCAAGCCAATTGTACATTTGCTGAAATTATATTTAGATTATAGTAATTACTATATTCTATGATATTTTTATGTTAAAAGCGTGCTGCAGATTCTAACGAATCCCAACCATGAAATCCATGTTTGAATAGAGTTGCAGCTATATGTGTATTAAGACCGCACAGTTAATAATTGCTGATTGAGAGTGAAAATGACAACTTATTGAAATCGGTAACTTTGCATTTTTTTCACTCCTATTATTATCTTTTATACCAAATTAAAAAGAAAAAGTTCAGTGTCCAAATATTTAAAATTTTCT
The DNA here is from genome assembly GCA_910593695.2 of Ocypus olens. Taxonomy (NCBI): domain Eukaryota; kingdom Metazoa; phylum Arthropoda; class Insecta; order Coleoptera; family Staphylinidae; genus Ocypus; species Ocypus olens. The sequence continues at coordinate 14,466,647 of OU343063.1, read as the reverse complement.
CCTGATTACGCCAGTTACAGTACTCTCAAAAGAATTTGAAAATAAAACATCTAAATGGTCAATTTTAGCTATTATTGTGTTCTATTGTAATGGTTAAAAAATGGTGATGTGGCCATCATGTTACTTTCTCCGACTTGATGGTATCATTTATATATATACGCTTTCATGGTTTATTTTCAATTTAAATCATATTTTAAATATACATCGAGCGTTGCGTAAACTCGGATGAAACTGACGTTTAAAACGTCAAAATTATTAAAGATGGGAAAATTATACTTCAAATTAAAAAAAACTCAGTTTACTCAAAAACCAAAGGGATTTCGAAAAAAACTTATTCTTTATAAATTGTTCATTTTAGCATTCTCTACAATTATTATTAACATAAATTTGCTGTAACTATTATCGTTTTATAATTATAAACCAAAAATTAAAAAAAAATAATAAATTTTTTTCTCGACTAAAAATGATTTTATGAAAAATGTTTTCAAGCAAAAGATGTTCATTTCTTTGTTGTCTTCAAAGTTTGTTTGAATGTTTTTGTGATATTTTTCATATTTAAGAAAATATTGGCAAAAAACAAAAAACAGTTGAGGTAAACGCCCACTTCCGGTGTACGAAATTTTACCAAAAGCTTTTCAGTTCTTCAGATTATCAAATAAGACGGATGTTCAAAGTTTCATATCAACTGCTCTATTAGTTTTTGAGATACAGCGCGCACAGACAGACACACACACACACACACACACACACACACACACACACACACACACACACACACACACACACACACACACACACACACACACACACACACACACACACACACACACACACACACACACACACACACAAGACACAAAAAAAATTCCAGAAATTGTTGAAATGGCATCTAGGGACCCCAAAACGGATATTTCCGTAAAAAAAAATTTAAAAAAAAAATCACGATCACAATACTTTCTCGTACTTCGTAATGAAGAAAGTAAAAAATATCGGAAAAAGAGAAAATGGTGATATGGCCATCATGTTACTTTCTCCGACTAGATAATATCATTTATATTTACGCTTTCATGGTTTATTTTCAATTTAAATCATATTTTAAATGTACATCGAGCGTTCTGTAGACTCGGATGAAACTGACGTTTAAAACGTCAACATTATGAAAAATGGAAAAATTGTACTTCAAATTCAAAAACTCAGTTTACTCAAAAACTAAAGAGATTTCGAAAAAAAACTTATTCTTTATAAGTTGTTCATTTTGGCATTACCTACAATTATTATCGACATAAATTCACTGTAACTATTATCATTTCATAATTATAAACCAAAAATTAAAAAAAAAATTAATAATTTTTCTTCTCCAATAAAAATGATTTTATGAAAAATACTTTCAAATAAAAGATGTTCAAATTTTTTTGAAAAAAATCACGATCACAATACTTTCTCGTACTTCGCACTTAACGGAGAAAGTAAACAAATCCTGAAATTTTTGAAATGCCATCTAGGGAATTTTCAGTAAAAAAAAAATAAAAAAATTTAAACAATCACAATAATTTTTCGAAATTGCAAACGATAGTTAAAAAATATAAAATGAAGGGCAAAAATCAAAAACGGATCAATGAACTTGAAAATACCGTCAAAAAATTAAAAAACTCCCGCATACAAATCAATCATTCTGGTTAAAAAACCTAAGGTATAGGGCAAAAATACAAAAAATAAAAACAAAAAAGAAACAATAAAAAAATTTAGACCAAAATAAAGAATATTAAGGCCAAACATTCAAAATATTGGTACAAAACAATCGAAATTGCAGGCCAAAAATCCAGAATATCGGCCAGAAAATAAAAAAATCATGGTATAAAAATGCAGGCCAAAATATTTAGGTCAGAAAATTCAAAAATTTAGAGCAAAAATTGAAAGTTTGGTGTTAATATTAAAAAAAAATGCAGCTTAAAAAATCGAAAATTTTAACAAACAAATCGAAAATTTTAGCCAAAATAAGGACAATTTGGGAGATTTAGACCAAAAAAAAAACGAAAAAGCACATATAAAATCTAAAATATAAGCAAAAAAAATGAAAAATAAACAATGAAAAAAATAGACCAAAATAGCAAACTCGAGCCTAAAAATAAAAAATGCAAAATTTCAACAAACAAATCGAAAATTGTGGCCAAAATAAAGAATATTTGGGCCAAATACTTAGGAATTTGAAGGAAAAAAATCAAGAAAACTTGGCTCTAATAGACCAAAATGTTTAAAAAAATCCTTTTCTAGAATCCTGGTCTTGAAATAAAAATAAGTTTCCGATCCGAATCTTACAAATAATGCCAAAAAAAATGAAGTAATAAACGCATAGAAATAATATTCAGTTTACAACATCTAAAATGAAGGGCAAAAAAATAAAAAAATATCAAAAAGTTTAAAACAAAGAGCGGGCCTACATCAACAATTCAAGCCTAAAAATCAAAAATCAAATCTTAAAATAAAAAATGGTGATGTGGCCATCATGTTACTTTCTCCGACTTGATGGTATCATAACCATTTATATTTACGTTTTCATGGTTTATTGAAATCATATTTTAAAACTACATCGAGCGTTGCGTAAACTCGGATGAAACTGACGTTTAAAACGTCAAAATTATGAAAGATGGAAAAATTATACTTCAAATTCAAAAACTCGGTTTACTCATAAACTAACGAGATTTCGAAGAAAACTTATTCTTTAGAAGTTGTTCATTTTGGCATTCTCTACAGTTATTATTCATATAAATTTGCTGTAATTATTATCGATTCATAATTATAAACCAAAAATTAAAAAAATAATAATACATTTTTTTCTCAAATAGCAATGATTTATGAAAAATATTTTCTAGCAAAAGATGTTCATTTTTTTGTTGTCTTTAATGTTTATTTAAATGTTTTTGTGATTTTTTTCATATTTAAGAAAATATTGGCAAAAAACAAAAAACAGTTAAGGTAAACACCCACTTCAGGTGCACGAAATTTTACCAAAAGCCTTTCAGTTCTTCGGATTATCAAATAAGACGTATGTTCAAAGTTTCATATCAATTGCTCTGTTAGTTTTTAAGATACAGCGCATACAGCCAGACACACACACACCCACACACAGACACACACACAGCACACACACACACACACAGACACAAATTTTTTTTTCCAGAAATTATTGAAATGGTATCTAGGGACCCCAAAACGGATATTTCCGCAAAAAAAAAATTTTGAAAAAAAAATCACGATCACAATACTTCGTAACGGAGAAAGTAAAAAATCATGGTATAGAAATGCAGGCCAAAAAATTTAGGTCAGAAAATTCAAAAATTTAGAGCAAAAATTGAAAATTTGGTGTTAATATTAAAAAAAATGCAGCTTAAAAAATCGAAAATTTCAACAAACAAATTGAAAATTTTAGCCAAAATAAGGACAATTTGGGAGATTAAGACCAAACAAAAAAACGAAAGAGCACATAAAAAATCTAAAATATAAGCAAAAAAAAAAGAAAAATAAACAACGAAAAAAATAGTCCAAAATAGCAAACTCGAGCCTAAAAATAAAAAATGTAGACAAAAAATCGAAAATTTCAACAAACAAATCGAAAATTGTGGCCAAAATAAAGAATAATTGGGCCAAATACTTAGGAATTTGAAGGAAAAAAATCAAGAAAACTTGGCTCTAATAGACCAAAATGTTTAAAAAAATCCTTTTCTAGAATCCTGGTCTTGAAATAAAAATAAGTTTCCGATCCGAATCTTACAAATAATGCCAAAAAAAATTAAGTAATAAACGCATTCAAATAATATTCAGTTTACAAAATCTAAAATGAAGGGCAAAAAAATAAAAAAATGCGCATAAAAATCAATAATTAAGTCAAAAAGTTTAAAACAAAGAGCGGGCCTACAATCAAAAATTCAAGCCAGTAGAGTGCTTTAGCCGATTCTGGAGACCCTCCACACTCCACACCCCCTCCACACCCCCCACTCCAAGATGGCCGCCTAATCACCAAAATGGCCGCCTAATCACCAAAATGGCCGCCTAATCACCAAAATGGCCGCCTCAAAATGGCCGCCTAATCACCAAAATGGCCGCCTAATCACCAAAATGGCCGCCTAATCACCATATGACCCGCACGACCCGCATACAAAATGGCCGCCACCTGGTGACGGAAAGTTGAACTACACGATTACAGATTCCATTTCCCACGGGCGTCACCTGGTGGCGGAAAGCCGAACTATGTAACAATAGTTGCAGATTTCATTTTTTTCACGGGCGTCACCTGGTGGCGGAAAGCTGAACTACGCGATTACAGTTTTTTTTTATGTGAATAAATGGTTGCAGAATAAGTGAACACTTACAAGAATTTTATTTTATGAATGGAAAAATATCACATTTTATAAATCACAAGTTCAACAATTACATAAGTTATTTAAACAAGAAATGAAAAATTTACACAACATGAAGCACTGGGGATATGCATATGTAAATAGAAAAACATATATTCAATTATTATTTTTTTATTTTTTTTATTACAAGTTTTTTTGTTTTTTAACACCGTCAACTTCGTCGACCCCCTCGTCATCCTCCTCCTCCTCATCCTCCTTCTCCTCACGCGTCCTCTTTGGATTTGTTTTCTTGGCGGCGGCATCCCGGTATTGACACCATCCATCAATCTATTAAAGAAAAATTAATTAGTTAACAATGATTTAAATAAAATTATTATTAGGATAACATACAGCTTTTTTCATTTTTACCGATCGGGCATATGGGATGACGTCTAGGATGTCGTCCATCCAGCCCTCCAACTCCAGGTCCACCAGATCTCGAGCCAGATTATAGAGCCCCATATATACAGGATTCTCGATAAATTTGGCAAAGCATGTCGCCCCCTTGTTCAGAGCCGCAATTTGCCCCCTACGGTACTCCTCTGAGTAGACCGGCACTCTCAGATTTCCAGCACGGTAAAGGCTGTCGCAGGACCTGCTCATAGCCGAATAAATCTGATACAGAATAATAAATTATTAAAACAAAATTGAGTCACATATTATACATTTTATGTATTATTTCACTTACCTCCCCCGCAGCGGTTTCAATATTTTTGGTCACGTTGAAACCTTCGTATCCCCATGACGCGTCCATTGCAAACAAATTCATGATATATAATGATACATTTTTTTGTGCCATTTTACACATATATATACACATTTCCTTTAAATTGCTAAGTGAATGGAATAAAGTTAAAGACATTATTTATAGAAGTGAAAGCAGTTTTGTGGAAATTCCCCAAAAAAAAACTAAGCTCATTAAAAAAGTGAAGGAAATGAATTTCAATCACGTGCACACACTAATTACTTTGTTTGTTATACATATATACTATTTAAAGAAATGAAGGACACACATTCTCTTCTAATGAGTATTATTGAAAGCAGTAATCTATTAAAAAAAGTGAAAGAACAAATTCATCGATAATGGCTTTTTTTTTTTTTTAGTGAAAAAAGTATATATACCCACGATTATCAACAAACAATCATCATAGCAACAATATATTTTACAAGTGAAAGGGTAAGTACTACATAATTTTACAATATATCTCATTTTGAATTGTTCTAATGTTTTTTTTTTTTTGTGTACATGTTCTAATAAAAAACATTTTCTTTCATTAATAGCAATAATTCATCACCATGAATATGGAAGCATTAGCATATCAGATGCCTGAGAATTCAATCAATCCAATTGATGAACAACTTAAAAAATTTGACTTTGAAGTGAAATCGGAAATGACTCTTCTCGGACAATCTACATACCCACTCAACAAATCTGGATCGAAAAGTGTAACCATTGGAATCAGCCCAGCTGCCGGGTTTATAACAATAATTAAAATATGCGGCTCAAATGCGTGTGTATTCTTCACAAAGGAGGAATGGGATCAATTTTCCATGAGCAATCTCCAAGGTTTGCATCAGCACATAATCTTGGACAATCATCGGATAACTACACGAGAGTATCGCAACATTACAACGATTTGGATCCAGCAGAGAGATTTAACCGTAGTCTTAGCCGAAGAGACGATGCATTCATTATTAGCCCTTAAAAAACTAATTGACCAAAAAATTGAAATATTGAATGAATGTGATTTTAAAATGTATTATGATCGGATTTTGCATTCATGTTTAAATACTGATGGTGAATTGCATGCAAATATTTTAACATCAATTACACGTAAATTTAACCCGAAAAATTCATATTTAATGATGGAATGTCTTTATACCTGTTATAATAAAATATTTTATGACTTTGAAAATTTGAAACACTATTAAATAAAAAAATATTTTTTAAAGCATATTTACTTTTTTTTTTCGCACACAACATAACCTTAAATAAAACAAAATACTATTTCAACAAATATTTATTATTATAATAATTTTATACAATGTTTGTTTTTTCTATCCAACAATTATGCGAACTGTCATGCCCTAACCACTTAACATAAATTTTGCTGCCTTTTCTCCGTAAAATGTTTTCCACCAAGTAGACATCAGGATGTTTGACTCTCTGCAACTCCTCATTATAAAATATTCCTTGAATGGGTCTTCCATTCATATCTTCTAGTAAGTATGTTGTCGGATTTGTGATTTTTACACTTTTTATTTTAAACAATTCAGCAGACCAATTTGGTGTATACCCTTTTTCAAATAATGCTTTTTGTTTACTTATTCGAACGATGTCGCCCGTATTAAAATTACGTTTGCTTGAAATTTTAACATGCGAATAAACAGTATTTAACAGATGTTGTTCATTATTCTCACTGACATCACAAGGCCGCATCCCAATAGTGCTATGCTTTCTTCTATTATATTCAGAAGTAACATCGTCTAGGACATCTATCCACACATACTTTCCACGAAAACTGAATGATCGATAAAGGTGATCTTTCAATGTTCTAATTACCCGTTCAGCCATAGATGCCTTGATTGTTGAATATGTTGAGTAATGATTCACATTATATCTGACGAGAAGATCCTTTACAGTAGTGTTGTAAAATTCAGTACCATTGTCCGTTTGTAAATTCTTTGGAGTCCGTCCATATTTTCGAAAAATCTCACTAATTGCTGCGCTGACACTATTTGATGATTTATTTTTTAACGCCTTTGTCCACAAGTATTTAGAGAAGCAGTCGATTATTACTAATATAAATTTGTACCCCCTATTTTCTCGAGCATAATATCCGAATTCAGCCAAGTCCGCCTGCCACAAATCATCAATTCCTTTAATAATGGTATGTCTACGAGAAAATTTAATTCTCGCAGGTCTATGGAGCTCTTTTACCACATCAGCCTTAATCACACTCATTATTATTTCGACCGTGCACTCACATCCACAATGCTTGTAGAAATAGTCTTCATTTTTGCATCAGCGTCATTTATAAGTAGTAAAAAAATTTCTTGAACTTTATTTTCCAATTTTTTACTTTCTGCTTCTAGAGTATTAATACGTGCTGATAAAGCAGATATATTTTTGTCTGTCTTGTTAATCTTATTTATTAGAGCGGTCGTCAACTTGCTATTCAAATTTTTCACATTTGTTTCTATAGTAATAACATTTTCATTCATTGTTTTTTTCATGGCATCATGCACTTTAACTAGAACATTCTCGACTTTTTCATCTACAAATTTCTTGGTAGTCACATCATCCAAATCTTCGGGGTCCAAAACACGTTTTAATCGTTTATTTTTTAAATCGTAGTGTCCACCTGATGTTAATGTGAAACCCAGACCTGCAGGTCCTCGAGCAGAGCTACCACCAGTATCTCTATATAAACGTCCGAACTTATCCACACTCATAATATATTTAACATAAAAACATATAACACACACACTTTATATAATAATGGAAGCTTCCCTAAATTCCTCTTCAATTGCTAGAATCTCATTTCCAACGCTAGTGTTACCTGCATTCCTGGCAGCATGTAGTAAACAAAGTCTATCCACCAATTCCTCTATATTATCCCAGTAGCGATATTGTATAGATTTGTTTAACTCACACTTCATATTAGAGTCAAATCCCAGTCCATCAATTGTTTTCGATCGACTTCTTGTTAGCGGTGGTGATGATAGATATGAATCCACCAAAGGTTTAATAATTTCTCTGTACTTATACGAATCATTCCCACGAAGTTTTTTTGTAGAATCAAAGTTACGAAACGCAATATTAGTTTTATTCACAATATCACCATACTGCTTTTTATCTGCATCACTAAAGGATCGGGGTCTCTTCTTAAATAACAATTCATAAAATCCCTGAGTGCCAGGATAGCGAGTGTTATCAAGAATGATATCATCCCCTTCTACATCAATTGTGTTATAACCCATTGTGAATTTACCAATATGTGCATTGAAATTTACTCCAAATACAGTATCCAGACCATGATAATCACCATTAGACAACTTTTCGAAATATGATCTAGCCAAGGGTGATGCATTTTTTAGCGTTTTCGGAGAAGTATGTGGAGTAGATGGAGTGCTAGGTTCTACGTCTAAAAAGTTGAGTTTCTGCCGTATTTGATTTAACATTGATATCGGTGTTATTGTTGGAGTCATATGAGGTTTTATACTTGGAGTTATAGACATAGTTGTTGGAGTCATGTGAGGTTTTATAGTAGGAGATATTAATGGTTTCACAGTTGAGGTTGTTGCAGGTTTCGTCATATGTTGTCCAGCTAAAATTTTCAGCGGATCGGTTATTGGTTTGTAAATTTTTTCCATTATTTCATCATTTTGATCACGATTTAATTTCATTGCGAGCAATTTTCGCTTTATCGTCCTTTTAACAGCAATCAATTTTTTCTTTGTTAAATCACTCATACTTATAAAAAATAAATCACTGTGCACCGATCCGTATAGTATTACAACTCATGCAATAATGATTTTTTTTTTTTTAATCTATTATTATATATTGATCGAGCCCTTTCCGATACCTTCCATTATCAGCATCATTATCCTTATCTATCACAATAAATGAATATCTATCGCTCCAACACATTCCACACATCTTCTTAAATTTTTCAAATGTCATGTCACTACCAACATGATCATTGTATACATGTTTAAGATTGAGTTCATCTTGTTTAAACAAAATGATGAAGTTTGCATTGTCACGAATTAAATGTTTTGGTATTCTAGAATATGTCTGACACAGGTAAAATGAGTCGACCTGTTTATGCCTACCCATACTAAAAAAATCTCTGATTTTATTTTGTTTGTCACAGGCGACATCGTCAAAAATAAAAACCGAATTTTCCTTTGCATCACTGGGGTCAATAATATCATCATTTTCTTTATATGGAAAATATCCAATCTCTGACATGCTAGTCAACACCTTTTCCAAGAACTTATATTTTGGCTGGTATAGCGATTTAGAATACACATAAACATTTTCAAATCTTAGACCATTTTCTTCAAACAATAATGAAAACATAACGTTTGATTTTCCACAATTAGATGGACCGCATATAAGAGCTCTAATGGTGTTGGGTAATAATTTACCATGTTTGCTCACACTGAGACCATCCCCTACCCAGCGATCCATATTAACCACTGGAAGAGATTGTTTCTGTTTAATTAACCGCATTATACTAATATTAATATCTAGGATGACTCTCTTATATAAAGGAGCAAACGATTTCGCCATTCAAATGATAATGTATCGTGGTGAAGGTATCATCAATTCTGTGATAAATGCTCTCCCATTTGAGACACACGTGCCGGGCTATCAATATTGCGGGCCAGGTACAAAGTTAAAGAAAAGATTAAAAAGGGGTGATCCAGGTATAAATCCTCTAGACGCTGCATGTAAACGTCACGATATAAAATATTCGCAGAGCAACAACTTAAGTGATCGACATAAAGCTGATAAAGAACTTGAGGAGGCTGCTTGGGAACGAGTCAAGTCAAGCGATTCAGGAGCAGGTGAAAAAAGTGTTGCGCTGATAGTAACAAACGTAATGAAAGCTAAGAGAAAGTTGGGGATGGGTTATCCGAAGACACCATTACGAGCTGGAGTGATGATGAAGGCGAAAAAAGCAATAAAAAAATTGAAAAGAAAAATTGAAAAATCTGGAGAATTTAAGGAAGGAAGCAGAGTTGCACTAGCTGCAGCAAAAATGGCTGTTAAAAACGCTGGAGGCAAGAAAAAAATTCGATTGCCTAGAATAATCCCCGTACCTAAGCAAGGTGGTATATTACCTTTAATTCCAATATTCGCGGGTCTCAGCGCGCTCGGTTCACTAGCTGGAGGAGTAGCCGGTATTAGCAAGGCTATAAATTCTCTAAGTGATGCGCGTAAAAAATTGTCAGAGACTGAACGTCATAATAAAACAATGGAGGCTATCGCTCTTGGTAAACATGGGGAAGGAATATATTTAAAACCCTATCGTAAAGGTATGGGTCTTTTTCTCAAGCAACACAACTCAAAAAACTAAATGTGCTACCCAAACGTGCCCTCACTGATGCGGATTTACGCGAACATGCGGAAAATGTAAAATATTTTCGTGGTGTATTCATGCGTGATACATTGCCGAAAAAACCTCATTATAATGAATCTGCAATTGTCAACTTGGATAGTAAATGGGGGCGTGGAACACACTGGGTAGCGTATAAAAAGCGAGGATCGATAGTTAAATACTTTGATAGTTTTGGGGATATTCCACCCCCACGTGAACTTGTAAATTATTTAGTGAAATGTAAAATAAATTATAATCAGCATCGTTATCAGAAATTTAACACCTACAACTGTGGCCACCTGTGTTTGGAATTTTTATATAAATGAGAGTAAGTTTATCATCCGCATATTAGTCATGTCTCAGACGTTTACCTTACAAGGTGAAAACAGTGTTCTGTCCGCAAACTATTACCCGCCTATTGAACTCGAGAAGAAATCATCTTATTGTTTGGGATTAATTGGACTTCACACATATAATACAATACCAAATATTGAGGACGGTGCTAATAAATTTATATACAACAGCGGAGAAGAAATTACTATCCCATCTGGATCATACGAAATCACTGATATTGAGGAGTATTTGCAGAGTCAGCTGTTATTAAACGAACCGAGTGGCACAGAAGGTGCTGACATCCTATCACTCAAACCAAATAACAACACACTACAGTGCGAAATCAAGTGTAAATACGCGATTGATTTTTCATCTGATAAAAATACGATTGGTAAGCTATTAGGATTCTCAGGTGAAAAAATTCTAAGTGCTGGAATTATACATAGCTCTAATACGCCAGTGCAAATAATAAAAATTACTAGTATTAGGGTGGAATGTAATATTGTGACGGGTGCCTACTACGACAGCAAGTTATCACACACCTTATTTGAGTTTACGCCTGCTGTAGATCCGGGGTACTCGATAAACATAGAACCCAGAAATATTCTATATCTACCCATTATTAATACAAATACCATTGATAACATAATCGTTACAATAGTTGATCAGAACGGCGAACTTGTCAATTTTAGAGGTGAAAAAATATTAATTCGCTTAGAGTTGAAAAAAGTATAAAAACATTTTTTTTTTTTTTTTTTTAATAATGGGTATTTGCTTCGGAGGTATAAATAACAAATCAAACACAACAACCATCAGTGATACGCGAAAACCCATTGATGTAACAACGTCTAAGATTAGACAGAAACTGCGAGATCTGGGGTATACTTTAAAAAATAATAATAACAAGTATAGAAAATGAGCGAGCTGGACATATTTAAAAGTGTATCATTTGATGAGTCCATTATAAAAGAACAGTTTCATACATATCAGCCTAGATCATCAAATTATGGGAATAATGATGAAATTCGAATTATAATTCAACAACAGGATATTTTCACATTACCTTGTGATAGTTATATACATATCAGCGGAGACATTAATATACCAGCAATTGGCCAACCTCCTGCTACCCCACCAATCAATCTTGTTCAAAACGCGTTCAGTTTCTTGTTTGAAGAAATACGATATGAGCTGAATGGAATTGAGGTTGACAAAAATCGAAATGTCGGAATAACTAGTACAATCAAAGGACATCTATCAATAAGGGGAGATGATAAAAACTTTATTGAAATTGCTGGATGGAGTTCTACTGGACAACAAAAGATATATTTCAACAATACTAATAAATTTTATGCAATAATTCCGCTCAAGTATTTGCTTGGATTTGCTGAAGACTATCGCAAAGTTATTGCAAATGCTAAACAGGAGCTAATATTATTGAGAGCCAGCAGTGATATTAACTGCTATGTTGGTCAAGCTGGTGTAACATTTAATATTGATAAAATTGAATGGCGCGTTCCACACATCCATGTGAATGATGAAAATAAGTTGCAAATGCTTGAAAATATTAAATCTGATACACCGATTTTTATGCCCTTCCGCAGATGGGAATTACATGAACTTCCAACACTACGACAAACGGATAAAGACATTTGGTCTGTTAAAACTTCTAGCAATCTTGAGAAACCGCGCTATGTCATTGTAGCCTTTCAAACGGATAGGAAAAATAAACCTGCTAAAGATTGTTCCGAATTTGATCATTGTAAAATCAGAAATATTAAAGTCCATCTAAACTCTGAATCTTATCCATATGATGCACTAAATCTCGATATTGATAATGGTAATTACACTCTCGCATATTACATGTACTGCATGTTTCAACAAAGTTATTACAACCAATCCACGAGTGAGCCGACGTTGGATTATAATCAATTTAAGAATCATATGCTTTATGTATTTGATGTGTCAAAACAAAGTGAAAGTATTAAATCGGCTACAGTTGATTTAAATATTGAATTAGAAGCGTCTGAAGTATTTAAAAATAATACGCGTGCTTACTGTCTCATTTTGTGTGATAACATAGTGGAGTATAGACCTTTATCCGGAATAGTAAGAAGAATAGTGTAAAAAAATATGAATCGAGTAAGTTTTGACTTGTTGCCCGTAACTTTTGTATATAAAATGGATGATACTGATCAGCATATACATTGGAAACATTTGATTGCTGATGGGCTGAGATTTCAAAGAAGAATCCAAATCATTGGGAAAGTGTTGGAGCCAATTTTACTGAAACATATTGAAATCACATCACAATCTCAGCGAATACTTTACATGGATATTCAAGGTTTCTGTACTCCAGAGTTTACACCTAAAGAGATGGCTCTCACATATGATGGATGTCGCCCGCAGCGCTTCATATTTAAACCTGTCAAACCGTTTAATCTCTTGAGTCGTGAGTGTCAAAAACAAGTTATGTGGTTGGAGAGAAATCATCACGGGGTTCCGTACAATTGTGGATATTCGAATATGGATGATATATCTAATATATTTAATAGTTATCCGGCTGATGTAATTTATGTTAAGGGGAGCCAGAAAGCTAATTATCTTAGCAATTTTTATAATAATATCATTAATTTAGAAATAGATCAGAACTGTCCAATATTATCAAAAACTCTTGATTGTTGTAATGTTCATAGAAATAGGTATAGTGTTTGTGCTGTTAAAAATACGAAGATGCTATTTAATTATGTTAATGGTATTTAAGATTCTGTTTATATGATGTATAGGGAATAATAAATTAAATAAATGTTATTGTTTTTTACGAATTATGTTTTATTCGTCCTCCCATTATTATTAAGCTCTTGGTATACACCTTGTTATGAGAAGAAATTTATCATACATTTGTTATCATAACAAGAGACTGGGAAAACCCCGTGGGAAAACCAATCTCAAAAGCTGTACAGATTGCAAATAAATGATAGTGAAAATACATAAATTAAACATATAAGTCGATTATATACAAATAAATAAATTGTGTGTGTGTCATTGGTTTTTAAAAATTAGCCACAAATAAATACAAATAAACTGAATCAACGACATTAAATAAATTATGCTTTAAAAAAAACTACACAAAAAAAAAAAAAAATGTATATCATGCATGTAAGTAAAAAAAACATTTATCGAAAACTGTGAAAGCTAACAATTATGTTGTATGTCGCGATGCCCCCAAGCTAACGTGTTCACTCCATTTTCACAAATATAGCGTTTATCATCCTTTGACGATAAAGCTAATTTATTTTGTGTAATGGAGTGAACAGTATGGTTAATTGTTTTAAATAAATTTTGTTTACGGTAAATGAGCGCAGAATCAAACAGTGAGCGTTTATAATCGTCACCGGAAATTTCCCCAGATACAACATATTTTTTCACACCCTTAGCCTTTTTGTTCCATTTGCCGTTTACTAGGTTTGCATACATTTTTGCCCGCAATCCGACAAACTCAGTCATAATATAACCACAATTTTCATCTTTCATACACCCCAGCACTGCTTTATTTTGTAGAGGTATGTTATATGGATTACTAGATGCAAAGTTTGATGTATCAAATTTATCTAAGTGTTGCTTCATGTCAGCATAAATGTCATCGGTTTCAATTAAAAGTGTGAGGCTGTCAGTGTCCATATAACATAATGTCACATTCTCATCATATTTGGGTTTTACGAAGTTATAATAAAAATCATACATTAAAAGTTTCGATAAATCTAAAACCGAAAACCCGATATAAATTGGTTTATCATACGTAACCTTCAAACGTTCTAATTGAATCGCGGCAAGATTTTCACTAAATATTGATGCGGATTTAAAATTTAGTTTCGCTATTAAGCTTTGAGCACCACGTCTTTTACCGATATCGTTCCAATGAGTCACCAACTTGACATCAACCCGCTTATCTACATTCTCCATTGTTTTGCCGAAAATGGAGTTATTCATTAACTTGAAATGATCTTTTTCAAATTCATTTCTAGCTGCTTGACGCATGGCTGTATTTAAATCAATATATTTTTTAAGAAAATTAGACTGTTCAAAACTGATCACTCGGTGAACTTTTGTTAAATTCAAGCCATGTGCCAAAACTTGCTTTAAATTTCTGTAATGGAGAATGTATTTTTGCTTACTGTTGAGTGATGGGATTAATTTTGGATTTTTAAATTTAGAGCCGGGTGGCACCATGTTTTCAGCCAAAAACGGTAAATCATTATGCTTGCAATGTAAATCTCCGGGGTATTCCAAATCAACCTCCAAAATATATCCTGTTGGTGAGTCATCGGGTATACTCGCGACATTTAAATTAGAAATTTCATCTCCCGATAGCCACTTAAAACCTTTATATGGTAAGAATTGTGACATTGCCCAACCATACAAATTATTAGCATCCCAATATGATAAATATGAACTAGGCAGTGATGCGTCATAGTCTCGCATGTATTTATTATTAGCTCGTGCATAACGGAGGGAACATTGACAAATACCCCCACGTATGCCCTTACTAATAAAATGATGCATGTCAATATCCGTTAACAATTCTAACTCAATTTTGGTGCATTTTAACATTGCATCCCAACTCAGACCGGGAGCAGTAAAATATTGCGCCGGGTCTAGACCATATGTTTTAGAACAAACTGATCGGAATGCTTCAAAAATGTCTGTTAATAACAACACGTCAGTCATTAAATATAAATTGGAGTAATCCTCCAGAGTTTTACAATTAAATTGACTCCACACATTATGAGCGTGTTGGTAGTCATTCGCGGAAATGTCTGAGTTTGTGAGGGAGTTGAAAAATAAATTTATAGGAGGCAATTCAGTCTCTTGGAGCCGCTCAATTGAATTCATATATTCATAGGGGAAAACACCCTTCCTCATTAATAATTTAAATTCGTCATCTGCCTTGCAAAATTTTGAGATTTCAACCAATTGTTCTCGACTAAGATTGTTGGACAATTTCTCAATGGAACTAGCCATAAATTTGAAACTGTCTAAGAATCTTAACTTTAAGTATCGAGTACTTTCCGCACCCAATTTGTTCACATATTTATCAACTTTAATTGATTTCGAAAATGAAATATATTTTTCCTTATTTTGAGGTATTATATCAATGTCCTCATTATCACACGCGAGTTCTTTAATAAATAGGTGAGAATCATACCCGCTCAAGTTATGGAAGAAAATTGGAATGAAATTTGGTAATTTATAATTAATATTACAATTCGAGTGGGCTGCCCCAACAAACTTCCCAGTTAAATGACAATGATCTGCAACTTTTTCAGCAGCGAGTAACTCTTCCTCGCAAATGTGACATTCTGTGGCGCTATTGAGTGAGAATTGTTCTTGGGGTGTTAATTTATTCATAGGTATTATGGACTTTAAATAATTATTATAAATTCTGTGAGCGTCGGCAGTGATCCGGTCCACAAACACTTTAGAGCAGTCTTCCCCGGTGTAAATTTCGGTTTTATCTAGCGAGTCATTATAAGAACATTTAATTTTATACGCGAAACTGTACGGAGAGTGAATATGTGTTGTGTTTGTGAATGATGTTTCACTGCTGCGCTCACAGGAATCCACAGGCTTTAGCACACATTCAAAATCCGCGTAAATAACAAATGGAACTTTCATTTTTTTGTTGTGATTTATGAATTTGGAAATATTGCCCGGTACCATTTCACCAGTCCTACATTTTTTCAATTCAGAAGTCGGCATAATGGTGTACATCTTGCTACAATCATGTTGGGAATGAGATAATAGTGCAGCTTCTGAGTTGAAAAATGTTAAGCAACCTTCGCATAAATATTTTGCGTGTTGATGCGTTGAAATTTGTGAAGAAATTAATCGCGACATATTTTTTATCAGCACATAATGAGATTTGATCCCATCCTCAATTAATAATAAATTAATGTGAATTTCACGTTTATTATTTGTATGATGGATGGGGCCAACAACATCATATTTACTGGTGTCCGAGCAATATTCCAAACCGTAAACGTTTAGGCTAAGAGCATTTAGTTTCTCAATTTTCGATAAATCTTTCAACTTACATGGGAAGTGAATATCTGCGAGGTTTAATATGGTTGAGTAGTGCGGGTACTTCGAAATGTCATCCTGGGTATTGTCCACGGGGTGGAGGGCGGCTGTGATACACCATGCCAGGCACATATCATCATTGTTTTTTAAATTTATGCAAGCTTTTTTAAGCTTAATTTGGGCTGTGAAAAAAAAAAAAAAAAAGAAGATTAATGAAACATAATTATGAATGGTGTGCGTATGTATTCAAAGTTATGCTGATTAAATGATTACAATTCTTTTTTTTTTTATTACCTGGTAAATCAATATAACTGGATCCACGGATGGGTACATACTTGGCAACATTTATGGTTAAGTGTGATACCGCATCCAACGTCCAACCGCTACCTGCTTCCTACAACAAACGTTACGATTATTATAATAATAATAACAGTTATGATATTTAATATAAAACACATTTAATGGGAAAAGAAAATCTTACCTGGAATTCCTCGCTTTTCATTTTAATTGCCGCTGATATCCCGTCATACACTGATCCGATGTCGGTTGACGGGTTGACTGCCACATGTTTGGTGTTGAATGATTTCAAATCTCGGTCGCCATCGTCCATGTTTAACTTAACGTAGTGGGCGAATAATTCACAATTGAATTTTAAATTTGTGAATATTTTCAACTTTTCGCCCACTAAGGTAACAACTCGACCCTTGCAGCTGTCCAGGAATGATGGGATATCCATGATATGATCTGGCTCCATACTGATGCGATAGTTGCCGATTCTGTTTTTGAAGCATCCGGATACCTCAACGACGCCATCACCGACGGACCTCCCCAGCTTAGCCTTATGGGCTTGAGACCGCAGATGCCCAGCAAATTTGATTGCTGCGTCAAATTCCAGCTGACACAAATCGCAGCTCCATTTATCTACGGGCTCATCCTCACGCGGCTTCTTGGAGGTGCTGGGACGTGGCTGATTGTCCTGGTGCTGGCGTTTCCGCGGTGCGGTGCTTTTCGGGACCGCTGAAGATGCTAATTCGGTGGTGTATCCATGTTTAGCCTTCAGGTGTCGAATCAAGGCGTCCCTTCTCGGTGAATTGTAGGGACACTCGGGGCACTGTGAGGCTTTGGCATCGCCACCGCAATCTCCATGTCTCTTGAGGTTGTCAGACCTCGTGAAGCATTTACCACATTTTATGCATTGAAACATCTGTAAAATAATACAATGTTTAGGATTACCGAAATAAAATATTGAGTTCATAAAAATGGATAAGATTATTTAAAAATATTATAATACTTACCTTGGCAGTTGCAAATAATATTTCTGATAATTAACAATAATCGCTGCGGAACTTGGTGCACGATTGAAACGACACGAATGAATGAATTAAGTGAGTGAATTATACTTATTTAATTACTCTTGGTGCATGCGCATATCATTAGAAAGTCTTTGACGACATCGAGTCATTAGTATTTTCAAAATTTTCAATGTGAGTGAATCATACTTATCTAATTACTCTTGGTGTATGCGCATACCATTAGAAAGTGGCTATTTGGGTATCTACTGACATCAATCGTTAATGGGCTAATTATTCCCGAAATTTTCAATGTTACCGCTAAATATATTTATAATGGAATGTGTCAACAATCGTTGCTGGCTCAAATATTTTGAGTAATTTTCCACAATTAAGCTAACGTTACTTTCCAGAAATATCTTAATGTGTTTGTAATATGTATTCCCAAAATAACGTTGTAACTTTCCAAAATAATACAATAAATACTAATGTAGAATTATGTCAACATACAGTTCACAGTTTACTTTTACAAACTGCACTTTATAAAAAATACGTGATGTCTAGTAAGGCCAGTGATGTGCAAGCTGCAATTAGAGTGAGTAAATATATTTATTAATTATTGTCGATAAATCATGTATATTATTAATATATTGTTGCTAAATAATGTATTTTACTTTAAAGGATTTTTACGCGGATGACGATGGTCACATTTCCGCATTAATGGAGCTCGCCGACGATATCCACGATCGGACTATGATGTATGCGTGTGATGTGATTGAAAAAATACATATGCGAAATGTGGAGATTGAAATAAAAAAAATTAAATAAATATTGTATGTTTTTCTATTTACATATGCATATCCCCAGTGCTTCATGTTGTGTAAATTTTTCATTTCTTGTTTAAATAACTTATGCAATTGTTGAACTTGTGATTTATAAAATGTGGTATTTTTCCATGCATAAAAATAAAATTCTTGTAAGTGTTCACTTATTCTGCAACCATTTATTCACATAAAAAAACTGTAATCGCGTAGTTCAGCTTTCCACCACCAGGTGACGCCCGTGAAAAAAATGAAATCTGCAACTATTGTTACATAGTTCGGCTTTCCGCCACCAGGTGACGCCCGTGGGAAATGGAATCTGTAATCGTGTAGTTCAACTTTCCGTCACCAGGTGGCGGCCATTTTGTATGCGGGTCGTGCGGGTCATATGGTGATTAGGCGGCCATTTTGGTGATTAGGCGGCCATTTTGGTGATTAGGCGGCCATTTTGAGGCGGCCATTTTGGTGATTAGGCGGCCATTTTGGTGATTAGGCGGCCATTTTGGTGATTAGGCGGCCATCTTGGAGTGGGGGGTGTGGAGGGGGTGTGGAGTGTGGAGGGTCTCCAGAATCGGCTAAAGCACTCTACTCAAGCCTAAAAATCAAAAATCAAATCTTAAAATAAAAAATGGTGATGTGGCCATCATGTTACTTTCTCCGACTTGATGGTATCATAGCCATTTATATTTACGTTTTCATGGTTTATTGAAATCATATTTTAAAAGTACATCGAGCGTTGCGTAAACTCGGATGAAACTGACGTTTAAAACGTCAAAATTATGAAATGGAAAAATTATACTTCAAATTCAAAAACTCGGTTTACTCAAAAACTAACGAGATTTCGAAAAAAACTAATTTTTTAGAAGTTGTTCATTTTGGTATTCTCTACAATTATTATTCACACAAATTTGCTGTAACTATTATCGTTTCATAATTATAAACCAAAAATTGAAAAAAAATAATATTTTTTTTTTCTCGAATAGCAATGATTTTATGAAAAATATTTTCAAGCAAAAGATGGTCATTTCTTTGTTGTCTTCAATGGATGTTTAAATATTTTTGTGATATTTTTCATATTAAAGAAAATATTGGCAAAAAACAAAAAACAGTTAAGGTAAACACCCACTTCCGGTGTACGAAATTTTACCAAAAGCTTTTCAGTTCTTCAGATTATCAAATAAGGATGTATGTTGAAAGTTTCATATCAATTGCTGTATTAGTTTTTGAGATACAGCGCACACAGCCAGACACACACACAGACACATTTTTTTTTCCAGAAATTGTTGAAATGGCATCTAGGGAACCGAAAACGGATATTTCCGTAAAAAAAAATTTTGAAAAAAAAAATCACGATCACAATTCTTTCCCGTACTTCGTAACGGAGAAAGTAAAAAACTTAATCTTTATAAGTTGTTCATTTTGGCATTCTCTACAATTATTATTAACATAAATTTGCTGTAACTATTATCGTTTTATAATTATAAACCAAAAATTAAAAAAAATTTAAAAAATTTCTCGAATAAAAATGATTAAATGAAAAATGTTTTTAAGCAAAAGATGTTCATTTCTTTGTTGTCTTCAAAGTTTGTTTAAATGTTTTTGTGATATTTTTCATATTTAAAAAAATATTGGCAAAAAACAAAAAACAGTTAAGGTAAGCGCCCACTTCCGGCGTACGAAATTTTACCAAAAGCTTTTCAGTTCTTCAGATTATCAAATAAGACGGATGTTCAAAGTTTCATATCAATTACTCTATTAGTTTTTGAGATACAGCGCGCACAGACACACACAGACACAAAAAAAAATCCAGAAATTGTTGAAATGGCATCTAGGGACCCCAAAACGGATATTTCCGTAAAAAAAATTTTTGAAAAAAAATCACGATCACAATACTTTCTCCTACTTCGTAACGGAGAAAGTAAAAATGTTTAGTGTCCAAATATTTAAAAATGTCTATTGATTACGCCATACTCTCAAAAGAATTTGAAAACAAAATATCGGAATGGTCAATTTTAGGTATCGTTCTCTTCTATTCTAATAGTTTAAAAAAATATCGGAAAAAGAAAAAAATGCACGAAATTAAAAAAAAAGGTTTTCAGTTCGTTTATCAAATAAAGTTTATGATTAATGTATCATTTAAAATATTTTGCAGTTTTTAAAACACAGCACCCACAGACACACACATAGAGAACATTTCTTCATAATTAGTCTCAAGGACGTCAAAATGGATATTTTCGTTGAAAATTCGAATTCGAAAAAAATCACGGCCGCAATACTTTCTAGTACTGTACAGTTTGTATAGTGCTACAAATTGTTATAGACGCAAGTTATTTATAGACGAATAAAAAGGGTATTGAAATATTTTCAAAAGGCTTCACAAACTAATCATCTTTACAATGTACAATAAAGAAATAAATATCCAGACGTTCTGTTTTATGTTGCTCGAAGTCGGCTCGGCCACGTAGGGAGTTATTAATGATGGCAAACATAAATATCTATTGTAAGCAGGATATTATTATTATTACATGCAGGCATGTCTTCTTTTCCTTCCATTGGTGGTGCGCGCAGAATTACGATGCGACTTACAGATTTGAATAATTTGCATAGAGGAATTTATACCGGCGCGGCTTTACGGCCGACCGAAAGGGATAGATGGATGCGAATGGATGGAAATCATTGTTATTATGATCCATGGATGGTAAGCTTTATTGGTGCGTGCTTCGAGTTAATTGGAATTTACATAACTGGATGGTGCACCGTGAAGAATTGTGGGTTTTATGCATTTTTGCATGGCTCATAAATAAACTCCTACTTACTTGTTAGCATTACTATTAATGTCGAGACTGTGTATACTATCGCAGTAATGTAATTGATTGGGCGTATGCTACTTTGCCTAATGAAATAGACAATGTCATAATTTACATATTTTTTTAAATTCAGACCCTTATTGACATAATCGAGTTTGCAATTCCCAAGGATAAATATGATTTCTAGATTTTAAGCAAACTGAACATCGTGAACATTAACGTTATATATATTTTTTATTGGGAAATTCTGGAGAAATGAATATAAAAGTCTGTATTCCTCATAAAATACCCAACGCATATTAATTTGTTTATTGAAAATTTACTTACTTAAACATTTTTTAATTTAAATATAATTACAAAAAACGAGTACAAATATTTTCACTGTGGACATTTCTTTTCTGAACCCATACTGATGAGCATTAAACAGATTATTGGCATCAAAAAAATCTATTAAATAAAACTATTGATTTATTTATTATAAGTAACAAAATATTCCACAGTTGACATAAGAGGCTTAAAAACTACGTTATTGAAACATAAAAACAAACAACAAACATTTCTTTAGTAGTAGGTAATACATTTTCGACTTGAGTCTGGCATAGTTGAGAACTTAGATGCGAAAGGTGGCACTTATTATAGTGACCACAGTCTTATAAATAGCTGTTGTTTATCAGAAAGGGTCCACTTTTTCAAACTTTCGAGAAAAGCTCCAATGTTCGTGGGTTGTAGGAACTCATCTGCTTACTCTAGAAAGACAGAATTTTTTTACAAAGTTGATAGAGCCCTAAATGCAACGCATGTCAAAAAAAACTTCTTTCTGGACATGGTTTTCCACTTTATTTTCAGGAATTTGTCGCTTAGTTCCTTTCTGACATATGACCTATTTATTGCGTAGTGCTTTTCTGATATATGACCTATTAGGGATTAGGGACAAAAATTAAAAGTTTTGCAGCATTTTATTAAAACTGGTAGAAATTTCATTTAGTAAGAAAAAAAATTGAATTTGAAATAAAATAACATTTAGTCATCTCCTTCTGCTTCGGCTCTTCCCCAAATCCATCCAAGTCATCTTCAAAATCCATTCCCTTAAGGTTCTTGTAGAAAGTTTTCGCGTCCAATGGGATAAAAGGCATCAACGCCTTGAGATCTGCAAGTTTTTTTAAAGAAATGTATTTTCCTAATGGCCACAGTAGTTCAAGATTTGTAATAAAGTTTGGGACCTGTTTTTTCAATTTTTTCTAAATCTGTACTTCCTTGAAGGATTCATTGTCATGGTGCGTATTTAAAAAAATGGTGATGTGGCCATCATGTTACTTTCTCCGATCAAATTCTAATACATAGTCAGTTTACTCAAAAACTAAAGAGATTTCTAAAAAACGTATTGTTTATAACTTGTTCATTTTGGCATTCTCTGCAATTCAGGAAAAGTTAATAAACAAGATGGTTTGATTTCTTTAGCAAAAAACCTCCATTATGTGCCAATAATTTTAAGTCTGCATTTACGTCAGTTTTTGAAAAATCAATACTACATTTGAGCTTTGAAAATGGAAATTATTGGGTTTGATAGTGATTATCTACAAAACTGAATAATTAATGTGCTTTGATTTTTCTAGAATATTAAAACTCAATCATTCCACAATAATGCTGTTAAAGTTGTAAGTCTGCATTTGTCTGTTTTTGAAATATTAATACTTTTTCGATTTTGGGCTTTAAAAATGATCGTTCTTGGGTTTAATTTTCATTATCTAGAAAACTAAATAACTAACAAAGTTTGATTTTTGATAATATTAAATCCCAATTATTACCCAATAACGATGTTTAAGCTGAAAGTCTGTATTTAAATAAATTTTTGAAAAATCAATACTTTTTCGATTTTTGAGTTTTAAAAATGGTCATTCTGGGGTTTGATTTCGATTATCTAGAAGACTGAATAATTAACATTGCTTGATTGTTTATATACTGAAGGAAACAAAAAATGAAACACTTTAAATTCGTGAAATTTCGACCATTTTCAAACCGCCATAACTCGGCGTATTTTCAATCGATTTTGATGAATCTTTAAGGACGAAAAACTTTGAAGTGTCTTCTTTCAAGTCATGTACGCTAAATTAAGCGTAACTTCTTTCGCCCCACTCTAGCGCCCCTGTGAAAAAAAAACATTTTTTTCTGGAAACCCTGTCCAACTTTGACGATGTCTACCGAGTTGGAAAAATTATGTCGACTCATTCCACCATAAAATTTGATCAATTCCCTATGCAAGACTCAAAGAACGAAGTTCCTACGACAATTTGGCACCAAGTTATGGGTATTTGAAAAAGTGCATTTTGAGGTTTTTTGCATATAACTCTTATTCTTACAGGAAAAAATCCCATTTTGGCTCTACTTTAAGGGAGTAAACTCAGATTAGAATGATCCCTTTTCAAACCCTTCAACCCCCGAACAAGAAAAACATATTTAGGGCAAAAAAACGTCCAACTTTGGCAATGTGTATCGAGTTGGAAAAAATGTGTCGACTCGATCCACCAAAAGGGTATTGAAATGTGTTCAATTACCTGCGCAGAACTCAAATAACGAAGTTCCTACGACTATTTGGCACAAAGTTATGGGTGCCAAAGTTGGACGTTTTTTTTGCCCAAAAACGTGTTTTTTTTTGTTCGGGGGTTTAAGGGTTCGAAAAAAAATCATTCCAATCTGAATTTTCCCCCTTTAAAGTAGGGCCAAAAAGAGATTTTTTCTAGAAAGAATTATCAAATTTGGTTGAAAAATCGCTGAGTTATATGCGAAAAATCTCAAAATGCACTTTTTTTCAAAGAGCCATAACTTGGTGCCAAATCGTCGTAGGAACTTCGTTTTTCGAGTCCTGCATAGGGAATTGATCAGATTTTAATGCCTTTATGGTGGATCGAGTCGACAAAATTTTTCCAACTCCATAGATATCGTCAAAGTTGAAAATGGTTTCCTGAAAAAACTTCAAAGTTTTTCGCCCTTAAAGATTGATTAAAATCGATTTCACGAATTTAAAGTGTTTCATTTTTTTTTCTCCAGTGTATAATATTAAAGCCCAATGATTCCCCAATTAGGTTGTTAAAGTTTAGTCTGCGTTTAAGATGGTTTAAAAAAATCAATACTTTTGATTTGAACTGAGCATTGAAAATCGCAATTCTTGGATTTGATGGTGATTATCTAGAAAACTAAATAATTCACGTTGTTTAAATTTTTTAGAAAATTAAAGTCCAATTATTCGCCAATAATGCTGTTAAAGTTGGTAGTTTGTATTTAAGACAGTTTTTGAAAATTAATGTTTTTTTTTATTTTTGAAAGTTGAAACTTGTAAATTTTGGATTTGATGATTATCTGAAAAACTAAGTCCTTAATGGACATGGTTATTTTTTATATTAAACCCTTATCATTGATTACCAATTTTGTGAAAGTTTGAACTTGCATTTGTTTCTGGTTCTGAATAATTATTTTTTTTGAAAATCGAAAAAAACATTATTCGAAACCCCTAAAAATAGCCATTCTTGGTTCGATCGTGATTATCGGAAAAACGAAATGCTTAACACGCTTTGATTTTCAGTAATATTAAAGCCAAGTTATTCCGAAATATTTCTGTAAAAGTTGGTTTTTGGTTTTTGAAAAATCGACGCTTTTTGATTCTTGCGTGTTGAAAATGCCCATTTTCGTGTTTAATGGAGATTTAATGAAAACCCAGGTAAATAAAGTGAATTGATTATGCTTGAATATTCAAGCCTGATGATTTCGGAATAAAATGAAGTCTGTAAATGTTTTCAGTTAAAAAAAATTAAGTTTGATGATAATTATCTGGAAAATTAAATAATTAACATGCTTGGATTTTTCTAGAATTTCGAATCTCAATTATTCAAGGTCAGGTTTTGAAATGGCCACTTTTGGCGATTGTCTCGAAAAATACATAAACCTAATCATTTTTGAATAATTCTTTAAAAGTTAGATGTCTGCATTTGTTTATTGTATTTTTTGTTTTTTGTTGAAAAAATGATTTTTTTGAAAAATATTACTTGTTTGTTGTCTTATTAACACGCACTGATTTTTCCAAGAAATGAAAACTAATCATTTTTAAAATATTTCTTTAAATGTTAGATGTTTTTTTTGAAAAAAATTATTTCATGAAAAATATTTTCAAACAAAAGATGTTCATTTCTTGGTTGTCTTCAATATTTATTTAAATGTTTTCGTAATATTTTCTATATTTAAAAAATTATTGGAAAAAAAAAACAAAAAACGGTTATGGTAAACACCCGCTTTTGGCGTACGGAATTTTACCAAAAGTAGGATTGTAAAATAAAACAAATGTTTCATGTTAATTGCTATTAGTTTTTGAGATATAGCGCGCATGGTCTAGAGACCCCAAAAAGGATATTTTCGTTAAAAAAAAATTGAAAAACTTGATTTTTTTTCAAATTTTTTATATCGGCCTTTTTTACTTTATCCGTTACGAAGTACGAGAAAGTATTTTTTTTTTTTCAAAAATATTTAAGCAAATATTAAAGACAACAAAGAAAAGAATATCTTTCGTTTAAAAATGTTTTTGATAAAATCATTGTTATTCGAGAAAAAAAAATATTATTTTTTTTTTAATTTTTGGGATATAATTATAAAACGCTAATAGTTACAGCAAATTTATGTTAATAATGATTGTAGGAATGCCAAAATGAATCATTTATGAAGAATACTTTTTTTTTAATCTCTTTAGTTTTTGAGTAAACTTATTTTTTAAATTTGAAGTATAATTAACACACACAGAGATAAAATTTGTTTTTCAAGAAATTGTTGAAATGGCATCTAGGGACCCCAAAACGGATATTTCCTAAAAAAAATTTGAAAAAAAATTCTTTCTCGTAAAGTAAAAAAGGCCGATAAAAAGCAAAAAATGGTTAAGGTAACCACGCACTCCCAGTGTTTTAAATTTTACCAAAAGCATTGCTGTTCCTTAAATTATCAATTTAACTTCAAACCTATATTAATTTTTGAGGTAACAGCGCCCACAGCCAGAGACACACAAATGACTTGCATCATAGAAATGATGGAAAAATTGATTCAAATTTCGAATTTAAAATTTTTAACCAAAACGATACTTTCTCCTATGTCATCCGGAATTTCAAATTCGAAAATTTTCATGAAAACGATACTTTCTCCTACTTCATACGGAATAAAAGAAACAGTCATACAGAGCACGCTTCGATTAAGTACAGTTATGTAATTTTATAACAAATTGAGAATGCCTACAAAAATACTAATTAATTAAAACACGTTATTCCAAACGTCGCTAATTATTGTGATTAATGATTGTTGTAAAATCAACACGATTAGCGCATAGTCGGCGCTCGTAAATAACATCGGAGAACGGAATCGCTCAGATTATAATTTATAATTTATTGGCATCACGCTTTTGATTTCGTTTGTTTTCATTAATTACGATTATCCGTTACGACTGTTAAACACGAAACAGCAGTCATGATCCAACTAGGAAAGAACAGTTAACTATAATAAATTATAAATGTTTAAAAAACCATTAAATTAATGAGTACTATTTGTTAATGTGGACATGACAAAAATGTTTCCAATTTTGAATTTAAATTATAGATAATTTTAGATATTTGTATGAATAAATTACACCAGTGAAATTATGATAGAAAAGAATAAATTATAAATATTCAAAACACATAATGTTTTACGAATAATCTTCCAAACATTGTACATTATTAAATAAAATAATGTTTAATTTATATTATTATTGGATTGAAGTTTTGATATTAATTTAATATAATAATGAAAAATATGTAAGTCTTAGATTTCTACAGCAGTAGCATAATCAAGATTTCAAAACACAAACAAATTATTTATAAAAACCACTACTTTTCTAGCTAAAGCCACGATAAATATTTAGTTAAACAACAAATGAATCGCGTGTTAAAATAGCAAAGCTAAGATTACATATATTCGTCCTCCGCTGATCATGCTTGAATTATTATTGTCGCTCTGTGATCGTCAGGACATGTGAATCTTAGGCTCAGAACAATAGTACAATAGCAATAATAATTTTTGAATTTTGATTTATTTATATTTTATGTAGAGGTTAGTAAAATAAAGGCTTATTATTATTATTATTATTATTATCAATTGCAAGCAAGGAACCATCACGGGGGAGCAAAATCTGAATCCGGTGTACGCAGAACCACATTCACACACAGAACAGAGTACGAATCAATTGACCAATACAGAAGAGATTAATGCTGTACTAGATACAGCAAACCCTTATTCCTGGAAGCGCCCTTACAGTAATTCATTAATAGCTGCCCTGGTAGAGGCGGCACCAGTGGCGGCTCGTGGAATATGTTGATGGTAGAGCCACTTCTTCGATACCCCCCCCCCCCCCGCAGCCCCCACGAGCCGCCGCTGCCTTGAACGAATGATCAATGAAGTCTAGTATTGTACTTAGCAAATAAGTTTAAATCAAATAAAAAATCTAAATAAGACATTTAATTGTTTGATGCAAAAAATACAAAATTCCTACAAATATTTGAAAATTAAATAATCCCGCAGACTATATTTTCCAGATATATATCAAAATAAATTAATTTTAAACAAAAAACAAAAAATGTAAAACTAAATAAATAACCTGAAATGAATACAAAACCCTTAAAAATACAGGTAGGTGGCGAAACCTAAAATAAAGGACAAAAATCAATAACTTTGACCACAAAAAAAATTCCGCAAAAAATCAAAAATTTCCGCGTAAAATTAAATAATTGAGAATGAGGTCTAAACTAGTCGGAGAGACAAATAAAAATAGTGAAACAAAACCAAGTGTTTTCATTAATCAAAATTATAAATAATTCAGGTAAAAAAATCTGAAATGTAGGACAAAAAATCAAAAATTTTGACCAAAACGTCGGGCCAGAAAATTAAACATGCGGAAATATCAAAAATGTAGGCCAAATTAAAGAATTATTGATTTATATGCGAGATTTTTTTTTCCGGTATTTACGAGTTTTGTTTGTTAAAATTTTCGATTTTTTTGTCCGCATTTTTTATCTTTAGGCCCGAGTTTTCGATATTTTGTCTAAATTTAGGACAAAAGGTCAAAAACTCAGG
This sequence comes from Ocypus olens, assembly GCA_910593695.2. Lineage (NCBI taxonomy): Eukaryota > Metazoa > Arthropoda > Insecta > Coleoptera > Staphylinidae > Ocypus > Ocypus olens. The sequence goes on along the minus strand of OU343063.1, from coordinate 14,437,675 downwards.
TCTAAAAATAAAAAATGCAGACCAAGAAATCCAAAATTTCAACAAACGAATTTTGGCCAAAAAATCAAAAATTTGGAAGAAATCTAAAATATCGGCAAAAAAATGAAAAAATCTGGTAAAAAAATAAAAATGCAGACCAAAAAAAATGAAAATACATTTTGGCCAAAAAATCAAAAATTTGGAACAAATATAAAATATCCGCAAAAAAATAAAAAAATCTGGTCTGAAAATAAGAATGCAGACCAATAATTGAAAATACAAAAATAATTTGCCATTTTCAGCACTAAAAATAACTCTTTTTAGCTTAAAATAAGTTCCGACGAGAAATTGAAAAATTCGCACAATAAAATCAATAATACAAGTTACGAAAATCTAAAATCTGGGACAAAAATAACAAATCAAGACCAAAAATCTAAAATTCGTACGTAGAAATCAAAGTGGTGGACCAAAAAATATTTTTTTTAACAAACAAATCAAAAATTTAAGTCGAAATAAAGAAAATTTCGTCCAAAAAACGAATAATAAAATACAAATATAGGCCAAAAAAGTAAAAATCTACAATAGGGCATAAAAAAGTGAAAATTTGACAAAACTTGTGGGCGTATAGACCACAAACCAATCGAACATTTTGGTCAAAATAAAGAAAAATAAAAAAAATCAAAAATACAGAAATCTAAAATATGGGCTCAAGAATCAAGAATCCTGATCTAAAAATAAAAACGCAGACAAACAAATCGATAACTTAGGGAGAAGAAAAATAATTTGCCACTTTCAGCCGCCAAAAATAATTTTCTGACGAAAAGTTCGAAAATAATAAAATTCACGAAATGAAATAAATAATACAAGTTAAAAAATCTAAAATATAGGATAAAAAAAATAGATAAATATTCGATAAAAAATTTAGACCAAAAATCTAAAATTCTGGCCTAAAAATAAAAATGGTGGACCAAGAGAAGAAAAATTTTAACAGACAAATAAAATAAATAATAATAAAAATTTAGGGCAAAAGATTTAAAAAAATCAAAATCTACAATGTTGGCCAAAAAGTTGGAAATTTGGACAAAACATCGAAAACTCGGGCCTAAAGATAATAAATGCAGAGTAAAAAATCGAAAATTTCAACAAACTCGAAAATACCGGAAAAAATAAAAAAAAAATCTCGCACATAAATCAATAATTCAGGTTATAGATATTTTACCCAAAATCAATTCGAAAATTTGGAACTAGAATTCAAAATTCGGCCCGAAAAATCAAAAATGCGGACCAAAAAATTAAAAATTTTAACAATTAAAGCGAAAATTTAGGTGAAAATAAAGAAAATTTAGGGCAAAAGATCAAAAATTGAAAATTCTGCGGGAAAAATCATGAATGCGGACCAAAACGTCGAAAATTTAAACAATTAAATCGAAATTTCGACTGAACTCCTTATATTTCACATAGGGAACAGATGACTTCAATTATAAGATACGTCAGACTTAAATGTGGAATTTGCAGCATCGAAGAGATAAAAACGAATAATAAAACAGGCGATAAAGATACCTCATCTAAGTTTGATAAAAACGGTTTGAATATACGGAATTGCAGAGGCCAGTGCTAGGATAACGGTGCGAACATGACAGGCAAATATAAAGGAGTTGAAATAAAGTGATATCCAATGTTCAGCAGATAGTCTGAACTTGGTTAGAGTTCTCGCAACAAAGATGCCACTGAAATTGACATCATTTTCGGTACAATACAAAATCTCTTCGAAATTCCATGAAAATGATCCGAGCTGTGAAGTTAAAGTTATTACAAGACAAAGGACGAGAACTTGCGAGATCATTAGACATTGAACTTTTATTTGAAGAAGAACAGAAGGAAAGTAAAAAAGCATTTCGACTATGAAGCTGGTGATACTGACACCCCTTTTAATGAATAAGAGGAATTGAGAATAAATTATAGGTATAGGAGCTTTAGACATGATCATTCATCAATTTGAATGGAGATTTGAAAAACTACAAGGCATCGCATATGACTTCGATTTTTTAAGTGAAAAGATTTAATTATGTAACGAAGTATTGAATGCAAAAAAAAAAGTTCTTTCCACTTCTAATTCAAAATTTTGTAAATTTCACGCATTTAGAAGTGCTGCAATTAATACATAATTTTCGAATCGAGTCTAATTATAAAAAATTGGGGGCGGCCCGTTGGTGTAGTGGGTACAGGCGAGCGTTTCTGCCGGTTGGGTTCGAATCCCAGCCCGGCCGAAAGATTTTTCGGGGACCGAGAAGTATTCGGTCGGGTCCGTGGTTGTTGTGTATACGTCTGACATTTTATTCATTTTATTTGTTCATTTATTCATCCCAAAAATTAAAAATACAAAAATTACATAGTCGATGTGACTGAATGGCACATGCCTAAATCAAAAAAAAAAATTGGAAATTACGTTCAGAATTTTTCTCCGCATGCCTGTGACAGCTGCATATGTTGAAGGTCATTCAGCAAATTAAAGCTGGTAAATAAATTTCTAAAGTCTTCAATCAGGCAGCAGAGACTCAGCAGCCTTTGTTTGATCTCCATTGAAGATAGTGTTGTCAAAGCATTGAACATCTACGAGAATATATATTCAAAAGTTACATTATAAGATAAATGAAATGAAACAGATTTTAGTTTATACACTGCGTACATATTATTAATTTGTTTTTATAGCATTTTTCATATCGCATGGAATATATTTTATTATAAGGTAAAACGGATTGATTATATTGAGTTTTGTATTTTTTTCATTTACATAAAGTCTGGAGAAAAATGGGAATGCCATTTAGTCATCGCACAGCACTCGCCTCAAAACCATTCTCATTATACACGACCTGAATTATCTAATATATTATTTTTATTTGTTTCAGATGAAGCTCCAAATGTTTGCAGCTATTATTCTAGTCCTTAGCATAGGAGATACTTTAGGTAAGTTACAGTTATATATAAGTAAACATTCCTAGTGTTTGAACTTTATTAGATATTAGAATCAATAAATATCTTTCGGTTCCACTTTGGGTTCTAAATATGCAAAAATAGTGTACATTTTCACATTCCACTGTTTTTTCAAACTCCAGATCTTGTCTTGTCTCTAGCCAAGTAACAAATATTAATGTATGTGAAGTTGGCAATATTTCTAGCAATATCCCGGCGCACCACCATGTATAAAATTAAATATTTTTCCTTGTATCACCTAGAAACAGTACATCAGTATTATAGCCATGGTCGGTATTGTTATAAAAAAGTAAAAATTATTCATTTGGAATATGTGCCTTTTGCCGTTTTGGCCCCAAATGTATATTTTCGTTGCTGATGTGATATAAAAGTTCATTGCTGGGTAGTTTCCAGATGGAAATCCCAGATTTTCTCTAAGGGAGATAATAGCCATGGTTGCTATTGTTATACAAAATATTAATCATTCATTTGGGATATATACCTTTAGCCCTTTTGGTCCTAAATGTATATACCGATGCCGGTATGACAAAAAAGTTTATTGCTGGGTATTTTTTAGGTGGAAATGCCTGATTTTAGCAATGGTTGTTGTTATAATAAGAATAATTTGCTTTACGTTATGTAACTTTTGCCGTTTTGTCTTTAAATTTAGATATTTTTGAAAATGCTGAACTAGAGATTAAAAATGTTTATTGCAAAGTAGTTACAGCGTAGAACTCCTAGGTTTTTTAACCATGCACATTAAGGTGCTGAAAAGTTTCTTTGTGAAAATTCGGAAACCGGAAGTAGCTGTTTACTCTTAGCGATTTTTTGCTATCTCTTGACATTTAGTTTAAAATTAATAACATCAAAAGATATTGAATCGCTTATTATTATTACATTGTATTACCGGCCTGTTACTGTTGGCCACACCGCAATACAGACAGGTCATTTGAATATGTTCTGAAACGTGTATAATTTATTTCTTCAGGTAATTTCTATAATCCATCGGATTAAGTTGTTTACAACTATATTTATTTATTATATAATTTACATAATACAATATATAAATACCACAATTCCAATGATCAGTGTGGCAAGATGGTGAGTTAAGTGCAATTGTGAGTTGTAATTTTTTCTGAAGATATCTTTGAAAATATTAATAAATTGGTGGAAAGTATATTTTAGTATTATCAGCATTTTGCCGAGGATCATAGAAAAAATGGATAAAATGATTGCTATCCAAAATAGGGAGTAAAATATTGTCAAAGTTATTTTGAAAGTAGAAGGTATGTTCATAATTCAATATATTATGTACTCCATAAATTGCAACACATGAGAATTGCTCTTCATAACTAAAAATGTGTAAGATACAATCAGTTATTATATTGTCGAGCCATTCTCTTTTATTTAATGTATAAACATGACAAATACAGCTTGTCTGATTTAAATTTGCTGATAATGTAGTCGGATTTCATTTGTGGGAATTTTGGAATTTTATTCAGTTCTTCAAAATAAAGGGGAATAGTTTTTTTTTACTTGGTAGCACTTTATGTTCTTTCTTAAGTATCTGACTGAAAGCATTTCCCTTTCTTCTTCTTATCGAAATCTTTTATAGACCATGTTTGATTCCCCCATCAGCTTTATTTTATTAATACTTAATAAAATTAAATTAAATTAAATTAAAATTGGAGAAGGTTCAGAATAAATTTATGCGAATTATTGCCTATAAATAAAATATTAGGATTGCTACTGTCAATTATAGTCTTATGTTAGTAAACTTAGACATGTTGACATTACTTTTTCGCAGGAATTTGTTTGACATGTGCTTTCTTTATAAACTTTTAAATGGTAATATTATTTGTCCCTCTTTGATAAGATTGGTAAATTTTTGGCATCAATCGGGAGAATCTTCAACCAGATTGAAAAAACTTTTCAGAGAGAAAACCCGTCGAGTTAATTATGGTCTTAATAAACCTTTGTCTAGACTATTACATACTGCTAATTAACTCTTACCTTCGCCGAATTTCGATCTATTCTTGAACAATGACAGCTTGTTCCGTAAGTCATTAAGTGTTATTAATTTGAATATAAATTTTTCATAATTCAATATTTTTATAATTTTTACTTTCTCCGTTACGAAGTACGAGAAAGTATTGTGATCGTGATTTTTTTTCAAAAAATTTTTTTACGGAAATATCCGTTTTGGGGTCCCTAGATGCCATTTCAACAATTTTTGGAAAAAAAAATTTGTGTCTGTGTGTGTGTGTGTGTGTGTGTGTCTGTCTGTGTGCGCTGTATCTCAAAAACTAATAGAGCAATTGATATGAAACTTTGAACATCCATCTTATTTGATAATCTGAAGAACTGAAAAGCTTTTGGTAAAATTTCGTACACCGGAAGTGGGCGTTTACCTTAACTGTTTTTTGTTTTTTGCCAATATTTTTTTAAATATAAAAAATATCACAAAAACATTTAAACAAACATCGAAGGCAACAAAGAAATGAATAGCTTTTGCTTGAAAATATTTTTAATAAAATCATTGCTATTCGAGAAAAAAATTTATTAACTTTTTTTAATTTTTGGTTTATAATTATGAAACGATAATAGTTACAGCAATTTTATGTGAATAGTAATGGTAGAGAATGCCAAAATGAACAACTTCTAAAGAATAAGTTTTTTTCGAAATCTCGTTAGTTTTTGAGTAAACCGAGTTTTTGAATTTGAAGTATAATTTTTCCATCTTTCATGATTTTGACGTTTTAAACGTCAGTTTCATCCGAGTTTACGCAACGCTCGATGTACATTTAAAATATGATTTCCATTGAAAATAAACCCATGAAAACGTAAATATAAAGTCGGAGAAAGTAACATGATGGCCACATCACCATTTTTTCTCTACATAACAGTCTGTCTGTGCACGCATGCTGTATCTCAAAAACGAATTGATATGAAACTTTGAACATAAGTGTTATTTGAGAATTTGAAGAACTAAAAAGCTTTTGGTAAAATTTCGTATTTCCGAATATTTACCTTAACAGGTTTTTGCTCTTTTAGCCTTTTTGGTACTTCAGGACAATGTTTTCAGAACTCTTTAAGGGCATTTTTAAAAGACCTTTCTTCGAGGATTCTTTTTCAGAACTTCAAAACTTTTTTTCTTTCAGGACCTTTATTTTCTTTTCAAAAACTGTTTTTTTTCGGAACGTTTTTGGGACTTTTCGTTGAGGACTTCTTTTCGGGATTTTTTTTAGAAAAAAATTTTCAGAATTTTCTTTTTGGCATTTTTTAGAATTTCTCTTTTCATGACTTTTTTGGACCTTTTTAAGGACTTTTTCACATATTTTTAGCTTTATTTCCAAAACTTTTTATTTGAGAAATTTTGTTAAGGACTTATTTTAGGCCTTTTTGCGGGGACTTTTTTCAAGACTGGGATTTCTTTTTCAGGGCAATTTCTTTAGATCTTTTTAAGGACCATTTAAAAGATTTTTTACAATGCTTTTTTTCCAAATAAATTTTTGTTTATTTTTTAAAGATGTTATTTTTGGGTCAATTTTTTAAGACAATTTTGTTATGATATTTCGCGATTTTTTCAGAAAAAAATTTCAGAATTTTCTAAATGACATTTTTTTGAATTCTCTTTTTTATTTTCAAAACTTTATATTTATGGAATTTTGTTAAGAACTTATTTTAGGCCATTTTGCAGGATTTTTTTTCAAGACACTTTGGGATTTCTTTTTCAGGATAATTTCTTCAGATCTTTTTAAGGACTTTTTACAATTATTTTTTTCCAGAAATTTGTTTGTTTATTTTCTAAACATGTTATTTTTAGGGCAATTTTCTTATGATATTTCGTCAAGACTCTTTTTCTGAACTTTCTCCAGGGCTTATTTTAGCTTTCTTTCAGGATTTTTGGGGCTTTTTTTCCGGAAATTTATTTATGGTATTTTGAATGAAGACTTTTTTCAGGACTTTTCTGGGACTTGTTCGAGAATTTCTTAAGAAGCTCAGGACTTCTTTTCAGGATTCTTTTCTGAATTTTCTTAATTACATTTTTCGGGAATTTTTTTCAAGCCTTCTTTACAGGACTTTTTTCAGTACTATATTTCAAGACATTTTTTATAGGATTAATTTTCAGGACTTCTTGTTCCTGACTTTTTTTCGAGACAGTTTTTCGGATTTCTTCCAGGATTTTTTTTGAGGACATTTATTTCTGGTGCTTTATATAAAGACTTATTTTTTTCACAAATTTTTAACAGGACTCTTTTTTTCAAGACTCAAACACTTTAGTTTTGATAATGGCAAGCTGAGTTGCCGAAACTGCAGTCAAACAAAATAAATAAATAAGTGTTATATAAACAAAGTAAAAAAGTGTTTTATTCTATATAAAATTATTTATTTTTATGCATGGTGAATGCGCCGGGATATTGCTGGAAATATTGCCAAATTCACATACATAAAATATTAAAGTAATCAATAAATATCTTAACCCAATTATTTGCAAACGGCAGCTAGAAATCAATTACTCTAAATCTCAACTGCTCATCCTTTAACATTCATCACTAATTTCCCCTTCTTATATTTGCAAATAATTCAGAATTATTTAAAAAACAATAATACATGTGTCCGAGCATTTTTCTGAAAGAAAATGCCCTGAATTTTAATCGAATTTATTCCTTACTTTATGTACACAGTATATACCTGTTTAATGCGGTCTAAAAATGATATATTGTGTGTCGTAATACGTAATTTTAAGTACTCTTAGTTTGTGAATGAGAAGCTTAATTGTGTTGACATTATAGTCTCTAACTAGTTTTTAAAGCTTAAGTTGCTGTATGTAAAATTGTGTTCTTTATGTGAAATAGTGAAATATAAAATTAAGAAAATGAACTGGTGACGAACGACGGCTCCGCTGCGACCAGGAGGGGTCGGATCAAATAAATTTGTTTAGTTTGTCTGTTGGGCCCCTAAAACCGCCACCTCTCTCAACAGCGCAGAAGGAGGTGAATTAATTATTTTGAATCGTTTTGCTCAACACCCGCGTTGAGGAACTTCGAGAATGTAATCTGGTGGTAACCCCATCTTCTTAATCTGACATCTGTCAAATATGACAATGCACTATCATTTGCATTTCTTAATTTGCTTTTTGGAAAACACTCGGACGTTAACTGGAAGAAGCTTTTTTTTTCATTATATTTGGTCCTCTAAAAATTATTTATACAAACAAAATTTAGGGCGGTGCTGATAGGGGTTGTTTCGGTCTTTGGCACACCGTTGCGCTTGATACGGCCGATGGGGTGACCGAGATGTTACCAAACTTTGGTGGTCTGCTTTAAACGGAACGCTTAATGACTTCATTGTTCTAACCCTCCCAGAATTTTTTTTAAATTGATTTTCAGGGGAAACATTTTCAACGTTCAAAAACAACAATATTTCAAATATTCATATCTCGGTTAATAACCGGGCGATTTTAAAAATTCAAAGTTTTTTTTACGCACACGCAATACCGCAATGATAATCCGTCGTTAGATTCGTGATTTAAACAGAATTAAAAAAAGTTAGTGAAACACGATCGAAAATATTTACCGGCAAAATAAATAAAAGTTTAATTAATTTTTAAAATTAAAAGGAGGAGTCGGATCAAGAAATTTTATTTGGATTTTCTGTTGGGCTGGAGCGGGCTTTCCGATGGTGTAATCGGATTTCCGAACGGACAAAAAAAATATGCCCCGCTGCTAAATTTCGCTTCCCCCTTCCGTATACAACGTCATATCTCGAAAAGTAAAAATCTAATCGAAAAACTTTATGGGGACGTTTGATACAGATTAAATAGACGACTGATATGCCGTCGTCGGATTTTTCATTATCGAAAAGAAAATTGAAAAAATTGAAAAAAATCTCCGGAAAACAATCGAAAATTGGCCGTAGATCGTAAAAGGTGCGTCCTACGAAAAATATAGCCCTTACCCTTTCGAATGGCATGCCGTTTAAATTTCTCACGTCGGATTAAAATTGGCCGCTGTAGAATTTTTTTATTGAAATTGGGGATGGTTTTCTTTGAATAACTCCTCGAGGGTTAGAGATATCAAAAATTCGTAGGATACATAAAATGTAGAGGGGAGTTAGTTCTACAAAAATCTATGAAAATTAAAGTCGTAATCGTAAGGACAAGCGCTCCCTTTTTTCCGGAAGCATCCGAAATATGATTTTTTAGAAAAATGGCTAAGGTCGCACCCTAATTTCCTATAGTAACCTTTATGTCCCAATGCATTGGGGATTTTTTGAGCCTAGTCCCGGTTTTCCAGCTCAAAAATCCAGGGAGAAGATAGTTTTGGCGTGAACCTCTGCATCAAAAATCGATTTTCAAAAAATCACCCTGTAGTAATTGGGTAACTTAGAAAATCGCGGATATCACGGGCCCCTATAGGACGCTTGCGGCTTTCTGGGAAAAAAATAACATTGACGGGTAGGCAACCCTTTTTTGAAGGGGTGGTCGGAGGGAGTTTTTTTAATAGTCTTGTTCTTGAATTATTTGTGATTTTTCGTGAAAATTTCAACCCTCTACCTATTACAGTTTTTAAGATCTCGCACTTCGGGGCTCTTGCATTTAGGAGTATGTAGTAATAATGAATAAAAGGTATGTTATTGACAAAGTTCCTTCTGTTTTTGATTTACAAATGTTCCGATTGTGCATGGAATAAAATGCGCACCACAGCTCTCATTGCAAACTTTTTCTCTTTTGAAGAAATTTAAGATAACATAATCTAATATATAAAATTTTCGTGTCACAGTGTTTGTAACAAAACTCCTTCGAAACGGCTTGACCGATTCTTATGAAATTTTGTGTGTATATTGAGCAGGTCTGAGAATAGGACGTAAACTATTTTTAATACCCCGGTGGTCTACCGCAAATTTTTAATTTTTATTTTTTGGACAAAATTTTTTATTTTTATTTTTTTTATGATTCGGCATTAAAAAATACATATAACCCTAAATTTTCACCCTTCTACCACCAACCCCTATGTTTTAATAGCGATTTTAGTACTTTAATAATTTTCTACTCTCGGCGATCGACCGCTCGATCAGTTATTCCTTTTCCATTGTTTGCGCCGACGGTTATTAATGGGTTTTAATGGGCTTACCCTGTAGATTCGTATCGATAAATGTAAATAAATAAGTAGCTGAAATTATAAAAAAAAAATATATAAACAAAATATTAACAGCAAATGCTGCACTGAGCTCAATTGCAACACTTGCATCCGATGAACAATTAAGTCGGCTTTAAATACATAAATTGGTGATAACGATTGATTTATAATACCCGCGCCATTTCTTGGTGGTTGGAATGTCGCTCGCGGTGGTGTTACGAATTAAAATATTCTGCGGAAGATTCTGTGCGCGGTTGAGAATTTTTTTAATAATTTTGCCATTTAGTTCAAATTCGTTGATTATTAAAGAAAATTATGAATTTTTGAAGCAATAATTGCATGTTAGAGCGATCATGAATTTCAAAAATTAAAAAAAATATATTTCAACTGGCGATACATGTTTTTATTAGTAACAATACACTTCTTACATTCTTTAGCTTTAATAATTTTGTAATTTAGTTCAAATCCGTTGATTATTAAAAAAGTTATGAATTTTTGAAACAATAATTGCACGTTAAAGCGTTCATAAATTTTAAAAACTCTAAAAAAAATATTTGAACTGCCGATACATGTTTTTATTAGTAACAATACACTTCTTACATTCTTTAACTTTAATAATTTTGTTATTTACTTCAAATCCGTTGATTATTAAAAAAGTTATGAATTTTTGAAGCAATAATTGCACGTTAAAGCGATGATGAATTTTAAAAATTCTAAAAAAAATATTTCAACTGCCGATACATGTTTTTATTAGTAACAATACACTTCTTACATTCTTTAAATTTAATTAACTTTAATAATTTTGTTATTTAGTTCAAATCCGTTGATTATTAAAAAAGTTATGAATTTTTGAAGCAATAATTGCACGTTAAAGCGATTATGAATTTCAAAAATTCTAAAAAAATATTTCAACTCGCGATACATATTTTTATTAGTAACAATACACTTCTTACATTCTTTAACTTTAATGATTTTGTTATTTAGTTCAAATCCGTTGATTATTAAAAAAGTTATGAATTTTTGAAGCAATAATTGCACGTTAAAGCGATCATGAATTTCAAAAATTCGAAAAAAAATATTTCAACTGGCGATAGATGTTTTTATTATTAACAATACACTTCTTACATTCTTAAGCTTTAATAATTTTGTTATTTAGTTCAAATCCGTTGATTATTAAAAAAAATATGAATTTTTGAAGCAATAATTGCACGTTAAAGCGATCGTGAATTTCAAAAATTAGAGCCTAAACCGTTTTCGGCCATTATCGTCACCACTTTATTTGCTAAATTTCAATGGGCCACTCACCAGTAATAAGCCACGTATTGACGACGACGCAGCGCAGCGGAGCCGTCGTTCGTCACCAGTTACCTTTCTTAATTTTTAAAGGTAACGCACGGACGACGGCTCCGCTGCGCTGCGTCGTCGTCTGTCACCAGTTATCTGCCTTAATATATATGGACCATTCGCGGTCGACGGCGCAGCGTAGCGGAGCCGTAGTTCGTCACCCTTGCTTAATTTTTAAGGTTTACGCACCAGTTTATTTGCTTAATTTTAATGGGCCACACTCGGACGTCGTCAGTCACCAATTATCTGCCTTAATATATATAAATATATATGGACCATGCACGGACTACAGCGCAGCGCAGCGGAGCCGTCGTTCGTCACCAGTTACTTTGGTCAATTTTAATGGGATACGCACGGACGACGGGGCAGCGCAGTAGTTACTTTGCTCAGTTCATGATTATGGTATCGATTTGATTACGTTGGCAGAAAATAAAACGAAGAATGTTGTGTATCATAGAGCATTACAATAATAAACACTATGTTTTTCAATATTTTTTTTTATGAATTATACCAATTCGAATTCAATATTCATAGTTAAGACAGGACAATGTCTGTCGGGTCAGCTAGTATATTATATATAATTGTAAATGTAAATAAACATATTATTATTATTATTCACATGAATTAATTCAAACTTTTATTTTATTTTCAGGGAGAATAGCCTTCGAAAAATTGACAGACTACGATTATCGGGGGAACACCTACTACAGCGTGAAGAACCTTTCTCTGTACGAGTGCCAGGGTTGGTGCCGCGAGGAAGCCGACTGCCAGGCGGCGGCCTTCAGCTTCGTCTTGAACCCATTAATCCCGAAGCAGGAAACCCTCTGTCAGCTGCAGAACGAAACGTCTGGCAACAATCCGAGTGCGACACCTCAGCGGTCGGTCAACATGTATTACATGACCAAGATGCAGCTGCGTTCGGAGAACGTATGTTTGCGACCGTGGGCCTTCGAACGAGTGCCTAACAAGATGATCAGGGGATTGGACAACGCGCTGATTTACACGTCCACAAAGGAAGCCTGCCTCGCGGCATGCTTGAATGAGGTTGGTATTCATTGTTGCTTATTTTAATTAATTTGATCGCTCGTAATGACTAGTGTCTCTATAGAATATACATTTGGATATTACCTAACTTTCTTCATATTAATTATAGCAGCGTTTGTCTATTACAATTTGAAGTTTAGTGAGAGAATTGCATTATATTAGATTTTTCTTATCGAAATAAATTATTTAACCAAAGTTCGGGGTATAATGTATTTTTTTAATAAAATTGTTGTCATAATTCCTGATTTGCACTGCTGAAATTTCATCTGAGTTAAACGGCTATTCAAAAAATTGAAATTTTCATATTGTGTCAACCTAAAATAAATGCAATATTCATTCAATGCTAATATGCTTTAACAGGAAATAAAACATGAGTGACAAAATAATTAGGATGGATTCACCATTGCATCGACACCTATTGTCTTAAGGGTTGAATAATGTTCCCTAATTGAGTAAAGTTATCCAACGTTAAAGAATCTACTGTGCTGACAGGATCAAATAAGATAGGTCTACAGTTGTCGTTGAAGGGCAGATAATAATTAATCTATAAAAAAAGTTCAAACAAGCACAAACCGGATATTTTATCACACCAACATAATCTGATGGGGAAGCTGTGCGTTAGGGTTCACTCCTAAATAAAAGTCTCCTAAATTTATTAATAGCCCTCTCCCTTATGCCCAGGATTACCAGATCTCCTATTTTTAATAGGGATCCCATATATTTTCACAAAATCTCTTACCTCATATTAAAGTATCAATATCATCTTTGACTAAACTTGTATAAACTCATATTTCTGATGATTTTCGAATGCTCGCGCCCTTCGCAGGCTGCAGACGCAGAAGGGTCGGAACGTACAGACTGTTCGCTGAGAAGATGCAGTGGGTGTAAACACAAACACGTGAGCAGTGCGATTGCACAGGGTCGCGCGCGCATCGTCATGTGCAAATTGCACGGTGCGCTTTTAGCATGATGCGAGGAGAACTCGCATCACTGAACGGACCAATCGTAAGCATCTAATGAAGTGATCACGCGGCTCTCGCGCAGTTGGCGTTGTTTATACCGACTGCATATTCTCCGCGAACAGACTTTAGAGTCGGATTTCTTACATTGCGCAAGAGAGGATAATGGCGCCGGCAGTGATGGCAGTGAATACTAACAAATTACAGATTATGTGGATGTTTTAACACTTCGAAGATATGTTGGATTTCATTGTTTGATACGTAGTTTACAAAATGCAATAATATTACTTATTATCACTGATAGTGATGGACAGATATGAAAGCTGTAAAATGTAGAGACAGGATTCAAATTTACAAAATTCCCCATAGAGAAGAAAATGATTAATTAATATTAATATCAAAGAATCGGAACTTGATTTTAAATTGTTGGTACAGTGCCACACAGAGTACCCTCAAAGTGCATATTGCAAAATGTGTAAATAAGATTTTTCTATGAATGAACAATGCATACGGCAAGTGAGTTTTGGTTATACTGGTAACCTATATAAAATTTAAGTCTTCACCTCTGTTGTAGGTAAAACATCATCAAGTTTACTAATATCGACCTACTGTATCAAAAACAACTCTTATAATGCTGAAGACCTGAATAAAATTTCGGCATTAGAACTTTATTTTTATCATAATGTCAAACATAAGCTTAGATTGTGCAATTGAATTACATAAGTATATGATCGGAGGTTGCTTTGACAAACTTAATTTAGGATCAACAAAAGCTGAAGCACTAGTTACTAATGTGATTGGGCCAAAAGCAAGAAATTTAGTTTTAGAAGATTTGTTTTTTGCGGTGTAAATATACTGAAGGAATAAAACATTAAACACTTGAATTTCGACCATTTTCAAACCGCCATAACTCGGCGTATTTTCAATCGTGATGAATCTTTGAGGGCGAAAAACTTTGAGTCATGCATGTGAAATTAAGCGTAACCCTCTAGCGCCCCTGTGAAAAAAAGTTTTTTTTCTGGAAACCATGTCCAACTTTGACGATGTCTACGGAGTTCGAAAAATTTTGTCGACTCGATCCACCATAAAGGCATTAAAATTTGATCAATGCCCTATGCAGGACTCAAAAACGAAGTTCCTACGACGATTTGGCACTAAGTTATGGGTGTTTGAAAAAAGTGCATTTTGAAGTTTTTCGCACATAACGTGACTTTTCAACCAAATTTGATGATTCTTTCGGGAGAAAAATCCCATTTTGGCTCTATTTTAAGGGAGTAAACTCAGATTGGAATGATCCCTTTTCGAACCCTTCAACACCCGAACAAAAAAACACGTTTTTGGGCAAAAAACGCCGAACTTTGGCAACGTGTACCGAGTTGGATAAAATGTGTCGACTCGATCCACCAAAAGAGCATTGAAATGTGTTAAATTAGCTGCGCAGGACTCAAATATATTTACATGGTAAAGAAAATCAATTAAACGATCATTTCAATGACATAGCTGCTACGGAAAGCGATAAGATCCCAATCTGCCCATTTAAGTGTATCGTTGACAGACATATAAATACCCTATTTCTTAAACCCGCAACGGTTACAGAAATATTCAACATAATAAATGCTCTCAAAAATAAATCATCATACGGTTACGATGAAATAACAACGAAACTAGTTAAAGCAGCCATACATGAAATTGTTGAGCCACTTGCGTACTTAATTAATATTAGTTTAGAAAAAGGAATTTTTCCTAAGTGTTTAAAGGAAGGTATTATTACCCCCGTATATAAAAAAAGGTGATCCGAACGAATTTGGTAATTACAGGCCTATCTATATTTTCAAAAATAACTGAAAAAATAATAGCCGTGAGAATAATCAACTTCTTTAAGACGCATAACTTATTTGACAATGCACAAAACGGTTTTATAAAAGGAAAATCGACAAATACAGCTGTATTTGACTACATAACACAAATTATGAACGCTTTTGAGAGATCGGAGATGCCGCTGGGAATTTTTCTTGATCTCTCAAAAGCGTTCGACACTGTAAGTCACGAAATCCCATTAGAGAAGTTAGAATATTACGGTATAAGAGGTACAAGTAATGAGTTAATTCGTTCATATTTGACAAATAGGATTCATAAAACTAAAATTACTGACAAATTATCGAATTCAAAATCCGTACAATTAGGGATACCACAGGGAAGTATATTGGGTCCAATTCTATTCATCATATATGTCAATGACCTACCAAAACTAATTAGACAGTCAGGTACTTTTATTACTACATATGCAGATGATATCAGTCTTCTCATATCAAGTTTGCATGAAGAAGAATTAGCATACAAGACGGAACATATTCTAAAAACTACAAAAAACTGGATGGCAGAGAATAAATTATTATTAAACAATACTAAGACCAACTATATAGTATTTAAAACACAAAATAAAAAACATATGTGTACTATGAATTTGAATAATGAAATTATTGAAATTCAAGACAGATCAAATTTTCTAGGGATGGTAATTGACAGTAACCTAAAATGGACCTCCCACTGTGATAACTTGTTATCTAAATTAAACACAGCATGCTATGCTTTGAGAATGCTTAGACCAGTATTAGATATCAGAGCACTAATTATGATATATCGGGCTAACTTTGAAAGCCAAGTTAGGTATGGTCTGATACACTACGGTTCATCGGGTTGTACAAAACATTTATTTATTACGCAAAAACGAGCTATTCGAATAATGCTAAATCTATCCCAAAAAGATAGCTGCCGAGGTAAGTGTAAAAGTCTACTTACACTCTATGACCTATTTTTTTATGAAATATTAGTTTTTAATTTTAAAAATAAAGATAAATTCAACGCACATCATTTAGATCATCCATATGAAACCCGAAAGGAAGAAACATATGTATATCCAGTTCATAGATTGTCCCTCTTTGAGTCATCTGCAATGTATGCTGCACTGAGGATATTCAATAAACTGCCCAAGCATCTAAAGAATACTACAAATGAAATTTTGTTCAAAAATCAGTTGAAAGAATATTTAATGGAACGAGAACACTATTCTATGGAAGAATATTTCAGTCAAAAGTAACATGTAAGATTGTATTTTTGGTGTATTTTGCTCATTATCTCATTATTTTTTGACGTATTCTAGTAACGGCTGGACATAATATTGTAACCTTGTTTCTTGTATTTATTATGTACTGTTCCTAACGTGAAATAACGAAGTTCCTACGACGATTCGGCACAAAGTTATGGGTGTTTGAAAAAAGCGAATTTTGTGCTTTTTTGACTCAGTCCGAAATTTTTCGACGAAATTGTTTTCGTTTTCACGAATGAAAATTTCTTTGCATGTCCTTTGAAGTATGCACGAAAATTAATTGTTTGCGCGAAATCATGAATATCGCGTTTTGTACCTTAGAACTCCATTAGCAAAAAACTTACTTTAACGACCTCTGTAGGGCCGGGAAAAATATGGGCCTTACTCACCACCATTTGTCCATTTTTCCATTCGTCCAATAAAAACAAACAAATTACACTGACGGAAAAAATGAAACATTTGAGATTTGTAAAATTTAGGTAATTTTCAAATGGCCATAACTCGGCTTCTATCCAACCGATTTCGACGATCTTTTGAGAAATAAAAAGCAAAATGTGTCTTCTTTAAGAAGTTTTACCACCCCACTTAAGGAGAGGACCCTACGCCCCTCCAAACGAAAAAATAAAAAGACCACATAATGCATTTTTTAAACACCCATAACTTTGTGCCAAATCGCCGTAGGAACTTCGTTTTTGAGTCATGCATAGGTAATTGAACACATTTCAATGCTCCTTTGGTGGATCGAGTCGACGTATTTTATCCAACTCGGTACACGTTACCAAAGTTGGGCGTGTTCTGCCCAAAAACGTGTTTTTTTTTGCTCGGGGGTTGAAGGGTTCGAAAGGGGATTATTCCAATCTGAGTTTACCACCTTAAAGTAAGGCCAAAATGAGATTTTTCCTGAAAGAATCATCAAATTTGGTTGAAAAGTCGCCGATTTATGTGCGAAAAACGTCAAAATGCACTTTTTTCAAACACCCATAACTTGGTGCCTAACTCGTTCTTCGAGTCCTGCATAGGGAATAGATCAAATTATATTGCCTTTATGGTGGATCGAGTCGACAAAATTTTTCCAACTCCATAGACATCGTCAAAGTTGGAGATGGTTTCCTGAAAAAACTTTTTTTTTTCACAGGGGTGCTAGAGAGAGGCGGAATGGGTTACGTTTAAGTTCGCATGCACGACTTTACAGAAAACACTTCAAAGTTTTTCGCCCTTAAAGATTCATCACGATTGAAAATACGCCGAGTCATGGCGGTTTGAAAATGGTCGAAGTTTCACAAATTTCAAGTGTTTCATTTTTTATTCCACCAGTGTAGATGCATCAAATGTAAAAAATTAAAAATACTCAGTGTCATGTATAGAGGGGGTTAAGAGGTTATAAATAGCTGGTAAGAAAGGTCAAAATCATAACTCCCCCGGAAATAATTTCCATCTACTCGCCTGACAACACTGTAAAATATTGCATAGAACGTTTGGATTATGAAAATTTGATATTAAAGCAAAATGCACATTTCAGTATTTCGGCTAAAAGAAAGGAGGCATTAAAAAATGTTTTCTCCACGACCCCCATAGAATTTAAGCATTCTGAAGTCAATTTTGATTATAGAACGTACACATTCTCACTCTTGTTATGGAACAAAACACTATGCGCTTATGCGTTTTGCATGTAATTCATTCCATAACAAGGGATAGAATGAATATTCTCACATCGTTTCGAATAAAACAATTAGCCTTGGATTTCACAATTGTCAAAATACTATAAACATAACCACAAACGTGATAATAAAACGTAAGTTCTTTGTGTTCATTATTTGATTAGTCTATTTTATCTGGTCGAGGAGAAAGTATAGTCTGATACTCGGTAAGAATGGAAATTCAGATGCTCGTGGTTCCTCGCGCTCGCCTAACGGCTCGCGCTCGAAATATTCCACTCGCATCGAATTTCCATTCTAACCTTGTTACAGAATATACTATTCCGTTTTAATGAAATAGAATATAGAGAATTACTACACCATGTGTCAACGAGATGGCTCTCTTTATTGGCTGTAATTGAAAAAAACATTGCAGTTAATTAGTTATTTCCGCAGCCTACCAGATAAAGATTGTCCAGTAATAATTAGACTTTCGCTAAATATATTTCGACAATGAATATGAAAATACCTTTCCTTTGCGGTAGTCTATTGAAAGCTTTTCAAGACTGCAATTTAATTTTAGAAAGTGATAAATAATTACTTTAAATTTTGATTTTCTTAAAATGAAAAGCAGCTGTTGCTCGAGGCGCGCCAGCATGAAAAGTATAAATAATATGTAATACAGTATGGCCTGAAATAAACAGTATTGAGCTTGTAATTCTTTGATTTATTTAAGAAATACATATTATTTAGACTTTATTACGTATTCTAAATGTGCATCTCAGATAGAACAAAGTTCCAATATAGTATCAGGTCAAAATATCCGTTAACGATTGACAGCGGAGCTGTCGTTCCCGAACGATTACAACGGAACGATTTCATCGTTTCGTAACGATTATGAAAAGTTACAAAATTGAGTTTCATTGAAAAATCGTTATCGGAACGAGAATCGAATTACAACGATATCGTTACGAGTTATAAAATAGACCTGTAACTCTCTAAAAAAGGTTTTGACACCTAGACGGAGTAACGGACTTAAAGAGTTTTGGAACAATATTTACTTGGGATTGAGCAAGTTTCACTCCCGTAGCTAATCTTTACAATGCGATTTCTTAGGGACTTATGAAGTTTTGTGGCCAAAAATTTTGTTTATCGTATGACTGACGTTTCAGAGAAGGCAGCGCCCCCTAAATGTAAATTTTCATTAAAAGTGGAAAGAGTGTTAGAATTGGGCGCCTTAAATAATAACTTCTAACACTGTTTTGTAGTGATTTAGAATAATTTAGATATTAAAGGGAAAAAAAACATTTAACAAACGGTGTTCTGTATCACATAATCAAATCAGTAAAATCTGAAGCAAGATTTTACACTTTAATTCAGTTAATACCAAGGATAAACCGAAGTTTTAAATGTTTTTTTTTTACTATTTTGGTTGATTAATAGTTATTTAACCAACAAGTGTGCTAATGATAGCACATTTTCGAGACATTTTCACGCACGAGCGCTTGCGCGAGTGCGTGAATTGTTGAGATCATTAATCGCCAATTAACACACGAGTTGGTTACAAGATTTTTCCGTTGATCGTAACGTAAGATCAACATTAGAAATTGGATTAGAGAAAATCCAAACAAAACAAACAAATAAACTTGCTATTAAGCCCCTAGCACCACGAAGTAAATTCTACGTAAGTTTTTTCGTAAAAATGTGTACTCTTTTCCGGAAGCAAATTTAATGTTGCATTATTTGCAGTAGCTAGTAGTTTTGGCGGTGTTAATTTAAACTCGTCACTATCCATGGTAGCAGACATTTACTTGATACACGCGTTTTATAAATTTGACGTTTCACACTTTGACATTATTGTGTAACAAAATCGAAGGCGGTTCACCGCTAATTTGTTTCTAGCGCAGAGAATTGATATACATTTACATGTGAAACAAATTATAGATCGTTTTCTCGCTATTATCAGTTATATTTCCAGTAATTATGAGTAATTAGCCACTCATGAATTAGCTACTTAATGCTTAACTATAAATCGTTCTTTTTTTTTAGGAAATATGATTGATAGGAATTCAGGTTAAGGAATCGAGGATGATAGGGAATTGGCTTAGCCAGCTAGGGCATTCAGCCACAACCGATGTATAGTATTTAATAATTCATTTAAGTGAAATGATGACAAAGACTAAATATATCCAGGGACCCGCACGGCCATTTTTCGTGTTAAAAAAGTAAAAAAAGTGACCACCCGGACTTGACTCGAACCCGCACCAGCGGGGTCTAGAGGCCGGACCTCATCCCACTAGACCACCGCGGCCCTAGAAATCGTTCATTAATGAAAAATCGGTTATGAATGAAAAATCGCTCATTAATGAACGATTTTTGATACATTTGAATACATTAAAGTTACCAATTAACCAACGAGCAACCGAAAATGTATTTTTCTACTTTGGTTTAACAATCGACATTTTGTTATATCAAAAATAGTTTAATAATGAGATTTATTATTTTACAGTATTTGCTCATTATTAAACTATTTGTGGTAACATTTTAGTTGTCGCAATTGGCAGTACTTAAACGTGACATATGTCGGCATCAAAATGTAAAATTGCCGTTAATTCATAGGATAATTGGAACCGTCCAATGCGTTACACACTGAATATGTTCGAATGCTTATTGGGGAGTTCGCCACCAGTACCACTAGTGTTAATGACATGTTATTGTTCACTTTTTACCCGCGTGGAAAATGTAGGAACTCGGTGACAATGGCCGGACGGATGAATTCACTTAGCTCTCGGTGACGACGTTTAGGCAACACAACATACACAGAGGAAAGCTTGTAATTTATTATATGTATTATCACTTTGTTTGCAAAACGAATATCACGGAAGAAACAGCGAGAGTATAATGCATGTTTCATTCACGGCCAATAAGAGCCGCTTGAGTCGGTGTGTTAATTCGGTGTGGATTTTTAATTAGCGTCGATCGATGCCTGACACGAGGAACGAGAAACAAATGTAAACATAACCTTAAATTTCGATTATCATTTAGGCGTTGCATTATTTTATAAGCTTAAATTGGTTACAACTTACGTGGAAATAGTTTGTTTATCGCACCCTTGGCAACCTCCCTTATTTCTGGAGGTGTGTAAGTAATATTCTTGTTTTAATATGTTTTAAAATTAACTATTGGAATCGCCGTAGAAATACGTATGTGAAATATTAAATTCGTTCGAAGGGATCAAATGTTTTTAGTGCTGCCAAATGTTAAAAGATAAAACTCACTATGTTTAAGTATATATTTTATTTTAGAAATAAATACTTAACTAAAAAATAAAAAAAATAGTATATTATACTTCTTTAATAAGAGGCATTGTGGGGCACTCGTTACATTGGATCCCACTCGTGCCACAATATACCTTCTTATTAAACTTGTATAATAATATATTTGTTCTCGTACATATTATTTCAAACTCGATGAATAATTGCATCTATATGGTTTCTTTCAGCACCGCTTCACCTGCCGTTCGGTAGAATACAACTACGTTACCCTCCAGTGCCAATTGAGTGATTCAGATAGGCGCACAACGGGACAATTCGTGCAATTCGTAGACGCTCAGGGAGTCGACTACTTCGAAAACTTGTGCCTGAAAGGCAATCAAGCCTGCAAAGGCAACAGAGTGTACCAAGCACCTAGGATAGGCGTCGCCGACGACAAAGTCGCCCAATATGCGGGACTGCACTATTACACCGACAAGGAACTCCAAGTGACCAGCGAATCTGCCTGCAGACTGGCGTGCGAAATTGAGAACGAGTTCCTCTGCCGTTCCTTCCTTTATAAAGGCGCACCACAAGGATCTCAATACAATTGCCAGTTGTTCCACTTGGATCACAAGACCCTCCCAGATGGACCCAGTACTTACTTGAACGCGGAAAGGCCTTTGATTGATAACGGGGATCGTATTGGAACCTATTATGAAAATACTTGTGAAAGTAAGTAATGTTTGATTTTAATTCGAAAAAATTCTATAATAGACTGTTTAATTTACCAAAAAAGAACGCCACTAGGAAGGCGATCTACAAATTTTTTAAAGAAAATGACGAAAACCCGTACTTAAAAACTCTCAAAAATTGAATTTGATTACATTTCCTGATTTGGATAATATGCACTGCTTCCATTGAAATGTTGTCAACACCGTTAAATGTATTCAATAATTCATACGAACTTACTGGTAATCAAGTAGAGCCTTGAAAATGTAATTGTTTTTCAATTTTAACCCGCCAATGGTGACCCACTGGTCTGTGAGACCGGGTTTGTCGAATAACTTTATTCTCCGTTATTGTTTTTTGTTGCAATTTCGAGTAGCTGCCGCATTGCAGAGCTTAAATTGATTAAATATCCTTGTTTTATTGTCAAAGAGATTATATTTAAAAAAAAACATGAACTATTAGTAACACGTTTCGAAAAATCTTCAGTTGAATACCCCGGTGCGTGAGACCGTTACCATTAAATTTGCGTCACCAAAGGCGGGTTAAGCGGTTAAATGTGTAATGTAGGTAAAGTATAGTACATAACACGAGTTATAAAGCAATTTCGTTCACTACGCGGCTCGTGCCTCAGTTTTTTCACTTGTGCACGATATGCTTTTTACAACTTTTCTTATGTAATATACTATCATTACAAATGATTAATGTAATTTATCCGATTAGATTAAATCTTCCAATGGTAATAAATTTCACAGTTATGTTGTAATCACGCAATTAATCTTGCTGTGATAAAAATATGAGGAACGCAACACTGCAGTAATGCCGACAGTAGCCAAGCGAAGGTAACGACATTAATGATGTTGATTAAGATAATAATGAAGATATTTGATTCTCATTATCTAGAGTAAGCTTTGAAGGATGTTATTTTCATAACACTATCTAGTGTATGTATCTTGCAAAAAGGAGTAATGAAGATCGAAGAAAGATTATTACATGTCTGTTTAGATTGCAAAACAGGTTGTAATTCATAAGAAAATATTTCTTTTTTATATGTTGAAAATTGCTTCGTAACAGTTATAATTTTGCTATCTGATAAGGATGAGTATGCACAAAATTTATTAAATAGTCAATATTGCGGAAGAATCACTAAGCATTTTAATATTTTCCATTTTTCTTGGACATTCGCTTATAAGCTATTTTTAATTATGATAAAATAATAATACTTCAGATTGAATTCTTTAAGAAAAACCTGTCGCGTAGAGTCTATATTTTGCAGATTATTTTATAATAATAATAATATATTTATTGGTGCCATTAACTAAGGTTTTACACAGGTCAAGTTGAAAGTGGATGACGATACATCACAATAAAAACTACATGCTAACATAATAAGAAAATTATTAGAAAAATTGCAACACTTCCCGAATCAAGCATTGGCAATCAATGTTCCAAAAGTTGTTACGATCAGTTAGACATGTTTTTAGTATATTGTAAGCAATCCATATCAGTGGCGGCTCGTGAACTTTTTGAGTGGTAGAGCCACTTATCATATAATATATATTTATAAATTCAAAATATAATTGAAAAACAGTGTGTCCTACATTTGTTAAGAAAACTAAACTATTCATAGTTACATTTGAATTGTTAATACATTTTCAGAATTAAAAAAATGGTGATGTGGCCATCACGTTACTTTCTCCTATTTTGAGGGTATAATAGTTATTTATATTTTTACTTCCAGTGTAAATCATATTTTAAATATACAATTGCGGACAAAAAAGCTGACATCTCTTTTTGTCTAGTGTGAATCAATCATAGACGTTTTATGAATGGGCATTAAAGCCAATTTTTACGAATACAATTTAGAGGAAAGTCGCGCGTTCAATGGTGTCTTACTTTATTTTTGTTTTGCAGGATCAAATGATACCGACGCTTGAAACGTCAAAATTATGAAAGATGAAAATGACAGTCTTTCAAATTTTTATAATCTCTACCATCAATTTATTCAAAAACTAACGAGATTTCGAAAAAAATTCCAACGTCATTTGGTGCCAAATTTAATGCAATTTAAAAGTTGGTTGGATTTTCGCAAAATAAATGTAAAAAGTCAAACCTTCACATTTTCAAAGTTCGAAGATTTTAAATCGCGATTTTGATTTTTTACATTCTAGAATGTAATGTAATTTTTAAAAAAGATTACGAATTTTTCTCGTTAAATTAACACAAAATGCAAAACTTACACTTTTTTGCATATTTTAAAATCGCAATTTTGATTTTTGAAACTACATAACTGCTGAACGCACTGTCCGATTTTGTCAAATGTGTTAAATTTAGTACACAATTAAAAAATAGTTAAGAATTTTAATTGCAGTACAGCCAAACGCGCCTGACTTTGATGATTCAAACGTAAAAATATGGCGAATTTAGAGTTATTTTTTAAACGGATTATAAAAGGTTCTCGTAAAATTAACACAAAAAGTAAAAATTGTATTTTTTTTTTAAGTTTGAATCTTTTAAAATAACGATTTTTATTTTTTTTTAATTGCATAACTGCAGGATATATTAACAATTGCTACAGATTTGAAACTTTCCAAATTTACTCAAATTTAGTTACATTATACACATAGGCGTCCGCAGGTGGGGGCAAGAGGGGGGCAGCTGCCCCCTCCTGAAAATGAATTTATTAAATTAAAGTAATATTTTATATACTAAAATTGTATGTAGTCGGTAATTGTATACTTTAACAATCACATCAAAATTAAAAATTATAACAAAAAGTGCGTTCCGCGTAATGTTCGATGAATCCGGAAAAAGTTGACGTACAACGACGATCGGGCACGGTTCCACCCGACGCGTATAATACAGTGCGATCGAATAAAAGTTAGTCAAAGTTGGTCATGAGCCAAAATTCCTAAACTTATTGGCAAGTGTCAAGCTGGCGTATATTGATATTTTCAAATTTAGGAACTAAGAAAATACATGCGGTTTTTTGTTCATGACCTGCTTTGACTAATTTTTTATTCAATCTCGCTGTATTATTATTGTACATTTTAGTAGAAATTAACAATTTTTGACAGTTGTAAATTGTTATTTTTTACAGTTGAAAATTTCCTTTTTACTCCCAACATGCCATTTGTGATGATAGAAATGTGCGATTTTGACATTTTTAGCAGTTGAAATTTTCTTTTTTCTTTAATATGAAAAAAATGCCATTTTTTATTGTAAAAATCCACAATTTTTGAATGCTACTAATTTCATTATGTACTGTTGAATTGTACCGTTTGTGGTGGCAGAAATGCAGAATTTTTGACAATTTGTAATTGTTACTTTTGACCATTGGAAATTTCCCTTTTTTAATATTAAAAAATGCCGATAGTGATGGTAGAAATGCTCAAATTTTGACATTTTGGCATTTGGATTTTTTCTTTTTATTGTTGAAATGAAATCGTTTTCAGTAATGAGCAATTTTTGACAGTCCTGAATAGTTATTTTTGGCAATTGAAATTTCCTTTTTACTGCCAACGTGACATTTGTGATGGTAGATATGTGCGATTTTTGACCGTTCGAAATTGTCATTTTTTAGCAGTTGAAATTTTCTTTTTTTTTTAATATCAAAAAATGCCGTTTTTGGTAGAAATTTTTTACAATTTTCGGCAGCTGCTAATTTCCTTATTTACCCCTGAATTGTGCCGTTTGTGAAAGAAAGAAATTGCAGAAATGCAGAATTTTTGACAATTCGAAATAGTAATTTTTGACGGTTAAAAATTTATCTTTTTACTATTGAAAAAATACCGTTTTTGACAGTGGAATTGCACAATTTTTAACAATTTGTAATTGTTACTTTTGTCCGTTAGAAATTTCCCTTCTTTGATATTGAAAAATGCTGATAGTGATAGTAGAAATGCTCAAATTTTGACAGTCTAACATTTTTGGCATTTGGAAATTTTCTTTTTATTGTTGAAACATGCCGTTTTCAGTAATGAGCAATTTTTGACTGTATTGAATAGTTATTTACAGCAATTGAACATTTCCTTTTTACTGCTAAGTGCCATTTGTGATAGTAGTGCTATTTTTGACAGTTCTAAATTGTCATTTTAAGCAGTTGAAATTTACTTCTTTTTTTAATATCAAAAAATTCCGTCTTTGATACCAAAAAACCATAATATTTGGCAGGCGCAAATGTCTTTATTTACCGTTGAATCGTGCCGTTCGTGATGACAGAAATGCAGAATTTTTTACAATCCAAAAATGGCAATTTTCTTTTTTAATATCAAAAAATGCCGTTTTGATTGTAAAAATCTACAATTTTTGGCAGCTGCTAATTTCTTTATTTACCGTTGAATCGTGCAGTTTATGGTAGCAGAAATGCAAAATTTTTGATAATTTGAAATTGTCATTTTCTTTTTTTTTAATATCAAAAAATGCCGTTATTGATAGTAAAAATCCACAATGTTTGACAGCTGCAAATTTCTTTATGTGCCGTTTGCGGTGGCAAAAATGCAGATTTTTTGGCAATTCAAAATTGTCATTTTTGACGGTTAATTATTCAAAATTTCCGTATGAAAGTTTTGCCCCGCCCTGGAAAAATTTCTGCGGACGGCCACATTATACACAGCGCTGGTGATAAGGTTTACGCCGCTACAGGCCAAAAAAATTGCCGCCCTAACCTAAATAATGTTTTGCAAAATTATTTAAATATGTAATTTTCGTTTTTCAAATTTAATAAGAAGAGTGGCCATCATGTAACGTTCTTCAATTTAATGGAATAAATTTTATATTTATCGATTTTTTCAGAATTTAGTGGGATTTTGAAAAATATTTCTTGTTGGCCAATATGAAAATATTCGACGCAATCCGCCTGGAAACAAATGTCATCACTCTGAACTTGAATTTGAGAGTGAGATGTGCACCACGGAATTAAAACATTTCTAAAAATATCATCGCACTTGGAATTATCTACAAATTTCTCAAATGCACTCAAACATATTTTTGAAAAAAAAAATAATTGACGCACCTTGTTTGGACACAAATTGGTAGCACTCTGAACTTGAATTTGAGTGTGCGATGTGCATTTCGCGATTAGAAAAATTCAAGAAATATCATCCCACGCGGAATTACCTTCAAATTTATCAAAAGCTCGCAGAAATTACATATAGCTTACATATCAAAAGAGAATTGATACATCTTGCTTATAAACGAAATGGCAGGACTCATCTCGAATTTGAGTGAGTCAAATGTGCACCACTTGATTAAAAAAAATCTGAAAAATTATCGCCGGCGAAATTTGCTTCGAAATTTCCAAATTTGCATAGAAGTAACATATTTTTGACATCCCAAAAGATAATTGACACACTTTCATTTTAGACAAAATGGCAACAATCTGAACTGGAATTTGAGTCAGTAAAATATGCAGCTATTGATTAAAAAAATTCTAAAAAATTATCGCATTCGAAATTTGCTTCAAAATTTTCAAATTTGCTTAGGAATAGCATATTTTTGACATACCAAAAGATAATTGATTCACCTTGCCTGTAAACAAAATAGCAACATTATGAACTCGAATTTGAGTGAGTGAAATATGCACCTCGCGATTAAAAAAAATCTAAAATATTATTCATATTCTGTACAAGCATCGTGAATTTATAGTATTTTTACTTTCTCCGTTACGAAGTACGAGAAAGTATTGTGATCGTGATTTTTTTTTCAAAATTTTTTTACGGAAATATCCGTTTTGGGGTCCCTAGATGCCATTTCAACAATTTCTGGGAAAAAAAATTGTGTGTGTGTGTGTGTGCGTATGAGTGTGTGTCTGGCTGTGTGCGCTGTATCTCAAAAACTAATAGAGCAATTGATATGAAACTTTGAACATAAGTCTTATTTAATAATCTGAAGAACTGAAAAGATTTTGGTAAAATATCGTACACCGGAAGTGGGTGTTTACCTTAACTGTTATTTGCTTTTTGCCAATATTTTCTTAAATATGAAAAATATTACAAAAACATTTAAACAAATATTAAAGACAACAAATAGGTGAACATCTTTTATTAGAAAATATTTTTCATAAAATCATTTTTATTCGAGAAAAAAAATTATTTTGTTTTTTTATATTTTTAGTTTATAATTATGAAACGATACTAGTTACAGCAATTAATGTTAATAATAATTGTAGGGAGTGCTAAAATGAACAACTTATAAAGAATCAGTTTTTTCGAATTCCCTTTAGTTTTTGAGTAAACTGAGTTTTTGAATTTGAAATATAATTTTTCCATCCTTCATAATTTTGACGTTTTAGCCCCTCCATAAACATTTAAAATATTATTTCAATTGAAAATAAACCATGAAAACGTAAATTTAATGGCTATGATATCATCAAATCATAGAAAGTAACATGATGGCCACATCACCATTTTTTTTAAATTATACACCAAAGATTATAAATTTTTATTTTTAAATTGGTTTTTTCGATAATCAAGGAATTTATGAAAAACTAACAATGGATATCAAATTTTTCGTTATCTTTAATATTTGTTAAAATGTTTTTCTAATATTTTTCATATGTGTGTTTTACCAAAATCTTTTCAGTTCTTCAAACTGTCAAGTAAGTGTTATATATTTTAAATTTCATTTCAAAATCTCTATTGTTTTTGAGATGGAGCGTACGCAGACATTTTCTAAAAATGATGACAAAGTAACGGATATTTTCGTTGAAATTTCGTATTCAAAAAAATCATGATCATAATAGTTCTCCATGCGTAGTACAAGAAAGTATTGCGATCGTGATTTTCGAATTCAAAATTGCAACAGAAATTCTATTTTGATGTCCTTTTTTAAAAATGTCTGTCACATAAATTCACGCAAGATTTATGCATCGCATGTATTCGAAAATGAAAGCTTCAGCACTTCCTTTTTCCACTCGAGCGGACAATAAAATGGTTTCAGCAAGATGGTGTTATAGCCTATCTAACTTGTGTGAACAATTTACAAATCGTGTGATCTCAAAAAATGTTAACTTGAGATGGCTGCCGCGGTCGATTTAACGTCTCCAGACTTTTTTCTGTTTGAGTACCTGTTCAAGTTCCACATTAACAAACCACAGACTATAGGAGTTGAAAGACAAAATTAGAGCGAAAATTGCAAATTATGCCTGTCACACTGCAACAAGTAATGCAAAATGTAAAGAGCCGACGCGTGTGATAATTCTAATAGCGCACACTTAACCAATATCATTTTTCACACTTTCAAAAAGTCGATAAATGTGAAAGAAGCCACAGAAATGCGTTGTAATAAAGTTACATGACGTCAAGATCAATATTTCTTTAGATTAAGTGGGCCCTAGAAAAACAAACATTAACTTGAAGAGCTTTATTGCAAATATATTTAATAAAATATATACACATATAATATTATATTATATATAATAAAACAATTTTGACAATTAAATAAAACTGAGTGTAAGTATGGTTGCCTGCATTCCAATGCGTTGAGGTGATTATCATGACATAGAAGATAGACATTAACAATAATATGTTCTGAGTAAAAAAAAAAGACACTGTAGTTATTAACCCGCCATTGGTGACGCAAATTTAATGGTGACGCCGGTCTCACGCACCGGGGTTTTCAACTGAAGATTCTTCGAAACGTGTTACTAATAGCTCATGTTTTTTATGCTCTTTGACAATAAAACAAATATATTTATTCAATTTAAGCTCTGTAATGCGGCAGTTACTCGAAATTGCAACAAAAAACAATAACGGAGAATAAAGTTATTCGACACACCCGGTCTCACAGACCAGTAGGGTCACCATTGGCGGGTTAACACATCAAGGTGGAAAGGGTTTCTTTACCGTCAAGAGACTAGGAAGTTAACTTTGTCTCGTGACAGGAATGAAACTGTTCACCGAGCTGTGTGCATTATTTCTAATCCTCAGTTTTCATGATTAAAATTCAGGTTAATGTCGCTATAAAAATTTAATTCGTCTACTTGGCAGTTTTTTGTCATAAAACAAATCAAATAAACGCCAGTTGATAAAATGAGGGTAGGAAGTAGCGGTCAGTAATGTGGCTTCCCAACGTATCAATGGTCAGTAATGTCAACATTACACACACGGTTGTGAATAAATTAAATAAAATATACGTAAAACGGAAAATCTAACATCTACACTCATCAAGTAAGTGTGTAAAATTTTCTTTCAAACTCGCAAAATCTGTTTTATCTATGGATCTTGTGGCTATATTATTTTAAATAGATAAAATTGATTGAAGTCGATATTGAGTCATTATTGATCTAAACTCCGCATTTTTTATCACCCTGTATAATTTTTTGTATGAAATCATGGTTGGCTCTATAGTTCGAACCTTCAAGCAAATAATTAAAATGATTTTAATCCTTCAACTTCAATCACTGGGGCAAAAATAAAATTTCACCCAGACCATGCATTTCAACAAATCTTCAAATATTTCGAAAACGGCAAACAATAGGTATAGGAAGTATTGAAGTAACTCGCCTTTATTTGCTGCATATAATTCAAACATGACAAAAAATACAGGGTGTTCCATTTAAAAAAACATAAGTTCGGTCTGTAACTTTGTTATGAGACACCCAGTATAAATTTAAATATTTTTAGGGCGTGCAGCTCACTATTATACATAACTTTTGTCTAAAATATTTTTCGAAATTCTGAAAAATAAGCACGTGATTGACCGTTCCCAGAGTTCTGAAACACCCTGTATAGTGAATTAAAATTAACATTAACTTTAAACTTTTGTGATGAATTTCCATAGGGTTCTTGTTTGCTTCCCAGTCAAAATTATTATTGATCCTTCAATGTCCGACTGGCCGCCGCCCCCAAAGGGTACCTACGGTTAAGATAGTCAAAATGCCCCCATCCCCAGATTTTTGAATTTACACGATAAGAAGGTATTTTGGGGTGACAAATAAGGTTCCCATGGTCAGTGGGCCGAGAAACCCATTCGCCGTCTCAGGTGGTTATAAAATGGGTTTTTCTTAAAATTATTTTTTTACTGATGAACGAGTGAATGAAAACTTCCGAAAAAAATCATAAAAGTATTTTACCCAAACACCTATTTGACCAATTTTTCCAATGCCATTCAAGGTCATTTAGATCCTTAAAAAAAATTCCAAAAGTTTTTAAATCAATTTTTAACCTACAGGGCCCTCTTGTACCTGGTTTTTGACATTTGCATCATTTTTATGCCGTAAAAATATACTAAAATATGTATCAAGACATATCTATATCATGCCGCGGCATCTTGAAATTTTTTTTACGGGTTTTTACCATTTTTCGTGGAATTGCAGACATATATGTCAGCATTTTCTGCAACAGGTGAAAGCTTTAAAAAAAGCGGACATTTTGGTTTTTATTTCATCTTGGTAACTTAAATATTCACTGAGATACCACATTTTGAAATTTACGGAACATTTCGTTTCAGGCATCAAAACAATGAAAAAGTTTTGTTTTTCACTAAAGAATCACCAATTACTGTTTTATACGGCGCTTTTATCGAACATAAATTAATTTATTCATCAGTAAAAAAATAATGTTAAGAAAAACCGATTTTTTAACCCTCAGAGAGGGCGGCCCACTGACCATTTTTTACACCACAAAACACCCTCTCGGGTAAATTAAAAAATGGTGATGTGGCCATCATGTTACTTTCTCCGACTTGATGGTATTATTTATATTTACGCTTTCAATTTAAATCATATTTTAAATGTGCATCGAGCGTTGTATAGAGTCGGATGAAACTGACGTTTTAAACGTCAAAATTATTAAAGATGGAAAAATTATACTTCAAATTCAAAAACTCGGTTTACTCAAAAACTAACGAGATTTCGAAAAAAACTTATTCTTTAGAAGTTATTCATTTTGGCATTCACTACAATTATTATTCACACAAATTTGCTGTAACTATTATCGTTTCATAATTATAAATCAAAAATTTAAAAGAAATAATTAATTTTTTTTCGAATATCAATGATTTTATGAAAAATATTTTCAAGCAAAAGATGTTCATTTCTTTGTTGTCTTTGATGTTTGTTTAAATGTTTTTGTGATATTTTCCATATTTAAGAAAATATGGGCAAAAATAAAAAAAAAAACTGTTAAGGTAAACACCCATTGCCAGTGTACGAAATTTTACCAAAAGCTTTTCAGTTCTTCAGATTATCAAATAAGACGTATGTTCAAAGTTTCATGTCAATTGCTCTATTAGTTTTTGCGATACAGCGCACACAGGCAGACACACACACACACACACAGACACACACAGACACACACACAGACACACACACAGACACACACACACAAACGCACAAAAAAAAATTCCAGAAATTGTTGAAATGGCATCTAGGGACCCCAAGACGGATATTTCCGTAAAAAAAATTTTTTGAAAAAAAATCACGATCACAATACTCGCACTTTGTAAGTAAGTAAGAAAGTAAAAATTTAGGGATAGGGGCATTTTGATTATCTTAACCGTAAAGGTACCTTTTGGCCGCTACGGGCGGCTGCCTGCCTTGCCAGTACGTTCCGCCGGCACTGATAATAATAATAATAATAGTTTATTGCGTGCTATTACGAGGTTTACACAAGTCACAAATATGTGGGCAAATGGACGCTGAACAAACTAAACCAGATTTTATATCCAAAATCCAAATATAGGTAACAGACTTACATAATGGTAAAATAAATAGATAAAAACAAAGACAAATATAAACAAAAAGCACATTTGTTTAGAAAAAATTGATATTAAAAGCAATAAATAAAAATTTAAATACATGCATGCAATAATAGAATATATAATATAACATGATTGTACATATTTATTACTATCTTAATAAATCTGGAGAATCGACTATTAAAATAATATTGTAATACTATAACCGGTATTAAGCCCATATTTAATAACGTTTCTCGAAAACGAAAACGATCATTTTTGTGTTTTTAAAAACTACGCGTAAAAATTCAAAAATATACCTAGTGTTTCATTTAAAAAATGGTGATGTGTCCATCATGTTACTTTCTCCGATTTGATGGTATAATTGTTTTATATTTGCACATTCATGGTTTATTTTTAACTATAATCATATTTTAAATGTACATCGAGCGTTTCGCAAGAACGTCAAAATTATGAAAGATGAAAGTGACAAATTATACTTCAAATTCTAATAATCTTTACCGTAAGTTTACTCAAAAACAAACAAAAAATCCTGAAAGAAGTCCTAAAAAAGATTTCTAAAATAGTCCTGCTTAAGAGGTCCTAACAAACCTAATAAACGTCCTGAACGAGAAAATACTGAAAAATATTTCTAAAAATAGTCCTAATTAAAAAGTCCTAAATAAACTAGTAAAAGTCCTGAACAACAAAGTCCTGATAAAAAAGTCTTGATAAAAAGTCCTGACAAAAAAATGTCTTGCACAACAGTTCTGAAAAAAGTTCAGAAAAAGAGTCCTGATAATACATCCTAAATCTGTAAAAAAGAGTACTGAAAATAAATCTTGAAATAGTTTCCAAGAAATCGTTTAAAAATTTTTTTTCCCAAAAAAAATCTTGAAAAAGTTCTTAATAAGAAGTCCTAAGAAAGAGTCCTATAAAAAATCCAGCAAAAAGGCCTGAAAAAATGTCCTAAATAAATACCTGAAAGTAAATGTTTTTAAAATCAACTTGAAAAAGAAAATTCTGAAAAAGTCCTGAAAAAAAAATTCAAACAAGGTCGTGAAAGAAAATTCATGAAAAAGATATTCCGAAAAAAATGTCATGAAGAAATTCTGAAAAAGTTGTTCTAGAAAAAAATACCAAGAAAAAGTCTTAAAAACAAGGAGGTACTTAAGAAATTCCCCAAAAAAAAATTCCTGAAAAAGAATTCCTGTTAATACAATTAAAAATAGTCCTGGAGAAACAATGTTGGAAATAAAATCTTGAAGAAAGAGTCCTGATAATTCCTTTATGAATGATTTTGTAGAGGTTGAGAGTCAGCACTTGTTTTGAATTTTGAAAAATTTACGTTTTTTTTCGATTTTCGAGCGCAGCAATTGGTTATTTTTTAGTTTAACGGTGATTATTTGGAAAACTAAGTGATTAATAAGTCTGGATTTTTCTAAAATATGAAAGCTCAGTGTTTTACAAATCATTCTGTAAAAGTTAAGTCCGCACTTGTTTCAACTTTTGAAAAAACAACGATTTTTCGATTTTCGAGCGCGTAAAATGGTTATTCTTGAGTTTGACAAAGATTATTTGGAAAACTGCGCGATTCATGAGACTGGATTTCTCTAAAATATGAAATCCTAGTGTTTTGCGAATAATTCTGTAAAAGTTGAGTCTGTATTTGTTTCAAATTTTGAAAAAACGATTTTTCGATTTTCGAGCGCAAAAATGGTAAATTTTGAGTTTGTCAGTGATTATTTGGAAAGCTGCGCAATTAATGAGCCTGGATTTTTCTCATATATGATAGCCCAGTGTTTTATTAATGATTCTATAACAGTTAAGAGTAAGTACTTGTTTGAAATTTAAGAAAAAACAACGATTTTTCTATTTTTTTAGCGCATAAAATGGTCATTCTTGAATTTGACAGTGATTATTTGGAAAACTATGCGATTAATAAGTCTGGATTTTTCTAAAATATGAAAGCCCAGTGTTTTACGAAAAATTCTGTAAAAGTTAAGAGTCCGTCTCTTGTTTCAAACTTTGAAAAAACAACGATTTAGTCATAAAAACGTCCTGCATAAAAATCCTGAAAAATAGTCTTCGTTCAAAATACCAGAGGACCTGAAAAAGGTCATCTAAAGAGTCCTAAAATAAGTCCTAAGAAAAGTTCTTAAAAAAATTCTCGTAGAAAGTTCTTTTCAAAATGTCCTTAAGTTTCTGAAAAAATTGTCTCAGAAAGGCTGAAAAAACACACAGACAGTATGTTATGTAGAGTAAAAATGGTGATGTGGCCATCATGTTACTTTCTCCGACTTTATATTTACGTTTTCATGGGTTTATTTTCAATTGAAATCATATTTTAAATGTACATCGAGCGTTGCGTAAACTCGGATGAAACTGACGTTTAAAACGTCAAAATCATGAATGATGGAAAAATTATACTTCAAATTCAAAAACTAGGTTTACTCGAAAACTAACAAGATTTCGTAAAAAACTTATTCTTTAGAAGTTGTTCATTTTGGCATTCTCTACAATTATTATTCACATAAAATTGCTGTAACTATTATCGTTTCATAATTATAAACCAAAAATTTAAAAAAAATAATAAATTTTTTTCTCGAATAGCAATGATTTTATGAAAAATATTTTCAAGCAAAAGCTATTCATTTCTTTGTTTTCTTCGATGTTTGTTTAAATGTTTTTGTGATATTTTTTATATTTAAGAATATATTGTCAAAAAACAAAAAACAGTTAAGGTAAACACCCACTTCCGGTGTACGAAATTTTACCAAAAGCTTTTCAGTTCTTCGGATTATCAAATAAGACTTATGTTCAAAGTTTCATATCAATTGCTCTATTGGTTTTTGAGATACAGCGCACACAGACAGACACACACACACACACAGAGACACACACACACACACACAGAGAGACACACACACAGACACAAAAAAAAAATTCCAGAAATTGTTGAAATGGCATCTAGGGACCCCAAAACGGATATTTCCGTAAAAAAAATTTTTGAAAAAAAAATCACGATCACAATACTTTTTCGTACTTCGTAACGGAGAAAGTAAAAAACACATTCGTAAACCGAGTTTTTAAATTTGAAGTATAATTTTTCCATCTTTCATAATTTTGACGTTTTAAACGTCAGTTTCATCCGAGTTTACGCAGCGCTCGATGTACATTTAAAATGTGATTTCAATTGAAAATAAACCCATGAAAACGTAAATATAAAGTCGGAGAAAGTAACATGATGGCCACATCACCATTTTTTGTATTGGCTCTCCGTTGTAGGGCACCATGTATACTGAAAGATATTTTGCGATTAAATCGATAATTGTCTACAACTTTTGTATAAATAATATTTTTCTATCTTAAATATTTAAGGCCAAAAAGTTACTTTGACGTTGCAGTGAGATACCCGGTATGTTTGGTAAAATGAATGTAACTTAGCTAGGTGAAGAAATATTGTTTTCTGATATCGATTTCTCTAAAGCGCCATTAATTATAGACTTCCAATATACTGGTTACAGTTATTAAATTAACTCAACTCATAGAAAACTTTGCAATACTTATTTATTTTTATTGGTATATTCGTGAAGAAATGTAACACCTTTCTTTTATATTTTAGAATCGGGCCAAACGAGTGCCCCGTCGGAGAACTCTCTCCCAGTGGTCTTCGAAGCGACCGAAGATCCAACCCTGAACAACCTCACCAGGAGCGACGTAAACTGCGATAAGACGGGCACATGCTACGACGGTAAGTCCATTTAAAAGCAATTTACAGTCCTCAAAGTAACCGTAAATAACGTAATTTCTCGTCGGTGTGTGCAGTTTCTGTTAACTGCAAGGACACCAAGATCGCCGTTCAAGTTAGGACCAACAAGCCTTTCAACGGAAGGATTTACGCCCTGGGCAGATCCGAGACCTGCAACATAGACGTTATCAACAGCGATCTCTTCAGACTGGACCTAACCATGGCCGGACAGGACTGCAATACGCAGTCGGTGGTAAGTTGCAATTATGATGCGTAACGGCAGTGTCGTTTTATTGAATTTGTTGGCTCTTGGTTATGATAACAACATCTGCGCCGAGAAAAAATAGTGCATTTCAGTATTATTTTATTAGTGAATTTGTCTTATTAAGCACACATTTTTTCGTTCATGTTTAATTTCTTTTTAAATAAGTATTTCACACTAAAGATACATATGTAAACATAAATGAAATTTGTCTGTGTAAAAACGATTTAAAGTCAACTACTCAAACGACTCAATCGCAGGGCTTTATATTATAAACAATATCTTTCCAATTTTGCCTGGTGGCAAGATCATAAATTTAGACTCTTAAAAAGATAATCTATTTAGATTATTGCACCAACATCATCTTGAAATTAGTGATTCAGGATGCATGGGAATAAGATATTACATTGACAACTTTGCGATCTTATAATCGGGTGTATACGTTCTAAGAATTTAATTAAACAAAAGCGGCCAAGCCGATCTATCTTAAGGAAAAAAAACATCATCTGATAATTGGTGACGATGCGATTTGTAATTATCATCATTTTTCCACAGACCGGAGTCTACAGCAACACCGTCGTCCTTCAACACCACAGCATTGTGATGACCAAAGCCGATAAGATCTACAAAGTCAAGTGCACGTACGACATGTCATCCAAGAACATTACCTTCGGAATGATGCCAATTAGGTACGTAGAGAGTTATCAATTCAGTATTTACGAACACGTTCCCGTTTCTCGAAACGTCTGGCCTACCTACCAGTAACTCGCGTCTCCAGACATACGTACACGTCACGCCAATAAAGCGAATCGTCTAATTAACTGTAACAGTTTATGCTTATCTTAGATTTCCCTCGTACCGAGCTAAACTAGTTTTGCAATTTTTATCGACCGATATTAACAATTAATTTTTACATTCGGACGGATGAAATGCGACGTGAGATTTTTATCTCGGGAGTTTACCTTAATGAGCATCAATTATATTTACGGTCAAATGAAAAATCTGTTTAATTGTTCGTTTGCGGACGATTTATTACTAGATAGGATGATAGATAACCTAAGAGCAATAAGTGGATTTGCCAATTGTAATTTCTATTTTCTTTCTTATTTGGTGAAGCCAGCTGTAGGCATTTTAATTGTAGGCGAAAACTGTCTTTACACCCATTTGTACCAGGTTTATTTTTTTGAAACCATAATGCAGAAAATGTTTGGCTATAAATACAGTTAGTCAGTTACAAAAACTTTATTAAAACCTAGCTATATATGGGGTTTTAAAGGGCGATTGATTAAAGTTTAGCACGCCGAAAGAAAATACATTCGGTGAAAAGCATACACAAGGTGCGAGCTCTTGAACATGGTTTTTTCAACGCGTTCCACTGCGGAAGTTTTTTCGCGTTGTAGATAAATCTCCCAAACGGCATCTAGGTGACGACAACTGTAATTAACGGATGGCGCTGTATTGGTGGTATACATCAGTGGTGCGCAAGCTATTTTCATTTCCGACAATTTCATTGTTGTAGAAAAGTGTGATGTTTGCATGGCACTCTTTACAAAAATAATACATTTCAAATTTTGGCTCAAATATAAAATTAAAATATAATGTGTGATATATCATCGTAAACAGAAAAAAATCTTGCATTAGAAAATGTAAAAATCCAACATAACGCCCACAAGAAAAACAAAAGTTGTCTATTGTTTCTCCGCTATCTTGAAAGCTACAATAAATCTAATAACAGATTTAGATCCTCCATTAAAAAGTGCTCTAATAATGTCTAAGTGCAAAATGCGTAATAGTAATAGTTTTCGAATAAAAAATTAAAAATGAATATTGAAATTTTTATTTTTCGCGATTTTTTTAAAACAAAAAAAGGTAACTCAAATTTCTC
Source organism: Ocypus olens (assembly GCA_910593695.2). NCBI lineage: Eukaryota > Metazoa > Arthropoda > Insecta > Coleoptera > Staphylinidae > Ocypus > Ocypus olens. Next base: position 14,398,942 of record OU343063.1, on the reverse strand, counting down.
AACAGATTATTAATCAACGTTATAATACACAACTTTGTCCTAATTTAACCAACCTCGTATTTCTTAAGATAACTGAAATCCCCATGGTGCCGCTCGAAAAACGGGCAACCTGTATAATTATCATTTTCAACTTTTTAATTTTGCCCTAAATTTTCGATTTATTTGTTGTAATTTTCGAATTTTTGGTCTGCATTTTTCATTTTTAAGCCAGAGTTTTCAATTTTTTGTCTAAATTTTGTGTTGTTTGGCCTATGTTACATTTTATTTAATTTGCATATATTTGAACGATTCCTATACTATACCATGTATTGTTACAAACAAGATTAACTTAAGTAATTTTTTTTTTATGTTTAGACCCGAATTCTTAATTCATGTATTTTCAACAAAATTTTAATTTCAAATTATTTACTTGATTTCATATTTTTGATTTTAATTTTAAGTTCAAATTTGACAGAAGAATAAAAATGCCACCGGTGTAAAGTATTGTTAGCGACAAAGTGTGTACTCAATGTTCAGTGAATGTCAAAAAGTTTGTGGAATGTGCGGACTGTGAAAATGTATATCATCCAATGTGTGTATTAAAAACTCACGGCATGTTCATCGATGATACTGGTGAAATTCATTGCTGTAGCAACCTAACCTCGCAAGCCACATTAGGAGATTCCGACACAGAAACGATCTGTCAAGAAGCAGATGTGAAGAATGAAGTCGACTCCGTGAAAAACATAATTCAACATAAAGACGAAATGATCCTAGAGCTAAGGGATAAAATAGTAATCTTAAATAAATCTGTATATCACCTGGAATAATCGAAGCAGCAAGAGCCTTCTGTTATTCCATTTAATAATTCCAACAATGCACATGGAATTGCAGAAATTTAATTATCTCCAGCGGCAAAAATATAAAATCCATGCCCGAAGTATTCGAAAATATTTCGATCAATCCGTCTACGAGTTCAATGATTTCTGATAAACAAGAAACTGGCGAGACAAATATAACAAAAACTAAAACAAACAACAGCGTTATCAAATCCAAAACGATTAATTCCTCCACGAGCCCAGCAATCTCCGTTTCACAAGAAACTGGCGAGCCAAAAACAAAGAATTTGGATGCTATTAATAACACTATTATACCAAATACGACAAAATTTGTTGTTGGGAGCAACAATAAACTAAACGATGTAGTATTTGTTGAAGACACAAAAATATGGTTGCACGCCGGAAAATTTAATACAAACTTTTCATCCGAAAAATTAAGCAATCTTCTAAAAGATAAACTTGGATGTAACCATTTCTCAACAGTCGAATTAAATCGGGGAAATCATCATAATGAAAACTACAAATGTTACAAAATTGGAGTCTCAGAAAGTTTCGATGCCTGCAGGCATAAAAGTAGGTCTGTTTCGTCCCTTTCGTGCCTTCCCCGTCCAATCCAATCGACAAGGAACCAAACGAAACGGCAAATACAACAAAAATTAAAGTTCTCCACCAAAACATGAGAAGTGCATTTCATAAATTAAGCGAAATGTATGCAGCCGTTCAGGAGGAACGACCTAATATAATATGCATGACAGAAACCTGAAGCAATAAAGATAATATTAATATTACAACACTACCTGGATACACTATTGTATCTCATTTTATCAGAATAGATGGACAACATGGAGGAACAACAATCCTTACAGATGGCAAGTTCAAACTGAAACAATATAGGCGGGCAGATCGTTTTTCAGTAGAATTGCACATAGAATGTGCCGCCTGTATTGTAAATATTACAAATACAAATATTGGAATTTTAAGTATTTACCGACAATCAGGGGGTGATAAAAATATATTTTACGACAAATTAACCCAAATAATAAACTACACCAATCATGGAAATATGTTATAATATGCGGTGACTTAAATATAAATTGGCTAGACGATTGTAATTATACTAAACTACTACGTGATATCTTTGATTCCTATAATATAATCAATAAAATACAAGATCCGACGAGATTTGAAAGTACGGGAAGAGGACTATGTGCAACGCAAATTGATTACGCTGTCACTAATCTACCTACCAAATATTTTACCGTCTACAATATTAATCTTAACTTATCTGATCATCTCGGTCAGATTTTGGAGGCAAGTTTCAACGAAAAAGTAGCCAAAAGAAAAACTTCAACGACTGGACGATCAGTAACGGAATACAATATAAACGAACTTAAATCCAGATTAAATAAGATTAATTGGAATTTTATTAAAACTAATGATGTAAATATATCATACAGCAAATTTGAAGAAGAATTGTTGCATCACTTTTATATCAGCTGTTCAATACTAAAGAAGAATATGAGAGCAAATCTCATAAAAAAAAAACTGGTTAAATAACGAAATCAAAAATTCAGCCAACTGCCTCAAAGATTTATTTAGACTATAAATAGAATCACAGTCACACGAATTGGATGAATTGTACAAGAATGAAAAGAACAAACATAAAAAATTAGTTTACACAACAAAGAAAGCTACACTCTCGAATCAACTCCAGCAAGCGAGAAATAAACAAAAAGAAATCTGGAAAATTGTGAACGAAGAGCTAGAAAAGAAAACGAAACACAAAGATATTATTATAATGGATAATGGAAATGTTGTGCCTCCTTCGCAACTAGCAGACGAGTTTGGTCACTATTTCTCTACTATAACTCAGAAGAAACTTCATGCACATTTTGGAAATAACCCATCACAAGAATGTACGACATCTAATCGCTCACATAATTCCAATTTTTTTCTGAAACCCGTCTCACCACAGGATGTATTCGATGTTATAATGTCACTAAGCAGCAAAACAAGCTCAGGAGTCGATGAGATAAGCACGAAAGTACTCAAAGCAATTGCAAGTGAAATAAATGACCCACTCGCCTATTTAATAAATCAATGTTTTGAAACGGGGATATTTCCCGATCTGTTGAAAATTGCTGAAATTTGCAATTGCAAATTATCGGCCAATATCAGTACTAAAGGCAATATCAAAAGTATTCGAAAAATGTTTAATAAACCAATTGTGGGAGTACATTACACAATATAAATTATTGGTAAATAGCCAACATAGATTCCGTACCGGAAAGTCCACCGTGGATTTACTAGAGGAAGTGAATAAACAGGTGGATTTGGGAATGTGTGTTGCCGGTTTATTTTTTGACCTCTCCCGCGCATTTGACACTGTTAATTCCGTATCAGTGTACAATAAACTTTGTGCTTTGGGCATTCGCGGACATGTTGCTGAGTTGGTGCTTTCATTTCTTACTGAGAGAAAAACGTGTACTTCTGTGAACGGTAAAAATTCGAAAATATTCTAGATGGACTCTGGTGTAGTACAGGGTTCTACACTAGGCCCTCTTATATTTCTACTGTACATTAATGACCTAGTTTAACATGTAAGTGACGGATGTATGGCCAATTTTGCCGATAACACTGCCATTATTGTATCTGAAAAAACACAAACAGAACTACTAGAGCAAATCGATACAATTGTATAACAAAAATAACCTGCTACTAAATGCAGATAAAACAATAAAACTGCAGTTCTTTAATAGAAAACCATTAACAAGTCGCTTACAATATAACGTCTCAACTGTTAAGTTTTTGGGATGTTTTGTTGATCAAAGGCTGTCTTGGAGACAACATATTGACCATATATCTGCCAGGATGAAAAGCGCTTATTATGCTATTCTAAAACTTAAAAACTCATTAACTATGGGATCATTACTACATGTGTATTATTCATTGGCATATCCACACTTGATGTACAATATTATTGCGTGGGGAAGGTCAGACACTAACAGATTAAGCGTCTCCCAAAAACGAATAATCCGCCTTATATTTAATATAAAAAGAACGGATACTTCCAGGGACACATTCCGAGCATGCAATATACTAACACTGTCCTGTATATTTATATATAAATGTGCTGTATATGTACATACCAACAGTCACCTATTTGAGAAAAATAAGGACACACATAATTACCACACTAGAAACAGAGATATAATCAGAGCCACACGCCATAACACAACTCTGTATGAGAAATCTGGCAAATACTCATGCCTCAGTTTATACAACAAATTCATTTAAAACCATCTCCAAATTAAACTGTTTCAAATTACAATTCAAAAAGTTTCTTATACAGAAGTGTTTAAAGAATTCATGTCGGACCCTATGTGATTTATAACCATTTCTGTACGATTTATTGTATTTTATATGGGTTTTAGCCCGTTTTTATCTTTTTTGTTATTATCGTGATAACTATATACCGAGTGTTTGGGATAAGGGGCGAACATAGGGATTTAACATGTAAAATTAAATATGTGTAATTATTTGCTCCCCTATTCATTTTAGAGAAAGATCGTAAAGGAATATTTTTTAGAGAATTAAAAACTGTAAATGTATCATCCATTTAATTTACGTTTGTACCAGCATACACCTCAGAAATAATAAAAATAAGTTTAACAATTTACCATTTAATAAAAACCCTTGCCATGACTTTGACAAATGTCATGTTTCATGTTATAGCGAAAATAATAATATTGCAAGTCAGATATCAATTCTAGTTATTACGATGAACAATAATCTGAGTTATTCCAATGAAGAGAGGGTATTCATTATTAAAGCATTTTACAGTGGCGTCAGTTTACGCAGAGTTCGTGACTTATTTTCTGTTACATTTAACAATCGACCAATTCCGTCTGTATCAACAATTTCCAAATTTGTGAAAAAGTTCGAAAATACAGCAAGTGTAGCGGCAGATGATTAAAAAGGTATTTCAATAGTCCAATTTTAACAAATATTATTTCAAAAACATTAACATTGCAGGCAAACGGAAGAGAAGAAGCAACGATGAATTGGAAGAAAGAGTTTTGGGGTTGATAAATGCTGATCCAACAACTAGCATACGATGCATTGCTCGTGAGTGCAGCGTGTCTACATTCTCAGTGTATAAGATTCTGAATAAGCATGGGTATTATCCCTACAAACATCAATGCCATCAGGAGATATTGCTAGTGGATGAAGAAAGCAGGCGTGTATTCTGCGAGATAATGCAGGATCGATCAAACATAGACAGAAACTTTTTGCAGTCTATCTGTTTTACGGATGAATGCACGTTCACACTTAACAACGAGCCCAACACTCAGAACACGCGATACTGGACCCAAGAAAATCCGCGGATATGCCTTAGAACTAGAACCCAGTTCCCGCAAAAAATCAATATTTGGGCTGGTATTTTTAAAAATAATATTATTGGGCCGTTTGAAATATGTGGAAATTTAAATTCGAATTCTTATTTAGACCTTTTAATCAACCAGGTTGGCCCTGCGTTAGAAGAAGTTGCACGTGACAATCAGGAGATATGGTATCAGCATGATGGATGTCCAGCCCATTATGGTTTAAATGTAAGGGAATATTTAAATGCTAATTTTCCCAATTGCTGGATTGGTCGCGGTGGCACTATCAACTGGCCACCAAGATCTCCTGATTTAGCACCATGTGATTTCTTTTTGTGGGGTCACTTGAAAAACAAAATTTACAAAAAACACCATCCAAATATTGAATCTTTGCGGGAAGCAATTTTTGCGGAATGCACATTGATTACAGATAGGCAGTTGGCTAATGTTAGACATGCATTTTATAACCGATTGGGTTATTGTTTACACCAGAACGGAGAACTTTTTGAGTACTTGCTCTAAAATTTCCCGTTGACCGCTGGTTACGGTAAAACCAAAAATATATCACGAACTGTGTGTAATCTGACACCACTTTAATTCAATTCATCGTTGCTTCTTCTGTTCCGTTTGCCTTTAATTTTAATATGTTTGAAATAATATTTGTTGAAATTGGACTATTGAAATACCTTTTGAATCATCTGCCGCTGTATTTTCGAACTTTTTCACAAATTTGGAAATTGTTGATACAGACGGAATTGGTCGATTGTTAAATGTAACCGAAAATAAGTCACGAACTCTGTGTAAACTGACGCCACTGTAAATATTTTGATAATAAATAATACCCTCTCTCCATTGGAATAACTCATATTATTGTTCATAGTAATAACAATGCGTGAATTGATATTTGGACGTGGATGGAACTGCGGGTTAAGGAGATTGAATGATTCGGGAAATTGGCGTCGGCTACGGTGCCATCTGCCATAATCATTGTATTGTAATATATCAGAAATTAAATGAATAACTGAATAATGAAAGACAAATGCAATGTCCATGGTCCCGAGCGAATATTCCGCGACCCCGAAATCGTTCGCCCGGGCTGGGATTCGAACCCTCGCGGCACGCGGTGCAACCGGCATAAGCGCTCGCTTGTACCCACTACACCAACGGGCCGCCCGAATTAATGTTTGACTAGTAAAATTATTCTCAACATAACATGACATTTGTCAAAGTCATGGCAAGGGTTTTTATTAAATGGTAAATTGTTAAACTTATTTTTATTATTTCTGAGGTGTATGCTAGTACAAACGTAAATTAAATGGATGATACATTTACAGTTTTTAATTCTCTAAAAAATATTCCTTTACGATTTTTCTCTAAAATGAATAGGGGAGCAAATAATTACACATATTTAATTTTACATGTTAAATCCCTATGTTCGCCCCTTATCCCAAACACTCGGTATGTATGTACATACAGAGCCTTTTTTTTAACTCAGAACATATGATTGGTAATGTCTATGTTCTAATGTTATAATAATCACATCAACGCATTGCAATGTATTGACAATGTAGGCAACCAAGTACACAAAGGTGCCAGTGAATGCTTCTTCTTCTTCTTCTCTCGGCCCCGTCGACCTGTCACAGTACAGTGAAAGCTTAAAATTATTACGAATAAAGTGAGGTTAGTGAAACAAACAATGATAAATCGTAAGTAATTATAATACATATTCAAAACGACCACCTTCACATTCTAAGCCAAGCGATTATAAAATCCTTGAATAGCATTTCTAATGTGTTGCGAATTTCTTCTTAATTCATCGCAAACAGTAATTATACGATCTTTTAATTCTGAAGTATTGTATATAATAATGATATTATAAACATTGCTTTTTGGATACTCCTACAATAAAAAGTCGTTTGGAGACAAATCAGGCAACCGGGGTGGCCAAGGTATTGGACCAAATCTACCTATCCAGCGATCAGGAAGTAATTCACTTAAATAATTATTAATGGCAGCTGTAGAATGTGGAGGCGCTCCATCCATCTGATAATAAGGAGCAGCAATGTTTAGTGCATGAATTTCTGGCACTATACTAGTTTGCAGAAGATCTAAGTAAACATTACTGTTTAGATTTCCATTAATAAAAAAAGGACCAATAAGGGTATCATTAATTAGTCCAGCCCACACATTAACTCTTGCACTGTATTGTGTGTGCGTCAAATTTTGTAAGCGAGGATTATTGTACGCCCAAAATCTAAAAGGTTAAGGAATGGGTGTAAGGAATGGGTATCGATAAGGAATGAAGAATACTAACCTATAATTTTGTGGATTAACTTCACCATTTAAGGAAAATGATGCCTCATCAGTAAATATTATTCTGTGTAAAATTTTATTATTTCAAATTTATTAATTAAATTGAATACGGTTTCGTTCGTTTGCCTTTGTCCTCATTTGATAGTTGCTGATGATTTGAAAACTTGTAAGCATTGTATTTAAATTCTTTTAATGTCTTGTAAACGGAAGCTGAACTTATTTGAAACTGTGCTGCGATCACTCTTAACGATGATATGGGGTTCTGCTCTACGTAACATAAAATGTTGAGTTTCATCTCTTCCGTTCAAATGTGATTTCCTTTAGCCCTTTTAATGTGAAAATTACTCACGGAGCCAGTATTGTCAAAATGATGGACAATATTACAAATTCTTGAGATGTATGGAACTTGTATGCTTGGATACTCAACCGAAAACAAATCTCTAACACGTCGAATGCTGTTCCCACTCTTGTACCAATTAATTATCTGTAGTCTTTCTTCGGTGGTGTAATATATTTTTATTAATAACACAATTTTGAAAATTAAATAAAACTGAGTGTAAGTATGGTTGCCTACATTGCAATGCGTTGAGGTAATTATTATGGCATAGAATATAGACATTAACAATCATATGTTCTGAGTTAAAAAAAGACCCTGTATATGTAGAGAGGGTGTAGATGAACAAGACGGAACATGGGATTTCCAATGTAATTTTTTTTATATTGGAATATTATCTTCCCTGATCATAGAGGAAAGATCTCCTCCTAGTCAAATTAGTAAAAAAAATAAAAAATAAGGAATTTGAAAGAATTTTGTAAGGAGAAAGTAAAACATAAAAAAGACAGACAGATAGACACAAAGTCAGACAGTCACACAGACTTTTTTAACAAAAAATCGACGAAATGGATATTTCCACATACTTTCTCGTAGTTTGTACGATGAAAGTAAAAAATAAATATAACAGACTGGCAGACATAAAGCCAGACACACAGACACACATTTTTAACAAAAATTGTCGGAATCGACGGAAATGGATTTTGCCACAAAAAAAAGTTTCGATTTTTATTACGATCACAATAGTTTCCCGTAGTTAGTATGGAGAAACTAAAAAATAAATATGATAGACAGACAGATACAAAGGTAGACACACATTTTTTTACAAAAATTGCATATTTTCGCAAAAAAAATTTTACGATCACAATATTTTCCCTTAGTTTGTAAGGAGAAAGTAAAAATAAATATGACAGACAGACACAAAGGCAGATACACAGACACATTTTTTTCACAAAAATTGTTTCGCAATTGACGAAATGGATATTTCCGCAAAAAAAAATATTTGGAATTTTGTTATAATCACAATATTTTCCCTTAGTTTGTAAGGAGAAAATAAAAAATAAATATGACAGATATACAGACACAAAGGCGGACACACAGACACTTTCTTTTTCACAAAAATTGTCGGAATCAACGAAACAGCTGTTGGATTTTTTTTATGATCACAAAAGTTACCTGTAGTTTGTACGGAGAAAGTAAAAACTAAATATGACAGACAGAGAGACACAAAGGCAGACACACAAATTCAGAATCCAATAAATTGATATTTCCACAAAAAAAATATTTGGAATTTTTCACTATTGTGATCGTGATTTTTTTTTCAAATTTTTTTTTTACGGAAATATCCGTTTTTGGGTCCCTAGATGCCATTTTAACAATTTCTGGAAAAAAAAATTGTGTGTGTGTGTCTATGTGTGTGTCTGTGTGTGTGTCTGTGTGTGTGTCTGTGTCTGTGCGCGCTGTATCTCAAAAACTAATAGAGCAATTGATATGAAACTTTGAACATACATCTTATTTGATAGTCCGAAGAACTGAAAAGCTTTTGGTAAAATTTCGTACACCGGAAGTGGGTGTTTACCTTAACAGTTTTTTGTTTTTTTCCAATATTTTCTTAAATATGAAAAATATCACAAAAACATTTACACAAATATTAAAGACAACAAAGAAATGAACATCTTTTGTTTGAAAACATTTTTCATAAAATCATTGTTATTCGAGAAAAAAAATTTTTTTTTTCATTTTTGGTTTATAATTATGAAACGATAATAGTTACAGCAAATTTATGTTAACAATAATTGTAGTTTTTTAGTTTTTAGTTTTTGAGTAAACTGAGTTTTTGAATTTAAAGGATAATTTTGCCATGTTTTATAATTTTGACGTTTTAAACGTCAGTTTTACGCGAGTCTACAAAACGCTCGATTTACATTTAAAATATGATTTAAATAGAAAATAAACCATGAAAGTGTAAATATAAATGATGATACCATCGGAGAAAGTAACATGATGGCCAGATCACCATTTTTAACAAAAATTGCCGAAATCGACAAAATGGATATTTCCGCAAAAAAAAATGTTTGGATTTTTTTTTTACAATTAGAACACTTTCCCGTAGTTTGTATGGAGAAAGTAAAAATCAATATGACAGGCAGACAGACACAAAGTTATGGTTATGGTTATGGTTTTGACCACTAATTTTGAAAATATTCATTAAATTGTTTATAAAGTTGCGAATTTCTTCAGTGTGGCCAAATAAATGTAAAAACAATTGTGACCAACTTGAAATTTTTAAAATGTGCTCAAAATTGATTCTGCTTTATGATTTAAGAAAAATCTAACAAATCCCTTCACTAACTTTGGCAATAATCATGTGATAACCGATTGTTATACTGAAGTTGCCATTTTCTCCAGTGTACCCAAATAAATGTAAAAATAAATGATACAAACTTAAAATTTTCAAAATTTAGTAAAAATTGATTCTTCTTTATGATTTAAAAATAATCTCAAACACATCTTTACTAAATTTTATAATAATCATCCGAGAACTGACTTAATTGTAATACTCAGATTGCGCATTACTTCAGTGCTGCCAAAAAAATATTAAAACAATTGCTACCGACTTAAAATTTTCAAAATTTACTCGAAATGTATACCATTTTATGGCATAAAAAATATCTTCTACACACCCTGACTAAATTATAAAATAATGACCGGAGAGCTGGGATCATTGTTATTCTAAAATATTGGATTTCTCCAGTGCGGGCAATAATAATTTTATCACCTTTTTTTTCTATTTTAACATCAAATTCATAATCTGCGATTATACACATTTATGTCAAAATTGATCAAGATTTAGACTTTTGGCCAGCTTTTTCGAATTCTGAACCACTGTGCGACCCCTCGGTAGGCATTTCTTAAAAGTCAACGTAGTTGAAGCAAAATTATTGCAGCGGTTTGCGTTTATGTTTCTGAATTAAAAAAATCTTTAAAAACATTTTTTGTTTCTTTGTTACCTTCAGTATTTATTTAAATGTTTTCTAACATTTTTCATATTAAAAACCTGCTTTCGGTGTTCGAAATTTTAGAATAGAATATAATATATTTGTGTTAAAAATAAATAAACTGTTATAATAATGTATAGGTAAATATTTCTTCACTTGTCAGGTAACATAAATATCTAATAGGTTAAAAATTACTCTAAAATTAGAAAATTTCAAAAAAGACACATCTTAACACTAACACAGATACAACATATTAAAACGTTCGTCTTGATTAAAAATTGATATTTCAGCATTTAATTATGTCATTATGTGAATAATAGGTTTTGGTCATAAGAATTGCTTTGATTTTATGTAGCAACAATTTGCCTAATAACTGTTTATATTCACTTGGCAACTTATTAAAAAAAAAATATGGTAAGTTCTTCGGATGACTAATAAACTAATAAGGCTGATGTTCGAAGTTGCATGTTATTTCTCGTATTAGTTTTTGAGATACAGCGCGCACAGGCAGACACACATAGACCCATTTTTTTACGTGCGGAAAGGTATTGAGATCGTGAAAAAAATGTTTTAACGGAAATATCCGTTTTAAGATCCCTTGGGGCGATTTCAACGATTTCTGGAAAAAAATTGTATCTCTATCTCAAAAACTCATACAGCAATTAACATAAAACTGAAATAACTGAAAAGCTTTTGGTAAAATTTCGTACACCGGAAGTAAGTTTTTAATATGAAAAATATTATAAAACATTTAAATAAATACCTCGACCGCTTATTGTTTTTTTTTTCAATAAATTGATTATGAAAGATATTACAAAAACTTTTAAACAAATATTGAAGGCAAAAAAATGAACATCTTTAAAAATAATGTTTACGAAATCATTATTTTTCGAAAAAAAATTAATTTAAATTTTTGCTATTTTTGGTCTATAATTGTGAAATGATATCTGTTATACCAAACTGTATTAATAATAATTGTAGAGAGTGCCAAATTGAACGATCTATAAATAATACGTTTTTACTTACTCCGTTACGAAGTACGAGAAAGTATTTTTTTGCGGAAATATCCATTTCGTCGTAGAGAATGCCAAAATGAACAACTTCTAAAGAATAAGTTTTCTTCGAAATCTCGTTAGTTTTTGAGTAAACCGAGTTTTTGAATTTGAAGTATAATTTTTCCATGTTTCATAATTTTGACGTTTTAAACGTCAGTTTCATCCGAGTTTATGCAACGCTCGATGTACGTTTAAAATATGATTTCAATTAAAAATAAACAATGAAAACGTAAATATAAATGGCTATGATACCATTCGGAGAAAGTAATATGATGGCCACATCTCTATTTTTTTTAAATAGCATTAGAATTTTGAGTAAACTCACGGTAAGTTATTAGATTATCATAATTTGAAGTATAATTTGTCATTTTTAACTTCTTTATTTTGGCCTAAATTTTCGATTTATTTGTTGTAATTTTCGAATTTTTGGTCTGCATTTTTCATTTTTAAGCCCGAGTTTTCGATTTTCGGTCTAATTTTTTGCTTTTTGGCCTATAAGTTTATGTTTTATTTTATTTTCCAGGTATTTGAGGGATTTCTATACTATACCATTATTTTCAAACAGGATTAAATGAAGTAAATAAATAATATATTTTTTTTATATTTAGGCCCGAATTTTTAATTCCTGTATTTTCTACAAAAATTTTAATTTGAATTTTAAATTGTTTTGCTTGATTTAATTTTTTTAATTTTAATTTTTTGCTTCGAGTTAAAATTTGACATTTACTTAAAAAATGGTGATGTGGCCATTATGTTACTTTCTCCGATTTGATGGTATCATAGCCATTTATATTTACGTTTTCATGGTTTATTTTCAATTGAAATCATATTTTAAATGTAAATCGAGCAATTTGCAGGATCGGATGTTAGTCAAAATTATGAAAGATGAAAATGACAAATTAAATTTCAAATTTTAATTATCTTTAGCGTCAGTTTACTCAAAAACTAATGAGATTTCAAAAAAAAAATTAATTTTTTATAAGTTATTCATTTTGGTATTCTCTAGAATTGTTATTACTATAAATTTGACATAACTATTATCGTTTCATAATTATAAACCAATTTTTTTTTCTTTTCGAAAAACAATGATTTTATGAAAAATATTTTCAAACAAAAGATGTCCATTTCTTTGTTGTCTTCAATATTTGTTTAAATGTTTTTTTATATATATATATGATACTTTCGGTGTAAAAAATTTTACCAAAAGCTTCTTAATTCTTCGGATTGTCAAATAAAACGTATGTTCAAAGTTTCATATTAATTACTCTACTTTTTGAAATACATCGCACACACACAATTATTTTTTTTCGGAAGTCCCACAAAAATTTGTATTGACTAGTATTCTGTTCCCCAAAAATCCGTTTGTTGAAATCGCCTCTAGGAACCTCAAAACAGATATTTCTATGAAAAAAAAATGTTTGAAAAATTTTCACAATCACAATACTTTGACGTACTTCGTAACGGAGAAAGATAGAATATAGTCGTGAAGGAATTATTTTAACCTACTACTTAATCTTTACTTTCTCCGATACGGAGTACGAGAAAGTATTGTATTCGCGATTTTTTTTCAAAAAATTTTTACACGGAAATATCTGTTTTGGGGTCCCTAGATGCCATTTCAACTATTTCTGAAAAAATGGTGATGTGGCCATCATGTTACTTTCTCCGACTTGATGGTATCATGGCCATTTATATTTCGTGCATGTTTTATTTTCAATTGAAATCATATTTTAAATGTACATCGAGCGTTGCGTAAACTCGGTTGAAACTGACGTTTAAAACGTTAAGATTCTTAAAGATTGAAAAATTATACTTCAAATTCAAAAATTCGGTTTACTCAAAAATTAACGAGATATCGGAAAAAACGAAGAGATAAAATCTCAAACAAATTTAGTTTACTTCACAAGACGTCGCTCTTCCAAAATAATTTTGGTTTTTGAGTGTGCAGTAATTTTCAGTCGAGTTATGAATTTTTGAAAATGATTTTTTTAATGACACTCGAGAGCAAAAAAATACAAATTATTATCTCCACAAAAACGACGTCTTGTGAAGCATTTTTCAATGTCTGCCAGGGAATCCATTGTTAATATTTTGAAGGTGCCAGAAAAATAATCATAAATTTACATAGTGTAAATCAGATTTTTGCGCAGAACATTCGGCGATCGTGGGCGCTTTTACAACTCTATCTGTAGAATAAATAGACTATAGGTCTCTATATTTCTACAATTAAATATTTATAATTTTAATAACATTGCTCCGTAAAGTTAGTATTATAACAATTTTGCTATACAATTTCGCTAAAAAGGATTTGATAAAATTTTGTGCACCGTAAGTGAGAGTTTTTGATAATAAATGTTCTTTGTAGATGTAAAATGTAAATGTAAAAATTAAAGTGTGTAATTTTATATTTTCAATTAAGAATGTACATTTTACATTTCAAAATAAACAATTTACCAGGAATAAGATTCTTTTTAAAGCTCAGCAATTTTTAAAAATAATCAATGAATATGAAAAATATCTCTAAAAGCCCTAATGTAATTTAACCGGAAACAGTAACATGATGGGCACAATGATTTTTATGTTAATTCATAATATAAAACCACATTTTTAATAAAACAACCAAGCATTTAAAAGCCTAATGCCCGGTTGCACCGTAAGTTAAGGAATCCTTAAATTAAGGATTTCTTAAAAATGGCGGTTTGGTTTGCACCGTTATTTTAAGTAGCTAATTGGAAGTTAATGATTCCTTAACTTTAAGCCGTCGGGTGGTGGCGGCTTAAATTTTAAGTACGTGCTGAGAAACGCATGAAGTACACAACATTATAAAATAGGCAATTTCACACACGTTATTCAACGTAACCTCACGTTTTATAAAGAATTAAAAATGATTCTTTATTTTGACGACGATCGTGATATTCTAGAAATCATCGAGCTCGCAATTCCACGTATAATATATAACAGAAAAAATTACTACCATGATATGGATGACTTTAATTTTTAACGGAGGTTCCGGTTATCCAAGCAAACAACATTGCATAACTTTGAATTTAATTCAGACATGTAAATTCACATTGTTTACTCCTACACATAAAATAATTATATACATTTTTGCTAGGAACAACTCGTCGCCCATGTATCATACAACATACACGTGCTTGGAGTAAAAAATATTCATGCAATCGGTGTCTTTTCTATGCATGAAATGAACTAAATCGTTTCCCAGAAAATTCCCCCACCTCTCCACCAAAGATATTCAGGAAATATTAAATTTCCCTAGATTTCATGCATAATCTATGACCGTTACTCCCTTTGTCATTCCTTAGTTAAGGAACGCTGCAAGAGTCACGGTCCAAGCGAACCAGCACTTAGCACTTCCTTAACTTTTCCTTAACTTAGCGTTCCTTTATCTTATGGGTCCCTTAACTTAAAACGGTGCAACCGGGCCTAAGATGTTCAAAACGTAGAGAGCAAATAATAAATATATGTTAGGATTCGTTGCTTTCCACACACTGGTAGGTTATGCAATATTTGTCGCAACCCAAGCTCACACACGGTATGTTCCGTATATTTGTGGCACCCTCGATATACACTTCACGTTTCCCTATATTTGTGGCACGGGTGCCACAATTATTTTTTGCAATAACTTTATTTTTTTTTATTTTTAGACCTAGATTTTTTTTTATTTTAGATCTTTGGCAAATATTTTCAATTTAATTGCTCCATTTTTTTTTATTTTTGGGCCTAAATATTCTTTATTTTGGTCGAAAATTTAGGCCCAGCTTTCGATTTTTGGTTTGAATTTTCGATTTTTTGGCCTATATCTCAAATTTTGCATCCTGAATTATTCATTTTCACTCACAATTTTTTTTATTTTTATTATTATTTTTTGCAACCTCTATGTTTTACATTCAGTCCTAAATTTTTGGATTTTTTGGCCTGTATTTTCTGCAAAGCTCTGGGGAATCTGAATCAAGTAAAAAAAACCTAAAACACTATTGCTTTGTTTGTATAACATTTGAAAATTTATTATTTCTGTGACTAAAGTTTCGGGAACGTCAACGTGCCATTATCAAACTTACACTGTAACTTACATTGTAAGTTTAATAATGGCATGTTGACGTTGTCGAAATTATAGTCACGGAAATATTTTAATGTTTTTTTTTTATTATATAAAATGTATAACGAAGTAGAAGCCTACAGTATAACATAAAAAAAAAACTTCAAAACTCACAGTTTGGGGGCCAACCGTCGACTTGCCCGCCGGAATATCAAATCGTACTAACTCTTTCGTTTTAGGGGCGCTATCTCCAATTTTTGCGGCGCTTGGTGGCGCTAGCTAAGGCCGTCCGTTTTTTTTTTTTCAAAAAAGGTGGACTAAATTGACGGAGCCTTTAAAAACTTATTTTTTGTGAGTTCAATTCAATGCAACTTTAATTACCCGATTTTTTAAGCAAGAATATTTTTTGTTTTGAAAACGAAAATAATTTTTGTATAAGAACGCTAAAATGGAAAACGAAAAGTTTCGTGTCCGTTCCGATCAGAAACGAACGAAATATTTTTTAAATTCAATAAAACGAAATGTAGCCTGAATATATGAATATTCAACCTGTTCGTTACTCTCCAAGCAAAATTAAGTCTTACTAAGACTATAAACAAATAACTCATTGAAACAACTACTTCCCTGGCTAATATTTTTTCGACTTCAGTCCCTGTTTCTTAGAAAGAAGCAGAAGCACTAATTACCCGACATTTACATTGTAATATTTTGAAAAATTATTGGTTGTTAAAATACGCAATAAGCGATTAGCAATAAAAAGTTAATATTGCTTAATTCGGGGCGAGGATCAACAATAAAACTAAAAAAAAAACTAATGCACATGAGGAATAAAAGAATTTAAAATTACATTCATCCGATTAACGCTTAATGGCGCCCATGTTGCTTGCACCGTACAACAATTATTTACTTATATATACTTTTTTTACAGAGACCCAGAAATGATCAGCATCACTTCCGCACCAGAGGCCCCACCACCAAGGATCCGCATCTTGGACAGCCGCTCCCGGGAAGTCGAAACCGTCCGCATTGGAGACAAACTCACCTTCAGAATCGAAATCCCAGAAGACAGTAAGTCAAATCATAATCATTATAGGCAACTACATTACCCGCAAAAAAAAAACCTTTATTTGTAACGTTACATCAGCAACATGAACTACAATACACCTCCAGCTAGCTACACCTTGCTGCCTTGCATTGCGCCAACAGCTTACAACATCCCTATCCCTTCATATAGGATTGACATTTGGTAAGGAAGAAGTATCTGTTCTTCCTTACCAAATGTCAATCCTTCACACACAATCATACATCTTCCCCTTTTCCATAAAAGCCACACTTGGTATACCCATTACCCATCTACCCTTCTCTTTATTTTACACCCGAATCGAGCTAGTAACTGTAGTGTCTGTGAAGTTGGCGTATCATTTGTTGGAAACTCATCGGAACTATTGAAAACACCTTTATAACTATAGATAAAATTCTTTTCAGCTGGCAAAACTGTCAAGAGGTGACCAGTATTTCATAAGTATTTGAACGCAGAGACTTTCGGGAGAAATCAATTATTTAAAAAATTAACAAATAATGATACCATCAGGAGTACTGTACCTTGGAACTATTTAAATTACATTTACTATAGAAAATATGCATTTCAGCTTTTAGAATTATCATGTATCGACCAGCGTCTCATATGTATTCTCGCGAAAATTAATTAAAAAATTCAAATAAATGTGTTTTGTCAAAATTATTCTTGTAAAACGATAAATTAAGAACTATCACGGAATATCTTCCAGGAGAAAGTGGGACGCAGCGTGAACCTGGCGTCTCACTTTGACCCAAGTCACAACGGACAGAACTATTAATTTAATTTATAGAAAACTGTAAAACTATTTTAAAACATTTTCAAACTTTACCTCTTGGATTTTGTCTGCTGACTACTTTACAATTGCCCCACTTCACTGTTTCGAGAAAATGATCCAAACTACACCAATCCTCCACCAACATTTAATTTACATTACAAATTAAATATTCTTTTTTAGCACCATACGGCATCTTTGCACGAAGTTGCGTCGCAATGGCAAAGGATTCCAAAAGCACATTCCAAATTATCGACGATGAAGGATGTCCAGTCGATCCATCAATCTTCCCAGCATTCATTCCCGATGGAAATGCGTTGCAGTCAATCTATGAAGCGTTCAGATTCACTGAATCTTATGGTGTGATATTCCAATGCAATGTGAAATATTGCTTGGGCCCATGTGATCCTGTAAGTATATACATATATAATTGATATACAAAGTTAATAACAGTAGCATAAATTCAAACTCGCCCTAAATAACTTCTATTTTGCAGCCAACAATAGGAAACTCACAGTTGTATTACTTATTTATTCTTTCTGCGTCTAAGATTTTAATATTTGCAGGTGTTACGTCGGTAATATTAGTTAAAACTAGTTTTTCAAGCTTAAGTTAATGTATATGAAATTGTGTTCTTTATGTGATATAGTGAAATATAAAATAAAGAAAAGTAACTGGTGACGAACGACGGTTCCGCTGCGCTGCGCCGTCGTCTGTGGGTAGGCTATTAAAATAAAATAAAGTAATTGGTGACGGACGACGGTTCCGCTGCGCTGCGCCGTCATCTGTGCGTAGGCCATTAGAATAAAATAAAGTCATTGTAAAATCGTATCTCGTTAAGGGAGCAACAAATAAAAAAAATGGTGATGTGGCCATCATGTTACTTTCTCCGACTTTATATTTACGTTTTCATGGGTTTATTTTCAATTGAAATCATATTTTAAATGTACATCGAGCGTTGCGTAAACTCGGATGAAACTGACGTTTAAAACGTCAAAATCATGAAAGATGGAAAAATTATACTTCAAATTCAAAAACTAGGTTTACTCGAAAACTAACGAGATTTCGAAAAAAACTTATTCTTTAGAAGTTGTTCATTTTGGCATTCTCTACAATTATTATTTACATAAAATTGCTGTAACTATTATCGTTTCATAATTATAAACCAAAAATTAAAAAAATTAAATAAATGTTTTTCTCGAATAGCAATGATTTTATGAAAAATATTTTCAAGCAAAAGCTATTCATTTCTTTATTGTCTTCGATGTTTGTTTAAATATTTTTGTGATATTTTTTATATTAAGGAAAATATTGGCAAAAAACAAAAAACAGTTAAGGTAAACACCAACTTCCGGTGTACGAAACTTTACCAAAAGTTTTTCAGTTCTTCGGATTATGAAATAAGACGTATGTTCAAAGTTTCATATCAATTGCTCTATTGGTTTTTGAGATACAGCGCACACAGACAGCCACACACACACACACACACACACAGACACACACACACACACACACACACACACACACAGACACAGACACACACACACACACAGACACACACGCACACACAGCACACACACAGACACACACACAGACACAAAAAAAATGTTTCCAGAAATTGTTGAAATGGCATCTAGGGACCCCAAAACGGATATTTCCGTAAAAAAAAATTTTGAAAAAAAAATCACGATCACAATACTTTCTCGTACTTCGTAACGGAGAAAGTAAAAATGTTCCAACATAAATATTGTAGGGGAAAACTTTGTGAATATACTGGGGCTTTGACAGACTCTCCAAAGTTAAAACTGAAGGCATGAAGACTCCCGAAAAATAATCTTGACGGGGGCCATCAGAGATGAAATACTTGTCACGTGGTGCCCCTTCTGGTGAAAGGTATCTTTGCTGAAAATTTCAGCCGAATCCATGTCATACGATTTTCACTCAAATTTCCGATGGTTTACTCATGAAAAATGAAAAATATGGTGCCCTGATGCATAAAAAAATTAATCACTCGCGAACGATTATAACAATCGAAAAAATTTAAAGAATAAATGTTATAGAGCTGTCTCTCACGAAGAGAATAAAAAAGGTTTAAATCATCCAGGATGTACTAGGAAGCCTATGCGATTTTTTTCCTCTAATTTTTAAGAAGGCCCTCAAGACCACAAGGAGGATCATTGGGACGATCACATTTGCTCAATCCGTACCCCGTCATAGCTGCCACATTGCCTAAACAGCACATCTTCATCGGCAGGGCAGAAGGGAGTGCAAGACAATAAAACATGCTCCTTAATCGTTTTAGACAATTTGAAATTGGGGAAAATCAGTATTTTAAAAAGTATGCACTTTATGTAAAAATTTTGTATATGTTTTCGATTTGGTTTCAATAGCTATTACAAAATCTGACGTTTGAGTTGAATTCAACTGTTCCCTTCTGCACCCCCGCTGAGGAATTTTGGGAATGTCGAGTTAAAAAATAACGGATCACCGTAAATCGTAGAGAAGACGGTCCTGCATATGCCAGTTTTCATTTTACATGTACAGTACAACTACTTGTACCGTTTTTTTTTGCCCACGGTGTATAAATTTCGATGTTTTCCGTTACTTGTTAATAAACGTCCAAAAAATCTTAAGGGTTATGTATTATTCATTTTTCTGATTTGGCAATATAATCGTACGCCTTCATGGAATCTGTTTTTACAGTCTTTTCTAAATTGCGAAGACGTAAATTGGTTAAAAATGATGGGTATTTTTTTAATCGCAATCGATGTCTCCTTTTTAATTTAAACAACACGATAATTTTGCTGTTAAACCAAGCTGGATAACTATGGTTGGCCGTTTTATACTTAGGAACATATTTATCCAGCATGCCATGAAATGTTTTTAGAAATATACCATGTGATATTTCACACGGTATATTTCCGTTCAAAAATAGTGGAAACCTAATTTATAAGCACTAGGAATATATTAATATAAATTATGAAAAAGGGAATTTGCTTTACACTGTAGCAATCACGACTGGCGTACTGCTGCAATTGGGATTAGCAAACCTAACAAAATTGCCAGCTTTACTAATCCTAAATATTTTCTAAAAATCAAGTCAAAAGCGTAGCTCTACTAATAAGAGCAAAATGTCGAAACGTAACCATTTAATTATTATATGTACTTCAATTAAGGCTGATTAAACCATTGTTTAAATTAGCAAACGTTTTATTGAATTCCTTGTTTTCATTGCAGGCTGTTTGCGAATGGGGACGTGAATCAGTGGAATCCTGGGGCAGGAGGAAGAGGTCCATCAGCAATGTGTCTGATGAAGAAAAAGAAGAAGATATGACCCTCAGCCAAGAAATCTTAGTTTTAGATTTCGGCGATGACAAACATTCTGAATACCTCAAGAGTGACCTTTCCAGCGCCGACTTCAGTAGAGGTATGTGATCTGCATTCAATAGTAAAATTGGTTTATTTATATAAATTTAAGTTCAAAATCTACAAAAATAAGTCTTACCCAATGAAATAAACGGGTGTGAAGTTAATGAAGCAATAGATTTTAAAATTCATTTTTTGCCATAAAAATGTGCATTTTCGAAAAATCTTCTATAAGCAGGATGGGGTTAGTACTAAAGAATACACATGAACCTCCCCCACCCCAAAATTTCAACCCCCTACAATTTTTCACACTATATAAAAAAAAATCTAATTCTTCGCTAACTTTGATGACCGATAAGATAATGCTGAAAACATGTAATTATTCTACATACTACCTACTAATACAAAAAATAAAAAAAACGTTCCGGCCCCTAGATCACTTAAAAAAAAATTAAAAACTTGTCCGCCCCATGCACCGTGAAGAGGTGCGCGGGCACACTTACTAACGTTTTTTACGATGTTCGATGTCCGTCTCGAAAAAGTAAAAAAATCAAAAACAATTTAAATATACAGACCTAACAAATGGAGAAATAAAAAAAACGTGCCGGCCCCTTAATCACTTTGAAAAAAAATAAACAATCCGAGACACTCTCCGAAAATGTATGCGCCGTCACATTAACTAAAGTTTTTTTCAAAGTTCGGTGACCGCCATAAAAAAGATAAAATTTATAAACAATCTAGACATACAGGCCTAACAAATGGAGAAATAAAAAGAACGTGCCGGCCCCTTGATCACTTTGAAAAAGAAAAAATAATCCGACACACTCTCCGAAAATGTATGCGCCGTCACATTAACTGAAGTTTTTTTCAAAGTTCGGTGACAGCCATAAAAAAGTTAAAAATTTAAAAACAGTCTAGACATACAGACCTAACAAATGGAGAAATAAAAAAAACGTGCCGGCCCCTTGATCACTTTGAAAAAAAAAATAAACAATCCGACACACTCTCCGAAAATGTATGCGCCGTCACATTAACTGAAGTTTTTTTCAAAGTTCGGTGACCGCTATAAAAAAGTTAAAAATTATAAACTATCTAGATATACAGGCCTAACAAATGGAGAAATAAAAAAAAAAGTGCCGGCCCCTTGATCACTTTGAAAAAAAATAAACAATCCGACACACTCCGAAAATGTATGCGCCGTCACATTAACTGAAGTTTTTTTCAATGTTCGGTGACCGCCATAAAAAAGTAAAAAATTATAAACAATCTAGACATACAGGCCTAACAAATGGAGAAATAAAAGAAACGAGCCGGCCCCTTGATCACTTTGAAAAAAAATAAACAATCCGACACACTCTCCGAAAATGTATGCGCCGTCACATTAACTAAAGTTTTTTTCAAAGTTCGGTGACCGCCATAAAAAAGTTAAAATTTATAAACAATCTAGACATACAGGCCTAACAAATGGAGAAATAAAAAAAACATGCCGGCCCCTTGATCACTTTGAAAAAAAATAAACAATCCGACACACTCGCCGAAAATGTATGCGCCGTCACATTAACTGAAGTTTTTTTCATAATTCGGTGACCGCCATAAAAAAGATAAAATTTATAAACAATCTAGACATACAGGCCTAACAAATGGAGAAATAAAAAAAGCGTGCCGGCCCCTTGATCACTTTGAAAAAAAATAAACAATCCGACACACTCTCCGAAAATGTATGCGCCGTCACATTAACTGAAGTTTTTTTCATAATTCGGTGACCGCCATAAAAAAGATAAAATTTATAAACAATCTAGACATACAGGCCTAACAAATGGAGAAATAAAAAGAATGTGCCGGCCCCTTGATCACTTTGAAAAAAAATAAACAATCCGACACACTCTCCGAAAATGTATGCGCCGTCACATTAACTGAAGTTTTTTTCAAAGTTCGGTGACCGCCATAAAAATGTTAAAAATTTAAAAACAGTATAGACATACAGACCTAACAAATGGAGAAATAAAAAAAACATGCCGGCCCCTTGATCACTTTGAAAAAAAATAAACAATCCGACACACTCCGAAAATGTATGCGCCGTTACATTAACTGAAGTTTTTTTTCAAAGTTCGGTGACCGCCATAAAAAAGTTAAAAAATTTTAAACAATCTAGACATACAGGCCTAACAAATGGAGAAATAAAAATAACTTGCCGGCCCCTTGTTCACTTTGAAAAAAAATAAACAATCCGATACACTCTCCAAAAATGTATGCGCCGTCACATTAACTGAAGTTTTTTTCAAAGTTCGGTGACCGCCATAAAAAAGATAAAATTTATAAACAATCTAGACATACAGGCCTAACAAATGGAGAAATAAAAAAAAACGTGCCGGCCCCTTGATTACTTTAAAAAAAATAACAATCCGACACACTCTCCGAAAATGTATGCGCCGTCACATTAACTGAAGTTTTTTTCAAAGTTCGATGACCGCCATAAAAAAGATAAAATGAACTTTGAAAAAAACTTCAGTTAATGTGACGGCGCATACATTTTCGGAGAATGTGTCGGATTGTTTATTTTTTTTCAAAGTGATCAAGGGGCCGGCATGTTTTTCTTATTTCTCCATTTGTTAGGTCTGTATGTCTAGATTGTTTATAAATTTTTAACTTTTTTATGGCGGTCATCGAACTTTGAAAAAAACTTCAGTTAATGTGACGGCGCATACATTTCCGGAGAGTGTATCGGATTGTTTATTTTTTTTTCAAAGTGATCAAGGGGCCGGCACGTTTTTTTTATTTTTTGTATTAGTAGGTCTAAGTATGTAGAATAATTACATGTTTTCCGCAATTTCTTATCGGTCATTTATATATTGTGAAAAATTGTAGGGGGTTGAAATTTTGGGGTGGGGGAGGTTCATGTGTATTCTTTAGTAGTAACCCCACCCTTATAGAAGGTTTTTGGAAAATGCACATTTTTGTGGCAAAAAATGAATTTTAACATCTATTGCTGAAATCTATTGCTAACTTCACACCCGTATGAAATAAATCACTATTTAAGATTTATTTTTTTAATTTCGTTTGCTGATATTTCATTTACTCGTCAATGACCGTACTGTTTTGATTATATCAACGTAACATCATTATTGTTATAAATTTCGTTTTTTGACCCTTTAATTGTCGGTGGATAACTCCACCCAATTAGGGAAATTAGTGCAACATTTTAGACAGTAGATGTCGCCTTAATGTTGTTTCTATCCCAATGTTTCGTAGCTTTAAATTATATATTAAATTCATCTGCATCAAGTTAAGAATTTCCACTTTTGATTCAACTAATCTAATAAAATGCTTAAATTACTTACAGACAAAACAGTGACCATAATCGAACCCTGCCCATCGAAAACCTCAGTATTGGCCTTGGGAGTAACGTGCGCCCTCTTAGTCCTCCTCTACATCAGCACAGTGTTCTGCTACTACATGAAAAAGTGGTTAAATCCCAGTAAACACATCGCCTGAAAATAATTACGAAAACAACTAATGGACAATGATTCGGTGCTTAACTAATATTTAACCATAGAATCCAGTATTTATACTAATTATATAGAGTTCTGATCGACATAGAGAATCAGATCGTGCTTTGATCTTTCTATTGAGTTAACGTGAGCAGGTGACAAACGGAAAAGACTGTGACACCGATAACTCGATAAGAGACGTCAAATCGTGAGGGGCCCAATAATCCCACAGAACGACTCATCATAGCAGCAATACTTAGCTCTTAAGTAACTTAATTTTCGGGTTGGTGGCGGTTCCCTGGTGACGGTGCGCTTTGCCTACAAAATCACAATTTTTTACCGTCACAAATCCAATGTGACGCAATTGATCTCCGAAATGTGAGTAAAACCCTTAAATGTTTGTATTTAGGCGTTTTACGAGTTTCAGGTATTATTTGTGACGGTAAGAATAAACGATCGCCTTTTTGGTAGTTTATTTATCTATTATTTTTAATGATTATTATTTATGTACATATCAAATCAAGTATTTATATTATTTTATATAACGCCTTATTAATGTATTTTTAATAAAAAAAGAAACTATATATCGTTGTTTTTTATTATTTAACGTAACCTACTCTATCAAAATAAATGATTTAATAAAACGTTACTAGTGTTTGATTATGGAAATGAATTATTATGATTATTGATTGTTTTATTAGTAAAAAAAGGCCCTCCCTAGTCGAGAAATTTAAACATTCAAAGTCTGAACTGTCTTCTTATTCATCAGAATTAATTAATTAAACCTTGGCTATTCATTAAAAGATTAAAAATCATTTCACAGCTGATAATTTTAGAGATCACGTTCACAGACTAATGAACTCCGATAAGTTCACATGTGAAAAATACAATACAGTCGACACCAAATTCTAACCGACCCAAAAACCTGGCTTAAAGGCAGCGACGTCGAACGATTTCTTTTTCACAAGAGAGGCACCAAAACGGACAATGATTGGCATTCCTCCCTCATTTACAACATCTGGAATTGCAAAAAGTAGTGTATTGTGACTAAGAATACTATTTTTAAACGTGCAATGCCTCAAAAATTAAATCAATGAATGAATTGACGTATTTTTAATTGATGATAATTAATAATTTAAATTTATTATGTCTGAGTGGATACAAATCATATTTACCTAAATAATAGGGGGTACCGGGGCATTATGAGCCAGGAGAATCGTGAGCCAGCGACATCTCTTTTTTCCTAGTGAATCAGTCATCGACTTGCCTCATTATAACCTAAAATTTGCACAGTGAGTGAACGTCTGCACCCGCATTGTTACTTTGCGGTGTTAATAAATTAAAATCTGTTGATATCGATGTATCATTTTTACTCCGTGTGACGTCCATTATTGCGACACTATTCTACGAATTCAAGCAGGTAACTATGTTTATAATATTCGTCTGACTTCAGCCTTTCGAAATGAAAAAGAAATTTTGTATGCAGTTACCATTTTTTAATTTATTTTTGGCCATTTTGTAAAAACAAGGGTTCGGGGAATTGTGAGCCACTTTTTTCAGGGAATTGTGAGCCACTCGGTTTTTGACATTTACCGAGATAACTTTACGTGTTTGATGTTCTTTTTGATTGTTAATGTAAAATTGAGGCACAACAATAATTGTAAATTTGTTCATTTCTTTGTTTACACCATCTGAGATTGAGGTTAGAGTTTGACAGAATCGATAATTTCGGCAGTTTTTTACAAAATTGGCGACTTCACATAGATACCGATTTTTGATCTAATTAAATTGTTCCAGTCAGGATGCCGCGTTATTATGCCAAAAATGACGAATCGCTCGATTTCGACAATATTTTTGTAGCAATCAAGCAGGTGAAAATTCAGAAAGCATCGGTCCGGCAAGTATCCACCGCCCATAAAATGTCAAGGGCAACTGTGGGTCGGTACATCGCGAAATTTGCTAACATCGACGTTGCTACGGCAAAAGAGGATTTTATGAGAAATTTGCTCATTGAATCTTCAAAACCCGGCGCAAAAACCATGAGTTTTTTTTTTCATTTGCAGAAAACTTTACTTTGATATTTTATATATCGATCACAAAAAAAATCACATATTTTCAGATCTTGAGACCAAAGCAAGAATATGCGCTGATGAAATACATCCTCAAAGCCAGCGATATCTACTACGGATTGAGTATAAAGGAGCTGCGAAAACTTGCATACGAATATGCCAAAACGATTGGTATTTCATATCCGTCCGTGGGACGCTAATCGTGAGGCGAGTAGCGACTGGCAACTGGAATTTATGAAGCGCCACCCGAGTTTGTCTTTGCGCACACCGGAGAAAGTAAGCCTGCAACGTGCCAAGGCTTTCAACAAAGAGAACGTCGAGGCTTTCTTCTAAAATTTGTCTGTGCTCAATGAGAATCACTTTGAACCGCAGCGCATCTTCAATTTTGATGAAACTGGATTGCCAACCGTACCGACAAAAGCTACCAAGATCATTTCCTATAAAGGCAAAAAACGAGTGGGAACATCAACGTCACAAGAGCGAGGCATAAATGTCACTATGGCATTATCCGTCAGCGCTACCGGTCAATCGATTCCTCCATTTTACCTGTTTCCAAGACAAAAAATTAAGGAAGTGTTCATGACCCATGCTTCACACGGTGCAGTCGGCATTGCCAACGGTTCGGAGTAGATGACATCGGAAGAGTTTGCCAAATACATGAAACATTTCATCAAACACACTGGCACGAATGCAGAATCACCAAGCCTTTTACTGCTTGACAACCACACATCGCATTTGTCGATCGAACCTCTTGATTTGACCCTTAAACATGGGATAACAATGTTGTCATGTCCTCCACATTGTACGCACCGAATGCAGCCACTTGATATCACTGTGTTCGGCCCGTTTAAAACCGCATACGCTATCGAACATGGAAGAAACACAACATCGGTGTGACTTTTGACTTGCATCACGTTCCACTCATTGCCTCGATGTTGCCGTTACTCCAAAAAATATCAAAGCTGGATTTAAGGCAGATGGAATTTATCCATTCGATCCACATGCTATGGTGGATTTTGTTGCTTCGCAACTAACTGGAGAGAGGATGGGTGAAGACGATAACGATGCCGACGGGACGACCCATCCTGGCCGAAAATTTAAAATTCCCGCAAATTTTGTACATCCCTACCATACCTACCCTTGAAACGGCGATGATTTCCGATGCTTCAATTGGAGGCAAGTGCGGCACGCTCATGGTGCAAAGATTACATGGTGTGCCTATAACTCCCGCACCACGCCCCTTTTGAATATTTTTGATGCTGCAATTACCAACCATGAAAAATGAAACTATAAAAATCAACACCAACGAAAATAAATTGCAAAACACGTTAAAATTCGATTTCGACATAAAAACACGATAAAACATTTAGTTTATTACACAATGATGTATTAAATTATCACGAGCATTAAAGTTTTTTTTTATTTAAAGCAATTAGGTTGGTAAGAAAATTAATAAATGTGGTTTTAGATGTTTAATTTGCTATTTGCACACTAAACAATACGAAAAAATATGATAAAATGTAAATAATGTACGTGCGACAGACATTTAAATTAGTTATATCAACTTTTTTTAGCTTAGCAGTAGTTTTACAAGGTTGCATCACTGAGCATTGGTCAAATGAGAGAGGGGAAGATTTTAGAGAGAGAACGCGGCCGTCTAGGCACACCATGTAATCTTTGTACCATGGGCACGCTGCAGTGTGGGCTCATGAAATCTCGCTAAGCGGGTCTAAAATAATGGCGGATTCATGTTCGCAACAAAAATAAAAAAATAGAAATAGGATAAAACAAACCAAATCCAAAAGTTTACCGATTTTATATTTTTGCAATAATTACTTGTGGTTAAAACAACTGTGCGGTCCAGGCGAGGGGGGGTAATTAAACTAACCTTAACCTAAGCATAAGCACTTTATATTTTTCCAATAATTACTTGTGGTTAAAACATGTTCGATTTTTAAATTCACTGTAAATATGAATTACTCCTAGTTAATCATGTTTTTTTTTTAATTGCAAAATGAGAAGCTATATCAAGCTTTGTTTTATAAAAAAATATAAATATCTGAAACACATTACTTAAAAACATTATAATCTTAGAAATTAAAAGAATTCTGCTGACGACTCGACGGCGACTCCAGTTATCTTCTGACAATCACTGACGTGCTCGCCACGACGTTCGTACATCATCTAAACCTCGAGACAGTGGCGTAGCGAGCTTAACTCGCGCCCGGGGCATAATACCTTTTTAGCGCCCCCCCCCCCCCCCCCCATTGAAAAACCATAGTGTTCCTTTTTTTCCTTTTTATTTACGAATTAACATTTATTATATTACACTGACGCTAAATTTAAAATATATTTTCCAGAAATCAATTATAATAAAAATTAAAATTATCCAGCAATTTTTTGTTTTGCGAACTATTTGGCGCCCCTTTGTGAGTAGCGCCCGGGGCATGATTCCCCCTCGCTACGCCACTGCCTCGAGACAACTATAAATGGTGGGAGAAGAAGCCCGTACTCGTCGGCTTCATCTCATCATTCGAGATCCAGCACATAGATAAACTTAAATAGATAGGCGACTCTATGTACACAACATTGACGCCATATTAGTTTCGCCCCATATCCATGGGTAAGTTGTGGCGCTCTATACGCGGGGCAAGCGGGAGGCGGGTTATCGAATGAATTTTCGATTTTTCGGTAGTTCATTAAAATAATATGTAGGAGTAATAAGAAGTCATTGATTAAAATAATATATTTATTAACATATATCTATATATACACATGTCAATTAATAACACAATGAATAATGATTGAGTTGAATCAACATGAAATTGAAATAAACAATTTCAAGTTTTGTAATAGTTTTTGAGATACAGCTAAGACCCTAAAAATTGAACATATGCGGTGAAATATCGAATTCCAAAATAATGTAGAAAATATATACTTCTCGCTATTTTACACGGAGAAAATAAACAATTGTTATAAGAGAGAACGTCTAAATGGATGCTTCGTACAGAGAAAGTAGCAATTCAGTTGACACCGAAAAAGTTCACATAAAATCACAACACAGATATTCAACAATCACTTTAAATAATACGTTATTATGTACTTGCAAATTTTGCAATAATGATGAGGCATGATGAGCGGAATGGTTTTATGCGTGTTTCTAATCTAACACTGAAAGGAAACGAACTCTTGAATACTTACGATTTTGTTTATTTACACAAGCTCGCCGTATCTTATTACGGGTGTTAATTCAGACAGACCAAATTTTTCGGATTCAATTAGCAGGTTGTAGCATCTAGCGTCAAATTGTGTAACTATTTTCCGCCCGTAATATTTAAATTAAGATACTTGCGCCATCCGATGAATATGGGGCGAAAGTTTTAAAGCGAACAATTTAATTCGTATGGAGTGCGCAGGGCATGATCCAGCAGTCGAGCCGTCCAGACGATTCAGCAGCATCCAGCTCAGATCCGCTTCGCGACATAGCGAACATAGGAGCGAGTGTTTTTAAATTATCGGTAGTAATATACCTAGATCGAGGTTAATTATCAAAAAATCGTTTTTTGAGTACCTTGTTTCCTAGTAAGCTAACGCTCTCGGTTAATAACCAGTTGACAACAAATGTTATGTCGAGATGAATTACTAAAAGGTAACACGTACGAAAAAAATGTTTTTTGATAATTCATCCAAGTTAGCAGTATATTTGGATAGATAATTTACCAAATGAAATAATCATAAGGAACAGGAAAAGTTATGGTTTATTACAAGTTGAATAGTTTGATTTGCTACAATAGTAATTGTAAAAATTAATACTTAATGTCAGTGCCATAATGTCATGAACATCATGTTTTTATAATTTTAAAAGCTACTCACCTAATTACCGTTTTTCTGTTACCGATTATGACAATGCAAAACATTGTTGTAATGTCAAGCTACCCCATTAATTATCGATTTTCTGTTATCGCATCTATTATTATGTGGTAAATTATCGAGTAAAGTAGAAACAAATAACGTAACGTATGTTGTAATACGGTTTATTTTATCCTATTTCCATTTTGTTAATTTAAAGAAAATGTTTAATGAAAACCGTCAGAAAGCGAAATATTGTTTGTATGCCAATAACTCCTTAGCAACGAGTTGCGTTAAGATGCATTTAATAAAACTAGTGTTGTTAAGAATTTCTAACAATAGTGTTGTTAAAGTTATCTTAAAGTAACTCGTTGCTAAACAGTCATTGGCATGTTAACATTATAGGATAAAATAAATTACTTAAACGCACCGTTCTGTTTTCAATTTACAAGTTATTGTATGTTATAGCATAAGGGGTGTAAGTTAATAACTGAATTAGTTTTTAAATTAACATTTCAACTTCATTTATTTTTGTTATAATTATAATAAATGGTTAATATTATATATTAATTAATGTTATTATTTCCAAATACATATGTTCGCATGATTCACCCCCCAAGTTTTCTACCTGTTTTCGACCGTCCCTTTAAATTTTGAAAGGAATTCGTTCGAATGAATGCGTTGCATCTCAATATCCGGTCCAAACAAACATTCATGAAATAAACTTAATTCATATTTATTTCATATTACACGTATTTTCAAGTTTTAAATGGCAATTATTAACACATAAAAGCATTAACACATGTAAAGTGAAATGAGAACGAATAAAATAAACCATGAAATGAACATTAGAGACATAATTGGGGCTTATTTGAAAGTGCAATATACACAAAATATCCATTTATATGAATTTTATTAACGTAATTTCATTTAAAAAAGTCACTGAAATAAGGAAGAAGTGTAAATCTGGAATGAGCAAATATTATTTCTTTCGATTAAATGTTGTTGCAAATAGAATAATTTATTAATTATATAACTATATCAAAATCTTTGTTTTAATTAATTCTATAGACTATTTTTCTGACTTTATGGTTTCAACAAATCGCATTGCTATATTTTTTTAATTATGAACCAGATCAAAAAATAATTTAAATAAAAGTTGTGTAACCCTTAATCGGTCGTTAATTGTGGGACCCTACATTGGCGTGGAATTTATAGGTATGTATTTATGTGACGATTTAAGTCAATACATTTAAATCATGATCTAAGGCAACTGGTTTTTCTAAATAATCATCAAGTTTCTATCAACAAATAAAACATTGTTTTTTTTAGTTTAATGTCCTAAGTACATAGAAACGATATTCTTAAAAATACTTGATTATAAAATTTACACAGAAATATTGATTTTGCTGCTATTTCTGTGGCTCAGCGATTAAAAATACTTCAACAATGAATCAAATACTCGATAGAGGTACACATATTGTGGTTGTTGTCTTATTACAATTACATGCATTCTTGCCTTAATCAAATTACATTATATATTAAATTTATAACCAAATTGACCTATGTATGCCCCTTTAAATACAGCATCTACCATATACAATATAAAATACAACAAATACAATAAAACGAAATATAACATGAATATATTAATATTCAACCTGTTCGTAACTCTGCAAAATTAAGTCTTATTAGGACTACTAACAAATAACGTATTGAAACAACTACTTTCCTGGCTAGTGCCACGCCGGATATTGAATGATACAAAAGAAATTTGCATGTTATTACTAGTACTACTAGTGAAATAACATTGGTTTAAGATCGTTTATTTCTACCCACAGGACTAACTTGAAAATTAAACTGAATTGAATTTGAAAACTTTAAACTATAAAACTGAACCCTAAAATATGAAAATTAAGTAAAAGGCCATCTGCAGACGCGTTTCGAGATTTATCTCTCATCAGTGCAGCTTCGCATTAAAATTGAATGTTAAATAATAAAATACACTTACGTGAAGGTGATCAAATTCAATTCAGTTAAATTTTCAAGTTAGTCCTGTGGGTAGAAATAAACGATCTTAAACCAATAAAATACAACACTAGCTTTTAACTATTATTTAACATTATACTTCATTTTTACTCAATGTATACATATTAAACAATACCACCCCTTTTGTAGTTTTTCCCCTGATGATGAAGACATAAAGGTCTTCGAAACTAGTTTGGAGAAATAAAATTTTACAATACTGGAGAGTATAATTTCATCTTCCCTTTATTAAAATACACCCAGTAAAGATGGATTCAAATTTCAATATGTAAAATATTAACCTTCATTTTGGGCTCATAATGTGACTATATTTCTACGCTCATATGTGACCTATGACTTGTTATGCATTTAATATGTATGATAGATATGCAAATTTTGAAAAATGTTAATTGTTGAATTGCATAAAATTGGTAGCTTAGGGAAAAAAAACTAATGTCATATTTGGATTCAGCACACCCAAATTACGTTTAAACAAGTGCATTTATCAATGCAACAACAATTTTGTTGCCCATTATAATGTATTAGACGCTTACGATTATGTTTTTAACTGAAAAAACTGATTTTTGTTTTTTTATTATATCATCGTTATTTGAGGTGACATTTAAAACGTCAGTTTCATCCGAGTTTACACAACGCTCGATGTACATTTAAAATATGATTTCAATTGAAAATAAACAATGAAAACGTTAATATAAATGGCTGTGATACCATCAAGTCGGAGAAAGTAACATGATGGCCACATCACCATTTTTTTCCAGAAATTGTTGAAAGGGCATCTAGGGACGCCAAAACGGATATTTCCGTAAAAAAATTGTTTGAAAAAAAAAATCACGATCATAATACTTTCTCGTACTTCGTAACAGAGAAAGTAAAAACTAATCAAACCAGATAGTTTCAAATTTCATCAAACGTATGCACTGTATTTATATTTTGCGCATGTTATCTTGGTCAAGATCATGTAATCATTTTCATTATTCTTTTATACGTGAACTATAAAAACCCACCGGGCAGAAAAATATCTTTGTTTTTCAATCCAATGGAATTTCGAAAAAGTTCTTTCAAGTTGTTTATTGCAGTGACGGATGTTCGGCGAGGAGACTACGGAAGAATATTTTACCACCAGCTGCAGAATATTTGCTTCTTCCATAAAATTAGTGCAACACAAGCGGTATCTCTCTTTTAGCCTCCTCTACGAACATCCATGAGGTACCACTGGTTTATTATAGAATTATCTATGTACATACTACATTTTTTATTTTATCATTCTGTTTACTGGTTTTTATTATGATTTTATTTAATTTTTTTAGGGGGGCAATTATCTGCTATGGTTTTTATATAACTACTACCTTTAGTTTATTAATTATATATGTGTATAAGAGTTACTCTAAATTATCAAGTCCTATGTAAAACTTATATACAGTTATAGGCACCAATTAAATAATATTATTGTTAAGATTTCAATATTTTTTACAAAAAAATGTTAACCGTCTTAAAAATTGCAATTTATTTTAAATGTTCATGAGCCACAATAAGTATATATATAACAAAATAAATAATGGCTAATATGTTTGGTTATGCATGTCTGAAACAAATTTAAAGTTGATGTTTTATAATATTTTATTTGTGTGATATGAAGAAATGCACCATAAGCCAAGTAATACAAATCTAATACGGACATCTACCTAGCCAGGAATAAAGGAAAAAGGGTAAATGAAACTACCCACGTCATTTATTTCATATTCAGAAGAAAAACGCAAACTGATTTGTACAGCCTTTGACTTCCTGCTCTTTCTGCGACGACGGGTCAAGACAGACTTTGTTTTCGACTTTTTGAAACAGCACAATATAAGTTCAAACTTCACTTGTAATTGCTTTAATACGTATGATGATAGGAATCTCACCTATTTTAATAATACGAGTAGACAATGTTCACTCACAATTTACACAATGTTCACAAAGGCGTAAGATGGCTGTTCACAGAGAAATCTCATCTGTTCACAAACGCTAACAATGGTTTCTACCCTTGAGCCCTTCTAGCGTACCCAAGCATACTCAGTGGCGTCACGCAATGCGTGAAGGACATCTTGTGGCCGCGGTGAGAGATAAAGAAATATAATATTATAAGAGCCCTGTGCCTCCATACTAATCCTCCATTATCCTGCACTCATCAATATGTACCCAATAAACTTCAATAAATAAACAAAACTGTATATTCAGTCTGAATAAAGATGATTTGTGTCAATGAATAATAGGGAGGCACTATAAATGTTTATTTCCACATGCGAATAAATATATTTTTTCCAAAAAAGTTTCCTTGTTACATTTATTTTAAATAAAATGGTTGCAGATTAAATTTTGTATTAGAATGGATTTCATCGTCCTAGCATTCAATATTCGTTCGGTTTATTGAAATAATATTTCAAACGACCTTCGAAAAACAAACAGCCAAGTATCAAATTACACGTAACTGAATGGAGAATAAACAGACTATTTACGTTGAAAGCGACTAGAAAAAGCGGTGCCTTTCAGTATATTACATTGCTACTTTTTATATAATTAGTTTAGCATCCCGCGTGTGAGGCAGCACCGTCACAAGTCACTTCGTTGACGAAAATAGACTCGAATTTATTGTAAATACATAATTTTTGATTTAATTGGACATAAAATGTATTCAATATATTAGGAAGTATGGTAGTAGTTTATGTATTGCAAAAATCGTCTCGTAAAACCCAACTTCAATAAATAAATAAAACAAAATCTAATATCTCCATCTTACATTTTTCCGTTGAACTTCTTAGTCGTCGATTTTAGGCGACCTATGCAGCCCAGTATACACATTTTTACATTGGTTATATGGGAATAAATCAAGTAAGGTTGCCTCAAATTTATTTATTTGGGAATAATTTAGTTTTTCTTTTCCATTTTTTTTTGTTTACCCAATAATAAAAGTATACTTCGTATAAAGAACATAGCCGTAATAAAAACTTTGTTTGAACTTTCATTATGAAATAATTAATTTATTTGTCGTAAAAATTAAAAGTGAATACATGCCCATTAAAAATAATCATATTCACGTTAATTAAATTAATTTTAGAAATCCGTTGAAGGGAAGTTCTTAGGAAAGGACACACATTTATAGTTATCCAAGTAAATTATCACAGTTTGCACTTGTAACGGCGTTTTAAAGGTAATTCTAACATATAAATTTTACATTACCATACCCCCCTCTTAAGCTTGTAGTAAAGGTAACAAAAATAATATACTAAACTTGTAACATAAGTGTGTATATTCAATAAATGCTACTTACGAACTGATAACAAAAATGTACAATATTTGCAAGAAAAACTAAATCTAAACGGGGGCGATTAGGGTGGCGGCCTAGATACGGGCGGGGGCCGCAAGCTTTCTGAGGGTTTTCAAGAACTTATTTTTTTTATTTTCACTTACTTCATGTTACTTATTATAGATTCGACATTCTGCAATATGCTCAGAGAGGTTTTAGTATAGTCATGACCAGCTCCGAACTTTTTCTCTTGGATTGATGCAAGTACTTCTAAAACCCGTAAAGCTTCTATAAAGTCTGTAATATCTCTACTAATTAATGCATGTCTGCAAAACTTTTTTACCGTACGCAATGTAGCGTATAACTTGTCATCCTCACTATTTGAGGTGACATGTATTTTTTTGTAAATTCTAAGAGACTTGTTGAGGGTTTCTAAGCTACTATGCATTAATAATCCTGCAGTATCCTTCAAACACGAAAGCAATCTCTGTTTTTCGCAATCACTTTTTTTACTGGCTTGAATTCTTTTTATTAGTGCTTCATGTTGATGATATTCTCTTTCTCTATTATTATTTGTGGTTCGGGCAATTTGGCTATGTGCATACGCAATATTCTTAATGGTGTGATTAATATGAATCGGATCATGTGCCTTTTGAATGCTGTAAATTTCCTTGTAAAGCTCTAGGGCTTTCTTGTTTTCCTTACACGCATCTGTTTTGTTCAATGTACTTGCTCTCTTCAATTTGTGATGCGGTATTTCCCCTCGTATGTTTAGAATTTCGCAGTTTTTCTTGAAGTCTGAAGTACTTATGAAATCTTTATATCGCTCCGAAGATGTAATATCGTTATAATCATCTATTAGGTTGTCGGATTCTTCTATATCCCCCTTACCAAGAGCGTAACATTTAACTGTTTTATATACTTCTTCTGCAAATTTATCATCGTATTCATGTAATAAATAATTTGTATATGAGCATTCAATCAAAGAATATAAGTAATAATGATTTGTTGTATTTTCTAAAGTCTTCGTTATATTTTTAAATATAGATTTTGCTTCTCTGTGCATTTTTTCATCCTGTGTTTGCTTACCTAAAGAATTTTTAATCATGCCTGTTTGATATTTTGCAATAATTACATATTTATCGTCTGCTGCGAATAATTCATAAATACTTTTTACTGAATGATTATCCAATAATTTTAAGGCAGAATCATAATCTCCTTTTCTATAAAATTCTAAAGATATTTTGTTTAATAGCTTAAGGGTATCTTTAAAAGGTTGTATCTTTTGAGCGTCATCTGTATGTTTTGCTATTTCCTTCAAAATATTTTGGGCGTGCTTGGGTTCTTTAAGGATTGAGTATAAGCTGTCAACATTTTTTAATTTCCTACAAACTACATCATACAGGTTAGTCCTGCTGGTGATATGTAATAGTTTATCGAGATGAGTTATAAATTCATCGTTGTCTAATAGAATTTCTATTAGTTTTTCAAGGTCAACGCTCTCTATTACCTCGTCATTTCCCACTTTAATTAGCAATCCAGCAATATACGGAGCAGCATAATGCTCTTTCAATAATTTCTTGATGATCATAAATATGTAGAAAGTATCTTTAAATTTATAACCTTTTTTGGTATCGCACACATCTTTGTTAATCAGGTGATCTAAAAATGTTGCATCAGTTAATGCCTCTTCTATACTACTAAATTTCATTTGATATATATTATAGGCACTTTGAAACACTTCTAGCATATCTATGATTATATCAAAAGTGTTAATCTTAATCACTGTTTGTCCAATTCGCAATTCCAATATTTCAGCAGGAGGAAGTTTCTTAAAATGATTTTGAAGCCTTCGATTTTCTCCTTGGAAATTCAGACCTTTCGCAAAACGTTCAAACAGTAAAATAACTTTTTTGTTTGAAAACTTAAAATCAGATTTTATTTTTTTTAGAAAATTCAAAATATCTTCAACTTGATTTATGCTTTCTTCTTCAATATGCTGCAATTTTTCATCGGCCTCCACATACAACCCCACAATTTCGTCAAACAAATCCCTACGTATTCCATATATTTTTACCATTTCAAATATCTTTTCTTTTTCGTCTTCAAGTAAGTTCTCTTTTAATTTAATAAAACTCTCGAAAATCTCTCTTCTTTTAAACGAAGACAGTTTTTTAACTTCCATTTCCTGATTATAGGTAATTGCCATATATTTTAAATATTGAACCACTAACTCTTTTACATCGCTGTCCTTCTCCGGAAATAATGATTTTAAAAACTTGTTCTCAAAACTCCCTCCACCATCTTCTATTGACGCAATATTTTCAATTGGTGGAAATTGATTTTCAATCATCCTCCACTTTTGTCTGAAATCGTTAATTATATCTAAATCATCTACAGGTTTGATCTGCTTCAATATTTTGTGAAATTCACTCGAATGATAATACTTAAATAATTTAGATTTCATATTTTTAAATTCATCTGTGTTTTTATATTGTTTAAAATTATGAATATTTAACTCTCGCATAACTTCGTTTTTCCTATACAGAGCTGGTATGATTTTAACAGTTAAACTAAACATAAACTCTTCAATATCCTGTAATTCGTACGTCTTCAGTAGAAAGGGGAAATCAATTTTGAATAAATCACCGTCCTGTCCAATCATTGGTTTTTTAACCAAAGGTGCCATAAATGAATTGCAATTAATTTTTGCCGCTTCCGTCTTCTTGTTTTTAATTTTATCATATACAGCTTTGGTGTACCTTTCTAATTTTTCAAAAAAAATTATTACGCCATTCTCTTTTTTTCTCAAATCTTCAGCAACAAAGCTTGTAAAATCATGTGGTTCCACAATTTTCGAATTCGAATGTAAAATTCTATTGCGCGCTCCACGAATAAGTTCGATGTCAGATTTTCCTGGATAGTTCTCTGGTTGAAAGTAATATTTCTTCTTTAAGTGTGTTAGTTTTCTTAATATTTCCCTCTTGTTTCCCTCGGGTATGTGCGGGTGCGTGTCTTCCAAAGCAAATGTTTCCAAAAATAGAATAAACGCATTTACATTTCTATACGTAAATTCCGAAACATTCTTCTCGCAGCTGTTTAAAGTGTGAAGTGTGTCTAAGCAAAATTCCATTTTTTCATTAGTCCTCTTCATCTCATTTAATATATTTGCCAGGAATAGTCTCTCTTCTCCACAATTTATAATGGTGTTATCCAATCGGTGCTGAAGTTGTTCTAATGTGTCATTCATATTTGAATTTATTATTTTCGCGTTGGTTAAAACATATATACAAGAGTCATAGTCATGTATATTTGCTTGCCATTCAAGTACTTGCAAATCATATTCTAGGTATTTTTCTACTAAATCTATGACATCTTTTCTCCAACTATTGAATGAATCCATGTAAATCACTCCTCTCTCTTCATCAATATCTAAAAGTGCCCATTTTGATGCTTCTAGTTGTATAATATAGGTACGCGTTTCCTCACTGTTGCGAGAATCTAACGTTTCTTCTAAATTATTGAATGAAATTGCTTCTATTCCCTTAATTTGCTCGATTTCTAAAATAGTGTTAATATCCTCCAAAGTTAAGGAGATTTTGTAGTTCCCGGAAATGGTTTCATCTATAAAATTACTTGCATCGTTGCTAGTTTCTGCAGTTGTAACTGAAAACTGTTCTTCAAGGAATTTTAAACCATCATCTATAATTTTGTTTTGTAAACATTCCATAATTTCTTCGTTTTCACAGTGTTGAGCAACGGTTAGTACAGTTTCATTGTTATCGTTGTCTACAAAGACATCCTCAATTTTATCTAATATTTCTTGAACCACTTGTAAACTCCCACTATGGACAGCGTAATGTAATACTGAGTCTCCTTCTTTATCTACGAAGTTAACGTCGGATCCCTTTTCTAAAGCTGTTTTAACTTCCACGATGTCTCCATTTTTGGCTGCAATAAGCAACTGTCTATTTAATGCGCTCTTTAGTTTTGTTTTCGTTTTTTCACGCTCGCCTCCAAGATGTGGTTCCATCATATTCTCACCTGTAAAAATATAAACATAATAGTAAAACTAAGTAATAAGTTATACAGCGAAGGCGAGTAGGTTGCAACAAATTCATTTAAAATTTGGGGGTTTGTTTTGTGGAAAACGCCCAAACACGTCTACTTTTATTTATTGGCTGCGGTTTTTTTATGGTAAATTCATATATACAGAGTGGATCAAAAATAAGTTACGATCATCAACTTCATTTTTCGAATGCAAACACATATTTTTACTTTCTCCGTTACGAAGTACGAGAAAGTATTGTGATCGTGATTTTTTTTTCAAAATTTTTTTTTACGGAAATATCCGTTTTGGGGTCCCTAGATACCATTTCAACAATTTCTGGAAAAAAAATTGTGTCTCTCTGTGTGTGTGTCTGTCTGTCTGTGTGTGTGTGTGTGTCTGTCTGTGTGCGCTGTATGTCAAAAACTAATAGATCAATTGATATGAAACTTTCAACATCCATCTTATTTGATAATCCGAAGAACTGTAAAGCTTTTGGTAAAATTTCGTACACCGGAAGTGGGTGTTTACCTTAACTGTTTTTTGTTTTTTGCCAATATTTTCTTAAATATGAAAAATATCACAAAAACATTTAAACAAACATTGAAGGCAACAAAGAAATGAACATCTTTTACTTGAAAACATTTTTCATAAAATCATTTTTATTCGAGAAAAAAATTTATATTATTACAACAAATTTATGTTAATAATAATTGCATAGAATGCTAAAATGAACAACTTATAAAGAATTAGTTTTTTTTTCGAAATCCCTTTAGTTTTTGAGTAAACTGAGTTTTTGAATTTGAAGTATAATTTTTCCATCTTTCATAATTTTGACGTTTTAAATGTCAGTTTCACCCGAGTTTACACAACACTCAATGTACGCGAATGTAGCGAATTTAACACATTTTGAATAATCATTGCAAAATTTTCATCTTAAATCAACGCAAATTGCCAAAATCGCAAATTTTTAAATCAAAACAAGAAATCGTATTTTTTTAAATTATATAACTGTTGAACGCGTTGTTAGATTTTGATGATTTAAACGTGAAAATGAAGCGAATTTAATAAATTTTGAAAAATCATCATAAAATTTATATCTTAAAACAACGCAAATTGCCAAAAAACGCAAATTTTCAAGTTAAAACAATTTTTTTTTCATTACGTAACTGCTGCACGTGTCTTTAGATTTTGATAATTTGAACGTGAAAATGTAGCGAATTTAACACATTTTGAAAAATCATTGGAAAATTTCCACTTTAAATCAACGCAAATTGCCAAAATCTCAATTTTTTAAATCAAAACAAAAAATCGTATTTTTTTATAAAATACGTAACTTTGTAAGCGTTCAAATCGGTAATTGGGTGGACTGTTTTCATGATTTTTTTCAGAATTCTCCATCAACTCGTTTGTTAGTAAAAAAAAAGTGATTAAAAAATCGATTAAAAACTTTTGGAATTTTTTTATTGTTAAATGACATTGGAAAAATAGGTCAAATATATAATTGGGTAGACTACTTTCATGATTTTTTTCAGAATTTTTCATCAACTCGTTCGTTGGTAAAAAAATAATTTTAAAAAAACCGATTTAAAAACTTTTGGAATTTTTCTAGTAACTAAATGACCTTGAATGACTTTCGGAAAAATTGGTCAAATGGGTATGTGGGCGGACTATTTTCATGAATTTTTTCAGAATTTTTCATTCACTCGTAGGCCACTATAAAAATAATGATTAAAAAATCGATTTAAAAAGTTATATTTGAAAAATAGATTTAAAATCTTTTATTTTTTTTTTTAGTGTCGAAATAACCTTGAATGACCTTGGAAAAAATTTGTCAAATGGTTAAATGGGTGGACTATTTTATTGATTTTTTTCAGAATTTTTCATTCACTCGTTCGTCAGTGAAAAATGTTTAAAAAATCGATTTCAATAACTTTTGCAAGATTTTATTGTCTAAATGGCCTAGGATGACCTTGAAAAAAAATTGGTCAAGTGGGGAATTGGGTGTACCATTTTCATGAATTTTTTTCAGAATTTTTCATTAACTCGTTCGTCAGTAAAAAAATAATTTTTAAAAAACCGAATTTTTCTAGTAATTAAATGACCTTGAATGACTGGAAAAAATTGGTCAAATGGGTAATTGGGTGGACTATTTTCATGAATTTTTTCAGAATTTTTCATCTACTCGTTCGTCAGTGTAAAAATAATGATTAAAAAATCGATGTAAAAAGTTATGTTTAAAAAATCGTTTTAAAATTTTTCGAAATTTTTTCAGTGTCGAAATAACCTTCAATGACCTTGGAAAAAATTGGTCAAATTTTTTTCATATTTTTATT
Source organism: Ocypus olens (assembly GCA_910593695.2). Classification (NCBI taxonomy): domain Eukaryota; kingdom Metazoa; phylum Arthropoda; class Insecta; order Coleoptera; family Staphylinidae; genus Ocypus; species Ocypus olens. The sequence goes on along the minus strand of OU343063.1, from coordinate 14,356,649 downwards.
TCAAAATTTTTCATCCACTCGTTCATCAGTAAAAAAATAATGTTTATAAAACCGAATTAAAAGCTTTTGGATTTTTTTTATTATTGTTTTCGATATACTGTTTAAATGCTCGACTTTCTGGCCAACATTGCAGATATTTATTATTTTTTTAAATCTTTCGACCTAAATTTTTCTTTACTTTGACCCAACTTTTCGATTTTATTGTTAAAATTTTCGATTTTTTGGCCCCCATTTTTGATTTTTCGTTTAGTCTGTTATTATAATTTTTAGGTCTGAGTTTTCCACGTTTTGTCTACATTTTCGACGTTTTGATCAACATTGTGGATTTTTTTAAATCTTTTGCCCTAAATTTTTCTTTATTTTTTTTTTATTTGTCTGTTAAAATTTTTCTTTCCTTGGTCCACTATTTTTATTTTTAGGTATTTGGTATTTTAGATATTTGGTCTGAATTTTTTAACGTAGGTATATATTTTTTTGATTTGTGGTATATTTTGTATCCTATATTTTACATTTTTAACTTGGATTATTGATTTTATTTCGTGATTTTTTTTAATTTTTTACTATTATTTTCGAATTTCTGATCAGAAACTTATTTTTTGCGGCTGAAAGTGGCAAATTATTTTGCTTCTGCCTAAGTTTTCAATTTTTGTCTGCTTTTTACTTTCTCCGTTACGAAGTACGAGAAAGTATTGTGATCGTGATTTTTTTTTCAAAAAATTTTTTTACGGAAATATCCGTTTTAGGGTCCCTAGATGCCATTTCGACAATTTCTGGAAAAAAAAAATTTGTGTCTGTGTGTGTGTGTGTGTGTGTGTCTGTGTGTGTGTGTGTGTGTGTGTGTGTCTGTCTGTGCGCGCTGTATCTCAAAAACTAATAGAGCAATTGATATAAAACTTTGAACATCCGTCTTATTTGATAATCTGAAGAACTGAAAAGCTTTTGGTAAAATTTCGTACACCGGAAGTGGGCGTTTACCTTAACTGTTTTTTGTTTTTTGCCAATATTTTCTTAAATATGAAAAATATCACAAAAACGTCTAAACAAACATTGAAGACAATAAATAAATGAACATCTTTTGCTTGAAAACATTTTTCATAAAATCATTTTTATTCGAGAAAAAAAATTATTATTATTTTTTTAATTTTTGGTTTATAATTATAAAACAATAATAGTTACAACAAATTTACGTTAACAATAATTGTAGAGAATGCCAAAATGAACAACTTATAAAGAATAAGTTTTTTTCTAAATTCCTTTAGTTTTTGAGTAAACTGAGTTTTTGAATTTGAAGGATAATTTTTCCATCTTTCATAATTTTGACATTTTAAACGTCAGTTTCATCCGCTCGATGTACATTCAAAATATGATTTCAATTGAAAATAAACCATGAAAACGTAAATATAAATGATACCATCAAGTCGGAGAAAGTAACATGATGGCCACATCACCATTTTTTTATTTTTAGATCAGGATTCTTGATTCCTTGGCCCATATTTTAGATTTCTGTATTTCCGATTTTTTTATTTATTTATTTATTTATTATTAAACGGGTAATCCCAATAATACAAAATTAGAAACAGAAACTAACATACAAATTAAATTAAATTTAAATCCCAAGAAAACAAATTAGTCATAAATTTAAGCTTATTTTTACTTTTTATTTTTCTTTATTTTGACCAAAATATTCGATTGGTTTGTAGAAATTTTCGATTTTTTTTGTCAACAATTTTTATCTTTACACTCGTTTTCGATTTTTTATCTAAATTGTAACCAGTTTAGGCTATATTGTAGATTTTTTTATTTTTTTGTCTAAATATTTATTATTTTGACGATAAAATTCGATTGGTTTGTAGAAATTTTGGATTTTTTTTCTGCATTTTTTATCTATACGCCCGAGTTTTCGATGTTTTTTCTAAATTTTCACCTTTTTAGGCCCTATTGTAGGTTTTTACTTTTTTGGCCTGTTTTGTATTTTCGTTTATTTTGGTTTCAATATTTGGTCTTTTGGCCCAAATTTTCTTTATTTTTTGGTCTACCGCTTTGATTTTTGGGTACAAATTTTAGATTTTTGGTCTTAATTTTTAATTTTTTGTCCCATATTTTAGATTTTCTTGTGTTTTTTTTTATTTTTACATATACAAACATCTTTATTCACAGAAATAACATTTAAATACATTATGTTAAAAACTTGAAATCCGCTTTCCGTGGTCTGTGAAAGGGCTGTCGATTTTTATTTTTGCTATTATTTTCGAATTTCTCGTTGGCACTTATTTTAAGCTAAAAAGAGTTATTTTTGGGGCTGAAAATGGCAAATTATTTTTCTTTTGCTTGTATTTTCAATTTTTTGGTCTGCATTTTTATTTTTAAACCGGAATTTTTGATTTTTTGGCCGATATTTTAGATCTTCTTGCAAATTTTTGATTTTTTGGCGAAAATATTCGATAAATGGTTCTTTGTTTCTTCAAAAAAGGAGGGGGGATATTGTATAAGTGGCTCTACCATCAACATGTTCTACGAGCCGCCACTGCGTAAGAGTCAGGAATACTATTCCAAGCGTTGAAAATGATCATGTCTTCCTTCTATAGGTCAATCAAAGCAGACCACTTGTGTTGTGTAAGATGTAATTTTTTTCTTACCAAGTTTTTACTTTCTCCGTTACGAAGTACGAGAAAGTATTGTGATCGTGATTTTTTTTTCAAAAATTTTTTTTACGGAAATATCCGTTTTGGGGTCCCTAGATACCATTTCAACAATTTCTGGAAAAAAATTTTTTGTGTCTGTGTGTGTGTGTGTGTGTGTCTGTGCGCGCTGTATCTCAAAAACTAATGAAGCAATTGATATGAAACTTTGAAAATCTGTCTCATTTGATAATCTGAAGAGCTGAAAAGCTTTTGGTAAAATTTCGCACACCGGAAGTGGGCGTTTACCTCAACTGTTTTTTGTTTTTTGCCAATATTTTCCTAAATATGAAAAACATCACAACAACATTTAAACAAACTTTGAAGACAACCAAGAAATGAACATCTTTTCCTTGAAAACATTTTTCATAAAATCATTTTTATTCGAGAAAAAAATGTATTATTATTTTTTAAATTTTTGGTTTATAATTATAAAACGATGATAGTTACAGCAAATTTATGTTAATAATAATTGTAGATAATGCTAAAATAAACAACTTATAAAGAATACTTTTTTTGAAATCTCTTTAGTTTTTGAGTAAACTGAGTTTTTGAATTTGAAGTATAATTTTTCGCGACTTGGACGTTTCATCCACAGCGGCAGCAACAAAGGGTCCAACTTGCGGTTTGTTTACTACCAACCATTAGTGATCCTTTTCAAGACCAAACCGTGAAGAAATTGAAATTTATGACCGACACGTGCCACCCGACGACATTTGATACTTTACGGGCTACCCGGTGCAGGTAGTCCTGGCCTAGGGTGAGCCAAGAGCACAATACGATGAAAAAACAAACCATAAGATGTAATTGCTGTTACTCGGTAATTTAATTTAATAAGGTTATCAATTGTAAGAAATAATTTAAATTAAATTATTATATTATCTGACAAGTAATTATGCGTGAAAAATCAGTTTAAACAAGATGCCTTTTGTTTAAATGTATGTATTAATAACGTTTTTTTCTAAATTTGCAATTAAAACATTACAATGGGAATGATAGCTAACAGGGGTTTTTATTTCAAAAATTCCAGGACACCACCTATTTTCATAATAGTTTAAATTTTCTCGATTTCCCCTTAGTATAGAAAGTAAAGAAAAGTAATGATATGGTTATGTGCAAAACTATTTTCTCTAGGAAAAACATTTTCATAGAATGGGCGAGCCGCACCTCGTTGACCTCCGGCTAGCTTACGGAGCCGGTATCGTGATGAGATTACCACAGAATGCAAAGAAAGGGATAAGAGGCATAAAAAAGCAGATTGGCGCGATAACAATCGCTATTATTTACAAGACAGAAATATTTACACGGCACAAAAATTAAATGTTCAAAGAAAAAAAAAATATACACTATACACTAAAAGTAACAGGAAAAGTCACATAAGTCACAATAACATAAAATGTTCAAAGTTAATGTTCAATAATTCATCGTGTAATAGTGGTATAATTTCTTTTTAAAGGAGAATGTAAAAAAAAAACGTTTTATTACCTAACGCCGCAACGGGTAAGATACACAATTCAGGGTGGATTAAATCGATTTTCTCTAAAACTATCAATGATTAAGAAAAATGTTTTAGATAAAAAATAAACGGTTTGGAGGGGAACATACGGTAGTGACCTTGATTTGACCTTATGATATCTATGTAAGGTCAGGTGCAAATCAATATGTGAGTTGTATATCAAAAACTAATACAGGAAATAACATGAAACTTTGAACATAAGTCTTATTTGATAATCCCAAAAATAAAACAGCTTTTAGTAAAATTTCGTGCACCGAAACTGGGTGTTTGCCTTAACTGTTTTTAGTTTCTTTTCCATAATTTTTTAAATATGAAAAATATTACAGAAACATTAAGACAAATTAGAATTAGAAATATATCTTCCCTTATTGAATCAAACCAATTTCTCATTCGCAAATTGCTTACTTGAAAAAGTGAAGCATAATCTTAAGTTTTCCATAATTAATGAGCAGTTCCACTTCGTTTTTTCTTCATTATCTAATTTGATATAATATAAATACTTGTTTCTCTATTTACTTCAAGTTTGAAAGTGATCAGTACATAGTTCAAAATATAATTACTATATGATAAATAAGTGTGATATTAACAAAGATAGTATTCTTTATTTCAATTTTTAAAATATTAATTTTAATAAGTATTGAGCGTTTCAATATGTCGATGAGTTTAATGAATCGAAAAAAAAAGTTTCTATAAACGATAAATGTTGTTAAATTAAAGTGAATAAATGTCCATTCAAAATGATTGTTTTCATCTATGACATATTTTACAAGTTACTATTTTTTCTAAATCGAACGAAATTGAAAATGCACTTTATTTTATTAAAAATAATTTCAAAATCTATGACATATGGTTAATTTTTTCCGCCTATGAGTTCTAATTCGTAACTGAAATACTCGACGTATTGTGATACATCCCTTTTTTTGGGACTACCTGCGCTTCGCCATACCCGAAAAAGGGGCTGCATGGCCTTGACCGTAAAGTATGAAATGTCGTCGGGGGCCTCGTGCCGATCGGCAATTGCCCTGACATTTTTATGAGCCAGTGGTGATTATCACTTACCCCAACAAACCATCCCACAATTAAAATTCCATGTGGATGGAATGTCCCGGTCCTCCTCTCGCCTTCTTCGGCACGGCAAAGGAAAATAGTATAAAGGTCTTGTTTACCGCAACACTCAGCGGGGTATCAAGTTTACGATGTTGTAAAACGACCCAAAAATCCAGCGTGTGCCAAAATCGGTCGGTCCTTTTTACCAGCTTGTCAATACAGATATTTAATGCGTCGGAACATGATTGCAATAATGAAATTCATAAGAAAATTATTATCAATAAGAATATCTGCTGTTCAATGAAAAAGGATTGATAAATTAATGAAAAAAATTAAATTAAAATGCTATTTTTAAGTATGCGATTTAATTCGCAAATGTAAACGTAAACTAATTATTAAAATGATTTTACAAAAAAAACACTTTCATACACAGGGAGGGGCACCTCATACGACATTAAAAAAACATAGCTTCGATGTGGATCTAAGCTAATATCTTAAAAAATACAATATAACATAGATAATATTCGTAAAAATTGATCAAAAAATGTATATATTCGACAAAATTTTCTGGAATCATAATAGTATATTATTAAACGAATGAGAAAGTTGGCCATTGTCACTAGAGTGAAGTTGCAATTCACCCGAGTGGCAATGGCCAACTTGTTCACTATACTTTTTCGCATCATATTAAATAATTACCTAAAGATTTTTCTGTTCGTATTAAATTATAACGAATATTTTTTTTATTTGAAAATTGCGGCAGTTCGCTGACAAAAAACGAATCGTAACCATAGTAACAACTAAACTGTTGGGCAATGAAACCGCTATCATTGGATTGGACGTCACCTGTGGAGAAAATGATTCGCCCGAATAATGGACAACTTTCTCAATCAAAAATGACTTAACAACGTTTATATTATTTAATAAGATGCGAAAAAATCTTTTTTCTACGTCCGTTATAAAATGTACAGTTTTTTCATTAATCTGCGTTCATAAAATCGGTGATTCCTGAACCCTTCAAGTAGCGTGAAAAAAGTGCCATAACGGTTCATTTTTTCACTCTTTTGCGTGAAAAAAAGTGCCGTAGCGGTTCATTTTTTAAAAAATTGTTTGCGCAAAGTGTGCCATGAACGCTTCGCAACACGTCGCGAGTTCCGCCGATAAATATCAAACATTCGTTTCCGATCAAGACAACTTGATGATTATTATTATTTTCTTTATTTAAAACAAGTATTATTACTTATAAAAAATGATTAAGGTTTTATGAAATTTATAAATTTATTTAAAGTTACGGACGTAGAAAAAATTTTGTATGAAACTCGAGAGTAAAGCAACTTTTTTTCACTTGTAGGAATTGCCGCACTCGCCTTCGGCTCAGGCGGCAATCTTTCCTACTCGTGAAAAAAAGTATTACTTTACTCACTTGTTGCATAAATAACTATTATTCATTTCATTTCAAGCGATTGGCGGATTTTTTGTATTATAAATAATATAAATGTCAACGAATGAGATTTTGATAAAAATGTATTCCTTATATGTCGTTCATTTTGGCATTCTCTAGAAATTCTGTTTATATAAATTTGATATAACTATTATCATTTTATAATTATAGATTGAAAATGACAACATTTTTAAATTTGTTTTTTTTCCTCGATAATTTTATGAAAGTTTATCGAAAATATTCACTTACACAAATTTACTGATTTGTTGAAAAATAATTAAATTGAATATGAGATCATTGATTTTTCTGTTTGTGAATTGTAATTAATGAAACAAAGAAGACATTATTTTTTTAATATGCCCGTTTTTTAGGATTATTAAGAAAAATAACATACTAACCAATTCAAATTGAAATCGCTGCAGAAGCATCTAATAAATTAAATTAAAGTTACGAACAGGTTGAATATTCATATCATTATTTTACTGTACTATAATTTTAAAATCTAAAATGACGACCTTAAACTAATGTTATAATAATAGTAGAAATACTTATAGATGGTATCAGTAACTGAAAACTTGTAGATATATAAAATAACATAAAAATTCAAATTAATGCCTTCTAAAAGACGCCTATTTTTGTTGGAGTGAAAATGAAATTTTTAATCAAAAAAATATTTTATCTATATGGATGTAAAGCTCATAGACACGTGGGCGTATACACATATGGTTATGTTAAAAATTGACCAACTAAAACGATTATTACACTCAAGCAAGTCATTTTCATGACTTGCTGTAATTTTGTACTGAATGTTAATTTCATGTAACTACATAGACAAAAAGGAATAAGTACTTAACAAGTGGGTGAACCATTTCTTCGTACATAATTATTCCACGATATGGGCGAAGAGTAGATGCACTTTGATCTTTAATATTTTTTTTTATTTTTTTTTTCGGTCTCAGATGCATCTGCCAGATGGTTATGAATATTGAACACCTCCACATTATTTTCCACAATACTCGCACTTCCTCTACATTGCCGATTTCTACACCTTAAATACGTTTTTTCCATACGTTTAACATATACAAATAGCGCATATACGTAAAACACTTTAATTCCATCGCCAATAACTTCCATGGTAACTCTTCCCGTTAGGATGAGAGTGATTCTTTTCTTAATATGGTATTGAAAACGAAGATTTATTTTTACGAGTTATTACTTCAAACAGCCAAATGTTTTACAACTCTGAGATTAAGGGTAAACCCCATGCTAAAATTCTAAATCTGGGCAGACAGTGTTCACAATATTTGGACGATTACCTTAAAACCCCCTTTGTAAAACCGAATGTCACAGTTTTAGTATTTTACAAGCATGAAAAATTGAAAAATTACGGGATATATTAAACACGTTTTTGGTTTGTAAACTAAATTTGTAAACAAAATAAGTATAGAAATATCGAAGACAACTAAGAAATGAACATCTATTGTGTTTGAAAATAGTTTGCATAGTACAATCATTATTTTTCGAAAGAGAAATCATTAATGAAATTTTGATTTTTTAGTTTTTGAGTAAATTGATTATTTGCATTAAAAGTATAATTTGTCATTTAAATCTTTCATTTATTTATTTATTTATATATTGACGTCAAAAACTACATTTTACATAAAAAAATATTAACATGTATATATATATATACCGGGTGTGGCACTTAAGACGCCTCGGACCATAGCTCCTTTACGATAAAAGCTATCGAAAAAAATCTAAGAACAAAGTGGTGCATAGTTACCGTCGCTATGTTTTAAAAATATTTCTAATCATCAGTGGCGTGCCGTACTCCAGTGGCGTACCAAACTTATGTTTTTTTAAATGGAATGCCCTATTTTTTATTGCAAATTTGGAAAGTGCTCGACGAGTACTTATTTTTTTATCTTACATGTTATACCCTTCACTTTAGCGGTTTCGCTGTTATAACCCCTTCTTTCAAAATTGCGCCCCATTTTTGAGATTTTTTTGTAGAGAAACTAATTGACGCCGGCGCCTAAATTATGAATTGAGGTACAGGTTAAGACCTCGTATACCTTCACATAATTTTTTTTCGGGTAATTTATGGCAAAAAAATAATTTTTGATTGATCTTCGCATGTTGTCATTTTTTCCGAAAATTTCAAATGGCACCCCCCTAAAAAAATTACGGCGTTGTACAGCCAAAACTCTAAATTTTTCATTGGTGTAAAAAAAATTACACATTGCATAACAAAATTTCGGAGAAAAAAGGAATTTCATCGCAAATGTCGGGAAACGTTTTCCGTTCCCAAGTGTGCCATGAGAAAACAAAAGATTGGTAATTGTCAAAGTAAATTATTAGACGCCAGTAGCAGCCATAAGTCATTTTTGATAAACGTTCTAAAAATGTTCCGAACTCAAGAGGAAATGGTTGACATGATATTTATTCTTGGAGAATGTAACAAGAATTGTTTCTTGGCATCACGAGTGTACGCTGCGAGATATCCGCACAGGGCACATCCAAATAAACGTGCGTTTCAAAAAGTGTTGGAGAGATTTACTACTACGGGAAGTGTGAAACGGCCAAGGAGAGTTAGAAAGAAGGCAGTTATTACCGAAAATAATGAACTGCGGTATATCACCAGAAGTTGCGGTTATGCCTCCAGCAGGAAGGTCGTCATTTCGAACATTTAGTTTAAGTTGTCAAATTTTCTTTATCTGCATTTTTCATATCATGTTGAATAAATAGGTACATACTATTATGTTGACCGTATTTGTGTATTTGTTTTGGTACTTTGACAATTACCAATCTTTTGTTTTCTCATGGCACACTTGGGAACGGAAAACGTTTCCCGACATTTGCGATGAAATTCCTTTTTTCTCCGAAATTTTGTTATGCAATGTGTAATTTTTTTTACACCAATGAAAAATTTAGAGTTTTGGCTGTACAACGCCGTAATTTTTTTAGGGGGGTGCCATTTGAAATTTTCGGAAAAAATGACAACATACGAAGATCAATCAAAAATTATTTTTTTTCCATAAATTACCCGAAAAAAAATTATGTGAAGGTATACGAGGTCTTAACCTGTACCTCAATTCAAAATTTAGGCGCCGGCGTCATGTAGTTTCTCTACAAAAAAATCTCAAAAATGGGGCGCAATTTTGAAAGAAGGGGTTATAACAGCGAAACCGCTAAAGTGAAGGGTATAACATGTTAGATAAAAAAATAAGTACTCGTCGAGCACTTTCCAAATCTGCAATAAAAAATAGGGCATTCCATTTAAAAAAACATAAGTTTGGTACGCCACTGGAGTACGGCACGCCACTGATGATTAGAAATATTTTTAAAACATAGCGACGGTAACTATGCACCACTTTGTTCTTAGATTTTTTTCGATAGCTTTTATCGTAAAGGAGCTATGGTCCGAGGCGTCTTAAGTGCCACACCCGGTATACACACATATAAAGTTTACATTCAAACACACTTAACAAATAATGTAGCGGGCCTCAGACTTGAACTTGATAAACGATGAGTTGGTGAAATTAAGTTTGTCACAATATTTAATTGCAATACTGCACATTCTTACACATGGACTAAACATTACGTAGGATGTGCGGCAGAATGGAATATGTAACAACTGAGATTGTCGCGTTGTATATTTGGGAACATTGAAAGCAAAACATTCCAAACATTCAGGCGAATTAATAATATTATTGATTATTTTAAAGATAAAACAAACGTCGTAAAATTCTCGTCTGTTTGATAAACATGATAAATTAACATACGATCTAATCTGGTTTATATTCAGAATTATATTTTGTGAATATAATTTATATTTTAAATACTTTAAAAATTTACCTTGTACATATTCCAGTCTGTCGATATAACAGCTAAAATGTGGTGACCAAATAACACTACAATATTCTAATACTGACCTAATAAGACTAACAAAAAGAGTTGTTAAACTATGGACATTAGTAAAATCTCTGGTAGTTCTTTTAATAAATCCGAGCAACTTATTTGCCTTGGCAATAACAGTTTCAATGTGATAGGAAAATGATTTCTTATCAAAATAAACTCCCAGGTCCCTAACAACCTCTTGATATTCTAGACCCACATTGTCTAAATGGTACATAAATCTCTCATTATTAGACTTACGACTGAAAAGCATTACGTGGCATTTATTTATATTAAGGGACATATCATTTCTTAGACACCAATTACATATATTAGTAAGATCTGACTGTAATAATAAAGCGTCACTATTCGATGAGACTCGTCTGTACACTTTCAAATCGTCCGCGAATAATAATATGGGAGATTTAATTCCAACATATATATATCATTAATAAAAATATTGAATAAAAGAGGACCCAAGTGTGACCCCTGAGGAACACCAGATGTGGCATCAAAAATATCGGATAAAAAATTATTTACACGGACTTGTTGAGTACGATTTGTTAAATATGAATCGATCCACTTAAGAATAGGTCCACAAATGCCATACTTCGCCAGCTTAGCTATCAGAAGTTCTATGTTAACTGTATCAAAGGCCTTACTAAAGTCCATATAAATAGCATGAACTTCAGAACCAGCATCAAAGGATTTTAAAATGAAATTGCTGTATAAGAACAGATTTGTATCTGTAGAGCGTCCACTCATGAACCCATGTTGTTGAGATATTATAATATTTTTGAAAGGGCTTGATAAATATTTAACAATGAGTGATTCAAAAAGTTTTGGAATCGCTGACAGTATACATATCGGGCGATAATTGTCATGGTTTTGACTTTTTATACGTCAATCTTATCCGATCCTGAAAACCACTCTATATACATTTAAAATATAATTTAAATTGAAAATAAACCTTGAAAGTATAAAGATAGATAATTATTATACCATCAAATCGGAGAAAGTAACATGATGGCCAGATCACCATTTTTCCCTCTTTATTTAATTCTAAATGTGTTCTACAGTTGTATTTTTTTTTTACTTTCAGTTTTATTATTTCTTTCATTGCGCCATCTTATAGTTTGACCCAATAGTAGATCTCCATTCGGTCAAAATAAACCAATGTTTCATCATAATAGTGATTATGTTTTTAAGGATTCCTTACATAATCGAAATTATAGCCACTTGGTTGGTTTAACAATTTTTTATATTTTTTATTCTGACTAGTTTCGATTTTTACAACCAATGTACAATTTTAGTATATAAGCGAAAACATTTTTCTTCTATATAAAACATTGAGAACCAAATTCTGTGTATTTTTCTGACAATGAATTCGTTTTAAAATCCCCTTGAAAATGCCTCGATGAGGCAAAACTGTTTGTATACCTGCACACGCCCGGAAATGCGACCAACCCCATCTGGAACCGAAGATTTTACTACCCTATAAATTGAGTCCCCGCTGAGTGTTGGGGTAAACATGGCCATTGTACCATCTTCCTCTGTCGTGCCGAAGAAGGCAAAAGTCTACGGTCCTTAATTTTGCAGCAAGTTAGATTGGTACCGATATACTTCGCCAATGTTCACATTATTAACAGTTTGTTATTGTTCTTGATTTCCGCCATTGAGAAAATTCTAAATTATGTGACGAACCAACTACACACTCACAGAGTAAGATTCTTGAGTGCGATTTTCGTAATAAATTAAGTTTCGTAAGTTCTATTTTTTCTGTGGCGAGAGTACTTCGGCAACCTAATAATCACATATAAGGGTAGTCTAACTGTATGTATACAGGGTATTTCAGAGCTCTGGGAGCGGTCAATCACGTGCTTATTTATCAAAATTTCGAAAAATGTTTTATACAAAAGTTGTGTATAATAGTGAGCTGCACGCCCTAAAAATATTTAAATTTATACAGGGTGTCTCATAATAAAGTTACAGACCAAACTTATGTTTTTTTAAATAGAACACCCTGTATTTTTTGTCATTTTTAAATTATATGGAGTAAATAAAGGTGAGTTACTTCAATACTCCCTATACCTATTGTTTGCCGTTTTCGAAATATTTGAAGATTTGTTGAAATGGGTGAAATTTTATTTTTGCCCCAGTGATTGACATTGAACGATTAAAATAATTTTAATTATTTGGTTGAAGGTTCGAACTATAGAGCCAACCATGATTTCATGCAAAAAATTATACAGGGTGATAAAAAAAATGCGGTAGAAAAACCCAACTTATAAAGTTGAATAACTTCATTTTTTCAAATGGCACACCCTGTATTTAGTAACGTATTCTTAAGTATTAAAAACAAATAATATATTTTTTTCTCGAATAAAACTGATTTTATGAAAAATGTTTTCAAGCAAAAGATGTTAATTTCTTTGTTGTCTTCAATGTTTGTTTAAATGTTTTTGTGATATTTTTTATATTTAAGAAAATATTGGCAAAAAACAAAAAACAGTGAAGATAAACACCCACTTCCGGTGTACGAAATTTTACCAAAAGCTTTTCAGTTCTTTGGATTATCAAATAAGACGTATGTTCAAAGTTTCATATCAATTGCTCTATTAGTTTTTGAGATACAGCACACACACACACACACACACACACACACACACACACACACACACACCCACGCACGCACGCACGCACGCACGCACACACACGCACACGAATAATTTATTTTTGTAAATAAATTTTCATTTAATTCACGCAAGACTAAATTTCCATGCCCTCGCCGGGATTCGAACCCGGGACCATCTGCATTAGAAGACTAAATTAATTGTTAATTAATTTACTTGCAGGCGATTTTTTATCTAAAGTTCCCTGGTTCATTCGGTACCAAAATATTGGGGGGTTAGCCTCTAATATCCAAAAAAAAAATTCAAGCAATGACCAAAAACCGACGGCGAATAATACTGTTTATTTCTATTTGAATAGAAAAGTTATAGTCATTTCCGGTTAAACCGGAACTGGAATTTTTACTAACAGTAGACATATCGACACACTTTATTCCCTAAAAACACCGTACTAAATTTCATAAGAATATATCTTGAAATGAAAATGATATTTAGGATCTACCAGAATTCAGTTACACCCGGTATATGTATATACCTATTCAAGGTGGGGCACGTCGTACGACGCGGCCATTTTATGGAAAACCATGTAACTTCGTGTTATTCTTTTCAAATGGATAGACGAAGGATCTGTGTATGCACAATTTAAAATTATTACCAGTTGTACAGGGTGTCCCATAAAAAAGATCCACATCAAAGTTATGTTTTTTTTTCAAAAGGAACACCTTTCATGTTTTGTCATTTTTGAATTCTAGGGAACAAATAAAGGTGAGTCACTTCAATATTCTCTATACCTATCGTTTACCGTTTTTGAAGTACTATTCAAAGATTTGTTAAAATGAATAGTACAGGTGAAATTTTATATTTGCCCCAGTGATTGATGTTAAACCATTAAGATCACGGTATTCAGATGTGACGAGCGACTATGAGAAGTCATATTAAAGAGAGAACAAAACTGGAGGCAGGTTTGGAAACATCACGTATCTACCCTTTCCATTTTTTTGCTATATACGATGCGTGGCTCACACAAAGGCGAGAACTATAATCACGCCCCCTTGAATATATTATCGTTATCAGCATCCACCTGATTGGAGAGAAGAAGATGAGAGCTACTCATGAGGAATACGTTGAACTATGTTTCGCCGCGCGCATACAACTTTTACGCAATTTTAAGAAATCCAACTTCTTATTGAAATTGAGTAATTGGCAATCAATAATGATGAGTTTTAGTATGGTCACTTTAAATTGAATTATCTATGCATCAAACTCAAAATAAGTTACTATAAAACAATTTTACGCTAATTAATGACAAAAAAAATAAGAATTTGTTTTTCTTTTACAATAACACATGGTTCAAGACATAAACAATTTAATTTTATTTATAATTTTTGATTTCTTAACTGTTTACAAGATCAACTTTAAGAGAACTATATGAAGTTTCAAGAAGCGTACGAATTCCATGCCCTTAAAATCATTTCTATTGTTTGGTTGAAGGTTCGAACTATTGCGCCAACCATAATTTCATATAAAAAAATGGTGATGTGGCCATCATGTTACTTTCTCCGACTTGATGGTATCATAGCCATTTATATTTACGTTTTCATGGTTTATTTTCAATTTAAATCATATTTTAAATGTACTTCAAACGTTGTGTAAACTCGGATGAAACTGACGTTTAAAACGTCAAAATTATGAAAGATGGGAAAATTATACTTCAAATTCAAAAACTCAGTTTACTCCAAAACTAAAGGGATTTAGAAAAAAACTTATTCTTTATAAGTTGTTCATTTTAGCATAATTACAATTATTATTAATATAAATTTGTTGTAACTATTATCGTTTTATAATTATAAACCAAAAATTTAAAAAATAATAATAATTTTTTTTTCTCGAATAATAATGATTTTATGAAAAATATTTTCAAGCAAAAGATGTTCATTTCTTTCTTGTCTTCAAAGTTTGTTTAAATGTTTTTGTGATATTTTTCATATTTAAGAAAATATTGGCAAAAAACAAAAAACAGTTAAGGTAAACGCCCACTTCCGGTGTACGAAATTTTACCAAAAGCTTTTCAGTTCTTCAGATTATCAAATAAGACGGATGTATAAAGTTTCATATCAATTGCTCAATTAGTTTTTGAGATACAGCGCACACAGACAGACACACACACACACACACACACACACACACACACACACACACACACACACACACACACACACAGACACAAAAAAAAAATTTCCAGAAATTGTTGAAATGGCATCTAGGGACCCCAAAACGGATATTTCCGTAAAAAAATTTTTTGAAAAAAAAATCACGATCACAATACTTTCTCGTACTTCGTAACGGAGAAAGTAAAAATGGGGATGTGGCCATCATGTTGCTTTCTCCGACTTGATGGTAATATTTGTATTTACGCTGTCATGGTTTATTTTCAATTTAAATCATATTTCTGGAAAAAGTGTATTTTCGGTTTTAAAAATTTGTCCTTAAACGCTGCCTATTTTGTCACCGCAAAATTTGGATAATTTTATTTCGACCATTCTAAAGATATTTTATTTAGGATGTATCTGTCAAAATTTTAAGCATCTGTGGAAGTGTGGAACTTGCAGGACGATTTCTGGAAAAAGTGCATTTTCAGTCTTAAAAATTTGTCTTTAAGCGCTGCCATTTTTATTACAGAAAAGTTCGGATAATTTTCTTTAGACGATTCTAAAGATATATTATTTAGGATTATTAAAATTTCAAGCATTTACCGACAAAATTGTGGAATTTAAAGGGCGGTTTCTGGAAAAAGTGCAATTTTTGTCTTCAAAATTTGTCTTCCAGATTTGTTAGAGCAAAATTCGAATAATTTTCTTTAAATAGTTTTAAACATATGTTATTTAGGATGTATCTGTGAAAATTTCAAACATCTGTCAATAAAAATCTGGAATTTACAGGACGATTTCTGGAAAAAAATTAATTTTTGGTCTTCAAAATTTGTCTTCTAGTGCTGCCATTTTTGTTAGAAGAAAGTTCGGATGATTTTTTAAAACAAATCTAAAGATCTATTATTTAAGATATACGTTCAAGCGTCTGTCAACAAAAGTCTGGAATTTACCGGACGATTTCTGGAAAAAGTGCATTTTCGGTCTTCAAAATTTGTCTTCAAGCGCTGCCATTTTTGTCACCGCAAACTTTGGATAATTTTATTTCGATAATTCTAAAGATGTTTTATTTGGAATGTATCTGTCAAAATTCCAAGCATCTGTCTACAAAATTATGGAATTTACAGGGAGATTTCTGGAAAAGTGCAATTATTGTATTCGAAATTAGTCTTCCAGTTTTGTTAGAGCAAAGTTCGGATAAATTTCTTAAGCAGATCCAAAGGTATGTTATTTAGGATGTCTCTGTCAAAATTTCAAGCATTTGTCGACAAAATTGTAGAATTTATAGGGCGATTTCTGGAAAAAGTACAATTATTTTATTCGAAATTAGTGTTCCAGTTTTGTTAAAGCAAAGTTCGGATAATTATTTTAAAGCAGATCTAAAGGTGTGTTACTTAAGATGTCTCTGTCAAAATTTCAAGCATTTTCGACAAAATTGTAGAATTTATTGGGCGATTTCTGGAAAAAGTACAATCTTGTCTTCAAAATTTGTCTTTCAGTTTTGTTCAGATAATTTTCTTTAAGCAGATCTAAAGATATGTTATTAAGGATGTGTCTGTCAAAATGTCGAGCATCTGTCCATGAAAGTGTGGAATTTACAGGGCTATTTCTGTTATTATGTTACTTTCTCCGACTTGATGGTATCACAGCCATTTATATTTACGTTTTCATGGTTTATTTTCAATTGAAATCATATTTTAAATGTACATCGAGCGTTGTGTAAACTCGGATGAAACTGACGTTTAAAACGTCAAAATCATGAAAGATGGAAAAATTATGCTTCAAATTCAAAAACTTAGTTTTCTCAAAAACTAAAGGGATTTCGAAAAAAACTTATTCTTTATAAGTTGTTCATTTTAGCATTCTCTGCAATTATTATGCACATAAATTTGCTGTAACTATTATAGTTTTATAATTATAAACTAAAAATTTAAAAAAACAATAAATTTTTTTCTCGAATAAAAATGATTTTATGAAAAATGTTTTCAAGCAAAAGATGTTCATTTCTTTGTTGTCTTCAATGTTTATTTAAATGTTTTTGTGATATTTTTTATATTTAAGAAAATATTGGTAAAAAACAAAAAACAGTTAAAGTAAACACCCACTTCCGGTGTACGAAATTTTACCAAAAGACAAACACACACACAAACAGACACACACACACACACACACACACACACACACACACAGACATACAGCCACACACACACAGCCAGACACAAAAAAAATGGTGATTGGCCATCATGTTACTTTCTCCGACTTGATGGTATCATTTATATTTACGTTTTCATGGTTTATTTTCAATTGAAATCATATTTTAAATGTACATCGAGCGTTGTGTAAACTCGGATGAAACTGACGTTTAAAACGTCAAAATCATGAAAGATGGAAAAATTATGCTTCAAATTCAAAAACTTAGTTTTCTCAAAAACTAAAGGGATTTCGAAAAAAACTTATTCTTTATAAGTTGTTCATTTTAGTATTCTCTACAATTATTATTAACATAAATTACCTGTAACTATTATCGTTTTATAATTATAAACTAAAAATTTAAAAAAAATAATAAATTTTTTTCTTGAATAAAAATGATTTTATGAAAAATGTTCTCGTACTTCGTAACGGAGAAAGTAAAAATATACAGGGTGATACAAAATGTGATAGAAAATTCTAACTTATTAAGTTGAGTAACTTCGTTTTTTTAATGGCACACCCTGTATTTGATGACGTATTCTCACGTAGAATCCAATTATCTTTCCGATTATAATAATAATTCCTGATATGAAAAAAAAGTTGTTCATTTTAGTATTCTCTACAATTATTATTAACATAAATAACCTGTAACTATTATCGTTTTATAATTATAAACTAAAAATTAAAAAAAAATAATAAATTTTTTTCTTGAATAAAAATGATTTTATGAAAAATGTTCTCGTACTTCATAACGGAGAAAGTAAAAATACACAGGGTGATACAAAACGTGATAGAAAATTCTAACTTATTAAGTTGAATAACTTCGTTTTTTTTAATGGCACACCCTGTGTTTGATAACGTATTCTCACGTAGAATCCAATTATCTTTCCGATTATAATAATAATTCCTGACATGAAAAAAAAACTGTTGAGATTAGCAATATAATTATCTGAAAGATAATTCGATTATCAAAATTATTACTTAATTCATAACTGAGCTATGAAAGACGGGAGGTGAAATGTAGGACGTTTTCAAATCAAAATTAAACCAAATCAGAAAGCTATTTCTCATATTTACAATCTTTTTAGGAATGAACTTGCTAATACCATCGTAAATAATGTAAATATCAATGTAATCATCTAATTTTAAATTAGGGAACAATAAATCCCAATCTGTTGATGCAATAATATTATTAATTGAAACTTTTGGAATTATCATTTTATTAAGAAACTCTAAACACCCCATTCCTAAATTTCAACATAATCCCATTCGAACAGAGCGGAAATTGTTAAAAAAAATGGTGATGTGGCCATCATGTTACTTTCACCGATTTGATAGTATCATTCATATTTACGCTTTCATGGTTTATTTTCAATTTAAATGTACATCGAGCGTTGTGTAAACTAGGATGAAACTGACGTTTAAAACGTCAAAATTATGAAAGATGGAAAAATTATACTTCAAATGCAAAAACAAAGTTTACTCAAAAACTAAATGGATTTCGAAAAAAACTTATTCTTTATAAGTTGTTCATTTTGGCATTTTCTATAATTATTATTAACATAAATTTGCTGTAACTCTTATCGTTTCAAAATTATAAACCAGAAATGAAAAAAAAATCATTTTTTTTTCTCGAATAACAATGATTTTATGAAAAAAAAAATTCAAACAAAAGATGTTTATTTATTTGTTGTCTTTAATATTTATTTAAATGTTTTTGTGATATTTTTCATATTTAAGAAGATATTGGCAAAAAACAAAAAACGGTTAAGGTAAACACCCACTTCCGGTGTACGAAATTTTACCAAAAGCTTTTCAATCCTTCGGATTATCAAATAAGACTTATGTTCAAAGTTTCATATCAATTGCTCTATTAGTTTTTGAGATACAGACAGACACAAACACACACACACACACACACAGAGGCAGACACAATTTTTTTCCAGAAATTGTTGAAATGGGATCTAGGGACCCCAAAACGGATATTTCCGTAAAAAAAATTTTTGAAAAAAAAATCACGATCACAATACTTCCTCGTACTTCGTAACGGAGAAAGTAAAAAGTAATAATTTAGGCATCTTAATAAAATATGATAACCATCATATTCAATGCCATCAATTTGAAATTGCACAAATCTACACCAATCACTTAAATTTGAAATAATCATCTCATTCAAACAGAGTAAACAATTGTGGAAAAATACCATAAAGTAGATGACTTGAAAAAAATATAAAAACAATTGCCATCGACTTCAAATTACATAAATCTATTCAAAATTAATTTGGAATCACAATTCCACAAAAATCTGCCAACGCCCGAGAAAAGGAACACTCGAGAATTTGAAATTTTGTATTTTTTGACGTAAATGGTGAATTCAATTTGTCCAAAA
Source organism: Ocypus olens (assembly GCA_910593695.2). NCBI lineage: Eukaryota > Metazoa > Arthropoda > Insecta > Coleoptera > Staphylinidae > Ocypus > Ocypus olens. Next base: position 14,336,714 of record OU343063.1, on the reverse strand, counting down.
ATTACGGTATTTAATTATACCTTTAAATGAAGTTGTGTACACGCTACAGTGGCATTTCGCTGCGAGATTTTGCATTTCCAAAGTGGCTATAATGATTTACAGAAATACTTACAAATAGTTGAAAGTTGTGGCGTAACTTCAATATTTACGTATATTCAAACAATTCTACTTCGTAATGCACACCATTCCATATATAGTATTTGCATTCGCATTATATACCATGATAATCATGATAAGGACATATTATCATATCAATATTTATTTGATTGATTCTAGAAAATTTGATTATACTTTGTTGGTTATATCTATAAGTTATATTGTTTAAGGATTATCTGAATTTTCTAGAGTACTACTAAATTCAATTCAAATCAATTACATTATTTTAGATAAATAAAATACCTAGTTCGTAGAATTTAGACGGTACTGGACCAAAAGTTTTTGTGTATATCGAATAGTTTAGCAGAAAAACAATATTTAAAATTAATGAATGAATATGAATCTTTGCTTTCGGAATATTTCAAAATCTAGGAAAGGAGTTTTTAAAATCTTAATTATAAACATGTTAGTATATTTAGAAACTTTCAAATCACTAGCAATTGTTTTTATATTTTTCTTAGCAAACAAATAATTTATTTTGTATTCAATCTTACGCTCTGTTGCGCGAGTTATGATCGGGTGACCGATGAATTTGTTTTTAAAAAGATTTTATTTATTAGAAACAAACTATTACAAATTACTACTGATGTTTAATTATTTAATTGTTGCGTCGCGTGGTAATCGTACGCAACCGAGCCGATTCTAAGACTGAGGATCCCCTCCGCGCATGCTGCTTAAGTAGGTCAGCCATTGTTGTTGAGTTCAGCAATTTTGGGTGCTATAACTCCTCCGGCCCAAGAGTGAAACATATCCTGGGGATGACTTCACGGAATCCAGGATTGGTTCCTGTAAGTATTTCCGTCGTCCTTCTGGCCGTCTGAAGACTTCGAAGGTCTGATTCTAGTAGTTCTGCGACGCAAGTAATATCTTAGAGTAAATATGATTAAAATAGAAAATATTGTCATATACAGGGTGTTTCAGACCACCCGTCCCAGGCCTTTTTCTCGAGAACGTGACGCCGTAGAGCTTCGAGAAAAAAAAATAGCACCACCAATGCCTGCCTGAAGAATTTAATGGAGGTAGTTTCGACTTCCGGAAGTTACCGGAAGTAGGTGAAACTACACTCAACTTTAGAATTTCAAATGGGAACCTAGGTCAAGTGGATAGGTATTTTAAATAGAAACAACTTTTGTTTGAAAAATTTATTTCTAAATGTTAGGCGTAATGAAATAAAAATTAATGTTTCAAATAACCAAATTGTTATCAAGTTGGCTTGTTGCAAAATTTTAAAACGACGTGCACATATCACAAAAGCAGCTGATTTAGCTTTATTTTCTTATAAACGTAACGATATTTACCTGTAGCCAGTTCATAATTTTCATTTCATCGACCATGTATTTATAAGATTAGTTAATTAGTTGATGCATACAAAATCATTGATTAATTACCATAGGCATTAATAATCCATAATATTATAATTGTTTGTGGGTTGCTAACGACGCTACCCGCAATCAAATTTATTATTTGACAGTAATATTTGTTTGTAAATATGGTGTTTTCAAATTTAGAAGGGTTTGATATGCTGATGGTTTTGGGTGAGTGTTATCAAAATTATCGTGCGGCTGAGCGGCTATATGCTGAACGATACCCCCAACGAATTCGTCAGTCAAGAAAGGTATTTCGTCGCCTAGCCCATCGACTTAAGACATCTGGTGAAATACAACCAAGCCATAATAAAACCCAGCGTGTTAAGCAACGTGTGCAGAACGAAAGAGCACCTGATATCATTGCTGCTATTAGTATTGACCCACATACATCCACTAGAACAGCGTTTCCCAAAGTGTGGGTCGCGACCCGGCACTGGGTCGCAGAAGAATTTTGCCGGGTCGCGTAAAAATATTGTAAAAACACAAAAAAATGTTTTTTACATATTATTTGTTTCATAATAGTTAGTCACTAGGAACGGTGGCAAAGTGTGTATTTATAGTTTTTCGTATAGCAGACTTTTTACCAAATTATGTGATCATAAACACCTCTTTTTGTATTGTAATTCACGATGGCTTTTAAAGAGAAACGTTTTAAAACGTCTGAGCTAGATATAGATTTCACTCTATAGTTCTATAAAAATTGGAAAACATTCCTACCTTACATTTTAAAATAATCGCACTTGAACAACTCCCAGTTCAATTCTGATGAACTTTTTACAAACCTTAAACTTTTGACATTTCTCTAAAATAGATTGTACTTTAAATATCTACTAAATTTTGGAAACATTCCTACCTTAGGTTTCAAAATAATCACATTTCAACATTCAAACAACCTCTCATTTTTTTCAAATATATTGCACTTATTTTTTCTGCAAGAAAATGCATACGTTACTAAGCTAGATTTAGAAATATTCACACTTGAACACCCTAAAGTCAAGCATTTTCCAAATCGCCAAAAAATATAAAACCAATTGATTTTTTTAAACTCACTTAAAATGGATTGTAACTTCATTTTTCTATAAAAAATTTGCTACCCTAGATTTTGGAATAATCACACTCCTGTTCAATTCTGAGATCGAACATTTTACAAGCCCCCAAAAAAACACAAAAACAGTTGCAGCATTCTCGAACCTTTTCCAATTTAATCAAAATAGATTCTATTAAAATCTGTCAACGCTCTTAGCTTCAATTTTGAAATATTTACCTTTAAACACTGAATTCAATTTTAGGGTTGGACATCTTCCAAGTTGCTTTGAAAATAAAAACCAATTGCAAAAAATTCCAGACTTTTCAAATTTACTCAAAACGGATTAATTTTCATTTCTATAATAAAATCGGCGAACATCCTAGGCCCAAATTTTGAAATAATCACACGTGCATTAAAAAAGAATTTTTTTACTTAAATTTACTCAAAACATATGAATCTTCGGTTTCAAGTTTTTCCGAAACTCAAACATTTTTGAAAACGCAAAATCATGCATTCGCCTAGATTTTCTTAATTTCCTAGAAAACAACTTAGTGGATTCTCTTCAAATTTTACAAGCACATTCTATAGATTCGTAGTAATAAAACAACTAAATAATAAAAAAAAAATTGAGCTAGTTTTTCCGAAATTTCAACTCGAACATTTTTGAAAGTGTAAAATAATGCATTAACCTAGATGTTCTTAATTTCCTAGAAAATTGCTCAGTGAACATACATAACCATCTTTTTTCGGTTTCTTATTACGCAACAATATAACATATAAAACTGTAATTAACTGAGTCCGAATGGGCTATCGACCTGCGGTCTTTCTGCCTCCTTAGTGGATTATCTTCAAATTGTAAAAGCACACTCTGTAGACTTCTAGTAATAAAGCAAGTAAATAATTCCAAAATAGTTTAAGCTAATTTTTCCAAAATTTCAACTAGAAACATTTTTAAAAGTGAAAAATATGCATTTGGCTAGATTTTCTTAATTTCCAAGATATTAGTGTTTTTTTTTTAAATTTAAAAGCACACTCTGTATACTTGTAGCAATAAAACAAGCAAATAATAATAATAAAAAGATTTGTACTAGTTTTTCCGAAATTTTTGAAAATGCAAAATCATGCATTTGCCTAGAAAACGGCGTAGTGGAATATATTTCAATTTTACAACCACTTTCTATAGATTAATAAAATAAATAAATAATCAAGTATAGATAATCAACAAATAATTTGAGCTAGTTTTTCCGAGATTTCAACTAAAACATTTTTGAAAGTGCAAAATTATGCATTCACCTAGATTTTCTTAATTTCCAAGAAAATCTCTCAGTGGATTATCTTCAAACTTTAAAAGTACACTCTTTAGACTTCCAGTAATAAAACAAGTAAATAATCAAAAAATCACTTGGGCTAGTTTTATCGAAATTTTAACTGAAACAATTTTGAAAGTGAAAAATAGGCATTGGGCAGATTAGTGTTTCACAACGTGGACGATCGACCAGTGGCGTCTCGTGGATGTTCGGCGGTGGGGTAACAGAAGAAAATTTGATCGAAACAGCAACGAAATATTTGTTTCCTCTATAAGAGTAAGTAGTGCGGCACGAGCGACGTCTAAATTAGGCGTTTATCTGACAATTCGTATTTGGAGGCCAATGGTAATTTTGTAGGGGCGAATGCATTTTGAACACCAGCTTGCAAAATGGCTCATATCGCCTAAAAATTTGATCAAGATTATGTCTTTCGAAATTAGAACCAAATGTTATTAAACTTTTCTAAAATCAAACAACTTGCATATTTGCCAAGTTGCGTTGAATTCCCATGTAAGTTTTTAGTATTTAAATGTGGATTAAAGATTTTTTTTTCTGTCGGAATTGAAAAGGAAGAAATATTTAATCTTGGTGAACAAGAAGTTGATAATTTAATTGAAATTTTATGCGACACCGATCTAAAAGTGTTTGAAACTGTACCACTAATTTATTTTTGGTTGCGGTGTCAAAAGGAGTATCCAAGCGTAAGCGAAAAAGCGATACAATTTTTAATGCCTTTTTTCACCACTTATACGTGTGAAGCTGCATTATCAGCCTTAAAAAAAGTATCGAAATAGATTGGATGTCGAACCTAATTTGGGAATAAAATTGACATCATTACCTCCTAATTTTAAATTGTTATGTGATGACAAACAACATCATCCTTCGCACTAAGGACAAAATATGTAAAACAAAGTTTACTTCGGGGCGCTCCGTGGCGGAGCGGGTTGGCTCCCGCTTTCGGTGCGAGGCGTCGTGGGTTCGACTCCCATGCTCGGGCGATAGCTTTTATTAACGAGAAGTTATCGTTCGGGTTCATGGTTGTTCAGTATTTGTCTCATTCATTATAAAAATGAATTTTAAAATTCGGAATAGCTAATCACTTGCGCCAATTCCCTGAATCATTCACTCTCCTTAACCCGCTATTGCGTCAAACATCCTTCCTTTTATTAAAAGAAAAGTTTACTTCATTTACTAAAGTTTTAAATTAATATAATTGTTAATTTTTTAATTACTTATATTTTTCTTATACATATAAGTATTTTGCAATTTTTGTGTATGTAATAAACAAACAAATAACTTGATTTTTATTAAAAAATAAAATTTGTTTTGTGAATAAATGTAAGGTGGGTCGCGAAAAATGTTAAAACCTTGTACCGGGTCGCAGTCAAAAAAGTTTGGGAAACGCTGCACGAGAAGACTCTCAATCAATGCTGGGATTAGTCACACAACAACGTGGAGAATCATAAACAAAAACAAATTCCATCCTTTTCATATTCATTTACACCAAGAACTTGGGGCACGCGATTTTCAGGACCGATTGGATTTTTGTGGATGAATAATGGAAATGTTAATATTCACAACGCGCATTACTGGTCTCGCGAAAACCCTCACTGGCTACGCGAAGAAAACAACCAACATATTTGGAGCCTTAATGTCTGGAGTGGCATCTTAGGAGACCAAATACTTGAACCACATTTTTTCGAAGAGTCTTTAAACGGTATAATGTGTAAAGATTTCTTAGAGAACATGCTTTATGAACTCTTAAGCGATGTTCCATGGGCAACCCGTTTAAGAATGTGGCTGCAACAAGACGGTTGCCCAGCTCATTATTCGAGAGTAGCTCCCGAAACTATTAATAGTATCTTTCCTGGCCGTTGGATTGGAAGAGGAGGTCCGGTTTCATGGCCAGCTCGTTCGCCTGACCTAACACTTCTTGATTTCTTCTTATGGGCACGTATTAAAGACCTGGCATATAAAGAACATCCAACCACGAGGGACAACATGAAGGATAGGATCCGGAATGCCTGCCGTACAATAAGTGGAAATGAGGTGTTACGGGCTGTCAACCATGTCCGAGTACGGTTACAAAAATGCACCGATCAAGCAGGAAGACACTTTGAGCATTTATTATAAAAAAAAACACTTTTTGGTATTTAAATGTTTTGTGTTTATTTTGTTTTCATATTGCGGTTTTGGGCAACTTTAAAGCTTTTAATGTTTAATTCGTTTATTTGCAAAAAATATTATCTGTTATCTTTAAAATACGTCAAAGCCAAAGATACCATACATGACCTAGGTTCGCATTTAAATATTAAATATTGAAGTTGCGCCTACTTCCGGTAACATCCGGATGTCGAAACTACCTCCATTAAATTATTTAGGTAGGTAGCATGTAATTTTGTTTTATGAACCTCTATGACGTAATACATTAAGAAAATGGCCAGGAACTGAATATCATATCGGTTTATCCTGCCCAACAGTTCCTTGAGAAAGTACAGCACCAATCGCTATAGCGGAAGCATCTGTTGTTATGATAAATTCTTTTGAGAAATCTGGAAACTATAATATCGGTTTATTCATCAATAAAGTTTTGCATTTTTCAAAGGCATTTACATATTGTTCATTAATTTCAACTTTAGCTCCTTTTTTTCAAACACTTTGTAAAAGGTTTCGTTATTCCAGCGAAGTCTCGAACGAATTTTCGGTAGTAACCTACTAATCCAAGAAAAGATTTAATTTCCTTCTGCGTTTTAGGCAATGGATATTTGCTAATGGCTTCTATTTTCTCGGGATTTGGTTGAACTCCGTTCTCCGTGATTAAGTGTCTTAAATGTTTAATTTCTTTTTGTAGAAAATCACATTTTTCAAGTTTGACATTAAAATTTGCATTTTCCAATCGTTGAAATACATTTTTTTAGTTTTTCCATGTGTTCTTGAAGAGACACTGAATAAATCACAATATCGTCTAAGTAAACCATACAGGTATCTTATAACAAACCTGTTAGGATGTTATCCATTAGTTGTTGGAATGTGGTTGGAGCGTTCTTGAGTCCGAAAGGCATTTTTTTAAACTCAAAATGTCCTTGTTATGTTTTTTCACAATCAGCTGGCTCAATTTCCTCTTGGTGGTAACAAGAGGCGAGATCTATTCAGCTGAAGTAGTGGCATCTTCCTAGCTTATCCAGTACGTCAGAGATGTTTGGTATTGGATACTTATCAGCGATAAGTTCTTTCATAAGTAAACAACCAATCAGATTCGTCCATTTTTGTCGAACGCCGCACGCTACAGAAACTTAGAACGTCAATGTCACTGAGAAACGGTAAGACCCCGCGCGTCAGGGCTATTTGTTAAACTTAGGCTGACTATATCCCGCCAAAGGTAGCATGCCGAAATTCGAATGAATTAGAACCAATCAGATTCTATATAACTTCTGTTTTCAGGAAACATATCATGTAGAGTTCGAATGCGGCTTTGTGATTGATTCTCTACTCGCATTATGTTTCGGCACATGATTGGTTTAAAGAAAAACAATGTTAAATGTCAAACGTCAGTTTGCGGGTAAAACGCTATTAAAATTAGTGAATACTCCGCATTGGAAGTGTTTCTCTTGAAGTAATTTAAGAAAAAGGGAAAGAGGCCCAACCATAAAGTTTGAGCGGAGTCACTAACAACACTGTACTCGGGAAGTCATTTCTACAATATTGGAAAACAGGGCACAACGTGTGAAACGCGAACGGTACGTACTGTAAAGAAAATGTAAACTCCATATGGAATACTAGTGCTAAGTTAGTGCAAGAGAAGTACGTTTCTGATTTACAAATTTTGTTTGATCTGTTTAAAAATGTAAAATTCAAACCGGCACTACACGCCCGCGATGACAGTAAATGTCATTCTATTTTGTTGTAATATTTTTGTTGGGATATAGTCTGATAAATTGCTCTCGTGCATTGTAAATTATCGCAAGTTTGCACTCTTTCGACAAACTCAGTCGCATTGTTTCAGGCAACAGCCCCTCGCCCTTCCGGGCTCGGGACTGTTGCCAAACAATACGACTTCGTTTGTCGAAATCGCACAAACTTGTTTCCGATAATTTCCAATGCACTTGTGCAATTACTGTTGATAAGTTCTTTCATAAGTAAACAACCAATCAGATTCGTCCATTTTTATCGAACGCCGCACGCTACAGAAACTTAGAACGTCAATGTCACTGAGAAACGGTAAGACCCCGCGCGTCAGGGCGATTTGTTAAACTTAGGCTGATAAGACCCCCGCTGTCGGTGTCGATGTTCAGATTTATATCATATTCATAGATACCCTTGAATAAAAAATTACGATCGATCTGTCAACGTATAAACATGCCTGAATCACGCTTCGGGACAGAATGCGATGAAGCAATTAATAATTTAATTACAACACCAAAAAACACGGTCAAAAGTAAAAAATACGTATGGAAACTGTTCCAGCATTTTTGTGAGGTAAGAAAATACGAATTGAAAATTGTACTTTTAATAAATAGCTTTTCAAGTTTTGTACATAATTCAAGAACTTATCTTACCGAATGTACCTCGGGCAATGATAAATTCGAGATAATTTTGACTAGTTCCCTCAAGTGCGTTGCTTTAAGTAATTGCCCTCCGCCTGACGGCGTCGGGCAATTACTAAGCAACACACTTTCGGGGTTTAGTCAAAATTATCGCGAAATTATCAGTGCCCTTGGGACATTATAGCTGATAAGACCCCCGCTGTAGGTGTCGATGTTCAGATTTATATCATATTCATAGATACCCTTGAATAAAAAATTACGATCGATCTGTCAACGTATAAACATGTCTGAATCACGCTTCGGAACAGAATGCGATGAAGCAATTAATAATTTAATCACAACACTAAAAAACACGGTCAAAAGTAAAAAATACGTATGGAAACTGTTCCAGCATTTTTGTGAGGTAAGAAAATACGAATTGAAAATTGTACTTTTAATAAATAGCTTTTCAAGTTTTGTACATAATTCAAGAACTTATCTTACCGAATGTACCTCGGGCAATGATAAATTCGAGATAATTTTGACTAGTTCCCTCAAGTGTGTTGCTTTAAGTAATTGCCCTCCGCCTGACGGCGTCGGGCAATTACTAAGCAACACACTTTCGGGGTTTAGTCAAAATTATCGCGAAATTATCAGTGCCCTTGGGACATTATAGCTGATCATTTGGTCGTTGAGTCTGCGATAATCGATGACAATTCGTTTTTTAATCTTACCATTCGATGTTCGTGTCACTATATTCACTGGACAACTCCATGGGGAAATGCTTTCTTGAATTATGTCTTGATCAAGAAGTTCTAAAACTTTCTTCTTTATTTCCTTTTTTGTTTCTATTGGCTGTCTATTGTTGAAGTAAACTATTATAGTTTTTCATTTCAATTGGAACACTTATCAAACATTCAACCTTGAACTTCCCCCTTCTTTTGTTAATTTGTTATTTTCCTGTCTGTCAAATAAAAAAAAACTGACGTTACGAATTGTCTGGCATATTGAGAGAATCCGCAACATCTATACATTCGAACATGAATAGGTGAATTATCTTTCAGATTCAATTTGTGTTTAATACAATGAGTATAGGTTAACGGTTGTCCTTTAATGTGAAAAACATTTTTATATCCTTCAACAAATGCTTTTATGCTTGCTTCTTCTTCGATGTTCAAATTTTGGGTATTTAAATTGTTTCTTATGTTTTCTCTCTGAAGTTGTCGTAGATCAAGTTTCTCTTGAAAATTAAGTTTTTCACAATAATATAGTCCATAATTTCGGTTTGTAATGCATCGCAAAAATTGATTATTTGCTCTTCTTGTGTATAGTTGGTATCGAAGACAATGCTTCATTGTTTACGACGTTAGCAATGGATTCTTTAACTTTAATTCCAGGTCAACATTTAATATCTGGTACGTAAACTACTCCTTCTTGAACATTTACAGGTATTCTAATTGGTTTGGCTTGTAAAGGTTCAAATTTTAACCCAACCCAAACTAACCTTAAATTTTTGTTTTGTTTTTTTTGTGGTGTGGGGGAAGCTCTACCAGCCTGAGTGTGGAGCTCTCATCCACTAAACCCCCTTCCACTTGGCGTATGAAATACATCCCGGAATTACCTTACCGTATTACTTCAGGATGTATGCGCCCGGACCCGCCTTCTGTCGGACCCTAGTTGTTTCTTTGTCTTATCGCCCTCTGTATAGCCCTTTCGTGGCTCTCCTTAGTCTTCATGATGTCTATAATGAGACCGTTTGCAAGGTTCCATTCTTCCTTTCCTCTAAGCAATGTACTAACCAAATTGTCAACCTCCAGTTTCACGCCCAGGCTTCTCTCCGCGTCCTCCCTTTCATTTTGCCATCCGTCACATATGAAAATGGTATGTTCCGGCGAGTCCTCCAGGTCACAGTAGAAGCACGTGCTGCTGCCACTCAATTTATACCGCTTCAGGTAATTTCCGAAGCAACCGTGTCCTGAGAGTACTTGTATTAGGAAGTAGTTCGGTTCTCCAAATGTTCTTTCTATCCATGGTGTGATCGTCTTGATTAACTTTTTGGTTCACACCGCTTGGTCTTCTTCCTTTCGCCACTCTTCCTCCCAATGCCTTAGGGATGTGGCTTTCCGGTCGCTTTTTGTAGGGTTTGTGCCCTCTCCTTTCAGCCTCCTTTCTCGCGCCAGTATATGGATAGGTGTGACACCTGCAATTATCTGGATTGCCTTCGTTGATACCGCTCGTGCCACTTTTATAGCGGCTTTCCTTTGTACCCCTTCCATCAACTTTCTATACTTATTGCATAGCAACCAGTCTCTCCAGATTGGAGCCACATAGAGTAAGATCGACGTTGCGACCGAGCCCAGGATTTTTCGCTTGGCCCATGAGGGACCACCGCAATTTGTCATCAGCCTATTCAACGCAGTTGTGAGCTGTTCCGCTTTTTTAGATACCCGTTCCACGTGATGGATCAGGTGGGTATTATGTCCAATGTCCACACCTAAGTACCTGACCCACTTTTTGCTATCAATGGTCACGTCCCCCACCCTGATGCTGATTTCAATTTTTTCCTACCTACTAGGATTACCATTTCTGTTTTGTGCACGGCTATCTATAGCCCTTTCGTTTCTAGCCAGAACCTTATCCGGGCTATAGCATGTTCAGCATCTTGCACAAGCTCTCTTACAGAGTCACCTCTTACCACTAACGCCAGGTCGTCGGCGTAGGCCACTGTAGACATAAACCGTCATAAACAATATTAAGTGTTGGGCCTAAAATAGAGCCTTGCGGCACTTCACATGTCAGTTTCTTCCTCCTATCCCCGTCTATTATCAGGTTTCGATCATTGAGGTACGATTGTATGATGTTGATTAGGTAAGGACTAAAACGTCTAGCATGCATTTCTCCTATAATATCTTTCCACCCGACTGTGTTGAAGGCATTTTTAATGTCAATTGTTATGAGGATCGCCAGTTCCTTGTTCTTGCGCCTTGTGTGGTGCGCCAGGTTAACCACCTTATGTACTGCGTCCACCGCCGATCTGCCTTCTCTAAAACCAAATTGGTTGTCAGATAAGTCCTGTCATTTGTCTAGCTTCTCCTTAATCCTAGCAACCAAAATTTGCTCAAAGAGTTTGGATAGGGCATTTAAGAGCAGATGGGTCTATAAGCCTTTTCATCCTCACCTTTCCCCGGTTTTTCAAGGAGCACCAGCTTGACAAACTTCCATGCTCTCGGGATTTTCCCTTTAACGAGAATTTTGTCGAACACCTCTTTGATGATTTTAGGGTTGTGTATGGCGAGGCCTCTAATGACCTCCGCAGGGATCAGGTCCGGTCCCGTGGCCTTTTTGTTTTTCAGTTTCACGTCTGCAGCCCTGATTTCTTCCTCTATGCATAGCGGGATCTCCCTCCTACACACTCTTTGTCTCCCCCAGTAGGTCTTCTCCACCAACGGGAAGAGCATCTGAGTAATGTCATCCTTCTACTCCGGGGTTAGTCGGAGGGTGGGTTTTTTCCCCAATTTTCCCGTAACTATTTGGTATTCCCTCCCCCATATATCGTCATAAATCTGCTGACAAAAGTTGTTCCATGCTATTCTCTTCGACTTTTTTATGGCTTGTTTAAGTTCACCTCTAGCCTCAGTGTATTTTGACTTCAGGGCCTCTTTTATCACCTCGTCTGTACCACGGTTCCGTCTGGTGCACATCCTCCTAAAAACGTTGCACTTCTTTCTAAGCCCATTAATGTCGTCGTTCCACCAGTATAGGGTCTTCTTAGGTTTGGTACGATTTATTTTTATCAGGGACTCCTCGCATGCTTCTTGAATAATTTTGATGAGTAGATCGGAACTTCTTCTCCTCTTCCTTGTTCTCTGCCATTTCTTGTTGACTTTTCCCCTGATTTGAGGCTCTTTATCATTTTTAAAATACCACCCCACTAGTGGGTCTTCTTCGGGCGTCTGGCTACCCTTTTTGTCATTTACCTCAAATGAGATGTTGTTATGCAGGCTTAGGTTCTCTTCCTCCCCGACAGACCAGTTCTTGATATAAGGTACCACCTCTTGTGAGCACACCGTGATATCGATGTGCGAGTTAGAGCCGTTTCTTTGGAAGGTTGGTATATCCCCCTTGTTCAGCACCACCATGCCCGTCTCCGCTAGCCACTCACTGAGTTTTTCCCCCTTTCGTCTTGTATGGGCGAGGACCATTCGAAAGCTTTGGCGTTAAAGTCAACGCCTACAATGACTCCTTTACTGTGTACCTTTATGCTGCGGTCCAGTTCCTTGAGGAAGTCTGGAAAGAATCCCATCCCGACGTTTGGTGATATATAACTCGAATACACTACTACTTTTTCCAGTTCCACCCATACGAATCCTCGACCATGTCCCACGTCGAAAACTCCTGCGTTGTCCAGCGGGATATATATGGCGGCATCCTCTCTTACAACCTGCAGCCACCGATTGCTAGCCCTTGCAATTGTCTTGTTCTGTTCCGCGATAATCGCGAGGTCGATGCATTTCTCGGCACATTTTTCCGTCATCAGATCTGCAGCCTTTGTGGCCCTCCCTATGTTAATTTGTATGATTTTCGTGTTGCGAAAGTTGGGAATCCCCTTATTGCTTGGGCCGCCAATTGGTCCATGTTGTTTATGTCGTCTGTCATTTTGAGATTTCTCTTCTCTTTATTCTCCTGAAGAGCCCCCTCGTCCGTCTCTTTGACGTGAGGGCATCTCCTAGATTCCGCATTGTGGCCTTCCTCCCCGCAACGATAGCATTTCAGCGAGTTGGTGCATTTTATCTTAAAGTGGGGAGATACCGCATTTAAAACATCGAGGAGCACTGTCTTTATCTTTGCAGTTACGTGCCTAATAACCTGCCTTTTGACACTTGTGACACCTGGAAATTTTGTCTCCTGTTCTCGTCCTCCACTTAGATCAGCCCCTCCGAATTCTCCCCTTTTCAATGAGAGTTTTCGCTTCCTTCTCGTTTAGGGTTACGAAGGCATAACGTAAACCCACTTTGTTGGGTTTTACTGCCTTTTATCCTCAGATCTTAGGTCTCGATTAGTCTACCAGTCTCCTCCTTCAGGACCTTCAATAGTTCTTCCTCTTGTACTGTCATGTCCAGATCTAGGATCATGACAGACTTGGATTGTGTTTTGTGTTGAACTTTGGCCTCGCTCTCCAGCGCCACCGTAACGGCTTTCTTGAACTTTTCCTTGAGATCTTAATTTTCAGCTCAAAATCTTATTACCATGTCCCCATTATCCGATTGGTTCCATCTCTTTATAGAGACGCCATCCGCGTCTACCTTGTCTTCAAGTTTTTTGATGACATCCGTCATCAGGGTGTCCTTACCAGGTTTAATAACCAAAACCTCGTCTAAGTTTTTTTGGAAATCCGTTTCACCTTCCCCTTTTCCCGTTTGCCCTACACTCCTGGTTCCCCCCCCCCACTTCCTCATTAGTTTTCGGGCCGACCAGTTCGATAACAGCTGGCGTTGAGTGGTACCCTTACTCCTGAATTTTGCGTACCCTATCCTGGTTTTCAATAGGGATTTCCACCACTAATTTCTCCCTTTTTTTTCCACCATTATGCTCTCGAATAGCTGTATCTCCCTGCTAATCCTTCTGTCCTCCTGATCCACTTTGCAGTAAAACCAGATGCTGGTCTTGGAGCGCCAACCTCCCTCTGCACTAGTAACCTTTGTGGTATTGAAGATGTAAGCCGCATCCCCTAGGTTGGTCTGCTGTTCTTCAGCCTCTTCGATTACGCCTCCGCGTAGTGTTGAGTCCTTCTTTTTCCAGGTTACCACCCTGTTGTCCTTATTAACGATACGAAGTGTATCCATGCCCTTCGGGGTTCTCGTCGCCGTGCCCTGCCTTTTCTGTACTTTCTTGAACATGTCCTCCGTCCACGGAAGGCTCGCAGCCACCTGACCGTTTTCCAAAGACCTCTTCGATGTCGATGTTGCTCCCTTGTCCTTTGTCTCTATCATCTTCACGTCTGTCCCCTTTCCGGAGCAGGTAGTTCACTTTACTTTCCAGCTCTGAAACCCGTTTGGTCCAGCTCTCCTCCTTGATCCTGTTCATAAGTTCCAGATCCTGCCGGAGATGTTCGCTTTTGGCAATGGCCTTTGCCAGTCTTTTGACCGCATCCTTAATCGGCCCGTGCATGTTCCTCCCTTCGTTGTTCATATACTCTCGCATCTCCTTCAATTCAGTATTCATGGCTTCATTTGTATCTACTAGACGTTTACGCAAGTCTGCCTCCGCCCCTGTAGTGGCGTTTGCACTTTGTTTCTGTGGTTCGTCTACATTGTACCCCGTCAGGGATGGCTTTAGGTCCGCCCTTTTCCGTTTAGTGGCTCTACCTGCGTCTTCGTCGTACGTCACGGCCTGGAGACTCATGTTACTCCGCCCGCTGTTAGGTGTGGGACTGAGAATCCCCCATGGGGGTGACGCCACAGTGATCAACGTCCCTTTTTTCCTCTTATTTGCGCCGGTAATGTTAGGGAAGTTGCTGTTTCCTGGGCCCTCCGTTCCTACTGGCTCCTTGTCCGTCTCAACCGGTGTAATATCCAGGAAAATCAGACTGTCACTTGAATTGTACAAAGTCTCCGGTTGTTCACAGCCCTTCGGTTGTGTCCGTCGGTGTACCGTCAAGGGCACAGTCCGCATTGGCCTCCGCCTCTGCACTTTCACCGTCCTCTCTTAACGTCGTAGGTGTTGACGTGCCCTGCATGGTCAGGTGTAATTCGGTCTTCCCTCAGCTTGTCTTCTCTTACACATTTCTTTTCACCTTCTCCCTTAACCTCCGTTGTCTTGCCTTTTTTCTCCGGAGTTCTACTTATGCTCTGTCTTCTGCCGAAGGCTCTGAGCAACCCCTCCTCTGCCTCAAACTTCTCGCAGTCGTTGGATAACGGTCGGACGAGGCCTGCTCGATCTGTACTGCCGACCGGCACTGGGGTGTCCCTCCCCTGCACCGTAAACTTCATGGTTGTTTTGTTGTTCAGATCATATTTTATGTTTTCCATTGGGTCGCTGAGTCGTTGCCAAGAAATCAGTCCAGAAGGTTCTTGGCTCCCTTGCCCTCGTTACCTAATAGCATCAGGAGCCGAAATGGTCAAGAGAGACCGAATAGTTGGCCAAGGGAGGCCGACAGATCAAAGCAGGAAGTGACTCTAGAAGGAGACCACTACAGCATGAGTTTGTGGATAGCCCCGGAATGATTTGGCAGTAAGTGCTCTCCTCTTCCCCCCCCCCAATATTCAGTGATTACCACCAGGTAAATATCTGGGAGGAAAGTCATTGCAGAACAAGTACTGGGCCCTTACACTACGTCAAGGTACATTCCTTCGTAGGGAAACTAACGTAACCTAACCTAACCTAACTAGTGATGAGTGTCATTTTCAGTAACCTAACCTAACTAGTGATGAGTGTCATTTTCAGTAACCTAACCTAACTAGTGATGAGTGTCATTTTCAGTAACGTAACCTAACTAGTGATGAGTGTCATTTTCAGTAACTGCTACTTTGTAAACGTTATTATAAAATAATAACAGTAACCATCATTGAAAAATCCCACTAACAGTGATTTTCTCAAAGGTTATTTTATTCTGCGTTTCATAAAAAATGAACCACCCTGAAGGAGTTGATATCAAACTCTAAAATTTCAATAGTTGATGTATGTTGATATGCAATTGATTAAATTTTGAAGGCCAAGTGTCACTTCTAAAAGAAATTATTTCTTTCATACCATCTGAGAGTTTATTTTAATTTACTTTATCGCATTAGTTTGCAGACTTTTATTGTTTGACCTAATTGTTAGTGCCTTAAAAAATTCCGCGAGTGCAAAGACGTAATTCTTTTCATCAAATTACACCATTTGAAAGAGCATCAATTATTGGAATGCATGGGCTGATTTAGGATTCCCTGAAATTGGCAGACCTCTTGGTCGACCACACGTCAGTGTTAGTCGCCGTAGAGGCAGTGGACGTCCCAGAGTGATACAAGAACGTGAAGATCGACTCTTAAGGAGAAGTGCAATTCGAGATCCTGCAGAACCAACACGATCGATTGCTATAAAATGGTTAAGAGCAATTGGTCATAGAGTTTCTATGAAGGATTTTCAAAGTGAGGACCTTTTTTTTATTTCTTTTTTTTTGCTCACACTTACCTTTTCATTTTTAACAGAGTCGTGAGTCACTTGAAAAATCGACTCTTTCCGACAAAAAGAGTCATTTCGCCCATATCTAGTTTATATTAGAGCCAGTGGCGGCCCGTGGAACATGTTGATGGTAGAGCCACTTATACAATATACCCCTCCCCCGCCCCTCATTTTTTGAAGAAAGACAAAACGATTTATCTTCCTAGTCCAAAGTAACTGGAGAAAAAATGTTTTAAGAATTAATTAAATATTCTTGCGGAGCTTGAAACTGCAGGTAGTGCCATGGCTGCTTGGCTCTATATAATGAGCCACCCCTGGCTATAATGTGTCAAATATTGAAGTGGATTATCAAAATTACATTCATTCTAAATGCATTTTGAAATTTTGAAGCTTAGTTCGGCCGAAATTATTTTTTACGATTTTTAGAGGCACCGACTGCAATTTTTTCTCTGCTTTTCAACTTTTGAGGATTGCCATTTTGTTTCCAGCCACGATGTGTCAAATATTGAAGTGGATTATCAAAGTTAGGTTCATTCTAGATGGATTCTGAAATTTTGAAGGTTACTTTGGCCGAAATGATTTTTTTACGCTTTTTATAAGCGCAGACTGCAATTTTTTTTTTTCTCTGTTTTTCAACTTTTGATGGTTGCCATTTTGTTTTCAGCCACTATGTGTCAAATATTGAAGTGGATTATCAAAGTTAGGTTCATTCTGGATGCATTCTGAAATTTTGAAGGTTACTTAGGCCGAAATGAATTTTTTACAATTTTTATAAGCGCAGACTGCAATTTTTTATCTCTGCTTTTCAACTTTTGAGGATTGCCATTTTGTTTTCAGCCACTATGTGTCAAATATTGAAGTGGATTATCAAAGTTAGGTTCATTCTGGATGCATTTTGAAATTGTGAAGTTTACTTTGGCCGAAATGGATTGTTTACAATTTTTATATGCGCAGACTGCAATTTTTTTCTCTGTTTTTCAACTTTTGAGGATTGCCATTTTGTTTCCAGCAACGATGTGTCAAATATTGAAGTAGATTATCAAAGTTAGGTTCATTCTGGATGCATTTTGAAATTTCGAAGTTTACTTTGGCCGAAATGAATTTTTTACAATTTTTATAAGCGCAGAATGCAATTTTCTTCTCTGTTTTTCAACTTTTGATGGTTGCCATTTTGTTTCCAGCCACTATGTGTCAAATATTGAAGTGGATTATCAAAGTTAGGTTCATTCTGGATGCATTTTGAAATTTTGAAGGTTACTTAGGCCGAAATGAATTTTTTACAATTTTTATAAGCGCAGACTGCAATTTTTTTCTCTGTTTTTGAACTTTTGATGGTTGCCATTTTGTTTCCAGCCACTATGTGTCAAATATTGAAGTAGATTATCAAAGTTAGGTTCATTCTGGATGTATTTTGAAATTTTGAAGGTTACTTAGGCCGAAATGAATTTTTTACAATTTTTATAAGCGCAGACTGCAATTTTTTTCACTGTTTTTCAACTTTTGATGGTTGCCATTTTGTTTCCAGCCACGAAGTGTCAAATATTGAAGTAGATTATCAAAGTTAGGTTCATTCTGGATGCATTTTAAAATTTTGAAGGTTACTTTGGCCGAAATGAATTTTTTACAATTTTTATATGCGCAGACTGCAATTTTTTTCTCTGTTTTTATAATAATAATAATAATAATAATAATAATACGTTTATTCTCCCAACAGACATAACATCCAATTACAGGAAAAGTTACATAAAATAAACAAAATATAAATACAAAAAAAAAACAAATATACATATATAAATACATATTCACACATATAGACAAATAAATTAATAAATTCTGACAGATATTGCAGATTATAACAGGTAATATAATTGAAAATTAAATATACACATAAATCTGATGAACATGGAGGCTACTTAACATTTTACCATAGTTGTGACATATTTCGCAACAATTCTGCTCTTGACTCTATAAAAATGTCAATACTGTAATGAATACTATTGAAGAGCCTAACCATAGTGTTCATTGGCGAGTTATAATGCGCGAGTGTGCTGGCATGAGTTATTTGAAATAGTTGACAGTAACGACTACTTACTCTAGGTATGTGAAAATCATAATCAGCATAGACACAAGGTTTGGATCATCTATAAAATAATTTATTAGGCCATGTAAAAATAATATCATTGAGTTGTTACGCCTATGCTGCAATGAATTTATATCAAACATAACTAAAAGTTCTTGATATGTTATATTTATCGGTGGATATTCCCGATGCATTTTAAAGAATAGCATTTTTAAGAACTTTTTCTGTATTTTCTCAATCGCATTCATGTGAACATAATAATGCGGGGCCCAGATAATACAAGCAAATTCCAGATTTGATCGAACATATGCAAAGTACAATTTTTTCATTACTTGTATATTTATAAAATCTTTGCACGTACGGTTAATAAATCCTAACATTTTAATACCTTTACTGCAAATATTATTAATGTGCTCACGAAAGGTGAGTTGAGTATCATACAGAACTCCTAAGTCACGAACATTATCAACTCGTTGAAACTGTATAGCATCTAGGGCATAATCATACATAATAACCTCTTTCTTTCGGGCAAATGAAAGACATTTACATTTATTTAGATTTAAGAATAGACCATTAACCTTACACCACTGCTTTACGCGAACAATATCTTTTTGCAATTCAAAACAATCATTGATGGATTTAATAGTACTGTAGATCTTCATATCATCAGCATACAGAAGTACATTTGACTGAAGATTGTCCACAATATCATTGACGAAAATTGTAAAAAGCAGTGGCCCAAGGTTTGATCCTTGAGGAACACCACTAGTTGAAACGTATTTATATGAATTATGCCCTGAATAATGCACATACTGCTGCCTATTGAAAAGGTATGAACACATTAATAAGACAGTACCATTAGTGAAGCCATAATAACTTAATTTTTGTGCAATAATTTGATGGTCAATCGTATCAAATGCCTTTTGGAAATCTGTGTAAATGGTATCCACTTGTTTACGGTCATCAAGGTTTTGCGAAACATATTCAGTAAAGTTCATCAAATTTGATACAATTGACCTATTTTTTACAAAACCATGTTGTCGCGTTGTAATGAACGGGCATACATGATTATACATTATTTTGCAAATTATCATTTCAAATAACTTTGCGAAGTTATTAATAACTGTTATCGGTCTATAGTCTAAAATATTAGATTTATTGGATTTATCACCGCTTTTAAAAATAGGCGAAACCCTACCCATTTTCCAAATGTCTGGAATTATACTAGTTGCAATAATTAAATTGAAGATGTGGTTAAGAGGTTCAATAAAAGATTGTATACAATCTTTAACTATATACGCTGGAATACCATCAGGTCCCATAGTGCTATTGCCCTTTAACTCATGTGCAGCAAGTGAAATATCATTTTCAGTAATTTGGCCAATGTTACACACAGGAAAATTGGATGAAGAAATTTGCACAGTACTCGTTGCACTAGATTTAGTGTAAACACTGCTAAAGTAAGTAGCAAAACAGTCAACAATTTTTTTAGGATCGGTTATATCAACCCCTTCATATATCATACTGCCTGGAATTCTACTAGTATTCTTTTTTGTGTTAATATAAGAAAACAATTTTTTCGGTTCCCGTAAAATATTTTGTTCCATTCGTTCAATGTAAGATTTATGATCACTTTTCATTAAGTTATGGATTTCTGTTCGCAATCGGCCTATTTTAAATTTTAAATAATTAAATTTATACCTTTTATACATTTTAAGAGAACGTTCTTTATTTTTTATTAATTTCTTTAATGTAAGGCTGAACCAGGGAGGAAATTTATTTTGAACTATATTGATTCGTAACGGCACACAATTATTTAATACCTTATTAAACAATTCATAAAAAATAGTGCATGCTTCCACTGGATCACTTAAACTCAAAACTGTGTTCCAATTTATTAGAGAAATCTCGTTATATAATATTCTAAGGTCTGCTCTTGAAAAATCATATGATAAACATGTTGAATTTGGTTTAAATTTAGTATTGGCATCAATAATGAGTTTCAATTTACAGTGTAATGAAGGATGATGAGGATCTTCTTTTACTAAACCTAAAATCTGTTGAATATCACAATTCACTTTAGGAGATGAAATTATAAGATCTAATATTCTTGAATTCTTATTTAACAAGGTGTTAAGTTGCTGTAAGTTATTAAATTGTAAAAAGTTATTATACGTCACTAATTGTTGATTGCATCCCACGCCACATGTATTATATGAGTGCAGAGTTGGCAAGTTAAAATCACCCAAAATAACAACTGGTTCATTTGAATTAAAATTTTGTTCAAGTACTTCAAAGATGTGTTTGTAATCAGAAACAGCGGATGATGGAGGAATATAAACACATACAACGTGAAGGATGGTATGTCCCAATAAAACTTTAATAATTAATAAATCTACATTAACATCATTTGACGCAAAAATTAATTCTGATTGAAGTAAATTTTTAACAGAAATAAGCGCACCACCACCTCGTCGATTTTGACGATCACAGCGATACACGTTGTAGTTAGGCGGAAACAATTCAGAAACCAGTATACCACTATGTAACCAAGTTTCAGTTAGGCAAATAATATCGAAGTCATTCGCGCATACATTATCATATAATACACTGGTTTTAGAACCCAATCCTCTAACGTTTTGATAAAACGTGGAAATACATGTTTGTTGGGAGAAATTTAGTTTTCCTGGATTATTTTCGGAACATCATTTGAGTATTTGATTTTAAGATTGGTTTCCCCATTCTCAGATCTTCTTTTCACTGCGTAGATTTTTCTCGTGTTGTATTTGTCTTGGAGTTCTGTCATTCCCAATTCGGATGTTCTTAAACTCTTCAGTCTCATTAAGCTTCCTCGAATTCCTTAATACATTTTTTGTTTCTGAAGGACCATTAAAAGAAACTTTAATTGGCCTGGAACGGTTTTCAACTTTTGCACCAAGTCTATGTACGTTATTTGGTACAGGGGAAGTTTCCATAAGATTTTCTAAAATATTGTTAATAATAATCCCGTCGTTTAAAGTGTCAGTAGATTCAGGAACGTTGAAAACAATTATAGAGTTTGCACGTTTTTGTCGCTGAATAATTTCATCATATATGTCACTGTATTCAGCATTGTTCAATTTTTTTTCGGTAGTTACATGATTAGTATTAACCTCCAGATCTTTGATTTTATTCATTAACTCAACAATAGTGTTATTAATCTTGGTATTCTCTTGCTTAAGTGTATTCATTTCAGTTAGGATAACTTTTAATTCCAAATTTTCAGCTCCTAAACGATCACACTTAGAAGATACTATTTCCACGGTCTGCTTCAAATCTTTCACTATTAACATAACGTCTTTAAGAGTAATTTCACAGTCATGATTGTTTAAACATGCAGGATGACAAAGTTTGTTGCATGCCGGGCATTTTTTTCAACTTTTGAAGGTTGCCATTTGTTTCCAGCCACGATGTGTCAAATATTGAAGTGGATTATCAAAGTTAGGTTCATTCTGGATGCATTTTAAAATTTTGGCCGAAATGAATTTTTTACAATTTTTATAAGCGCAGACTGCAATTTTTTCTCACCTTTTCAACTTTTGATGGTTGTCATATTGTTACCAGCTAAAATCAGTGGCGGTTCGTGGAACATGTAGATGGTAAAACCACTTATACAATATAGACCCCCGCCCTCCTTATTTTTTGAAGAAAGAAAGAACGATTTATCTTCCTAGACCAAAGTAACTGGTGAAAAAGTGTTTTAAGAATTAATTTAAAAATTTTGAAACTACAGGTAGTGCCATGACTCCTTGGCTCTGTATAACGAGCCGCCCCTGATTAGAGCACATGCTTACTATTCATATTGCTGCAACTGGAAAAATTTGAAAAACGGGGGAATTTTTTGGTATTGTGTGTTTCATAAATATCCATGATATACAGGGTGTGGCACTTAAGACGCCTCGGACCATAGCTCCTTTACGATAAAAGCTATCGAAAAAAATCTAAGAATAAAGTGATGCATAGTTACCGTCGCTATGTTTCAAAAATATTTCTAATCATCAGTGGCGTGCCGTACTCCAGTGGCGTACCAAACTTATGTTTTTTTAAATGGAATGCCCTATTTTTTATTGCAGATTTGGAAAGTGCTCGACGAGTACTTATTTTTTTATCTAACATGTTATACCCTTCACTTTAGCGGTTTCGCTGTTATAACCCCTTCTTTCAAAATTGCGCCCCATTTTTGAGATTTTTTTGTAGAGAAACTAATTGACGCCGGCGCCTAAATTTTGAATAGAGGTACAGGTTAAGACCTCGTATACCTTCATATAATTTTTTTTCGGGTAATTTATGGAAAAAAAATAATTTTTGATTGATCTTCGCATGTTGTCATTTTTTCCGAAAATTTCAAATGGCACCCCCCTAAAAAAATTACGGCGTTGTACAGCCAAAACTCTAAATTTTTCATTGGTGTAAAAAAAATTACACATTGCATAACAAAATTTCTGAGAAAAAAGGAATTTCATCGCAAATGTCGGGAAACGTTTTCCGTTCCCAAGTGTGCCATGAGAAAACAAATACACAAATACGGTCAACATAATAGTATAATAGTATAATAAATAGGTACTTATTCAACATGATATGAAAAATGCAGATAAAGAAAATTTAACAACTTAAACTAAATGTTCGAAATGACGACCTTCCTGCTGGAGGCATAACCGCAACTTCGACTCACAGGCTCTAGACACTGCCCTAAGGACTTCTGGTGATATACCGCGGAAAGCCGCGCGGATTCTCTCCCTCATATCCTCGACAGTAGTTGGTACCGTCCTGTAAACCTCGTCTTTGATATGGCCCCAAAGGAAGAAGTCAAGGGGAGTGAGGTCTGGTGATCTTGGCGGCCACCTCACAGGACCCCCACGACCAATCCAGGAGTCCGGAAACGTTTCATCGAGAAATTCCCGAACGACACAGCTATTATGTGCAGGAGCTCCATCGTGCTGGAAAACTATCTGTCGAAGAGCGGCTAGAGGGACATTTTCCAAGAGATCATCCAAGTCGTCGCGAAGGAACCTCAAATAACTGTTGCCGTTTAGGTGCCCTTCGATGAAATAAGGACCCAAAAGGTGTTCTTCAAATTATGCCTCCCCAAACATTCAGCGACCATCTTTGCTGGTGGTTTATCATTCGCATGGCTAGTGGGTTTTCATCGGCGTAATAATGATAGTTGTGGCGATTGACATGGCCATTTCTATGGAACGTTGCTTCATCAGAAAATAATACGCGCATAAGAAATGATTCCTCCTGCTCAATTTTGTTGATAGCCCACATGCAGAAATCTTGCCTCGCATGAAAATCTTGAGGTTGCAATTCTTGGTGCAGTTGAATCTTAAATGGACGGAATTTGTACTTTTTAAGAACACGATGTACGGATCGCGTTGAAATATCGTGATTCCTACTAATATCACGGATACTGGTATGAGGATCTTCAATAACTGCCTCCAGAACCTGCAGTTCATTATTTTCGGTAATAACTGCCTTCTTTCTAACTCTCCTTGGCCGTTTCACAGTTCCCGTAGTAGTAAATCTCTCCAACACTTTTTGAAACGCACGTTCATTTGGATGTGTCCTGTGCGGATATCTCCCAGCGTACACTTGTGATGCCAAGAAACAATTCATGTTACATTCTCCAAGAATAAATATCATGTCAACCATTTCCTCTTGAGTTCGGAACATTTTTAGAACGTTTATCAAAAATGACTTATGGCTGCTACTGACGTCTAATAATTTACTTTGACAATTACCAATCTTTTGTTTTCTCATGGCACACTTGGGAACGGAAAATGTTTCCCGACATTTGCGATGAAATTCCTTTTTTCTCCGAAATTTTGTTATGCAATGTGTAATTTTTTTTACACCAATGAAAAATTTAGAGTTTTGTCTGTAAAACGCCGTAATTTTTTTAGGGGGGTGCCATTTGAAATTTTCGGAAAAAATGACAACATGCGAAGATCAATCAAAAATTATTTTTTTTCCATAAATTACCCGAGAAAAAATTATGTGAAGTTATACGAGGTCTTAACCTGTACCTCTATTCAAAATTTAGGCGCCGGCGTCAGTTAGTTTCTCTACAAAAAAATCTCAAAAATGGGGCGCAATTTTGAAAGAAGGGGTTATAACAGCGAAACCGCTAAAGTGAAGGGTATAACATATTAGACAAAAAAATAAGTACTCGTCGAGCACTTTCCAAATCTGCAATAAAAAATAGGGCATTCCATTTAAAAAAACATAAGTTTGGTACGCCACTGGAGTACGGCACGCCACTGATGATTAGAAATATTTTTGAAACATAGCGACGGTAACTATGCACCACTTTGTTCTTAGATTTTTTTCGATAGCTTTTATCGTAAAGGAGCTATGGTCCGAGGCGTCTTAAGTGCCACACCCGGTATATCATCGAATATATATCGTGATATATATTCGATGATGTATATCGTCCGAACCCTGCTTAAAGTAGAGATAATTTGCCCCTCCCCAGGATTCGCCAATGATTTCACGAGAAGATGTCGTAAGCCGTTTTGAAAAATACTAAATTCGCGATACGTTGACGTTAAAATCATCAAAATCGGGCAAATCATTCGGCAATTGTACAATTTCATAAATCAAAATCACGATTTTAAAATCTTGGATTGCAATTTTTGCATTTTGTGTTAATATCAAGAGTCAATTTCGTAAATCGTTTTATAATTTGATGATGCAAAATCAAACAATGCGTTCGGCAGTTGTGCAATTTCAAAAATCGCGATTTTAAAATATATGAGCTTAAAAAATGAGATTTTTGCATTTTGTGTTAATTTCATGAAAACATTTCGTAACCCGTTTTAAAATTACACTAAATTTTTCGTATTTTGACGTTTGAATCATGAAAATCGAAATTCGAAATTTGTGTCATTTCAAAAATCAATATCGTGATTTTCTATTTTCGAAGTTGGGAAACGACCGATTTTGATTTCATGAAAAATCAAAATTAAACCGGATTGTAAATTGCACTAAATTTGCCACAGTTTTGACCTTGGAGTCATCAAGATCGGACCGGTTGTGCAATTTCAAAATCTGTTTTAAAATCTTCGAACTTAAAATGTGCGATTTTTGCATTTTGTGTTAATTTCATGCGGGGCGGATCCGGAGGGTTTCTAAGAGGGCACTCGGAACAAATATTGAAAAGAATTAAATAAAAAAACTGAATTACACAAAATCATTTTTCTTTGTGTATCACCTTTGACTTTTCGTAATGTCTTGGCTCAACGGGCGGGCAAAAGACCCCTAAGATTCACTTTTTTACAAACTGTTGCTGAGTAAAGCTATTTTTAATAACGGTTACTAAATAACAGTAACTTACCTTGAATAAAGGTTACTAAATAGCCGTTTAAACAACTAGTTATTTTGTAGTAAACGTAACTGTTATAACAGTTTCTGGGAAATAATTGTTTATCTCATCACTAAACCTAATCCAACCCAACCTAACCTAACCTAACATCGTCCATTGAAGTGTCCGTTAAAACAGAGTTTCAGTTAGGTTAAGTTAGGTTAGATTAGGTTGGATGAGGTTGGGTTAGGTGGAGTTAGGTTCCTGGACCCCATAATTTGGCGACGGTGAAACCGCTACCAGGCGCGTCCCCGGGTGGCGGATAGGGGATTACACACGTGAACCAACACCATTGCACGGTAGTGCAGCTCCTGGGTTCGTATTTCTTTTTTTAAGGACTTTTTTTTTCTTTTCAAGTCGAAAAGCTTAAACTTTTAGGGATCGCAGAGGATACAACTGGCTTTAAAAAGGATTCTCTACAGTTTTACAGTTTACGGTGATTCGTTATTTTTTAGCTCGACATTCTTGAAACTTCTCAGTGGGGGTGGAAAACGGAAAAATGTAATTAAACTCAAAAGTCATATTTTGTAATAACTATTGAAACTAAATCGAAAACAAATACAAAATTCTTACATAAAGTGCACACTTTTTGAAACACTGATTTTTCCCAATTTCAAACTGCCTAAAACGATTTAAAAGCATGTTTTATTCTTTTGCACCCCCTTCTGTGCTGCCGATGGTAATGTCCTGTTTAGACAATCTGGCAGCTACGACCTAGTACGGATTGAGTAAATTTGATCGTCCCTATGGCCCTCCCTGTGGTCTTGAGGGCCTTCTTCAGGAATTAGAGGATACACATTCGCACAGCCTTTCCTGTACATCCTGGACAATTTAAAACTATTCTATCCTTTCCATAAAAAACCTCTCTACAACATTTATACTCATAATGTAAAAATTAGAAATTAAAAAAAAAAAATTTAAATTAAAGAAAAAAACACAATTTTATCTACTTTCACTTTAGCTTGAAAGAACTAGTTATAAACTAAACAATTAGATGGCGCAAGAATGCAGTTATAAATATAATATCTCATGACAAATGGTAATAGACTTCTTATCAAACCAAGCAGTTATCCAAAAATTGAACGACCTTTATGGGAAGCATAAAAACTCCACATACATAAAGTTGGTTATTTATTATTCACAAAGTATATATGCTTTACAACATTCTGTTATTATAAAATATAATCGCAATAATATTGTTTAATTGTTGGCGGAAACTCTCAGTGTAGTTTTTCGAACAAGATGGTTGAAACGTATTGTGAGACCTATGTTTATAATATTTTTCTTTAATATGTTGCGATTTTTATCGTATAAAATATTAATAGTTATTGGGTAAAATCGTTTTTTTGGCGTACATTGCATATGGATTATTAGAGGTCGTAATCCCACAAATTATGATATCGATTTCGATCATTTTCGACTTATATTTTTTAATATACTGATGGCTGGCTCCTAACGTTTCAACTTGGATATCATAAAGTGTGCTATAACTGTTTCTAGCAGTTTTGAAATCATCGACACTTCCGGTAATTTTAGCACGCTGATATTGTATTTCTGCAATGTCGAATAGCGTTGTTAACTTGTAATTTACATTATCAAAGAACTTATGTATTACTTCATATATTTTAAGAGACTTACTAAGTTGTGTCAAACTTTCACTATTCTTCTGTATATTATAATCAATTAAACGTTCAGTATCCTTGTATATATAATAAGCAATCCAACTCAAATAGAGACCCAATTTATCTTTATATTTTTGTTTCTTATAATGTGCAGTCTCTGTTCCTTTATAATTTTTTATTACTTGAATTGCCTTTATGAATGCTTCATGTGCATGATATTCTTTTTGTATAAAACGTTTCTCGTTTTTGGCAATACGACTATGTACAAATGCAATTTGCTCCATGGTGAAATTAATACCATCTGAATTATATACCTTCTGGATGCTATAAATTTCCTTATTCATTTCAAGGGCCTCGCTGTATTCCTTCAAAGCACTTTCAAATTTTTTTTGTTCTTCAAATTCTTTTGCCATCATACATTTTCTATGAGGTATACTACTTCTTATTACTAGAATGTCGGAGTATGGATGGAACTGTGAAGTAAATTTCAAATCTTTGTATCGTTTCGAAGATATAATTTCATTATATTCATCTTGTAAGTTATCAGATATATTTATTATATCTGCGTTAAATGGCAAACCAAGAGCATAACACCTAACCATTTCATATACTTTTGATGCGATTTGAACATCGTATTGATTTAATAAATAATTCGTATATAACAACTCAATCCAAGATAATAAATATTTTGGAGATTCCCATTGTTCTTTTAACGTTTCCGTTATTTCTATAAATATTTCTTGGGCTTCTTCGTGCATTTTATTATGCATTAACTGTCTACCTAATGCATTTTTTATTATACCTATTTGATACTTTGCATTAATTACGTATATATCTTCAGGTTCAAACAACCCGTGAGCTTTTTTTATTGCATCATTGTCTAATAATTTTAAAGCAATGTTGAAATCACCCTTTTTATAATATTCTAAAGATATTTCGTTTATCAGCTTGAGGGTATCCTTAATGAACTGTGTCTGTTGGGCAGTGAATGCATCATCTGATTTTTCAGTTAATGCATTTAAGATTTCTTGGGCGTGCTTGGGTTCCTTCAGGATACTATATATGCTTTCAACATTTTTAATTTTATTACACATTACCTTATAAAGGTTAACTTTACAGCTTTCAATATGTAATAGTTTGTCGAGATGAGCTATAAACACATCATTATCTAACAACGTTTCTATTAGTTCTTCCAAGTCCTTTTTTTCAATTACTTTATCATTTCCCACTTTAATTAGCAATCCAGCAATATACGGAGCAGCATAACGCATTTTCAGGAATTTCTTAATTATCATATATATATAGAGAGAATCTTTAAATTTATAACCTTCTTCGGTATCTTCGGTATCTTTATCAATCAAGTAATTTAAACATGTTGTATCAGTGAACGCCTCTTCTATATTATTAAATTTCAATTGATATTCATTATAAGAACTATAAAACACTTGAAGCATATCTACGATGATATTAAAAGTGTTTATCTTAATCACTACTTGTCCAATGCGCAATTTGATTGTTTCAGTAAGAGGGAGACTGTCAAATTGTTCTTGAAGTATTTTATTTTCTTCTTGGAACTTCAAACCTTTCGCAAAATGTTCATATAGTAAAATAACTTTTTTGTTTGTAAAGTTATATTTAGTTTTCGTTCGTTTAAGAAAATGAAGAATATCTATGATTTTGTTTATTTTGCCTTCTTCGATATGCTGCAATTTTTCATCAGCCTCCACAAACATCCTAACAATTTCATCAAACAAATTCTTACGTATCCCATACATTTTTAACATTTCAAAAATCTCTATTTTCCTGTTATCAAGTAACGTGGGGCAAAACTTTTTGATCTTCTTTAAACTTATAAAACACTCGAAAATCTTTCTCCGTTCCAGAGGTGTAAAGTTTTCATGGCTTGCTTTAATAAAATCAGTTTTCTCTAATCGATCCTCTCTTATGTCGATTTCCTCATTATAGGTAATTGCCATAAATTTCAAATATTGATCCACTAACTCTTTTATATCGTCATCCTTTTCTGGAAATATTGATTTTGAAAACTTGAACTCAAAGCTACCCTCAACATCTTCTTCTGACGCAATCTTTTCAATGGTTTCCACTTGTAACTGATTTTCAAAGTTTTTCAATTTCTGGTTGAAATCATCACTTGGTTCAAAATCATCTCCAGCACTATGCTTGATCTGTATCAATATTTTATGGAACTCACTCGAACAGTAATACTTAAATACTTTAGATCTAATACTGCGTATAATATTTTTAAAGTCTGTAAGCCTTTCGTCATTGTTTTTATATTTTTGAAAATTATGTATTTGTACATTTCTCACTATATTCAATTCTCGCATATTTTCCTTTTCCTTATCCAGAGCTGGTATGATGTTAGCAGTTAAACTAAACATATGTTTTTCCATATCCTGTAGTGTATACGTATTCCGTAGAAAAGGCAAATAAATTTCGACTAAATCACCATCCTGTCCAATAATTTGCTTTCCATCCAAAGGTGCCATAAATGAATTGCAATTTATCTCTGCGCCTGCGGTTGACTGCTTTCTAATTTTATTGTATATACTTTTTGTATATTTTTCTAAACTTTGAAAAAATTTTACTATACCATCCTTCGCTTTTCTCATGTCTTTAGCAACAAAGTTGGTAAAATCATGTGGTTCTACAATTTTAGAATTTGAATGCAATATTTTATTGCGCGTTCCACTAATAAGTTCGATGTCAGATTTTCCTTTTAGATCTTTGTTTGTTTGGAAATAATAGTTTAAGTAATATTCCTTCTTCAATTTTCTTAGATCCCTTACTATTTCCTTTTTTTGAAAATTTTCACCAGGGATATGTGGGAATGTGTCTTCCAAAGCAAAAGTTTCCAAAAATAGAATAAACGCATTTGCATTTTTATACGTAAATTCTGAAACATTCTTCTTGCAGCTATTTAATGTTTGAAGTGTGTTTAAGCAGAATTCAATTTTTTTATTAGTCCTCTTTATCTCATTTAATATATTTGCCAGGAATAGTCTCCTTTCTGCACAATTTATAATGGCGTTATTCAATCGTTGCTGGAGTTGTTCTATGTTGTCTTTAACATTTGAAGTTATAATTTTCGCATTGTTCAAAACATATATACAAGAGTCATATTTATGTATATTTTCTTGCCATTCAAGTACTTGCAAATCATGTTTTAGGCATTTTTCTACTAAATCTATGACATCTTTTCTCCAATTATTGAATGAATCCGTGTAAATCAATCCTCTCTCTTCATCAATATTTAAAAGTGCCCATTTTGATGCTTCTAGTTGTATAATATAGGTACGCGTTTCCTCACTGTTGCGAGAATCTAACGTTTCTTCAAGATGATTGAATGAAATTGCTTCTATTCCCTTAATTTGCTCGATTTCTAAAATAGTGTTTATATCCTCCAAAGTTAAGGAGATTTTGTAGTTTCCGGAAAAAGTTTCATCTATAAAACTATTTGCATTATTGGTAGTTGGTGTAGTTGTAACTGGAAACTGTTCTTCAAGGAATTTTAAACCATCATCTATAATTTTGTTTTGTAAACATTCCATAATTTCTTCGTTTTCATAGTGTCGAGCAATGGTTAGTACAGTTTCATTGTTATCGTTGTCTACAAAGACATCCTCAATTTTACCTAATATTTCTTGAACAACTTGTAAACTTCCACTCCGGACCGCATAATGTAAAACTGTGTCTCCTTCTTTATCTACGAAGTTAACGTCTGATCCATTTTCTAAAACTTTCTTAACTCTCTGGACGTCTCCACTTTCAGCTGCAATCAGCAACTCCCTGTTTAATATACTCGTTCGTCTTTTTTTAGATTTTCCGCGCCCTCTTCCAAGTTGCGGTTCCATCATATTCTCACCTGTAAAAATATAAACATAATTGTAATAAGTTATATAATAGCTATTAACATAATAAGAATATTATACGATTGATAATAATTATATTTAAACATTAAAGCAAAATCTAGTTTAATTCAATTCAACATGACAAAACCACTGAACCACCGCCTTTCAAGAATTAACAAGTTTTTCGGCCCGTGGCAACACGACTGTACAGGAAACAACAATTTTGAAACCAAGCGAAACAAGATCTAACAGCCCTTTTTAACTGCATATAAAAAGGAAGTAGACTTAAAACAATGCATTATTTGCCACTAGACTTCGGCTGATGCGAAATAAATTTTAAATTGTTAGTGCAAAAAAGCTTTAAAAAAGTGCTTGTGCAAATTGTCCAGTGCGTTTGGCTTTTGTGAAGGTAAGTGTTTTAATTTTTGTTTTAATTTCTAAAAACGAATAAAATCCATCAGACATAAGGTAGATTTCAAAAAGGAGGGTTTAGATCAAAACATGGCTTGTGTGGTATCAAATGAAAGGTAATTGAGTCTGGAATTGAATAAAATGCATTTTATTTTTTTAAGCCAGTGGCGCATAAGGGGGGAATTTCATAAATTAGAATTTACATCAAATAATGTCTTGTGTGGTATCAATTTTTTTTTGGCCAGTGGAGGTGCCTACAATGAAGGGGGATTTGGTGTTAATCTAATGTGAGCTTAGGTGCCCATAAATTGGCAGAGTATTTTTCATTTTGTTTGTTTTAGTTTGTTCTTCGTATTAAAAAAAATTGGGTAGTTATATATTACAAATATAAAAATAAAATGTAGGGACTAGGGAACCCTTAAATTATATAGCGTAGGGCCACATAAATTGTAAATCCGTCGCTGCATAGTGTGACTTGGTTGATATGGTATGACCATTCTTTTGAGGACTAACGAAATAGTAGTTTATAAAAATGTCAAAAAGCAAGCTGTTTTATACAAGCGGTTTTCAAAGCACAGCGCAGCAAGTGCTTAGAAGTAGCGAGTATGAAAAAGCGTAGTTTTGGCACGAGTTTTATACAATATTTTATCTTGATCAAAAATTTTAAAAAAATTAAGAAAGTGCCGCTGGCGTAATTTCTAACAAAAATATATTTTACACAAAACTACCAAACAGGAGACAAAATACCAATCAGTATTATTTTTCATTTTAATTAATTTGTTCCAGGAACCAAAATGTCCGATGCTAAGAGAAAACCCTCTTGGAGCGAATTTAAAAAGCGGAGATTGAACAAGCAAACACCGCTTCAAAAACAGTCAGATGCGCTGCAGAACTTCTTGAGAGAAGGTAGTTTCAACGGTCCCACAACCGACCAACATTTGAACAACGCCCAGCACTTTCCGGATATGGATCCCCCTTTGAACGCAACCGTCAGCATTGCTGAGCTGGGCAAGTCATCTCAAACGAGTTTGGCGAGTACTGATGCAGTTCCGTGCAGTTCCAAAAATCAAAATTCGCAAGTTGTGCAGACCTCAGAGACACATTTAGAAAAGGCTACCGTCCAAAGTATCTCTTCTGACCCAGGATTATGGCCCGAAATCATGCGTGCAGCAGATAGAGTTTTTTTGGTTAAACGTGGTCCAGCTGCACCTTTGTATAATTTTGATTTTCCTTTTGATGATCAGAATAGAAGATTCTCACCAAAACATTACAAGAAAAGGCTTAGAAATTGACAAGAGGTTTTAAGAGAATTGATGGTATATTCCGTATTTCGAAACGCTTTGTACTGTTTTCCATGTCGACTTTTTGCTGCACCATCTAGCTTGAGCGCTCTTGGCAATCGGGGATTTAAAGACTGGAAGCATTCAAGGGACTCTTTAGCACATCATAAAACTGCTAAAACTCATATTGATTGTTTGAATTGAAGCAAAGATTGAAAATAGGTGAAACAATAGATGCAGTTTCTCAGAGACTCATTGATTCTGAGATAAATCACTGGTCTGAAGTTCTTTTACGCATTATATCAGTCGTTCAAATGCTCGGCGAGAGCTTTCTAGCTTTTCGAGGGACAAGCGATAAACTGTATGAACACAATAATGGAAACTTTTTGAAGTTAATTCAGTTATTGGCTGAGTTTGATCCAAAAATGGAGGAACACGTTCGCAGAGTCCTCAATAAAGAAGAAAGCTACATATCTAGGGAAAACTATACAAAATGAAATAATTGAATTATTGCATGACAACATAAAGTACCACATCAATGAGCAAGTTCAAAAGGCCAAGTATTATTCCGTGATTCTTGACTGTACTCCCGATGCAAGTAAAGTAGAACAGATGACATTTGTGGTAAGATTTGTCTCCATACAGGAATCAGAGTCTGAAGTTCAAGTTAATATCAACGAACATTTTTTGGGTTTTCTACCCATTGAGAGATCAACAGCTAAGGAATTGTCGGAGGTTTTACTAGAAGAGCTAGAGAAAAATAGGCTTAAAGCAGAAAACATGCGCGGTCAAGGGCATGACAATGGTTCCAATATGACAGGAGAAAAATCGGGAGTACAAACAAGAATCAGAAATATAAACCCCAGAGCATTTTATGTTCCATGCAGCAGCCATTCGCTAAATTTGGTTGTAAACGATATCCTCGTTTGAGGCAGCCAACTTCTTCAATATTGTTCAAAAGTTATATACATTTTCTTCTTCCTCTTCTTTTCGTTAGGCAATATTACTGAAATATATTGATGCTTACACCCTAAAACCATTGAGTGATACGCGATGGGAAAG
The DNA here is from genome assembly GCA_910593695.2 of Ocypus olens. Taxonomy (NCBI): domain Eukaryota; kingdom Metazoa; phylum Arthropoda; class Insecta; order Coleoptera; family Staphylinidae; genus Ocypus; species Ocypus olens. The sequence goes on along the minus strand of OU343063.1, from coordinate 14,302,445 downwards.
TCGAGTCAACTCATTAAAAGCTCTGCGGTTTCAAATTGGTCCAATTCACGATGCTTTGTACAGCATATATGAAGATTCAGAAATTGATAATATGATCAGAGACGAGGCTAGCGGATTATTAAATAATTTGAAGCAGTTAAAATTTATACGCTCTGTTGTGATCTGGTACAAAATTTTGAATCATATTAACCCCAACAGCAAACTTTTGCAAACTGTAAATTTTGATATGTCACAAGTTATTGACATGCTTAGCAACTGCAAACTCTTCTTTGAAAACCTGAGATCAGATGAAACTTTTGAAAACATCATTTTAAATTTCTGAGCTATAAAGTTAATGGTATGTATCCTGATCAATCGGTTGATTACACATACTTACTTCAACTACATAACTGCGCATCCTTGTCTGAACGAAGAGACCAAGCTAGTGGATCATTTATGATTAAATTAATATCCAACCTGGTGGACTCACCGGAATTACTTTCCATGGTTCATTTTAATATTCCGCGGCTCACATCACGTCAACATGTAACTTTCTTTTCGCCCACTGCTAACACCAACATTCTGATGAGAGCGCCGATTGCCCATATGAGTAGAAATGCTAATATAATCATAAATGATTGCTAATTGTAAATAAGAATTAACTATTTGTAATTATGATGTATACTTTTTGTTTTGTTTTTGGTAATTAGGTAATTTTTGTTCTATAATCATTATTATTATGTATATTTTTGTATTATGTATTTTGTCCTTTTTGGTTAATCTGTTGGACAATAAAGAAGTATTATTATTATTATTATTATTATTATTATTATTATTATTTAGAAGCAACCGAGCTTGCTTCAGAGATTGACGTGGAAGCTAATTTCGAAACCACCACACCACGTCATCGTGTCAGAAGCAAAACAAGAACGTTTTTGTATGAGGGCCCGGATGAACCCGTTCAAGACCTCAAACAAAAATATAAAATAGATTTTTTTTCACACTATAGATCAAGCAATAAATGCCTTGGAAACCAGATATAATTTGCTAAATACTCACAGTAATTATTTCAGCTTTTTGTATAATATTTTTGGTCTAAAATACATGCCCAGAAATGAGCTACTGGCTCATTGCAAAGATTTGGAAGTAGTTTTAACTGATGGAAATTCAAGCGATCTTAACGCCCTGGAACCAGCCGATGAAATAAGCATTGTTTCGTCATTATTAACAAAAAAGGAAACCCCTGTTGAAGTTCTCAAGTTTATCGCTACACTTAAATTCGCACCAAACCTCAGCATAGCATTAAGAATCCTACTTACATTGCCAGTCACTGTGGCTTCAGGGGAAAGAAGCTTTTCAAAACAAAAAATAATAAAAAATTATCTCAGAACGATGCAGACGCAAAATCGTCTCAATGGATTGGCAATAATAGCTATAGAACACCAAATTAGTGACAAATTAGACTTGGAATCACTGGTTCGTGAGTTTGCTGAAAGAAAAGTTAGAAAAGGGGCATTTTAATTACTTTGGTTAGTTAGAATTTATTTATAATATGGGATATTAGTTTAGTTAGCATTACTACATTTTAATTTTTGTTATTTTGCCTTAAGTGCTAAATTGCTTATCTTATCTGATGATTGAGTTTTTAATAAAACGTTCTTTTATTTTTTTTTCAATGTTTTCTTGACTTGCAAAATGAAGGTTTTGCCCGGAGCGCCAAAATGTCTAGGGCCGGCCCTGGATGGAAGCACTAATAAGGCATGGCGTGAAGTTTATTGTGTTGGTTATTGTGTTAACCAATAAATTGTAATCTGACGTTTAAATGTCACTGTCACTTTTGATATTTAAAGGCGAACAGACGAATGCAGAGGAACTCGGCGGACGTTAATTGTAATTGGCTAATAAGTATATATAGCAAGGTACATAAGTGGTAATAGTGTACATTTATGTACAACATTTTACATTTGTATATGCTCTATATATTCGTAATGGGTTACTTGCGATTGGTGAAAACAGTTCGGTAATTCATCAATTACGAAGTGGGAGTAGGTAAAATGGTTTACAGAAATACTTACGAATAGTTGCAAGTTGTGGCGTATCTTCAAAATGCAAACAAACTTATATGCAAACAATTATACATCGCAATGCATACCGTTTATTATTTTCATTCGCATTATATACTGCGTTAATCATGATAATGAAATATTATCATATCTATCTTTTATTGATTTATCAAATTTCTATGAAATACATTTTTATGAAATTATATTATCTTTTGTTACTAATAAATATTATTTACCTTCTATTGTTTAAGGATTATCTAAATATGTTTGAATCGTAAATAGGACTACTGAAACTAAAATCATTCTCTAAAAGCAAACTTATATAATGAAATAAAATAAACAAACAAAAATTGTTAAAATCCATTTAGGCAGGTTATTTTTGATTTACTAAACATTAAATCAATATGGTTTTACATATTGTTTCCCCATCCTAACGTCGTGGGTATTCTAGTTCAATTGTTTTAGCACAGAACACATACCTTTTAGTAGAGTAAATAGTAGGCGTGCGGAGCAGGCGAGCTCCAGAAAAAAACAGGAATTTCATCTCAAAGTGGAAAATTACCTATTTTTATTTCTACCATATTATTTCAGTTGAGAAAATATTTTAAAGTGCTCATAACTTCCTAGTTATACAATATCTTTATTTATTTATTTATTTACGGTAATACCATTTTTACAAACTATACACAACTACAGGGTGTCTATACTAAACCGTTCGTTAAAAGTTTACGGGCTTTCCGTATTACAAAAAAATTTTAAAAAAACTCGTGATACGGTAGAATCAGTTCTCCTCATGTAAAATATTTTCAACTTTCTATCACTTCCGGTTCCACGGGAAGTAGCACAAAATTTGTTAGTTTAAATGGAACACCCTATATATTATTACAGTTTTGGATTCCTCGTTTAAATTGCAACATATTTTGTTAGAACGTTTGTACACTTATCTCTTTTGTTTTCAAGAAAAAGAGAATATGTATTTCTAAAATTTTTACCTCAAAAAGGTAACTTAAAATCTGCCTATAACTTCTCTTAAGAATAAGATCAAAATATGAATTATATCTCTAATTGTACCTAAAGGATTCCTCTATGCGTAAAATAATTGGAAACTGTCAATTTTGACAATGTGTTCAAAATGTCAATATCTAAGTGCCCTCTTAAATATCTCGTAATTATTCATTTTTTAAACGGAAAGGCCCATTCTTTATTACATAAAACGATTGGGAGGAAAGGTGGCTTTGAAAAACAATTTATTTACATTAAAATTTAACAAATTTTTATTTTGACTTTAGTAATGTAAAAGTTTAAAGCATTGTTAACTTAAGCTCTTTATACTCAAGAATTATTTTTTTCAAAGCCACCTTCGATTTTTATTCAATAAAATGGCTATTGGAATAGTTGATAAAACGAATTTTATGCAAATAACTTTTAATACGCTAGGAAATGTAATAGGGTTGTCATTAGAAAAAAGTTTGTTTTTTAATTCCACATGGAATGACATAAAAATATACAGAGGCTCCAATTTAAAATAAGAAAAATAAAGTCCTTTAAAGTTTGGAATGTTTGACACTAAATTTTGGACACTCTGTACAATTCATAACAATCAATCTTGGTTAACGGCACTATAAGGCCTTCTTTAATAAGTGTAAATTGTATGATTTTATTAACGAGGCACTATTTTTATGTTTTATTAATTTTTTAAACCAATAGTGCAGAAATGATTTTTTTAGTTTTTATTTTTTTTCCGGTATCAGTAAATCGATTTCAATAAAATTATAGGAGTATGTACCATAAAAGGTACCCAAATAAGCAATAAAATATATAGCATGTAATTTAAAAAAATATATATTATCATGACGTCACACTTTTTTGGGACACCCTGTGTAATCAAAAATGTTTTCCTGAAATGCATCCTAGGATACAAATATATTCTACAAAATATCGAAATCGTAACTTAATTAGTAACTGAGCTATAGAATACGGGAGGTAAGATGCAGGACCCTGTATACAGGATGTATTTGAAATAACGAATAGGCATTTAAGGGCACATACACAAAACATTTGTGAACCCATTTCCGTCAAAATTTATTCTAAAAAAAATTTTTGAATTTTCCTATTTTTTCGAGGTTTTTTAAACATTTTGAGAACCGATGCTCTTCTCATTTAATTAGGTCTGCATGGAATGTGTGTTTGTTTTTTTAAAACGCGAGATACGATTTCTTGCCTCCGAAATTTGAAGTGTTATCGCAACGTTTTTTTTTTTTTGTAAAAAATAAACAGTCCTCAAGTTCATTAAAGAGCACTCAGATATTTCCTACGCGCTTGTTGTAATTCGATATCTAAAGCCAATGCCGTTTAAAAATTAGGTCACATTACCACTGCCCCCAAACATGTTACGTATTTTCACTCATTAACTTTAATAATTAATTGCAGGCTTTTTGTTACAGTTATAAACAAAATAATTGCGAATATTGTTTAAAAATAATATAATCTCTTTGTGGTTGCGAGCCTGTTCGCTATTTCAAATACACCGTGTATTGTGTCGAGAGAGGACGTGAAAATGAATCCAAAATGTGTTTATTTGGACTAAATTTGACGAAGTTACATATAAGAGAGCCATGACTAACAATAAATGGCCTGTTGTATTTCGATGTATCTCGAGTACAATATAAATTGTATTATTATTTGATAAAATCTTGCAAAATGCTAGAAAACTGTAAGAAATTTAATGGAAATTACAGAGCTCTGTAAAATTATAAAACCCTACAGAATTATAGAAATCTATAAATTTATAGAAACCTATAAATTTCTGAAAAATTATAGAATACTGTAAAATTATAGGATTCTGTAAAGTTATAGAATTCTATAAAATTATAGAATCCTGTAAAATTATAGAATCCTGTAAAATTATAGAATTCTGTAGAATTATAGAATTCTGTAAAATTATAGAAATCTGTAAAATCATAGAAACCTATAAAATTATAGAATCCTATAAAATAATAGAAATTTAGTAAACATTACAGAGCTCTGGTAAAGTTATAGAACCCTACAGAATCATAGAAATCCGTAAATTACAGGCGTCTTCTTTAAATAATTTGATTGCATTGAAGGTATTTCAAGGACTACACTGTGAAGGGGAACACATATTCCCTTTGACTATATTAATGGACTGCTATTCCCCCTCCATTTCCCATATGATCACTGCTCCAAAAGTTGTCCACGAGCTGGAGCCTGATATAAGTCCCGCCCCGGAGCCGAAAATGGAGCGTAATTTAAAAACTGGAAAGCAAAAAAAAATATTTCTCGATGTATTCATCAGCAACGTGGAGAATGCAAATGCGAGCATATTTCGGCAACTCGGGTCCACTTTCCTGCCTGTTCTTTACAAGCAAAGCATCAACCCATAATTTGCGAAGTTCCGGATTTGATGGAAATCTAATACAGAATTTTAGGTTATAAGTCAAAAGTAAACTGACGTGTACATCAGCTGACGAGTATTATAACCGCGTTGGACGTATTGCAGCCTTTCTCATGGCAATATTTTGACATGGTGTGAATATTTGACAATATAAATGTTTATATATTCAAAGGTGTGAATAAATTGCAGGGTACAGAATTTTAGGTTATAAGTCAAAAGTCAACTGACGTGTACATCAGCTGACGAGTATTATAACCGCGTTGGACGTATTGCAGCCTTTCGCATAGCAATATTTTGACATGGTGTGAATATTTGACAATATAAATGTTTATATATTCAGAGGTGTGAATAAATTGCAGGGTATCACAATATGCAATGCGAGCTCATAGAGTCATAAGTCATAGACACAAAATAGCTACCAATTTAGTAACATACCGCAACCATTTAGGGTCCCGCCGCGCCACCGTTGCTTGGAGACACACATGAAGTGGCGCTAGCAGTCCAAAAGTATATAATCAAAGCATATTCCCATTATAAACAAAAGAGCTCCTCGTAAACACGTGATCTTGGAATTTGGAATTTGAATTTTGGAATTGTCGATTAATAATCGAATAATACGATGTATTCGAATTATTATATTATTTTTGCTGCAATATTGACGAGAAATAAATTATGTATTGCATTCACTATTAACAGATGGTTAATTAAATTTCATTTTCTAAAAATAAGAACTTTTTCGAAGAAATCTTCCGTGTACGAATACATTTTGCGCTCACTGTACATTAAAATTAGATTATTCCAGTGACGGTTCGCGGGTTTTTTTCTGGTACGGCCGAGGAACAAGAGGTGGCAATACAGATAGGTGCGGTCACGCAGCCAGCCGTCTCTGCGACTGACCCTACCTATCTGTATTACCACCTCTTGTTCCTCGGCCGTACCAGAAAAAACCCCGCGAACCGTCACTGGATTATTCCATGTTGCAAAGAGTGCAGTAAAAAAATAATAAACACAGGAACATATTGTTAATATACCACAAGAGGTAAGAATTTGGCCGGATAAATTTTATTAAAAAAAAAAAAATTACCATTTTGGGGGCGAGTATTGGCCGTTGGAGGGGTTGATATCCAACACCACCACCGTGCTCAGCATCCTCGAAAACGGGGCGAGTGTTCTTTTCTGCAGGGAAATCGGGTCAAGCGCATTTTACCCGTTTTGGGGGTGGTTTTTGGCCGTTTTGAGGGATTGCACAACCCCAAAGAGAAATTCTAATACCGTCATCGTGTTCAGCATCCTCCAAAACGGGGTGGGGAAGTAATCTTGTACCGGCTCAAAATATTTACATGTTCGTCCGACTCACACACGCTACTATACCTCATTTAATAACCAGGCGGACTAAATCAAATTATTGCCGCCAAAATGCGTTGTTGTGATTGGCCAAAGGGCCGCCGTTTTTACACAGGCCAAAATTGCTGAAAATAGTAATGGCGGTTGTTATGATCAGCTGATCCATCACTGTTACTTGCGTTTTACCGGTTCCGTATCATATTGCTCGTGTGTTTTCCTCAAACTTTACACGTGCTAGCTATTTACCAGTTTCGGCCCTTGTTATGAAATATACTATTTGATGCGGCTCGTGCTGCACTACTTGCTCATATACAGGAATGAAATATTCCGTTGTTTTTTCGGTCAAATTTTCTTCCGTTGCCTCACCGCCGAACATCCACGAGCCGCCGCTGCCTTATTCGTTTCATTGGTAACTAACGGTAGGCCGGGCAAATATATTCTTACATTTAATAGACTATAGAAATTAACTAAAATATATTTATATACGGTATATATTTGCAGATTTCTGAAAAGAAACAGTAAAAGCATTTTAATAGAACAGGAAGATGTGATCATTTGGAGACGAAAGTACTTAAAATCGATGAAAGAACATAGAAAGGCAGGTAAATTAATATATTACCTTGATGAAACGTGGCTGAACGAAGGTCACACGAAAGACAAAGTGTGGACAGACACAACTATAAAAAGTAAAAGAGATACCTTCATTGAAGGATTAAGTACAGGCCTTAAAAGTCCCTCGGGGAAAGGAAGGCGACTAATATTACATGTTGGTTCGGAATTGGGGTTCGTTGATGGACATCTGTTAGTTTTTTAAGGTAAGAAGTCTGGAGACTACCATGAAGAGATGAATGCAGCTGTCTTTGAAAAATGGTTTGAAGATTTACTAAAAACTTTACCCGATAACGCAGTGATTGTCATGGACAATGCATCCTACCACAGTGGAAAACTTGAAAAAATTCCAACCACCTGCACAAGGAAGAGGGATATGCAAGATTGGTTAAGATCCAAAAATATTCAATTTGAAGAAGAAATGGTGAAAATGGAGTTACTGCAAATTATTAGAATGCACAGAAACAACTACGACAGATATGTAGTTGACGAAATGGCTGCAAGATATAACAAAACCGTGTTATGATTACCGCCGTACCACTATGAACTCAATCCATTGATTTGAGCTCAAATTAAAAATGAAGTAGCTTCAAAGAATAAAACATTTAAATTAGTAGATCTAAAAAAATTTATGCTTGAAGCAGTAGCAAATGTCACAGTTGTTGACTGGAAAAAGTGTATTAGACATATTGTCTAGGAGGAAGAGAAAATGTATACACTTGATGGAATTATTGACGAAATATTAGAGCCGTTAGTAATATCTTTAGGAGAATCTGACAGCGATGAAGATTATCTTGATGAGTAGCCTTGTGGTTGTAACTCTTGAATATTTATTGTTAGGTGTGAGCCACTGAATTTTGTTGCCGAGATGATATCTCACAGCCAATTCTGAATCAAAATCTTGTGACTCGCACGATATAATGTATGTAGTGTATATAGTGTGTTTCTTAGTCAATTTAATTACAGCCCAGCAAATCTCTCGTGAACTTGAAGGTGTACGCATTAGTAAAGTGGAGATCTCATTTGACGATACAGTCTGTTGTAAAATTTTCTAAATACACCGTATTAAATGGATCTCAATTACAAAGATGTCTGGCTCTTCATATAAATTCATTATATATTCATATAAATTATGTCATTATGTATGAGACTGTAAACAGTTGTAACCCCGCCTTTTTGGCTCACGAGATATTTTTCGGGAAAAATACATTACTGTTATTATTATATGTTTTTAAATAGCAAATTTACTTAATTTAATAAAATTCTACTTTCCGACAATCTGGTATTTATTTCAAACCTTGCAGAATTATATGTATTTTTACTTTCTCCGTTACGAAGTATGGGAAAATATTTGTTTGTAAGTGTGTGTATGTGTCTGTCTGTATGCGCTGTATAAAACGAATACAGCAATTTCCATGAAGCTTTGTACGTTTTATTTGATAATCCGAAGAGCTGAAAAGGTAAAATTTCTTATACCTCGAGGTGGGTGTTTACCTTAGCTGTTTTTGTTTTTTCAGATAATTTTTTTTAATAAGAAAAATATTGCAAAAGCATTTAAATAAATATTGAAGATAACAAATTAACATCGTTTTCTTTTTCATAAAATCAATTTTTTGAAAAAATAATTTGGTCTATAATTATAAAATCATAATGTTACATTAAATTTATTGATAATAATTGTAGAGAATCCCAAAATAAACAACTTATAGGGAATACTTTTTTAAATCCATTAATTTTTGCATAAACTCATGATAAAGATTATTAGAATTTAAAGTATACATATTTTAAATAATATTTTAATATTATATACTAGATTATTGACTATATAATCAAGAAAGTTTCACTAGAATAAACATATGGGTTGGTATAATTTTTGAATAAATGTTGTGGGTAAAATATTTTTTTCTGCAGCCGTCCCGAAAATAAAACTTTCGGTATGATTTATTAAATCGAAAGTGAATCGAACGATTTATTATTGACGTACGATTTATTAAATCGTACCGAAAGTAGTGTTTTTCGGGACGATTTTGTTTCACTTTCGGAACGATTTCTTTACTTTCGGGACGCTTTTTGTTACTTTCGGGACGATTTTGCATATATATGCATATGTATGCCTTGACAAAAACATGAACATCGTATTTAATTATGACAGCGCTTGACATATAACATTCATGTGTGTTTTAGGTTTTTTAACATAAAAAAAACGGCTGCAGAAAAAATATTGTACGTAACTCGTTCCAAAAGTGATTTTACGGGACTCGCAGGATTCCAGGACTCGCCTACGGCTCGTCCTGGAAACTTCCTACTCATCCCGTAAAATATCACTTTCGGAACTTGTTACGTAAATTACTATTAAATAAATTTATTTCTACTGCCAAAATATTTCTGGTTACTTTTCTAGTGTAAATGTGGCTTTCGCGTTTAGTTGGCCTGGTTATTAAATGAGGTATAGTACTCATAACTATCTCGGGAGTTATGAGGTCTGCTCCTATTTTGCTGACAAATAGTATGTACAATTTCCAAATTCTCCGCTCAAGAAAAATGAAAATCAGTTTTTCCGGTTTTTTTGGACTTATCTCGAAAACAAAACAATTTAAGTATTTTTTTTCAGTGAATTATTAATCAGCATAAAATTCTGCAAAAGTGCCAAATTTAAACATACCCTCTATCTCTTCTAATAAGCGAGATCCCCATGGTGAGCCTCGAACTTGAAACACTCAGTGTAGTGCGCATGTAATTAGTAACGTATTTAACTATTCATTATTTAATTAATTATTGAGAATTCGAAAGTCTCTTTTCATTCGAAAAATTTGTTTTCAAACAATTTACATTTCACCCCGCAGGTAAAAGCAGGGGGCATGGGAGGACATGGAAATTATAAGTCATGAGATAGAAAGCGCGGAAAAGGCAAATTAAAAAGTCTTTAGTTCTTTATGAAATTCACAATTTATTATAAGTTGTTATGGACCGGATGAAAATCGCACAAGAAGACACACCTCTACAAAGCCTGGTGAATCCTGAAAACCTCGCCAGAGATATGATAACCAACCTTTACAGAAAACGGGCCCAAAGCGATAAAAGCGGGTTGGGTCTAGGGTTAACTACTCGAAATTGTAAAAAGATACTAGTAGTTGATGCCAACATCACCAGGAAAAAATAGGTTTGAACTGAAGATTTCTTACAACGGCAACAAAATCCACTAAACATGCCACCCCAACGATGGCACTCACGCTAGCGAGACACACGAATGCCCTCCGAGCACCGATGGTGTGGATGTTCTCCCTGTCCAGGTAACATTCCTTGAGCCCCAATTTAAAACGATCCACACAGAATAGACAATCCACCGCGCAGGAGAAAGGCACTTACCTGGCGGGACCACATCTCCGTCCACCAAGTCGTCATCATATGTACCGCATTCGTGGCCTGCACAGTCTCCGTTCCTACCCTGAGAGGCGGCAGCACCATCTACTCATTGTACATACAACCAACCGAGCCATTTCCAAAGCACTTCCTCAACCAAATCGCCGACGAGCCATGACCTAAACATCTCCCACACCACTCTTAATTCCCCAACAGGTGATGTCCATTGCTGATCCACCTACTCACCACATCGCAGTTATTCGAGGACATTCATGAGGCCAGTCGGCTTCCGTACTCACATCACGTCACTCATCATGTTTCCTAGGTAAACCTACCAGACTTCCACCTGAATTTAAAACTGTGGCCGCCATAAAAATGCCTCTATCTCCGACGCCCTTTCTCCGCCCATCTTCTCTTCAATCCGGAATATTGACAACGCCACTTACCTCCTTCGCCAAATCATCTAAACCGGCAGCCTCGGAAGCCATCTTCAATTGTGAAGACACATTTCGATTGTCGGGTGTGCTCCGAGTGTCCTCCAAGTTATTGAACGTTTTTAGTGAGAAAAACATAATCAAAAATTTACATTTCTGGTGAGCTGAATAACTAGTTTACTCTTAATTTATTGGTGAAACTATAATGTGATTGAACAACAAATACAGCGGTAACCGCAATTTTCAATATTTCCGTCTGGAAATTTACCGAGCACATTATTAAATTAATTTAATAGTGCAGTCTTTTTTGCTCCTATTCTTTTTGCCTCAAGGCTGCCCGACTCTCGCACTAACAAAAAGGAATTTACATTTCCACTACATTGCTTTTTTTTCTTCTATTTTAATTCGGAGTCCAATCAACTGTCCCGAAGATTTTCTGCACCTTCAACTCCATTACCTTTATATCTTTGTGTTTGCCCTACCGTCGCCTAGTCTTGTTTGTGTTACTGTTAGTCACTCCCTGTTTATCCTAATTTTAATTTCAATTCTATTTTTGTATTAATATCAATCATATATTAGTCAAACATACTATTCAAACTTAATGTCACAGCCTAGTACTAGTTTCAACTGCTGCAAAAATATCAAGTTTAAAAATTACGTTTGCGTTAATTGTCACAGCATTTTTCATCAAGGCTGTAGTAATAAATACAAGAGGCTTAAATATCTAGAACATAAAGTTACATGCTGTACTCGAAACTTAAATAATTCGTCGCTTAGTAAAAGTTTCGAAGATGCAAAACAAGAAATAATCGACGAGTTAAACAATGATCTTAAAAATAAATCAAACCACATTGAAAAACTTACACACCGCATCAAGTTAATTGAAAATGAAGCCTTCGAAAATGATGAACTAGTGGCAAGTAAAATAAATGAGTTAGAGAATCACATTAAAAACATAAAGGATGCATTAATAAAAGCAAATAGGCTAAATACGGATATACAGGATGAATTAAATAACTGTCAAGAATTACAGCAACGATATACTCCAAACCTCGTTTCCTCTTCTCCGATACCAGCTACATCATCGTCAACTTTTACTGAAAAAAACTGTGCTAATTGCGTCGAACTTAAGCAGAGATGTAACATTCAATCCATCGATATCGTTTCTCTTACCGAGGACTACGACAATCTAAAAGATAAACTAGCGATTATGGCACAAGCACTAGAGACCTTCAACAGCAACAGACATCAACAAACCGAAATCTTCAACAACACTTCGCGGATTCTGATCCTAAGCGACAATTACGGGAGAAATATGGGACATTTATTTGGGAGGATTGTCAGCAAACTTACTAACCAACCAAAAATCATATCAATCTATAAAAACATATTAAGGAACTGACTAGTGATTTTACCCAATTGGATCATGTTATTATTATGGCCGGCACAGTTGACGCGATTAAAGGTCGTCACTTGGATCTAAAGGAAATAAATCAACTTCTAACGCCACTAATTAACCGGACTAATGTTTACATTATTGAAAATCCTCCTTGGAAAGGTAGACGAATCTTAAATAATTACATAAACTCAATTAATACGCAATTAGCCAAGTGAGCAAATGAACTCAAGTGCATATATATTAAAACTAGGGTAACCGCGACTACTTCCTTTTACATACACAATAGATCAAAGTTTTCAATGATTAAGAATATCTTAGGGCAAATGAATATGACTAAGTATACTCTCAATAATGACCAAAGTATCATGCCAGCCCCAAAACACTATGTCTAAATACCGCCCCCAGTGAAAAAACTGAGATAAACTGTTTATTTCTAAATACTCAATCTCTACGCAATAAAATGAACGAAATTGATATTATTATTAATGACAAATCTCTACATATTTCTGTCCTCTGTATATGTGAGCATTGGCTAGCCGAGGAAGAAGTAAAGACAGCTGCACTCACAAACTTTCATGTAGCATCATATTTCGAAAAATATCGTCTGGTGGAGGAGTTTTAATGATGGTCCGAAATAACATTGAATATACCACCTTAAATTTAGAAAGTCACGCCAAGGAGAAGGATTGTGAGATTATCGGAATTGAAACTAACAATAATATAATACCGACAGCATATAGGTCGCCAAGTGGAGATTTCCATAATTTTCTATATACCCTCTCAAATGTATTGAATAGCCCAAAATTTAACAAAAAAAATGTCTTCTTAGCGGCAGATTTTAATGTAAGATTCAACGATGACTACCCACACAAAACAATCCTTGTAGATTTTGCTCATACCTTTGGTTTAAGGTTCTTAGTTAATTTCCCGACTCGCCTAAACAATTGCATCGACAATATAGGCACAAATTGCCTCGACTCAGTGGTACGGCCTCTAGAAACAGGAATCTCGGATCACAGAGGAATATTATTTAATATAATCACGAAGAAATTTACGCGAGATACAAGGAAACGAGTAATCATACGACCCATTACGGCTGCTGGTAAATTCACTTTATTTCAGTTGCTGGATTCACAAGAATGGAGTTTCATTCATGAAGCTTCTAATGTAAATGATTCCTTTGATAAATTTTTGTCCACTTTTCTGAAGCACTTCCACGCATCTTTTCCCGAAAAGCAAGTCAATATACAGGATAAGACAATTAAAATTAAATGGTTTAACAAAAAGCTAGCGAACATGAGAAATTCTCTAAACCTAATATCTGAACTATACACCCAAAATAAAAATCCTGTAATGAAACAGCTTAGAAATCAATTCAGACTAAATTATAAACGTGCAATCAAGTCATTAAAACGGGAAGCTAATAACGCTTATATTAAAGCCAACAACTACAAACCAAAAGCTATGTGGAATATCATTAACACAAAAAGAGTGAAAACTAACAACAATAATAAATCTTCAGACATATCAGCAAAAGATTTTAACGTATTTTTTTCAGAAGTCGCTAACAAAATTATAAACTCATTGCCTGAACCTACCCAATAATTTTAATGTGTAGCAATCCTCCTCCCAACTGTAAAGACTATTTTAAATTTACTGAAGTTTCATCTGGTACTGTTAGGGATATTATAGGTAGCCTAAGTAACAGTAAAAGTAGAGATGTTTATGGCCTCCGCACTGATGTAGTAAAATCAGTATTAAACGCTATTATATTACCTTTGACGAAATTACTAAATTTGTGTATCAGGAACAATATTTTTCCGGAGGTACTGAAAAAGGCTATTTATAAAAAAGGTGAATGCGATGACCCCAATAACTTTCGCCCAATCTCCTTACTTCCGATTTTTGCAAAAATCCTAGAAAAAATCCTACAAATACAACTAATTGCATATTTTGAGGACGAGGGGCTACTACGTAACGAACAATTTGGATTTAGGAAGGGTCGATCCACCACGGACGCCGTCTTACAATTTGTTGAAATGATGATCGACTGCTTTGAAGAGGAATCAGTCTCAATGTCCAGGTTCCTTGACCTGTCAAAAGCATTTGACTGCGTATCACATCAAATCCTTCTACGTAAACTCTATTTCTACAACATACATCCGGACAGCTGTAGGTTAATAATGTCATATCTCTCTGGAAGAAAACAATGTGTATTAAGTAATGGAACTGGCCACTTGCCCACTATACATGGGGTCCCACAAGGTTCAATATTAGGGCCGATACTATTTTTAATATACGTTAATGACTTACCAGACTCCACAGCAGGCGCGAAAATAATCCTATATGCCGACGATACCACACTTATAAACAAATCTAAACAGCTAGAAGTAGTAACCGAACTACATGCGGAATCACATGAAATAGCATCATGTTGGTTTATAAGTAATAGGCTTAAATTAAACGGCAACAAATCAACAACCCTCACCTTTTCTCTCCGTAAGGGAGCAAACGAGAATGCATCCGTTAAATTTATAGGCATACACGTTGATTCTCAATTAACATGGGCCTCTCATTCAGATGCTCTTGCTAGCAAACTATGCTCCAACATCTACCTTATCCGTAACCTAGTATCCATTGTATCAAAAGACACACTACGGGTGGCATACTTTGCGTTGATCCAAAGTCATATCTCATATGGGCTGATTGTATGGGGCCGCTTCACGATTAGGCATCGAATCTTCTGCTGCAACGCAGAATCATCAGAATTATGTCTGGCTATGGTTACACCGAGGATTGTCGTCAGGCTTTCAGACATATGCAAGTATTAACCTTGCCCTGCCTGTACATCCTAGACTGCCTAATATATATTAAAAACCATTTATCCCTTTATCAAAATACCTCTGATATTCACAGTTACAATACGAGGCATAAATCGGATATTTATTCAAAATGCACCAGATTAACGAAATCTCAGATGGGAGTCAGATACCTTACAATTAAATTTTATAATGTGCTCCCAGACACAATAAAAACGCAAAGCAATGGCATATTTGCTAAACGCATTAAAGACTTCCTTAGCGCACGAGCTTTTTATAGTTGGGAGGAGTATCTTGTCTTCGATTTTAGCTCGTATATGTTCCAGAGTAATTATTTATCCGCCCTCTGTTTATTTATTGACTTATTTTAATAATTTTTAATCTTTTAACATGTCTGTATCTTGTCTTTTTATTTATTGACTTATTTTAATAATTCTTAATATTTTAACATGTCTGTATCTTGTCTTCAATTTATTTATTGACTTATTTTAATAATTTTTAATCTTTTAACATGTCTGTATCTTGTCTTCGATTTTAGCTCGTATTTATGTATTTATTTTAATATGTTTTAACCTTTTAAGATGTCTGTAATTATGCGTTAGGTACTAAGGCCTCTTGTACGTGTTTAAACACAAAATGTTTCATTTTAGTTTTACTCTAAATTTAAGATTACCCATCACTATATATTATGACGTATGTAAAACATATATATGTTAATGCATTAATAAAGAATTGAATTGAATTGAATATGCACCAACCGCGCCCCTCTCGCGTCGTCCCTCCTGAACCACACCAAGGAGAAGAGAAGGTTGCTCAGCAAGAACTCTGGCGACGTCACGCTCAAGGCGGAGTGGAACCGGCTCAACGCTAAAGTACGAATACTGGTTCAAAAACACACCGAATCCTCCTGAATCAAGACGACTACCTGCCTATGCTACAGACTCGACGACAAATTCTGGCGGAAGTTTTCAAGGTACTTACCGGTCAAAAAGCCAGCTAGTGTGTAGCCATATCCTGATCGATGGCAGACGAAGGAGAGGAAGACATAGTTTTCGCTGGTGCCCAAGAACTAACCTGCACCTAACTCACAGTTTAATCCACGTCACAGCACTACAAAAAATTATCCAGCGTGTCGGGAGTTTCCGGATCAACCGCTGCCATTCCAGGACGCTCATCCAATACCATACACCTCAGATTTTCACTGCACCTCCATACCTCGACAAGAATATCGCCAGCGTGGAAAGACGAATCATCTGCCGATGCCACCGATACCCGAATGAAGGCCTCCGCGACCTGGCACAGATCCACCCCATCGTGGACCGTCTCTCCACCAAGGCAGGAAGGATTGCAACCCGAGCCCTTCTTCGCTGCAACAACCTACCCTCACTCAACTAGACGCTTAATCCACGCTTTGTGCCTACTGAGCGCCACCGAGGAGCTCCTCCACCATGCTAAACTTTTAATAACCGCTCTATGTTATGTACTTCCAATCTTTCGTTTTTCTATTTTTTGGAGACCAGTGTAATTAGGGAAGCCAATAAAACTCAATATTAAAAATTTATCATTGGGCTAATTCTACATCTTGTATTTACTCTTCCGAAAGATGCTACTCAGTTGAACATTATTAAATTCAAGTCTTAAAACACCATCCAAGTTACATAATCACATAAATAAACTATTTAAACAGTGAAACATATACAGTGAGATCACAAAGTCGAAAATCGCAGCACATTTTCTGAAAATCCCTATAATAATTCAAGTAAAATTATATTGACTGCCTGGAATTCTCCAATGCAGTGCAGTGTACATTTTGTTAATTTTGACATATTGTGGTTTTTTAATGTTACTTGTTTTAAAAATAGTTTTTGCATAACTTTAGCAGTTATTTCTAAAACTGATCATCACTATTATTCCTTTGTACACCGATAACGCGACATTTAAAATATGAACTTTAAATCCACTGTCGCTTCTGTGGCGACACCTTGTTTAGCCTTGTTTGAGCATTTTTGTAACTGATGCGTCCACTTATTTTAACATGTTTTTATTACGAAGAAAATTCTGAAATGTGTTGTAGAAGATAAATTCCATTTTGTTTTGGTGTAGTATACGAGTAACAAGGCTGGAGTGGAGTGAAAATAGGCTATAGCAATCCGTCGCTTCGTTCGCTCGAGTTGCTAAAAATGAAGGGTTGCTAAAGCATTTAAGCATAAGTTACATTCAATATTTTTTCGCCTGCCTTATTGAACTGTCACTGTCAGATTTTTTCATAGCCTACTCATATTCCGCGGAAGGTTGTCTAGATTATACATATTACTTTTTCGGCCCTAGATATGCTAAATCGTAGTTTCAGCACAATTTTTATGGTCGAAATATAAGGTTTCGGTAGAGGCAGGCGAAATAGTATATTGTATAATGAGCATGGAATGACATACATTTCTCGCGAGTATGAAGTTTGCAGCATGAGCCGAAAGGCGAATGCTGTAACTCATAAGAGCGAGAAATAGTCATTCCATGCGAGTTGTACACTATGCTTTACCTACGACAACTTTGTTGAGCTTCATATTTTTTTTTAATTTAATACAGGGCCGAACAAAAAAATATAATTAAAATAAAATAAATTCTGTTTCTATGAATTGCTATTTTATTTAATTGGATTCTTATATAAAAAAAAAAGGACCTTTATTGGCATAACCATATATACAAAACAAATTAACTCTTTACATCCCTCACCCCCCCTTCCACCCCTCCCCTCCCTCCCTCTCCCCTCTTTCTCCCATCCCACCTTCTCCAGCGTCTTCACTCCTGCCCCATCCTCTCTCATCCATTCCGTCACCCTTCTATTCCCTCTCACTCCTACCCATTCTTCTTTCACCCCCTCACATTCTTCCGCCAAGTGCTTCCATGTATCCTTCCCCCACTCGCACAGCCCACATCTCATATAATCCTCCCCCATCCACCTCTTCCTCCCTTTCTCTCCTGACCCACATCTCGCCCTCGCCAACCTCACCCTCTCCTCCCTACTCCATCCTTCTTCCCCCCAATACTCTGGTATTCTCCCGTACACCTGCCACCTCCCATACATATCATTATATTCACTCCTTTCTATCCGCCCCTGTCTCTCCTGCATATCCACCTCTCTCATTTTTTCCTTCACCCACCCCGCCACCTTCACCCCCCTCCCCATCCACTCTATCACCTTTGCCTCCGATAACCCCACCCTCTCATACATCCTCCTTCTCTCCCTTCTGCATTTCCCCTCTTCCCCATTCACACACCCCCACCATACTGCCTTTACCAATCTCTCCTCCCCTAAACCCCACAATTTCTCTTCGTATTTCACCACCCTCCTCATCGTTTCACACACCATTTTATCCCTGTTCGTCTCCTGCCTAAGTATATAACTCGGTGTCGACCTCTCCACTCCCAACATACATTTTATAAACCAACCCTGCTCCCTCTCCACCCATTCATACTCCCTCGTCCCCCATACCTCCACGCCATACATCATCACCGATCCCACACACGCATCCCATACCTTACACATCACTCTCATATTATTCTCTATCCATCTTCCCCATTTCCCCCATGCTATCCCCCATGCTCTCCTCGCTTTGCCTTGCACCCATCTTACATGCTCCTCATATCCACCCGTTTCCTTAAACATAAACCCCAAATACTTAAAACTCTTCACCCGTTCTATCAACTCTCCCTTCCACTCTAATTCTTTCACTCCTCCCACTCTCCCTCTGTTCCTGAATCTCATCCATTTCGTTTTTTCTACATTCACACACATACCTCTTTTATCCATATACTTCTCTACCCTCCTCATCATTCCTTTCATACCCATCCAGTCCTTCGCCACCAAAACCATATCGTCCGCATATGCCAACATCCATACCTTTCTCGACCCACATACCACCCCTCCCTCTTGACCTTTTTCCAACACCCCCTCTAACTCGCTCATATACAGGTTAAATAATAGCGGACTCAACGGGCACCCCTGTCTCAGTCCTACCCATGTCCTAAATTTCTCCGCTATCTTCCCCCCCACTTTCGCCTCCACCCATGTCTCCTCATACACCTCTCTCACCCATCCTATCATCCCCTCACTCAACCCTCTCCTCCTCAAACATTCTATCATCCCCTTCCTTGGCACCACATCATACGCTGCTTTTAGATCCAGGAACACCGCAAACATACCACCTTTCCCTTCCATCTCTCTCTCTATCATCCTCGCCAGAGTGAAGACCGGGTCCATCGTCCCCCTTCCTCTCCTATATCCTCCTTGTGACTCTGGTAGTAACCCTTTATCCTCCACCTCTGCTTCCATTCTATTTTTCACCATCACCATCATTATTTTATACCCTGTACTCATAACTGTTACCCCCCTATAATTCTTTATCTCCTCCCTCTTCCCACCCTTGTGCACCGGGCACATCCTGCCCACCCTCCATGTCTCCGGCATCCTCTCACTTCCCATCCACATTTTATTTATTAGCTCCCTAAACTTCTTCTTCCCCTCCTCTCCTATCTCCTTCCACATCTCCGACCTCAGACCATCTCTACCCGGCGCCTTCCCTCGTTTAATCTCTTCAAATGCTCTCTCCACCTCCTCCTCTGTGAACTCCTCCTCTATCACTCCTCTCCTCTCTTCCCCTACTTGCTCCGGCTCTCCTCCACCTTCTTTGCACTTCCTCACCCATTCCTCCAAAGACACTCCTATCCTCTCCCTCTCCTGTCCTCTCCTTACACGTCCCACATCTCTCTCTCATTTCTGCACCCCCTTATCTCCTCTGCAGCCCGTTCCGCCACCTGTATCTTCTTCCGCGCACATATCCTCTCATATTTCCTTCTGGCCTCCACCACTCTTCTCTCTCCTCCACCATTCCTTATGCATTCCTTCACCGCCCTTCTCACTTCACCCTTCGCTACTCTGCATTCTTCATCAAACCACTCTCTACCTTTCCCCTTTGTTCCCTTCACCTTCCTTCCACATCCTATTATGGCCTTCTCCATCTCCTCCATTGACCTTATCTCCTTCCACTTCACTTCCTTCAACTTCTTCTTCATCCTGTCTATCGCCCCTACTCCGCTCTCCAACCTCTCTTCCTCTTGTTCTCTCTCCTCGTCTTCCCCCTTGCCTATCCATATCTCTACACTCACCGGTAAATGATCCGACCCCATTATCTCTTCCACCTCCATTTTTCTTATCTCCTCTCTCGCCACCCCTTTCACTATTGCGTAGTCTATTACTGATGAGCCTCGTGGTCCAATATACGTTCTCTTTCCCGTCCAATCCCCCTCTGTGCATCCGTTAAGAATTTCCCATCCCTCCTCTCTCACCCATTCCCTCATCCTTCTCCCCTCCCCGTTCACCACTTTATCCTGTGATCTTCTTTCTCGTTCCACTCCATTCTCCCCCACCCCTCCTCCCATTTCCCCTATCCTCGCATTCAAGTCCCCCACTATCATCCGTCTTCCTGTCTCTTCTTTCCTCTCCTCTATTTCTTTTCTCACCTCGCCCCAGTTCTTATTTACGTACGCTACTCCCACCTCCACCTTATACTTTCTCCGTTTATATTCTACCCACATGAGACCTTCTCCCCCCTCCTCGCACTTCATTTCCTCTCCCTTCCTCCTCTCTCTCATCCCCACTATCATCCCTCCTTTTGCTCTTCCTCTCTCCCCTCCCTTCACTGCCCCTTTCATTTCCCACTTAAACCCTTCTGGCAGCCCCCCTTTTAGCTCCTCCCATTCCTCCTTTGCCCATGTTTCTACTAGCCCCACTATGTCCTTCCCCCCCACCCATTGCTCCAATTCCTTCTCCCATCTTCCTCCCTTGATTTTCGACTTTACCCCCGCCACATTCCATACCCCTATCCTCATCGTCTTGTCACTCCCCCCAGCACCCCGATTATGTCCTAGCTCTTCCTCTTCCTTCCTCCTTTCTCCCACTGTCCCCTTTCTTTTTACTTTTTTGGCTCTTCCTGTCTCTCCAAACTCCCCTTTCCCCTATTCCACCTCCACAGCTCCCCATTCACTACCATCTTTTGGTACCCCGTCCTCGTTGTTTTCCCCTTCTCTCTCTCCTCGTACGCTCTCTCCCTGATTATCTTTTGGATCCTCCTCTCCTCCTTCGTTAGGTCATCCTCTATGAATATCCTCTCTCCTCTCAATTTATTCTTACTCCTCATTACTTTGATCTTCTCCTCCAACGTCCCCAATCGTGCCACCACCATCTTCCCCACTGTGTCTACCACGTACATATCCTCTACCTTCACCTCCACCTCCAGTGCGTCCTTCATAAACCTCTCCACTTCACTCCTCTCTTTTATGTCCTTCCCCTTTATCAATATATTCTTTCTCCTCTCTTGCCTCTCTCTCTTCTCCGCCTGCTCCTCCAAGTCCACTATCCTCTGCTTTAACCTCTCCCTTTCTTGTCTCCACATTTCCTTCATCTCCCTCATCTCCACCTTCCACATCTCTCTAGCCTCCCTCATCTCTTCTTTCCATACTTCTCTCTCCTCCCTTATCATTTCCGATATAAGTTGTACTACCTCCCTGCACCCCCCATCACACCCTCTCTGCGCTTCCTCTGTTATCTTTTTTTTTCCACCACCCTGCTCTCCTGCTTCCTCAAACGACGTATCTCCTACTTTTCTCTTCTCTATGATCCCCGTCTCCTCCTCTTGTCGCTGCGGTGACCTTCTCAGGCCCTTTCCACCCCCAAACACCGTCTTTCTTCTATTCTCTTCTTCTTGTCTGTCCCATTCTGCCACTTCTCTCTTTTCCGTTTGCCTGCCCTTTCCTCCCATTCCAATCTCCACTTCGCTTCTCCCTTCTCCTTCTCTCAACCTTAATTCACTCTGAATTCCCCCGTCCCGTTCTCCTCTCCTCAATAATTTATTTGTCGTTAATGAACCGTCTGTGATTATTCCAACACTACTAGTTTTGCCAATGGACCGTTTATGATTATTCCAGCACTACTAGTTTTGCGAATGGACCGCGTGTTTGATAGCCAGTAGCGATAATTCCACTCCACCGTAGCTTGACTAAATGATTGTTATTTGTTGAAACCTGACCCACTGCTTCGAGTATTAGGAGCAAAAAATTTTGTTATCCTTTTTTGAAGCCCAAAATGGAATGAATCATAGAGAAGAGAAAAGTAGGAGATACGTCGTTTGAGGAAGCAGGAGAGCAGGGTGGTGGAAAAAAAAAGATAACAGAGGAAGCGCAGAAAGGGTGTGATGGGGGGTGCAGGGAGGTAGTACAACTTATATCGGAAATGATAAGGGAGGAGAGAGAAGTATGGAAAGAAGAGATGAGGGAGGCTAGAGAGATGTGGAAGGTGGAGATGAGGGAGATGAAGGAAATGTGGAGACAAGAAAGGGAGAGGTTAAAGCAGAGGATAGTGGACTTGGAGGAGCAGGCGGAGAAGAGAGAGAGGCAAGAGAGGAGAAAGAATATATTGATAAAGGGGAAGGACATAAAAGAGAGGAGTGAAGTGGAGAGGTTTATGAAGGACGCACTGGAGGTGGAGGTGAAGGTAGAGGATATGTACGTGGTAGACACAGTGGGGAAGATGGTGGTGGCACGATTGGGGACGTTGGAGGAGAAGATCAAAGTAATGAGGAGTAAGAATAAATTGAGAGGAGAGAGGATATTCATAGAGGATGACCTAACGAAGGAGGAGAGGAGGATCCAAAAGATAATCAGGGAGAGAGCGTACGAGGAGAGAGAGAAGGGGAAAACAACGAGGACGGGGTACCAAAAGATGGTAGTGAATGGGGAGCTGTGGAGGTGGAATAGGGGAAAGGGGAGTTTGGAGAGACAGGAAGAGCCAAAAAAGTAAAAAGAAAGGGGACAGTGGGAGAAAGGAGGAAGGAAGAGGAAGAGCTAGGACATAATCGGGGTGCTGGGGGGAGTGACAAGACGATGAGGATAGGGGTATGGAATGTGGCGGGGGTAAAGTCGAAAATCAAGTAAGGAAGATGGGAGAAGGAATTGGAGCAATGGGTGGGGGGGAAGGACATAGTGGGGCTAGTAGAAATATGGGCAAAGAAGGAGGAATGGGAGGAGCTAAAAGGGGGGCTGCCAGAAGGGTTTAAGTGGGAAATGAAAGGGGCAGTGAAGGGAGGGGAGAGAGGAAGAGCAAAAGGAGGGATGATAGTGGGGATGAGAGAGAGGAGGAAGGGAGAGGAAATGAAGTGCGAGGAGGGGGGAGAAGGTCTCATGTGGGTACAATATAAACGGAGAAAGTATAAAGTGGAGGTGGGAGTAGCGTACGTAAATAAGAACTGGGGCGAGGTGAGAAAAGAAATAGAGGAGAGGAAAGAAGAGACAGGAAGACGGATGATAGTGGGGGACTTGAATGCGAGGATAGGGGAAATGGGAGGAGGGGTGGGGGAGAATGGAGTGGAACGAGAAAGAAGATCACAGGATAAAGTGGTGAACGGGGAGGGGAGAAGGATGAGGGAATGGGTGAGAGAGGAGGGATGGGAAATTCTTAACGGATGCACAGAGGGGGATTGGACGGGAAAGAGAACGTATATTGGACCACGAGGCTCATCAGTAATAGACTACGCAATAGTGAAAGGGGTGGCGAGAGAGGAGATAAGAAAAATGGAGGTGGAAGAGATAATGGGGTCGGATCATTTACCGGTGAGTGTAGAGATATGGATAGGCAAGGGGGAAGACGAGGAGAGAGAACAAGAGGAAGAGAGGTTGGAGAGCGGAGTAGGGGCGATAGACAGGATGAAGAAGAAGTTGAAGGAAGTGAAGTGGAAGGAGATAAGGTCAATGGAGGAGATGGAGAAGGCCATAATAGGATGTGGAAGGAAGGTGAAGGGAACAAAGGGGAAAGGTAGAGAGTGGTTTGATGAAGAATGCAGAGTAGCGAAGGGTGAAGTGAGGAGGGCGGTGAAGGAATGCATAAGGAATGGTGGAGGAGAGAGAAGAGTGGTGGAGGCCAGAAGGAAATATGAGAGGATATGTGAGCGGAAGAAGATACAGGTGGCGGAACGGGCTGCAGAGGAGATAAGGGGGTGCAGAAATGAGAGAGAGATGTGGGACGTGTTAAGGAGAGGACAGGAGAGGGAGAGGATAGGAGTGTCTTTGGAGGAATGGGTGAGGAAGTGCAAAGAAGGTGGAGGAGAGCCGGAGCAAGTAGGGGAAGAGAGGAGAGGAGTGATAGAGGAGGAGTTCACAGAGGAGGAGGTGGAGAGAGCATTTGAAGAGATTAAACGAGGGAAGGCGCCGGGTAGAGATGGTCTGAGTCGGAGATGTGGAAGGAGATAGGAGAGGAGGGGAAGAAGAAGTTTAGGGAGCTAATAAATAAAATGTGGACGGGGAGTGAGAGGATGCCGGAGACATGGAGGGTGGGCAGGATGTGCCCGGTGCACAAGGGTGGGAAGAGGGAGGAGATAAAGAATTATAGGGGGGTAACAGTTATGAGTACAGGGTATAAAATAATGATGGTGATGGTGAAAAATAGAATGGAAGCAGAGGTGGAGGATAAAGGGTTACTACCAGAGTCACAAGGAGGATTTAGGAGAGGAAGGGGGACGATGGACCAGGTCTTCACTCTGGCGAGGATGATAGAGAGAGAGATGGAAGGGAAAGGTGGTATGTTTGCGGTGTTCCTGGATCTAAAAGCAGCGTATGATGTGGTGCCAAGGAAGGGGATGATAGAATGTTTGAGGAGGAGAGGGTTGAGTGAGGGGATGATAGGATGGGTGAGAGAGGTGTATGAGGAGACATGGGTGGAGGCGAAAGTGGGGGGGAAGATAGCGGAGAAATTTAGGACATGGGTAGGACTGAGACAGGGGTGCCCGTTGAGTCCGCTATTATTTAACCTGTATATGAGCGAGTTAGAGGGGGTGTTGGAAAAAGGTCAAGAGGGAGGGGTGGTATGTGGGTCGAGAAAGGTATGGATGTTGGCATATGCGGACGATATGGTTTTGGTGGCGAAGGACTGGATGGGTATGAAAGGAATGATGAGGAGGGTAGAGAAGTATATGGATAAAAGAGGTATGTGTGTGAATGTAGAAAAAACGAAATGGATGAGATTCAGGAACAGAGGGAGAGTGGGAGGAGTGAAAGAATTAGAGTGGAAGGGAGAGTTGATAGAACGGGTGAAGAGTTTTAAGTATTTGGGGTTTATGTTTAAGGAAACGGGTGGATATGAGGAGCATGTAAGATGGGTGCAAGGCAAAGCGAGGAGAGCATGGGGGATAGCATGGGGGAAATGGGGAAGATGGATAGAGAATAATATGAGAGTGATGTGTAAGGTATGGGATGCGTGTGTGGGATCGGTGATGATGTATGGCGTGGAGGTATGGGGGACGAGGGAGTATGAATGGGTGGAGAGGGAGCAGGGTTGGTTTATAAAATGTATGTTGGGAGTGGAGAGGTCGACACCGAGTTATATACTTAGGCAGGAGACGAACAGGGATAAAATGGTGTGTGAAACGATGAGGAGGGTGGTGAAATACGAAGAGAAATTGTGGGGTTTAGGGGAGGAGAGATTGGTAAAGGCAGTATGGTGGGGGTGTGTGAATGGGGAAGAGGGGAAATGCAGAAGGGAGAGAAGGAGGATGTATGAGAGGGTGGGGTTATCGGAGGCAAAGGTGATAGAGTGGATGGGGAGGGGGGTGAAGGTGGCGGGGTGGGTGAAGGAAAAAATGAGAGAGGTGGATATGCAGGAGAGACAGGGGCGGATAGAAAGGAGTGAATATAATGATATGTATGGGAGGTGGCAGGTGTACGGGAGAATACCAGAGTATTGGGGGGAAGAAGGATGGAGTAGGGAGGAGAGGGTGAGGTTGGCGAGGGCGAGATGTGGGTCAGGAGAGAAAGGGAGGAAGAGGTGGATGGGGGAGGATTATATGAGATGTGGGCTGTGCGAGTGGGGGAAGGATACATGGAAGCACTTGGCGGAAGAATGTGAGGGGGTGAAAGAAGAATGGGTAGGAGTGAGAGGGAATAGAAGGGTGACGGAATGGATGAGAGAGGATGGGGCAGGAGTGAAGACGCTGGAGAAGGTGGGATGGGAGAAAGAGGGGAGAGGGAGGGAGGGGAGGGGTGGAAGGGGGGGGTGAGGGATGTAAAGAGTTAATTTGTTCTGTATATATGGTTATGCCAATAAAGGTCCTTTTTTTTTTTTTTAGTCAAGTGTCTAAATCGCAATTCTTTCAGCCACACTGTAAATCATGTCTAATACCAGAAAAAAAGAAAATGAAACAGTGAATTCGTCTGAAATTATTTCACTTCGTTCGTTTTTACGTATAACCTAACACACCTGACTGCAATAGGCGATTGTTATTTGTTGACACCTGACCCACTGGTTCGAGTACTTAGAGAAAAAAAAATTATTATCCTTTTTTGTAGCCCAAAATGAAATGCATTAAGAGAATCTAATTAAATAAATAGCAATTCATAGAATCACAGTTTATTTTATTTTAATTATACTTTTTGTTCCGCCCTGTATTAAATTTAAAAAAAAATCTTGTACTGGTGAATACTACTCGAAAAAACGTTTAATTTAAGGGATCACAAAAGGGGTGATGCCATTTAAAATTTTGGCGTTAGGGTGAATGGGGCCCAAGGGGTCACTCACCCCATAACCAAAATATAGTGGTTCTAGTTCCCCCTACCTGTATAACATTTGTACCAAATTGCGCTTTTCTAACTCCTTTATTTTCAGAGATTTGAAAGTTTTCAAATTGACACCCTGTATATCCAAGTTGTCGTAGGTAAAATACATTTAAGATTAATAATTTAGCTGTTTTATTTAAAGTTCAGGTTTTCCACACCAAAATTCTTAGTGATGCCACTGAACTTCTGTTGGGTTATATTTTAAGGGCTGCCAACTATTTTCAACTATTTAATGTCACGGTATATCATTTACACCACGTTGATTTCGTGAATGGCAATTCGAGCTACCCTAAACAGAATGCGAACCCAGTCCGAACGCATAAAACTGCCTACAGCATTTTTAGCTTGCCAATACCATTCACGAACAATCAACGCAGCTCCAACTGTTAGTTATCACTGCTTAAACTGACGGAAGACATGTCCTGGCACAACTTGCTCTCGGACATGTCGTTAGCCAGTGCCATCAAGATATCGAGAATGAGTTCCTTGCTGAGCAGCTTCAGACGGGGTAGCTTCGCCACTTTGGTAAAATAATGGACTATTATACCTAAAGCGTATTTCTTCATATCGGTAGCCTGCATCCGATCGGCAGCTTCCAGGATTTGTATGACGTTTTCGAAAGTTACGTTCATCTCCAAGTTTTGCTTGCAAAATGCTTGCAGGCGGTTATTCGTGAAACCGTAGAAGTAAGGAGCCGAGAATAAGTATAGTGAGTCTTCTGGGGGCATGTTCACATCTCCGTAGTAGATGTAGCGTAGTAGTGAATCAAAGGATTCCATTGAAGGCGTCATTTCTCCAATTTGTATCTGAAAGTTACTTGTCATTATTATTGTGATGATACACTACTGAGTCTTATCTTTTTCATCTTGATGTATTTGATATTCCTCGACATTGACAATTGCGTATTGGCAACCCCGAATAATACGAAAATAATATTCGTAATATTTATGAACCAAGTGCGGGAAGACAATGTTTCCGCGTGATCGCTTTTTTTCTTTCATTCATGCATGAGGTTTGTACAATATTTTTTTAAACGAACATTCCGGATAAAAATATCATTTTTTCAGAAACGGGAGAGAAAGTGGAATTCTCAGCTGTCAAAATCGTGACAGAAATAACATTTTTCTCCCTAGGGAGAGAAGTAATCATTTCTCTGCCTAAGGAGAGAAATAATCATTTCTCTTCCTGCGAGGTTCCATTATTTATTTTATCTGTCTGAGAGCATTTTTTTCTAGGTTGGGTTTTAGGAACGAGCGTTTTACTCTTAAAATATTCCGTTTGTGAAAAAAATAGTTTATATATCTCGGGAGAGAATGCTATTTTTCCCTCGGTGCGTTGTAAAATCACGCACTTCTCTCTCTTGATATATAATCTACTATTAATAACTCACTTCACTTAATTGTGATGTAAATATATATACTTTGCATTTGTTTGTACGAGTATTTATAGTGAAACGAACGTGTTCCGGCCTGCTAAAAAAAGTTTGTTTGCGTCAACAATCAAAACATCGCCTGGCCGTATGAGTCACGCGTGTTGCCTAAAATATAATCACATACAGCAAATTCAACTAGCGCTAACGTTTTTGTTAGATGGCGTGATGTGTCGTATACATATGGTTTTTGTCAGTTTGCACTAGCGACCTGCCCGTCTTTATCAGACCAGCGCGTGTTATGTTTATTGCCTTAGTGCTTTAGAAAGTGTTGGCAATATGGGCGATTATGAAAAAAAGCAACAAAGATTGCAAAATTTACTGGACGAAATAATGTCTAGAGAAGAAGACGAACCTTTCGGGGACTCGCCAAGTGAAGGAGAAGAATCATCATCATCATCAGAAAGTAATATGTCGCTCTTGAAAAAGAGAAAAACATTGACAAATATTCCACCACCTCTACAGACCACATTACGGAATCTATCGAAAGTGTTTATAATAAGTGACTCTTCTTCAGTAGAAAATGAAGAGGAATTTCATTCTCTAGCATGGGGTGAATCAAAGGGAACTCACCTGAAGAAATTTTCATTCACAGCTCAACATAGTGGGCTGTCTGTTGAACTGTTGGATATGATATATAAAATGCCAATCGATTTCTTCAGGTTGTTTTTAGACAACCATTTGTTGGAACTCACGGTCAACGAGACTAATCGATATGCCTCCCAAAAAATGAAAAAAAATCAATTTGCCCAGCGCTTGGATAAACAAATGGAAAGAGACTGATATATTAGAAATGGAAATTTTTATTGGACTGCAACTTTGGATGGGTCTTTTCCGCTTACCCCATCTTTCTGCTTATTGGTCGAAAAAAAGAATATATTATAATAAAATTAGTAATGCTATTTCACAAAATCGTTTTGAATTGCTCCTATCAAACTGGCATTTTTCAAATAATGAAAATGCAGATGTTTCCAATAGGTTGTATAAACTGACGCCACTAATTGAATTTTTTAAGAAATAATTTCAAACGATACTTCACGCCCGGCCAACATATTTGCATAGACGAGACATTAGTTCCTTTCCGAGGGAGATTATCTTTTCTCCAAGTCATAAAAAATAACAAACATAAATTCGGAGTCAAACTGTTCAAATTATGCATCGAAGGTGGCTATACCTACGATTTCAGAATTTATTGTGGTAAAGAAAAAGATGCCACAAAGGCCAATGAAAATGTCCCAACAGCCGTTGTTTTGGGATTATGCGAACCACTATTAGATAGTGGTAGAACAGTTTATGTAGATAATTATTACACGAGTGTAGATCTGGCTCATAAGTTGCTTCAAAGAAAAACGCATCTTGTTGGTACTTTGAGGAAAAATAGAAAAAACAATCCCAAAGATGTGATTCAGAAAAAACTGAAAAAAAGCAAATATATGTCGAGGAAGAGCAACACTGGAGTTGTCGTTACAAAATGGCAAGACAAACGTGAAGTTCTAACCCTTTGTTGTAAATTACAAAAAATGTAAGGCCTTTATAAATTTATCAGACCAAATCAAAGCGTACTCCACTAGTTTGAGAAAAGGAATCAAAATGTACCGCAAAATAGACGTTGAATTGCTGCTGGGCTCAGCTATTGTAAATTCGTATTTGTTGTACAAAGGTGTGACAGGCAGCAAAATCTCAATAACTGCTTTTAGAGAGCAAGTTGCCGAATCTTTATTAGGAATTACTAATATGGATTTAGAACCCGTCACTCAGAAGGGAAACAAATATATGCTGATGAATATGGGAACGTCTCACAGTGGTTCGAAATGCCGAAAACGTGGCCAAAAGTCCCTAAAATAAATGTTCGATCTCGGGACTTTTTGGGCTCTAGTTATGTAGATTTGTAGCTATGCTATTCGAAACGACCATTTATGACAGCCAAATGTGTACACGTGGCTCACGACACCTATTGTTATCTGAGCGTACTCTGTGCGTAATATATAGATAAGTTCAATCGCGCTCAACTTTTTTGTGTTATTTTAATTCCGGAAAATGGATTCTCCGAGTAAATGTAAATACATTTCAACTATATAAATTGTTTACAATAAAATTTGCTTGTTATCTAAATATTGTAACATTTAGAATATCATGTTTTTATACCCTTCACTTTAAAACGTCAACATTAAAATATTCATAAGTAAAAAGTCCCACAAGATCCCACTGTTAAACAAGTTTTTTCATTTTTTTTAAACCATTTGTAAATAATATAGAATGAAAATCAGCTGCCCCCACCTGCACATTTTTGTTTAATTGAATTTTATGTAAAAAGGTGCGAATAACGCAATAACAATAATTATTATATATCATACACAAATCCATGTTAATCCTTGTCCAGTTAACTAAAAATAAATAAATATATGATATTTATTTGTCTTAATATAATCAATTTATTAATTAAAGTTAATAATAAAAAATAAACCAATTATTAAAAATCAATATTTACAATAATGGACAATTACATTATTAGACAAATATAAACTATCTGATTATGCTTAATGAATTATTATCAAATTATTCAATTACCTGAATTGTATCAATAATAATAATAATAATAGTAATAATAATATATCTTCTGAATGTATTTTCAGTTTATGAATTTACTGAAAACAAACGTGTTGTGTTAATTTGTATGAATGTAATAATTAAATTAATTGTAATATTTAAAAACAAATTGATAATTAATAAGGGAATAGCTCTATCGAATTCACAGGAAAGGTGTTATCGGAAAATCTAGGAAAGGGATGAGTATTCCCAAGTATAAATTAAAACAGACAGAAACATAAAAATTGCTAACGAAACAATTAAAAACGTTGGACTCTGAACCTCTAGAATTATTAAAACAGCCTGTTATAAGATCCGCGCATTCTTCAGATAAAGAATATTGCAATCTTTTATATTAATAAACATGTTTAGATATTTTAAATTTTAATTATATGTTTCACCTTAAAATATAAATTTATTGATTTGGATCCGCCATTTTGTTTTTAAATGTTTTAATTTCAGATTCTTAATTAGCGACCTGGAAAAGCCCTATATTCGAAATTTTATGAAAATATGACAATGTTAAGAGTTTTTGTCCGCCATATTTAATCCGCCATTCTGTTTTTAAATATTTTAATTTCAGATTCTTAATCAGTGACCCCAAACAAATCAATACACAAATTTTCATACAATTCGGATAACGCCTTCATATTTTGGCCACATTTTCGGCCTTTGGAACCACTGTGCGTCTGGCAGAAGAAGATGTGTTGTTTGCTACAATAAAATATCGGCAGAGAGTGGTAGAAATATTGCTGCAAAGAAAGCACCGACTTCTCATTGGAAGTGTGACCAGTGCGATAAACATTACTGCGTGACATGCTTTTGTGAAGCACATAACTGCACCCTTTAGCAAGTACATTATTTGATTGTCATTTTTCATTTATTATTTTAAAAATAAAACCTTTTATCATGTGTTTTATTAAAAAAATACGAAAAAATACTAATAAGATATATCTATATTTTATTAAGATTTATATTTATTATTTCACGGTAGAAAAACGACAAGTAAACCTGTGATACGTATATGTATCACACGGCTCCTGTGACAAAAATCTGTGTGAAACATCCGTGTTGCACACGGCGTTTAACGTGTTAACTGCACTTTAAATGGATCAATTAGTTCAGCCCGAATATCGAATTCCGTATCTTGAAACCTCTGCAACCAACCGTCACTAGCAGTAAATTCTTCTCAGAATTCAAAGATTTCGCCTTTACTTTAATCAAATCACCACTCACCATAATGTTTTTATTTCATTGACTCAGGAACCGTTTGTAAATTTCAGGATGGTTAGATCCCTTTAGGGTTTTCGTCCCGATCCTCCATAAGTACAAGCCACCTCACGTAATATGAATTCTTTTTTATTTTTATTTTACAAATCGTGGATTTTGCAACGCCATATTGTAAACGCTGCTCTTCTCCTGTCAAATAGATGGTGTACACATGTTAAAATGTAAAATTTTGTAGGTGAGGACCTTTGTACAAATTATCTTCGTCTGGCTCGATCACAGAATGGGGTCAATCATTATGGACCAAAATTTTATAATATGTTATCAGCGAGTATAAGATCTCTTCCGCTCACTAAATTTGTGCGTATCATGAAAAAGTATCTCGTAAATAAAGCTTATTACAGTCTTAATGGGTGTATTTTGGATAAATTTTACAATATCCCTAATCCTCCTGTTCAAGTTGTTGTACTGATTTTATTTATTTTATATTTTATTTATACATTATTGTACCTACGTGCTGATTTTATTGTTTTTTTTATATATCCATTTTATCTGTTCACTGTTTTTACTGATTGTATTTATACATTAATTTTATCAAAACGATGACAATCCTGATTTTATGTATGTGTGTCAGATTTTTATTTATTTATACTGATTTTAACATTTTTTTTTTGTTCAATGTTTTTATCTATACACTGAGTATTCTCTGAGTTTAATGTATGCTGGATTTTACTGATTTTATTTATACTGATTTTAATTTCTATGTTCAATGTTTTTATTTATACACTGATTTATTTATTATTTTATTTATACATTAATTTTATCGATTTGATTTACTTATTATATTTTACCTTAATTTTAAATGTATTGTCTAGTATAGGGTGTTTATATATGTTAATTCTTATTACTACTAATTATTTTTTTTTTACCTGTGTAAGCTGTTTGGCATTCTCATTAATAAAATTACTTACTTACTTACTTACTTTTTTCTTTTGCTCTTTAACATTTTTTTCTTTTACATCTTTTTCGACTTACAAAAATGAGTCATTTCGTCCACATCTAGTGCGTACCGATCCGAGCACGAAATAATGTTGACATTAACGAATGCACGTTATACGGCCTTCAATGTTATGAAAATGGTTGTTTACGTTATCCCGAATTTCCATTACCTGATGTTCACATTACCGAGCGTCTACTGTATTATCATAGTTATAATACAAAAACACTGAATAAAACTACTAAGTTTTTTACCACAATTTATTTTATGTATGTACAAATATTACGTATACATACATATCATAACTTAAGTTTCGACGTTTTACTGTCATTATCATTCATCAAATAAATTGTGGTAAAAAACTTAGTAAGTGTTTTATTGAGTGTTTCTATAATGAATTACCACGTAGTAACGGTCGCAACCATCAACATGATAGTTATAATACATTTTTTTTACTTTCTCCGTTACGAAGTACGAAGTGTGTGTCTGTCTGAAACTTTAAACATCCGTCTTATTTGATAATCTGAAGAACTGAAAAGCTTTTGGTAAAATTTCGTACACCGGAAGTGGGCGTTTACCTTAACTGTTTTTCGTTTTTTGCCAATATTTTCTTAATTATGAAAAATATCACAAAAACATTTAAACAAACTTTGAAGACAACAAAGAAATGAACATCTTTTGCTTGAAAACATTTTTCATAAAATCATTTTTATTCGAGAAAAAAATTTATTATTTTTTTTAAATTTTTGGTTTATAATTATAAAACGATAATAGTTACAGCAAATGTATGTTAATAATAATTGTAGAGAATGCTAAAATGAACAATTTATAAACAATAAGTTTTTTTCGAAATCCCTTTGGTTTTTGAGTAAACTGAGTTTTTTTAATTTGAAGTATAATTTTCCCATCTTTAATAATTTTGACGTTTTAAACGTCAGTTTCATCCGAGTTTACGCAACGCTCGATGTATATTTAAAATATGATTTAAATAGAAAATAAACCATGAAAGCGTAAATATAAATGATACCATCAAGTCGGAGAAAGTAACATGATGGCCACATCACCATTTTTTTCATTCATACTTCATTTTCTACACTAAATAGAAATTGTTCATTGTTTTATAAAATTTCTTGTACGCCATTTGGAATTATGAAAATATGATTATTGATTCGTAATAAGCGTGGTTAAAAACCCCCCAAGTACCAAGTTTCATATGTATTAAAAGCGTTTTCATATTTTGACGAGGTTTTTGGAATTTGGCCTCGCTGTCAGCGCGGGGCTAAATTAAACCTTAGCATGAGTATAGATACTGGCGAAACGCAAGCACGTGTGAATAATCCATTAAAAATTAATTATCTGGTTCAAAGGACCAAAACGCAATGGTTAAATTCCGAGGCAAAACAAAGGAATTGGAAAACCTTTGGTACTTACTGTGTACTCGTTCACCCTTCCTTTGTAGATGAGGGACTTTTATTTAATCGAAGATCGGTACAATTTTTGTTTGTCCCTGCCTTGGTTTCAGGACAAACAACTCGACACACTGGGAATTAAAATTGCAAGAGCATGTGCGAACCAAACAACACAGTGGAATAGTGGAGTTGTGTCTTAATCATTTAACACTTCTTATCGACACCAACAGAACCCACATTGCCCTATGTGGCGATCCGCGACCGGGCGCGCGAAAGACGCTCGCTACTAGGGTGCACTCGCTACGCACGATCCCCCACCAAAGGAAAAGGGCCGCCCGCAACCTGAAAAGAGGGCGCGCCCTACGCTCGCACGACGGTTGTGGCCGCACGACCCACTTAAATAGGGTATGTGCCCCCTCA
The DNA here is from genome assembly GCA_910593695.2 of Ocypus olens. Lineage (NCBI taxonomy): Eukaryota > Metazoa > Arthropoda > Insecta > Coleoptera > Staphylinidae > Ocypus > Ocypus olens. The sequence continues at coordinate 14,267,300 of OU343063.1, read as the reverse complement.
TCTCGTCACTTCGATCAGCGCACTGCAATCGAACAGTCAGTACAGTCGGTAAGATAGTCTGACAAGCGAGCTCACCAAGGCACGTATCTAAACACACGAGCTCGCCAAGGCACGTGAATCAAAACAAGCTCACCAAGGCACGCTACGACAAGCTCCCCACGGCATCCGGTCCGGCAGCATCAGACCCGGAACACATCACGCCGGAGTCGACGCCACGTCAGTAGAAGAGTACGACTCTACTGCGTGGACCACCCGAGGCTATTATCACCAATCCCATCGACACCACACGGAGGCGAGGCCCAAAGCAAACCCGAGGACCAGCAAGGACGCACGCCATCCCGAGGCCCGTGTCACCGCTGCCACCATCGCCGACGAGGGCCCCCACGTATAGGACACCACGACGACTGAAGCTTCAGCTTCAGTCCGCGGCAGCGCTTGCGGAATCCGCGTCGCAATACCGACACCGCGCTAACCTTAATTATCTGTACCTGAAAATATTCGTATTCTGTAAATAAACTGTTACGACCACATCGAATTGTCTTGGATCCAACGAACTACGCAACGCAACCCCCACATTGGTGACCCCAACGTGATCCAAGAGAACCACGAGTGCAGTGAACTAGTGATAGTGCTAAATGCCGGACAACCACGAAGTAAATCGAGTGCAAGTGCGAATCCCACCATTTTGGGCCGACGATCCAGACTTATGGTTCGCCCAGGTAGAGAGCCAGTTCCAGATCGCAGACATCGTCGCCGACGAGACGAAATACGGACACATATCAGGCAACCTAGAAGCACGATATGCCAAGGAAATCCGAGGCGGACTAAAGAACCCGCCAACCACCGGTAAATACGACAAACTCAAAGCCGAGCTGATCCGCAGGCTGTCCGTAAGCCAGGAACAGCGAACAAAGCAACTGCTGGAACGTGAATAATTACGAGGCAGAACACCATCTCGATTCCTACGTCACTTACAATACCTAGCAGGCACCACCGTACCGGAAGAGCTTCTCCGATCGCTGTGGTTGGGACGACTCCCAAACCACATGCAGGCCATACTCGCGACACAAACTAAGGCAACACTGGAAGAAGTGGCAGAATGGGCAGACGCCATGGCGAACACAGCAGTCCAAACGGTAAACGAGGCCACGCACACGTACGATGGCACGCTAAAGAACCTCGTAGCGGAGATCGGACAACTGAAGACGCAGCTTCAACAGCTACAAGAAGCAGAACTTCAGACGACCACAAAGACGCGACCAGTCACAAAGCGGGAGCCAGAGCCAAGGCAGAACCCGTGCGAAGACCCGCGAATATGAGACGTGCTGGTTCCACTACAAGTTTGGCAACGAAACGCGAAACTGCCGACCCACGTGCAAACATTGGAAGCAGGGAACCGTCCAAGGCAGTCAGTAGCAGCGACTGACCACACGCCTAACACCTCCCGCCGGCTATACGTCACCGATCGACAAACGCGAGTTCAATTCTTGACCGACAGAGGAGCAGACGTGTGCGTTTTCGCACGGAAACTCGTAAAGCGAACCGGCAACGCTACCGCGAACAAACTTTACGCAGCGAATTGAACTGTGTTAAACACTTACGGCACAGTAAACTTGAACTTGGATCTAAATTTAAGGAGGAATTTCCCATGGCGGTTTGTGATTGCGGATGTACAAAAGGCGATAATAGGGGCCGATTTCCTAGCCCACTACGAGCTACTACCCGACATCCGACACCGAAAACTCAGGGACGCCAAAACTAGCATCACCACACCCGGCCAACTGACGACAAGTGACGAGGCAACGGTGAGCACGATCAACAACAGTAAAAAATACCACCAAATCCTGAGCGAATTCCCTGAGATCTGCAAACCAGCTGGGTTACCAGCAACCACACGACATGGAACAGTGCACCACATCCAAACAACGCCAGGCCAAACAGTATCCAGCAGACCACGCCGACTCGCACCCGACAAGCTACGAATAGCGAAAAGCGAATTCAAGACAATGTGTGAAATGGGGATAGCGAGACCATCGAAAAGCCCATGGTCCTCGCCACTTCACCTAGTGTCGAAAAAAAAAACGCAGAATGGAGACCGTGCGGCGATTACCGAGCACTGAACGCAAGAACGATCCCGGATAAATACCCCGTTCCGCATATCGAAGATTGTGCCCAACAACTACACGGCAGCACACATTTCTCCACGATCGATTTGGTCAGAGCCTACCATCAAATACCCGTAGCAGAGGACGACATTCCAAAAACAGCAATCACCACGCCATTCGGACTATTCGAATTCCCATTTATGACGTTTGGTCTACGCAACGCAGCGCAGACATTTCAACGGTTCATCCTGCGAGACCTGGAATTTTGCTACGTGTATATCGACGACATTCTCCAAATCAGAGGACGAACACGAGAAGTACTTACGACAACTGTTCCAACGACCACGAAACAACGGAATAGTAATCAACCCGGAATTCGGAGCATCCAGGATAGCTTTTCTAGGATACATGATATCCGGAGAAGGAACCACACCGCTCACCAACAAGGTAGTGACCATCCAGAACCTGCAGCTACCCGAAACAGCGAAGAGACTAAGACAAATGCTCGGAATGATCAACTACTATAGAAGGTTCATTCCCAAAGTTGCTAGCGTACAAGCCCCGCTGAATGACCTCCTGAAAGGCAAGAAGAAAGGCAACCAACCCGTCGAGTGGACAAATGACGCACGAGCCGCGTTCGCGCGATGCAAGCAGCAAATCGCAGCGGCAGCACTGTTGGCGCATCCAGAGCCCAACGCACCCCTAGCAGTCACGACCGACGCTTCAGACTACGCCCTAGGAGGCCTCATACAACAAATGCAACAGGGAGAGTGGAAACCACTAGCTTTCATGTCACGGAAGTTATCACCAGCTGAACAGAAGTACGCAGCGTACGACCGAGAGCTTCTTGCAATATACGCCACCATAAGGCAATATCAGCACCTCCTGGAGGGACGAACATTCACGATATTCACAGATCACAAACCGATCACGTTTGCTTTCGCACAGAAGCCCGAGAAGTGCTCGCCGAGACAATTCCAATATCTCGACTACATCGGCCAATTTTCCACCGATATCCAACATATCAAGAGGAAAGAGAACATCGTAGCAGACACACTCAGCAGGATTGAGCGCATCGATGTAGGGATTGACTTTGCAGCCCTAGGAGCCGACCAGCGGTCCGACCTAGAACCGCAACGAATCCTGAGCGACACGAAATCCAGCCTACAGCTAAAAAAACTCTTCCTACCCGAATATAACTGCGAAATTTTCTGCGACACGACAACCGACACAGCCTGACCCTACATCACACGCGACTACAGACAGGCAGCATTCAACAGCCAACATCAACTGTCACACCCTGGTGCTAACGCAACCACGAAACTGGTCATATAGAAATTCGTATGGCCCGGCGTACGAAAAGATTGCAAACGTTGGAGCAGGCAATGCACAGCCTGCCAATGATCGAAAATCACCCGACATAACGCCCCGACAGCAGGAGAATTCAGGCTACCATCAGCGAAATTCAAACATGTACACATCGACATAGTGGGACCACTGCCCGAATCAGAAGGGAAGAAATACCTGCTAATGTGCATCGACCGATTCTCACGATGGCCAGAAGCGATCCCAATGGCCAACATCGAAGCGGAAACCACCTACGATCACGCGTTCCGGGCGAATCAGCAAACCCACGGTGCGTTTCGTAGAGTGACTCCATCACAAGGAAGGGGGTATGTGGCGAACCGCGCCCGGGCGCGCGAAAGACGCTCGCCACTAGGGTGACTCACCACCAGCGGCACATAGGGTATGTGCCCCCTCACCTCGTCAATTCGATCAGCGCACTGCAATCAAACAGTCAGTACAGTCGGTAAGATAGTCTGACAAGGGAGCTCATCAAGGCACGCAACACGAGCTCACCAAGGCACGTGAATCACAGCAAGCACACCAAGGCACGCTACGACAAGCTCAGCACCGCATCCGATGCTACGCCTTCCGGTCCGGCAGCAAGGACGCACGCCATTCCGAGGCCCGTGTCACCGCTGCCACCATCGCCGACGAGGACCCCCACGTATAGGACACCACGACGACTGACTGAACCTGACCGAGGTCCTGTACACCGGAGTGAACCCGACGACCGTGCACCCACAGGACCCGCGCCGATTTTCAGTCCGCGTCGCGATACCGCGCTAACCTTAATTATCTGTACCTGAATACCGGGTGTCCCAAATAACATTACGTTCTTGAATATCTCCAAAAAATGCATCTTAACAAAAATTGTGCCGAATCAAAACCTTCATAGTTTTGTGGGGGACATCGGATTCTGACAAAATCCCCCCCCTTGGTGTGTGGGGGGGTCAACTTAAAAATCTTAAATGGGAACCCCTATTTTTTATTGCAGATTCGGAAAGAGCGTAAAAAAGTATGTTGGTTTTATTCGGAAACTTTTTTTGTACACCCAACAGGTGGCGCTGTAATCGTAAAAATATGAGTTTGCTAGAAAAAATTAACTAATTAATATTTTGTGAATAACTTGATAAAAAATTACGTTTGTTGTTTCAATAAATACATAAAATTGTAGAAATAATAATCCTCAACACTCAGGGGGTACAGAATAAAACACACTTTTTATAAACTGACTATGGATGAATCAATTTTATCAAACATTAATATTTGACGTTTAGAGATTAATTTTATTTTGAATTACGTTTTTCAAAAAGTTTACTATGTTGCAAAAGTTTTCAAAGATCGGCTAAAATAAACAGTGAATGGGGAGTAAGAAAGTTTAAAAATGAAAATGTCGATTTTTCTGTTTGTTTTCAAATGTTGAAAAATCGATTTTTCCATCTGTTTTGAAGTTTGCATGCCGTCGACATTAGCGTTACCCAATGTGCACCACAAGGAGGTTGCGCGATCGAATTTTTTTTTTCTTTTTTTTTTTTCCGAATAAAACCAACATACTTTTTTACGCTCTTTCCGAATCTGCAATAAAAAATAGGGGTTCCCATTTAAGATTTTTAAGTTGACGCCCTTTCCAGCTCCCTCTTGGTATGTGGGGGGTCCATTTTGTCCCCCCCAAAACTATGAAGGTTTTGATTCGGCACATTTTTTGTTAAGATGCATTTTTTTCGAGATATTCAAGAACGTAATGTTATTTGGGACACCCGGTATATTCGTATTCTGTAAATAAACTGTTACGACCACATCGAATTCTCTTGGATACAACAATCTACGCAACGCAACCACCACACCCTAATAAATAAAAACAGTAATTCAAAACGAATCCACAAAAAAATCTGAATACCGTTATATTTATATTTACAAGTACTATTTATCTGTTTGTAATTCTGTTGAACAAATAATAGTAAAGATTTACCCCTGATACGGTTTTAAATTTTATTTTTCAGATTAGTTTCTATCAGTGACAGCTCGCGGGGTTTTTTTTGGTACGGTCGAGGTAGCAAAGGTGTTAAGGGTAATTTACAGGCCTGCAAAAAAGGTGGTTTTCGTTTTTTTTTTTTAGACGACAAATAAAGTTTTTAATTTGAATGTTTTTCCCTGAAATTTAATAAGCCTTTAAGTACAAATTGTGATTTTTTTTTATAGTTTTTTAATAAAAATTAATTATGTTCTCACATCGTCAAAGTTAGGATGTCACACGGGCATGCCTCACTGGTGGAAGTTCCTTGGTCCACAAAAATAGTGTGAAATCAAAAAACGACATAACGTGTTAAAGTTTATTACATTTGCCAGTGGAATTTTAAAATTCGGAAAAACAACAAAATGACGCTTGTTTGGAAAAAAGTTCATTCTTTAACCTTTTTGCGGCTCGTTTTTTTGCAATATAAAATCAATAAACATATATTTTTTTTTTAATTCATGCTACATAACCTTGCGGGTATGTCCTTGAAGTATTTCAGATCGATTGCTGCATCCATCTGCGCGCAGTCACTTCCACCAATTTAAAAAAACTCTGTTCTGAGAAAAACGCATTTGAAAATCCCCACCACGCGGAGCTGCCTTGTACGTAGCGCGCTTAGGCTGCCGTTTATAAGCATTTCAATTTAAAATATCAACTTGCCGTTTGGACACAATATTCTATACACCTACAGCTTTCAAAAAATGCAAAATAAAGAAAGACTTTTTTGAATCTAACAAAGTAGACGGTACCCTTAATACAGATCTCTGCAACCGCCCCTAAGTACCTATATTGCCACCTCTGCTACCTCGGCCGTACCAAAAAAAAAACCCACGAACCGTCACTGGTTTCAATATACAGGGCTTTTATTTTAACTCTGAACATATGATTGTTAATGCCTATGTTCAATCGTAAAATAATCACCTCAACGCATTAATGGGTAGGCAACCATACTTACTCAGTTTTATTTCATTGTCAAAATTGTATGTATTACACCACCGACAAATAATGAATTGGTATAAGAGCGCGAATAGCACTTGAGGTGTTCGAAATTTGTTTTCGGTTGCATACCCGAGCAGAAAACTTCCATCCATCGGAATCATTTTTAATATTGTTGTTAATATTTTGACAATACCGGCCGCGTGAGTAATTTTCACGGTAAATGGCCTAAAAGTAGTCACGTTTTAATGGAAGAGATGAAACTCAACGTTTTATGTTCCGTAGAACAGAACCCTATATCATCTTTAAGAGTTATTGCAGCACAGTTTCAAATAAGTTTCAATAAGACATTAAAAGAATTTAAATACAATGCTTGCAAATTTTCAAATCATCAACATTATCAAATGAAGACAAAGGCGAACGAACGGAATTCTATGAAACCGTATTTAAGCTGTGTCACTATCACCTTTGTGTACGTGGTTGCATACAATTTCAATTAAATGCCACGCGTTAAGGTGATTATTTTACGATTGAACATAGACGTTAATAAAAGTATGTTTAGTGATAAAATAAATATCACCTTCATTTGGTTACTTAAGTAAACTTATCAGGAGTACATATTTACTATCGAAATTTCAATCATACTACCTGATAAAATAGACACAAACCTCCAAGAAATATATTAATATTAAAATGTATACTAACCCTCACAGTTCCATCAGCAGGCATGAAAGATCTGAACATCGCTTCAAAGTACCCGCACCTTGCAGCCAAAATAGATTTGTGCGCAGGAATAACGTGTCCGTCTAATAACAAATTAATATCACAGAACTCTAAACCAGTGGTCCTCAGAAACATAGCCATATCTTGCTCCAGCGAAGATCCAACACCGTCGTAATGCGTCTCGGCGTGCGCCTTCGTTTGCGGCATCTGTTTCCTCCTGATAATCTCCACCATAAGCAATCTATCTAACGTTTCAAATTCCTTTGACATGACAATTTGATTGTAATTCGAGTCCTTAACGATGAATCGCAGGCAAAATTCTTTGATGAAATTCAACCTCAACGAATCTGCATTGTGCAGTGCAACTAATACATTCTTTAAACAAATAGTTGCATTCAAATACTGCACGCATAGATGTTCAAGTCTAGCCATATCGAATTTAACAGCTAATCTGTACACGTCCATCATTAACAGTACGATTCGGTTACTGAATGGATCTTCTCCAACTTTCGCACGCTTTGTCGGATCTATACAGTCCATGTAAATATAATTAAGTACCATTTCGAAAGCCTCAGCATTCGCGTCGCGTAACTTAACCTCTAAAAGCGGGATGTCCGTAAAAGGAACCTTAGTCGTTCCGAACAGCTCCTCTAAATGCTTATCACGATTTTCTTTGGCTTGTTTTATCTTATTTCTTAAATACTGAGATCGAGCCGCTACTAAAGCTAAATGCGCTAGTATTTTCTCTTCCTCCATTCCCACAATAAATTGCACATCGCAGAACTGACGCGATTCTAAAATCTTCCCGTAATCATCATGCAATGTGCATTTCGGGTAGTTAGAAAATTGAAATCTGTACATTTCTCCACTTCTGACGTTATTGTCTACCGTGCCTCCGAAAATGAACATGGCATCTCCAACGACTGCAGCTGCGTGGAATAGTCGACCCGATGGAACGAATGATTCAGGTGCTGGTAGTATTACCGACCAAGTTTGGGAGTCGAGATCGAAACAGTGGAGATCATTTGATAAGGTGCTGTCTGCAGCGCCTCCAAATACGTAAAGGTGGCGGTCGAAGGAAACCATGGTATGGCCGTATCGGCGAGCCGGTGGAGGAGGGGCACCTCGCAAGATGTGTTCGGTTGAGATTCTTGTCCAACTGGAACAAATTATATTCAATTTTTATTGCTATAAGGATTATTGTTTCTAAAGACTGTGGCTTCTTTTTAATATCTGAGCAGTTATGTACTTATCCGCGAAAGTTAACGTTTTCTAGAGCGACAGAAGCAACTCGAGGCTCGGAAAACCATTTTCGAGGCATGGAATACACATTGGTTTTTATCCTACATATCAAACAATACCAGGGCGCTGGACTACGGCGAAAATGCAGGGGTAGGATACAGGAAGCGAAGGCGCTTCAACGTCCATTATGAACCTAATTGTTCACAGGACACTCACGTTACATTAGAAAAGTATTTCATATTGGATTTAGTTTAGCACACCGGGTGAAAAGTGTGTACGAGGTGCGAGTTTTTAGTTCGTATATGAATCCAGCATTTAGGCGGTATTTCGGGACAATGACGCTATGTTGGTGGTCTACATTACGGTCAAACATCTACATTACACAATCAATAGGATTCACTATTTGCCTTCATGTTAACTCCCAGTAAATTATCAAATTGTTGACAGCCGCAATGACAGATATACGAGTGCGCCCTCTGGTGCCACTTGTGTGAACTTGTTTTGCTACGCTAGGTTTTTTTTTCTGGATTTTAACAGACTCACCGCGCAAATTCATATTTCGAATACAGAGCCGGTAAAATCGAATTTTCGCGTAGTATAGGATAAAAATGTGTTTATTAAGAAAACATTGGAATGGTTGTGGTGATGATAGATGAGATAGAGGAAGAAGCGCGTGGTCTCCACCACACATCAAGGTTTTACTAGATTCATCAAAATGGCCTTAAGGTATTAATTTCTAATACCGTGAGATCAAAAAGTCGAAAATACTTGGCAACCCTTAAAACATAACTAACAGAAGTTCAGTGTCGTCACTAAGAATGGGAATTTTGGCATGGAAAACCGTGAAATTTAAATAAAACAGCCAGATTATGAATCCTAAATGTATTATTAACCCTTAATAGTCACACCTCCGAAAAATGACGTAATAGTCATTCGGGGTGTGATACACCCCACGCCTTTAAATTTCGGTCAATTAATGTTAAATTGTTAAAAAACAAAAAATAACAATCTGGGATACATTTTGAACCTCTAGTTACAAGAATATGTGAATAGTTTTCGAAACCTGCAACTTAACATGTGAAAAAAAAATGTTGCAAAAAAAATTCCACAAAATATGAATTTTTTTGCAAAAAATACGGTAGTAATTTCAATTTTCAGCTAAAAAATAAAATAGTTTGAACCTGAAAACCTGAAATAGTATCATTCCGAGTGGAATTAATAAATTTTGCGACCTTTCCAAAAAGTACATTTATTTTCATGATCGAAGGTGGGATTTTTTAGGAAAAAATTATATTAGTATTTTTCTAATATAAAGTCAATTTAATGTTAAATATGAATATGAAAATATGTTTAAAACTATTATTATGAAGAAAAAAGGCTATTATAATGTAAAAGACAATTATTCGATCCCAAAAGAGCATTAGACGCACATACTATATGTACGATGTATGTCGCACATCGACCTCTCGCAACTGCGACATTACATGTGCGACTTTTTGTCGCTTCTTCTGGAACAAATATCGCAGCGCTTTTGATTCGGCAATCTCGGAATAATCTACAGAGAAGAAAATGCTCAGAATTTTTTTTCTGGCACAATGATCACACGGGGTGTCGTACACCCCACAATTTTTCACGAATTGACTCAAACAGGTACCACACTAACACTGACGCGTTAGCTCAAATAATACCTATTGGGGTCCACAATAGAAGGTTCAAACTATCTGAAGATGGAGTAACATGTCCCGTTTACTTTAAATTTCAGGGCCTTATTCAACGTCGAAAAAAGGCTGGGGTGTATCACACCCCTAGTGACTATTCAAGGTTAATAGTGATGATCAGTTTTAGAAATAACTGCTGATGTTTAAAATAGGTAAAATCGGCAGATAAAAACACAAAACTATTTTTAAAACAAATAACCTTAAAAAATGTCAAAATTAACAAAATGTATACTGCACTGCATTGGAGAATTGCAGACAGCCAATATAATTTTACTTGAATTATTATAGGGATTTTCAGAAAATGTGCTGCCAATTATTTTCGACTTTCTGATCTCACTGTATATTTTTGTAAATGTCTTTCCAGAGAGAAGATAAACCTTGGAAGTTTTGCTACTTTGACACCCTTTAGAGGAGCTTGAGGATTTCTCAAGGTCACCAAAATTTGATAGTCTTCCTCACTTGGCATTTGCAATGTCATGGGTAAATTTTACATTTCCACGATTTCTATAAGTGCCTTAGGCTCACTTACATCCTTACTGAATTAGTATATAAGCAAATTATGGTAGTCTCTTCATAACTCAAGAAAAGGTAACTATTATTGGTTGCTTAGTCATCATTCTGAGCTATCAACGTATAACAAACTCATTTTATTTACCAGTGTGGAGCTATGGGTATTCCAGCTGTGGGGCTGCGCCAGTGACTCTAACATCCAAGTGATTTAAAGATTTCAAAATGAAGTGCTGAAGGGTATCGTGAATGCGCCTTGGTATGTTCGTGTATGTGATCTTCACCATGACCTTAAGATCGAGATGGTTATGGACATCATCAGTAGATCTGCTAGCTCTCGCCAAAAGAGACTCCAAAACCATATCAATATTGAAGCGTACAGACTTTGCAATGTGAGGAATATTATCAGACGAACACTAACAAGGGGACCATCAGACCTGTTAATGGGTCGGCTCCGACGCCTTGTCTACGAACGATGCGACGTCGCTTGGCGTCGTTCGGCACTTTGGGCATGGTCGGTAGTATGAAATTCGGCACTTTGGGCATAATACTTATTCGGCACTTTGGGCAGGCCCCCTGTTAATAACGGATTTTGATGGGTGTTACATATATTGTACAGGTATTTGCCCTGTGCTCGAAGGTATACACAAAATTTTCAAATGGGCCTTAGAATAGGAGAGAAACGATTTTAAAGTCACTCGGAACGCATCGAGAAGCCACCGGGTGTGCATCCCGATTATTAATATAAGTTACAAAAAGCGTTTTCATGATAATGTATTGAATATTTAGGTAGTTTTTACAAGAAAATTAAATGTAATTAATTATTACGACACATTGTATTTTATTTTTTAAATGAACACTGTTCGATTGCAGTGCGCTGATCGAAGTGACGAGATGAGGGGGCACATACCCTATTTAAGTGGGTCGTGCGGCCACAACCGTCGTGCGAGCGTAGGGCGCGTCCTCTGTTCAGGTTGCGGGCGGCCCTTTTCCTTTGGTAAGGGATCGTGCGTAGCGAGTGCCGCTGGTGGTGAGTCACCCTAGTGGCGAGCGTCTTTCGCGCGCCCGGGCGCGGTTCGCCACATACCCCCTTCCTTGTGATGGAGTCACTCTACGAAACGCACCGTGGGTTTGCTGATTCGCCCGGAACGCGTGATCGTAGGTGGTTTCGTGGTCTGTTTTGCGATGACGGTTCGCTCGGTCGGGTCATCATGAGTTTGTTCCGTGAATGCTGGTTTGATTCGCTCTGTTGAGACTGTCGTAGTTTGTCCGTGCCGGTCGATCGTGATGGTGTTCTTTGTTCGTTTAATCACTCGGAATGGTCCTTCGTAGGGGGGCTGCAGAGTTTTTCGCATCACGACGATCCGTACGAAAACGTGTGAAGCCGTCGCTAGGTCTTTGAAAACGAAGGGCTTCGATTTGTTGTGTTGTGTCGTTTGCACAGGTTTGATTGTTCTGAACGCGCGTTGTAACTGGGTAGCGTAACTTTCGGCTTCGATTGACTTTTGGCTTCTTTCGTTGGTTAGCATTTCTCCTGGGAGTCGCAGTGTCTGACCGTACACCATCTCTGCTGATGTGGTTTTGATATCGTCCTCCCAAGCCGTCCGTATGCCTAGCAGGACGATCGGTAGTGCCTCTATCCATCGGATGTCGGTGTGGCATATTAATGCTGCCTTCAGGTGTCTGTGGAATCGCTCTACTAGACCGTTTGCCTGTGGATGATACGCCGTGGTGCGGTGTCTCGTGAATCCTGTGGTTTCTTCAAATTTTTTTAAACAACTGGGATTCGAACTGGCGTCCTTAGTCTGTCGTGACTCTTGCTGGTGTGCCGAACCTGGCTATCCAATGCGTCGTGAATAGTCGGGCGACTGTTTACGCTTCGATGTTGGCTATTGGGATCGCTTCTGGCCACCGTGATAATCGGTCGATGCACGTTAGCAGGTATTTCTTCCCTTCTGCTTCGGGCAGTGGACCCACTATGTCGATGTGTACATGTTCGAATTGCGCTGATGGTAGCTGAATTCTCCTGCTGTGGGGGCGTTATGTCGGGTGATTTTCGATCGTTGGCAGGCTGTGCATTGCCTGCTCCAACGTTTGCAATCTTTTCGTACGCCGGGCCATACGAATTTCTGTGTGACGAGTTTCGTGGTTGCGTTTGCACCAGGGTGTGACAGTTGATGTTGGCTGTTGAAAGCTGCCTGTCTATAGTCTCGTGTGATGTAGGGTCGGGCTGTGTTGGTTGTCGTGTCGCAGAAAATTTCGCAGTTATATTCGGGTTGGAAGAGTTTTTTTAGCTGTAGGCAGGATTTCATGTCGCTCAGGATTCGTTGCAGTTCTAGGTTGGACCGCTGGTCGGCTGCTAGGGCTGCAAAGTCTATCCCTGCATCTATGCGCTCAATCCTGCTGAGTGTGTCTGCTACGATGTTCTCTTTCCCCTTGATATGTTGGATATCGGTGGAAAATTGGCCGATGTAGTCGAGATATCGGAATTGTCTCGGCGAGCACTTCTCGCGCTTCTGTGCGAAAGCAAACGTGATCGGTTTGTGATCTGGGAATATCTTGAATGTTCGTCCCTCCAGGAGGTGCTGATATTGCCTTATGGTGGCGTATATTGCAACAAGCTCTCGGTCGTACGCTGCGTACTTCTGTTCAGCTGGTGATAACTTCCGTGACATGAAAGCTAGTGGTTTCCACTCTCCCTGTTGCATTTGTTGTATGACGCCTCCTAGGGCGTAGTCTGAAGCGTCGGTCGTGACTGCTAGGGGTGCGTTGCACAGTGGTAAAAATGCCGAAAAAGCTGGCCAAAAGTCGAAAAAACGATAGTCGCAATTTTGAGTTTAGTACACAACATCTTATTTAGAGGCTACTACTGCATACTTTTCCAAGTGGTGAGTACGGTTGGTTGTATATCTGCGGTGGTATGATAGTTCAAAGTGAACGCTGTTACAACGCATTGAGTCACGCGGAGCAACACGGAAATCTCGAAAGTTCTAATAGTGCCTGTGATTTTCTTATAAAAGTGTGTTTTGTAAATCGGCTTCATGGAAGGTTTTAAGGAAGGTATGTAGCGTGTTTGTTAACATTTAGTTGTAATAAATCTATATCGACTTGTACCAAATAACTCATTGAAAACCCCGTAATGGCGATTGTTATTTTACACAGACATTTGTCGTAGATCATGAAAATAGTTATGAACCCCGAAGATCCCACGAAGTTGAAATATACAATATGATAATAGTGATGTTTTCTATCGAAATAAACAAAAAAATGCTGCGCAAATCTGCGCCTTTCTTCGTCATGTTATTTTTAACAGCCACGCCCGTCGACGCCGGCCGGTGTGCAACGACATTTTCGAGCGCACGTGCTGTTTTTTATTTTCTTTAACCATTTCTTCTAAAAACTACTATGTAAAAATGGACGCAAATAATTTGATATTAGTGAGATATAATAATTCTTATTTTATTTCTTATATTAATTCGTATATTATTTTTCAATTCGTATAACTTCAAAAGTGGATTACATTATATTTATAGACGAACCAAGCATGCACAACGTAGAATGTACACGGAGGGTAATTTTTCTCGTGCTTCAAGCGCATTTTCATAAAAACTTGGAGACACAATTATACGTGTGGGAAAATAAATTGTCCGAAAATAGAGGAGCTACAGTTTCAATACATCCTGTTGCAAGGAACAATGTGAAGAAGTTTTTATCTAAAATCGCAATGAAATGGCAAGAATCACAGCGGAAAATGGAGCGATTCTTGAAGAAAAATGAAGAGTGGTTATCCTCTTCAAAAACTATTCCAGTAAGTACAATACAAACAATTCAATTTTAAAATTATTATGAAGAAATAATTCAGTTTTGCCAGTTGAAAGATATAAAGATTCATATACAATAAATTGACAGTTACTTTTTCAGACTATTCGACTTTCTGAAGGACAACCGGCAAAATCCAGTAATCAGCCTTCAACTTCTAAGGAATTTGTTAAACAGGGTCGACCTTCTGCAGAGTTTGCAAAAGCTAGTGAACGAACAAAACGGAGAAGAGGTGCTGAAGTACGTGAAACACTCAGCACACCAGAGTTGATGTATGCAACTCAGATGAGTCTTCGTTCTTCCGGCGCAAATGATGCTGCCCATATTGTTAAAGATTTGTCAACATCATCATCAACGCGAGCTTCTAAATATAAAAGAGGTTTTAAATTGACCGCAAAACCGGATATTACAAAAATGACTGGAGATGCTGCACTTTCCATACTTGTTGAAGCAAAATTGACAAGAAGTCAGTACGAGGTGATTAGAATGACATCTAATTCTAGCATTGGATGCGGAGATTGCAAGAAGCATGAAACTAATTTTAAAGTGGGGTTGTGATGGTAGCTCTGGGCTGAGCGAATACAAGCAGCAGTTTGCCGATTAAAGCAGCTCAGATGCAAGTATTTTTCTTACATCAATTGTCCCATTACAACTGTCGGCCAATAATGAGATAAATGAGCAAATATTTTGGTAAAATCCGCGGCCCTCGTCTCCTCGATTTTGTAAACCAATCAGAATACAGTTTCTTCATGAAGATGCACAGTCTACGGTTAATGAGATGAACTACATCGAAGAACAAATAAAACATCTAGTTCCATTTGAGGTCATTGTCAACGGAAAAGAGATCAAGGTTCAATACGAGATGGCTTTCACGATGATAGATGGGAAGGTTTGCAATGCGGTAACATCGACGACATCTACAATGCGCTGTTACCTATGTGGAGCTACTTCAAAACAATTTAACAACCTAGAATTTATTAAACAAAGAACGGTAGATGAGTCTAACTTACGCTTCGGATTATCCGAATTGCATGCATGGATTCGTTTCTTCGAATGGTATAAATTAGGAATAAAGAAGTGGCAAGCGCGTACGCCTGAGGATAAAGACATAACTCTTAAAAGGAAACAAACCATTCAAAAGGATTTTCAAAGACAACTAGGACTCCTTGTAGACCGTCCAAAACATGTATATGGTAACAGTAATGACGGTAACACGGCTCGGCGGTTTTTTGCAAATTCATCTGTGTCTGCTATAATTCTAGGAGTGGACGAAAATTTAGTAAACAGATTTCATGTAGTTTTGCAAGTCATATCAAGTGGCTACGACATCAATATTCCGGAATTTGAAAAATATTGTTTAGACACTGCGCAATTATTTGTCGAAAAATACCCTTGGTTTTCAAAATATTAATTCACGGCACGCAAATTATGAACAGAGCTTTATTACCAATCGGCAAATTATCCGAAGAGGCACAGGAAGTAATAAAGATATAAAAAACTACCGGGATTGTTTTTCTCGAAAATGTTCTAGAGTAAAAACAATGGAAGACGTTTTCCATAGACTTTTCGTAACTTCGGATCCGCTTATTTCGAGTTTACGAAAAATATCACCAAAAAAATGTACCAGCCTCTCTGCCGAAGCTATTCGTCTTTTAATACCAACGGATGAAGATTCTGATGATTCCGACTAAGACAATTTTTACGTTTCTCTTTCCAACTTTGAAATTAAAATTATGTTTATAAATTGTTTAATTATTACCTCAAATTCGTGATCACACCTATTCACAACCTTATAATTTCATAAAATATTATTTTGCACATTAGATCCTCCATTTTGAATTCTATATTTTTGAATTCAAATCGTAATTAGCAACCCCAAAGACCCCCCGACTACCGAGTTTCATCCTAACGAATTATTTGCAATTCAATCCGCCATATTGGATCCACCGTTTATAATTGTATATTTTCGACCTTAAATTCATAGTCAACGACCTTAAAGACCCTCGACCACCGACTTTCATACAAATCAAGTGATTTTTTGCAATTCGGTTCGCCATATTGGATCCACCATTTTGAATTCTACAATTCTAACTTCAAATTCGTAATCAGCGACTTCAAAAACCCCGGCATACTGAGTTTCATCCAAAACAAGTGATGTTTTGGTTATTTGGTCCGCCATATTGGATCTGTCATTTTGAATTTTATATTTTTTACTTCAAACTCGTAATCAACTACCTCTAAGACCCTTATTTACAAAGTTACATTCAAATCCATTACTGTTTTCGACTTTTGGCCAGCTTTTTCAGCGTTTTTACCACTGTGCGTTGGGCTACGGATGCGCCAACAGTGCTGCCTCTGTGATTTGCTGCTTGCATCGCGCGAACGCGGCTCGCACGTCATTTGTCCACTCGACAAGTTGGTTGCCTTTCTTCTTGCGTTTCGGGAGGTCATTCAGCGGGGCTTGTACGCTAGCAGCGTTGGGAATGAACCTTCTATAGTAGTTGATCATTCCGAGCATTTGTCTTAGTCTCTTCGCTGTTTCGGGTAACTGCAGGTTGTGGATGGTCACTACCTTGTCGGTGAGCAGTGTGGTTCCTTCTCCGGATATCATGCATCCTATAAAAGCTATCCTGGATGCTCCGAATTCACACTTGGTTGGGTTGATTACTATTCCGTTGTTTCGTAGTCGTTGGAACAGTTGTCGTAAGTGCTTCTCGTGTTCATCCTCTGATTTGGAGGCCACCAGAATGTCGTCGAATACACGTAGCAAAATTCCAGGTATCGCAGGATTCCGTCCATGAACCGTTGGAATGTCTGTGCTGCGTTGCGGAGACCAAACGTCATACATGGGAATTCGAATAGTCCGAATGGCGTGGTGATTGCTGTTTTTGGAATGTCGATCTCTGCTACGGGTATTTGATGGTAGGCTCTGACTAAATCGATCGTGGAGAAATGTGTGCTGCCGTGTAGTTGTTGGGCACAATCTTCGATATGCGGAACGGGGTATTTATCCGGGATCGTTCTTGCGTTCAGTGCTCGGTAAGCCCCGCACGGTCTCCATTCTGAGTTTTTTTTTTCGACACTAGGTGAAGTGGCGAGGACCAAGGGCTTTTCGATGGTCTCGCTATCCCCATTTCACACATTGTCTTGAATTCGCTTTTCGCTATTCGTAGCTTATCGAGTGCGAGTCGGCGTGGTCTGCTGGATACTGTTTGGCCTGGCATTGTTTGGACGTGGTGCACTGTTCCATGTCGTGTGGTTGCTGGTAACCCGGATGGTTTGCAGATCTCAGGGAATTCGCTCAGGATTTGGTGGTATTTTTTACTGTTGTTGATCGTGCTCACCGTTGTCTCGTCGCTTGTCGTCAGTTGGCCGGGTGTGGTGATGCTAGTTTTGGCGTCCCTGAGTTTTCGGTGTCGGATCTCGGGTAGTAGCTCGTAGTGGGTTAGGAAATCGGCCCCTATGATCTCCTTTTGTACATCCGCAATCACAAACCGCCATGGGAAATTCCTCCTTAAACTTAGATCCAAGTTCAAGTTTACTGTGCTGTACGTGTTTATCACAGTTCCATTCGCTGCGTAAAGTTTATACGCGGCAGCGTGGCCGGTTCGCTTTACGAGTTTCCGTAGGAAAACGCAGACGTCTGCTCCTATGTCGATCAAGAATTGGACTCGCGTTTGTCGATCGGTGACGTATAGACGGCGGGAGGTGTTAGGAGTGTGGTCAGTCGCCGCTACTGACTGCCTTGGTCGTTTCAATGCTTCCAATGTTTGCACGTGGGTCGGCAGTTTCGCGTTTCGTTGCCAAACTTGTAGTGGAACCAGCACGTCTCATATTCGCGGGTCTTCGCACGGGTTCTGCCTTGGCTCTGGCTCCTGCTTTGTGACTGGTCGCGTCTTTGTGGTCGTCTGAAGTTCTGCTTCTCTTGTTGCTGTTGGAGCTGCGTGTTCAGTTGTCCGATCTCCGCTACGAGGTTTTTCAGCGTGTCATCGTACGTGTGCGTGGCCTCGTTTACCGTTTGGACTGCTGTGTTCGCCATGGCGTCTGCCCATTCTGCCACTTCTTCCAGTGTTGCCTTAGTTTGTGTCGGGAGTATGGCCTGCATGTGGTTTGGGAGTTGTCCCAACCACAGCGATCGGAGAAGCTCTTCTGGTACGGTGACGTAGGAATTGAGATGGTGTTCTGTCTCCTAATTCGTCACGTTCCAGCAGTTGCTTTGTTCGCTGTTCCTGGCTTACAGGACAGCCTGCGGATCAGCTCGGCTTTGAGTTTGTCGTATTTACCGGTGGTTGGCGGATTCGTTAGTACGTCTCGGATTTCCTTCGCATATCGTGCTTCTAGGTTGCCTGCTATGTGTCCGTATTTCGTCTCGTCGGTGACGATGCCTGCGATCTGGAACTAGCTCTCTACCAGGGCGAACCATAAGGCTGGATCGTCGGCCCAAAATGGCGGGATTCGCACTTGCACTCGATTTACTTCGTGGTTGTCCGGCATTTTGCACTATTACTAGTTCACTGCACTCGTGGTTCTCTTGGATCACGTCAGGGTCATCAATGTGGGGGTCGCGTTGCGTAGTTCGTTGGATCCAAGAGAATTCGATGTGGTCGTAACAGTTTATTTACAGAATACGAATATATACAGGTACAGATAATTAAGATTAGCGCGGTGTCGGTATCGCGACGCGGATTCCGCGGGCGCTGTCGCGGACTGAAAATCAGCGCGGGTCCTGTGGGTGCACGGTCGTCGGGTTCACTCCGGTGTACAGGATCTCGGTCAGGTTCAGTAGTCGTGGTGCCCTATACGTGGGGGTCCTCGTGGGCGATGGTGGCAGCGGTGACACGGGCCTCGGGCGCAAGTTAGGGGCTCGGTGCTTGAACGGGTGGCTGAGGGACCCGATATACACGATGTGAGATAGCATCGTCAGATATTTGAGAGATGAATTTTGGAATTTTTGCAAGTTTGACAACCTGCCGAGGGACTTCTCAAGGTCACCAACATTTCATTGTCTTCTTTATTTGGGGTGCAGTATCGTATGTAAATTTCACATTTCCACAATTTCTAAAAGTGCGTTAGGCTCACTTGCATAAAACTGTTGTGTCAGTTAAAGGGATTGTGCCAGAGCGATTTGGAACTGTAGAAAAATCGTTGGCGGCATAAAAAAAATCTCTACTCGCTAGGGGCGATATAAAGAAGGGTTTTTAGATACACAGAAAAGTGATGCATTTGACGTTCACCACTCTCTTGTAGAGGGTTGAAATTTTAAGTCTTCTTTGAATAATTTTGATTTTCCCTGAAAATTGCATACTTCCACGATTTCTAAAAGTTCTTACTCAATTAGTGTATATGGTAATACTATTAATAAATACCCATTTGTAAAATTTAAATACCTCATTTCTTCAACTAAAGAAGCCACAGTGTAAATAATCCATGCAATATACAAAAACTACTGTGAAGATAATTAAGTAACTTACGTCTTCTGCTTAAAACTGAATTGAAACAGCGTATTTGTGATCTTAGCACCGCTCTGCCCACTGAACACGAACATGCACTCCCTCGCAACAGCAACAGGAAAATTGCAACAGGTGGGCGGGTATTCCCCTTTCTGATCAACCTCCTCCCAGCATCTGGCATCACCCTGTATTAAACACACAATTCCATATATAAAATTTTCGATAAACCAGCAACATTACCGTCAGTGAAATAGTCCACATATCATTCAACCTCGCATTTCCATCGTACCCAGCAAATATCCAAAGCTTATTATCGTAAACGGCAGCACCGTGTGCAGATCTAGGGACGGGCGTCTTGCCCACAAACTTCCATTCCGTCCATTGTCCAGAATTAAATCTGTACTCGAACAAGTCATTTTTGTTGGTTAAATTCGAGTTCGAATGAATATCTCCGGTGTATCCTCCAAACACAAACATCGATGAGTTGTGCACCACTGCGGAATGATGGTACCTAGAAGCCGGGGGGCAACCGGTTGCGAAGGCACGACCCCATGACATCTCCTTGACGTCAAATCTTAGCAAATCGTTCAGCATGCTCTTCCCGTTATCACCTCCAAAGACATAGATTGCTTCCTTGTAAGCTATCACTGTATGCTTGCTACGTCTGTAATGTAAAAATAATAAATTATTTGTACATTTTTTTATGTATACTGTTAATCTTTGCTAGCTACTTGTTAAGATGCCACTGTTAATATTGAAGTGTTTAATACATAACTTTTTGTCTGTTCAAGACTTCATTTTAGTAGATTTATGAACTGATTATATTCAAGTTATATTTTGAGTTTATTAAATTTATTTAATACATCTGCAGTAAGGGAGCATTGCAGTTTTCAATTTAATATATTTTATATCGTGTGAGCCACAAAATTTTGTTCCAGAGTTGGCTGTGAGATAAATGAGGTATTTATTTATTTATTTATTTCCTTACAGGCCTAAGCCTAATTACAAGGAAAACTACAATATAAAACAGTGAATGATCGTACCTCGTATATAAACGAGGTTACAGACAAAAGTACAAGTAATAAATTAATACTAACATTGACATTAAAATTCTTGCGATCCTAAACTAGGCATGATTTAAGTATTCTACGGAACTCATTCTTACTTGGACAGAAAATATCCAGGGCGTACTGTACCTCATTATATTTTCTAACCATCAAGGCGAGAGGTGAGAAAGAGTGGTGTTGGATACCATATGTCGCATATTATTACGTTATGAGACTGGATTAGTTCAATTGAATTAGATTTAAAAAAAATTAATTAATCTCAGACATGACTGCTATATTTCTCTCTCTCTCTCGGGCATGGCCAACTCAGAAACAAAATTCTGTGGCTCACACTTTAGAAATATAGAAATATGTAAAAAATAATCATTTTATTAGAAATTAAAAAAATCTGAAAAATCGTGTACAACATTGTGAAATGTAAGCAGGAATGTTTCATACATGTTGGCATAATGGATAAGGGAATGAAGGAAAGTATATGAGAGAATAGAGCTGTCGGAGATGGGAGTGAATGAATGGATGAGGAGAGGAGTGAATGTGGCGAAGTGGGTGAAAGACAAGAAGGAAGTAGAAGCGCAGGAAAACCAGGATGGTCTTAAGAGGAGTGAGTACAATAGCATGTATGGGAGGTGGCAGGTGTTTGGAAGGCTATCAAGGTATTTGAGTGAGAGTGGATGGAGCAGGGATGAAAAGGTGACTTTGGCAAGGGCTAGGTGTTGGTCAGGAGAGAGGCGAAGCAAAGTATGGGATATGTGTGATGTGTGCTGGGATTGAGATACGTGGAGCCACTTGGCAGCGGAATGCGAAGGGGTGAAAGAAGAATGGATGGGAGGAAAGAAGTATAAAAGTGTGACGGAATGAATGAGAAAGGATACTGGAGAGGCTGGGGTGGGGGGATAGTAGTAGTGTAGTATAAAGAGATGTAACTGGGAGATTATATGCCAGTAAAGGTAGTTTTTTTTTCATTCATTTTGGCTCACGTCTAACTATTAACAAAGTACAATTATAAAATTACAGAAATTATTGTTGATCCTCCAGCTAATTCTAGTAGCTATTAAATATAAATGTGATGATAATTGCAACCAGCACTACATGGTAGTTCATTTTCATGTTATTTGAAGCGAACAACTTACGACAGTGATATACACTTCGAAATTACGTGTATATGCAAAGTGACCAACCTGGCTCCGACGAATTCGTCACACTCTGGCATTCGTTTCCACCGGTGGACTGTTTCGAAAGGCCCCAATTCCAATGATAAAGCATTGTCGAAGGTAGAACAGGCAGCATCAGAAACAGTTATTGCACTCATGATCTCAGCTCGAGTTAGAGGTTACAATCCGTAAACTCTACTCTACATTGTTATATTTAATATAAGTACGTTTTGAAATTAACATAACTTTACACCTATAATGTTTTCATCAATGAAATTTAAATTCTTTGTCTGCCAAAAAATTCCATTCAGGAACGGAATTGTCTGCAGTGAAGTTGCCGACGTGTGAACTGAGTGGGAGGCATAGGTGGGAGGATTTTTGTGTTTGCGGCAATCGATGAAATCCAATGCATTCGTTTTGAAAAATGTATTATGAAGTTGTATTATTAAGTTGAATGCAGAACAGTATTAAATGATAATTATTACATAATTTTGATAATACCAATAATTTTAGTTTATACCTTTGACTATATACTATTGGACTGCTAGCGCCGCTTTATGTGTGTCTCCAAGCAACGGTGGCGCGGCGGGACCCTAAATGGTTGCGGTATGTTACTAAATTGGTAGCTATTTTGTGTCTATGACATATGACTCTATGAGCTCGCATTGCATATTGTGATACCCTGCAATTTATTCACACCTTTGATTATATAAACATTTATATTGTCAAATATTCACACTTTGTCAAAATATTGCTATGCGAAAGGCTGCAATACGTCCACGTATATATACCAATGCGGTTATAATAGTCGTCAGCTGATATACACATCAGTTGACTTTTGACTTATAACCTAAAATTCTGTATTAGATTTCCATCAAATCTGGAACTTCGCAAATTATGGTTGATGCTTTGCTTGTAAAGAACAGGCAGGAAAGTGGACCCGAGTGGCCGAAATATGTTAGCATTTGCATTCTCCGTTGCTGATGAATACATCGAGAAATATTTTTTTTGCTTTCCGGTTTTTAAATTACGCTCCATTTTCGGCTCTGGGGCGGGACTTATATCGGGCTCCAGCTTGTGGACAACTTTTGGAGCAGTGATCATATGGAAAATGGAGGGGGACTAGCAGTCCAATAGTATATAGTCAAAGGTTTATACAACCTCGGTTAGTACATTACACGGTTCCTAAGGGGCGAGCTTTGTCTGTAGCGCCTTAAACCAGTTACATATGTTTGGGAAAAGAGTTATTATATTAAGTAACATTATTTATAATTATCATTCGTGCACAGAGGCTTATTTCATTATCTAAAAACAATAGAGTTACAATTACAAAGCTCGCCCCTAGGAACTACGGCACAGTGGAGGTAAAGAACCACTGATTTGGGAATCTGTAGTAGTTTTTTTTTACATACAGCACCCACAAACATTTTTCAAAAATAGTCGGAATCAAAAGTAAATTTAAACTTTAATTTATTTATATTTACATTTATTCCTCTATAAATTACCGTTTAAATCAGTGACGGTTCGCGGGGTTTTTTTCTGGTACGGCCGAGGAACAAGAGGTGGTAATACAGATAGGTTGGGTAAGTTGCAGAGACGGCTGGCTGCGTGACCGCACCTATCTGTATTACCACCTCTTGTTCCTCGGCCGTACCAGAAAAAACCCGCGAACCGTCACTGGACTTTAAATCATTAAAATGAATTGAACTGTTAAAGAATTGCCACGGCAATATTTATTATTCCGGGATTTTTACTGCACGTCTACTTATAAGTTTGGGGATGATTTAACCTTTCAATTATCAAAATCATCGTGTAGAATTACGATTTAAAAACCTTTAAAATGCAAACAAATCACGTTCGTATTTCTCCTACCTACGCGCCATCTATCGGACGATAGCTGAGCTCTCAAGTGATGATAGCGGTTAACGGCAAAGTGCTCGAACTTTATACTTATAATCAAAACGTAAATATCCAGCAATGAGATATACATGAAACCATTGCTTAAATATATACAGTTAGACAACGCCTGTGTAAAATAGGGAAAGTCCGAAAAGGATGCGGACTATAGATGGCGCCAGAGTCTAAAGTATCATTTTTCGTAATTAGCTAGTACACTAGTAACCAGTAGGTGGCGTCAGAGTCTAAAACATCAATTTTCGTAATTAGCTAGTACGCTAGTAACCAGTAGGTGGCAGTCGCGGCAGTTTGAAAACTGAAGGTCGCAATCTAAATGCCAAATGTCATTTACATTGTTTGGTAAACAACATATGGTTCGGCTTTTGTCTATTTAAGTCGTAATTTGAACGATATTGAAAAGTAATGTCAGGCAATAAGTGTCAGTTTCTAAATTGTAATAAAAACCATAAAAAATTTCCCGGACTAAAAATGTTTCATTTTCCTGCTCACGATCATGATCGTTGCAAGATCTTACATTGCGGTATGTACTTAATTTCAAAATAATAAAAAAATATTCCTATTGTATGTAATTAAGCAATTATTCATCTAAATATAACATAACCTCCTCATTATACGTACCTCTCTAATAACCAAATTGGACTTAATTGATTGACATTGTTAAGTTAATCACGTCATCGTGAATAAATATTAATTATCCCAATTTCACCATTATTCCAGTCCAATTTGTTATAAATAAAACACTTTCTTTAATAATATCACACAATTTATTAATAGCGACTATAGTTTCGATCACGTACTGATAAAAATTTTAGTTTGATAATGATCAGTATGTGATCAAAACTATAGTCACTATTAATAAATCATGTAACTTGATTAATGGTTAAATTGGGCTAATTTATATTTATTCATGATGACGTGATTAACTTTGTATTAAAATTATTTATCCCTTATAATTTTGCTTAAATTACGTAAATAACTACAATACTGGCATAACGAAGATGTAGAGAAAACGTGCAATATATAAAAGAATTAACTCTGTTAACATCTGGTCATATTTTTTAAAAGACTTTTCATAATGTGTATGTTTCCAGTTAGTGTGTGTTGAAATAAATAAACAATATCGACTAAACTGATGTTATTAATTGTACCACCAGTTATATTTAGTGAGAGAAAAATATGAGTTACATGGTACATTTTCGAATAATTTAATTGGCTGAAAAAATAAAAACGTAAGAGGCTATCAAATCGATGATAGACAGTATCATCGCATGTTACTCCTAAATTGTTTACAGGTAATCAAATTTAGTTGAAACATCAGTGTGACTTTTATAATTTTCTCACTGATACTTATCAAAGATTTAATAACAAGAATTTGTTTATCAAAATGAGTGATTGCATTCGATGGGGAGAGGCTACGGATGATGAAGTACGAGAATAAATTGACGGGAGTACTCATATATTTTAACAAAATCATTGTTTGAATGTTGTAAAAATTATAAATGTCACAGCTGACATTTATGATTTTTAAGCCGAGAGCGAGGCATTTCTTTATAGGTATTGTAACATTCATTGTATTCTCTCCCCAAATATAACTTGTGCTATGATTAATTCTTGATGATACCACTAGTTAAAGCTATCAGAAAATTGTACTCGTGCCTTCAATTTCATCGGCTTTAACTCGGTGCTATCAACGATGATAATCATAGCACTTGTTATATTACCCTCAAGAATATAACAAATAGAATTGTATAATCTTGATGACAACTCACATATTGCAATGTTTTAATTAGTTTTGTAGTTTCTTGCAGCACCAAAACTCAGTAAACTGCTGCCACTGGGACTCTTTATTACTCGCAGTGTTTCTAAATGTCATATTTTTCACAATTTCACTGTTGTGCTTTTATTGTTTTAATTTTAATTAATTTAATTAATTATGTATGTAAATGTTTATAATAAAAATATGTGAAACAAATACTTTCTTTTGTAGTTGTATATATGTAGATAGGTGCTGTCACGCTGCCAGCCATCTCTCCAACCAACCCTACCTATCTGTACTGCCACCTCTGTTACTTCGACCATACCATGAGTCACCCCTCGAGCCATCACTGATATATACATATATATGTATTCAAGCCACCAATTTATTACAATTTTTCCATGTATGTCTACATTCCATTCATGCCGAAATGAAAATTTGAGGATGAGGAGTAACTTTTTATATACCAATAATTAATATTGCATTTTTTTACAATTTTGATAACTTTATATTTACTTACAACTAATTATTCCAAAATGAAGTGATTGTACATTTGTAAATTTCACAAAAATTTAAGGTAAGCGTTTTTAGTAAATAATAAAAATTATCTTTGAGTATTTTCACTAAAAATTATTCAAACTTATCACAAGTTTAGTTAAATATATAATAAAACTTTTACAATTACTTTTTTAAATGCGATATAATTTCTAGGACATTTTCTTAATCGTGACAGAATCCAGGATGATAGTCTGGGGTCCGCCGGGGTAGGCTCATAAACAATACATAAATAGGTTAGCATCACTATTATAGATCTCTTGTGCTATTTATGTGCAAGATGTATGTATGCATGTATGAATGGTGACACTGAAAAGTGTCCTCGTACATGTCCTCCTTTTTGATATTTGACCCGTAAAAAGTATAGTTCATGTCCTTTTTGATATTTAAAGACTAATCTCTTACTTTTTTATGTAAAGAAAACCAGGCATTAATTTAGGCAGCAATTGCCTCTTTAAAGAAATTAGAAGACTGAATGTAAATTTTAATTCTGAAAATAATAATGGGAAAATCAACATATTCAGCCATTTCAAAAATTGCCATATTCCATGTGGATGTTTGTGGTGTTTATTTATTCCCTGGAATTAATGCTGCGGTTGAAAGAGTTTTTCAATTGCTAATAACCAACGAATTGTTAGAAGATGATACACTAAGAAGAAATATTAATCCAATGGAAAAGTACTCATTTAATTAATAATTAATTGGCAATTAAGAATTGATCATATTATAGTGCATTTTATTGTTGCAATACATAAAATGTTTCTTTTCATTTGTAAAAAAAGTTGGTCACCCTAATGTATACATATAAAGATTCCCGGTGCTCAAATCAGCCCGAATGAATAGAAAATTATACCAATTTTATATTATAAATCAGATATCAGAAAAAAAGGTGATAAATATCAATTCATTACCTCCCATGACATTTATAGCATGGCATCCAATGACGACAAAGCAGTTAAATGCGCTATCGATATCCAGGGGGCGATCGAAATTTCCTTGAATTTGTTGAAATAAAGAACACTTCCTTCTTTATTTTATCAAATGTGCATTTATCTGACATCTGCCGGAAACTTTAGAACTCAAATATTTACTTTCCTGTTCCTCCATAAGCGTTGTCTAACTGTATATATTTAAGCAATGATGAAACGATAAAATATTTAATTCTGAATCGAATGATGTATAATATAGCTGAGGAAACTTACCAACTTTCCAGTAATTTAAATCAAAGTCCCTACAAATTACCTATTTTTATTCGAATTATATTCAAGGTTGTAAGGCCCTGCACCCCACCCTACCAGGCTGCATGTTAACCCCTCTCACCCCGATTCCTTCGTTTTTGCGAATTACAGCGCTGCGTGCGGTACAGTGCCTAATGAATAATTCTGTAAATATTTTGTACATAGAGTGGCCTATCTATAATAGTTATCTTGGGATGGGACCCGTCTCGCCCTGTTTTCCACAACGCTTCACAAGTTTACCCCCTTTGCCCCTTTGACTATATACTATGGTATATAGTCAAAGCTTTGCCCTGAACCCGGCTATTGCAGCGCCATTTCTCACCAGTGACCCTGGGGCTGAACGAAAAATACCATCAATATTGTGTACATAGGGTCGCCTATCTATTTAAGTTTATCTATGATTTTTCCCCTGTATACTTTTTCTATGGTCCCCTCTAAACCATATGTTTCCTATCTTCATCGGACTTTCTCCGCAATTCCGCAATTCGAGTACGTCACATCAGCAGTTGCGCTGCTTTGAGGTTATGAAAAAGTGAAAGGTTCTTTAAAGAGTGTTGCTGCATCGTGCGGTGCATGGTTTAGCGGAGTCCGTTTGTTTTATTCTTTGTTACACTAGTTAACATAATGCCGAATAAAGAAGAAATCGAAAAGCAAATCAAGGAACAAGGTGACTTGGTTAGGAAACTTAAGTCGGCAAAAGAAAGCAAAGACAAGGTGAGTGCTTAGCATATGTTTAGAGGAAACAATACAGCCCTGCAATTACCTATTGCTCCATTGTTGTTGCATCATCTAATTTTTATATGCAGTTTATTTCATGTAGAAGGATTAGTTAACTCTAAAATCTTGAATTGATTAATTATAGTTGACTAAATTAAGAAATACTGATATATGATTTGAAAAATATATTTTAAGCTAAATTAACCGTGCCTTTAGAAAATTTTTGGGAAATGCTTGGAAGTAGTATCCTAGAATAACAATTAAAAATATCGTGGCCTTTGGATTACACCATCCAAGCAGTAATTTTTCTAAATGAAGAAGTCTGTGTGAAACGTGTGTGTCCCATTATATTCATAATTGAATAATGTGACTACGATTGTGGAACAATGCCCTAGATGGCTATGCCAATTTTCAGCTATAATGTCCCAAGGGCACTGATAATTTCGCGATAATTTTGACTAAACCCCGAAAGTGTTTGCTCAAAGCAACACACTTGAGGGAACTAGTCAAAATTATCTCGAATTTATCATTGCCCGAGGTACATTCGGTAAGATAAGTTCTTGAATTATGTACAAAACTTGAAAAGCTATTTATTAAAAGTACAATTTTCAATTCGTATTTTCTTACCTCACAAAAATGCTGGAACAGTTTCCATACGTATTTTTTACTTTTGACCGTGTTTTTTGGTGTTGTAATTAAATTATTAATTGCTTCATCGCATTCTGTCCCGAAGCGTGATTCAGACATGTTTATACGTTGACAGATCGATTGTAATTTTTTATTCAAGGGTATCTATGAATATGATATAAATTTGAACATCGACACCGACAGCGGGGGTCTTATCAGCCTAAGTTTAACAAATCGCCCTGACGCGCGGGGTCTTACCGTTTCTCAGTGACATTGACGTTCTAAGTTTCTGTAGCGTGCGGCGTTCGACAAAAATGGACGAATCTGATTGGTTGTTTACTTATGAAAGAACTTATCTATAACATCTTATGTGCTTCGTGAACCCTATTTCCCATCAACCAGTATTATTAATTTGTATGTAAATTATATGAGAAGCTAATATTATTTTACAAAAAATATCCTTGAATATTTGTGGAATGGGTGTGGAATTGGATTTATAATTGGTTATTATAATTACAATATTAGAGTAACCTTTTTGGCACAAGATACCGTGAATCGCTTCAATTACCGAACAAAGTTTAGTGACAAATCTCGAAAAATTTTATTCTTTAGCAGTTAGTTGATTTCTATTACCATTTGGGTTATTTAATACGCTTTGAGCATTTCGGAAAAAACAGTTAAGGTAAACCCATACTTCCGGAGTACGATTTTTGAAAAAAAATTCACGATCACAATACTTGTACTTTGTAACGGAGAAACTAATAAAAATAAAACTAAAGTTTTCGTCTTGAAAAATTCTACAAGACATCGCTTATGAATTTTTCTGCTAAATATCCACCTGTGCCCTTATAATTGGTAAATATCGACAAAAATTAAAAAACCAAGTAGGAAAAAAAATTAAATTGGTTATAATTTTTTTACTATTGGAGATAGAAAAAATTAAAAAAAAAAACAAAATTTTTGTCTCCAAATGCTACAAAAAAGTTTTAACTCGTTTTTTGTCTAAACCAGGGGTCTCCAAACTACGGCCCGCGGGCCAAATGCGGCCTCAACGAATCCGGCCCACGACAAGCAGTTACATTTTTCGTAAATGTCACATTTTAAAATTCTACAACGATTTTTTGTTATAGGTTTTGAACTTAGTTATAAAATTGATTATACCTTGGCCCACTAGGTTATGAAGAATTATATATATATGGCCCGCGATGGAAAAAGTTTGGAGATCCCTGGTCTAAACCCTCACCTGTAAAATTGAAAAAATCGAAAAAATTGCGGAAAATTGGATTTTTAGAGATAACGCACCACTCGAAAAAAGTTCCTGTCAGAGGTAAAATTAATCGCCTCTTATAAAATAGTGAAAAAAAAATGACGTGCACCTCAATGCTTTCTACCTCAAAAAATGAAAAATTTGTTTTTTTTTAATTTTTTTGAGACACCAAATGACCTTGGATGACCTTGAAAAAATTCTATTGATAGGCCTCTTGATAACTTACCTTGATGATTTTTTTCAGAATTTTGCATTAAACACATCGTCGGATAAAAAATTAAAATAAAAAAATTACCCTTTTTGACCCCAAGTGGGGTGAGGGGTGGGGTGGGGACCCTATAAACCATGTCCGCGGATAATTCTTACCTCAAGATACAACGTTATTTGGTTAATCAGGAATTCCGAATCTGGGGGCATTTCGCTTATCTTAACCGGGGGGACCCTTACAGGTCTATTTTATAACTCGTAACGATGTCGTTGTAATTCGATTCTCGTTCCGATAACGATTTTTCAATGAAACTCAATAGGCCAAAGGGTTAAATATAAATAAATAAATAAATAAATATTGTTCAAATTGGCTTCCACCTTGTTGAATACATAAATTGCATTTGTTTATAACATCATGTGTTGCATTAGAGAAGAAAATAGGAATTTCTCTGCAAGCTGTGATTATCCTGTTTCTCAAGTTAACTTCATTAGCTGGAGGTGTTATACCGTATGTTTTTTTTATCGTGGGCCATAGGATTTTACATGCTAAAAATGCTGCAGAAAAGTTGTCAACTACTTTCCTAAAATAAAAATTCCCTGACTTCTTGTAGAAAAATACAATTATTTCCCTGCTGGACAAAACCTCTTATAATTGCCGTTACAAATTCCACCCGTTCTTCAACAGTATAAACAGACATTTTTTAGTATAAATTCGTTTGATTACTTGCCCCACTAATCAATCTGACATTTCATAAATTCAAGGCACTTTGATTATTTTTGCTCGGTTATTTATATTAAACAATTTCATTTTTTAATAGAATGAAACATGTTTAAGTTATTCTAATGCAGCGCATCATGTAGAAAAATAATGTATTTATTACTAACTAAAATTTTCTTCAAAATTAAATGATAAAATATACATTAACACAAGGTATAATTTTTAGCATGTAAAATCCTATGGCCCACGATAAAAAATATCTACTGTATAAATAATATCCTTCAGTTAGCCCCAAAGTCAAAAATCCTATAGTTTAAGATCAGATAAACATGCGGGCCAACGAAAAAGTCCATATGTTTAATCCATCTTTCGCCAAATTTAGTATAATAAGTCAGTATTTATTCTAGAATTATGCCCTATCCTATTGAAAATAAACCGGCGAGAGTTGAAAAAGAGGCAAATGTTCAAGAAAAAATTTCCATCAATAAGGACTAGTCCAACTAATTATCTACAATTCCACACCACACATTTACACTAAATTTTCATTGAAAATTATTTTCAATAATGTATGGATTATTTTGGCTCCAATATCGGTGTTTATTTCTATTAAATACACCGCTAAATGCCCATTCATCTGTCCAAATAATTCTCTTATAAAAATGGGATCTTCCCGTACCTTGAAATTAATAATCATTTTGAAAAAAATTATAATAAGTCTATTCGGTGGAATCTGGCGGCCGAGGTCGTAAAACGGTCGGTCCGCCCTGAGGATCAACGCACCCTCGAAGAAAAGGTATTGGTGGTTCGTCTAATTGCATCCCACACATTTATTACTGTCCTTCGCTCCGATTAGTATACGCACTTTTACACCAGTACTTCTCATCAAAGATTGGTTTGAGATAAAAAATATTACGTCCCCTACTTACCGAGCTCCAACCCTCTTTTACGACCACAGCCGTCAGATTCCGGAGAACGGGCTATACTATCATTGTATAGTATTTAAACGGCTATTGACATTAATTTTTAGTTTATTCAAATCGGTCAATAAATAACAGAGTTATAGCGTTGGGCTTGTTTTATCGAACACCCGGTAAATTTTTTTAATTCATTTTTTTATGTTTAAAATAGTGTGCTTTATTTATTTTCTGTGTCTGAAAGAAATCAATATTTTATAATAAGCATTCAATTAAAGAATAATATAAATATAAATTTTAAATAATTAAATGCGACTTTTACTGTGTATGCGTATTCAGTAAATCACACTAGTTCTTTGAGAATTGTTGATTACATTAGCAAATGTGACACAACAGGGAAACAGAAACAGAATTTTATTGTACCGCTTATATAATACATACTTTCAAATAATACCAGGTTTACCAAATTATTCTTACTTTCTGTACATTGCATACATTGTAATTATATAATTGTAGATACCTTTTACTAATTTGAATGTGAAGAGTGTATATGATTAAAATACATTTTCCATTAATTTTGAGTAAATATATTTGGGATGTTTTGTCAATTAATGGGTTAGATATTTTTGCTTTGTATATAAAATAAATAAATAGATAAAGCCAATCTTGTTCATTTATAACTAGCTTATTCATTTTTTTGTACTTAATCCTCTTTTTATTTTCCGTTATTATACCTTTTTACACGAAACAACATCATTTTAAAAACAAAGGATAACAATGACGCATAAAGATCGTTTGTGCAGCCGAAAATTTAACACAATTGAAAACAAATATAATCCAGTGTTATGTCAACCACTACGAATATCCATGGATATTGAACACATTTGAATGTGTGGTTTTTACAAATTTAGCAACATGTTATTATCTCATTTGGGTGTAAAATAATAAATATATGATAATTATCTTGTGTTCCTTCATCCATAGACGTATTTGGAACATACTTTCACCTAAATAGGTGATTGTTATTTGTTGAAACCTGACCCACTGCTTCGAGTATTTGGAACAAAAAAATTTATTACCTTTTTTTGTAGCCCAAAATGGAATGAATTATAAGAATCCAATTAAAGCAATTCATAGAAACAGAATTTATTTTATTTTAATTATACTTTTTTGTTCGGCCCTGTATTAAATTTAAAAAAAATTCTTTTGCTGGTGAATACTACTCAAAAAAACGTTTAATTTAAGGAATCACAAAAGGGGTGATGCCATTTAAAATTTTGGGGTTAGGGTGAATGGGGCCCAAGGGGTTACTCACCCCATAACCAAAATATGGTGGTTCTAGTTCCCCCTACCTGTATAACATTTGTACCAAATTGCGTTTTTCTAACTCTTCTATTTTCACAGATATTCGCATTGAAAGTTTTCAAATTGACACCCTGTATAAAAATTGTACGGCTATAGATTATGCGACTACGGCATTAAACTTGTTTTTTGATAAATAAATATTAACATTTGGTGTTAATTGGCAGAAAAAAATTTCAGTACGAAAAATCAGAAAAATTGTAAGTGTACCCAGACTTTTGTCGCGGAGTGTATAACATTTGGTTATCACAAAAATTTCTTTTCTGTTTTTACCATCATATCTTTTTGCTTTATAGGTGTAATACTGTTATTATCTACTGAAACAACAGATTTTTCTTGGAAATTGCCTAAACAAATTTACAATAAGCATTTTTCACTAAAAATATAATTCAATAATCTTATTAAAACTATATTAATAATCTTACTTTTTCAAAATGTTAAAATCATTATAAATGTTTAGTCAATGTTTGAAACTAATCAGATTGTTACACTTAATATTGCGCAATTTTAAAACAATTTAACACCAAAATTATTGCTGACATGTTCTTAGTACTATAATGTCCTACTACTTATTTTAATTGGCGAAGAACCATTTCTATTTGTTAAAACTAACACTAATTTTGTTATTATAATTTATTTACATTGTTTTTCTTTTCATCTCTTAAAGTTATAAATACCTAGAGAAATCAAGATTTATCGGCATGATGTTGCAAAGAACTTTACGGTCTATTTCACGGTTGTCACGGCCTGTGGGACGTACGAATTACTCATCATCATCGACAAGCATTAGCAAGCCACAGGTCAGTGACCACCTTTTTTTATTAAATTATATCCACTTAAAAATAGTCAGACCAAATGAGGAGAAGTGATACATTTCTGGGGTGTTCTAGATTTTATTTTAATCTAAAAAATTTGGTCTAATGATAATGCCAATTATTAAATAATCAATTTCATATTTTTGCTTCTATTTATTTTCTAGATTGGAGAAGAGGTTGCCAAATTATTGGAATTAAAGGCTCAGCTAACCAATGGAGATGAGTGTTCCAGTGCACCGCAGAAATTCATTCTCAAGACTCCAAAAGGAACGAGGGACTACTCTCCCCAGCAGATGGCAATACGGTCTTCCGCTCTAGAAAAAATTGTGTCTGTGTTCAAGCGTCATGGTGCTGAAACTATAGATACACCTATATTTGAATTAAAGGTAACTACAATTTACCATTTATATTGATAGCTATCCATTTCAAAAGTTCTGGCCCCTACTTTTAGCAGGGGCCAAAAAAATTTGTACATATTGGATATACAGAGTCTTCATTTCAAAAGGAGCCACCCTGAATAACTTTGGATCTGAAGTAGTTACGGTTTTAAGAAAAAATACGTCAATTGTGTTTTCGAGGGGGAACTTAAAAAACACTGTTTTTAGAATTTTATCTTTTACCCCCTCAATCCCAGCCACCCCATCTTTATAGTTTCAAATGACACCCCCTATTGTGTGATAGCTCATTTTAAAGGGCATAAAAAATACTATCCAGCAAAGCAAAAATAATTGAAATCAGTTCATTCGTTTCAGAGAAATTGCATTCAGCAATAAAACAATTAATCTCTCCCAGAATTAGCTTCAAAATTTGAAAATCCATCCAGAATGATGGAGAACAACTTACATATCACAGTTGGAAACTCAAAACTTGAAAATTGCATTCGGCAATATGAAATATTGCAAAAAATTAATCTCCCCTGGAATTAGCTTCCAAATTTATCTCGAGTTAACATATTTTTGAGATCCCTTTCAAACAATCGACATATCAAAAGGGACAACACCCAGAAGTCGAACGAAGGAAATAAAAATTACATTCGGCGGTAAGAAATACTGCAAAAACTTAAATTAACTTTAATATTTCCAAATCAATCCAGAAAAATGAAATTTATCTCTGGAGGAATTAGCTTCAAAGTTTCAAAATTCATCTAGACTAACCCTATTATTGACATACGGCTAAAACAATGGACACATCTGAGCTGGAAACAAAATGACAAAAGTTAAATTACAGAAAAGAAAGTTACATACTGCGATTAGAAAAAGACTTTCAAAAAGTTGGACTTTTTTAACTTACATCGATTGTACCTGTTTGTCTATTAATTTCGTTTGTACCTCAACAAAAAAATTATTAAATAATAAAAAAATGATCAGCGCCCAACTTCAACATATTCAAATTTGGTTTATGCCATTCAAAAGAGAATCGTTTGTACCTCTTTTTAAATTGTTTCTACCTCAAAGGTACCGGAAGTACAGGCTTCTATAAATTGACTAAAATCGTCTCTTAAGAATATAGGAATTTTTCAAAACCTGTACTTCCGGTGTCTTTGAGGTACAAACAATTTAAAAAGAGGTACAAATGATTCTCTTTCGATTCCATTTGGCAGCTTTGTGATAACTTGAAAATCTTCTTACAAATTTAAGAATTTTTAAAAGTCTGTACTTCTGGTATCTTTAAGGTACAAACAATTTAAAAAGAGGTACAAACGGGTACAAACGATTCTCTCTCGAAGCCCCTTAGTTGCTTTGTGATATCTTAAAAATTGTCTAAAATCGCCTTTTAAGAATTTTTAAAAGCCTCTACTTTCCGGTACCTTTGAGGTACAAGCAATTTAAAGAGAGGTACAACCGGGTACAAACGAAACTCTTTCGATTACCCTTAGTCACTTTGTGATATCTTAAAAATTGACTAAAATCGCCTCTTAAGAATTTTTAAAAACCTCTACTTTCGGTACCTTTGAGGTACAAACAATTTAAAAAGAGGTACAAACGGTTACAAATGACTGTCTTTCGAATGGCATAAACCAAATTTAAATATAGGCGGAAAAGGTGGGCGCTGGCCACTTTTTTATTGTTTAATAACTTTTTTGTCTTTGAGGTACAAATGAGGTACAATCGATCTACTTTAAAAAAGTCCAACTTTTTTAAAGTCCGGCGCTAGGTTTACACCGTTCATTCATCTCTTCTAGAATTAGATTAAAAATTTCCATATGTATCCGGAATGAACTGATTTTTGATATCCCCTTAAAACAATTGACACATTACAGCTGGAAACAAAATGGCAACACGCAAAACTTGAACTGGAGAAATAAACATTGCATTTGCCGATTAGAAAAATTGTAAAAAAAATCATTTTTGATGCAATTAGCTGTGAGTTTTTGCAGTTTGTTTCTACTCATACCTATTATCGCAGATTGGGTATTAGGTAATGGCTGTGATAGAAAGAGTTTCACATGT
Organism: Ocypus olens; assembly: GCA_910593695.2. Lineage (NCBI taxonomy): Eukaryota > Metazoa > Arthropoda > Insecta > Coleoptera > Staphylinidae > Ocypus > Ocypus olens. Next base: position 14,230,678 of record OU343063.1, on the reverse strand, counting down.
CTCATCCTGTTGCAGCCTCTCCTCATCTGCATAATGTAAATGGTGTGCATCCAAAGATTTTATGATTATTACAACCAGTGACCATCAGTATCAAATAATTATTTTGTTAGTTCATCGTGTTTGTGCGTTTCCTGGAGCCTAAAGTAATTAAGGGCTAAACTTTTTTATTATTATTATTTCACCAGGAGTATTTTATTGAAACTGATCATGCGTGACTAGCCATCAATTTACATCTCATATTTCTTAAAACTAATTGTTTACTTTATTGGTGTTCGTCCATTGATGTTCAAAAGTTTTCTGTGCTTTTACGACACATTTGCTCTAATTTTACTCACTGCACTAACTTGAAGGGTTTGATCCATTTAAGTCGGCGATATACGTCTGTCTTATCGAGTAGGTGTAGAACCTTTACGTTCATGTAGGTCCATATTTCTCACGTATCATGGGGCATCTATGATGATCCGTAGCATTTTGTTCTGCCACGTCTGGATAATCCTGAATGCCATATGTCCAGATCGGTTTAAGGACTTGGTTATCATTAGTTTGTTTTGTATTGACATTTTGTTTCCCAAGGAGCCAGTACAATTGTCTTCTTAGTTTTTCGCGTTTTTTGCATAAAATGAGTAAGAATATGCTTATTTAATTCATTTTCTGTTTAGAGCAGGTACTCACTGTTAGTCATCAGTGACTGACGTGGCCCCATTGGAATATTTCAGTGTCCGTCACCGGTGACTGACAAAGCAGTCAACGAGTTAAATTGGTTTATGAGCCTTTTGTGATGCGTTTCGAGAAGATTTTGCCCTGTCATAAAGTTCATGCAACGTGTCGCATGGAATGTGCCATCGAAGCCTAGATCCGGCAACAGGCCTTTTGGAAGGATGAACCATGGTCTAATTGACCAGCCAGAACTGTTTGCGGTTCTACCACCCCAGCGAGGACCCCACCAACAGAATGCGCACCCTCCAAAATTTGTAAATATGTATAATCACTCCAACACCAACCTTCAATGTGTTTGATTATTGATCAATGGTCCTTCGAATATTAGTGTAAACAAGTAATACACAACACATCTCTATGTGGTTGTTCCATGTATTAGTGCGCTAATAACGACTTTGTTTTGGATTATTTCTTTCGTGATCTCATGTAAGTTTCTGAAAGCGGGTTTAGGACAGGAATATAGGGCCCTGCTATCCTTTTGCATCCCACTTCGGCGTGGGAAAACGGAGGCGTGTTTACCCAGAGTTAGCGATATTTGGTTTTCCTGGTGGTTCCTTCCGTAAATATATAAGTGCGGTTGCCTTTCATGAAGTCTGATCTCATTGTTAGCATCATCTCTTCATGCAAAACAAGACTCCCAGGAATTGAATGATGTTCATTAATCTGCATCCTATAAGCTGGTTGTCTTGCTTCCATCATAATAACAAAGTGTAGTGGTGGCGACCATGGCTGCTGTGGGCGAAATTCTCATATCTCTTCTTATCAGCAGACATGCCAGCCTTTGTACCTTGCTCAGTTTGGCAGCTGTTCTCTCGGTAGTGGTTTTTTGGTGATGATAGGTCTTATCACCAGTAATGGCTCGCGGGGTGATCCATGGCACGATGGCGGTGACCAGTTGGCCGCGCCGAGTTGTCATATACTTACTATATTACGTAACAGCCGATTATCTTTGTTAATAACTGCCATTTTTATTCTAGGAAGTTCTTACGGGTAAATATGGAGAAGACTCAAAGCTCATCTATGACTTAAAAGACCAAGGGGGAGAAATCCTGTCCTTACGTTATGATTTGACCGTGCCCTTTGCTAGATTCTTGGCAATGAACAAAATCAGCAACATTAAACGTTACCACATTGCCAAAGTTTACCGACGAGATAACCCATCCATTGCTAGAGGAAGATATAGGGAATTTTATCAATGCGTAAGTACTAAATAATAAGTAATAAGGGCAGGAAGGCCTATGGTCGATAGACCAGACAGACTAACCAAGTAAATTTATTGTACACTCAAACAGATTACTGCTTTAAAAAAAAATCGACTGAATAAAGATGTATGTGTAATAGTATATTCTGTAACATGATTAGAATGAAAATTCGATGCGAGTGGAATATTCCGAGCGCGGGGAACCACGAGCATCAGAAATTCCATTCTTACCGAGTAGCAGGCTATACTTTCTTCTCGACCAGATAAAATAAACTGATAAAATAATGAACACAAAGAACTTACGCTTTATTATCACGTTTGTGGTTATGTTTATAGTATTTTGACAATTGTGATATCCAAGGCTAATTGTTGTATTTGAAACGGTGTGAGAATATTCATACCATTACTTGTTACGGAATGAATTACATACAAAACGCTGAAGCGCATAGTGTTTTGTTCCATAACAAGAGTGAGAATGTGTAAGTTCTATGATCAGAATGCTTAAATTTTACAATGGTCGTGGAGAAAAGTAATTATAATATTAGTCCCGCTGCTCCTCTATCTGGGGCTTTTTATATTCTTTATACAATTAGGCTGGTCATAAAAATTGACTGTATTAAATATACATAATTTAATTTTAACTCATTAACATTAAGATTTAACCCTTTGGCCTACTTTCCTTACGTCCGAATGTGTGCACTTTTAATAGCGCTTCAGTCGCGACGTACGTGTACCGATTCAACCCATGCAGACGCGACGGAATATCAGCAGAAACAAGTCCCACTGAGGCGTGCCCAATTGTTTGAGCACAAATTCATGCTTTTTCATGGCACAACTGAAAACGTAAAATATGGACTTCAAAAAATTCTGTTTTGCAAGAAAATGCATTCATTGTGCAGCACTACTAACGCAAGCGCTGCGCCACGAGTTGAGCTCGTGCTCGATGTGATTGGCGCGCCACGAGATATGCTCGTGGTCGTTGTGTTTGGCCCGAACATTTAAACACGAGGAGTACTCGTGGTTGTAGGTCAAAGGGTTAATATTAATATAATAAAAATTCCTAATTGTAATTTTTGCTCTTTTCCGTCAGATTTAAAAATGTAAATATTTAATGGTGTTTTCCTGGCAATAATTGTGGGATTTGTGAACTGGTGACATAATTTTACAATATAAAAAATAATTAAGAAATGGTGTTGAGATTTGGGATCCAATTGGTATTGTGAAAAAATTGTAGTCAATTTCATTTGTTTTTAATCTGACAGGATTTTGATATTGCCGGTTCGTACGACGACATGATACCAGATGCAGAGTGTGTCCGTGTTGTGTATGAAATACTGAAGACGCTGAATATTGGTTCTTTCATTATAAAACTAAACCATCGGAAACTTCTCGATGGGATGTTTGAAGCGTGCGGAGTTCCGGCATCGAGCTTCAGGGCTATTTGTTCAGCAGTTGATAAACTAGATAAGGTAAGTTAAATAATTTTTTAATTTATTGTTGTATTTTATATTTGATTTATTTTATTCTGGCTATAAAATGTGTATAACAGAATTGGTAATTTTTGGAATAGCTAATAAGTTATTATAAATAAGTTATTCTACTACAGACGACCCTTATATTAGTTTTTTCCCGATGGGTCATTTTATTTAATTTACAAGCTTTGCTCTCCGGGCGGTTTGATCAACTTACGGCCCATGGCTCTATTGTAAAGTATGTTCATTAAAAAAAACCTCAAGTGTGCCATGATTTTTTATTTTTTGAAATTTAACATATTGAGGTTATGTTATTTATGTTATGTTCCTACCGATAAATTCATTTGCTGTGACAAACGGCGTGGAGAAATTGTAGGTTCATCTTCCGAAATTTCTTGGGCTGTGTTAATAGCATCCTGAGTACGTATGACTGGTCCACCACTTCCTGGTTTACGGAGACATAACAGATCATGATAAGGTATTTTTAAATTCATCATAAATAATGGGAATAGTAGGAAATTCTTCCTGAAACTCGGCCAAAGGTGCGTCGAATGAATACACCCAATTTCTGTCCACTTTAGTCCTATTTCGGAAATAACTTTCAACCAGTAACGTTTTTTGCTGGTTACTGTAAACCATTGTGACCATGGAATAATTGTGACTTTTAGAAAGATCCGACTATTTGTATGTCAATTCCTAACATGTGTGCTAACCTAAATTTTTCAAAATAAAAACTCATGGCACACCGGAGCGCATTAGCCGACTTGACAGAATTCACATTTTCGGAGAGTCATTAAAAAAAATATTTTAATTAATTAATTAACCAATCGATCGGGCAAAAATAGTACAAGCATCTCGGACGTTAGTGCTACCGGTCTCGGGTAAATATTAGCCTCCACCGTTATAACCAGGGGTGTGGAGTCGGAGTCGGAGTCGGGAGAGGTGGAGTCGGTGAATATTTGGGGTCGGAGTCGGAGCCGGAGTCTGGAGGCTGCAAATTTGAGGGGTCGGAGTCGGAGCAAAAAAAATTCAGGAATCGGAGTTGGAGTCGAAACAAAAAAAGTAAGGAGTCGGAGCCGGAGTCGGAGTCGCTACATTTTTGTCACAACTCCACACCCCATTACAAGTTATATTATTCTATTACGTATTCAATTGTCGAACTGCCCACACAACTTGTATTAGCGAAAATAAAAATATTCAGAAATTCGACGATGCAAATATTCGACAGAGAACAGTGATTCCCCTTGTTTTTTTATATGATACGCAAAATGAATGTTGATTGTTATTCTAATACGACGTTGTTAACGTCGGAGTCGGAGCCGGAGCTGGTTTCGGAGACGGAGCCGGAGTCGGAGCTGGAGTCGGAGCCAGAGTCGGAGTCGTAGCCGGAGTCGGAGTCGGAATAAAAAAATGAGGAATCGGAGTCGGAGTCGGAGTCGAAACAAAAAAAAAATGGAGCCGGAGTCGGAGTCGCTACATTTTTGTCACGACTCCACACCCCTGGTTATAACGCACTTGCTGCCCTTGATACTTAATATATAAGTGTACAGTACAATAAATTATTAACAAATGTTGATTTTGTCAATTTTTGTGAATACTAAATACATTTCCTTATTACACATAAATTTCCATACAGTGAGCATAATGTAAAGTCATCAGGATCACCTTATTAATGGATGTTGTAATACTAACACATTGAATAATTTAAAACTAACCTGAAAGTTGCCATTTGTAACAGAGTCACTCAAACAACTTAGGTGGTCCGTTTTCGGAGAGGAGTGGCCAGATTGGTCACAACTGGGCAACACTCCACACGGCCAACTACTTGACTTCACAAGAAGTTTAGGTTGGCTTGAGGAGTAGGGCCCAGGAGGCGGCACAAAGGACCAACGAATGGTCTAAGCGCTGCAACCATTTGGTCGCGCTGCAACCATTTGGTTGCGCTGCAACCATTTGGTCGCCCTCCACAAACCATCAATCATCATCATGCCATTTGTAAAGAATCTTAAATATTACAATAGATAATTCAAAACTTGTACATTGCAAATAACTCAAGGTTTCAATCATTTTGTGATTTTATTAGTAAGAAGAACCTTCTATGGAATTTTTTCCTCTGTAAAATATATTTTAATTTCAAGGATTTAACACTGCCGACCACGCACCAGGTGCGTGATAGGTTCTTTGACAATAAACCTTACAGGCTAGCGTCGGCTTGACTGACAATTAGTTTATCTGACACTAGCAGTGAATGTGTTAAGAAGGATAATTAATTAATAAGGTGCTTTAAATTGATATTTTGCTTTCCACAGAAAGGTCATCTTATTAATTTAAGTTGTTTACAGCCTTACAACATGCTTACTGTATGTATTGATATCCGTGTATATTATATTGCAACTGTTTTAGTTGTGGTAAGACAAAACTCTGATCAAGGAATGTTGTAGTTCTGATATAATTCTGTGACAATGACATCTTAGATTTAAAATGCTCTCTCGGGTGAACTATTGTAAAATCGCTTATTTCATACTTATTAAAAATTATTTACATTTTGTAATCCTTTTCTAATGTACTATTATTATTTCATTTAAAAATTAAGTTAATTTATACCACTATTCCAACTTACTAGTAATATTTTTACTTATTCGAGGTGATGTTTTAAACAGAAATCATTTAATGCTATAATTTTATATTTGAATATAGTCTCCATGGGAAGAAGTCAGGAAAGAAATGATAGAGGAGAAAGGCTTAACGGGTGAAGTGGCCGACAAAATTGGCGAGTATGTCCGACTCAGTGGAAAAGGTGAATTGGTTGACAAACTCCTACAAGATGAAAACTTAACCAAGTGCAAGTCGGCTGTGGAAGGCTTGGAAGCTATGAAGTTGGTGCTTAAATACTGTGAAATTTATGGTACGCAAGACGTAGTATGCTTTGACCTGAGTCTCGCAAGGGGTTTGGATTACTACACTGGAATTATCTATGAAGCAATTTTATTAGGTAAGACAGTTATATATACTATACCCCATTTAATAACCAGGCGGACTAAACCAAATTATAGCCGCGAAAATACGTTGTTGTGATTGGCCAAACGGGCGCCGTTTTTACACAGGCCCAAACTGCTTAAAACAGTAATGGCCGTTCTTATGATCAGCTGATCTCTCGCCGCTCCTTGTGTCCCACCGGTTATACGCGTTTCGCCTCAGGTTTTGTGTTTTTAGCCAGTTATTTCTTCCGTTGATCTTGTAAAAATGGATTCCTTTTATCCCGCGATTTTCTTGGCAATAGTTATTTTATTTTTAACTATGGATATATACCCGACACAAGTTTGGTGTGTTTTTCGCCCCCTAAGAAACGGAAATGGTTGGATTTTGGAGCATTAACGCTCGAGGAAAAACAATCCAACATTATCTTATATAAAACTTTAATACAAGTGGTCTTAAAATTTATTGCCGTCGTACACAAAATTGTCGATTCATTATGTAAGTGTCGCGCAAGTTATTTCAATATGGAATCGAATCATCAATTCACTCGGGCGAAAACTTCACCCTTGTGGCAATGGCTAACTTTCTCACTCGTTTAATAATATACTATTTCACTACAATCTAGTATTTACATTTCAAACCTTTTACAGAATTATATGTATTTTTAATATATACCTAATACTTCAATCCACTTTATATGTAAATAAATATATGTACAACTTGAGTTTTTCAGTGTGCCCCTAAATTCTTAAGAGGGTCTCATACTTATTTTGATTATTATTTTAATATCATATACTAAATCACTGACTATATAATCAAGAAAGTTTGCCTAGAATTAATTTATGTGTTGATATAATTGTTAAATGAATGTTATGGATAAACGAATTTGAAATAATTTTATTTTTACCGCCAAAACATATCTGGTTACTTTTCTGGTGACTTTTTATAGTGTAAATGTGACTTTCGCGTTTAGTCCGCCTGGTTATTAAATGAGGTATAGTTAGATTATTTTCATGGCAGGAACTTTATTAGCCACTTATTACGAGGCATGTTTTTTAAGTAAGTACCGTTTTGATATTGCGCCGATTCAGCGCTGCGATCGGTATTCCGCGCATGCAAGGCTGAGACGCCATTACGGCAACTATCGTCCGTGATTACGTGTGATAGCAAGCATTTAAAATGGCAACGCCGATTGAGAGTCCCGCCGACTGTGAAGTTCGGTCTGTTATTTGTTATCAGATAACGACTCAATCGTAAAGCGTCTGGTTTCTCTCACTTTTTGGTTACCTTTCTGCACCAAATCGTCTGTAATGACTGAAGGTCGCCCACTCCGTTCGTCATCATGCACATTTGTGCGGCCATCTTTAAATGGTCAAACCCACTTTCTAACCATTCCATCACTCATAATGTTTTCTCCATAAACTGCACAGATCTCACGATGAATATCGATCGCTTTTAAGCCTTTTGCACTCAGAAAACGAATAACAGACCGAACATCACAGTCGGCGGGACTCTCAATCGGCGTTGCCATTTTAAATGCTTGCTAACACACGTAATCACAGACGATTGTTGCCGTAATGGCATCTCAGCTTTGCCTAGAGAGGAGCAGACAGTTCAGGAATCGGTTCCTAGCAAAGAGCGCTCAGGAACCGGTTCGCACAAAAGGAACCGCGATTCCTCTGCTCCTTAATATATAATTGGCTTTTTCCAAGAGTGAAAACCGGACCTGTACCCCTACCTGTAGAACTGCATGTAGTCACCTGCGGAATATTCATGCGGTTCCAAGAGAAGTTAACTGCGAACATTTCATGAAGTTCACTCCACTATCTGCACGAGCTTCATGCAGTTCCTGGAATGAACCGTATGAAGTTTCCGTAGATAACTTCAAGAGGTTCACACCTCAAAACGCATGGAGTTTCCGCGGTAACTTCATGAGGTTCATACCAGGAACCGCATGAAGTTCGTGCAGGTGGCGTTCCCGTTGAGAACTTCTTGAAGCTATCTGCGGAAACTTCATGCGGGTCTTGCGAATTTCTTTTAGTCCAGAATTGAATTTTAAATTTTAAATGAAAATGTGGTAACGTTTAATCAAATTCAACATTTTTTCCAGGGTCCAACGGTCAAAATTAGTTTTTTTTTATGTTGTCGCCAAGTCAAATTTTGACATTCATTAGTCATAAAATCTTTTAACTTTAATTAAATTTGACATTGTTTTTAGAAACTTGGCGACTTTAAGTCAAAATTAGTCGTTTTTTGACGTTTGACGATTTCAAGTCAAATTTCGACATTAGTTTGAACATAAAGTTTTATAATTTTAATTAAATTTGGCATATTTTATAGAAGCTTAAGGACTTTCAGTCAAAATTAGACTTTTTTCTTGACGCTTGCTGACTAAGTCAAATTTACACATTAATTTTGACATAAAGTATTTTAACTTTAATTAAATTTGTCACTTTTTTTAGAGGCTTAATGGCTTTAAATCAAAATTAGTCTTTTTTCTTAACACTTGTTGACTTTAAGTCAAATTTATACAATAATTTGAACATAAAGCCGTTTAACTTTAAAGAAACTTCTAGAAACTCAACGACCTTAAGTCAAAATTTGTTTTCTTGATGTTTATTGACTAAGTCAAATTTAAAAGTCTGTTAATTCTTCCCAAATATGACATTTTTTCTAAAGGCTTAAGGGTTTAAGTCAAAATTAGTCTTGTTATCTTAACGCTTTTCAACTTTAAGTCAAATTTCGACAGTAATTTGGACATAGAGTCTCATTGACTTTTTTTCTAGAGGCTTAAAAAATTCACTTGAGATAATTTCACTTATTGCAGATTTATTAAATACAAATAATAAAGACAAAAAAATAGCCTGAATATATGAGAGAGGCTTAACGCATTTAAAGTCAAAATTAGTCTTTTTTGACGCTTATCGACTTTAAGTCAAATTTCGACATTAATTTGCACTCCACCCAAATTTGACATTTTTCTAGAGGCTTAACGAGTTTAAGTCAAAATTAGTCTATATTTTGACACTTGTCATTAATTTGTCATAAGGTTTTTTAATTGAATTAAATTTATCATTTTTTATAGAGGCTGGCTTTAAGTCAAAATTAGTAATTTTTTCTTAACGCTTGTTGACGGTAAGTCAAATTTCGACATTAATTACTCACAAAGTCTTTTAATTTGAATCAAATTTTACATTGTTTCTAGAAACTTAACGACTTCAAGTCAAAATTAGTCGTTTTCTTTGAAGTTTGTTGACTAAGTCAAATTTCGACATTAATTTGCAAATAACGTCTTTTAATTCTACCCAAATTTGACATTTTTTCTAGAGGCTTAACGCCTTTAAATTCAAAATTAGTCTTTTTGACGCTTATCGACTTTAAGTCAAATTTCGACATTAATTTGCACATAAAGTCTCTTAACCACTTCGCGCCCATGCTGCTTTGATTGGGTTATAGCATAATCCCAAGTTTATTGAAAATTAACTTTTTTGTTGTTACGGTTTTCTACGAAATATTATTCCACTATCATAAACTCATTTATGCAAAAAAATTAAAAAAATATATTCCATAGATGGCGCTAAAGTGGTAATTTTTTTTTTGTAAAAAATTTTTTTCGCCACATGTAGCGACCTGGGCGTGAAGAGGTTAACTCTACCCAAATTTTACATTTTTCGAAAGGCTTAAAGTCTTTAAGTTAAAATTTGTCTATATTTTGACAAAGGCTGGCTTTAAGTCAAAATTAATATTTTTTTCTTAACGCTTGTTGAAGTTAGGTTAAATTTCGACATTAATTACTTGCGATCTAAATTGTTTGTATATGAATTTATATGTATTTGCAAATTATTTTATACGTATTTTTTGTAAGCAATGCTAACAAAGATAAATAAACTAAACTAAACATACAGAATTAAATTTGACATTATTACAAATTACAAAAATTACAAAATTAGTCGTTTTTCTTGATGTTTATTAACTTTGAGGCAAATTTCGACATTTTTTTGCAATGCCCTTATTTTATGGGCCAGCTACGGATTTCTGTTAAATGTTGAATAATAATATAAGAAAAAATCGTCACGGCTTTTTGACAGCTTGTAATTGTTAACTGTAATTGCAGGAAGGCATTGGGAAAATAACATATTTTTTTGCAATGCCCTTTTTGAGTTACGATTTTTTTAAACACCACCCTTGGATTAATGAGCTGTTAGATGTTTTTATTTTATTTTCGTGGCTTTTCAATTTAGAAATCGCACTCCATTTTGGTAGACGCACTGAGAAATCTATGGCTGGAATGTTTATGGCTAACTTATATATTGCATTTGTGGCCACACTATGAATACCCCTATTATATTTTTTTTAATGAATTGGAAGCCTGGAACTCATTTCTAACAATTTGGTATATAACTGTAGAAAAGACCCGCGAACCGCTCCAAGGAACCGGTTCACTCCAGCAAGTGAACCGGTTCCGAACCGTTTCCGACAGTGAACCGTTTTTCCGATCTCTAGCTTTGCCAATAGATGCAGGTACACAGCGTGCATGCGCGGAATGACGACCGCAGCGCTGAATCGGCGGAATATCAAAACGGTACTTACTTAAAAAACATGCCTCGTACATCATTAAAATATCAAATTAAATAGGACTTATTACGTAGACGAGCTTACTTCAGGTGGTGATGCAAATAAATGTTCATATAATTTTATACAGTTAAGCGCTAAAACTTTAGATATGTGTATTTAAAGTTAAAAATCATAAATCATAAATCATTATTTTCTTGATAATTTGATAATCATAAAATCATATCCAAGTTGTGCTTTATGTTTTAATTTATTACTCAGGTGAATCTGGAAGTGGAGAAGAAATATCTGTAGGATCTGTGGCTGGTGGCGGCCGTTATGACAATTTAGTTGGTATGTTTGATCCTAAACACAAACAAGTGCCTTGCGTCGGTGTCTCTATAGGTGTAGAAAGAATATTCACCGTCCTGGAGAATAAGCTCGCAACAAACAAAAGCAAGATGCGGACGACGGAAATCGAGGTGTACATCGCTTCAGCACAAAAGAATCTGTTCGAGCAACGTATGTTGTTATGCAAGGAGTTGTGGGAACAAGGTTTTAAGGTAAGTAACAAATAATTTACATATGATGCAATTGAATTGTTATACCTGCAAGCTGTGGAAATAATTTCCATGCCAGAATAAATACATCCAAGGCACAAAAATACAATTTTTTTTGCAAGATTTGAAGTGCTGTACATACAGGACAACTTATTACATATTAAGTGGTCCTGCTGGTAACAGTGGTCCATAAAATATAACACAGCGTGTGGTATACAATTAATGACAAGTAGATAGAAAGAAAGAAGTTGATTAACCTTAATTTTAGTTCCTTATAGTTCGTCTTCCCTTCCCAGCAAAAAACTTGCAAATGTATAAGAGCACGAAAGAACAGAATTTTATTGATGTTATAGTACATTACCATAACTATTTTTTTATAAATTCCCAGATATTACCACTCAAAAACGCGCATGCGCAAAATTAATTTTTAATATTTCAGGTTGAGCATTCCTATAAGAAGAATCCAAAACTGCTGGTCCAGTTACAACACTGCGAAGAGCAGTCTATACCTTTAGTTTTAATTCTAGGTGAATCTGAATTAGAGAAAGGTGTAGTGAAGTTGCGCATTGTTACCACGAGGGAAGAAACGGAAGTGAAGAGGGGTGCGCTCGGTGCCGAGCTTAGGAAACGTTTGCAGGACTACAACCCCAACGAAGCACTATAACTATGAAAAGTAGCTTTCAATATGCATTTATTCGGATTATCACGGTCTTCGTCTTATTTATTTATTGTTTTGCACACCCTTTACATACTTTCTATGACTATGTTGGCAATAAACGAATAGTGTAGTTTAAAAACGGCTTTAATTAACGATCTTAGAACCCAGATGCAGTATTAATTGGTAAGTGGAAAGGGGAAACACCCGTGATTTTTAGTTTATAAAACATCTTCTTTAAGTGGCATGTCCTCTTTCAGAAGGTTTGCAATCTTCATTGCTATTTTCACCTTAGAAGAGATGGCTCAGAACAGTTTAATGGATGTTTGTTATAACATTCCCTCAGATTACGCAGTCATGAGATTCTGTGTTTAATTTAAATATTATTTTTTAAACGTACATAGAGCCATTTGCACAAGATCGAAGATAGTGAATTATGTAACAAAAATGACAAATTATACTTTAAATTCTAATAATGTTTACCGTCAGTTTACTCGAAAATTAAAGAGATTTCGATAAAACTTATTCTTAATAAGTTGTTAATTTTTGTATTCTCGACAATTATTATTCATATAAATTTGATGTAACTATTATCGTTTAATAATTATAAACCAAAATTTAAAAAAAAAAAAATTTTTTCTCGAAAAACAATGATTTTATGAAAAATATGTTCAAACAAAAGATGTTTATTTCTTAGTTGTCTTCAATGTTTGTTTAATTTTCTTGTAATATTTTACATAATTAACAAATTATTGGAAAAAAAACGGGTTAAACACCCACTTCCGGTGTATGAAATTTTTCCAAAAGCTTTTCAGTTCTTCGAATTGTCAAATACGGCTTATTTTCAAAATTTCATATTAGTTTTTGAGATACTGTGCGCAGACAGACAATTTTTACTTTCTCCGTTACGAAGTATAAGAAAGTATTGTGATCGTGATTTTTTTTCAAATTTTTTTTTTACGGAAATATCCGTTTTGAGGTCCCTAGATGCCATTTCAACAATTACTGGGAAAAAAAAATCCGTATCTGTGCGCGCTGTATCTCAAAAACTAATATGAAATTTTGAAAATAAGCCGTTATATTTTATCATTTTGGCCCGTAATTTTGATTTTTGAATTTTTAACCTGAATAATTGATTTTTTCCGGCATTTTTGAGATTTTTGGACCTAGGTTTTGATTTTTTGCCTTTCATTTTGGATTTTTTAACCTGATTTATTGGTTTTCATGGCCGGTTTTTTTAGTATTATCGAGTTTCTGATCGGAAACTTATTTTGAGCTGTTATTTTAGGGCGGAAAATGGCAAATTATTTTTCTTTTACTTTGATTTTCAATTTTTTGGTCTGCATTTTTACTTTCTCCGTTACGAAGTACGAGAAAGTATTGTGATCGTGAATTTTTTTTACAGAAATATCCGTTTTGAGGTCCCTAGAGGCGATTTCTGGAAAAAAAATGGTGATGTAGCCATCATGTTACTTTCTCCAACTTGATGGTATCATTTATATTTACGTTTTCATGGTTTATTTTCAATTGAAATCATATTTTAAATGTACATCGAGCGTTGTGTAAATTCGGATGAAACTGACGTTTAAAACGTTAAAATTATGAAAGATGGAAAAATTATACTTCAAATTTAAAAACTCAGTTTACTCAAAAACTAAAGGGATTTTGAAAAAAACTTATTCTTTATAAGTTGTTCATTTTAGCATTCTCTACAATTATTGTAACATAAATTTGCTGTAACTATTATCGTTTTATAATTATAAACCAAAAATTAAAAAGAATAATAAATTCTTATCTCAAATAAAAATGATTTTATGGAAAATGTTTTCGAGCAAAAGATGTTCATTTCTTTGTTGTCTTTAATGTTTTTGTGATATTAATGCAATTGTCTTTCAGTGAACATAATTTTAACAGCTATCACTTGTCAAAAAACCGAGCAATCGCCTGTTTTTCTTTTTCACTCCGTCACGTAGTGCAAATATTTTCAAGTAGAAATCGTAGATAATAAGATTGTTTTTTAATCGGTACTATGTTGACAACTGTCACTTACCCCAAAACCGAGGATTCGCCTGATGTTTTCCGCTTGAAATCGACGGTTTGCGTAATTTTTCAATTTTCTAACGTGCCTTGCAGCACAAACATTTTCCAATAAAAATCATAAATAATGCAATAGCCTTTCAGTAAACATAATTTTGACAGCTGTAAAACCGAGCAATAGCCTATTGTTTGCCACTCAAAATCGACGGGTTGCAGAAATTTTCAATTTCCTAGCGTAATCGCCTTGCAGCGCAAAAACATCAACAGAAATAATAAATAATGCAATTGTCTTTCAGTAAAACATAATTTTGACAGCTGTCACTTACCCCAAAACCGAGAAATCTCCTGTTTTTTTTCCACTTGAAGTCGACGGTTTGCGTAATTCTTAAAATTTCAAGCATAATCGCCTTGCAGCGCAACCTTTTTTCAACACCAATCATAAATAATGCAACTGCCTTTCAGTAAACGTCATTTTGACAGCTGTAACTAGCCTCAACGACAAATCGCCTGTTTGCACTCAAAATTGAGGGTTTGCAGAATTTTCTAATTTTTGCGTAAACTCCGCCACACAGCGCAAATATTTTCAAGTAGAAATTGTAGATAATGTAATTATTTTTCAGGTAATACTACTTTGACAGCTGTCACTTATCCCAAAACCGAGCAATCGTCTGATGCTTTCCACTAAAAGTCGTTGGTTTACGTTAATTTTCAATTTTCTCGCAGCGCAAACATCTTCAAACGGAAATCGTAGATGATAAAATTTTCATTAGACTCAATTTTGTCAGCTATCACTTGCTTTCAAACCGAACAATCGCTTGTTTTCCTCTCGGGCCCTATCCTACAATCCAACCAGTTGAACATAAAACAATCTTTAGTCGCGCAAATTAGTTTACAAAATTCAAACAAAAACAAATGGGCGCGTTCGTCAGAATTTTCAACTGACAACATGTTTATTTTCATTTACGCTGAATGCTGGTATTTGATGAACGCTACTCGGCCATTCTGATTGCAGTGCGTTTGTATATATTCAACATAAACTAGAATCTAGCGATGGGTAATGCCCAATTTTCTGGCACAGAAGATTTAATTCCAATTCTCAAAAAAGCAGTGGATTTAGCATTGCTGGTGGAAGATGTTTTTGGTGTGGAAAGACAACCACGAGTAAGAAATCAAAATTTTTGTGAAAGTGTAGTGCCATGATATACAGACACACAATTAAGAGACCACTTTAGAATGTGTAGACAAACTTTTCAGGTAAGTTATTGTATTGTTATACTCGCATGACTTTGTAACCTCCATTTCGGCGGTAACTTCAACACTTGATTCAAACATCAATCAGTCTAATTTGTACGTTTGGTAAAATGGCGACCGCTGGTCGAACGCTGGTGTTCACGATCAACAGTGCGTTCGTCAGAAAATTCCCCAACGGTTGGCGGTAAATACCCAATTGTTTAGTCTGACGAACGAGCCCGATATTAATTTTCTTCCTTTGTTCGTACTTCTGTACATTTCTTGTTTATATTCTACTCTTTGGATGGTGGGATTGGGACCACCCACCACCCTTAATTTCTAACTTTCATGCATGAACGTCAACTTTTTCGGATTCATTGAACACAACGCGGAACCCACTTTATGTTATGATTTTTCATTTTGATGTGATTGTTAAAGTATACATTTAGCGACTACATACAAGTTTAGTATATAAAATATTACTTTAATTTAATAAATTCATACATTCTCCAGGGGGGTAGGGGCAGCTGCCCCCGCTTGCCCCCCTCATGTGGACGCCCATGGTAATAGTGTACCATAATTCGCTATCGATCATTTCGCCGTGCAAGCGTGTGTATCTGTAATTTATGTGAATTTTATTGAAATATTTTAACAATGGCACATTTATTTGATAATTAGCTATTAATATAGTTTTATTTTTTATTTTTGGGTTATAAAATGAATTTGAAAGTTTATACTGGAAATAATTTAATGTTCACTACAGTCGCACATAACGCGAAAGAGCAATTGATTAATTAAGCCACATTTATCTACGGCTAATTAATAACATAAAATAGAACTGTATAATTAAATCAATCCATCTCCATTTTAAATTCTCCGCTTCATTTGATAACAGTGCTGCCATCCGTGGGGAATTTCACGGCGTCACGTTTGAATTTGACAGTTCTGTTATCATGGGTTGTTTTACAGCTGTCAAAATGCGATAATGGAGACGATTCCCGTGTTGGACGTGTTTATTTTGGCCGATTTTCACACAACCGCGATGGATTAGCCACTGAAATATGGTGAGTCAGTGATATCCGGCGTGCACGCATACACGGTACACTAACCACAAACGCACTCGCACCTCTCCAACATGTCAGTCTCTTAACTCATTATTAATATATCAACTGAACGCCGCTCGCTTTTTTCCATTGCAGGGTGCGAACATATCCCAACTGGAACGAGACATAGGTTCAGAACAATTCCCATCAAACGAGCACTACTTCGGATTAGTCAACGTAAGTGTTTATGTGCATGTTAACTGGTCAAACCGTTTATTTAGTTCTGAATTGTTGATGGTACACCGAGCAACAGTTTAAGTGATATCTGTAAAATGTGAGGTGAGCCAAAACCCCTTCACATTTTTTTATTATATTGAGGAATTCTTGATTACCTTACCAGGTGCCTACGACTGTTGCTATGTATTTTACTTCTCATTTATACAACTTAAGTTTAACAAAGTTATGCATTTGTGTGTTAAACATTTTGGATATTGGCATGTCACAAAATTTTCTTTAAAACATATTTATTAGATTTGCTTCAAGATTTTCAGTAACATTAGTATTACATGGTATTCTCTTTATGTTTATATACATCTGTTGTTATTAGGCATGAGTTTATTTGGTATTGGTGAGTGAAGTAATTTTTGTTAAATTAGCGAAAAACAGTGATTTTTCTATCGTGCTAGTGAATGACCTAGCAAAGGAAAAGAGGTGGTAACTAATAACTGAATGTGTAATAAGTTTGGTGCAGGACGATTTTTCTCTATAATCCAGAAATGGGCAAACTACGGCCCACGGGCCACATCTAGCCCAAGTGTCTCATTTATACAGCCTGCAAATGATATTTAATATTACAAACAAAACGTTGCATTGTAATTTAACTTTATATGTTGACTCGTATGTTACTTTACAAATTATTCTGTAAAGAAGCTTATGCTTGCTATAATCAATATATTGCTTAAAATTAGTTTATGTTAAACTAATCTGTTAATAACATCATGTAGACATTTCTTGAATATTAAAACTAATAAAATCACCTCAATATTATTTGATCCAAAACATAGACACCGCTAAAAGTTTAATCGATATTAAATTAATTAACTTAGTATGTATCTTGGGTTTAACTATTAACCCTCTAGTGCATGATTTATTTAAACTTTAAAATATAAGTTGTAACATTAAATGGTTATAGCAATAAGGCAAAATTATAATTTTTTCAAAATTTGTTAATCTTTTATTTGGTTTAGTACTGACATAATTTTACTAGTTAACAACACAATTATCAAAGAAATGAAGAAAGCGTTCAGTTCTTCAAACTTGTTTAGAGGCATAACATCCGTAATTCGAACTATTCTGGCTTTAGCGGCCCAGTACCTGCTTGAGGAAAGTTATCTGATGAGAGACATCCAAATCAATATTCCTAAAATTGCTCCGTTTCATTAGAGTTAGTTGTAATCGGTTTGTTTAGTTTTTTCTGTGCGCTGTACGAACATGTTTGCTCTATCAGTTGAGAAATTAATCTTCTGAAAGATTTCCTCAAAAATAAATTTTGTTGAAGATCTCTTACAGTTTTCGAATCTTTTTTATTTATTTTAGTAATTATTTATTTGGTAAGATAGCAGCATTTAGCCTAACAAAAATAGTTATGTTCCCATTTGGAAAGCTTATGAATTTTCGAATCACAGAATGCAATTTTCTTTTCTTTAGTTCATTTTTTGAGTATTGTTATTTTGTATCCAGGTCAGATGTGTTAATTGTTTTAGCATTGTGTCAAAAAATGAGTTATTCGGGATGTATTTTGAAACTTTGAAGCTAATTCGATCAGAGATAAATTTTTAATCATTTTTCTAATTGCAGAAGGCAATTTTATTTTCTTCAGTTCAAGTTTTGGACGTTGCCATTTTATCTCCAGCAGTGATATATCATTTGTTTTAGCAGTATATCAAAATTCAATCAAAGATTAACTCTAAAATGATTAGAAATTTTGAAGCTAATTCCCGCAGAGATCATTTTTTACAGTACTTTTATTACCCAATGTAGTTTTCATTTCCTTGGCTCAAGTTAAGAGTGTTGTTACTTTGTTTCCAATTTTGATATGTCAGTTGTTTGAAATGGATCTCAAAAATAAGTTAATTCAGGGTTAATTTTGAAATTTTGAAGATAATTCGAGCGAAGATGAATTTGTTATAATTTTTTTTTATCGCCGAATGCAATTTTCAAGTTTTTGTGATATGTTAGTTATTTTAGCGATATAACAAAAATAAGTTCATTCCGGATGTATTTTGAAATTTTGAAGCTAATTACGGGAGAGATTAATTTGACTATGTCCCGCCAAACGTAGCATATCGAAAGTCGAATGAATTAGAACCAATCAGATTCTATATAACTTCTGCTTTCAGGAAACATATCACGTAGAGTTCGAATGCGACTCTGTGATTGGTTCTCTACTCGCATTATGTTTCAGCACATGATTGGTTTAAAAAAAAACAATGTTAAATGACAAACGTCAGTTATTAAAATTAGTGAAAACTCCGCATTAGAAGTGTTTCTCTTGGAGTAATTCAAGAAAAAGGGAAAGAGGCCCAACCAAAAAGTTTGAGCGGAGTCACTAACATGACCTGTGCACATAACGTGCGAAACGCGAACGGTACGTACTGTAAAGAAAGTGTAAAGTCCATATGGAATACCAGTGCTAAGTTTGTGCAAGAGAAGTACGTTTCTGATTTTCAAATGTGGTTTGATCCGTTTAAAAATGTAAAATTCAAACCGGTACGACACGCCCGCGATGCCAATAAATGTCATTTAATTTTGTTGTAATATTTTTGTTGGGATATAGTCTGATAAATTGCTCTCGTGCATTGTAAATTATCGCAAGTTTGCACTCTTTCAACAAACTCAGTCACATTGTTTTAGGCAATACGACTTTGTTTGTCGAAATCGCACAAACTTGTTACTGATAATTTCCAATGCACTTGTGCAATTACTGTTGACAATTTTTCTTATTGCTGAATGCAATTTTCTTTTCTTTCATTCAAGTTTTGAGTGTTGCTAACTTGTTTTCAGTTGTGATGTATCAATTAAAGAGATATCAAAATTCGGTTCTTTTTGGATGGATTTTGCAACTTTTGAAGCTAATTCTGGCCACGTTGATTTTTTTACAATAATTTTAATCGCTGAATGTAATTTTCATATCTATACTTACGCATTGCCATTATATTTCCAGCTGTGATATGTCAATTGTTCTAAATGCATCGTTTCATTCTGGATGAATTTTAGAAATTTGAAACTAATTCCAATTTTTTACAATTTTTCTAATCTCCTAATACAAATTTCTTTTCTCCAGTTCAAGTTTTGAGTGTTGTCATTTTCTTTAAGGGGATATCAAAAACCGGTTCGTTCCGGATAGATTTGCAAATTTTTAATCTAATTCTAGCGGAGATGAATGATTTACAATTTTTCTAATCACAGCATGTAATTTTCTTTTTCATAATTTAAGTTTCGAGTGTTGTCATTTTGTTTCCAGCTCACAAGGAGAGGATCAGATGTGTGACTCACCGATTTAGCACACGTGTAACAGGTGCAAGTAATAGGGCTCACTATTCAGCCGTTTTCAAGAAAAAATGTTTTTTTTTATTTGTTATTTAATCGTATGTTTATATACCTTTTGTGTTAATAAAAATACACTGAGCTTTTGGCGCATCGGTAAAACCTCCGATTCGTAGTCGGAAGGTCGAAGGATCGAACCCCATTGTTTCAGTTGGGTTCATTCATTTCCTTTTTTATAGTTTTTTATAAATCCATATGTATTTAAATATCTTAATTTTAGAATCAATTGTATTAATTTCATTTTTAGGGGTAAAAGGATTATTAAACAAATTAAACAAGATATCGAAAAATCAATAATTCTATTTGCAAACTATTTTTTTATAAATCCTTGTTCGATATTATTTTCTATATGATATTCTGCTTTTCAGACGATGAAGGATTTCAGAAACTATAGGATAATTTATTTAGAACAAAATACTGGAAATAAAAATATTAATTTTTCAATCTCTTGTTTAATTTGTTTAACAATCCTTCTCCTAAAAATGAAATTAATTTAATTTATTCTAAAATTACAATTTTTAAATACTCGCGGATTTATAAAAAACTATAAAAAAAGGAAACTATTAAGAACTTGGCCAAAAGGATTTGAACTGTCGACCTTGTATTACGAAGCGGCGATTTTACCAATAAGCCATACATAAACACACAGCAAATAAAAAAAAAACCTTTTTTTCTCGAAAACAGCTGAATAGTGCCCCCTATTACTTGCACCTGTTACACTCCTAGTCATGGCCTACACGTGTGCCAAAGATGGATCAAATCGGTGAGTCACACATCTGATCCTCCCCTTGTCAGATGTGTTAATTGTTTTAGCATTGTGTCAAAAATAAGGTTATTATGGATGTATTTTGAAATTTTGAAGCTAATTTCATCAGAGATAAATTACCAATAATTTATCTAATCCCAGAATGCAGTTTTCTTTTCTTTTGTTCAAGTTTTAGGTGTTGCCATTTTATTTCCAGCAGTGATATATCAATTGCTTTAGTATTTCAAAAATAATTAATCTAATCTGAATTGATTTTGAGATTTTAAAGCTAATTCTGGCAGAATAATTTTTTGCAGTATTTCTTACCTCCGAATGTAATTTACATTTAATTAATTAAAGTTTAGAGTGCTGTCACGTATCCAGTTTTTATGTCAGTTGTTTGATAGGGATCTCAAAAATTAGTTCATTCAGGATTCATTTTGAAATTTTGAAGCTAATTCCGAGATTAATTTGACAATTTTTTTATTGCTGAATGCAATTTGTTTTCAGCTGTGATATGTCAACCTTTTTAAAAGTATGTCAAAAATCGGTTTATTCTGGATGGATGTAGCAATTTTGAAGGCAATTCGAGCGGCAATGTTTTTTTTTTACATCGCTGAATGTAATTTTTATTTCTATAGTTCAAGTTTTACATGTTGCCATTATGTTTTCAGCTGTGATATGTCAATCGTTTTAAATCATTTCAAATATAGTTTCATTCTGGATGTATCTTAGAAATTTGTAGTGAATTTCAGCGAAAATCATTTTTTTTACAATTTTTCCAACGGCCTATTAATTTTTTTTTCTCCAGTTCAAGTTTCGAGTGTTGCCATTTTGTTTCCAGCTGTGATATGTCAATTGTTTTAAGGGCATATCAAAAATCTGTTCATTCCGGATCGATTTCGAAATTTTTCTTCTAATTCTAGTGGAGGTGAATGATTTACAATTTTTTTAATCGCAGCACTTAATTTTTTTTCTGTAATTTAAGTTTTGAGTATTGTCATTTTGATTCCAGCTCTGGTGTGTTAATTGGTTCAGCAGTATGTCAAAAATAGGGTTATTCTGGGTGAATTTTGCAACTTTGAAGCTAATTCCAGCAGAAATAAATTTCAAATAATTTTTCTAATCGCAGAATGCAATTTTATTTTCTTCAGTTCAAATTTTTGGTGCTGCCATTTTATTTCCAGCAGCGATATACCAATTGTTTTATTAGTATTAAAAATAGATTCATTCTGAAATGATTTTGAAATTTTGAAGCTAATTCCGACCGAAATAATTTTTTGCAGTGTTTCTTACTGCCTAATGTAGTTTTCATGCCCTTCGTATGGGTTTAGAGTGTTGTCACTTTGTTTCTGGTTTTGATGTCAATTTTTTTAAAGGGATCTCAAAAATAAGTTAATTCAGGATGGATTTTGAAATTTTGAAGCTAATTCTGGGAAAGATTAATTTGACAATTTTTTTATTGCTGAATGCAATCAAGTTTTGAGTTTTGCTAATTTGTTTTCAGCTGTGATATATATCTATTGTTTTGAAGGGATATCAAAATTGGATCTTTCTGGATGGATTTTGGAACTTTTGAAGCTAATTCCAGCAATGGTGATTTTTCTTACATTTTTTTTAATCGCTGAATATAATTTTTATTTCAATAGTTCAAGTTTTACGCGTTGCCATTATGTTTTCAGCTGTGATATGTCAATTGTTTTAAAAGCATTTCAAAAATAGTTTCATTCTGGATGAATTTTAGAAATTTAAAGCTAATTCCAGTGAAAATTATTTTTTTACAATTTCTCTAATCTCGTAATACAACTTTTTTTTCTCTAGTCAAATTTTGAGTGTTGCCATTTTATTTCCAGCAGCGATATATCAATTGTTTTAGCGGTATCTCAAAAATAGATTCATTTAAGATGGATTTTTAATGTACCTCTCTCCAATTCTCTCTATAGTCTATTTTTTTTAAGATTACAGTAACTAGAAGACTGATTTACACCATTCAAATATGTGAATCTGGTGACGAATATTGGTGCCAAATTCAAATCTAGTGGATTACATGTATAATGTAAAAACTATGAATTTTATAACGGATATAGAAAAAAATATTTGTTTTGAAGTTGATACAATTTGATTAAAAATGCAACACTAATTTCATGTCATACACATGTGTGAATATCAAATTAATTTACAGTGATATGAGTTGTGTTGACATGATAAAAGCAAAAACGTACTTACCTTTTAAAATTTAATTTAATGAAAGTGTTTTTCAAGTATGTTATACTTCCTGTACTGTGACGAAATGGTAATAAAAAATGCAGTGATGTTTAATTTTGGAATTTATTGAAAATAATACACATTTTAAATATACAGAGTGACCCATTTGAAAGCGGGCTACCCTCATAATTTTTTATTTTTGGAGCGATTTTGACGAATTTTTTTTTTTATGTCGAGGGGGGAAAGGTGTATTTTGGAGCCAAATTCATTTGTTATCGCATGGGTTACTGGATAAAAAGCTTCTTAATGCATAATAAACAACTTGTAATTTAGTCATAGAATCGTTAATGTTGAATATTTTTTCATGAAACTTGGTACAGATCTATTTCAGAGGACGCCAATTCCAGTGGCGTACGCGGATTTTTAATAAAAAAATCGCTAATATGGATTATGGATTTTACGGCTCTGAATATTATCTTGTAGGCTTTGCTTTTTAAAAAAACTGGACGCCGCTTGGCTCCAAAATACACATTTCCCCCCTCCACATTAAAAAAAAATTCGTCAAAATCGCTCCATAAATAAAAAAATTATGAGGGTGGCCCGCTTTCAAATGGGTCACTCTGTATATTTATTACACAATTTTTTTTATTCTGTATCAGAAAAATCTTCTTCATTAGATGAGCCGGTGTTCACATTGAATTGTAATTGCATTTCTTCGACAATATTGTCTAATTTGTATAATTCTATCTTTTCTTTTTTTATGTGTTCAACACATTTACCCCATTTTTCTGGTGTTACTTGCCGCAAACCTTCATGAAAAAGATTTTGTAGATGGGATTTAATTGGCAGTGGTAGGGTGGCAATCGTAAAATTTGTCGGTTTATGTTTTTAACAATTTCATCAATTCTATAGGGCAAAGGATGATTACTAACATATTTTTTTGGCAACCATTAACAATTGAATTTTTAACATGTCATCATCTATTTCGACTCCTTTTTCCAGCAAATATGTTTTTATATTATTTTTGGTCCAAGCACTTGTTGGAACCTTCTCAAATTTAACGGAGTGATATGGCGCGTTGTCCATTACAATAACCGCATTATCCTCTAAACGTGGCAAAATATTTATTAGCCATTCGTCGAATTGTGTTGAAATCGTGGTAGTCGCCTGTGTTTTTAGATTGAAATAATAATAACCCACCTTCTACAAACCCATTTTCATTCCCGATGTGGCAAATTATTAGACGACTACCCTTTCCTGAGGGGCTTTTTAATCCTACAGATAAATTTTCCACAAATTCCTGACGTGTGCTATATACTATAGTACTATAGTATCCTTCCAAATGTTATTTGTTGTATGGTCTGCATTCACCGAAGTATCGTCTAAATAATAGATGATGCATCCCTTTTGTCTAAATTGTTTTATTTTAGTTAAATACTTTCTTCTCCAATCAATAATTTCATCCTTTTCAATTAGCATACTATTTTTATCTCTGCCCCTTTTCTCCCAAACAAATTGTGTGATTTCAGAATTCCCGGCTTATCCACCTTAGAAACAATTTGAAACATGGTTTTCTCTGAAATTCCTACGTCTGAAGAGGCAAGTCGTATGGCTGCAGTTTTCATTGGACCGGATTTATATTTTAAATAAATGTCGTAGGCCATTAATCGCTACCCACTTCGAATAGATTTTCCGTGCGGGTTTTTAATAACTTTCGTTGCACTCTTCGACGGAACCTCGTTATCGGACATGGTACAAATATAAAAGTCAAGAAACAACACAGAACAATAAGAGAAAACACGAAACAACACAAAACAGCAACACGTGAACGGATATAATGACGGACGCAGACAGACAGAATGTTACACTTATGCCAACTATCAAAATGACAAAGATCACTAGACAAAATAAAGATGGAGAATAGAATGTGTCCGGTGTGAGTTTTCCCACAATTTCAACCAATCACTGAACAATGTCAAATTACTTGACTGTAATCTTACGAAAAATAGACTATAGTGGAGAATTTGAAGGCAATTCCTGCAGAGACGAAATTTTTAAAATGTTTCTAACTGCCGATTGCAATTTTCTGTTATTCAGTTAAGTTTTTCAGTGTTGTCTTTATACTTATCCTGGGGCAGTGGCGGCTGGTGTAACATTTTGATGGTAGAGCCACTTAGCCTAAAATATATGCATTCTTTTTGAGGAAAAAACGAACGAGAATTGAAATTTAAAAGTTTTACAGAAGCATTAATTAAATCAAATAAAGACGAAAAATGTTTGTTTTTTTTAATGATTGAAAATCCCTTGCTGAGCTTGAAATTAGTGGTAGTGCCATGGCTCCTCGGCTCTACATAACGAGCCGCCCCTGTCCTGGGGTAACAGTCCATAGACATGGCGAAGTCTATTGGTGTAGGTTCACTAGTTTGTATCACAGATGGTGGAAAATTAATTAATTGAATAGCAGTAGAAGCCAAAAGGATGCTTGCATTATTACCTTTACTTTGATCGAACCATTTTTGGCTTACCTTCTCTCTACTTTTCTGTTTTTTACACTGCACCAAACATTTTTATAATATCATGGGTATAAAATTTAAAGTAACCAATCGATGTTATGTTATTAGTACTTGGTGCTTCAAAAATAAAGAATCGGGTGATTGCTGCTATCTAGAATTACATGATTGAGTTCTCTTGGCACACCACAGTTCTTAAAAACCAAGAAATCGCCTGGGACCGTCGCTCCCTCTACCACTCTGAGCTGTCTTCTTACAATCATGTTTTAAGTAACAGTCGCAAATATAGAGTAGCAATCATGTTTTGAGTAACAGTCAGAGTTTGGGCAACAGTTGTGATTTTAAGTAGTAATCACTGTTTAAGTAACAGTCGCAATCACAGTCATAGTCACGGTGAAATTCGCCCATTAGTAAAAGTAATGATCTGTGATTTTTTAATATCAGTGGAAAATCCCGGGTACATAAAATATCGCCCATTCCTAGTGCATGCCGAGACAAGATGACCATTGAACATATACAGTAAGTTCAGAACTTGTATTTACAGTTAATAATGGGTATTAGAAAATATGACCCTATTTCTGATAAATGTGCTGAGTTTAACTGGTTAAATATGTATGATAGAAGAATTCTACATTGTTACATACTTTATTGTAAGAACATTTATTTTCTTACACCTCCATATTTATACAACAAAATCGTGTTATGTACAGACATTCATTTAAGAACACAACCTGTTTTTTCAAGATCGCTTTCTTCCAATATTTACAAATTGTTTAATAAAATACCATTAAACCTGAAATCCTTAAAATGAAACAATTTTTAATTATCTTTGTTGATGAAGTTTATTTGAATATGTTATTTTTTAAATTTCTGATGTTATAATTTTGGATTCAGTATAATTTTTTTTTATACTGTGTAGAATTCTTTTATATAACTGTGTGTGAGCCGGATACTAAATTAGAAAAAAGTTAAATCACGGAATATCGAAAGTACAGTATCAAATCGAGCTGCTCGGCTTGAAAATAACGAAACTAATAAAAGAGTAGCTACTCTTTTTTACAGCTCTACCTACAAACCTACAAACCACCTGCACTGTGCCAATAAAATGTTAAATACAAGGAAAAATATTTTTTTTATTAAATCTTTGAACTGAAGTTAGTCTAAAAGTTAAAGAGTAACTTAATCTATCAAATAAAATAGTGTAATCATACAATGATTGAGCTTTGTTAGAATTGATTGATCTGCTCGGCTATAGTAACCAGCTACACGAGGAAGATCGAACTGCGGCTCACCATCTGATCAATTACTCGAGGCGATTGATATGATCAAACTGCGAACAGCACAAGCGGATTGTCCTATTTAGAAGATCGATCGGCTTGAGCAGATTGGTCATATCGAGAAGATTCAGCAGATCGATCATTTGCAAGGATCGCGTAGTCGGACTTGCCTGTCACTAGTTTATCTATATAATAATAATAATAATAATAATAAATTTTATTACCCAACGGAAGAATCCAATACACGGATAACAACAAAAAAAAAAGAAATATAATACTACAGTATTTAAAGTAAGAGTAAAATTGTAACTAATTCTAACATATTCTTAAATTAAAAGAAAACAATCAACAATAGAGCAGTACATATGATACATATTATGGCGGATTTCGGTTATTAATAAATATATCACGAAATAGCTTATCACTATTTCGGCACATGTGGCTAAGTGGAGCTTTAACCAATATATTAGTATTGGCGGAAACGATAGCAAATGTATTACAATTTCTAGATGATAATCTAGGAATTTGGAAATTAATTAAACCTAAAAGTTCTGCACTATCAATAAAGTTATGAATTATTTTAAACATAAAAGAAGCGCTGCTTTCATCACGGCGCGATGACAAAGAGGAAAATTCATGCTTAGATAATAATAATAATCTATATTTCGTTCAGGGTAGATACCGTCTGCTTTGAAAGATAGAAATTTTAGGAATCGTCTTTGGATTCGTTCGACTTTTAAGGTATTGCTAGTGTAACATGGATACCATATTATCGAAGCATATTCAAGTTTACTGCGCACTAAAGATATATATAGGGTTCGCAGTAATAACACATTGCTGAAATATTTAGAAGTTCGCATTATAAATCCCAACGTCTTCATTGCAGAATTACACATATTATCAATGTGATCGATAAAACTTAGGCGGTTATCAAAAATAACTCCAAGATCTTTAATACCTGTGCTCCTTAGAATCGCGGAACCATTGATATGATAGCAATATTCAGCAATTACACGCTTACGACTATATGACACAGCGTAACACTTGTCAATATTTAGAAATAATTTGTTTGTTTCGCACCACTGTGAAATCAAGTCCAAATTTTGTTGAAGTGAAATTTGATCATCCATAGAGTTGATATTCTTGTATATTTTTAGATCATCGGCATAAGCTAATATTGGGCAAGATATTGATGTAATTAAATCATTCATGAATACGACAAATAACAATGGCCCCAGATTTGACCCTTGCGGTACACCTGACGTTGATAAATATGTGTGCGATTTGAAACCATTGAAATTAACATAGTTTAGTCTGCCTTCCAAGTAAGATGCCATGAGTTGAAGGAAATTTTCCATATTAATGGTGGTACACATACTTCGCTTCGCATGCACTGGTGTCTAGAATGAATTAAAAATAAAACTATTAATAATAATGTCTCTTAGAAGAAACCACATTAAATGCTCAAATTGACGTCAGTTGCACTCGGTGCACAATTGGGATTTAGGTATCCAATTTTCGCAAACTGGCAAACAATTCTCGCTGTTATTAGCTGTACCATTTAATCGTTGTCGAAGCGTATCAATACCATATATTTCTGCAACGTAAACTTTAAATTCCTTAAGTAAATAATGTTGATTACATCCGGACTTCCGCAAAAATGAAAAAATAAACGTCTTTTTTTTATCATCTATTCTGATTTGACACTCCTCATCGACCTATCTTGCCTCCAGGAAACTGATCAACACATTAATTTCTTACACCTTTTTAAGAGTGAGTGGCAGCACATTCATCTGAGAACCTCTAAGGACACACATTTCAACAACCCCAAAAGGTCATTTTGCAGAAATTGTAAATATCATGCTCAGTTGAAATTAAGGGGAAAATAACAGTCCCAATTAATTGATCATTTACAATTCCTGTCCAGACATTAAGGGAGAAGCAATGTTGGAACTGTGATTAATGCAAACCTTGAGGATTTTCCGCCGTCCAAACATGCGTGTTATGGAAAATATAACTTCCATTGCGTAAAGCACAATTCGGCTATTACTAAAATGACTTGTGTGAAGTTAGAATTTTGAACATTTTGTGCCAGAAGCCATCACAAAATGTAACTATTTGTTGAAGTTGCACTGGTAGTGGGTATGGATGAAAATCATTTTTCTCATAAATTGAGAAACACCATACAACAGTAGTTAGACCTGGATTCCAAAATCGGTAGTATATGCCTGCATAGAATTACTATGAGCTTGCAAGGGGGCAAATTCATTGTTTGAATAAACATATCACCTTGTAATACAAAACTGTGTATATGTTACAGGAAATAAGTTTCACCAAAGACTAAACATCAAATAATAATTTATTTTGGAAAAACCATCCACCCTCACCATTCAGACCTTAACATGTCAACTGCCTGTATCAGATAAACTGATTGCCAGTGAGGCTGACGCTTGCCTATAAGGTTTAATATCAAAGAATGTATCACGCAAATAGTGCGTGGTCGGCAGTGAATGTGTTTATTTACGTAAGTGTAGAGATAAACTGATGTGTTGGCTGCACCTATCATCATGATGAAAAATATTGAATTTCATTAGTATGTTTTAGTGCCTTTGAAAAATAAGGGAATTCCATGATGAGCAAGAGACTTAGATACTTCTGAGGAGATTTAACACTGACAAAATTCATCCTGACCCATTAGTTCATTGGTCATCAATAAAAACACTCCATATTCCGTATTTTTTTAGGAGTATTTTACTATTGCTATTAAATATAACTCTGGCTTAAATTGACGTAACACTGGCATTATATTTTCGGCTGTGTAAACGATCTTTCGAATGGTAAATAGAATGCGTAATTTAAGGTTAGGTTCTGCGATTACATTACACATATTTTAATTCATATTTACTCTTTCACAATGTATATTAACAAATTCTTTTCTATTTCGACGTATTTTTACCTTGAACCCCTCTTGATGCTCCACTTCTAATTTAAACAATACCAATTCAAAAATGTATTCGGTGTCTGACAGTGACACATAAAGAACATTTTCACAGCTGATAATATAATATTGGCTTAAATCAGTGATTTTGTCTAAGTAGATACCAATATAGACATACATGTCTTAATACACCAAACATGTACAACGTGCCGCTTTCTACCCTCAGCGTTTCATTATACATTAGTTCCAAGCCTACGACGTACGTTAGGCGGGTACCCACACATAACCTTACATAACCTGGATCAGCTGTCATTTATTTACAGTTTATTCCGTGAGTGCGTTTTTAGTTGAATTATCTCTTTATACTAACAAAATGGGCCGGAAGTGCATTGTTTGTGGTGCTTCCCAATAAATTTAATTGGCGATGTCATTCCAATACTTTACGCCCGGTTTCTCCAACGAATCTTAAAATACGTCTCACTTAAGTATGTCTTATTTTTAAGTAGTTCTTAATTTTTTGTTCTGTTGCACCAAATAAATTTATACATATCTTAGGTAAGATTTCATTACACGTGGCAACGTTGCATTTTCACGTAAACTTGACAAACCGTTCTATGTCAAATTAATTTCTAACCATTTTTAACCCTCCTGTTGTCGGGCTAACGCCCGGTTTCTCCAACGAATCTTAAAACACGTCTCACTTAAGTATGTCTTATTTTTAAGTAGTTCTTGTTTTTTTGTTCAGTTGCACCAAAAAAATTTATACATATCTTAGGTAAGATGTCCTTAGACGTGGCAACATTGTATTTTCGCGTAAACCTAACAAGCCGTCAAATGTCAAATTCATTTCTAACCCTCCTGGTGAGTTTATGTAGTTTAATAATGCCGGAAGGGAAGCGTGTAAATTTCACGAAAGAAGGGCAACAATTATTAGCGTCATTGGTGTCGGTCCACAAAATTGTGAAAATCAAAACGACAAATGCTGCTACTAACAAGCAGAAGGAAGAAGCATGGGATTCCATCACCCATGAAATTAACGCCCGGGGACTAAACACGTCCAGAGAGAGAGATTCCCTAAAAAAAATGTGGGTAAATATGAAACTTGGAATGAGGAAGACTGTTGCGGAAACTAAGAGAGAACTCTTTAAAACTGGTGGGGGTATAGCGAGAAGGATATCTGAAGATGACGACTTCATGTTGTCATTAATTAATGATAAATCGGTGGTTGGGATGTCGAATCCTTTCGACACTAATGTGGATGTTGTAACAGGTAATTAGTATATAGTAGTACACATTTTTCATAACTTAATTATTGTAAAGAATGTGAATGTATTCATACATATACAGGGTGTTTCAGAGCTCTGGGAACGGTCAATCACGTGCTTATTTTTCAAAATTTCGAAAAATGTTTTATGCAAAAGTTTTGTATAATAGTGAGCTGCACGCCCTAAAAATATTTAAATTTATATAGGGTGTCTCATAACAAAGTTACAGACCAAACTTATGTTTTTTTAAATGGAACACCCTGTATTTTTTATCATTTTTGAATTATATGGAGCAAATAAAGGTGAGTTACTTCAATACTTCCTATACCTATTGTTTGCCGTTTTCGAAATATTTGAAGATTTGTTGAAATGCAAGGTCTGGGTAAAATTTTATTTTTGCCCCAGTGATTGACGTTGAACGATTAAAATCATTTTAATTATTTGCTTGAAGGTTCGAACTATAGAGCCAACCATGATTTCATACAAAAAATTATACAGGGTGATAAAAAAAATGCCGTAGAAAAACCCAACTTATAAAGTTGAATAACTTCGTTTTTTCAAATGGCACACCCTGTATTTAGTAACGTATTCTCAAGTAGAATCCAATTATCTTTCAGATTATAATAATTATTCCTGATATGATAATCGCCGAATACAAGAAAACTATTGAGATTACGAACAGGGAACCCTTATACAATCTGAAAGATAATTGGATTCTACTTAAGAATACGTTACTAAATATAGGGTGTGCCATTTGAAAAAACGAAGTTATTCAACTTTATAAGTTGGGTTTTTCTACGGCATTTTTTTATCACCCTGTATAATTTTTTGCATGAAATCATGGTTGGCTCTATAGTTCGAACCTTCAACCAAATAATAGAAATCATTTTAATCGTTCAACGCCCATCACTGGGGCAAAAATAAAATTTCACCCAGACCATGCATTTCAACAAATCTTCAAATATTTCGAAAACGGCAAACAATAGGTATAGGGAGTATTGAAGTAACTCACCTTTATTTGCTCCATATAATTCAAAAATGACAAAAAATACAGGGTGTTCCATTTAAAAAAACGGAAGTTTGGTCTGTAACTTTGTTATGAGACACCCTGTATAAATTTTAATATTTTTAGGGCGTGCAGCTCACTATTATACACAACTTTTGTATAAAACATTTTTCAAAATTTTGAAAAATAAGCACGTGATTGACCGTTCCCAGAGCTCTGAAATACCCTGTATATTATCTACAGTTTATGTCCCAATGACCATTGACATAGATGACCCCACAACGTCTAACCCGGACGTCCCTACAACTCCTCCACATCACGTTAAAAGGACTAGAAAAAGAAAGTCCAAGAAATCAGGAAAGTTGGCGCCCAAAAAGTTTTAATTGTGCTATTGAAAAAGCGAAATTGGAATTGCTAGAACTTCAAAAAAAAATAGTAGAGCAGGAAATTGTAAAACGGGGAGATATTCTAAATTTAGAAATACAAAATTTGAAAGAAAAACAGAAAAAACAACTACAATTATTAGATATAGAATTAAAAATTGCAGAAAAAAAACTTCAAATGTAAATTAATTGAATATATTTATTCAAATACAGTATTTTAAGGTGTTTTATTGAAAATAATTTTCCACAAGGTTTCTGCGGTAAATATGTCCCAACTCGTTGCCTCCATTTCTATTAATTCCCTCGGGTATATCACCATTTTGGATTAATCGCTGAAGGTCATGTTGATGTATATCATCCACTGGTGGTTCGGGTTCTCCACGCAATCTTGCTATATTGTGCAAGACATCAGTTGCCACAATTACTGAAAGCGTGGTATTTAGTTTTAAGCGACACCCATACGCTAAAATTGGAAACCTCCGTTTCCACACACCAAACAAATGCTCCACTTTAACTCGAGTGGATATATGTGCTGCATAATAATTGTTTTCTCCGGGTGTTGCAGGATCACGAAATAGAGTTAGTAAATATATCCACCGTCACCTAGAATATGAAGTTAAAGTCGCTTATCATTTGAAATGCCCACATATCTACCGAGTAAAATCGCATTCCCAAAATCTCCCCTTTCAAAGCGAAACTTGATTGTGCTACTATTAAAAATAGTAGAATCATGGGCATATCCTGGCCAACTAGCTACGAGGTCCTAAATGATTAAGTCTGCTGATGAAACTGCCTGTACATTAATGGAAAAGTAAAAAAAAAAAAAAAAAAAAAAAAAAAAAAAAAGAACCTTTATTGGCATAACCATATATACAAAACAAAAAACAAATTAATTCCTTACATCCCTCACCCCCCCCTTCCACCCCTCCCTCCCTCTCCCCTCTTTCTCCCATCCCACCTTCTCCAGCGTCTTCACTCCTGCCCCATCCTCTCTCATCCATTCCGTCACCCTTCTATTCCCTCTCACTCCTACCCATTCTTCTTTCACCCCCTCACATTCTTCCGCCAAGTGCTTCCATGTATCCTTCCCCCACTCGCACAGCCCACATCTCATATAATCCTCCCCCATCCACCTCTTCCTCCCTTTCTCTCCTGACCCACATCTCGCCCTCGCCAACCTCACCCTCTCCTCCCTATTCCATCCTTCTTCCCCCCATCCTTCCTCCCGTACACCTGCCACCTCCCATACATATCATTATATTCACTCCTTTCTATCCGCCCCTGTCTCTCCTGCATATCCACCTCTCTCATTTTTTCCTTCACCCATCCCGCCACCTTCACCCCCCTCCCCATCCACTCTATCACCTTTGCCTCCGATAACCCCACCCTCTCATACATCTTCCTTCTCTCCCTTCTCCATTTCCCCTCTTCCCCATTCACACACCCCCACCATACTGCCTTTACCAATCTCTCCTCCCCTAAACCCCACAATTTCTCTTCGTATTTCACCACCCTCCTCATCGTTTCACACACCATTTTGTCCCTGTTCGTCTCCTGCCTAAGTATATAACTCGGTGTCGACCTCTCCACTCCCAACATACATTTTATAAACCAACCCTGCTCCCTCTCCACCCATTCATACTCCCTCGTCCCCCATACCTCCACGCCATACATCATCACCGATCCCACACACGCATCCCATACCTTACACATCACTCTCATATTATTCTCTATCCATCTTCCCCATTTCCCCCATGCTATCCCCCATGCTCTCCTCGCTTTGCCTTGCACCCATCTTACATGCTCCTCATATTCACCCGTTCTATCAACTCTCCCTTCCACTCTAATTCTTTCACTCCTCCCACTCTCCCTCTGTTCCTGAATCTCATCCATTTCGTTTTTTCTACATTCACACACATACCTCTTTTATCCATATACTTCTCTACCCTCCTCATCATTCCTTTCATACCCATCCAGTCCTTCGCCACCAAAACCATATCGTCCGCATATGCCAACATCTATACCTTTCTCGACCCACTTACCACCCCTCCCTCTTGACCTTTTTCCAACACCCCCTCTAACTCGCTCATATACAGGTTAAATAATAGCGGACTCAACGGGCACCCCTGCCTCAGTCCTACCCATGTCCTAAATTTCTCCGCTATCTTCCCCCCCACTTTCGCCTCCACCCATGTCTCCTCATACACCTCTCTCACCCATCCTATCATCCCCTCACTCAACCCTCTCCTCCTCAAACATTCTATCATCCCCTTCCTTGGCACCACATCATACGCTGCTTTTAGATCCAGGAACACCGCAAACATACCACCTTTCCCTTCCATCTCTCTCTCTATCATCCTCGCCAGAGTGAAGACCTGGTCCATCGTCCCCCTTCCTCTTCTAAATCCTCCTTGTGACTCTGGCAGTAACCCTTTATCCTCCACCTCTGCTTCCATTCTATTTTTCACCATCACCATCATTATTTTATACCCTGTACTCATAACTGTTACCCCCCTATAATTCTTTATCTCCTCCCTCTTCCCACCCTTGTGCACCGGGCACATCCTGCCCACCCTCCATGTCTCCGGCATCCTCTCACTCCCCGTCCACATTTTATTTATTAGCTCCCTAAACTTCTTCTTCCCCTCCTCTCCTATCTCCTTCCACATCTCCGACCTCAGACCATCTCTACCCGGCGCCTTCCCTCGTTTAATCTCTTCAAATGCTCTCTCCACCTCCTCCTCTGTGAACTCCTCCTCTATCACTCCTCTCCTCTCTTCCCCTACTTGCTCCGGCTCTCCTCCACCTTCTTTGCACTTCCTCACCCATTCCTCCAAAGACACTCCTATCCTCTCCCTCTCCTGTCCTCTCCTTAACACGTCCCACATCTCTCTCTCATTTCTGCACCCCCTTATCTCCTCTGCAGCCCGTTCCGCCACCTGTATCTTCTTCCGCTCACATATCCTCTCATATTTCCTTCTGGCCTCCACCACTCTTCTCTCTCCTCCACCATTCCTTATGCATTCCTTCACCGCCCTCCTCACTTCACCCTTCGCTACTCTGCATTCTTCATCAAACCACTCACTACCTTTCCCCTTTGTTCCCTTCACCTTCCTTCCACATCCTATTATGGCCTTCTCCATCTCCTCCATTGACCTTATCTCCTTCCACTTCACTTCCTTCAACTTCTTCTTCATCCTGTCTATCGCCCCTACTCCGCTCTCCAACCTCTCTTCCTCTTGTTCTCTCTCCTCGTCTTCCCCCTTGCCTATCCATATCTCTACACTCACCGGTAAATGATCCGACCCCATTATCTCTTCCACCTCCATTTTTCTTATCTCCTCTCTCGCCACCCCTTTCACTATTGCGTAGTCTATTACTGATGAGCCTCGTGGTCCAATATACGTTCTCTTTCCCGTCCAATCCCCCTCTGTGCATCCGTTAAGAATTTCCCATCCCTCCTCTCTCACCCATTCCCTCATCCTTCTCCCCTCCCCGTTCACCACTTTATCCTGTGATCTTCTTTCTCGTTCCACTCCATTCTCCCCCACCCCTCCTCCCATTTCCCCTATCCTCGCATTCAAGTCCCCCACTATCATCCGTCTTCCTGTCTCTTCTTTCCTCTCCTCTATTTCTTTTCTCACCTCGCCCCAGTTCTTATTTACGTACGCTACTCCCACCTCCACCTTATACTTTCTCCGTTTATATTCTACCCACATGAGACCTTCTCCCCCCTCCTCGCACTTCATTTCCTCTCCCCTCCTCCTCTCTCTCATCCCCACTATCATCCCTCCTTTTGCTCTTCCTCTCTCCCCTCCCTTCACTGCCCCTTTCATTTCCCACTTAAACCCTTCTGGCAGCCCCCCTTTTAGCTCCTCCCATTCCTCCTTCTTTGCCCATGTTTCTACTAGCCCCACTATGTCCTTCCCCCCCACCCATTGCTCCAATTCCTTCTCCCATCTTCCTCCCTTGATTTTCGACTTTACCCCCGCCACATTCCATACCCCTATCCTCATCGTCTTGTCACTCCCCCCAGCACCCCGATTATGTCCTAGCTCTTCCTCTTCCTCCCTCCTTTCTCCCACTGCCCCCTTTCTTTTTACTTTTTTGGCTCTTCCTGTCTCTCCAAACTCCCCTTTCCCCTATTCCACCTCCACAGTATCCCTTCCTATTTCTAAATACTTCTGCATCATGACTACCTGGAAATGGTTCAGTATTTTGTTGTACATTGAAACATATTAAAAATTGTTATTCTCTGCACAAAACAGAAAAAGCCACCAACAGTTTAATGGTAAGATATACTGTTTATGCTAACCTGGGGATGATATTCTGATATGGGTACCATCAATTGCCCCAAGAACTTTTGGAAAGCCGTTAATATCATAAAAATGATTTTGTCGTGAGGCTATTTCATTATAATTCTGTAACAACTTTATATATATTCTTGCAAGCCTCGCAATTGCTTCTGTCACTTTCACAAGTATACGCGACACTGTGGATTTGTCAGCTCCAGAAACATCTCCGATAGTCATGAGATGTCCGCCTGTTGCATATACCCGAAGACTCATCAATAATTGATTCATCGGGCTAATGGAGTTGTTTCTTCAAATATATTATTGTTGAGTATATTTTGCATTAATTGCATATATGTATATGTACTTACCGATTGTGGAAATATTCTAAACTGCCTTTAATTTGTGGAAGAATATACAATACTGTTTCTTTACATAACCGAAATCTGGCAAAAAAACTGCTTGTTATTGTATTCCACAAAAAAATTATTCCGCTCATAAATTTGGCGAGGCATTGCAAGCAAATTATTATTATCTGCAATTTCTGCAGCATCTACATCACATGCAAATGCATCCATAACTTCTAATAAATTATTAGCCATTTCAATAACACATGTTGTTGCGAATTGCTAATTTTATAGGTTAGAATCCGAATCTTAAGATGCCATTTTTGGCGTCTTATAATGTAAGACCTTCTTACGACTTAAGATCTGATTTATGGTTGGTGCAACACTTTAAGAACGTCTTATTTTTAAGATAGGTTTTATCTACTCAAGATTCGTTGGAGAAACCGGACGTTAGTTTATTGGAACTTTTAATTTTAGCTCCTTATTCCGTTTGATTTGAGAAAGGGTATCCCTGTACTGCTATTGGTTCATGGGATTCGTGATCGCGAGAAAGACAGATTTTTGCCCAAGTACATTATCTGAGTGAAATGGTGAATAAAAGTGCCATGCCCTTCATATGTTGTGATGTTGGCATCCTAACTAATTCAGCATTTGGTATCTGCTAGATATAAAATCACTGGCTGAAATAAATGTTTATGAAATCCACCGTGAGTGTTGTAATTTATAACCCAAATAGATCTTTTGAAAAAAGGAAGACTCTTTGAAATGATTAAGTAAATACACACCCATTTGTCGATGAACCCAATTATCTTTTTCTTCATTTACTATCCGTTATTGCCCTTTGGGGCTTCGGGTACTCGTTTTCGAGCCATCTCCTCCATTTGTTTCTCTTTTCTGCTATTTTCCCCAGCTTGTGTGTTATTGGGCGCATTCGTCAGACTAAACAGTTGGCTGTTTACCGCCAACTGTTGGGGAATTTTGTGATGAACGCACTGTTGATCGTGAACAAGTTCGTCCAGCGGTGGCCATTTTACCAATCGTACAAATTAGACTGATTGGTGTTGGAATCAAGTTTTGAAGTTGCCGCCGAAATGAAGGTTACAAAGTCTTACGGTATAAAATATAATTTATCACATTAGTGAAAGTGGGAGGACTCACGAATTGCTGATAGGTAAGAAAGTAAATGCTTTTGTGTAAATAACTTAATTTAAATTATATTAAAAGTACACAAACAAAGCACTGCAATCAGAATGGCCGAAGTAGCGTTCATCAGATACCAACATTCAGCGTAAATAAAAATAAACATGTTGACAGTTGAAAATTCTGACGAACGCGCCCATTGTTTCCCATGTTTATCTATTATGATTGTTTTCCTGGGTTTCTACTTTTCTTCCATTTTGGTTTGTTTCACCTGCTTGTTCATCCTTTTGACATTTGCAAGCCAGTCCAGTTGCTTTTGTTCCAGTTTGTTTGTCACTGTTTCCTGTTTTAAGCTAGATTATATCACCTCATTCCTGTTCTTGTCAAACTTAGATTAGATTAGATGGGGTCGATTGGCTACGGACAGCCTTATAGCACTGCAACTTGGTTAGGTATTTTGTACCAATATCCTGCTGTCAATTAATTTCCTGATCCGTTCTAGCATTATTATTCCTCCACTTAGGTCAAGTTTGATATTTTCCCAAATAATTTTCATTTCTATGACTGTTATCTCATTATGCTTTGGTGGTGTGGTCAATACTTCCGTGCAGTACTGTAGGGATTACCTTTTCGTTGTTACCAACCAGCGTTACCAGATTGGGTTTTTTTTCCCCAAAATTGGGATAAATCAAGGTTTTGAGGTGTATTTTGGGGAATTCCAATCAGTGGGGTATTTTTTGAGTGGGTATTTTATGAGAGGGGTATTTTTGGGGAAATAAGTATGAATGAACATATTATTACATTTGCTAGAAATCATCATTATCAATAGTGCACAACCATAAAGAAGTCAGTAATATTCCTCAGCGATGAGGAATTCGTTTTACTACATTAAACACCTTTAAAAATGTTACGAAAAATCTGTGACATCATTGTTGCCCTAGGGATTATATTATTGCCGTTTTCCAATGCAGCTATAGACAGGGCATTTACTATTGCACATATTGTTAAAAACAAACTAAGAAATAAACTACGTTTTACAAACATAGAAGCTATTATAAGACATTTAACCAAAATGGATGTGATCATTTTGTAACACCCAGTAAGAAGCTGCACTTTCAATTCAAAAATATGTTTGTGTTCTGAAAACAAGACGAAAATATTGCGGATGAAGAGAACTAATGAAGATTATAAATTTTATATTTATACTACTTTAATTTTGTATATTACTTTTCAACAAATCCTCTGTATTTATGTTTTCCTTTTACATTTTGTTATTTTGGGGAGGGGCGGCGTAACTTTGGAGTTTTTTTTATGAAACATTTGTGGAAAATTAAAAATTACTTTTGGCAACACTGTTACCAACAGATATACAACAATAGTATATTATTAAACGAGTGAGAAAGTTGGCCATTGCCTACGGCTCGTGTTGCAATTCACCCGAGAGCAACGGCCAACTTGTTCACGAGTTTAATACTATACTTTTTCGCATTATATTAAATAATTACCTAAAGATTTTTTTGTTTGTATTAAATTATAACGAATCATTTTTCTATTTGGAAATTGCGGCAGTTCGCTGACAAAAAACAAATCGTAACCATAGCAACAACTAAACTGTTGCTAATCATTTGATTAGACGTCATCTGTGGAGAAAATGATTCGGCCGAATAACGGACAACTTTCTCAATTAAAAACGATTTAACAACGTTTATATTATTTAATAAGATGCGAAAAAATAATGTTCCCTCAGTTTTGTTGTATGTCTGTTGGTTTATTTTTTAATTTATATTGTCTTTGCTGAGTAGAATCTTGTTTATCGCTCAGTAGATGTTTTCAGCTTTCTTTTATTGGTTTGCTATTTCTCCGTCTAGTTTTCTGACATGCTGATAGTTATTCCTAGATAGTTGTAGTTGGTAGCATTTTCTAGTCTTCTTCCTTTACATCTACAGATCAGAAAGTCGAAAATAGTTAGCAGCACATATTCCGTAAATAATTCAAGTAAATCCAATATACTGTCTGGAATTCTCCAATGCAGTGCAGTAAACATTTTGTTCATTTTAACATCTTGTGATATTTTAAGATTACCTGTTTTAAAAATAGTTTTGTGTGTTTTTTTATCTACCGATTTCACTTATTTTAAACATTAGCAGTTATTTTCAGACCTATAATCACTCTTAATTAATACATTTAGGAATTATAATCTAGGCTGTTTTATTTAAATTTCAGGGTTATCCAAGCGAAAATTCTTATTCTTAGTGATGCCATTGAACTTCTGTTAGTTAGGTTATGTTTTAACACGTTGACTGCCAAGCACGAGATAACTCATGGTTGAGTGTCTGTTTCCACATGCCCACCACGAGTTAACTCGGTTTGGAAAGACTTTGTTTCGGTGCTCATCACAAGTTAGTTCGTGGTTTTTCCGTACATATTACAATTGCGAGGCTTCTGTTAAATGTAAGAAAACACAAGAAAGGCATCACAATTCGATTTTTTTTATTTCGTCTCAAAAAGTTACAAAATAAAAGTTTCATTACAAAAAGGAGAAGATATAAAATCATGTTTACAATATTTTTAATTTTCGTGATATGTTTTAAAGCATCGTTCTACATATAAAGGTGGATTTTTAGCATGCAGTGCAGAAAAATCTAGTTTCTCAACGAATTGTGAATGTTTGTACTGCACACGCTACATGCTCTTGTTGGTCATTGCTTTTTTTTTCACTAATGCTGGTATGCTTACTAATGATGGAAATTTTCTGGTGGGATTTTATTAGTTTTTGGCATTTTGTTACCAATAAGTGCGCATACAAAGATTTCATTATGTCACCTGTAATTTAGCATAAAACAGGTATACATACAATATAATTTTATTTGAATAATTATAGGGATTTTCAGAAAATGTGCTGCCAACTATTTTCGACTGTTTGATCTTTAAGAAAGTATAAACTCGAGAAATGATATGAACCATAAATAATAATGTTGTGGCTGGCGGTTTGGATTTTAACTGACATTTGTTTCTGCGGTAATGTTAAGCAGGTGCCTCTGATAAAAGTTATCGCGTACGAATTGTCCACTCTCGGTTTTTAATTATCTTAACTATCACAATGAAGCTCAACAAAGTTGTCGTAGGTAAAGCATATTGTACAACTTGCATGAAATGACTATTTCTCGCTCGTATAAACTTCATACTCGTGAGTAATATATGCCATTCCATGCTCTTTGTGCAATATACTATTCTCACTAATAATATGACTCTGACTATATCCCGCCAAACGCAGCATGCCGAAATTCGAATGAATTAGAACCAATCAGATTCTATATAACTTCTGTTTTCAGGAAACATATCATGTAGAGTTCGAATGCGGCTTTGTGATTTGTTCTCTACTCGCATTATGTTTCAGCACATGATTGGTTTAAAGAAAAACAAAGTTAAATGTCAAACGTCAGTTTGCGGGTAGAACGCTATTAAAATTAGTGAAAACTCCGCATTGGAAGTGTTTCTCTTAAAGTAAAAAAAAAAAAAAAAAAAAAAAAAAAAGAACCTTTATTGGCATAACCATATATACAAAGCAAAACAAATTAATTCTTTACATCCCTCACCCCCCCCCTTCCACCCCTCCCCTCCCTCCCTCTCCCCTCTTTCTCCCATCCCACCTTCTCCAGCGTCTTCACTCCTGCCCCATCCTCTCTCATCCATTCCGTCACCCTTCTATTCCCTCTCACTCCTACCCATTCTTCTTTCACCCCCTCACATTCTTCCGCCAAGTGCTTCCATGTATCCTTCCCCCACTCGCACAGCCCACATCTCATATAATCCTCCCCCATCCACCTCTTCCTCCCTTTCTCTCCTGACCCACATCTCGCCCTCGCCAACCTCACTCTCTCCTCCCTACTCCATCCTTCTTCCCCCCAATACTCTGGTATTCTCCCGTACACCTGCCACCTCCCATACATATCATTATATTCACTCCTTTCTATCCGCCCCTGTCTCTCCTGCATATCCACCTCTCTCATTTTTTCCTTCACCCATCCCGCCACCTTCACCCCCCTCCCCATCCACTCTATCACCTTTGCCTCCGATAACCCCACCCTCTCATACATCTTCCTTCTCTCCCTTCTCCATTTCCCCTCTTCCCCATTCACACACCCCCACCATACTGCCTTTACCAATCTCTCCTCCCCTAAACCCCACAATTTCTCTTCGTATTTCACCACCCTCCTCATCGTTTCACACACCATTTTGTCCCTGTTCGTCTCCTGCCTAAGTATATAACTCGGTGTCGACCTCTCCACTCCCAACATACATTTTATAAACCAACCCTGCTCCCTCTCCACCCATTCATACTCCCTCGTCCCCCATACCTCCACGCCATACATCATCACCGATCCCACACATGCATCCCATACCTTACACATCACTCTCATATTATTCTCTATCCATCTTCCCCATTTCCCCCATGCTATCTCTTAAAGTAATTCAAGAAAAAGAGAAACAAAAAAGTTTGAGCGGAGTCACTAACATGACCTGTACTCGGGAAGTCATTTCTACAATATTGGAAAACAGGGCGAACGGTACGTACTGTAAAGAAAATGTAAACTCCATATGGAATACCAGTGCTAAGTTAGTGCAAGAGAAGTACGTTTCTGATTTTCAAATTTTGTTTAAACCGTTTAAAAATGTAATATTCAAACCGGCACTACACGTCCGCGATGACGACAGTAAATGTCATTCTATTTTGTTGTAATATTTTTACTTTCTCCGTTACGAAGTACGAGAAAGTATTGTGATCGTGATTTTTTTTTCAAAAATTTTTTTTACGGAAATATCCGTTTTGGGGTCCCTAGATGCCATTTCAACAATTTCTGGAAAAAAAAATTTGTGTCTGTGTGTGTGTGTGTCTGTGTGCGCTGTATCTCAAAAACTAACAGAGCAATTGATATGAAACTTTGAACATACATCTTATTTGATAATCCGAAGAACTGAAAAGCTTTTGGTAAAATTTCGTACACCGGAAGTGGGTGTTTACCTTAACTGTTTTTTGTTTTTTGCCAATATTTTCTTAAATATGAAAAATATAACAAAAAATTTAAACAAACATTGAAGACAACAAAGAAATGAACATCTTTTGCTTGAAAATATTTTTCATAAAATCATTGCTATTCGAGAAAAAAATTTATTAATTTTTTTTTAATATTTGGTTTATAATTATGAAACGTTAATAGTTACAGCAAATTTATGTTAATAATAATTATAGAGAATGCCAAAATGAACAACTTCTAAAGAATAAGTTTTTTTTGAAATCTCATTAGTTTTTGAGTAAACCGAGTTTTTTAATTTGAAGTATAATTTTTCCATCTTTCATAATTTTGACGTTTTAAACGTCAGTTTCACCCGAGTTTACGAAACGCTCGAAGTACATTTAAAATATGATTTCAATTGAAAATAAACCATGAAAACGTAAATATACATGATACCATCAAGTCGGAGAAAATAACATGATGGCCACATCACCATTTTTTTTACTTTCTCCGTTACGAAGTACGACAAAGTATTGTGATCGTGATTTTTTTTCCAAAAATTTTTTTTTCGGAAATATCCGTTTTGGGGTTCCTAGATGCTATTTTAACAATTGCTGAAAAAAAAATTGTGTCTATGTGTGTGTGTGCGCGTGTGTGTGTGCATGTGTGTGTGTGACTGTGCGCGCTGTATCTCAAAAACTAATAGAGCAATGGATATGAAACTTTGAACATAAGTCTTATTTAATAATACGAAGAACTGAAAAGATTTTGGTAAAATTTCGTACACCGGAAGTAGGTGTTCACCTTAACTGTTTTTTTGGTTTTTCCAATATGTTTCCAATTTTAAACAAATATTAAGGACAACAATGAAATGAACATCTTTTGTTTGAAAATATTTTTCATAAAATTATTTTTATTCGAGAAAATTTTTTATTTTTTTTTCATTTTTGGTTTATAATTATGAAACGATAATTGTTACAGGATCATTTATGTTAATAATAATTGTAGAGAATGCGGAAATGAACAACTTATAAAGAATAAGTTTTTTTCGAAATCTGACTGTTAGGATTTGAAGCATAATTTGTCATTTTTATCTTTCATAATTTTGACGTTATAAACGTCAGTTTCAACC
The DNA here is from genome assembly GCA_910593695.2 of Ocypus olens. Lineage (NCBI taxonomy): Eukaryota > Metazoa > Arthropoda > Insecta > Coleoptera > Staphylinidae > Ocypus > Ocypus olens. The sequence continues at coordinate 14,186,375 of OU343063.1, read as the reverse complement.
GATTCTACAAAACGCTCGATGTACATCGATTTAAATTAAAAATAAACCATGAAAGTATAAACATAAATAACTACACCATCAAATTGGAGAAAGTAACATGATGGCCACATCCCCATTTTTTCACCAGTTTTTAAATTGCACTAAATTCTCCACATTTTGTGCTTAGATAATTTATTTATTTATAATTTATTGTTGTGTAATTATTTTTTAATTTTATAATCTGTTCTAGAATTACAGTAAATTTTCTACATTTTGACTTTTGAGTTATCAAATCGGAGGTCACGTTTGCCTGTTCTGCAATAAAAAAAAAATCAAAATATATAACTCCGAAAACGTGAAATTTGATTTTACAAAAAAAATGTTTTGATCACTTTTGAATTGCACTTAATTTGGTACATTTGCCATATGTTGTCATTTGAATCATCAAAATTTGAGAGCGCTTTTTGGAATTTAAAAAAATCAAAATAATAATTTAAAATCTACAAACATTGAAAACATAAAATTTTGAAGTTTTGCGTTCATTTAGCGAAAATCTTTTTAATAAATTTTTAAATTGCACTCAATTTACCACATTTTGGTATTGGAATTATCAAATCATAGATCACGTTTGCCCGTTCTGCAATAAAAAAAAATCAAAATTATAATTTAAAATATTAGAACTTCGAAAACGTGAAATTTTGACGTTTTGCGTTGGTTTTACAAAAATGTCTCTTGGACAACTTTTAAATTGCACTATTTTTTTTTACATTTTGTCGTTCGAATTATTAAAATTGGGCAACGCGTTCGGCAGTTAAAAAAAACAAAATCGCGATTTTAAAATATCCAAACTTAAAAAAAAAATACAATTTTACGAGAACATTCTATAATTTGTTTTTAAATTACACTAAATTCGCCATATTTTGACATTTCAATTATCTAAATCAGACGCAATTTAAAAAAATCAAAATCGATATTTAAAATCTTCGAAGTTTGAAAACGTAAAATTTGATTGATTTTACGAAAATATTTCTTAACCAACTTTTAAATTGCACTACATATGGCACATTTTGTCGTTGGAGTCATCAAAATCGGACACCGCGTTCGGGAGTTATGCAATTTCAAAAATAAAAATCGCGATTTTAAACCATTTAAATTTTAAAAAAAGTACAGTTTGCATTTTGATTTAATTTTAAGGGAATGTTTCATAATCCGTTTCAAAATTACACTAAACACGCCATATTTTGACTTTTTTGAAATCTGGTTAATTTTGCGTTCATTCAACGAAAATCTTTTTAATAAGTTTTTAAATTGCACTCAATTTACCACATTTTGGTATTGGAATTATCAAATCATAGATCACGTTTGCCCGTTCTGCAATAAAAAAAATCAAAATTATAATTTAAACACGCCATATTTTGACTTTTGAATCATCAAAATCAGACTGGTTTGGCTGGTCTGCAATTTAAAAAAAAATCCCATTTTGAAATCTTCGACCTTTGAAAACGTGAAATTTTGACATTTTGCGTTGATTTGACGAAAATATTACTTGACCAACTTTTAAATTGCAACAAATTTTGCCCATTTTGACGTTGGAGTCATCAAAATCGGACAACGCGTTCTGCAGTTATGCAATTAAAAAAATGAAAATCGTGATTTTAAAATATTCAAATTTAAAAAAAGTGCAATTTTTGCTTTATGTGTTAATTTTACGAGAACATTTTATAATCCGTTTTAAAATTACTCGAAATTCACCATATTTTTACGTTTGAATCATCAAAGTCAGGCGTGTTTGGCTGTACTGCAATTTAAAAAAACATCAAAATTGAAATTTGAAAACTTGAAACTTTGACGTTTTGCATTGATTTTACGAAAATATTTCTTAACTAACTTTTTAATTGCACTAAATTTGACACATTTTGACGTTGGAGTAATAAAAATCGGACAGGCGTTCAGCAGTCTCAAAAATCAAAATCGCAATTTAAAAATATTAAAACTTTAACCAAGTGTAATTTTTGCATATTGATTTAATTTTACGAGTAAGTTTCGAAGTACGTTTCAATGTCAGACTAAACACGCCATATTTTGACATTTGAATCATCAGAATCGGAAAATGCATTCGGTAGTTATGCAATTTCAAAAATCAAAATCGCGATTTTAAAACTTGTAAAAAAGTGCAATTTTTCCATTTTGTGTTAATTTAACGAGAAAATATCGTAATCTTTTTTACTTTCTCCGTTACGAAGTACGAGAAAGTATTGTGATCGTGATTTTTTTTTCAAAATTTTTTTTACGGATATATCCGTTTTGGGGTCCCTAGATGCCATTTCAACAACTGTGTGTGTGTGTGTGTGTGTCTGTCTATGTGCGCTGTATCTCAAAAACTAATAGAGCAATTGTTAAGAAACTTTGAACATACGTCTTATTTGATAATCCGAAGAACTGAAAAGCTTTTGGTAAAATTTCGTACACCGGAAGTGGGTGTTTACCTTAACTGTTTTTTGTTTTTTGCCAATATTTTTTTAAATATAAAAAATATCACAAAAACATTTAAACAAACATCGAAGACAACAAAGAAATGAATAGCTTTTGCTTTAAAATATTTTTCATAAAATCATTGCTATTCGAGAAAAAAAATTATTAATTTTTTTTTTTAATTTTTGGTTTATAATTATGAAACGATAATAGTTACAGCAATTTTATGTGAATAATAATTGTAGAGAATGCCAAAATGAACAACTTCTAAAGAATAAGTTTTTTTCGAAATCTCGTCAGTTTTTGAGTAAACCGAGTTTTTGAATTTGAAGTATAATTTTTCCATCTTTCATGATTTTGACGTTTTAAACGTCAGTTTCATCGGAGTTTACGCAACGCTCGATGTACATTTAAAATATGATTTCCATGAATAAACCCATGAAAACGTAAATATAAAATCGGAGAAAGTAACATGATGGCCACATCACCATTTTTTTGTTGGGATATAGTCTGATAAATTGCTCTTGTGCATTGTAAATAAACAATACGACTTCGTTGGTCGAAATCGCACAAACTTGTTACCGATAATTTCCAATACACTTGTGCAATTACTGTTGAATATGTATAGCTAGCAGTCAAAAACAATTTTAGGAAAAATACTTTTAGAATACATTCTGCTAAATGTTTTTATTTTGAGTGTATTAATGTGTGACACATCAGGGAAAAGAACTATGATGGTACTCGAGCTCAACTTCCGATCTGGCTCTTCATACTTCATCTATGTATAGCTGAACTTCTTCATCTCGGCAAATAGTTTATGATACTTTGATTAAGGCAAAATCAATAAGTAACCGCTTTTTATATTTTAAAGCTAATTACATATTGGTATTATTTATTATAATATATTTTTTCATTAGAGGATTTACTCCATAATTCACAACAGCGCCAACACATTTGCGCGAGTAAATATAATTATCTTTGATAACAACCATGTTCTATAAATGGCACTTCCTGTAACGGCGGTCTTTATGTAATTTAGCAATTATAACAGTAGGTCACTCGGTAATTGTCCCTTTTTTATTATGTTTACATCTTTATTGGACGTGCACATTTATATGCCAACATGAGTATAACGTTTCATTTATGAGAATGTTTACGTAATGATTTAATGGGCAATTTGCTAATACCTCATCGTTGTCCGACATATTAATGAAATTAGATTAGAAAATGTAATTTAGTAGTTGGTTTTTAAATATAAGCGAAGATCTAATAAGTTTTTTTCTATGTGAGTGAGATAAACATTTGATTTGTGTTGACCTTTCAAAATTTAAGTGGAGCAGATTTATTTGTGTTTTATATGTAAATACGCTTGGGAGTGTGTTGCCAGTATTTGTTTTACAAATTTTGTAATCATTTGTCGTCTGTAAAATTGTAACAGCAATAATACATATTAATTTAATGCTCGATTTATTTTTTTTTTTTATTTAAACAGTTAGAAAATTAAAATCAAACCCATGTAAATTGAAAATAATTTGTTAAATCATCGAGACCTCGTCTAAAAATGATTGATTTTCTATAATTTTAATGATTTTTTTACTTCAAATGCTTACTAAAATTTAGCAATAGGTGTGGTAGGCATTTTGGTGAGTGTCCAGTGACACATCCTTTAATTTAGGAAGTCCACCCATTTGGAATTTCCCGCCATTTTAAGAACAACTTCAGATGAACACTAGGAATGCTTTCATCAACATTTAGTCCGAATGGAGAACAGGTGACAAATAGAACAAGAAGACGGTGGCGAATTATTGTTGGACACTGCAGCTGACTACATGCTGACCTTTTGTTCAAATTTAATTTAGTATAAAACAACAGTTACATGAATTATAAATAAGTATATTTCATCTAATAATAAAATAAATAAAGTTTGTTTTTTAACTTTAACCTCATTTTTTGAAAAATGGTGCCTGATGGAATTTTTCCGACTTCGGATTTGGTTTCAGCTCACTTGATAAGAAAACTTAGTAATCAGGCAAAATTTTTCAAAGCAAGCATTATTTTTTTAAGGTGTAGAAAAAAAGGTTAAAACTCATTACGTCGCTAATTTAATACCTGCAGCAATTACCCAAGATCGTTTATTATTTGTAGAACCAGAAGAACAATAATGTTTAATACTTTACTAACGTTTCTTTCTTGTTTCCAGTTCGGTAACACCTGTTACAGCAATTCCGTACTACAGGCACTATACTTCTGCAAGCCTTTCAGGGACAAAGTACTAGAGTACAAGGCTAAAAACAAACGGACGAAGGAAACGCTGCTCACATGTCTGGCGGACCTCTTCCACAGCATCGCCACCCAGAAGAAAAAGGTGGGCTCCATAGCACCAAAAAAATTTATAGCAAGGCTTCGAAAAGAAAAAGGTAAACATTGTGTTGAACAAAAAATAATAGTTTACTTACCTAATTTTCTGATTGCATTATTAACTCGTTTTTACGTCGATTTTTGTCTTTGCAGAAGAATTTGATAACTACATGCAGCAGGATGCGCATGAGTTTTTAAATTTTTTAATCAATCATATTAGTGAAATAATATTAGGTGAGTGCTGGATTGTACAATCATTGGGTCTTCCCTGTCTAAGTTATGCTTTATGTTATAGCTGAAAGACAACAAAATGCAACTACAAATAATGTGAAATCAAAAGCTTCAGGGGAAAATGGGACTGTACATACACCGCCCGAGCCTACGTGGGTTCACGAAATATTTCAGGTAAGATAAACCGTGCAATTTGAATTGATTTTTGATAATTCGATAAAAAATTTAATAATCCAGCTGATGTTGATATTTTAATATTTTTTTTAAGGATAATTTAAATCATATTTTAGTATATTATGCAACGACCACATTATGATATGTCATAATGTGGGAGTTGCATACATTACTTTTTCTACGGCCATATAGATTTTTATTTATTTTTTCTATTCTTGGGGTAAATCGTAAAAAATCCAAGAGAATATATTTTTATGAAAGTGTATAAACTAGTTTATAAATAGATAAGCAATTAACAAAAATTGGCAATAGTAACATAAATAGACAATTAAACAGAATTTTTCTTTTCAGGATTAACAAAATTAATAATAGTAATTCCTGTACAATTGTAGAAATTGTTTTATATTGCCAATCCGTCAATAATTTATATGCTTTTTCATAGTACTTCCTGGATTTTGGAGGAAGTAAATTATCGCAGGCTTCTTTTGCCTTTTCCAGTGTATCAGGTGGTGTTAACTGAATCTCACTGTCGCTGTGACTCACTTATTTTATAATTATACAGGAAATTATTTTGACTGGTTACGAGTATTATGTCAAAGTGACAACTGACCGACCAATGCTGACGCGATGCTATTTAATTTTCGCGATTATTTGTAGCTCGTTGCATTATGAAAATTTGAATCATTTCAAATGAATCAAATTTCTGAATCGTTATGAATGAATTATAACATGGCCGTAGAAAAAATATTTTATAATTGTAGTTGATAGAAGTTTAGGTATTAAGTTCAATATAACACACTTCAACCAAAGAGGATTATATAAAGAGTGGCAATGTAATGGACTGATTTTGGATCCAGTTTTAGAACCGAGCCTCTAGTTTCCGGATACGGTACTAACTAAGAACAGAGAGGGAAGGATTGATAGTAATTCCATGTCTGTCGCTCCGACTGTTATTGGTGGACTAATTTCATATTTGTCTTACGTCCACGGGAGGGGATGGTTTCACTGCCAATCATCAGCGGGGTGTTATCTCTCCCATTATTTTGCCAATCACGGATTGAGCGACGGAGAAGAATGATTGAAACAGATATATCATCGGATCGAAAACTCGGTTTCATATTCAGTCCATTACATTGCCACTCTTTATATAATCCTCTTTGCTTCAACCTTTAAATTTGATGATTGTGGTATTGTGGAGGTTATATAGTGTGTGTCATTACTTCGTTCGTAACCTAAAAATATCTGTGCTAGAAAGTGTAGTAGTGCGATATATACAGTTCGATTATTTTTTAATAGCACACCCTGTATATTATTACATATTTGGATTATACTAATAATTTAATACGTAAAACGGCTATTTGGATGTATTAATTCAAAAATAATTAGGGATTCTAAAACGAGTAATAATTTGTAAGTATGCAACACACATTACAAGTTCCTCGCATTTATGCGAATACGTGAATGCGCTCTGTTGGCGTATTTAGAAACCATATTTCTATCCCTATAAATTTACATTACCGTGACATACTAGATATAGAAAATTATACGAGGGCAATCCACAAAGTGACAGACGTTTTGAAATAAAAAATAAACAAAGTGAAAAAACTAATTTTTATTATATACATTTTGAAGGTAAACTCTTAGGCTATTTTTCGACGTAATCGCCATATAAATTAAGGCATTTATCATAACATTTTACAAGCTTTTCAATGCCCTCTTTGTAGAAATCTGCCGCCTGCGTGTTCAACCACTGGTTTACACTGGCATGGAGTTGTGCGTCAGTGTCAGCGTTGCATACCGAGCCACGTCTTCATGGTTGGGAACAGACGGTAGTCACTCGGGGCCAAATCCGGGATGACTGAAAATGTCCCATCCAAAATCACGCAAGAGCTCTTGAGTACAATTGGTTGTGTGTGGACGAGCGTTGTCATGGAAATCAAAATTTTATCGTTAAGTTTTCCCCGACGCTTGTTTTGTATCGCGCGTCTTAATTTTCGGAGTGTTTCACAATACGTCTCTGAATTGATTGTTTGACCACGTTCAAGAAAATCAATGAAAATCACACAGTAGCCATGATTTTTCTTGCTGACAGCGTCTGCAGACACTTCCTCGGTGTGACCCCATTGAATCGACTGCCGTTTTGTTTCACAGGTCACGTGCTGTACCCAAGTCTCGCCACCAGTTACGATACGATCGATAACATGGTTTCCACTTTTGTCGTACTCCAGAAATGTCAATGCTGCAGCAAGTCTTTTGTTTTTGTGGTCTTCCGTTAGGATTTTCGGAATCCAAAATTTGTGGTATCCAAGTTTACCAACTACGATTTTATGAACTAAACTCTGTGAAATTTGGGGAAAATGTTCCGAGAGTTCCGTAATCGTGAAACGACCATTTTCACGGATTTTTTCAACAAGACTAGGCCTACCACTGCGATCCTCATCGTGAACAATAGTTCGGCCATTTTTAAAGTCAATGCACCACTGCCTCACTCGGCTTTCACTCATTATTCCATTGCCGTACACGTCACAAATCTGGCGATAAATTTCAATCGGTTTGTAATTTTTCGCCAACAAAAACCTTATCACACCACGCACTTCACAACTGGCGGGATTTTCAATTGCAGTGCTCATTTTAAAACGCCACTGTATAAAAAGTACAATATGCACGATGCTCTAGTCACCACGGCTGGTTGCGCACTAGGTGTAGAAACATTCTGTAGCCAAGATGGTGGCGCCAGTGTTGCCAACTGCCGCGCCAGGCCAAAACGTCTGTCACTATCTGGATTGCCCTCGTATATCAGATGTGTATAAATTTGCAGATAATCTATCACGACAAATAGAACATTTTGTGTAAATCAACCTTTTGAGTCCCCAGCAGTGTGATGGCGCTATTGAGATTTTTTTATCGTGCCTCTTCACTATCAATAAAGACAAGCGCTATTACGTTTTTCGACCATGTGCTTCTAATGACCCCAGGGACCCAAAGGGTTAACGAAGGTGTGCCCCAAGGTTTTATACTGGCACCTTTATTATTTTTAATTTTTACCGATGATCTGCCCATACACATTCATTCCGAAAACATCAAACTATGTTTTTTTTTTAAATTTCAAACAATATTTTTGTTATAGGGTATATTGACAAGTGAGACGAGGTGCTTAAACTGTGAAACGGTGAGCAGCAAAGATGAGGACTTCTTCGACCTCCAAGTGGACATCGAACAGAACACGAGCATCACCCACTGTTTGCGGTGTTTTAGTAATACAGAGACATTGTGCAGCGATAACAAATTCAAATGTGATAACTGTAGCAGTTACCAGGAGGCCCAGAAGAGGATGAGGGTCAAGAAGCTGCCCATGATCCTGGCACTGCACCTGAAAAGGTTCAAATACATGGAACAGTACAATAGGCATATTAAAGTTTCCCATCGGGTTGTGTTTCCTTTAGAATTACGACTTTTTAATACGGTAAGTTTTAATTGTAGTGATTCGTTAGACTTAGCTCGGATATTAACATTACAGCTGCTTTGTGTTTATAAATGTGCATACAACTTGTTATTTTCGGATTGGTCTGAATGATTTGTGTTTATTTGCAATTTGTCACTCTGGGGGAACATTCAGCAATTAGTGCAGAAGGTGAGGGTTGACTTGATTGGCTTGTGTCTAGGGGCACATCCTTTGATATCCTAAGCCAACTGGATTATATTTCCAGTTTTTATAATGGGGTATTACACTTTAATTTTTTTATTTATATATACAACCAACAGAATAAACTTTCAATAACAGATTGTAAGAATCTAAATGGAATGTAAAAAAAAAACACAAATATATGAACTTACCAGTAAACCTAGATGAATAACATATTTAATACTATTAAAACATAGTTTACTCACAATCGGTTAGTAATCTGTGCATTTGTACCCTTCAAAACAGTTGGGAAGGGACTCATTCCCAGCTTTAGCCGGGAAAGTACTTTGTTATTGAGTTGGGCATTTACTAAAATCGTAGAAATTATCCAATGAAAACTTTCACGTGAAAGGAGAATGTTAAAAAAACCCACCAAAACGGGAAAAACCTTTTTAATATGTATCTGTAATGCCTATGGATGATGGTGATTCTGGGGAAAACTTTTGAGGTTTTATCAAAGATCAAAAATTCAGGATATAGCATGTGTCACTGTCATTTTGGTAAATCGAAACACACATTCTGCTTTTTCAAATATGCTTGCAATTTGGCATAATTATTAATGTTAACATCATGCCTAATATTTAATACTGCCCCCAACATAGAATATATTGACCACAATGTGGATTATATTGTTTAGTTAATTCAGAAAAATAAGCAAGGCGCACCGTTTCAGAGGTTCAACAAAATAGTCATGTTGCCTAACAACGGTCTCACAGATATCTTTGAAATAATTTATGAAATTACAATAAAAATTAATATTATTTGAAACTTATCTAGAGTTACTAATAGTAGATTGTGTGTGAAATAGTATACATACCTCGGAGGAACTCGCTCCAGCCTCGAGGAGTTTGTGGCTTACCTTAACGCTCGGCTCTAATAGAGTACTTCCCCGCTCGATATGAAATATACTATTACTGCACAACTTCAAATTAAATATATTAATGAAAAACTCCAATTCGACTGATTTATCATATATAAATAGGACACATTGAAAAGAGAAGAAACTCAATTAATAAATTTATTTTAGGAATTTTTGAGTATTTATTGTAGAGCGGAATCCAAATACAACATGCATATTCAAGACGAGTTCGAACAAATGTGAAATAAAATAACTAATATTGTTTCAATACTTTCAAAATATCTACTGCTGCAAAATATAAATCCTAACATCCATCGGTAACTTTTTTCACAGCCAAATATTTATGCAAAATCGTATATGCTGCAGTCTTCGATATGCCATGACTGCCTCTATCTCATTGTAAGTCACATGGTGACCTTCTTCGACGATGTTGCTCTCAGCATCAATGTTTTTTTTGGAAGAACAACCGATTTTGGTAGACCTTCACAAAGTTCATTACTGACGGCAACGACGGATATCTCAAAAAAACAGTCTTTTCTGATGGTGCTTCGTTACCAAAAATATCCAATAAAAACTTTCACATGAAATTTCTATTTTATCCTTTGACTATATACATATGGACTGCTAGTCCCTCTCCATTTCCCATATGATCACTGCTCAAATATAGCATAGCTCCATGAGCTAGAACCCGATATAAGTCCCGCCCCGGAGCCGAAAATGGAGGGTAATTTAAAAACTGGAAAGCAGAATCCTTACAATTTATAAAGTAATTGATCTTACAATCCAGAAAATACAGTGAAATTATTTTGAGGTTATACAACTGGGTGTAATGAAATCGGGTAATGTAAAAATAGTTTTATTATCGCGTCGGTGGCATACATAATCGCCTTCAACAAAGCAATATATCGCCATGTTGTTTATAAATTCCACAGTATCACAATATTGAAGCGATTAAAATACATGAAACTACGCTGCCAAGTCGAGACAGAAAATGGCTACCAATTTAGTAACATACCTCAACCACTTAGGGTCCAGCCGCGCCACCCTTGCTTGGGGACACACATGAAGTGGCGTTAGCGTCCATTAGTATATAGTCAAAGATTTTGTCACAAAATTACAACAAACTACTTGAACAATTTTTAAGTTGCCAGAGTTCTCACAATAAAAAAAGTCAAATGGTATAAAAAGAGTAATGACAAATCTCAATAGCGCCACCTAGTGGTGGTTTATAAAAACTTAAAAGGCGAGCCTCGTAATTGTGCCTAGTTCAAACACGATCATAAAGGAGGATTAGAAGGCTATTATTTTGCTATTATTCATAAGGAACAATCGACATTCATTATTTGTTACATCAAGTTTAGTGAAATGGAATTTTCAATTGAAGAACTTTTTATGTTTTGATAATTTTTCTGATTAAACGAATAAAAAAATTGCTAGCCGACGATTAAATTTGTCGGAATTAAAAATTAATATTAAAAACTGTGTGGAACAAAGCTGTGCTCACGGAGCCAAAATGGCAGTAACTGTAACGCTATGCCATCAGTTCTTTTGCATGAACATAGCAACTGTACATTCTCCGTTTGTGAAAACCCTTCAAATCTTGTCGAAGAGGATTTAGCAGAGAAAAACAACGGAGGCGTAATATTGTTTAATTTTTACCAGTACGCGAAAAGTTTGTATGTAATTATGTAGCGAGAGAACATTGTATATGTTCGGTGCGGATTTTATCCCGAGAATGCATTCACACAGCATGTAGGAATACCGGTGATAATTATTGCTGCCGATCGAAAGGACAGCCAAACAAGTGTAAACATAACCTCTAAATTTTTATAAACATTTAAGCAAGCACATTACATACTATAAGCATCAGTTTGTTTCGACTTACTTAGAAGTAGTTTGTCCTGGTGATGTGCAAGAAATGTTTGAGTTTTACTTTTGAAATCGCTGTTGAAATATTTTCTTATGTCAAATATTAAAAATTTTCAAAATAAAAAATTGTTTTTTAGTTGTTACAGTCAAAACTCACCAAAAGTTTTTATTTTATTTTCAAAATAAATCCATGGCTAAATCCAAGGGGAAAATAAATAGTATATTATAGTTAGGGCCGGTATATTCACCTTTCAGCAAAGTGTTCAGTAGCGTTACCGATGAGATAAACGTATATTCATCTTCCTATAACACTAACCTTTCAGTAAATCTAGTTTACTGAACAGATAAACTTACAGATCCCTTTGAGTGTCAAGTAGAAGCTTACAGAGAGGATTATAACCTCAAAATATTCTGACGTGTGTAGAAAGATTATAAAAGTGAAATAGACATTATAGATGACATAAAGCTTGAGGTAGACGAAATTGATTACGAGATTGGTGATATATAAATAGGCGACCTTATAACAGCCAGAATCGTTACTTACAATTTAAAAAGGCGATTTCACAACAACCCGTAAATGGTAACGGGGACGAAAATGTACCAACCTTTTTGTTCCGGTTACCGGAAATGAGTTATTAGCTGTGTATATTAACTCGCAAATTGAAAATGTAATGTTCTTTGACTGTAATGCTTTTAAATAAAAAACTTAAAAGGTGATTTCACGAAATTAACTCGTTGAACATCACCAAATGTTCTTTGAAAATCAATCAAAATCCAAAAATATGTCTTTGAGTTATTTTGATGGAATCGTGAAAGTGATGATTTTACATCAAAAATTATTAACTTGGAGGGCGATTGCTCAATTTTTTTTAGTAGAATATCGCCGAATTTAGCACGAAGATTTAGAATTTAATTTTCTTTGAAATTTATTCAAAATCCAAAAATACTTCCTAGTTTCGAAGTTATTTGACTTGATCATGAAAGTGTAATGATTTTACATCAAATATTAATTTTGAGGGCGATGGCTCGAAATTCCCTCATTGAAACGTCTTTAAATTTGGCACACAGATTTAGAATTGAATGTTCTTTGGAACCCAATAAAAAAAAAAAACAAAAAAGCGCATAGTTTTTAAGTTATTTCATTTTAATTGTGAGAGTATGATGATTTTATATCAAAAATTTACTTCTAGAGAGATGGCTCAAAGAAAGAACAGCCAATTTGGTATATTTCGAGTTTAATACAATGCGTTTGAAAATTATAATCATTCAAAAATTAAAAATTTACTCACTATGAGTTTTGACGAAAATTAATCAACTTTAGCGGAACAAACTTTGCACAGAATTTGTGTTCCTAACAAATGAATGTTCATGTCCAAATTGTAGCACGAGGGATGGAAAACAATTGCTTGTGTCATGTTACAAACATGTATCGGCCAATATGCTAAAACTTCAATTTTATAATTTTTCAAATTTTATGTCAAAATAACACTATTACGTACAATAATGAAATCAAACATTACATATTCTCAGTCTCATTATTCTTGCAGATATATCTATGTAATTGTTTATTTATTTATTAAGGATGTGAGTGTGAAAAGTTTTCAATAAAAAATTCAAAAATCTTCCATTTAAAATGTTAACTCTAATCTTATTCAAAAACATGTTGTTAATAATGGGGTAACAGGGAAACAGTCGCAGTTAGAGTTTAATTTACAGTGCTACAGTCGCAGTCACCGTAAAATCCGCCTCTTAGTAAGAGTAGCGAATTGTGATTTTTCAATACCTTTGAAAAATCACAGGTACGTGAAATATTGCCCATCCCTAGTACATATCATTCAGGCAGGCGACTAGAAATGGGTAAGCGGTCAAGTAGTCGACCGCGGTCTCAACGCTTTGGCCACCCCTGGTGTATACGAATCCCATTGACAAATTAATATGATGAATTTGTTGAGATTAGTATGAGTATTTGACATTGGATTGGCGAAGTCTTTTTGCTTCAAGAGAAGTAAGTAGAGGGACCATTCAAGCAAAGTATTTTACAAGTGAAGTTGACCTTGGGAGACTTTTCCAGAAACTCAAAATTATTCAGCGAGCGTCGCGTTAACATAATGTAAATATAGACAGAATTGTCATGAAGTGTTTACTCCTATTTAATTCGGTGGTATGGTCATTCTTTTCGAATACTTTCTCCCTGTGTGCAAACATTACCCCCACCTGCCACGGCTCGCTAGACAAGGTGTACACATGCAAATAGTGAAAATGTTTGTAGTATGACATATCCTTGACTTTTCTATCCTCATCACATCTCTGAACCATTTTAATCATCATGCTTTATCTGCTGATATTGAATTCCTTGAGAAAGCGCTAATTTTTAACTGAGCGTGCTAGGAAAGGGCCAGCTAGAGTTATACCTCAGACCTCCTGTCTGATTACATTAAAAAGATGTAGGTTCATGACGCATTAGTAATTTTCAAAAGGGTAAGATAATTGTATTCTACTAATGTTAGTATTTGTGCTGCTTCAGACGATATTGTATGCGCACGTGTCCCATGTGTGGACTCTCTGGTTTTTTAGAAATCTTGTTCTTTTGCTGTTGTATATATTTTCACAGCAAGTGGTAAGAACACATGAAATATGTGACGAAGAAAGTGAAAATAGCGGCAGGAAATCTGTGGAGGGAATGGGGGAGGAGAATGAGAGACCTAATGTTGGCGAGTGAGACTATATCGAAAGTATGCTTGAAGTCGATTCTAATGTATGGAGCAGAAGTGTGGGGTTTCAGCATGATAGAGAGTATGAAAGGTGTACAAACGAGGTGGATGAAGAGAATGTTAGGTCTTGATGGAGGCATGCCATGGTACACAATATATCAAGAGATAGATGCATGCAGTGTGTGGGTGGCGGTAGATAAAAAATGGGCAAAGTATGAGAGAAAAGTTAGAATGCAGAGATGAAAAGTTATTGTAAATAAGCCATTAAAAGATGCGGACAAAATGGATAGTGGGAGAGGAGTAGAACTGATATGTACAAAAAAGTGGGCTGGTCCATCGAAGCTATGAAAGAAATGGTAGAAAGAGGCAAAATATTTGAAAGTTTGATTGAGCTGACCCTTAGTGATGCTGATAAACAGGAAAGATGGGAGGAAATTAATTGAAGTAGATACAATCCGGAGTATAAGAAAATAGCGGAAGGGTCAGGAAAACCAGACTACTTGTGTGTAAGAGGAGAATGGGAGGAGAAAGTACTGATGGCAATGTATAGCGTAGAACGGGGAATCACTTTTGGATAGCTAGCAGAGGAATGGAGAATGTGCAGACAGTGTGGAAGGGAAGAAGAATGATGGGAACATTGGAGAGTCAACTGTGTGTGAGCTAGGGACACGTGGAGAAAGCAATATAGACAGGGGGAGTGGACAAAGCAATTGAAGGGAGGAGCTGAGGCGATGGAGATAATATAGAAGATAGAGGAGAAGAAAAAGTCTTGTGTAAAAAACTAGATTTTAGTCGAATTGTAGTCTATGTAATATAAACTTTTAAGGTTTGAAATGTAATGATGCCAATAAAGGATTAATAATAATATATTTCCATAGCGGTTTTAAAACGTCACCTTTTGTGATGTTTCTTGTTATTCATTATTGCGGAACACCTATTTACTTTCAGCAGAACACCTGGTATATAAATAGCAGTTTCAAGACGGACAATATCATACAATATAAGAGTGTGCAAAACATGAAATCTTTAACTTTTTATTACTGGTAACAAAAAGTTCATTATTAATGGAAAACGAGTTGATTAGTTGGAAGAAAAATAATGTTTTTTAACGTAATCTATTTTTTCTTTGAACTTTTTGCTAATCTATATGTTTGTTATGAATATAAACAGTGTACTATAAATAATTAATTATTGTTTAAACTAATGTGTTTAATGTAAAAACTAATTATTTTGTAATTCCATTTGTTTCAGTCGGATGACGCCGTGAATCCAGATAGGTTATATGATTTGGTAGCAGTTGTAATACACTGTGGTAGTGGACCTAACCGGGGTCATTATATCAGTATAGTTAAAAGTCATGGTTTTTGGTTACTTTTTGATGACGATCAAGTGGATGTAAGTATTATATTTACCTCTTTAATCTATTCTAGATATACAGAGTATACATGATGAAGTTCTGGTGGTTTGAAATGATGATACAGCAGACACTCGATAGTGTGAACCCAAAAAAACAACGTCTGTTCACATTATCGATTTATTCACATTAACCCTAGATAACTAAACATTTGTCTAATAGACTACCAACTTCTGACGGAGGAAATTATGGAGAGCTCACTTTTTCCATCTGCCTGGAGTACAAAGCTTTAAAAGTAGGCAGAAGGTTTGATCTAGATCATATATTTGACAATAACAATGCAGTCTTATTTACAGATTAACTGTTTATCTCTAAAATAATTACAGAAGCCAACAATGAAATATTAAAATCCGAGAGCCGAACCATTATTTATTTCATTCTGGTTTTGTCCACCTCAGTTGAAGTGTGTTTCTTATTTTTTTTGATGAGCTAGGCTAGGTATTTCTTTTACAAATTTGATACCGCTAATAAAACTTTGTTCCGGTTTCAATTTTCCAATTGAGCATTTTTCCATTCGAGTTTCGGTGTTGATTAAAATTTACTATTTGAACCAATATGGTTTGTGCGGGGACACGTTACTATTGTGTGGCACCAGTACACAAAACTTTAGCCCATACAACTTCCCGTTTAGAATGCTAGCCACACTTTCACATTGTACCGTCGTCTACATTGTATTATTCATGTTTTTAGAGAAATTATGTGTTTGTTGATTGTTGGTAGTAAAATAAACCAAGTAAGGTCACTCTAATATACTGGCTGACAAAAACGTCAAGGCATGAGTCGCCACTGAATTATAATAATTAAGTATATCAGTGTTCCGTATTTCTTTCAGAAAATTGACGCGTCAACGATAGAAGATTTCTATGGTCTAACCTCCGACACACAGAAGTCCTCGGAGACAGGTTATATTCTGTTTTATCAGTCGAGAGAGAGTTTATGAGCTTTACTATCACGTGAGGGTGACGGTAAGCATTCCAAGACGATAGGATGCGTTTGGTGAAGACACTGCAGATGAGTAAAACGACGTGGAAACATTTAAAAGTAAACATAGAGAAATATCGTATCCGTTACTAAGCAGAAGCAGAGGAGGAAAAATAGTACCCGCGTGGTATAACTAAGCGACCTTATTTACCCACCACACTGTATACACCAATTTTTGTTGCATACACTAATCGTTTGGAATTAAAAGAGTAAATGTGGGGTGATGTTGCAGTGCCTGCAAATTCGCTTCAGCACCCGACTAACACGACCGAAAACATGTACTGCAGCAATATAACGATTCCTACCATAAGCTTATCAACACAGTCAGTATTAAAAGTTGCGTTTCTGTTAGTTTTTTTCTTTGGTTCCACTGTACAAATATGTAATATATATTTCGATGAATCGAATGAGGCCCAAAGACGGTAGTTTATATTAATTTCGTACAAGCATCATGTTGATTGTTTCATTAATTAATTGTGCTCATCAGAAAATGAAACACACGAACGTACTGTATTTTCTTGTCAAAATTTTTTGTATATAAATTTAATATATATATAAATATATGAATATATTAATTAAAAGGTATGAAAAGCCGCAAACGAGATGAATGTAAGTGATGAATTATATAAAAGAAACGATTCGTATTTTTGATATTTAGTAGATAATCACTCCCCATTTTAGAATGTACCGATTATCTACTGAGTAATAAATACGATTTATCGATTGAGGTGTATAGGTTCTTTCATTTAATACTGGATCACTTTATTGTTTCTGCGCAGTATTTATTCCCATCGTCATAATTGTACATTCATATAGGCTTCGATAGGTTTTAGTTTTTTTTTTGTCCTTTGAATTCTTAACGATGATCTTGCCAACTAGTGTCGTGCATGATTAGCGTGTGATCACAACGATGATGGATCCAGTAATGAGTGGAATCGACGCTGTAAATTAATTAAGCTACTTTCCAAACTGTAAGCTATTTCTCGCGACATGTAGGGGGCGTGGGAATGGCACGCTCCCGTGCCGAGGAGTGGCTCAACTAGATGATAATTATATAAAAAGGCTGCTAAGCAGATACTTTTATTTTTATTCTGTACATATTCGTTAGATATAAATAAATCGAAGAATGAACTTTTATTGTTTGTTTTATTATTCTAAAGTGTTAACAAAAAAACACGCATTTGGAGCAGCGTTGCCAACTGGTCACAGGATATTTCCGCCAGGTAGTCAACCTAATTCCACCAGGAAATATACAAAAACAAATAAAACAAAACATATCGATGTTACAGAACTCAACAAACATTCTACAATTATCATTATTCATTATCTTCAGGCCTTTGACTATATTTATGAAGTCAAAGCCATGTCTGAGCCTCGATTTTTTAATGTATTTAAAATTGAATCTGTTACCTTGAATTGATGGCAACAAATGATTTGTCCATTCAATCATTCCCTTATTTCAATAAATTAACATTTCAACGCTAATTCTGTTCCGGAATTATTTTCTTATTAAATCAATTTTTAAATTAATCTGTCGCCACAGATTTTTACCGTTTTTAAAATGTTTTCTACTGAAACCATAAATATTTTTAGAACATTTATACTCGGCTTTATTTTCTATGCAAAACGTTAATTCAAGGTTAAAAATGTGTGATCCCATTATTATTATTATTTTTTAATTGTTATCTCTTATTTTAACTAACATTCAGCAGTTAAATTTAATGTTTTGCGTATGAATTAGGACTGAATATTATTAGGTATGAAAAATCGAAAGAAAAATAAATGCAGATGTGATTAAATTCCTTAAAAATTTCCTTCAATTTTTATGTGAGTTATGAATTTTTGAAAATTAATGCTTATAGTTCTAGATGTTCTTTGAGGAGTGGGTGGTGAGGAAGGACATAGTGGGTTTGGTGGAAATGGGGGGAAGTAAAAGGATGGCTACCGGGGGGTTTTAAGTGGTCATGAAGGAGGCAATAAAGAGTGCGGCAAAGAGAAGAGCGAAGGGTGGGATAATAGTGGGACTGAAAGAGAACACGAAAGAAGGCAGAATGGAATTCACGGAGGGCGGCAAAGGTCTGGTATGGGTAAAATGCCAACGGAAAGAGTACCTGGTAAATGTGGAGATGGTGTACGTGAATAAGAACTGGAATGAGGTAAGAAAGGAAATTGATGATAGGATTGGTGAAGCAGGAAGGTGGGTGATCATGGGTGACTTTAATGCAAGAAAGGGGAGGGATTAGTGAGGATGGCTCGGAGATAGAAAGGAGATCACGGGATAAGTGTATAAACGGAGATGGGAAGAGGATGAAGGAGTGGGTGACGGAGGAGGGATGGGGGTACTAAATGGGTGCACGGAAGGAGATTAGGGAGGGAAGAAAACGTACATTGGACCTCAGGGATCGTCAGTGATTGATTATGCAGTAATTAAGGGGTTCTCAAGAGAGGAAGTGAGGAGAATGGAAGTAGAATAGTTGTTGGGGTCAGACCATTTACTGCTGAAAGTAGAGTTACGGGTAGACAAGGGTGAAGAAGTGAAGCAAGAGCAGGAAGGTGAGAGTCTAGAGAGTGAGATAGGGGCAATCAGTAATATGAGGAGGAAGCTAGATAAGGTGCTTTGGGAGCACATAGAATCAATGGAGGAGATGGATAAGATCATAATAGGATGCGGAAGAAAAGTGAAGGGAAAAATGAGGAAAGAGCAGGAGTGGTTTGATGAAGAATGTAAACACGCGAAGAGGGAAGTAAGGAAGCAATGAGAGAATGCATAAAGAACGGAGGAGAGGAGAAGATAGTGGTGGAGGCAAGAAAGAAATATAATAAGATATGCGAGAGGAAGAAGCTGCGGGTGGCGGAAATGGCGGCTGAGGAGCTAAGGGAATGTAGGAACGAGAGAGAAATGTGGAACGTGCTAAGGAGAGGGGGAAGATAGGGGTGTCGTTAGAAGAATGGATCAGGAAATGCAAGGAAGATAGCGGGGAGCCGGGGGCGGTTGGAGAAGTAGAGTGAGGTGTTAGAGGAGAAGAGTTTACGGAAGAGGAAGTCGAAAGAGCATTCAAGGAATTGAAAGGAGGAAAAGCGGCAGGAAAGGATGGACTAAAAGCAGAAATGTGGAAAGAGATAGGGGAAGGTTTAGAGAAATAGTAAACCAAATGTGGGGAGGACAGGAGAGCTTTCTAACAGCGTGGAGAATCGGCAGGATGTACCCTGTACATAAAGGGAAAGATGTAAAGAAAGCGGAGAATTATAGAGGAATCAACGATTATGAACACAGGACATAAGATCGCGATGATCATGGTGAAGAACCGGTTGGAGGTGGAGGAAAAGGGGCTGATACCGGAGTCGCAAGGGGGATTTAGGAGGGGGAGAGGCACGAGGGATCAGGACTGTACCCTGGCGAGGATAACAGAGAGAGTGATGGAAGGGAAAGGGAGTGTTTGCTGTATTTCTGGACTTGAAAGCGACGTATGATGGAGTGATAGATTGGGTAAGAGGCGTATATGAGGAAACGTGTGTTGAAGCAAAGGTGGGAGAGGAGGTGTCAGGGAGGTTTAGGACGTGGAAGGGATTGAGACAGGGGTGCCCTCTGAGCCCAGTGCTGTTCAATCCATATATTATGCCCAGTTGCACCGACCTTTGTTAGTGACGAGTAAGGTAATTCATATTAAATATTCTGTAGTTAGCGCGTTTTCAGTTGCACCAACCTATATTGGCCTTAATTCAAGTTAGCAAACTTGAATTATCTAACTACCGAAATTGGGATTGAGACTGGGGTGTCTTCTGAGCCCGCTGCTGTTCAATCTATATATATTAGTGAGTTAGAGGAGATGTTGAGGAAAGGGTGGGGGGTGGTGATTGGAAAGTGTAAGGTATGAATGTTGGCGTATGCGGATGATATAGTGTTGATGGCGAGAGATTGGGAGGGAATGAAAGGCATGTTATGAATTTTTGAAAATTATTGTTTTTAACTTGCCAAACAACAAAGAAAAAAAATTAAAAAAAAAATATAGTGTTATAATTAAATTCCTTAAAAACTATAATTTAATCATGATACATTTATCTTTAAAATTAACTATGATTTTTGAAAATGAGCCAATTTTTGAGTGAGTTACGAATGTTTTCGAACACAAACAAAACAAAATTGAGTTCCTCTAATATTTTAATATACCTACAGAACGACTACATTTAAAACTAAGTTTGATTTTTGAAAATGTGTTCATTTTTGGGTTTGTGAATTTTTGAAAATTAAAGATTTAACTTCTAAAAAAATAAACATTGATATGATAGATTTTCACAAAAATTTTAATATCACCACAAAACATCTGCCTTTAGAATTAACTTCAATTTTTGGTATGTCTTTGCGAGTTATGAATTTACAAAAAAATAATATTTAAAGTTGAAGTTGAACACAAATATCTAATTTTTTTAATATATTCACAAAACATCTACCCTTAAAAGTAACTTTAGTTTTTAAAAATGTGTCACTTTTATAACAAGTTATGATTTTTTTAAATTACTGTTTCGCGTTTCTGCCTTTACTCTTAATCCTTTTGAAAATAAAAGTTAAATTAAAATTAAATTACGCTAGCTTTTTTAAAAATTCAACATAATTCCACTAGAAAATCCGTCAAAAATTATTCCGCAATTCGGATTCAAAATCCGCCAGATCTAGCGGATTTTCCGCCGCCTTGGTAACACTGATTTTGAGGTTGAAAATGAAACTAAAACTACTTTTGCTACAAAAAATCCCTATTATGAAAATTTCCTCAAAATTGTCTACGAACTTCTCCTATTACCTTGGCTAGCGCTACTTCGAAACTACCAACATAAATTGATAGTTATTTTCGTTATATGAGTGGCAATTGTGAAAACGTAATTAACCTCAGCGGTTTTAGGTTATGTTTGAATAAAAGTAGAACCTATTTATTTATCATGAGTATTTCTACGAAATTACGATTATTCAAAAACATACCAAGGGTAGTTAATTCATCAATTGTACAGGTGAAGAAAATTATTTTTACTTAGCATGAATTAAGGTTCAAGACATAATATTTAAAATCACAATTTGAAATTATTTAGATGTATATTTAATATTTTTTTCAATGCCTAGTTCCCAATAAGTATTAATGTTCCTATTTATTAACCTATGCAGATAATACAGTCACGTCAATCATCGTTCGTTGCATCACCATTTGTGTGTGATCTCGACAAACAAAACGTTAAATATGAAATATCAAAAAACCCAGAAGAATGGAAATTCGTTGAGAGAATCCTACCTCCTTTAACGGTGCCAAAACCAACAGTGAAACCAGAGTATCCATCCAATTGGCAGCCGCAAACTAAAGAAGCACTTGAACACCCGTACTTCGTGCAGAGAAATAAAAATCACATGATTCCCGTTTATTTGAAAACCACACAGAACGGTATAAAACGACACACTTACATCAAGAAGATCCAGGGTGATATTTGGTTACTGGAAAAGGAAATTAAGAAGTTTTTGCAGGAGGGACAAATCAGGCCGATAAGATCACAAGTGAACGAATTCGTGGGATACATTTGTATAAATGGAGATCACGTGAATGCAATTAAAGATTGGTTGATGAAGAGGAATTTTTAATTCAACTGTTAATTAAAATGTACTATAGTGAAATTTGATTAAACATTTTTGTTCCTTGATTTTTTTTACCAGTTTAATCATTCGTGTTTTAACAGTTTCCTTTCAAAATGTCATAGACACAAAATGGGTAGCAATTTAGTAACGTACTTCAACCACTTCCAGTCTTGCCGCGCCACCGTCACTTTGAGACACATGAAGTTGTCTCAATATTGACCTTTTGGAATTATATGTATACTGGTTTCGAAACAACGAAATTGGATGATATGTGAGGTTAGCATTAGTCATTATTGTTTGTCGTTCTAATGGATAAATATGAGTACTATTGCGTTCCCCAATGTAAAAACTATTAACAATTTATGTAGAATATGCATAACTGAAAGTGATACTTTAAAATCAGTGTTTGATAAGTTGGAAGTTGAAGAGGTTCTGGAAGATGGAGTAACAACCTTAGCTGACATTCTTGTTAGGATTACTTCGGTTACTGTAAGTAGTTCTAATAACATCAATGCTGATTATTGGTCGATTGTTTTGTTCTGCAATGTAATGCATGCTCATATTTAAATTTAATTTTAGTTTAATGTTATGGGATAAAGAGTATAGGATTTTAATGTAATGCAGACCCTCCAATTAATGTTTTAATTTCACCATCAAGACATTAACATACAATTGTAACATATTGCACATTTGGTTATGTGAAGGCAGTAGAGGCGACTTGGGAAAGTTCGGCAAAAGAAAACAGTTGCCCAATACTTGCTTCCTTTATAAGAGTGAGTAGTGTATCCCGAGTGGTTTGGTGATGCCGATTTCCGTTACTTTTCAGTGCTTGTAACTAATTGTTACTTTTAGCTACATTACTCGTTGCTTTGCATTCATTACAGAGTACTTATAGAAGTCTGAATCGGGTATCCTAAGAGAAAGCTGTAGGAACATTCTTACAGTATTCCTCCGAAGTTTGTAGGTACATAGCTATGAAGTATGAATATTCGATCAGAGGAGTTTATTTTAACACGGCAAACTTATGTATACTTTTGAATGATGTAATTTATGTATGGTTTCAGGAAAAAAAGGATATTAATAAAAAATGTATTCAATAATTATTTAAAAATACTATAGCAATTCACCTAATATTAATAAAACAAAAATTATATTAATAATAAACAATAACAAAGTGATAGTAAAGGAAAAATGTAAATGTGGCGATCAGCATAAAGAATTATGTATCTGTATCTAAATGGACTTAATTAAAATGCAGATAAATAAAATAATAACTAATCACGAATAATTTTCTATCTTGATATTCGTTACTTCGGATCTCGTCGTCTATCGAGTACTCTAGTAACGAATTTCTACATTACTATACCTCATTTAATAACCAGGCAGACTAATGGCGAAAGTCACATTTACACTATAAAAAGTTACCAGAAAAGTAACCAGACATGTTTTGGCGGTAAAAATTAAATTATTTCGAATTAGTGACACCAAACTTGTGCTGGGTATACATCGATAGTTTAAAATAAAATAAAATAACTATTTCCAAGAAAATCGCAGGATGAAAAGAATCGATTCTTACACTATCAACGGGAGAAATAACTGGCTAAAAACACAAAAACTGAGGAGAAACACGTGGAACCGGTGAGAGACAAGTAACGGTGACAGATCAGCTGATCATAACAACGGCCATTGCTGTTTTAGTGATTTGAGCCTGTGTAAAAACGGCGCCCGTTTGGCCAATAACAACGACGTATTTTCGCGGCTAAAATTTGATTTAGTCCGCCTGATTATTAAATGAGGTATAGAGTGGTTGTTATGGAGATACGTTAACATCTCTCTCACTCTTGGTCGTCTTTATGAAAGTTCACAAACCTTAAACCAATGTTATCAATAGAAGTATTGTTTATAACAAAAAAAAAAAAACCTTTATTGGCATAAAATCATAATATATCCTCCAATAATCTATACACATATAATACAAACTCCTCGCTCCTCTCCACCTCTCCTTTCCCCTCACCTCCTGTCCTCCTTCTCCCGTCGTCCTTACCCCAGCCTTATCCTCTCTCATCTATTCTGTAACCCTTCTGTTCCCATTCACTCCCACCCACTCCTCATTCACACCCTCACACTCTTCCGCCAGATGCCTCCATGTATCCTTCCCCCACTCACATAATCCACATCTCATATACTCCTCCCCCTTCCATTTCTTCCTCCCCTTCTCTCCAGACTCACACCTAGCCGCGACCTACTAAAATTGTCTCCACTGACAGAACTGGAAAAAAAAGGGATTCTGCATAACATCAGTATTTACCACAATAATCAGCAGGTGGTGCAATTTAGGTTGTCATCGGGAAGCAAGAGTAATTTAGTAATTTATAACTTTCAGAAACGGCCGGCCTTTATACCTGCTTTCCGTTTTTTTGGACCAATTTTTGATTTAAAAGTAAATTACAATACGCTATACTGATTTTCATTTCTCTATTACCGATATACCGGGTGTGGCACTTAAGACGCCTCGGACCATAGCTCCTTTACGATAAAAGCTATCGACAAAAATCTAAGAACAAAGTGGTGCATAGTTACCGTCGCTATGTTTCAAAAATATTTCTAATCATCAGTGGCGTGCCGTACTCCAGTGGCGTACCAAACTTATGTTTTTTTAAATGGAATGCCCTATTTTTTATTGCAGATTTGGAAAGTGCTCGACGAGTACTTATTTTTTTATCTAACATGTTATACCCTTCACTTTAGCGGTTTCGCTGTTATAACCACTTCTTTCAAAATTGCGCGCCATTTTTGAGATTTTTTTGTAGAGAAACTAATTGACGCCGGCGCCTAAATTTTGAATTGAGGTACAGGTTAATTGAGGTACAGGTCGTATACCTTCACATATTTTTTTTTCGGGTAATTTATGGAAAAAAAATAATTTTTCATTGATCTTCGCATGTTGTCATTTTTTCCGAAAATTTCAAATGTCACCCCCCTAAAAAAATTACGGCGTTGTACAGCCAAAACTCTAAATTTTTCATTGGTGTAAAAAAAATTACACATTGCATAACAAAATTTCGGAGAAAAAAGGAATTTCATCGCAAATGTCGGGAAACGTTTTCCGTTCCCAAGTGTGCCATGAGAAAACAAATACACAAATACGGTCAACATAATAGTATATACCTATTTATTCAACATGATATGAAAAATGCAGATAAAGAAAATTTAACAACTTAAACTAAATGTTTGAAATGACGACCTTCCTGCTGGAGGCATAACCGCAACTTCGACTCACAGGCTCTAGACACTGCCCTAAGGACTTCTGGTGATATACCGCAGAAAGCCGAGCGGATTCTCTCCCTCATATCCTCGACAGTAGTTGGTACCGTCCTGTAAACCTCGTCTTTGATATGGCCCCAAAGGAAGAAGTCAAGGGGAGTGAGGTCTGGTGATCTTGGCGGCCACCTCACAGGACCCCCACGACCAATCCAGGAGTCCGGAAACGTTTCATCGAGAAATTCCCGAACGACACAGCTATTATGTGCAGGAGCTCCATCGTGCTGGAAAACTATCTGTCAAAGAGCGGCTAGAGGGACATTTTCCAAGAGATCATCCAAGTCGTCGCGAAGGAACCTCAAATAACTGTTGCCGTTCAGGTGCCCCTCGATGAAATAAGGACCCAAAAGGTGTTCTCCAAGTATGCCTCCCCAAACATTCAGCGACCATCTTTTCTGGTGGTTTATCATTCGCATGGCTTGTGGGTTTTCATCGGCGTAATAATGGTAGTTGTGGCGATTGTCATGCCCATTTCTATGGAACGTTGCTTCATCAGAAAATAATACGCGCATAAGAAATGATTCCTCCTGCTCAATTTTGTTGATAGCCCACATGCAAAAATCTTGCCTCACATGAAAATCTTGAGGTTGCAATTCTTGGTGCAGTTGAATCTTAAATGGACGGAATTTGTACTTTTTAAGAACACGATGTACGGATCGCGTTGAAATATCGTGATTCCTACTAATATCACGGATACTGGTATGAGGATCTTCAATAACTGCCTCCAGAACCTGCAGTTCATTATTTTCGGTAATAACTGCCTTCTTTCTAACTCTCCTTGGTCGTTTCACACTTCCCGTAGTAGTAAATCTCTCCAACACTTTTTGAAACGCACGTTCATTTGGATGTGCCCTGTGCGGATATCTCGCAGCGTACACTCGTGATGCCAAGAAACAATTCTTGTTACATTCTCCAAGAATAAATATCATGTCAACCATTTCCTCTTGAGTTCGGAACATTTTTAGAACGTTTATCAAAAATGACTTATGGCTGCTACTGACGTCTAATAATTTACTTTGACAATTACCAATCTTTTGTTTTCTCATCGCACACTTGGGAACGGAAAACGTTTCCCGACATTTGCGATGAAATTCCTTTTTTCTCCGAAATTTTGTTATGCAATGTGTAATTTTTTTTACACCAATGAAAAATTTAGAGTTTTGGCTGTACAACGCCGTAATTTTTTTAGGGGGGTGCCATTTGAAATTTTCGGAAAAAATGACAACACGCGAAGATCAATCAAAAATTATTTTTTTTCCATAAATTACCCGAAAAAAAATTATGTGAAGGTATACGAGGTCTTAACCTGTACCTCAATTCAAAATTTAGGCGCCGGCGTCAATTAGTTTCTCTACAAAAAAATCTCAAAAATGGGGCGCAATTTTGAAAGAAGGGGTTATAACAGCGAAACCGCTAAAGTGAAGGGTATAACATGTTAGATAAAAAAATAAGTACTCGTCGAGCACTTTCCAAATCTGCAATAAAAAATAGGACATTCCATTTAAAAAAAAACATAAGTTTGGTACGCCACTGGAGTACGGCACGCCACTGATGATTAGAAATATTTTTGAAACATAGCGACGGTAACTATGCACCACTTTGTTCTTAGATTTTTTTCAATAGCTTTTATCGTAAAGGAGCTATGGTCCGAGGCGTCTTAAGTGCCACACCCGGTATATTATAAAGAATATTGCAATCTTTTACCACGTGACATTTATAACCCAATACGGTTATCAAATTATTGAAGTTTGATCATAAATCAAATATTTCCCGGATCATTTTTTAAATCGTGTATTTTTGCGATTGCAATCGGTCCTTGTCTTTCTCGTGCCGATTGTGAATGCAAAAATGTACCCAAAAATTGATATTTTCATATAATATTTAACGCATTAATGATATGCCCAAAATTCATAATTGCTCTATTAAATATTTTCAAAAAAATCTTTTGGACTATTGTGTACTTTTTGGAGTGCTGAAAAATATTGTGACGTCACTGGTGTTGACGGATGACATCATCGGCAATTTTTTTAACTTGTTTTTTTTTATTAGAGCTCTTAATCATTAATTATCTTTAGTCACAATTTCAAGATCTACAGTAAGAGCTCTACAAAAGTTGCTACAAAAGTTGCTAAATATATAAAAATTGCCGATGACATCACACGTCAAACACTAGTGATGTCACAATATTTTTGAGCACGCCAAAATGCGCAATAATGAACAAAAATTCACCTGTCCGTGCGATTCTCTTAAAAACATTTAATAGTGCAATTATGATTTTTGTGTGGAACTTTATCACCACTCTGTATATAAATATTTATATTTAAAATATAAAGTAGTATTTACCCATAATTGCTAATTATTTAATAAAAGAATTAGTCAGTATTGCGATAAAACTATTGCATATACACTTTTCAATGGTGTTGCAGGTAATTAGACCCAACCCTCCTTCATTCTTAATTTCCCTTATTTGGTATTCTAGAAACTCTATATGGGTAAGTGGTGATTAGCACGCTGGGGTTCTCTGGGGTGGGCTGCCGGAGGGTTTGGAGACAAATTCTTATGGTCCTCACCTAGCCCTCGCCATTATCACCCTTTCCTCCCTGCTCCAACCAACCTCACTTATGTATCTCGGTAACCACCCATACACTTGCCACGTCCCAAACATATCGTTATATTCGCTCTTCCCTATCCGTCCCTGCCTCTCCCTAGCTTCCACTTCCTTGACCTTCTCTTTCACAAATGCCGCCACCTTCACACCCCTACCAAACCACTCTTTCACCTCAGCCAGTCCTACTCTCTCATACATTCTCTTTCTCTCTACTCTCCATTTCCCCTCCTCTACATTCTACACCGCCTTCGCCAATCTCTCCTCCCCTAACTCACACAGCCTCATTTCGTACTTCACCACGCTCTCTATTGCGTCACATGTCAATGTCTCCCTGTTCGTCTCCTGCAACAGAATGTATCCAGGTGCCGACTTCTCTACCCCCAACATCCGTCTCAAGAACCCATGCTTCCACCCCACACAGTAGCACAGACCTCGCACATGCGTCCCACACCTTGTAAGCCACTCTAATATTATTCCCCATCCATCTCCCCCATTTTTCCCACGCCATCCCCCATGCTTTCCTCGCCTTTCCCTGTACCCATCGTAGGTGTTCTTCATACCCGCCCGTCCCTATAAACATAAATCCCAAATACCTAAACCTTTTCACCCTCTCAATTACCTCCCCCTTCCACTCTTTTATTCTCCCCTCTCTCCCTTTATTCCTGAACCTCATCCATTTCGTTTTCTTTACATTCACACACAGTCATCTCTTGTCCATATACCTCTCCGTTCTCCTCAACATGTCTTTCATCCCTTCCCAATATCTCGCCATCAACACTATATCATCCGCATACGCCAACATCCATACCTTACACTTTCCAATCACCACCCCCCCCCTTCTGCCATATCCTTAACAACTTCTCTCTAACTCACTAATATATACAGGGTGTAGTGGAACAAAACGGAACATAGGATTTTCCATGTTAG
Organism: Ocypus olens; assembly: GCA_910593695.2. Taxonomy (NCBI): domain Eukaryota; kingdom Metazoa; phylum Arthropoda; class Insecta; order Coleoptera; family Staphylinidae; genus Ocypus; species Ocypus olens. The sequence continues at coordinate 14,157,178 of OU343063.1, read as the reverse complement.
TTTCTTTATACTGGAATATTATCTTCGCTGATCATTTTAGAAGAAATATGTAAATAAATGTTTTGTAGAGTAAAAATTCCTGCATACAGTCATGCTATTATTTATTTTTTCTACGTCCGTATAAAATGTACAGATTTTTTTCATTAATCTGCGTTCATAAAATATGTGATTCCTGAACCCTTTAAGTAGCGTGAAAAAAAGTGCCATAACGGTTCATTTTTTTCACTCTTGGGTGAACAAAAAGTGCCGTAGCGGTTCATTTTTTAACCGCTTAATGCACTCGGCCGAGTATACCCGGGTTAAAGAAACTGAAGAATTCTCGCTTACTCGAATTCGAATTTGGCTTTCACGGAGGAATTCAGCCGACTATATGCGTTGAATAGTTCTATACAGATTAGAGCTTAACCTTATAAAATTACATGAACATTTATTTGCATCCCCAGCTAAAGTAAGCCCATCCACGAAATAAGTCTTATTTGATTCTATATTTTAATGGTGCATTAAGTGGTTAACGCAACTAAAAAATTGTCTGCACAAAGTGTGTCATGAACGCTTCGCAACACGCCGCGAGTTCCGCCGATAAATATCAAACATTCGTTTCCGATCAAGAAAACTTGATGATTATTATTATTTTCTTTATTTAAAACAAGTATTATTACTTATAAAAATTGATTAAGGTTTTATCAAATTTATGAATTTATTTAAAGTTACGGACGTAGAAAAATTTTTGTATGAAACTCGAGAGTAAAGAAACTTTTTTTCACTTGTAGGAATTGCCACACTTGCCTTCGGCAATCTTTCCTACTCGTGAAAAAAAGTATTACTTTACTCACTTGTTGCATAAATAACTATTTTAGCATTCATAAAAACCCTAAAAAATGATAAAATAAAAATGATCATTTTCACGAAAGTAATGGTTGCCATGAAATTAAACAAAAACGGTGCACTGTTGATTTGTTGGCTTCTGTCAAATGTATTGAACACTTTATTTATTTATTTATTTATTTATTTCAAAAAAACGGAATATCTCCAATTTGTAACATGGTATAAACTTAAATATAATCTAAAACTACCTTAAATTTAAAACGTGTACGTATGTACACACAAAATTAAAAATACTGCAAAAATTATACATGTGACGGTTATCTAACCATCAACCAAGTTGTTCAAAATGTATCGTAAAAACGCAACAAGTTGGTAGAAAACGTCAAAATCGATAAACCCCTACCCTAGCACACTTTCGAGGTTAATGCGCAGTAGATGTTTTTTAAACTTTGAAATGTTTGATGCAAAGAGATCAAAATCAGGAAAACTTTGCAATTGATTAGCAAATCGCATAAATCTAGGAAGTGGGCCACTGTAGGCGTAGACAGAATCATGAAAGTTCAATCTTCATAACTGTTTATAAGTTTTTTCATTAAAAATGTATTCTATTCAAGAAAAAGTTCAAATTGTAAAGTGGTGCTATGCTAGTAGCAGTTTTCGTGAAGTGCGGGTCATCACGTTGTAATATTTCTTGGTGGCACTGGTATTTGTACGAGTAAAAATGATCCTTCTTTAAATACCTCTGGGCAGTCGTACAGTGAATTGCACACTTGTCAGCAATTTGTCTTAAGCTTATGTTTGGATCTTCTACTACAGAAGCTAAGACCATAAACTCGCCATCCTTATTTATTGGTAAACTATTCTGCTCTGCATTTGATGTTCTCTTAGAATTCCGTAATATTGAGCCAGTCGTTTCAAATTTATAAGTTAACCTTTGGATCTTTGCATTGGAGGGTCGGGATCGTTGACGGCAAACATATCCCCCACTTCACGAAAACTGCTACCAGCATAGCACCACTTCACAATTTGCACTTTTTCTTGAATAGAATACATTTTTAATAAAAAACTTATGAAATATTCAATAAAGTTGAGAAGCCAACAAATCAACAGTGCACCGTTTTTGTTTAATTTCATGGCAACCATTACTTGAAAATGATCATTTTTATTTTATCATTTTTTAGGGTTTTTATGAATGCTAAAAAATAAATAATAGCATGACTGCATGCAGGAATGTTTACTCTATAAAACATTTATTTACATGTTTCCTCTAAAATGATCAGGGAAGATAATATTCCAGTATAAAGGAATTAACATTGAAAATCCTATGTTCCGTTTTGTTCTACTACACCCTGTATAGATTGAACAGCAGCGGGCTCAGAAGACACCCCAGTCTCAATCCCATCCAAGTCCTTAACCTCCCCGACACCTCCTCTCCCACTTTTGCTTCCACCCACGTTTCCTCATACAAGCCTCTTATCCAATCTATCACTCCATCACTCACCCCCTTTGTCCTCAAACACTCTACCATACACCCCTCGATACCGAATCATACGCTGCTTACAAGTCCAGGAATACCGCAAACACACTCCATTTCCCTTCCGTCATCCTCGCCAGAGTAAAGATCTGGTCCCCCGTGTCCCTCCCCCTCCTAAATGCTCCCTGTGACTCCGGTACAGCCCCTTTTCCTCCACCTCCAACTCCAACCAGTTCTTCATCATTATCATAGCGATCGTATATCCTGTGCTCTTACCCTCTTCACGCCCAGGTTGCCACATGTGGCAACAAGCAAAAAGAAAGGAAACAAATATATTTTACAAAAAAAAACCTTTAGTGCCATCTATGGAATATTTTTCATATTTTTTCCATAAATGGGTAAGTTTGTGACAGTGGAATAATATTTCGTAGAAAATCGTAACAACAAAAATGGTGATGTGGCCATCATGTTACTTTCTCCGATGGTATCATCATGTATATTTACACTTTCATGGTTTATTTTCTATTTAAATCATATTTTAAATGTACATCGAGAGGATGACACTGACGTTTAAAACGTCAAAATTATAAAAGATGGGAAAATTGTACTTCAAATTCAGAAACTCAGTTTACTCAAAAACTAAAGAGATTTCGAAAAAAACTTATTCTTTTTAAATTGTTTATTTTAGCATTCTCTACAATTATTATTAACATAAATTTGCTGTAACTATTATCGTTTTATAATTATAAACCAAAAATTAAAAAAAAAAAATACATTTTTTTCTCGAATAAAAATGATTTTATGAAAAATGTTTTCAAGCAAAAGATGTTCATTTCTTTGTGTCTTCAAAGTCTATTTAAATGTTTTTGTGATATTTTTCATATTTAAGAAAATATTGGCAAAAAACAAAAAACAGTTGAGGTAAACGCCCACTCCCGTTGTACGAAATTTTACCAAAAGCTTTTCAGTTCTTCAGATTATCAGATAAGACGGATGTGCAAAGTTTCATATCAATTGCTCTATTAGTTTTGGAGATACAGCGCGCACAGACAGACACACACACAGACACACACACACAGACACACACACACAGACACAATTTTTTTTTTCCAGAAATTGTTGAAATGGCATCTAGGGACCCCAAAACGGATATTTCCGTAAAAAAAAATTTTGGAAAAAAAATCACGATCACAATACTTTCTCGTACTTCGTAACGGAGAAAGTAAAAAAGTAAATTTTCAATAAATGGGATTATGCTTTAACCCAATCAAAACAGCATGGGCGCGAAGTGGTTAATCGTGATCCCCCTATAATTTTCTGCTTTCTTTACATCTTTCCCTTTGTGTACAGGGCACATCCTGCCGGTTCTCCATGTTGTTGGAATGCTCCCCTGTCCTCCCCACATTCGGTTTATTATTTCTCTAAACCTCTTCTTCCCCCCTGCTCTACCTTCCTGCCGCCTTTTCTCCTTTCAATTCCTTGAATGCTCTTTCCACTCCTCCCTTCGCCATTTTCCTTGCATTTCCTGGTCCATTCCTCCAGTGATGTCCATATCTTCCTCCTCTCCTCAGCACCGTCCACATTTCTTCCCCCGCTCTTTCCACCATCCTCATCTTCTTCCTCTCACATATCTCCTCGTACTTCTTTCTTGCCGCCACCACTTTCCTCTCCTCCCCTCCCCCCCCACCTCTTATACATTCTCCTGCCTTCCTTACTTCCTTTTTCGCCTGCCTACACTCCTCGTTGAACCACATACTCCCGCCTTTTCTCTTTCCCCTCAAGCACTTTAATAATCGTTATGCCTCAGCCACACGGTGCTCCTCGTGCTGCCGCGATGTTACCCTCTCTGCCCACACACTGCTCTACTCGCGCAATTAATCGCAACGCTCCGTATTAGGTCGTACGCGTTCATATTGCCAGTCCTTTGACTCGCGCCCAAAAACCGACAAAACAGGGAGCAGTGGGCATGACGAGGAGCATGATGTGCGGCATGACGAGTACTGTTGCCTCCTTTCCTCGCTACTTCCCATACCACTCGACGAGTGTGTGGCAGGTATTAAAATATAGAAAACTATTTCATATATTTTTTTCTACTTTGGTTTAACAATCGACCTTTTGTTATATCAAAAATAGTTTAATAATGAGATTTTTTATTTTACAGTTTCATTATTAAACTATTTGTGGTAACATTTTAGTTGTTGCGATTGGCAGTACTACGTGACATACGTCCTCGTGGAAAATGTAGGAACTCTGTGACAACGGCCGGATGCATGAATTCACTTGGCTCTCGGTGACGACGTTTAGGCAACACAACATACACAGAGGAAAGCTTGTAATTTATTAGATGTATTATCACTTTGTTTGCAAAACGAATATCACGGAAGAAACGGCGAGAGTATAATGCATGTTTCATTCGCGGCGAAAAAGAGCCGCTTGAGTCGGTGTGGATTTTTAATTAGCGTCGATCGATGCCTGACACGAGGAACGAGAAACAAATGTAAACCTAACCTTAAATTTCGATTATCATTTAGGCGTTGCATTATTTTATAAGCTTAAATTGGTTACAATGGAAATAGTTTGCTTATCGCACCCTTAACAACCTCCCTTATTTTTGGAGGTGTGTAAGTAATATTCTTGATTTAATATGTTTTAAAATTAACCATTGAAATCGCCGTAGAAATACGTATGTCAAATATTAAATTCGTTCAAAAGAATCAAATGTTTTTAGTGCTGCCAAATGTTAAAAGATAAACTCACTAGGTTTCAGTATATATTTTATTTTAGAAATAAATCCTTAACTAAAACCAAAGTAGAAAAAATACGTGCCACAATATACCCTCTTATTAAACTTGTATAATAATGTACTATTAAAGTTTCCTATACCTTTTAGACTTCATATTTACCATCAAATTACGAAATCAAAATATAGTTTATTGAGTTTTTTGCAAATGACAAAAAGGACCTAAAAGTACCATTTACAAAGTTATTTTTATCTCACCGAAAATAGTAATGTCATTGTCCCCGCTAAACTTTGTTAACAAGGAACCTGCATTGTATTTTCTCTTATTAACCAAATAAGTAATATTTAGTTTTTTTAATATCAAACACTTTTTTTTTTAACATAATTAGGCCTGGCAAACCAGTTGTCAAAGTTGGACGTTTTTTTGCCAAAAAACGTGTTTTTCTTGTTCGGGGGTTGAAGGGTTCGAAAAGGGTTTGTTCCAATCTGAGTGTGCCCCCTAAAGTAAGGCCAAAATGAGATTTTTTCCTGAAAGAATCATCAAATTTGGTTGAAAAGTCGCTGAGTTATGTGCGAAAAACCTCAAAATACACTTGTTTTTCAAACACCCAAATCGTCGTAGGAACTTCGTTCTTCGAGTCCTGCATAGGGAATCGATCAAATTTTAAATCCTTTATAGTGGATTGAGTTGACAAAATTTTTCCAACTCCATAGACATCGTTAAAGTTGGACATGGTTTCGTGAAAAAACATTTTTTTTTCACAGGGGTGCTAGAGTGGGGCGGAAGGGGTTACGCTTAAGTTTGTATGCATCACTTTAAAGAAGACACTTCAAAGTTTTTCGCCCTCAAAGATTCATCAAAATCGAATGAAAATAGGCCGAATTATGGCGGTTCGAAAATTTCACGAATTTTAAGTGTTTCATTTTTTTTCCACCAGTGTACTTACTCAGCGAAAGTACGCTATCTGCGTAACAGTACAAAAATTATACTTCTTTTTTGGTCCAAGACTAGGAAAATTTGTTGTATGCACTTCACATCACGCATAATACAGAACTAAATTGTTGATTAGATGCACGACTCTTTTATAGCTCATATTGTAATGGCGCAATACTCAAGTAAACAAATGTGTCATACCGAACGCTCTTTAATATGCTGCCTAAGCCTACCGAGCGCTCGAAACACGGAATTCTAGAGGGCGCAAATATTTTTTTTGTGGGGAAAATAGCAAAATTTTATAAGACACAAAAAATACGTAAAATTGAATGATCTTGCAGAAAAAAAGTATTCCTTATGATTTGACCTGTTGAATAAAAATATTTAGGTATCTTAAGAAGTCGATGGTCCTAGTTTGACCACTTACTTTAAACGTAGGATAAAGAAATATAACACAAAAAGTGCATGGTATCAATGTAATTAAATGTGCCAAATTAGGTTTTCTTACCTAATTCCAAAATAAAAATATTTGAAAAATAATGAAAAAAAATAATATCTTTGAGGCCTCGTAGATGGCTTAGGAACCACTTTTGGATAGAGATAAGTTTAGTTAAATCGTCTTATTTTGTTTCAGAGAATATGTGGTAGAGCGTTGTACAGACCATTCGGGGACACCCTGTATATAATCACACTCCCTTCTACCCAATGGGTGTAGGGTGGTGTGGTCATCTAGTGACCCTTGATTAGTTTATTCCACTTTTTTTTGTGCTCTCCCTCTTTTCTTTTTCGCTTGCGCCTTAGCTTTCAATATTCGTTTTGCTGGTGCTATTTCGCTCATTCTGTTCATGTGTTCCCACCATCCAAGCTGTCTTCTTTCCAATCGCTAATAATGTATTCATTGTTATTTATTTTAATTTCCATATTAATAAAATTGTGTCGCAATTTTTTTATTTTATATTAAATCTTGCGCGGACCCCCAAATCAATTTTAATTTTCCACGGACCCCCTGAATGATCCCGGGGACCCCTGGGGGTCCGTAGGCACCACTTTGGGAACCACTGGGTTAAACCAAGGAGTTCACGCAAGGTTAAATAAATCTCTCTTTAACTGATGTTGATAATACCAGCTATTAATTACTTGTATACTTTTTTCCAGATCAATCTTACAGACAACTTTCCACTTCAAGTATGTTCAACATGCGTTACATTAATTCACTCAGCTTACGTATTCAAGTTGAAGTTCGAGCAGTCGCACAAATTATTCCAAGAGTACATAGACACGCACTGCAAACAAGAGGAAGTTTGCCATGATAATTTTGATGACCAGAAATATACAGATATTTATATAGAAAACGACTTTGACGATAAAGCTTATATAGATATTAAAGAGGAAATTGTGGTGGGAAAGCGACAAACGAGTAAAAAACAAATATTAAAACGTTCCGTAGGAGAGAAGAATGAATTTAAGCCAACCAGACGGAAAGCGCGTAGAAATTCTATCAAAGGGAAATTAAATGAAGATGATGGTGATCAACACAGCGATTCCAGTGACTCAAAGGAAAAACTGCATCCGTGCCCTATTTGCACCAATGAATACACAGCTTTAGATTTAAGAAAACACGCTAATACCCACAAAGCACTTAAGAAATATTTGAGCATACCCGATGAGTATAAAGTGAGTTCTTCAGCGCAGTTTTACCATAAACATGATCCAGCTAAAGAAGTTATAACTATACACAATAAATCTGTTAAGTTGCATAAGTGCGTACTCTGCGAAGTCGAATTACCGGCATTGGAATTACGGTCACATTTAGAAAACCACCGTTTTCAGAATGAATACAAATGCGACCAGTGCAATCGGGTTTTCAGGAAATTAAACCACTTGAACACACACCGAGTGAAGCACTTAAAAGAGTACCCGTTTAAGTGCGAGCATTGTGGTAAAGGTTTTGTGATACAAAAGAACTACGAGTGCCACATATTAACTCACAATACTGCCGAGGAGTTACCACACGAATGCACCCATTGCCTGAAGCGGTTTTCTAACCCCGAACATCTAAACCGACACATTATAATTCACACAGAAAACGTTAGCTACGCCGTGAAATACCGCGTCTGTAAGTGTCACCACTGCTTGAAAACTTTCAGAGATCGCGACGAACTAAAAAAGCACGAATGCATTCCGATCGAACGCACCTCCAACACGAGATTCGTCTGCAAGCTGTGCAACAAGGACTTCAAAAACTCCAGCGGGCTGTACAACCACAAACGCAACATCCACAAATTGAAGGGGGCCAAGGTGCTGTGTTCAGTGTGTGGGAATTATGTGTCGAATATTTACAACCACATGATGCGGCACACGGGCGAGAAACCATTCCAGTGCAACCAGTGCGGCAAACGCTTCATCGGGAAACCGCAGTTGCGGCAGCATTTATTGGTGCATTCCGGGTTGAAACCGTTCGTGTGTAGTGTTTGCGCGAAGGCTTTTAACAATCTGTATAATTTGCAAGTGCACGAGAGGATTCATAAAGGCGACCGTTGCCACGTCTGTAATATTTGTTTTAAAGGATTTTTGGAGAAATCGTATCTGAAGAAGCATATGAATGTTCACCGGAAGATATAAGTTTATTTTGTAATTCCTACTAGTATTATGCAATAAATACATACGCATCGAATTGTTTTATTATTATGTAAGGTGTTACATTCTGTCATTTTTTTTATCAGACGTTTGAAGAGTTGCCAACTAAAAGTGTACATTGCCACAGTTCTGAAAACTGTGTTTATGGGGGCCGTCTAATTTTTATAAAATATTTCATTGTTTTATGCATTTGTCAAATTAAATAGCGCAGTTAGCTATATTTATACGAGGTGTTGATGAAGAATTTGTAGTGACCAAAGAATTACTGGCTTTACGGCCGCTACAAGGAATCACTACGGGAAAAGATATTTTTGCCGAGGTGCTAAGTACTAGCAATATGGTTTGCAGCTTTGACTATATACTAATGGACTGCTATTCCCCCTCCATTTTCCATATGATCACTGCTCCAAAAGTTGTCCACGAGCTGGAGCCCGATATAAGCCCCGCCCCAGAGCCGAAAATGGAGCGTAATTTAAAAACCAGAAAGCAAAGAAAAATATTTCTCGATGTATTCCTCATCAGCAACGTGGAGAATGCAAATGCGAGCATATTTCGGCAACTCGAGTCCACTTTCCTGCCTGTTGTTTACAAGCAAAGCATCAACCCATAATTTGCGAAGTTCCGGATTTGATGGAAATCTAATACAGAATTTTAGGTTATAAGTCAAAAATCAACTGACGTGTACATCAGCTGACAAGTATTATAACCACGTTGGCATATATACGTGGATGTATTGCAGCCTTTCGCATAGCAACATTTTGACATGGTGTGAATATTTGACAATATAAATGTTTATATATTCAAAGGTGTGAATAAATTGCAGGTTATCACAATATGCAATGCGAGCTCATAGAGTCATATGTCATAGACACAAAATAGCTACCAATTTAGTAACATACCGCAACCATTTAGGGTCCCGCCGCGCCACCGCTGCTTGGAGACACACATGAAGTGGCGCTAGCAATCCATAAGTATACAGGGTGTCCTAAATAGAGTTGGATTGCATTGGTATCTTTCTTATTCTTAAAGCTAGAGATCTGGTTAAATGGGCAATGTTGTGCAGTTTTCTATGCTGATTCAGATTATGTTGAGAAATTTTCAAAATTCCGAGCAGTTTAGAAAATATTAAAAAAAAAACTGAAAATCGCGATTTTCAAAAAAATCAAATATCTCAATAATTATTAAAGATGCGAAAAAAAGTTTTAAATAAAAGTTACTTGGTTTAATTAGGCAAACATAGAAATCAAGTCAAAATAAAATTCAAGATGGCGGTTTCCGAGATATTAATACCAACTTTCTTATTTCAAATGGCCGCCATATTTGATTTTTACACGCATAAATAGACTTTTTTTTTCTCTTTTCAACGATGTACAACAACCTATGTCAAAATAAAAAATAACGGAAATATTAATTGTTTAAATTTTAATCTTTTAAATTATTTTTAAAGCAAATGTAACAAAACAAAAAGAGGTAATACAACCAAGTAGTAAAATAACAATAAATTATAAAAAATGCTCAAAATGTTGACCGTTATTGGCCAAACACAATTGACAGCGTTTTACAACACTGCCAGTTACTTTTCGCAATGTGTTGCGATTAATGCCGTTTATTGCCTCTGTCACTGCTTCGCGAAGTTCATCCACATTGTTATAATTGAAGTTACTTCCATAAACTTTGTTTTTTAAAGTGCCCCACAAATAAAAGTGAGGCGTCAAGTCTGCAGATCTGGCTGGCCACTGTACAGGTGTATTAGTCGCTATTACTTTATTATTAAAACGTTCATTTAGATAAGTAATAACATCTCTGGCATTGTGTGCTGGAGCGCCATCTTGCTGGTACCATATTTGCATATTTTGTGCCAAAGGTAAATCATCCAATAAATCTTCTAAGGTTGTTTGAAGAATTTCCAAATAACGTTGTGCAGTTAGAGTTCCATCAAAAATTATAGGACCAAGTAAACGATTTCCCATTATGCCACAAAAAACACTAAAGCCGAACCGTAATTGGTTTCGCTGTGGAATAACTATGTGTGGATTTTCTTGAGCCCAATAGTGCTCGTTATGACGATTAAATAATCCACAAATAGAAAAGTAAGATTCGTCAGTCCATAAAATCACCATTTTCCGTAATTTTGTTGATTAACCACCTGCAAAATGTTAATCTACGGATGTTATCATTTGGTTGTAAAGGCTGAGATAGGTGCAATTTATAAGGGTGAAACTTGTGCTTTTTTAAAATTGTTGATGCTCTAAGACAGGCATGTCAAACTCGTTTACCACCAAGGGCCACATCAAGTATTACACACAAGCCGCGGGCCGCATTACAAAAAAAAAAACTACAATTGAAACCAAACAAAAAATAATTATTTTTACCTTGTATATAATTTTTTTTTTAAATATTTGATACCAACCTTGCCGGGCCGCAGACAACTTGTAAGCGGGCCGCGTGTTTGACATGCCTGCTCTAAGACTTAGATACGTTAACTTCATTTTCTATCTGCCGACATGAAATGTTCGGATTAGCTGCCACACAAGCCAATGTTAATTCTTCATCATCAACGATCATATTTCTATTTCTCTTAGGTTTTTTTAAACTTCCATACAATTGCATATTTTCATCCAATCTTTTAAATACCTTAATGTCCGGCTGCCTTCTTTCAGGAAAGTTTGCTTGGTATGTTTGTGCTGCAAGATGGGGGTTTTTGTAACACTTGATGTAATTACAAAACATATCGTATTGTTCAGATATTGAATAATTCGCCATTTCAAGTAATTAATATTTATCGATATTATAACAACTTAAGACAATACACATGTATGAATGATTAATACAACTGATAAACTAATGTAAGATGACAGTTAGTCGTTATAACAAATTTTGTTTTATTTTTATTTATGCCTACTTGTTTTAAACTTACAACAATTAATATTTCCATTATTTTTTATTTTGACATAGGTTGTTGTACATCGTTGAAAAGAGGGAAAAAAAGTCTATTTATGCGTGTAAAAATCAAATATGGCGGCCATTTGAAATAAGAAAGTTGGTATTAATATCTGGGAAACCGCCATCTTGAATTTTATTTTGACCTGATTTCTATGTTTGCCTAATTAAACCAAGTAACTTTTATTTAAAACTTTTTTTCGCATCTTTAATAATTATTGAGATATTTGATTTTTTTGAAAATCGCGATTTTCAGTTTTTTTTAAATATTTTCTAAACTGCTCGGAATTTTGAAAATTTCTCAACATAATCTGAATCAGCATAGAAAACTGCACAACATTGCCCATTTAACCAGATCTCTAGCTTTAAGAATAAGAAAGATACCCATGCAATCCTACTCTATTTAGGACACCCTGTATAGTCAAAGGTTTGCAGTGGTGTAAATTATTCTGAAGAACTGAAACTACTGTCAGAGCAATTCACTGATCGGTTATATTGTCTCCGATTTCTTGAATCTTAAAAATCCTCATGATTACACTTAAAAATTTCCACTTCAAACATATACATATTATACTTTAATTACCTCCAAATGTATAAAGCAATCATATGTATATAAACAAATTTATATTTCCCTATAAAAACTAATTAATAAATATATAATAAAGCATGTACAAACGATTTCAATCTCATTGAAAAAACATGGTTCACACCCATAGTAAAAAGCATATACACATAATAAAGGTTATTTACTTGCCGAGAAGGCCATTAAATTAAACACTAATTCATCCTTTACAAATACATAAAATTTACTTATTTCCAGTCGGGAGTTACGATAACTGCCTCAATTGCTTTAATACAGTCTCCAGCAATTTTTTCTTATCACGTTCGCTCTTCTTTAAAACGGTAAACATCGTTTTCTTGTCGCCCTCGCGCAATCTGAAAAAGTAACGGTCACAAATTTTTCCCTTTCGTACCTTCCCGAGGCATATTACTTTTCCAGTATTATGATGGCCAAGTCCGGACTGACTTGTTTGTATTTGCTCGTCTCCTGTCCGAAATCGTGGAAATACGTCGACCAATCCCAGGAGGTGAACAGGTTCAGAACTTCGCGTAGCTTCTCGAAATACGAGATGAGGACTCCGCTTTCTAAATCTTTCACCGGTTCGGATCCGGCAAAAACTGAAAAATTAACATGGGGATTTTAAAAGGGCTCTTGAAATAAATAATGTGAATGGAATAAAATAGAAAGTTTAGAAATTTAAAGATAATTATTGTCATACTGAAACATGTTAATATTCCGTATTTAGGAGTATATAAATAACCATGTAAAAACTGCACAGGGAAATAAAACTCATGGCGAATTATGAAATATAATTTTGACAGCTATCACTATACAAAAATAAAATCAAACCTTGGAAAAATGGTTGTAAGGTGGTCTTTTTCTACTTTTTTTTTAAATCAGTTATTCTACATCAGCATACTGAGTTTATCTATTTTGAATACACACAAACATAAAATGAATTTTCATCATTTTGATAGTCATGGATATCCTTATTTGATCATGGATACATTGTCATGTCATATCTGTCTGATATAAGGTGTAAGCCAGTAAGTCATGCCTGAGAGAAGCATAGCAGTCATGTCTGAGATTAGTTTTTTTAATTCAACTGAACTAATATAGTCTTCATGACGTGAATTATCATTTTAAATGGCTTTCTTGAACATGGTGGGCATATAACCCATCTTACAATTTTTGATTTTCTCCAACTAACCTTTTTTTTTCGTAGATATTAGTTCCAGTAGCCTATACGCCTAATTTTTAATATGCGACATTCCTAATTTATCTCACAGCCAACTGTGAATTAAAATCTTGTGACTCACACGATACAATAACTTTTTCTACTTTGGTTAACTAAACGAGCTTTTGTTATATCAAAAATAGTTTAATAATGAGATTTTTTATTTTACAGTTTTTGCTCATTATTAAAGTATTTGTAGTAAAATTTTACATGTTGCGATTGGTAGTATTTAAACGTGACACAGGTATCGACGTCAAAACGTAAAATTGCCGCCGATTCATAGGATAGTTGAAACCCTAATGCGTTACATACTAAAAATGTTCGATAATGAATATTGGGGAGTTCGCCACCAGTACCACCAAGCAGGGGCGGCTTGTTATGTAGAGCCATGGCACTACCTGTAGACTCAAGCTCAATAAGAATTTTGAACTGATTCTTAAAAAAACTTTTTAATTGTTAAACAACACCTGTAACACTGCGTGGAATGCGTCTTTACAAATTTTCAAAGAAAATTATCGCAAGTTTACCAAAAATGGTTTCACTAAAAGGCAAATTTTGATCACCAAAAAGGCAAATTTTTCAGAAATTCACTTGAGAATTTCACATTTCTTTCGAGAGATGGTTGAAATTTTGACAGACCAATTTTGAATAATGTCCCTTTATAAATTTCTTCAAAAAATAATCACAACAAAAATGGTTGCAAATTTTGATGACCAATAAGGCGCATTTTTCAGAAATTTGCATGGGAATTCCACATTTATTTATAGCAACAGATGGTTGAAATTTTGACAGACTAATTTTGAATAATGTGTCTACAAATTTCCAAAGAAAATAATTTTCTTCTAAATTTTCGATTTTTTTGTTAAAATTTTCGGATTTTTGGTCCACAATTTTGATTTTTAGGATCGAATTTTTGGTCAAAGTTTTTAATTTTGTATCCTATATTTTAGATTTTTTTAAGTGATTTAAGTGTTTATTTTTTGCCGATATTTTCAAGTACAGTTTCTGACTTCTAGCCCTTCATTTTAGATTTTCTACCTTAAATTACTATTTTTTATGGGCGATTTTGTTTACTTTTTGACTACCGTTTTCGAGTTTCTGGTCGGCAACTAATTTTGAGCTAAAGAGTTATTTTAGGTGCTGAAAATTGCAAATTAATTTTGTTTTCCTTGATTTCAATTTTTTTGGTTTGCATTTTTTATTTTTAGACCAGCATTTTTTATTTTTTTGGCCTATATTGTAGATGGTTGACCTGTATTTTTCATTTCTTCGTTCCAAATTTTAGAGTTTTTGCCAGAAGTATTCTTTATTTTGGTTAAACTTTTTGATTTTTTTTGTTGTTGAAATATTCGGATTTTTTGGCCTGCATTTTTTTAACCGCGAATTTTTTATATTTGTCTAGATTTTCGATTTTTTTTGCTTCTATTTTAGTTTTTTACCTTAATTAAGAGCTAATTCTGCAAGTGATTATTTTTTTTACGATTTTTCAAAACTTGCAATTTCCGCTCCCTCCAGTGCAGTTTTGAGTCAATTCCTGTTGTTTTCAGTAGCAATATTGCAAATATTTTTACAAGTAATGAAAAGTACACTCTTTCTGCATAGTTTTAGTAATTTTGGAATTAATTCTACAAGTGATTAATTTTTTTATAATTTTTCAAAACATTGAGTGCAAATTTCCTTCACTACAGAGCAAATTTTGAGTTTTTTTCCTGTTTTCTGGGGCTAATCACCCCGAGTGCTGAAAATGGCAATTTTCGTAATTGAATTTTCAATCTACTTGTTTTCATTTTTTATCGTTAAGCCCGGATTTTGATATTTTAGTCTAAATTTTTACAGCCTTATTAATAGATTTTAGTACACAGAATTAAGACGGTACTAAGAATGCCACTAACATGTTCGTATTAATAGAACATTTTAGTGGCTCACTAAATTTAGCATTCCACTAACTATTTAGTATCGTTGTACTCCGTGTTTAAGCGCCAACAACACCATTAAACATAACCTGTAATTCAAACCGCGTGACGTTTGAAATCTTTATTATAGTTATATTTGTGTATGTAAGTAATGGATACAAGCCAAAATGTTAGTATTGTGCTTAAAACTGTCTTGAAGTGCGTTTACAATGTTTTATAAATAAAAAATAATAATTTGCTTAGAGAAAACGTTGTAGATCCCAAAACTGGGATGAGTATGAAAAAGAAGTGCTATTGCATTCGGTCCGAGAGGAAATTAACATTATAGAAAACAAAAGAAAATTAACATCTTGCAATAAAGACAAGAGTGGTGCATGTAATCGCATCGCAGAAAAATTGCATAATAATTACATAATTAAGCATTTGATTAATGTTAAATATCGCAAATTCAATTAATCAGACGCTTCTCTTGCATGGGTATTCAAGTTTTAAAAAAATAACCTGTCAACGAAACAATTTATAGGTTAGATAAGACAAGTAAGCCCGCCAAAAGCGATGTTGCCACATGATTTTCCTCATCAGCAAGCAACTAACTAGTGGCGTCTAAATATTGTTCTATTAATGTAGGACATTAGTGATATCTTAATACGGTCTTAATGGCCACTAACTAGTGGCTTGTTAAAACTCTACTAAGGGTGATTCTATTAATAAGGCTGTTAATCTTTTAACCTTTTTTTTTTTTTGTAAATTTTCGATTTGTTTGTTAAAATTTTCTGCATTTTTTTAACCGCGAATTTTCGAAATTTGTCTAAATTTTCGATCTTTTGGGCGTATATTTTAGTTTTTTACTTTAATTAAGAGCGTATTTTTTTATTGGTTTATACTTCAGATTTTTAACTTGTGTGATTGATTTTTATGTGCAAATTGTTGATTTTTTTGCCGGTATTTAATTTGTATAATTTGTCATTTCCATCTTTCATAATTTTGACGTTTCAAACGCCAGTATCATCCGATCTAATAAATTGTAAAACTGGCTCTACCATCAACATGTTTCACGAGCCGCCACTGCCACCAAGGTTGAAAAAAACGGCCTGGAAAACGTAGGAACTCGGTGAGAGAATGGCCGGACGCACGAAGTCGCCCAGCACTCGGCAACACAACATACAAAGAGGAAAGGTTGTAATTTATTATATTATCACTTTATTGCAGTGGAATACAATTTAATTATCTTAATTATCATTGTAGCATAATGGATTATCCTCTGAAAATTCAGACCGATTTGGGTGAAACCAAGGCCGGCGAGAAAAAACTTGAGGGTCATAGGATTGTGCACCTAATTATGTATTAGGTTAGACAACTAAGTTCCAGAGTATACACAGAGAAGATTGCAGAAACGGCGAATTATTGATTCACACCGAAAAGCAGAGAAATTTGGGATTAGCGAGCAAATCGACATTTAAATGTAACTTCTGTGGTTTGTGTGTGAATAAATACACAGAAGATCCCGAGAAGAAAACAAAAATTAATTATAGAGCTGTATGGGGCACTCTCTCAACAGGGAGTACATTTTCACACTTGACAGACATATTGACAACGATGGACATTCCTCCAGTGACTTATGGATTTTTTCATAAAATTGAAAATGAACTTGGAGAGGTAATATATTTTAAATTGTAAGGTATGAACAAAAATGTATTATTCCAATTTTTTAGTCTTGGAAAGATTAATTGTGGGAGGAATTGGAGTCAGCATGAAATGAAGAGCGGTATCCCATATACTACTGTATACAGGATATTTTTTTTATCATGGGCCATAGGATTTTACATGCTAAAAATTATACCTTGTGTTAATGTATATTTTATCATAAAATTTTTAAGGAAATTTTAGTTAGTAATAAATAAATTATTTTTCTACATGATGCGCTTAATCAGAATAATTTAAACATGTTTTATTGCATTAAAAAATGAAATGATTTAAAATAAATAACTGAGCAAAAATAATTAAAGTACCATGAATTTCTGAAATGTTAGGTTGATTAGTAAATTAATTTTATTTTTTAATGGAATAAAACATCTTTAAGTTAATCTAATTAAGCGCATCATGTGGAAAAGTAATTGATTTATTACTAACTAAAATTTGCTTTAAAATTATATGTTAAAATATCGGGTGTGTATAAATTGGCGGATAATCTACACGTGACGATATTCTTTCAAAAATTTTAAGTAGCTTAATAATTCTAAAATGTACCATGGTTCCTGGGCCTTCACGAGGTCCTCAGAGTTTGAACATCCAGATGTTAAATATGCGTTATTATTCGATATTAATTTACAGAAAACCCTGCAATTTCGGTAATAGGACTAGTTTGAAAATTATTTGTCGGTGTATGCTGTCTTACTATTTCAAACTTATATTTTTAACACTTCTTGATTAGCTTATTTTCATAAAAAATACGTTCGGCAACATGACATCCGCTTATGTCACTTTTGACACAAGTAATTCATTCAAACTTGCTTGTTCCAAGTTTGTGCCAATTCTGCTTTTCTCATTATTATCAGTTTGTATTAGTGCCCGGGTTTCAGTGTATTTGTGTTTCTGTGTTATTTTCGTTTTGTTTTGTTCTATTACAATGGATTTTACTATTTACTCATTATCTGTTTTACCTTGCATCTGTCAATAAACCCCGCTCTATCTATCTATTACCTTCTACTCTGAACCATGAGATTATTGACAAACAGGACAGCTCGTGAATGCTATGTTGCCAAATGTACATTTCTTTTAAATGGCTCCTGATGGCCTATGAGGCATGTTAGAACATTTTTTCATCGACTTTTTCTATTCTGAATTTTAGGAAGAACATCGCGACGTGTAGATTATCTACCAATTTATACACACCCGATATATCATGTTCTCCCGATCCCATTATTCCTACAAAACGTTAACTGTGAGTCAACGAACTTGTGCCGATACCGAGATGCCAGTGAACCCGAACCGAGGCAGCAGGTGTAAAGGTAAGTAATAACTAAAAGATTATTTTATTAGTATTGTCACAATTGCAAGTCAGGCGAACCCTTGGCTACATAATCTGGCAACCGCTCGACAGGTTATATAGCAACAATGTATGCAGGTGTCCGCTTGATCAGATGTCAAACATAGATTAGAGCGGAGGCGGGCACCACAAAACGAGAAATTGGCCAAGACTGGTGTTACGGCTTTACCTGTTACGCCGTAACCCAACCCTTATTAACATAATCCGGTGTCCTGGCCGTGTCCAGGGCAAGTAACAATTATGCATTTAATAAGTAGTAAAGTTTCTTGATTGTGCGTTTCTGCGAAGAGTGCAATACGACCAGTCCCCGATCATAAAGGGATCAGCGGGTGATCAACATTCGGTGACCAAGCACCTCTCCATAGAATCCAGCCCTCGTTAAACATAATGGGCAGTTAAGTACAATACAGAAATACGCGGATCGACCAACCCTGGCCATAAAGGGCTTAGCGGAGATTTCGGACATCTACAGGCCGAACCCGCGCACAGAAGATGAGGGATCTTTAGCAACGCTGCCAATGCACAGAAGATGAAGGCGGTTTGGCAACGTTGTGAAAGTGGCCCCAAGCAGGGCCGATCCTACAGGAGGGCTGTATGCAGGGGAGGCTCGTTATATAGAGCCAAGGAGCCATGGCACTACCTTCATATAAATATTTCTTTATACAGTGTGTCCACGGATGGAGTTGACGAGAGGAAAAAAAACTTTATTATTAATTTTACGGCAAAAAGTCATTCTTTATAAAAAATTCTGCTTGTCGACAAAAATTGTTTGTCATAAGAAAAAATGAGATCAGATGTACAGGGTGTTAATAATTAAGAAAACAAGAAAATGCTTCAAGAGATAAGAAGCATTATTTTTAATTTTATACAAAATGTTTATTAAACAAAGTTGTTTATAAGTTAAAATGTAGCATAAATACAAATTTTCAAATAAAAATTATAATTTTTACTATTTACAATAATTCGTGATTTTATGCGATTATTTGGAGAATTTAACAAAAAATCAAGATAACCGATTCCGTAAACGTCAATGTTACGTCTGACAGTATTAAGAAATGTTAACTAAAGAAGAGCGTGTTTATTTAGTACAGTGCTACGGAATTGGAAATGTATCTTATCAATACGCAATTGATCTTTTTCAGGAAAAAAATTTCCAAATACGGCTGTGTCTAAGGAAGCACTACGAAAACTAATAAAAAAATTCACTGAAACTCAGTAATGAATGTGAAGAAAACGAAGAAATATTGCGATGAAGATGACACATCTACATTATTAGCATTAGGATCAGTTGTAGATAATCCTAAATTATCTTTAAGGAAGCGTGCAAGAATGCTGGAAGTAAGCAAAAGTACATTACAAGTTATTTTTAAGGAAATGAAAATTCGAAGTCGAAAACAGAAGGTTTCCCAGATTAATTTGTTTCACCGACACATCTACATTTTGCACCAACGGGCAAGTATCTACCCAAAATAGTCGGCACTGGGCTTTCGAGAATCCTAATTACATCATCAATAGAAGAAGTCAAGGTTACAAAAAAGTTAACGTATGGTGTGGAATTATCTTTGATAGAATCATTGGACCATATTTTATGGTTTATTTAAACCAGCATTTTGTGTTTTTTTTTAAATTTATTAATACCCTGTACATTTGATCTCAATTTTTTTGATTACAAACAATTTTTTTCGACAAGCAGAAATTTTTATAAAGAATGATTTTTTGCCGTAAAATTAATAATAAAGTTTTTTTTCCTTTCGTCAACTCCATCCGTGGACACACTGTATATATTTTTTAATACACCATTAATCAATTTAAAATACAACAAATTTTCTGAATTTTGGCCCCTTATAAACCAATCAAGTAACCGTAAGGATAGAAAAACAATTGGGGCGACATCTATCGCCGATATATTATAATTTCAGAACGTTGTAATATTTTCGGCGATAGATGTCGCCCTAATTGTTTTTCTATTCTAACGGTTACTTGATTGGTTTATAAGGGCATAGTCGAATTCTGTTTCTCCATCAACGACGATCGTAGTGTGCTGATGTGATGTTTTTCAATGTCTCTGAAAAAGCTCATCTTCAAAATAACGATTTGCTCTGTTCTCAGGGAGTTGTTTTAAAATCTAGATGAGAGGCATTTAAGGATTTTCACAGAATCGTAAAATGGAATGAATTTTTAGTCATTTTGTAAAGTTTCAATTCCAATACTTGATAATCGTTTTTTTTTTAATTTGTGTTTTGCCTCTGAAAAAGCGCATATTTAGATTGATGATTTGCTCTGTTCTCGAGGGATTATTTTTAAATGAAATGTCGCATCGTCCAGTATATTTTGAAATTGCTGGTTCCGTGGTATTATTTCAAAAAATATAATAAAGTAATGTCTAGTTGTTCGCACAGAATATTAAAGTTAAATTAATTTTGAGTACGTTTGGGAAGTTCAGCATTTGTTTTTATTTTTCCAGTTCATGAAAATAGTAATTTGAACATGAGAACAGAGAAAAATGGAGTAGAAAGTAATTAATAAGGCGTTTTAGATTTACAAAATACGTTTCGCATTATTTTTTAACTTTCTTTCTTCACATTTCTTCAACCATACAGAATTTCAGGTTAGAATAAAGTTGGTAGAGTGAATGGTGGGTGGGTGCTATTTTAGGTGGTGAGTGGGCCCACGCACCTAGTTTTTCATCAATTAATAAATTAATGAAAAGATAATAAAATGTTGATTTTGATCATTCGATTTTAAGCCGAAACAAAAAAAAAATAAAAAGGTTAATAAAACACCTATAAAATCTTGATTATGATCATTCATAAGCAGAATAGTGCCAAATTTACGATTTTCAAAAAATTTCTTTACAAAGAAAAGATAAGAAAATCAAGATTTTCAAGTTTAGTCGTTATACGTTTTAAAAATCGAATCCTCAATGTTTGGTTCTTTAAAACGTATAACGACCAAACGTGTTAAACACTGCAAATCTTGTTTTTTAACCCTTTTTTCTCGTTTTAGAGAATTTTTTTTGATCACTGAAACGTCAAAATCGAGACATTTGGGTGTTAAATTTTTGCAAAAGGTGTTTGTCGATATTTGAAAATAGCACTTCCAAATATGTTAGAGAATTTTAATAATGCAAGCTTTAAAATGTGAAGAAAATCATTCAAGAAAAATATAAATGATTTTTATATTATTTTTTTGTTAATAGATAGTTTTTGCCGGTGATTTTTTTGAAGTTTACAACTTGCTAACGCGTTGGATGATCTCCATTGATTGAATATTGTTTGTAAAATGTGTAAAAAAATGTTCAAAAACAAGGTCCAGAAGTTTAGAAATGTATATTGAGTGACTTTTTAAAGATTTATAATACCCAAACGTGTCAGGTGATCTCGATTATTTGAAAACCAAAATGTGCCAAAATTTACGGGCTTTGAAAAAAGGTAAAGAAAATTTTCTATAAAATTGGTGAAAAATGTCAAAAAATTAGGATTTTCGCTAACAATCACAGTTTGGGTATCAATTACAATTTTACGTAGCAATCACGTTTGAAGTAGCAATCACTGTTTAATTAGCAGTCACCGTTTGGCTAACAGTCGCAATCACAGTCACGGTGAAATTCAGTAACGACCTGTGATTTTTTACTATCAGTGAAAAATCACAGGTACGTAAAACATCACCCATCCTTAAATATAATGAATTTATCAACAATTATCAGCCACAAAACTATTCAATTATCAATAAGTTTAGTGCTGAGGACGGGGGCGGCTCGTTATATAGAGCCAAGAAGAACCTGCAGTTTCAAGCTTAGCAAGAATTTTTAATTCACTCTTAAAACATTTTTTCGCCAGTTATTTTGGTCTAGGAAGATAAATCGTTCTTTCTTTCTTAAAAAAATGATACCCCCCATATTGTATAAGTGGCTCTACCATCAACATGTTCCGGTGGCACTGTGTCAACTTGAATGTAAATAATTAAAATTTCAAACCGTAATAGCTAGATACACCATCAGGGCAACATCTATTATCTTAACATTCGACAATTTCCTTGGCTGAGGGGAGAAATCCACAGACAATAAGAAACCATAAACTAGCGACAATTATAACAATATCATTGATAAACATTGAAATATTGTTTCCAGGTGCGACAACCGAGCACCAGTTTCAATCTTATTAGATCTCGTTAGGTCAATATAGATGCTGACAGGAAAACGGTTTTTCACTATGGAGTTATAACCCCAAGTATTCTAAGATACATACACCATTAGGGCGACTTCTATTATCATAAAGTTGCACAAATTATTTAATTGAAACAATATTTAAAAAAATCGTAAATGCAAAAAATCGCGAATATTTCGTTTTGTAGCAAAAAGTATTATATGTAATTGAAATTATACATATTCTTGATAATAAGTTACTTTTTGGTGTCTTATTACTAAAATAGTACACGCAACCCTGCAAGATATGCACTTGAGGGGGCGGCCAACTATCATTTGCACGCGGGCGGCCAAGGGTACAGGATCGGCCCTGGCCCCAACCCCTTTGGAAGAACTCAACCGAAGACAACGAGAGGAGAAGAATTCAGACTTGCAACAGTATTCAGCTACGCGACATTTTGTAAAGTAACTTGTAAATATTGTTGATTATTTTAATATACGTCTTTTTATCTACGGGTACATTATTTCATTAAGTAAAGTAAACTCGGGAACACCCGCAACAACTGGAAAGAGAATCAAACAGGTCCAATCCATATGATGTTCGATCGTTTATGGTTGCTATGATTTTTTTTTAAATGGCAAACTTGTGTGAAGTGGAAAGAATAATATACAGGGTGTTTCAGAATTCTGTCATTCCTTGGCCCCTTGTTTTTCCAAATTCTATGTTCTATGTTTGGAACTTTTAGAAATCCCTACAAAATTACAAACGTCTATTTTGCCATAAAAAATAATGTGCGGCTACCTACTTGTGTTACGCCCACCCTTGTGTGCTCGTGGCTCGCCATTAATAAAATAACATCAAGTAATAAATTTAATGAAAAAAATATATAAATATTGCTGCCTTTCTATTGTAAAATATTCTTAAAGAGTAAATAATTCATATGAAAATAGAGAGGATCGTTCTTAGCTTAAGAGACCGCGTCATCTGTTTGGGAAGCCAAGTTTTACCATGACCGACAGGGTTCAGCGTTTATCACGATTTTAAAGGGTTTGCAAAAATGGATTAACTACATTAATTTTACCAATACCCATAGGATACCAACAGTGGTATCTGTAATATAAAGAAAAATGGTATCGTTTAAGTCAATATTAATCTAGTTATCGGTAATTTTTATATACGCGTTCTGCGCATTCATTTGTTTTTGTTAATTTATTATCACTTGCAATTAATATATTTACTTGAAAATTTGTTATTGAATTCTATGGTTCTTTATCTTTACCCTGCCATCGGATTTTTGATTCTAAACTTAGTACTTTTTAAAATCCCTATACACTAGTAATCGTCTGCATTCGCAATGTTAAAACCATGTACCCAAAATTAACGAAAGGCCGCCTTAAGGGTTAAAGTGATTGTTGAATATCTATATCCAAATTTATGTTCCTACTTTGTGTCCTATATTATTATATTTATTATAATTACTAACAAACTTTCATGTCTGGTTTCTTTGTTGTCTTAATAAAAATATTATTTGAATCATCAATGACTTATTATTTAAAGATTGAAAATCAATGTCTTGCCCCGCGTATTGCGGCGCCACAACCTATCGGTGGCCCTGGGGCGAAACTAAAAATGCGGTTAATGTTGTGCACGGAGTCGCCTATCTATTTAAGTTTATCTATACGTGGCGGAAACAGGTCACTAATCAAAACACCACACAAGTGAACATAAGTGAATCGGAGTTTTAAATAAACAACCGTGGTATTGTATATTGTTCCACTCCTTACGGTATATTGATTAATTCCCTAACAATAAACTGTACGGATATAAGCTATTTTTAGGTCAGGTGTACGGATATGAAATCGTTGCCAGGTTACACATAATAGCAACCATATAAAATTGTTACGGCGGCGGCGACGGGAGAACGTCTCGTCGAACAATTAATTTACATTTCTAAATAATCATCATGAAAAGTGAAAGTGATTCGGATAGTTGTACCACATCGGAAATTAAGAAATTTACTCAAGACATCCAGCAGGAATTAATGCCGATGAAATCCCGTCCAAAATACGACTTCGCGTACAAAACATTTATGGACTGGTGTACAAGCAAGAACGTAAAAACCATCACTGAAAATGTTATGATTACATACATGGAAAACATTTCGAAAACTAAAAGACCTTCAACATTGTGGACCACATATTCGATGTTAAGATCAACTCTACTCGCCAGACATAATATCGATGCCTCAAAATTTATGGAAGTGAAAGCATTCCTTAAGCTACAGTCATTGGATTATAAAACGAAGAAATCAAAGATTCTCACTGCTGAACAAATCAATCAATTTTTGGACGAAGCTCCAGACGACAAATATTTATTTACAAAAGTGAGTTTCACTTGCAGATTTGGAGATGATTATAATATTTTATCAAAAATCGGTTGTTATAAACGAATTACTGTGGTCATTTGAGGATTAAATGTTGTTTATTCCCCACTGAGTGAGAGAATAACCCGGACTCACAGAATACATACAGGGTGTATAACGAACAGGCATTTAAGGGCACATATACAAAATATTTGTGAACTCATTTCCGTCAAAATTTATTCGAAAAAAAATAATTTGAATTTTCTTAATTTTTTGAGGTTTTTTAAACATTTTGAGATCCGATGTTTTTCTCATTTAATTAGGTCTGCATCGAATGTGTGTTTGTTTATTTAAAACGCGAGATACGATTTCTTGCCTCCGAAATTTGAAGTGTTATCGCAACGTTTTTTTTTTTTGTAAAAGATAAACGGTCCTCAAGTTCATTGACGGCTAAAGAGCACTCAGATATTTCCTACGCGCTTGTTGTAATTCGATATCTAAAGCCGATGCCGTTTAAAAATTAGGTCACATTACCACTGCCCCCAAACATGTTGCGTATTTTCACTCATTAACTTTAATAATCAATTGCGGGCTTTTTGTTACAGTTATAAACAAAATAATTGCGAATATTGTTTAAAAATAATATAATCTCTTTGTGGTTACGAGCCTGTTCATTATTTCAAATACACCCTGTATATCCTTCGTTAGATTTTTGAAATAATTGATACCACGTGCATCAAAATTTCTTGTCAAATTTTTTTAATCATTATTTCAGTATTTAATGCAATTACAGACAATTTTAGATAAAATGTTATATTATACTATTACCCGTGAGCTCGTCTTGCGGGACTAATTACGTACATTCCACACTCGTATAATAAATAACTATTAATTGCAGGTAGTATTAATCTTTGGAATTTCTGGCGGGTGTCGAAGGCAGGAACTAAAAGATTTGCAACTAAATAATATTCGTGATCTGGGTAATGAACTTTTGATCAAACTTATTGATACTAAAACAAAAACCGTTCGAAACTTTATTGTTCCGGGAAAGTTCTACGAAATTTCAAAAAAGTATATGAGTACACGTCCCACCGAAATCCCGATTTTTTTTTTAAATTACCGAAACGGAAAATGCACTAAACAAGCGGCTGGAATTAATAAAATAGGACAGCAACCACAAACAATAGCCAGATATTTGAAGTTACCGGACGCCAGTTCTTTCACTGGATATTGTTTTCGACGCTCTGGTGCTACAATACTTGCCGACGCTGGTGGTAACACTCGTACAGTAAAAAACTATGGCGGATGGAAGTCGACGCCGGTTATGGAGTCCTATATCGAACAATCTCTAAACAAGAAAAAGGGCATAGGGAATAAAAAAATTAACCCTATACAACCCTCAACTTCGAAGGGTATTGTCAATAATTTGGAAGCCGCAAGTAGCTCACAGCAAATTGATGTTGTGAACAAAAATTTTAATAATCATACTTTTCAAACCATAGATGTTGAACAAGCTACAAAAAACAATAATTCTGACTACAATCACTGTAATTTTCACAATTGTACATTTATCCTTAATAAATAAATACAGGGTGTTTCAAAATTCATGCACCAAAAATGTTCTGCGTACTCCTTGTAGATAGAAAGAAAAAAAAACCGCCACTGTTCCCTATCGATGAATACTTTCGTTCGCTTGTATAAAAAAAAAAAAACCTTTATTGGCATCTTACTTTCTACATTTTCTACTATACTATACTTCCTCCCTATCCCCCCCTCCCGCCCTCTACCCTCCTTCTCCCATCCCACTTACTCCAGTGTCCTTACCCCAGCCTCATCCTCTCTCATCCATTCCGTCACCTTTCTATTCCCTCTCACTCCTACCCATTCTTCTTTTACCCCCTCGCATTCCTCTGCCGGATGTTTCCACGTATCCTTCCCCCACTCACACAACCCACATCTCCTATACTCCTCTCCCATCAATCTCTTCCTCCCTTTCTCTCCCGACCCGCACCTCGCCCTTGCCAACCTCACCCTCTCCTCCCTACACCATTTCCCTCCCCCCCAATACTCCGGTATTCTTCCGTACATCTGCCACCTCCCATACATATCATTATATTCACTCCTTTCAATCCTTCCCTGTCTCTCCTGCGCATCCACCTCTCTCATTTTTTCCTTCACCCACGCTGCCACCTTCACTCCCCTCCCAAACCACTCTATCACCTTCGCCTCCGATAACCCCACCCTCTCATACATCTTCCTTCTCCCTCTTCTCCATTTCCCCTCTTCCCCACTCATGCACCCCCACCACACTGCCTTCACCAGTCTCTCCTCCTCTAACCCCCACAATTTCTCCTCATACTTCACTACCCTCTTCATCGTCTCACACACCACTCTATCCCTATTCGTCTCCTGCCGCAGTATATAACTCGGTGTCGACCTCTCCACTCCTAACATCCGTTCCATGAACCAATCTTGCTCCCTTTCCACCCATTCATATTCCTTCATCCCCCACACCTCCACTCCATACATCATCACCGATCCCACACACGCATCCCATACCTTACACATCACTCTCATATTATTCTCTATCCATCTTCCCCATTTCCCCCATGCTATCCCCCATGCTCTCCTCGCTTTGCCCTGCACCCATCTTATATGTTCCTCATATCCACCCGTTTCCTTAAACACAAACCCTAAATATTTAAACTTCTTCACCCTTTCTATCGCCTCTCCCTTCCATTCTAACTCTTTCACACCCCCCTCTCTCCCTTCCTGAATCTCATCCATTTCGTTTTTCTTACATTCAAACACATACTTCTTTTATCCATATACCTCTCTACTCTCCTCATCATCCCTTTCATCCCCATCCAGTCCTTCGCCACCAACACCATGTCATCCGCATACGCCAACATCCATACCTTTCTCGCCCCAATTACCACCCCTCCCTCTTGCCCTCTCTCTAATACCCCCTCTTATTCACTCATATACAAGTTAAACATTAATGGGCTTAACGGGCATCCTTGTCTCAGATCCACCCATGTCCTAAACTTCTCTGCCACTTTCTCCCCTACTTTCGCCTCCACCCATGTCTCCTCATACACCTCTCTCACCCATCCTATCACCCCCTCGCTCACACCTATCCTCCTCAGGCACTCTATCATCCCCTTCCTTGGTACTACATCATATGCCGCTTTCAGGTCCAGGAACACCGCAAACATACCACCTTTCCCTTCCATCTCTCTTTCAATCATCCTTGCCAGAGTGAAGACTTGGTCTATCGTCCCCCTACCTCTCCTGAATCCCCCTTGCGACTCCGGCAACAACCCCTTTTCCTCTACCTCCGCCTCCATTCTGTTTTTGACCATCATCATAGCTATTTTATACCCCGTGCCCATGAGCGTCAGTCCCCTATAATTATCTATATCCTCCCTATCCCCCCCCCCCCCCTTGTGCACCGGGCACACCCTGCCCACCCTCCATCCCTCCGGCATTTTCTCCCTCCCCGCCCACATCTTATTCACTATTTCCCTGAATCTCCTCTTCCCATCCTCTCCTATCTCCTTCCACATTTCTGCCCTTAACCCGTCTCTTCCTGGCACCTTTCCTCCTTTTACCTCAAAGGCTCTCTCCACCTCCTCCTCCGTGAACTCCTCTTCTATCGTTTCTCTTCTTTCTTCTCCTACTTGCTCTGGCTCTCCTCCACCTTCCTTGCACTTCCTCGTCCATTCCTCCAACGACACTCCTATCCTCTTCCTTTCCTGTCCTTTCCTTAACACGTCCCACATCTCCCTCTCATTTCTGCACCTCCTTATCTCCTCCGCTGCCCTTTCCACCACCTGCAGCTTCTTCCTTTCACATATCCTCTCATATTTCTTTCTGGCCTCTACCACTCCTCTCTCCTCCTCCGTTCGTTATGCATTCCCTCATCGCCCTCCTCAATTCCCCCTTCACCACTCTGCACTCTCTTCCTTTCACCTTTGACCCCTTCACCTTCCTTCCACATCCTATTATTATCTTCTCCATTTCTTCCATGGACTCTATCTCGCTCCACTTCACTCTCTCCAACTTCTTCTTCATATTTCCTATTGCCCCTACTCCGCTCTCCAACCTCTCTTCCTCTTGTTCTCTCTCCTCGTCTTCACCCTTGCCTATCCATATTTCCACATTCACCGGCAAATGATCCGACCCCATTATCTCTTCTACCTCCATTTTCCTTATTTCCTCTCTCGCCACCCCTTTCACTATTGCATAGTCTATTACCGACGATCCTTGTTGGCCAATATACGTTCTCTTTCCCGTCCAATCTCCCTCCGTGCATCCATTTAATATCTCCCATCCCTCCTCTCTCACCCACTCCTTCATCCTTCTCCCCTCCCCGTTTATCACTTTATCTTGTGATGATCTTCTTTCTCGTTCCAAACCATCCTCTCCCACCCCTCCTCCCACTTCTCCTATCCTCGCGTTAAAGTCCCCCATTATCATCCTTCTTCCTGTCTCTCCTGTCCTCTCCTCAATTTCTCTTCTCACCTCGCTCCAGTTCTTATTTACGTACACTACTCCCACCTCCACCTGATATTTTCCCAGTCTATACTCTACCCACATGAGTCCTTCTCCGCCCCCCGTGCACTTCATTTCTTCCCCCTTCCTCTCTCTCATCCCCACTACCACCCCCCCTTTTGCTCTTCCTCTCTCCCCTCCCCTCGCTGCCCCCTTCATCTCCCATTTAAACCCCTCCGGTAACCCTCCTTTTAGCTCCTCCCAATCCTCCTTCTTTGCCCATGTTTCCACCAGCCCCACTATGTCCTTCCCCCCAACCCATTCTTCAAACTCCTTCCCCCATTTTCCTTCTTTAGTTTTCGTTCTTATCCCAGCTACATTCCATACCCCTATCTTCACCGTCTTGCCTCTCCCCCCAACTCCTCGTTTATGACCTAGCTCCACATTCTCCTTTCTCCTTTCTCCTACTGTCCCTTCTTACTTTTTTGGCTCCTCCTGCCTCTCCAGACTTCCCTTTCCTCTATTCCACCTCCATACTTCCCCATTCACTATCATCTTTTGATACCCCGTCCTTGTCACCTTTCCCTTTTCTCTCTCCTCGCTCGCCCTTATTATTTTCTGTATCCTCCTCTCCTCCTTCGTCATGTCGTCTTCTATGAAGATCCTCTCTTGTCCTCCCCTCAATTTGCTCTTACTCCTCATTATCTTGATTTTATCCTTCATCGTATCCAATTTCACCACTACCATCTTCCCACTCCTGTCCACCACATAGCTATCCTGCACCTTTACTTCCACCCCCAGTGCCTCCTTCAAAAACTTCTCTACTTCTCTCTTCTCTTGCATGTCCTTCCCCCTTATTATTATGTTACTCCTTCTCTCCTGCCTTTCCCTCTTCTCCGCCTGCTCCTCCAAATCCGCTATCCTCTGCCTCAACCTCTCCCTTTCCTTCCTCCACATTTCCTTCATCTCCCTCATCTCCTCCTTCCACATTTCTCTCGCCTCCCTCATCTCCTCTTTCCACACTTCTCTCTCCTTCCTTATCATTTCTGTGATCAGCTCCACTATCTCCCTGCACCCTCCATTACATCCTTTCTCTGTTACCTCTCCCGTCTTTTTTTTTTCCCCCACCCTGTTCTCCTACTTCTCTGAATGATGTATCCCCCACCTTCCTTTTCTCCGCGGCCCCCAGCTCCTCCACTTGCCTCTGTGGTGACCTTGCCAACCCTTTCCCACCCCCAAACACCGTCTTCCTTCTGTTCTCCTTCTCCCGTTTATCCCATTCCGTCCCTTTTCTCCTTCTGTCTGTCCTTTCCTCCCATTACGGCCTCTCCTCCACTCCTTACTTCTCCTTTCAACAAGCCGTAGTTTAATTAATTAATTAATTTTCCGTAACCTCACTTTTCTTCGTTATTTATTTCTTCCCTCTGTTCTTCGATCCTTTGTTCACTCTTTCTACTGTGCTCGATAGCTTTGCTTTTCTTCTTACTATTCCTTCGGTTTTAATTTACTCAATAAGGGTATTTTATACTTATTTATTGGAGCACTTTAAAACACATGTGCACGCACATAACCTCAAAACAATTTTGTATAAAAACAAACGGTGTCGATTTCAAGTGTTGACACATGAATAAATGGTGATCTAATTTTGAGCGCGCAGTTGAAATAATTTTATCTAAACATAAACAGTCCGGTAAGGGTTGATAAAACTAACGGACAAATTTCAAGTTCACCTTATTTATTATGCATTTTTTACTTTCTCCGTAACGCAGTACGAGAAAGTATTGTGAATGTGATTTTTTTTTCAAAATTTTTTTTTACGGAAATATCCGTTTTGGGGTCCCTAGATGCAATTTCTGGAAAAAAAAGTGTGTGTGTGTGCGTGTGTGTGTATGTCTGTGCGCGCTGTATCTCAAAAACTAATAAAACAATTGATATGAAACTTTGCACATACATCTTATTTGATAATTTCACTAAATCGTTTTGAATTGCTCCTATCAAACTGGCATTTTTCAAATAATGAAAATGCAGATGTTTCCAATAGATTGTATAAACTGACGCCACTAATTGAATCTTTTAAGAAATAATTTCAAACGATACTTCACGCCCGGCCAACATATTTGCATAGACGAGACATTAGTTCCTTTCCGAGGGAGATTATCTTTTCTCCAAGTCATAAAAAATAACAAACATAAATTCGGAGTCAAACTGTTCAAATTATGCATCGAAGGTGGCTATACCTACGATTTCAGAATTTATTGTGATAAAGAAAAAGATGCCACAAAGGCCTATGAAAATGTGCCAACAGCCGTTGTTTTGGGATTATGCGAACCACTATTAAATAGTGGTAGAACAGTTTATGTAGACAATTATTACACAAGTGTAGATCTGGCTCATAAGTTGCTTCAAAGAAAAACGCATCTTGTTAGTACTTTCAGGAAAAATAGAAAAAACAATCCCAAAGATGTGATTCAGAAAAAACTGAAAAAAGCGAATGTATGTCGAGGGAGAGCAACACTGGAGTTGTTGTTACAAAATGGCAAGACAAACGTGAAGTTCTAACCCTTTCGACAAAACATGTTGGACGGATGGTAAGAGTTAGTTCTGGTAGAAGTACTGAAATGAATAAGCCTGAAAGCGTTGTAAAACACAATAAATGTAAGGCCTTTATAGATTTATCAGACCAAATCAAAGCGCACTCCACTAGTTTGAGAAAAGGAATCAAATGGTACCGCAAAATAGGCGTTGAGTTGCTGCTAGGCTCAGCTATTGTAAATTCGTATTTGTTGTACAAAGGTGTGACAGGCAGAAAAATCTCTATAACTGCTTTTAGAGAGCAAGTTGCCGAATCTTTATTAGGAATTACTAATATGGATTTAGAATCCATCACTCAGAAGGGAAACAAACATATGCTGACGGATATGGGAACGCAATGCGATAAACATTGCTGCGTGGCATGCTTTTATGAAGCACTTAACTGCACCCTCTCGCAAGTAGATTATTTGATTGTCATTTTTCATTTATTATTTTAAAAATAAAACCTTTACTATAAATCATGTGTTTTATTAAAAAAATACGAAAAAATACTAATAAGATATATCTATATTTTATTAAGATTTATATTTATTATTTGACGGTAGAAACACGACAAGTCAGCCTGTGATACGCATACGTATCACGCGGCTCCTGTGACAAAAATCTGTGTGAACATCCCGGCTTTAACGTGTTAAATAGCAGTGATTTTTAAGTAACAGTAACGACCTGTGATATTTCAATACCAGTGAAAAATTACAGATACGTGAAATATCACCTATCCCTACAAATACTTCTAGAAAAAATGTACTATGATTTGCCGATTATACAAAGATTCATTGAACGCTAATACCAGTAATGTGAAAATGCTTACCTTCACACTGTAACAAATCTAAATTCATTTGGTTTAAGGCCCCCATGGAAATTTGTTTGATCTCTTCATTCAGCAAAATATTCTGCATTGAAACAGCAATATATTCACAAGCCGATTTACAAGCGACTTGAGCAACTTCAGGCTGGAACAAAATATTTAAATGAAGAGAGGGATAACATAAAAATAGTAAAATAGTTTTAACCACCATGTAGCAGTGCCTAATTCTGAATGCAAGTGGCAAGAGGATGTACGAACTTAAATAATAAGTATGCAAATCATATACTATTCTGGTGGAAAAAAAAATGAAACACTTGAAATTCGTGTAATTTCGACCATTTTCAAATCGCCATTACCCGGCATATTTTCAATCAATTTTGATGAATCTTTGAGGGCGAAAAGCTTTGAAGTGTCTTCTTTAAAGTCATGCATGCGAACTTAAACAGGGGAGCGGAAGGGGTTACGCTTAAGTTCGCATGCATGACTTTAAAGAAGACACTTCAAAGTTTTTCGCCCTCAAAGATTCATCACAATGGATTGAAAATACGGCGAGTTATGGCAGTTTGAAAATGGTCGAAATTTCACTAATTTCAAATTTTTCATTTTTTTTCCACCAGTGTATTTCTATACTACTATTTGAATAATACGTAGGACTCTTACAGTGGATTTCACAAAGGTGGTAATAAATATATCTCTGGCTTAAATTGACATAACACTAGTTTTACATTTTCGGCTGTGTACACGATCCTTCAAGTGGTAAACGGAATGCATAATTTGAGGTTAGGTTCTGCGATTACATTATACATATTTTGATTGATATTTACTCTTTCACAATGTTTATCAACACATTCTTTTCAATTTTGATGTATTTTTTACCTTAAATGCTCTTCTGAAGCTTCAGTTCTAATGCAGACAGTAAAGATTCAAAAATGTATTCGGTGACTGACAGTGATAGTCAATGGTACATAAAGAACATTTACACAGCTGAAAATATAATACTGGCTTACGAAAAACCTGGCATAAATAAATGTTTGTGAAATCCACCGCAAGTGAAGCATTTTTCCATCAATAAAGGCTCTGTACTGATGGCAACCTACAGCGGTTTCATACATGGGAAACAATATTTTGTCCAGAAATATACGTACAGGTAAATTTGTGAAACTGACAAAGGTGGTCTGTAAAAATGCGATGAGATCCGTAATAAAACTAGAAGCATGCCCTTGCGATTCGGGCAGCAGCCAATCGTAACTCTCAAGCTCCATGAACTCGTTTAATTTTTGTTTAAGTTTTTCGCAAATCTGCCGAACTGCATCTTCTCTAGCCACACGGAACATGGCCGGTTGACCCTGTACAACTCCAGCCGTTATGCCTCTAGATTCTTCACTGCAAACATCAAATGGAAAATATAAGTAAAGACTACGAATATGGATTATTTAACGGTAATCAAATATAAACAAAATACGTAAAATACAATACATTTTGTAATCTACAACACTACAGTTGGTTAACTTTACTGTAAATTGTCAATAATAAATAGGCATTTTTTTGAACTGATTGTTTATGATTGATATGGAAACATCATTATTTAAACTATCTACAATCAATTTAAAATAATGTCTTTTTAATATTGACATTTTCTACAATCAATTTAAAACAATGTCTTTTTAATATTGACATTTTACTAGTTATTTAACCAACAAGTGTGTTAATGATGGCGATTAATGATCGAGATGCGCGAATTGTTGAGATCATTAATCGCCAATTAACACACGAGTTGGTTACAAGACTTTTCCGTTGATCGTAACTTAGATCAACATTAGAAATTAGATTAGAGAAAATCCAAATAAAACAAACAAATAAACTTGCTATTAAGCCCTCTGCAGCAATATCGGCAAAACATGCGAATAGCGCAGATTCCGAATGACGTCTTACCTGTTACTCCTCGCACTAAGAAATAAATTCTACGTGTTTTTTCGTAAAAATGTGTACTCTTTTCCGGAAGCAAATTTAATGTTGCATTATTTGCAATGGCTAGTACTTTTGGCGGTGTTAATTTAAACTCGACACTATCCAAAGTAGCAGACATTCACTCGATACACGCGTTTTATAAATTTGACGTTTCACACTTTGACATTATTGTATAACAAAATCGAAGGCGGTTCGCCGCTAATTTGTTTCTAACGCAGAGAATTTACATACTTTTGCATTTACATGTGAAACAAATTATAGATCATTTTCTCGCTATTATCAGCTACATTTTCAGTAATTATGAGTAATTAGCCACTCATGAATTAGCCATTTAATGCTTAACTAGAAATCGTTCTTTTTTTTAGAAAATATGATTGACAGGAGTTCAGGTTAGGGAATCGAGGATGATAGGGAATTGGCTTAGCCAGCTAGGGCATTCAGCCACAACCGATGTATAGTATTTAATAGTTCATTTAAATGAAATGAGGCAAAAGACTAAATATATCCAGGGACCCGCACGGCCATTTTTCGTGTTAAAAAAGTAAAAAAAGTGACCGCCCGGACTCAAACCTCTACCCACTAGACCACCGCGGCCCTAGAAATCATTCATTAATGAAAAATCGTCCATTAATAGGGGTCATTAATGAACGATTTTTGATACATTTGGGTATATTAAAGTTAGCCGTTAACCAACGAGTAACGGAAAAGTATAGTTAACCAACTTATATGATTAAATGATTAATCTTATTATTATAAACTAGCAGTATGTAAGAACCCAAAAAAAAAGAATGTAATATTTGTTTGCAAATA
Source organism: Ocypus olens (assembly GCA_910593695.2). Classification (NCBI taxonomy): domain Eukaryota; kingdom Metazoa; phylum Arthropoda; class Insecta; order Coleoptera; family Staphylinidae; genus Ocypus; species Ocypus olens. The sequence goes on along the minus strand of OU343063.1, from coordinate 14,121,688 downwards.
ATAATAATAATTTTTAATGGTGCGATCACAGGCTTTACACAGGTCAACAATTACAGTAATTAATATAACGTGAGTCCCAAAACTCTTGGAATCCACTCCTGCCATGAATTTGAAGAGGCAGGTCATTTCTTAATTCACACACATAAAATTAAACAAATTATCAAATGTCATTTTTAAGTAGCTGTCAGTACTTAATATAAATTTCTACCGGTCTTACTTAATTTATTTAGAGAAGAAGTTTAAATATTTAGGGTTTGTGTTTAAGGAAACGGGTGGATATGAGGAGCATGTAAGATGGGTGCAGGGCAAAGCGAGGAGAGCATTGGGGATAGCGCGGGGTAAATGGGGAAGATGGATAGAGAATAATATGAGAGTGATGTGCAAGGTATGGGATGCGTGTGTGGGATCGGTGATGATGTATGGCGTGGAGGTGTGGGGGACGAGGGAGTATGAATGGGTGGAGAGGGAGCAGGGTTGGTTCATGAAACGGATGTTAGGAGTGGAGAGGTCGACACCGAGTTATATACTGCGGCAGGAGACGAACAGGGATAGAGTGGTGTGTGAAACGATGAGGAGGGTGGTGAAGTATGAGGAGAAATTGTGGGGGTTAGAGGAGGAGAGATTGGTGAAAGCAGTATGGTGGGGGTGTGTGAATGGGGAAGAGGGGAAATGGAGAAGGGAGAGAAGGAAGATGTATAAGAGGGTGGGGTTATCGGAGGCGAAGGTGATAGAGTGGTTTGGGAGGGGGGTGAAGGTGGCGGCATGGGTGAAGGAGAAAATGAGAGAGGTGGATGCGCAGGAGAGACAGGGACGAATCGAAAGGAGTGAATATGATATGTATGGGAGGTGGCAGGTGTACGGAATAATACCGGAGTATTGGGGGGGAGGAGAATGGAGTAGGGAGGAGAGGTTGAGGTTGGCAAGGGCGAGGTGCGGATCGGGAGAGAAAGGGCGAAAGAGGTGGATGGGAGAGGAGTATGTGAGATGTGGGTTGTGTGAGTGGGGGAAGGATACATGGAAGCACCTGGCGGAGGAATGCAAGGGGGTAAAAGAAGAATGGGTAGAAGTGAGAGGGAATAGAAAGGTGACGGACTTAACTGTAATGTTAAATTCCAAGAAAATATGAATTTAAGGAGTATTGCTTACGCTTACGAAGCGTAAGCATGTGCAATGTGTCAAAAGTCGTTCAGGTATTACTGCTTTGTTTTGTTTAGTGTTTCTCCTTATTAGTGTGTGGTGTTTCTTTAATTTCGTATTTGTGCAATGACTGATAAATTCATTCCATGATATTCCCATGCGGTGTCGGTTATTCATGTAATCCATTAGATTTAAATTTCGCGCCAATATTTGTCACCAGATTCACATATTTTAATGGTGTAAATCAGACTTCTAATGTTTGTAATCTTAGAAAAAATAGACTGTACATTGTGATCTGCTTGTATTAATAAAGAAAAAGACTTAGCTTTGTTATCTCTAGCTTTAATGAGTATTATTTCTAACATTCACTTTCCCCTTGTAGTTATTTTTACCTTTATTACTTTTAAACAACTCAAAAACAACAATTTCTGGTCAACACAAACTTACTGTGTAATATTCCACAACTAGATATCTCAAGCAAATCGAAGAACATTGCACAATATCAAGTTATCTAGTAATAGCATACAGTGCGAATGTTATCCTCCGATACATCAACCTTATTTTTTGAACGTGCATCTTTTCTGATAGTTTTGTATATTCCATACCCCCACCCCTTTGCGTAATGACGTCATCGCCATTTTTTTTAAATGGCAACCACCACATTTTTCGATGGATTCTGATTCTCCTTAAAATCCGACATACAGCAATATGCAATTTGATGTTGTTCATTTGATTAGTCAGTGAAACTATTGGGCTTTATGAAAGGAAATGATTTATGTAAAATTGAAAACAAAAATTGAGATAGCTGTGGAATTTTTATCAATTTATTTGAATCAGATGAATAGCAATTTGACAGAATATCAAATAAATAAAATGACAATTCAAAAAACATTAAACTATCAAATTAAGTGTTCAAAGTGAGTCCCATTTACTTCTTGGCAGAAGACAAGTCGATGCATGAATTCCTGCCTAACATTTTGAAGCATCTTTGGGGTAATTGCCTGAATTTCATTTCGGATTCTTTCTTTCAAGATATCAATAGAATCTGGTCTGTTAAAGTAGACCTTGCTTCTAAGATAACCCCACAAAAAATAATCTAAAGGCGTGAGGTCGGGGGATCGTGCCGGCCATTCAATTGGCCCCCGCCTTCCAATCCAGCGCCCAGGAAAAACGTGGTTTAAGTAATCGCGAACAGTAACATAGTAATGAGCGGGTGCTCCGTCTTGCTGATAAATAAAGCATTATTGGAAACACCGGGGTCATCGTGAATTGGGTACAGTACGGCGAGAGCAGGAACGAGATGGTCTCTAAGTAGTTCTAAATACTTTTCACCTATTGGTGTTTCTTCAATAAAATAGGGTCCTAGAATTCTGTTCCCAACAATGCCAGCCCAAACATTCAGCTTTTCTGGATATTGGGTACGGCCCTCCATCGTCCAGTGTGGATTCTGGGGAGCCCAATACCGACAATTCTGTTTATTAACCGTTCCGTTGAGATAAAATGTAGCTTCATCAGAAAAGATTGACAAAATCAGCATCAGCATCAGCATTGCACCGTACCATCATGTTATCGCAAAATTCAATCCTGCGATCAGGATCGTCTTCGTTCAACTCGTGAACTAAAGTCACTTTGTATGGATGCCACTGATGTTTTCTTAACTACCTTACAACAGAAGATTGAGTGATTTCATTTTCAGCAGCCAACGCTTTTCCAACAACATAAAAAAAAGACCTTTATTGGCATATTAACCTATTCTAACACTAAGCTAAACTACAACTATTCCTAATCTCTAAACAAATAACTATTCTAACTACCCAAAAACTAAAATCATAAATACAAAAACTCTCTCCTACATTATTTTTCCCTCACCATTTCCTTCAGTATCTTTACCCCGGCACCATCCTCTCTCATCCATTCCGCTACCCTCTTGTTCCTTTTTCCCCCATCCATCCTTCATTCACTCCCTCACACTCCTCCGCCAGATGCCTCCACGTATCCCTCCCATTTTCACACATTACACACCTCATATACTCTTCACCCATCCACTTCTTCCTCCCTCTCTCTTCTGATCCACACCTAGCCCTAGCTAATGTCACCCTCTCTTCTCTGTTCCACCCGTCCTCATCCAAATACTTCGGTCTCCTTCCATGTACCTGCCAACTCCCATTCATGTCATTCACTTCTTTCTATACTTCCCTGTCTCTCCTGTACATCCACTTCATTCGCCCTCTCGCTCACCCACTTTGCCACATTTACCCCCCTCTCTAACCACTCCCTCACTTTCACCTCAGACAGTCCTACATTCTAATACATTTCTTTCAATTTTGCTGACTGTGCTTACTGTGTAATGCACAATGGGACCCTGATTGGGATATTTAATACTAAATAAAACTCATACTTCTTCTTGTGCATGCTGTCCCCATATCCCCTCATGATCAAAATTTCAATTCTTTGCCTTTCTGTTAAGTAACAAACCATGTTTCGCTAGGTCAATGGCAATAAACAACAATAAACCACTACCGAAATGACTTTTCAGCATACTGTCAAATTGCGATTCATCTGATTCGAATAAATTGATAAAAATTCCACAGCTATCTCAATTTTTGTTTTCAGTTTTACATAAATCAGTTTCTTTCATAAATTCCAATAGTTTTGCTAACAAATCAAATAAACATCACCAAACTGCATATTGCTGTATGTAGAATTTTAAGAAGAATCAGATTCCATGGAAAAATATGGTAGTTGCCATTTAAAAAAAATGGCGATGACGTCATTACGCAAAGGGGTGGGGGTATGGAAAATTGACAACTATCAGAAAAGATGAGCGTTCAAAAAATAAGGTTGACGTTTTGGAGGATTTTGGTCGCAGACGATCGGGGAATTTTTTATTTGGAGCGTTCCACAGCCAACGTTCGCACTGTATAAATTTTGTTAGAATCGTTACTGGATATTTGCGCTTTTGACCTAAAATTAGACTTATTTAGTTGTACCATTAACCCTTTGACCTACAACCACGAGTACTCCTCGTGTTTAAATGTTCGGGCCAAACACAACGACCACGAGCATATCTCGTGGCGTGCTGCTTGGGACAATCACATCGAGCACAAGCTCAACTCGTGGCGCATCGCTTGCGTTAGTAGTGCTGCACAATGAATGCATTTTCTTGCGAAACAGAATTTTTTGAAGTCCATATTTTACGTTTTCAGTTGTGCCATGAAAAAGCATGAATTTGTGCCCAAACAATTGGGCACGCCTCCGTAGGAGTTGTTTCTGCTGATATTCCGTCGCGTCTGCATGGGTTGAAACGTCGCGACTGGAGCGCTATTAAAAGTGCACGCATTCGGACGTAAGGAAAGTAGGTCAAAGGGTTAAAGGGATCTTGAAAAAGGATAGTACCCACTTGTAGTATTGAGGGGATGATACATTGTAGTCTAAAAAGCGTATCTATTAAGCTACTGGTATTTTAAAAGGTGACTCTGATGTGAAATGTATTTATACATATTATGATTAAAAATATCATACTTACCCAGTAATATTTGATATAAACTGATCCAGATATACTGTTGCTTGTTCCAAATATCCTGTATCAATTATAATCTGTATAATTTCCTGCAGGTTGATGTGATTGCTTCGAAATGTTGAGGATAGACAGCCACTGAAGCTTCTTGTAAGGAGTAAGTTCATAGATTTTCTAATCATTTCATCAACTTCCACTTGGCTGAAAATAATAAGGTGTGTATTCAAGTAAATATTGGCGCTTTGAGAATATTACAACAAACAATGTCATTGTCTGGAAAATACTCGAAATGAATATTCAAAACAATTTCATGTAAACTTGAATAACACAAAATTGACATTGATTTTTTAAATCTAGGCTCTAGGGTGGAGTCCCCATTGCCCCCCTCCCCTTTAATTAAATGTTAACCCGGCTCCCGTGAAGTTTAATTTTAAATTTCTAGTTTTCCAGAAATAAAAAATATACGGGTTATTACCCATAACTGAGAATAACTTTTAACTTTATTTTATTTTCGATGATTTCCCCATTTACAAAGTGCAAGGCAGGTTCGATCCCTGTCAGAGGCATGTTCACACTTTTCATCCAGTTATACAGGGTGTTTCAAAATTCATGCACCAAAAGTTTTCTGCGTACTCCTCGTAGATAAAAAGAAAAAAAACCCTTATGGCAAATCTTGATTTTCCACAAAACAACATGGATAAAACCCCTTCGCGGAAATATTAAAGAGACACCACTGCTCCCTATCAATGAATACTTTCGTTCGCGTGTAGAAACAGGCGAGAACACCACGTACACATTCGCGCTCGCCTGGTCTGGGGTCTCTCGAGCTTGCATTAAAGAAAAAACGGTGTCGATTTCATTGACGCAGCACACAAATTAGGTCAATGTACCATCGAGTATGGAATTGGGATTTTTAAAAACACCCTGTATATGGAGAATCTTCTCGATTATTTGTTTACAAATAATATAAATATTATTTTATTTTATTTACCTGAGGTTGAGGTCTTCGGAAAACTTCAAACAAGCATAAATGAACTCCTTCACCTGCTGATAAATCTTTGGAACCATTCCCGAGAATGGAAAGCAGTAAGGGAATATTACATCATCGGGAACGTCATCATCCAGCGGAAACGACAGGAGGATTTCATCATACGATTCTTGATCTATAACCTAAATTGTATTATCATTAATTATTCTTGTTTTATTAGGGGAGAAATTAATGTGATAGAAATTGTTTGTAAAAAGTATTGTCTGGCAAGTTTTGTGGACATTTGTTTCAAATTCTTTTTTTAATTGCAATATTTAAAGAAACATTGGTTTAAGTAATACTTGTACCTCTCCTTTTGTTGAAATTGCATTGTTTACCACATCATAATCTCCATTGGTACTAAATAACGTATTGTGATTTATAGGTAAATACACCATTAATGCGACATTTATTGTCTTAAAGTTGCACAAATTCCTTGACTGAAGAGTTGAAGAAGTGTAGAAACGAGTCGGAAATATGGAAAGTACTGAAGAGAGGCGAAAGAAGGAGACGGGTAGGAATAACGCTGGAGGAGTGTGAGTGTACAAGAAAATGTAGAGAAACAAGTGGGTACCCAGAGGAAGTGGGACAAGGAAGGTGTATGGAGATGACGGAGGAGTTCTCTAAGGAGGAAGTGGAAAGAGCTTTCGAGGAAGTTAAAGGAGGAAAGGCTGCAGGGATGGATGGGCTGAAGAGCGCTGGTTACCAGCTGTGAAATAGGAACGTAAACAAACCAACCCACTTCCCCTGTACCTAACCCGCACGGCCCTAGAAAAAGACAGGCCAAGGTCGGGCTGCAACAAGACAAAGATAGAGAAATGTGCTCGAAATATCACTGAAAAAGGTTCGTTGTTGGGCTAAATATAATAATGCACGATAATAAACGGAGAACGCGCGAGTTTCAAGTAGGGAAATCGGCGGACCTGCGATTGTACGGTTAGTCTCTTTATTCGGGTATAATTATTATTACGCCCTTTCTGTTTAGTATTTCTACTACTTCACACTTGTCGATTGAAATCAATCAGATCACTTGCTTTGGGCGCAGATTTATGAATTATATCCGATTAATTAAACCATCTACTACGCAGGAAGTAATTCCAAATCAACAAATCATTATATTTATACAAATAGTGTTTGTAAACCAATCAGATTAATGACCCTAACCAACCGAATAGAAGAACAAACATTACAGTCTTAATATTTTTTGAATTTAAGTATTATTTAACTTAAAAAGTAAAAATAAACATTGATGTGATTATCATATAACTTTCTCCGATTTGATAGCACTCTTAATGTATCTTTGTTGTTTTATAATTTAAGAAAAGCTTGAACTCATTCGTAAATTTTGCTTAACAACTGAAAGCCTCATTTTCAGAAACACGTAATTTTTCGAATATCGATGGATTTTCAATTTTTTTTTTATAAATACACCGATTTGGGCACAAGAGTAAAACTATATTGAAAAAAATTACAACTTGTAGAAAAAATTGCTCATAATAAATAGAACCTTACTATTCGATAATCAGATTTTTATGACATACGTTTCAATTTCTTTTACAATTTAGCACATTTGAGGTACGAAAAAATATAATGAACGCCTAGATAAAAAGTCACAAAAATTACAATCAGTTAATAAAGCATCAATGCACAACAATAATTTAAAAAATAGTCTTTATCTGTGCTTTTGTTTCAATTTTATTTCTTACAAATTCCTTAGAGGCAAGTTCCTACATTTTCTAGGGTCAACCATTTCAGGTAGCATGTGTTTTAAGTAAAATTCTTTTAATGGAGTTATCATTGTTTTCTTCCATAATTCTTCATCTCGTGAAATCTGGAAAAAGTGTTACTTACAATTGTTACTTACTATGTTTAAATGTCATTTATATGTTGTATATACCTTTTCAACTAGAATTCCCTTTGGGGTGTAGATAATAAAGTAACAAATATCCCGCTTTGTTATATTCAGCTGCCCTTGGATTTGGTAATAATAATTGTGGTGTTTATTTAAAGTTATCATATTAGTATTATGGTCGATTGATACATATGGAATTAATTTCTTTTCTATAGCCTCTTTTGGAGTGTCTCCTTTTGCTTTGTAAAAAAAAAAAAAAAAAAAAAAAAAAAAAAAAGACCTTTATTGGCATATTAACCTATTACAAAAACAAAATAACTATTCTACATTCCCCAACAACTAAATCATAAATTTAACTCTCTCCTACATTCCTTCTCCCTCACCATTTTCTGCAATATCTTTACCCCGGCACCATCCTCTCTCATCCATTCCGCTACACCCTTGTTCCTTTTTCCCCCCATCCATCCTTCATTCACTCCCTCACACTCCTCCGCCAGATGCCTCCACGTATCCCTCCCATTTTCACACATTACACACCTCATATACTCTTCACCCATCCACTTCTTCCTCCCTCTCTCTTCTGATCCACACCTAGCCCTAGCTAATGTCACCCTCTCTTCTCTGTTCCACCCGTCCTCATCCAAATACTTCGGTCTCCTTCCATGTACCTGCCAACTCCCATACATGTCATTATATTCACTTTTTTCTATACTTCCCTGTCTCTCCTGTACATCCACTTCCTTCGCCCTCTCGCTCACCCACTTTGCCACATTTACCCCCCTCTCTAACCACTCCCTCACTTTCACCTCAGACAGTCCTACTCTCTCATACATTTTCATTCGTTCCTTCCTCCATTTACCCCCCCTTTCGTTCACGCATGTCTTCCATACCGCCTTTACCAACCTCTCTTCCCCTAACTCCCATAACCTCATCTCATACCTAACCATTCTCTCCATAGCCTCACATCCTAAGCTTCCTCTGTCAGTCTCCTGAAGCAGTATGTACCCGGGAGTCGACCTTTCCACTCCCAGCATACGCTTCAGAAACCAACACTGCTCCCTTTCCACGCACTCATACCCTTTCACGCCCCACACTTCTACTCCATACATTATTATCGACTTCACACATGCATCCCACACTTTACACGCCAATCTGACGCTGTTCTTCATCCATTCTCCCCATTTTTCCCACACGATACCCCACGCTTTCCTGGCCTTTCCTTGCACCCACCTTACATGCTCCTCATATCCCCCTGTCCCTTTAAACATAAACCCCAAATACTTAAATATTTTCACTCTCTCAATCACTTCTCCCTTCTATTCTAACACTTTCACGCTCCCCTCTCTTCCCTTATTCCTAAATCTCATCCATTTCGTCTTCTCCACATTCACACACAATCCCCTCTTGTCCATATACCTCTCCGTTCTCCTCAACATGTCTTTCATCCCTTCCCAATCTCTCGCCATCAACACCATGTCATCCGCATATGACAGCATCCACACCTTATCCTTCCCGATTACTACTCCTCCCGCCTGCCCTTTCCTCAGCACATCCTCCAGTTCGCTTAGGTATAAGTTAAATAACATCGGGCTTAACGGGCATCCCTGTCTCAATCCTACCCACGTCCTAAAACTCTCCGACACCTCCACTCCCACTCTTGCTACCACCCAGGTTTCCTTATATACTCCTCTTACCCACTCAATCATACTCTCATTCACTCCTTTTCTCCTCATACATTCTAGCAACTTCTCCCTCGGCACTGAGTCGTACGCCGCCTTTAGATCCACAAACACCGCATACATGCTTCCCTTCTCTTCAGTCACTCTCTCCGCCATTCTTGCCAGGGTAAAGATCTGCTCCCTTGTTCCCCTCCCCCTTCTAAATCCCCCCTGAGTCTCTGGTATTAAATCCTTCTCTTCCACCTCTTCTTCCAGCCGATTCTTTACCACCAGCATAGCGATTTTGTAGCCTGTGGGCATCACTGTGATCCCCCGGTAGTTCCCGGCCTCCTTCTCGTCCCCTCCTTTATGTACCGGGCACATCGTACCCCATCTCCAGGCCTCCGGTATGTTCTTTCTTCCCCTCCACATTTCGTTCAACAGCTCCCTGAATTTCTTCTTCCCCCCTTCTCCTATCTCCTTCCACATCTCTGCCTTCAGCCCATCCAACCCTGCCGCCTTTCCTTCTTTAACTTCCTCGAAAGCTCTTTCCACTTCCTCCTTAGAGAACTCCTCCGTCATCTCCATACACCTTCCTTGTCCCACTTCCTCTGGGTACCCACTTGTTTCTCTACATTTCCTTGTCCACTCCTCCAGTGTTATCCCTACCCGTCTCCTTCTTTCGCCTCTCTTCAGTACTTTCCATATTTCCGACTCGTTTCTACACTTCTTCAACTCTTCACTTGTTCTTTCCACCTCCTGCCGCTTCTTCCTCTCGCATATCCCCTCATATTTCCTTTTTGCTGCCGTTACCTTCCTCTCCTCCCCTCCACCTCTTATACATTCCCCCATTGCCTTCCTTAGTTCACTTTTTGCCTGCCTGCATTCTTCATCAAACCACCTACTCCCTTCTCCCGTCCTTCCTTTAGCTTTCCTTCCGCACCCCACAATTAGTTCCTCCATCTCCTCTATTGATTCGACGTCTTCCCACTGGATCCTCCTCATCTTCATCCTCATTTCTTCTATTGCCTTTGCCCCACATTCTAACTTTCCCATTTCTTGCTTCTCTTCAGTCACCTTCTCCTTCTCCATCCATACCTCCACTTTTAGTGGTAGATGATCGGAGCCCATCACTTCCTCCACCTCCATACTTTTTATTTTCCTTTTCGTCATCCCCTTTATCGCCACATAGTCGATCACCGACGATCCCCGCGGCCCACTATAAGTTTTCCTCCCTTCCCAGTCCCCCTCTGTGCATCCATTTAGAATTTCCCATCCCTCCTCCATCACCCACTCCTTCATTCTCTTACCCTCCCCGTTTATACATTTGTCCCTGGACTTTCTTTCTACCACAGATCCCTCTTCATTAATCCCTCCCCCCATTTCTCCCATTCTTGCATTAAAGTCTCCTCCTAGCACCCATTTTCCTCCTCCTTTCGTTCTCTCCTCTATCTCCTTTCTTATTATATTCCAATTTTTATTTACATATACCACCCCTACGTTTATCCTCTGTTTCCCTTGTCCATACTTTATCCATGCCACGTCTTCTCCTTCTCCGAATTGTCCCGTCACGTCCATCCCCATTTCCTTCTTCCATCCTACTATCATTCCACCCCTCGCCCTTCCTTTCGTTGCACACCTTATCGCATCCTTCCTCTCCCATATAAAGCTTCCCGGTAGCCATCTTTTCACTTCTCCCCACTCTTCCTTCCCCATCCATGTCTCTACTAGCCCCACTATGTCCTTCCCTACTAACCACTTCTCCCAGTCTCTCTTCCACTTGCCCTCCTTTATCTTCTCCTTAATTCCCGCTATGTTCCAAAACCCGATAGTTACTGACCCCTTCTTCCCTTCTCCCCCCCCTTTATCTCCTCGCCGCTTGCCTTTCCCGCTGTGCTTCTCTCCCAGTCCACTCTCTGCCCCTCTGTCCTTTTTTTTACAGCTCCTTCTCCCTTCTTCTCTCTCCTCTCCTCCTATCTCCTCCTCATTTCTTACTTTTTTTGGCTCCTCTTGTCTATGTAGTGTCTCCTTTTCCTTATTCCATCTCCACAGCTCCCCATTCACGAACATTCTCTGGTAACCAACCCTTACCATCTTCCCCCCTTCTCTCTCCCTACTTGCTTTCTCTCTTATGATCTTCTGGATCCTCCTTTCCTCCTTTGTCATATCATCCTCGATGAACACTCTTTCCTGTATATTTCTTAATTTATTTTTATTTTTCATTACTTTTATTTTATCTTCCATCCCCATCTTGACTACCATCACCTTCCCAACTCTATCTACCACAAAGCTTTCTTGTACCTGCACCTCTACTTCCAGTGCCTCCTTCAGAAATGTCATCACCTCCCCTTTTCCCTGCATCTCTTTTCCTCGTATAACAATTTTGCTTTGTATGGACATTTAATTTCAATGATCCAGTTTGGTTCTCCCATCCCATCTGGACTACTAGCTAGATATGGAAATTCTTCGTCAACAAATAGACTACAATCGTTAACTTTCAGACAAAATTGTTGCTCGAATTGTTTTATTGCCAATTGTTCACATGCATTTCCATATCTAGTTTTGGAGTTACCATAAAAATTTGAATACAAAATATTTTCAACGCGTTTTGCTCTACTGGTGGATTTCCTCATTTTTATGATCTCTCCAAACCGAGAAGCAGTTAGTCTAAGAGATCTTTCCTCAAACCATTTTGGATTTGCCCCTTGTCCTCGAGTTTCTATTTCCACTGCTTCTACATCAGTACTTCCCAACCGTTCAAGAAAAGCGTTCTCCCTTAAAGTTAATTCTGTTTCAGTCATATCTTCAATTTGTTGTGCATCAGGACCATAATCTTCATCAACGGTATTGATAGATTTTATTTTCCTTTTCGTTCTTATATTCGTAGATCTTTTCTTAATTATGTTTCTTCGACCAATTTGTTCTTTTACGTACTTCTCAGTATACAATCCAATGCCCTCTTTTGTAAAAGCTTTATGTAGTATATGATGATACATTCCACGTGAGTTGTAGGATATTGCAGCAGCCTCACAACGAGTTTCATATTGTCTTCGCAAAGAGAAATTTATTCGCTTTCCTCCAACAAATTTACATATTATGGAATTAAATTGTTCAGCGTTATTTGTATTCATATTTCTTAGTAAGCTCGAAGCATTTAATGTTAATCTATGCAAACAATATAAAATATCTGCCATAAATCCACATTCTTCCATCATGGGAATATGATTGATGTCCGAGTCATTCTTATTGCAGTGAAAATATTGTATTACTTCACATTCCTTGTGCTCTCCAAAGATATGCGATGGAATATTTTGAATGTCCTTTTGCAACAATTTAATTTTTTCTTGCATTTCAGTAGTTTCATTAATTCTGAACTTTACGGCACTAGTTATTGCAGTCCTAAACCGCATTAAACTATGTTTTGCAATATTCCGGATATAAAGTGAAACTGGTAAATTTTTTGAATGGCTTCGCTTTCGATCTGCAAGATGTCTTAAAATGTAGGAATATGTCTATGATTTAAATGTAGGAAAAAAATAAAATAGAATTTATAACAGACCGAGGTAATATTTGTTGCAAATCTTGGCCTGGTGAGCACAAAACGCATTTATTTAATTTTATAATTCCTATGTGTAAGACCGACGGATTTTTTGAATTTTATGTAATAATATAAGTATATCAATGAACAATGCAATGGAATATTATGAAAATGTTAACGCAATTACCATGTAACACTTAAATAATAATTCGAAGCAGCAACCTCATGTTTGCTGTACCAATTGAGCATTTTATTACACAATAAACGATTTTTAACTTTGAGACCTTGTATTAATATGAAATTACTTACCACATACTTCACGGAATTTTTTGCAAAAATTGATATAATACTTATGATCATTACTAAATATTAAGTCCATTTTCATTTTCGTACTAATAACTACTTCAAGATATCGTCTATCTACTACCTCGTGAAACACCCTGCATACAATGAATATAGAATTATACAACAAAAAAATTGGGTGTTAGCAAAGCTCAGAGGTGGAAATAAGGTGAAAATTACTAGATAAAAATACCTACCTCGCAGATGCGGCTCTTTTTGCCTTCAAATGACGACTACGGCTTGGGGGTTTATATTTTCGTGAAGTAAACATACTGTCAGTAAGACTACAGCTCAACAAACAATTAATTTATAATAGGTAAAACACAGGGCAGTTTCGGAATAAGGTAAAGTACGTATGCATAGGTACCCGTTAGAAATATTTCGTTTGAATTTCGGTCCCTCGTATCCAAGATATGCACCAAATTGTTACCGAACCGAAATCATAGATGTCGGCACTAGGGCTGTGCAAAATAATCGATTAATCGATAAATAATCGATTAATCGATTAATCGACAGTTCGATTAATTCTAAAAAATAATCGATTAATCGATAATTTGATTGATCGATTAATCGATAATTTGATTGATCGATTAATCGATAAATTGATTAATCGATTAATCGATAAATTGATTAATCGATTAATCGATAAATTGATTAATCGATAAATTGATTAATCGATTAATCGATTAATCGATCATTTGATTATTTGATTATTTTAATAACCGCCCAATCTGTTATATTAACATTAAGCCATCATATCCACTTTATTCATTACATTTATTAAATTGGTAAGCTGTAAATATGTGGGTATAAATACTAATGGAAGCGTATTAGTGGAAGTTTTTGAGTTTCATCCGAGAAAAAACGTCCGTTTATAAAGAAACCCATGATTCGGCCGCCGCCGCCGTAGACTTTAATGTTGCTTAATCGACAAAAAAGTAATAAGAACCATGTGTGAAATGTACACTTTGGTATGTCAATAGAGTTATAAATCATGTGAATATAAATAAATACACCGGTGTTTATACTTTCTGCGAAGAAAAGTCTGCACCAGCAATGCATATCAATGAAAAGCAATTGTAGTCTATCGGTTAAATCTCATTTTTATGATGCCGAGTTTATATTAACATACTGTGACAATTATTTATAATAATTTATTAATATGAATTCATATCTCCATATTAAGTGCGTGTTTCTAAATATTGTCTATTTTTATTCGAATAAAGATTATTATTATCAAAATTACAGAATTTTGACTCCAGTGTTCAGAGAATAATAAATTGATTCACTATTGTTAATGATTATTTTAATAATCTATCAATAGATTATTTATTTTTTAGATCCTTTGAATAATAGATGTATTTGAATTATCGGACTAAACGAACTTAAAATAAGAAAAACAAAGAAAATTGGGAACATTATAAATATTTACATAAGACTAATACTAATGAGATCGTTGGCCTTTCATTTTGGCAATATTTTCAAAGGCGGGATCATCGGATAAAAGAGATATTTATAGACACTGATCGGATAGTTAAATAGTTATTAGTTAAAGAATTTCTTATTTTTTTATTTTTAATTCTGGAATACTCGTCAGAAAATGACCGCCAAATAAATCCAGCCAAAGCAAGACATTTGTCAAGATTGGGTATTTTTCTTAAGTGTATTTCCTAAAACAATTTTTGTATTTCAAATACAAATAAATTTAAAGTTTGATTATTTCCATTTCTATCAATTCTGATTTGCATCAACTATTGTAGAGATTTGACTTACAATTCCTTCTATGTTGATATGTTATTGAAACACATTTGAAAAAGATAGTGCAATATTTTTAATCTTACCAAAATCTTCAAATTTTCTATTGAATTTTCCTCTTCTCAGCAACTTTAATTTCAAGAATTTTGCTTGGGTTAAAGCAAATCATTGTTTGTTTGTCTGGATATATTTTTCAATGCTTGGGAAATGCTTGAATTTTGTATCCCTTAAATTTGCTTTGAACAGTATCATAAGTTGCTGATGAACACAATATGAACATTGCTGAGTATACGCAGAAGTCCTAATTTTAACTTCTGTCAAAGCCAAGACTATTTTAAACTGATTCCAAATCAATACTCAAAAAGCATTGCGACATTATTATATTACGTCTGTTACATTAATTTAAAATTGTGCGATAGTCTTCCGAATATCCCGCGTGCTGGATAATTTTTTGCTCGTGCATTTTTACCATTGTAATCGGTTCTTGTCTTCGTCTCGTGCTTCGTGATTATGAACGCAAAGCACTCGCAAAAAATGATCCGTAATATTTGAAGCACTACGGATGTTATATGTGATAATGTCCTAATATAGTCGAATTGATTACAGCTTCCAATTTACATTAATAAGATTGAAAAACAGTATTCACGAGGCTGTGCAAAACTTTGATGTTTTGATTATTACTCGAGAAATATTCAATTAATCGATGAATCGATAATTTGATTTTTTATTAATAGATTAATCGATTAATCGATAATTTTATTTTGATTAATCGATTAATCGATCATTTCGATTAATCGATTAATCGATCATTTCGATTAATCGATCATTTTGATTATCGATTAATCGATCATTTCGATTATCGATTAATCGATCAATTCGATTAATCGATAATTAAAAATAATCGAAAATCGATTATTCATTTCCATAATCGAACACCCCTAGTCGGCACAATATGGGGAACATAATTTCCAACTTACAACATAAATTCTGGAGTTAATAATGAAAATAAATTGAAATAAAATTAGCGAATTCTCTTAAAATAAATAGTTATATGGTCGAGAGATTCTTATATTTTGATTATACATGTTTTCATTTTATTATTATCAATAATGAAATTCCTGAAAAATCACGATCTCTTGACTGTACATTAATTTATGAAAATGCTGTTGGTAACAAGTTATAAATAATATTCGATCACATAATTAAGAAATTTGAGATTCCGTTCAAAGCAATTTCAGGCAACCCAATATACAGTATCCAACGCTCTGAAGGCAGATATGTGGAAGGAGATAGAAGAAGGGGGGAAAAAGAAATTCAGGGAGCTGTTGAACGAAATGTGGAAGGGAAGAAGGAACATAGTGGAGAAATCCACTGACAATTAGGAATTATTGTGTCAATTAGTGACAATTGTAACAATATTAATAATCTTATTAGATCTCATAGGTTATAACTCCATAGTAATTGAGGAGCAGACTTGCAAAACGCCGTTTGTCCAAATTTTCACTTTTTCAAATATAGGTGGCATTACAATATTGAGTTAAATGGCTATCGTTTCATAAAATCTTCAACATCCAAATCGCATTCTATCCTGCTTAAAATATACTGCGAAAACCACTTAGACATGCAAAGTGCAGTTAGTCCATCGACATTAGACAAACAAAACGCATTTTGTCCGCAAGACGAACAAACCGCCTTCAGTCCAGCCGTAAACACGTTTTTATAACCTCACTGCTGTTAGTGCGGTTTCGGTTTATTTGCAAGCTTTGTGTGTTTATTTTGCAACTTTTTCACGTTTCAGTCACAATGGAATCTGTAGATGGTGAGCCCATTGTTGGTGATAGTGATATTCTACACGTGGATGGAGCACCAAGCGGGTAGGGGGGCTACTGAGACATCATCTGCTATCATTGATTTTTTGAAAAAAGCTGAATTTCCTGAAAATGCGAAAATCCGTTTTTTTGCAGGTGGCTGTGGGGGCCAAAACAAGAATAGTCATGCCATACATGCTTTGATGTTTTGGCTCCATAAGTTTTCAGGTGAAAAAGTAAGGGAAATAGAAATTATATTTCCGATCAGAGGTCACTTCTATCTTCCCGCCGATCGTATCTTTGGACGAATCGAGAAAATATTACGGTCTCACAGTATCATAAAAACTCCAGATGCATATTGGGATCTCTACACCAAAGTGGGCGAGGTACGAAAACTTGGATCCGACTGGAATTTGCTTGATATCAAAAATATGTTGTTGTGGCTCAAAAAAGTGAATGGCATAAGTTCTTGTTAAAGATTTTTTATTAAAAAAAGTGTTATCACCAATAATATTTTGGTAAAAAGTGAATTACTATATCGCAGTTCAGATGAGACAAAAAAATTCGTCTACTCGGTTCGACCAAGTAGACTTACCGGGGCTACCTTTGGGTCATAAGATAAAGAAAAAAAATACAGTTTGAAAAAATTATTGGAGTCGTTATCTGGAGAAAACTGGAACAATGATCCTGAGTTGGAATGGTTACTTCCAATTTTTGCAGAGTACCCTGAAGATGGAGAAATGGTTGTTGAAGAAAATGAAGAATGTGAGTGTAATGACACGGAAGAAGTTAATTTTATTTAAAGATTATAAAAAAGAAAAATAAAACTACTGTTTATTGAGAACATGTTTTTGTTTGATTTTTTAGATTATTATACACAAAAATTTGTTTGAGCGACAATCAAAACACTCTTTGTCCACTAGAGACATGCAAATTGCATTTTGTCCACCTCTTTCTTTTAAAATATAAAGCTATTTTCGCTTTTTCCAGTCGGCAAATCTAGTCATTACTCATGCTATTTTTTCTTGATTTTTTGCTATAAATCGCAACTCGGTGACTAAGGCCGTTTATGAGCACCCGTTTTTTGCCATTCCTGAACATTTACAATTTTGGACAAACTTCGTTTTGCAAGTCTGCTCCTCAATTAACTATTTTCCTGTCAGCGTCTATACTGAGCTGATGAGACCTAATAAGATCAAAACCAGTTGTCGCACGGTGAACAATTTTTAAATTTTTCATCACTTATAACTTGCTTTAACAACTTAAAAATCTATCGGTACTAAATAACGTATTGCCATGTATTAAATCTATAACTTACTTTAATAACTTGAAAATCTTCTTTGGATAAAATCTCTCTAAATATCTGTACCCATCTTTGCATCAGTACTTCTGTGTAGTGGTCCCTTAACTCTCTCAATTGCTCCCATAGAGGTTTCACGGTATATCCGTAGTTTCTTAGGGTTGTGCAGAACAGCATGATTAGGTCTTTAATGCGGAGGATCAGGGTTGCATCAGTACAATAAGACTGCAATAGAAATGTTATACAGTAAAAAATTTCATGTTTGACAGTGTGATAGAAAAGGTAGTTTATAGCTATTGAGAACACGGAATAAGAGATGGTCTAAGAAATATTTACAACGATGTCTTAAACTTACCGATAATACCCGTCTGACAGCGAATACGTTTTGTCAATTTTTATGACAAAATTGCAACTTTTAGTTTTGCCACTTGAGGCAAAATACAATTTTGGATAACGATGCGTTGTCGAATTTTGACAATTCAAATATCAACAGGTGCAAAAATTCATGATCATTAAAAGAGTGACGGTTCGCGGGGTTTTTTCTGGTACGGCCGAGGAACAAAAGGTGGTAATACAGATAAGTGCGGTCACGCAACCAGCCGTCTCTGCAACTGACCCTACCTATCTGTATTACCACCTCTTGTTCCTCGGCCGTACCAGAAAAAACCCCGCGAACCGTCACTGCTTAATACATTTTTATAAAACTGAAAAATGTCAAAAACAAGCATTTTCTTTGTTTTTGACAGAGGGGAAGTGAATAGATTTTGATTTCGCAAGTGGATGACTCCAAAATGCGTTGACGAATTTTGACAATAAATATATGCAATACATTTAAAATAAATATCTAAATATGCACAACCTCATGATCTGAACCTGTTGGTTTCCAAGGGTTGTTGGAAGCACATTGTCAAAAAACGCAATAGCACTTGTCTTTATCGATTGTGAAGAGACCCGACAAAAAATCTCAACAAAAAAAAGTCTTGAAACATTTTTCTATAATTCAGCTGCAATTTTTCAAAATACAATGTTGACAATAACGAGGGGGAAATTAAGAGGAAATTTGATTTTCGTCAGTGGAAAAATTTGAAATGCGTTGACAATTCAAACTTTAAAAGCTGCATAACTCCGAGGTCTTCAAAGTCTGTAAAAATTTGTTCCAAAACAGCTGGAGGATGCCTAAAAGTAGCATTTTCTTTGTTTTTTATACCTGCTAGGAAAAGAGTAGGCAATTGTAATTTTCACAAGCAGATAACTTGACAACTTGTCAAAATATGCACAAATTTATCTAAAAAAAATTCTACGCATTTTTTTTTATAATACTGCTAAAAGATGTAAACAAACAACTTTAACACTAACGTTTATTTTTCACTTACGGAATTTGTTTGTAGAGCAGCTACAATCTTTGTCAGTGCCATGGTCCACATGTCATCCAGAAATGCTCTTGTGATTAATCCGCTTCCAGTATTCAACACATGATCTTCCAATATGAAGAATCCCAAAACAGCATAAATATATTGCCTATAGCTCTCCTCCGATTCATGCTAGAAAAGATTTACTAATACATGTATTCAATTACACTGGTAAATATTTGATATACAGGGTGTGCACAGAATAATTCTCAATATGCCATAAGGGTCACTGTTGACTGTTGGTAGCGTACTGCGAGTCACCGGTGACGAATTTATTAATTTACTTTTACGTTAAGCACAGGCTGATGCAACAATGTAAGGGTCGCGTGTCTGTAGCCGCGTGATTGACACTCCACCTTTAGTAATTTCGGTAATTTCCTAACATCAAACTTTTGCTGCATTCGTGGGGTTAGTCTGAAGATTGAGCAACAATGCAATAATGTTTTGTAACTAATTAATTAAAAGCTTTAATCTGATAGATTAGTCACATTTGCAGGGATGCATGATTTAAACTTTTGCTATGTAAACATCATTTAATAATTAACATATCTTACCATATTCTGTGGGGGTTGTAGAACCAATCTAGCTTGTTTAGTCCTTTCAGCTCTATAGTATGCTTCAAATGTTGCTTTGGAGCCCAAAACTGTCGATATATGCAAACATCGATATATTGGTGAAAAATCTATCATTTCTTGTGCACTTAAATCCTCCTCTGAATAATTACTCGAAGATAAACCCTCTGAAAATACAAAGAATAGAAATTAATTTTGACGTTGATCAGGTATTTATTATTGAGACACCATATAATGCACAGGATTTATGATGGAACGATAGTGGGAATTGGATGCGCACTATACAGGGTCCTGGATTTCACCTCCCGTCTTCTATAGCTCAGTTACTAATTAAGTTAGGATTTCGATATTTTGCAGAATTTGTATCCTAGGATGCATTTCAGGAAAATGATTATACAGGATGTCCCAAAAAAGTGTGACGTCATGATAATGTATTTTTTTTAATTACATGGGGATTTCAGTTATCTTAAGAGATACGAGGTTGGTTAAATTAGGGCAAAGTTGTGTATTATAACGATGATTAATAATCTGTTGAAAAATTTGAGTTACCTTTTTTGTTTTCAAAAAATCGCGAAAAAATAAAAAATTTCTATTTTTATTTTTACTTTTTTATTCGAAAACTATTACTATTGCGCATTTTACACCAAGACATTATTAGAGCCCTTTTTAATGAAGGATCTAAATATGTTATTAGATTTATTGTAACTTTCAAGATGGCCGCCATATTGGATTTCTACATTTTCTAATGCAAGATTTTTTCTGTTTACGATGATATATCACACATTATGTTTTAATTTTACATTTGAGCCAAAATTTTTAATTTATTATTTTTGTAAAGAGTACCATGTAAACAAAATCAACACTTTTGTTCAAAACAAAATGTGACAGTTCCATTTAAACTTCATTCTTGAAATTTACTTTATTGGTAACTTTATCGTAAAAATGAAATTTTCTAGTGAAGAATAACGCGATATGTTACAAATTTATTACAATTCCCATAAAAATATGCAAGTCTCAATGAAGGTTGGATTACTTTTTATAAAAAATAAGATTTATTTATAGCATTCCAGCCAATATTAATGAACTGCGTAGAAGTATCTTTGATTCTATAAATAATATTAGAAGAAGATATTAGTAGGGCAATTTATAATTTAAGAAAAAACGCAGAATTGTGTTTGGAAGTGTAATGTGAATGAGAATAATTTGAACACTTATTGTAGCATTATGTTTTCTAGTAGTTTTAAATGTTGTAATAAATTCCTGAGATTGTTATTCGTTTACAAATTGTATTTTTTATGTAAACCCAACCTTACCCAAACAGAAGTGTTGATAAATGAATGAATATTCCCTTGCTTGATTGTAGATAAATTAAATAATAAAATAAAATGCCACGGTTTGTTTTATAGGCTTTGTAATACTCATTGTTGTAGAAAAGTGTGATGTTTGCATGGCACTCTTTACAAAAATATTACATTTCAAATTTTGGCTCAAATGTAAAATTAAAACATAATGTGTGATATATCATCGTAAACAGAAAAAAATCTTGCAGTAGAAAATGTAAAAATCCAATATGGCGCCCATAAGAAAAACAGAAGTTGTCTATTGTTTCTCCGCCACCTTGAAAGCTACAATAAATCTAATAACATATTTAGATCCTCCATTAAAAAGTGCTCTAATAATGTCTTAGTGCAAAATGCGTAATAGTTTCCGAATAAAAAATTAAAAATGAAAATTGAAATTTTTAATTTTTTCGCGATTTTTTTAAAACAAAAAAAGGTAACTCAAATTTCTCAACAGATTATTAATCAACGTTATAATACATAACTTTGCCCTAATTTAACCAACCTCGTATCTCTTAAGATAACTGAAATCCCCATGGTGCCGCTCGAAAAACGGGTACCCTGTATATTTTATTGCTTATTTGGGTACCTTTTATGGTTGCCTACATACTCCTATAATTTTATTGATTTATAGTAATATCAGCAAAAAAAAAATAAAAACTAAAATAAATCAGTTTTGCACTATTGGTTTAAAAAATTAATAAAAAATAAAAATAATGCCTTGTTAATAAAATCATACAAGGTACTTATTAAATAAGGTCTGACAGTCCCGTTAACCAAGTTTGATTGATATGAATTATACAGGGTGTCCAAAATTTAGTGTCAAACATTCCAAACTTTAAAGCACTTTATTTTTCTTATTTTAAATTGGAGTCCCTGTATATTTTTATATCATTCTATGCGGAATTAAAAAACAAACATTTTTCCTAATTACAACCCTATCCCAATTCCTAATGCATTAAAAGTTATTTTCATAAAACTCGTTTTATCAACTATTCCAACAGCCATTTTATTGAATGAAAATCGAAGGTGGCTTTGAAAAACAATTTATTGACATCGAAATTTAACAAAGTGACAAGAGACTATTTTGATTTTAGTAACGTAAAAGTTGAAAGCATTGTTAGCTTAAGCTCTTTATACTCAAGAATTATATTTTGTGATGGAATTTTTGTCATATCGGAATTGTCGATAGCAATGTTACTCAACCACCAAATAAACTAATTATTGGTAGTAGAAATATTGCTAGTGCTGGCAATGATACTAACAAATTTATATCGGCTGAGAGGTGTCAATGGATTTACATCGGAAGAGCAGACGAACCTTCCAATGAATCTGTTTTAGACTACGTTCAAAAGGTGTTAAAGAATCACTTGTTAAGGTGTTATTAGATCCAACTTTATGGCCCGCCGGGCTAATAGTAAAAGACGTTATTATAAACCGACCATAACAGGATATTTTTCCAAAGCAATACCGCCAAGATCAAATGTTTGAGTAATATTACAGTCTACTATCAAAGTGTTAAAGGTCTTGGAACCCTGGGGTTCCACCAAAAAAATTAAGGGTTCTGTGAGATGGTCTGATGGGTAACTCCACCATTATCACATATTTTCAGTGTGAAGACATGGGTAGTCTTCACGCTACCCAACTTTTACTTGTTGATTATCAGACAGACACGACCTGGCTCTCTAGACTTGCTGACATATTTAGCATACTAAATGAATCATCATTGGCTAACAAGGGAAAGAAGTCAATAAATCACAAGCAAAAGATAAATTGGTAGCCTTATCTCAAAAACTATAATATTGGCGTTTAGCTGTAAAGCAAAATAACTTTCAGTTTTACTGAACTTGGTGATTTTCTTAAAGAATCTGAAGTGGATTTGAATATAGAAATCCGCAACATTGACATGCTTAAAGTCACGGGTTTAGGTTAGAAACCTATCAGCTGTGCATCAGACATGACATTTACTGACATATCTGAAGCAAGGTTATGATTGCACACAATGTTGCTGATTCTTGAAAACTAACGGGACTTGAAAAAATTGTTATTTACAATTCAAGTTAACTAAAGTGGCCTTACTCACGAGTGCTGTATTTAGTTTTGATCGGTACCTCTCCAGAAAGTCTGTAACTTTGTATTCCAAATCGTCCGTCACCAGTTACTTTGGTCAATTTTAATAAGCTACGCACGGACGACGGCGCAGCAAAGCGGAGCCTTCATTCGTCACCAGCTACTTTGGTCAATTTAATAATAATTTAAATTAAAGAAGACAATTTTACCTAAAAGTAGCTTTAGCTTGAAAAACTAGTTACTTTCTGTACTTGTAGAACCACAACTTTTGGGTGCAAAATCCTTGCAATATAAGATAAAAGTCAAAAAACCTTTCCACACAGATAATGAAAATTTAACTGAAATGAGTTTAAAAAGTCAATTGGAAGCAAAATTCAAGACAGTTTCGTTAACAGATATATTTGATGAATATCTGAATTTAGCAAAACAGAACATTCATATTCTATTGCCTTTATTTGTGCGATCCTGGATTTTCAAGATAAGCTGCGGCCAAACAAAATGTAGAAATCCAAATTGATGTGGATATTCAACCCTTTAAAACGTGTGAAATCTCGTGCAAAAAAGAGTTAACTTATTGTTCGGAAATCTTTCAAAAAGACGGGAATTTTATGACGTTTTACTTTTAAAGTTATTAACAATAAAATAACAAAAGTTCTAGGTCGGATTTTTGAGGAACACCAGAAGTTACATCAATTGGACGAGACACACATTGACCTATTCGAACATACTGACTTCTGCCAGCTAAGAGTATCATTAACACCAAAACAACGTAATTTATTCATTAAAATTGCACGATTGACAGTATCAAATGCTTTCGAGAAGTGTAGATAGAATCCCCTGACTTCTTTCTGCGAAAGGTTAAATAAATGATTCATAAACTAAGAGTTCAGTTGATGTCGATTTACTGGCTCTGAAGCCGTATCAGATTGTAGATGTAAAATACTTTACTAAAATTTGATATTAGGGCAACAAGTCTGTTGCCCATTTGCACCGCAAATATGATTACTAAATCAATGATGCAGTTAATCATGCTGCTCCGTTTGCACCGCCCATCGCTTAGTATCCGATGATTAAATGGTTGTGAGCAAAAATACGGTTGGCAATTTGCGGGGTTATTTTATTTTCTAGGGAGGGTGCCACTGAAATTGATGCCTTTGCGCAGGCTTCAGATGCCAAATGAACAGCTGTTTACAGTTTCCTATTATTTAGAAAATCTATTTTATGTTCAAATGTTCAATTACTTGCAACAAATTGAATGTGAATTGTTTGCTTAATCCATACCTTCTCCTAAAACACGCTTCATCTTATAAATAAAAAAAATTATTCACATATTCACTTGGATTGGCATACTGACATTTAAATGTAGCGCTTGAATGAATAAAATCAATTGTATTTCATCTCTGTAATGATTTTATATCACTTAATTTAATTTAATTTATTTGACGGATTCACCTTTTTACAACTTTATTACATATATATTATGTAAATAATAGAGATTGCTGTATGAAATTAAATAAATGAAAAATATAATAAAAACATAACAGAAAACAATGTACGACTTAATAATTAACTTAAAACTAATATAAAACAAACAAAAAACTTGGCCTGACGTGAATTTAAATGATGTCGACGGACTTATTCGTTGAGTAGAGAATCCAATGTTACTCTTACATTGCAATAAAACATACTAAATATTAAATAAATACGGTAATATAAACTAAAGTTGAAGAAATTTCAATAAAAACAAATAAATAAAAGTCTAAATATTACTTAACGTCGTCCTCAATGTAATAAACCTTCATGTTCCTTTATTTTTAACATGAACGCACACTTATTTCCTTAATCGGCTTCCTAACCACCCAAACTCGGCCGGTTAATAATTGGGACTTTAACCCGACTTGATTAATTGATCAATGATTAAATGGCTGTGCTTATAATCAATGATTAAAGAGTTAACCGGGTGCGGTGCAAACGGACATTTAATTTCCTATATTTATCGTCTTCTTTTAAAACAGATGGTTGTGATTTTTCAAAGATTGGAAAATATACCATTAAATGAAACGAACAAGGGAACTAACCCGGGTGATCCCCTTTGATCTTAATGAAATTTGGTGGATTTGTAGAGGCCGAAATATTCGAAATTTTGAAATAGGTTTTGAAATTTGCAATCATGATTTGATCAGAAGTTATACCCAAAAAACAAAAATTTGGCTGATTTTCGAGGAACAAGTTCAACCCCAAAACAAAAAAATACATATCGAATATTTTAGCCCCCTCTACAAATCCACCAAATTTCATTAAAATCGGAGGGGAACACTTGGTTTAGTTTACTTGTAAGTTAAATAAATAAGAACAATTTTAGGTATATGAAGTTGATATAAGAATAGAATGTTTTTTAATTAAATAGTTACCAGGTTGTGGTGCTACTCTTTTCTTTTTTCTTCCAACTAATGTGGGATCACTTGCAAGTTGCTCATTGGTCTGAAATAAAAATGCAACCAAATACAATACTTGTAAAATTGACTATGTTAAATTGTAATGAGCCAATTCAATAATATTTTCAAATTATGTCTGAGGTAGATTATTATACAGGGTTGGGCATATGTGTCGGAACACCTGATTTCTGGTTAAACGTCTGTTGTTCTCTTATTTCTTTAGAAAGAAATGTGTATTAATTATTTTACTTATTCTATTAAGTGACTTATTTTGATTTTCTAGAGTTACCCTATTTTTCGAGATATGACGTCATGGGCAGTTTTTTTTAAATGGATCACCCTGTAAATTTTTACATTTTCAAATAGACACCTTTTAACAATTACAATGATATAGGGTTTGGTGGATGTGCGACTTGTGTTTTTTTTAAATAATAAATAAACTAATAAAAAATTAAATTTGTGAATTTCGTAAAAATTTTGTTCAACCGTTGAAAATTTTGATTTATAAATATTAGAATTTCTCTCTGGGTATATTGCATTAAAAATATTGCATGCATCTTGTGGAGATCTCTACCAATCTTCAAAACCAACCATCATTAACAACGTAATTTTTTCACGTTAAGTTATTTCACCCAAAATTGAACAGCAATGGTAATATTTCATATAGATACTACCTGTTAGTTACTGAAAACATCAAAACACGAAATTGTTTTATCAGAAAACAGAGTAAAAAGATGTAAAAAGCCAACTCGATGTAGAATGATATTATTTAATATTTAAAAAACCACAAGTCGCACACCCATCAAACCATATATCATTGCAATTGTTGGAAAAGTATCTATTCGAAAATGTAAAAATATACAGGGTGTTCTATTTAAAAAAACTGCTGATGACGTCATATCTCGAAAAATTGTGTAGCTGTAGAAAATCAAAATAAGTCGCTGAATAGAATAAATAAAACTATACACTTTTTCTTTTTAAAGTAATAAGAAAACAACAGACGTTTAGCCAGAAATCAGGTGTTCCGACACATATGCCCAACCCTGTATATTACCACTATTATTATATAGGTCTAGAGAACTTACATGTTTCATTGCTACTTCTCCAATTTTAGGCGAGTATTTCCTAATGTTTTCTAAAAAGTCTTTAAGATCTGACATGGAAGCATTTTCTATATCTACACGTATTCTGTAAAGAAATATCAACAAATCACAATTTTGAAAGAAAACAATTCCTATAATTAGAAAAATTGATATGATACTGGTGAATTTGTTCTTCATTATCGTGTCTTCTGTAACATGCGATTTAGGGGGAACAGTGTTTAACATGAGAAGTGGAAATATTTAATACCTTTTTACTTATTAATGTGATACAGTGACGGTTCGCGGGTTTTTTTCTGGTACGGCCGAGGAACAAGTGGTGGTAATACAGATAGGTAGGGTCAGTTGCAGAGACGGCTGGCTGCGTGACCGCACCTATCTGTATTACCACCTCTTGTTCCTCGGCCATACCAGAAAAAACCCCACGAACCGTCACTGATGTGATACCATTTAACAAACACTGTCATGTCGTATGACTTGAATTTCATTTCTTTTTCTCTTTTCCATGACGAATATTGAAGAAAATTAAGTATAATTACATATGACTTGTTTTTAATAATTTAAATTGTTATTTACATTAATTTATAAACTAATAAGTTAATTGAGACAAAGTGATAGTACTTTTAATTAAATAATTATTCTGCAAAATATTAACATAAATAATACAGTCGGGCCTATTTTTATGCGGTTTTGGAGTTGGGCATATTCTAAGCCAAAAACCATTGTTTACGAGATATGCAGCGCCTTATGTGTTGTTTATCTCTCAATAAGTAATTTAATCGAAAGCTTTCTTTAGTCTAAAATATCAAAATTGTGACAGTGTGTGATAGGGTGTAGTAGGGAGACTTTTAAAACACGTTACATCTCGAAGTTGTTCATAACGAAACCTAATAAATTTTTATTAACTTAAAAATTTGTAATAAAACAGTTTTCCTAAATTTTATTAATATTTTAATTGTTGCCTTTGCAAATCAAAATAATTTTGGTTCATTTGGTATGCGACATTAACTGTTACTGAATTATCTAATAAAGCTTTATTGCATTTAAGCATTAGAAATCATAAATATTTAATTCAACATAAAAAAAACACTTAATTATAATTCTACTTACTTTGGAATACTTTCTCGTAGCTGTAGAGAAAATCTATAGTTTGCTATGTGTGGCAGGTGAGTATGTTCCAATTCTTCAAGTGTTTTTAAAGCTGGATAATATCTAAAATAAAAAAAACATTCTTGTATTACATTTACAACATACAGATTTCTCTTTTAAATGAAAAAACGCGTTTTAAATTGGACGAACTGTACTATTTATACAGGCAGTCCCAAAAGTCTTCCTACCACTAGGATTTAAGAATAATTTTTAAAATTGTGTTGCAAATTGAAGCTGCATTTATTTTATATAATTATGATTATTTATTTAGAGTAGATTCACAAACAAAAACAGTTAAACTGAATATAAATTTCATTTCCATTGTAATCTTACAAAAGAAATCATACCGGTGTAAATTTTGCAAGAGATGTTGAACTTTGTGCCAGAAGTGTCTTTATTTTATCATTGCACTGAGGGTCAGAAAATTTTAAAAGCAGCCAATAATCCAAGAACAGACTTTTCTGTAGCGTCTGTACAGATACAAGCAACCAGTGATTGTGTGTTCAAAGTGTTAAAGAAAACTTCCTCAAGGTATGTATTTTCATATTATATACATATGAGACAAACTTAAATGTGTAAAATCTACTGATTTCTGTTCCATTTTCGAGATAATTTATTTGACTTGAGAGAAAATCAAGTTAGCCTATAACTAATGAAGGTTCTGGACTTTTGTTTTGTCTTCAGCTTTACTTTTATTCTCTTGTGTAGTGGTACCACTTTTTTAGAGTGAATATGGTGACCAGAAAAGGATGGTTTAGGTCGATCAAATTGAACGGAGTATCTATTCACTTATTTGGTGAGACACTATAAAATCGAGAGTGATGTAAATGGCATGTAAAATTGAAAAATATCAATTCAAAATTTTGCAGCGCCGTTTATTGGAAACTTGACCAATGTGCAAGAAAAACGAATAGATTTTTGAAGGAAAATAACTGGTTAAGTGTTCAATTTGGATTTGAACAAACCCAAAAAGAAATTGATCCGGATGTTGAACCACAACCCGAACCTCAGAATTTTCTGCAAGCGCGGAAAGAACAAATCTTCGAAAGATTGCAAATCTGTCATTGACATTCGAAAACGTGGAGCTAACTATGGCTGTAAGCAAAAAATTTAGGAACGAAGGAAAGGTGGCTGCCGCAAACCTTGTTTCAGAAGGAATTTTGACCACTGACTCGAGCCGCTAAAATAAAGAAACCTTGTCAAAATAACGAGGAGCTTCAAGATAACGCCAAGACATATTTAAATTCATTGGCGGCAACATTTTATGAAGAAGGTATTGGAAAGCTTGTTCACGGGTATGACAAACGCCTCAATCGCCAAGGTGGGTGATTATGTTGATAAATAACCATAAGTGTACATAACTTTTGGTATAAAAATCATTGTTTTGTATATTATGGCCCATCGGAAGTTGAAAAAAAAAACGACCCCCGTTTGTATATATTTTACTAACTGAACAATGTATTCTCTGACAAAGATTATTGTACACTGGTGGAAAAAAAATGAACACTTGAAATTCGTAAAATTTTGACCATTTTCAAACCGAAATAATTCGACATATTATCAATCGATTTTGATGAATCTTTGAGGGCGAAAAACTTTGAAGTGTCTTCTTTAAAGTCATGCATGCTTTTTTTTTTCAAGAAACCATGTCCAACTTTGACAGTGTGTGCGGAGTTGGAATAGTATATTGTATAACGAGCATGGGATGATATACATTTCTCGCGAGTATGAAGTTTGCAGCATGAGCCGAAAGGCGAGAAATAGTTTTTCCATGCGAGTTGTACACTATACTTTACCTACGACAACTTTGTTGAGCTTCATTGTGATAGTTAAGATAATTAAAGACCAAGAGCGGACAATTCGTATGCGATAACTTTTATCAGAGGCACCTGCCTAACGTTACCGCGGAAACAAATGTCAGTCAAAAACCAAGCCGCCAGCCGCATCATTATTTATGGTTCATATCATTTCTCGAGTTTATACATTCTTAGTGTTTAAAAGTATATATAAATAGTATGAAGACAAACATCGGAAACAACAAATTTGCCGAGGTACTACAACTAACGCCCCATGTATGTAAAAGCGGCGAAGCAAACATCTTTAAATCTGCTCCGTCATTTTGACACATTGAAGGTTAGGGTTCACACGTGACAGTGCAGTGTTGGAATATATTCTAGCACAGATAATCAATGTGAGATTGAAATGCGTGAGCAATACACTACATATATTAATCATTAACAAGCATGTAATGGCATATATCCAAGTTGTCGTAGGCAAAAAATTTGTCAACTCGATCCACCATAAAGGCATTGAAATTTGATCAATTCCTTATGCAGGACTCAAAGAACGAAGTTCCTACCACGATTTGACAAAAAGTGATGGTTTCATTTTATTTTTCACCAGTATACATACAGGGTGGTCCATCTAAAGATAATCAAGCATTTTCTGGTGTAATCTAGACTTGCGAATATGAATTTTGGAACATTTAATATACTCCACATAAGTTTCAAAACGGCAAATTTGAAATGATCAGGTTGTGTTTTGTTTCATAGTTATAATATTTGCTTCTGAAATTTTAATTATTGGCAGAAACATTTTATACTTAAAATTCAATCCAATTTTAATACAGCTAACGGCAAGCGACAATAAATGCACAAAATACATATTTTAAATCTTACCAAAAATTTCTTTTGTTTTTTGGCCATTTGAATCTTAGTTAGTCGTCTTGGTTGCATACTTAAAACGCTATACCAGGCAAGACTTCAAGTTCATGACCTGTTTCGACTAAATATGGTATAAAGAATAATATTTTGTGCATTTACTATTGTATCAAAATTGGATTGCATTTAAAGTATAAAATTATACCGTTTATAATTAAAATTCTAGAAATCCATATTATAATTATAAATAAAACACTTTCTTTGTTAATATCACTCGATTTATTAGTAGCGACTATAGTTTCGAACACGTTCTGATCATTATCAAACTAAAAGTAATTTAGCTAACGAGAAACACATACATTTATACAGCGAGAAACAGTGGGGAATATACTAGGTCGGTTTGTTCGTTAAGTAGGGAAATACCAGGATTACGTTTTGCTTTGTGTACCTCGAGAGATTCCAGTAAATCCATTTTGGGCCCTTTTTCGGCAAAGTGGATCACCTGAAGTACATCTTCGTTAAAGGTATGGCTGGTTTCAATTAAATGATTCGCAAATGTTGAATTTTCTCGTTTTAGCCTAAAGGATTGTTCATGTTCTTTTAATCTAATTTTAAAGTTGCGACCAGACTGACCTATGTATATTCCATTACAATCATGACAAGTTAATTTGTAGATGCCCGACTTATTCAGTTTATCTATGGCGGATTTAGAGTTAAAAATACAATTACTAGTTTTATTGAATGGCTTAAAGGCTACGTTTATGTTATGTTTATTTAAAATGTTACAAATTTTTACACTAATGTCTCCAACTTTCGCAACTTTAAAATTAGATTAAAAGAACATGAACAATCCTTTAGGCTAAAACGAGAAAATTCAACATTTGCGAATCATTTAATTGAAACCGGCCATACCTTTGACGAAGATGTACTTCAGGTGATCCAATTTGCCGAAAAAGGGCCCAAAATGGATTTACTGGAATCTCTCGAGGTACACAAAGCAAAACGTAATCCTGGTATTTCCCTACTTAACGAACAAACCGACCTAGTATATTCCCCACTGTTTCTCGCTGTATAAATGTATGTGTTTCTCGTTAGCTAAATTACTTTTAGTTTGATAATGATCAGAACGTGATCGAAACTATAGTCGCTACTAATAAATCGAGTGATATTAACAAAGAAAGTGTTTTATTTATAATTCAAAATGTATCACGAAGTAAACGCCTCCAGTGTCAATCAATTCCATATTATAAGTATGAAACTAAACAAAATCAGATAATTTCAAACCTGTCATTTTCAAGCTTTGATGGAGTATATTTAATCCTAAATTTATATTCGTAAGGTTAAAGATAACAGCAGAAAACACCCAATTCTTTTTAGATGGACCACACAAAATCAAATAATGTTTGGTTTACAAAGTCCACTCCATGTTGTACTTACCTTTTATCGGCAATTTGTTTCTTAAGCTTTGAGTACGTCGTTAACACCGGCAAGCACAAATTCAGTTGAGCTATAACGACGGTTATATTGTTCTGTACTTTGCGAGCTTGCAATAAGGAAGCACCCGATTTAGAAATACCTTCGGCAGCCACCTGCAGGTGTTTATCCAATGCTAAAACTTCAGACTATGAAACAGTAGAATTAAAAGGTAATCTTTCTTCGAACCACTCACATTCAATTTCTTCGCTTGCGACCTAACTTCCAGCAGTTCCCTAATGGACTCTATAAAGCCCTGGTAATAAACATTGCACAGTCGCTCTATATCTTTGTCATGGTGTTTGATGCGATTGTCGAGTTTCTCTCCGAATAAGACGTTTTCTTCGGTATCGTATATTGCCCTGAAAATGATTTAATTGATTTTCAGCGTATTTTACAAATTTGCCGAAATCATATTTTTGGCTCAACCCAATAAAACATAATTTTCTATTCCATTTGGCCCACAAATTGCCACATTGTAAGAAATACATTAATAAGACCATGTATACAGAGTTTATTTTTCTTTTACACTACCTGAACGTAGGTCCCCAATAGTCATCAATTCCTTCAATTTCTTGGAGATATAAATCATGTTGACCATTAGATGCTTGCAACTTTAATTCTTTATCCATTCTAATGCACCCTCTTCATATATTATCTTCATGAACACAATAAATACGTAGCAATGTACTGGCCTGTATTAATATTTCTTAAGGTTATGAAATAAACGTCAAATACGCCTCTAAATCATCATATGACGGCAACACAATTCTCCTGATTTAATTAAATTAATATTCTATCTCTCTCCCTTTAATACTAATGATAAAAATATTGTAGATATACAAATCGTATTAGAGGCAATTATAATAAGTTTAGTTCCATTAAATAATGATAAAAATTATATTTCAATCTCTCAATCTGTAATTTCTTTTATAAATCATATATTTCGTATTAAATCATATTATCATAATTATCTGAGAAATCTAAAATCATTCATATGTATGATAAAAATTAGTTGAGGACATTGAAGTCAACAACAGATATTTAAATTCCAAAAAATACTGAATAGGCAACCAAATATACTCATATTACAATCCATAGATAAGTAAACAGTAGATAGAATGGGGAAATTTCAAGCTGCAGTAATTTAATCTTTAATGTACTTCATCTTCATATTTAAAATTTTCAGTTGCACTTTTAACAACCTTAATTAATTAATTAAAGTAATTGTTCTCAACATCTACGTTTTTTTAACAGCGCAAATTAATATTAGCAGCAACCAATTTTGTTGTCTCTCTTTTCAGTAAAATCTATATTTTTTGACGTTAAACCTACGTGTAATTTATTGATATGAACCACTTTTCAAAAATGATAATAACATAGTCAACAATGAAGGCGTTAATAATTTTCGCGTTCCTTTCAACTACAACACACACTTACGCAAATATAAAAGGTTTCGACGATTCCATTCTATACAGCATAAACTGGCCGGGAAGCAACCATGAGTTAGATTTAACCGGTGAGACCATCACAGTGTCCAGTTCGCATCTGGAAAACTACAACTGCCACTTACCTAACGTAAAGGAAAAACGAGTGAACGCCGACGAGGTCTACGAGGGTCCTTCTGCGCTTGGACTGCTCAGCCCGTTGTTTTATTCAAAACTGCCGTGTTCGTACCGATTGGAGACCTATTGGACCTACGAGGTTTGCCATGGGAGGCACATCAGGCAGTACCATGAGGATCGCGAAGGTAAAGCATACAAGCTGCAGGAGTTTTACCTCGGTAAGTGGGATAAATCGGTTCACGTGAAGATGTTGCAACAATTAATAGACAAGGAAAATATCGACCAGAAAGAGCCGATTCCTACGAAGAAAATCGACGGAAATAACCTTCCGTATTTCGAAATTGTAATGGGCAACGGCACACTATGCGACTTAAACCAAAATAAACCCAGACAAACTAATGTCATTTACGTATGTTATCCACACAGTAAAAACGAAATTTATTCTTTGAAAGAAACGTCAATTTGTACTTACGAAATCATTGTATTAACACCGTTACTATGTGAACATCCTAAATACAAACCGGCTGAAACTAGTGAGAATATGATTAACTGCGTCCCAATCGAAGGGAGTCCAAATAAACCCTACAACATGATTAAAATGAAGGAGGAAAATCGCAAGCTAAGACGCAACTCGGATATAGACCACATCCGAGTGGAATTTGTTGGATTGGATCTTGGCGAAAAAGAGGAGACCCCTAAACCCCAAGAAACCCCAACCGACACCTCACCCGTCGAAAGTTTCCTGGCTGGAAAAAATTGCCTAAATGGTGGCACCGGATGGTGGAAATATGAGTTTTGTTACGGTAAATCCGTTGAGCAATACCACCTTGAGAAAGACGGAAAAAAGACATCCATAAATTTGGGTTTGTTTAACAAGCAAGCACACTTGGACTGGCTCGTTAAGTATCCACACAAAAGACCGAAACCGTTGGCCCAGCGTACGCAGCTATCACATTTGTACTCGGGGGGCACCATTTGCGATAAAACCGGAAAGGCTAGGCAGACGGAAGTTAAGTTGAAGTGCTTGGAGCATCCGAATAATTTGAACACTGTTTCCTTGTATTTGTTAGAACCTAAGTACTGTGAATATATTTTGGGTGTTGAGTCGCCTCTTATTTGTGATATTCTAGCACGGGCTGATGAAAACGGTTTAGTCAAGTCTGATATAGAACTAGAGTTTGTGGTGAAGGATATTCCTGTTATGTAAAATGTTTCTTTGACTGTGTAATAGATGTAATACTAAGGTAAATTATAAACAATAAAAACTTTTTGTTTTGCATTTAATTCTACCTAAAACAAGGTATAGGCTGCCTTCAGAAGTACACTCTAAATATCAGTGACGGTTCGCGGGGTTTTTTCTAGTACGGCCGAGTTGGTAATACAGATAGGTGCGGTCACGCAGCCAGGTGTCTGCAACTGACCCTACCTATCTGTAAAACCACCTCTTGTTCCTCGGCCGTATCAGAAAAAAAAACCCGCGAACCGTCACTGCTAAATATTATGTAACCAAAGTAAATATTTCTCTCCCAACGTCCAAAAATTTATTTTCAAGTTTTTACATTCCGTAATTTTTAAATTTCCCGTGGAAATGCTGACAACTTAAAAAATATATTGTGCTATTATTACATTACAAGTTGACCAACAAAATATAAAATAACAAACGTGAAATTTTGTGGTTAGGTTGTTTTAATTTAAAATGTCCTGTAAAATTCAAATTTCCTTAGCTTCTGAAAGGGTAAATCCCTCAGTAGCTTTAAATCAGAGAGTTCCCAGAATTTTCACACCCGGTGAAATTATCACTGAACAGAATCACTTGATGCGGTAAGTTTATTAACATTGCTTCATTTCGTGTGGTTATGTTTTGTTAGTAACAGCAGTGGCGGCTCGTGGATTTCTGTAGAGGAGCCTAAGACAGAAATCTTGCTCTTGCTGCACTACTTACTCTCAGAAAGCAAATATTTCACTACTGTTTTGGTAAAATTTTCCTCCTTAGCCTACTCACCGAACACCATTGAGCCGCCGTTGAGTAACAGTACCAGTAATTAAACGCGCATGAGTTTACAAAGTAGACTTATTTCAATCTTACCGTTAATGTTCATAAAGAACTAATTTGTGAGTATGAAAATCCAAACTTTTTAAAAATAAAACAAATAAATAATAATTTCTAACACTCGTGACTAGGACTTGATGTTTGATGTTGCTGGAGGTTGTAATAAAGGTTACCATTTATTGCACAAATAAAGATAATTGTTGTTTAATTGACTAATCATATAAAAATGGTCAAGAATTACAGTTAATTAGATGCACTCGCAAGAGTGATAACAGAACTAAATCTAATTTTTTCTGGATCACCTAGAGGTGCGATAGCCTAGTATCAAGGTAAATGAGAGTTTTTTGTCTAAAGCCATTGTCACTCGGATGAATTATTACCCTCAATGGTCAACTTTCTGATTCGTCCTCCATACATTAATTCACAATCATCGTAATTAATGCAATTATATTAAGCCGAAAATTACAATTTGAAATCTGTGTACAGATTATTTAGAATTGATACATCAATGCACATGAATAGAAAATAGTATATTATTAAACGAGTGAGAAAATTAAACGATTCGTGTTTTATCAGCGAACTGCCACAATTTCCAAATAGAAAACTTATTCGTTATACTATACTTTTTCGCATCATATTAAATAATTACCTAAAGATTTTTCTGTTTGT
This sequence comes from Ocypus olens, assembly GCA_910593695.2. Lineage (NCBI taxonomy): Eukaryota > Metazoa > Arthropoda > Insecta > Coleoptera > Staphylinidae > Ocypus > Ocypus olens. Next base: position 14,085,262 of record OU343063.1, on the reverse strand, counting down.
ATTAAATTATAACGAATAAGTTTTCTATTTGGAAATTGTGGCAGTTCGCTGACAAAAAATGAATCGTAACCATAGTAACAACTAAACTGTTGGGCAATGAAAACGCTATCATTTGATTGGACGTCACCTGTTGGGCAATGAAACTGCTATTATTTGATTGGACGTCACCTGTGGAGAAAAAGATTCGGTCGAATAATGGACAACTTTCTCAATCAAAAACGATTTAACGTTTATATTATTTAATAAGATGAGAAAAAATTGATTACCAAATAGTAACAGTTGCATCCATCCTTCACTTATTACATTATACTTTTTACAGTGGTCATGGAACTTATGAAGAAGAAGGTTGTCTGAAAGCATCAGTTGCAGGTTTAAAAGAGGAAGTTAATAAGCTCGTTTCCGTGAGGCCATTGAAGAGCCGTTATAATGGAGAAATTGGAGATGTAGTTGTCGGCAGAATTACAGAGGTCCAACAGAAACGGTGGAAAGTGGAAACAAATTCCAGATTGGATTCTGTGTTGCTCTTATCATCAGTTAATTTGCCTGGTGGTGAATTGGTAAGTTATTGTTATTAAACCCCTCGGGAATAAAGATTAAATTTAGAATTGTGTCATGTAAAGGGTGGGCCAAATAGTGGTTTCTTTTTAAAAATTAAAAACCAATTTTTTTTTTGTATATTATTGGTTTTTTAGAAAGATTAAACATTCCCATTATTTATGGAATACGATTTCTTTCATGTGGCTGCCTCGGCTGGCTTCGCAATAGCGCATCCTGTCAACCCAATTTTCCAAGACCTTGGTGACAGTCTCTGGCTCTATCTAGCTCTGTAGTTGAAAGTAATTAGAGATGATTTTCTCGTAAAGGAAATTGTATTACATTTAGATTTAAAAATTTACTCATTTATGCAAAGAAATATGAAAAAAATATTCCATAGATGGCACTAAAGGTGTATTTTTTTTTTGTAAAATATTTTTGTTTTCATTTTTTTGTTTGTCGCCACATTTGTCGGCGACCCGGGCGTGAAGAGGCTAAATATTAAATCTAGAAAGATCCCCCTTTCATTCGGAATGTTGTTTAATTGATACATATTTAGGAAGCTGTAAGTTTCGGCAATCAGTTCACATGCATTGTTCTGAGAAGACGAGTGTACAACAACACCCATATCATCATTATCCCATGTTGCTGAAGGCATATTAAAATCACCACAAATAATAATTTCTTTATCCATATTCGCACTTACTATTGTTTCCAGAATTTGACAATGATCCTGATATTTGGTAATAGATTTAGGTGGTAAATATACCCCACCAATTATGTAATGTTTATTGAAAAATTTTACCTTAACAAAAAGTTGTTCTACACTCGAGTTATCAATGAACAATACGTGAGACAATAGTATCTTTCTTACAGCAATCAATACTCCTCCTCCCCGTAATTTATCACTAGTATTTGGGCCTCTATCAGCTCTAAATATAACATAATTATCACACAAAAGTTCACTGTCATTACATACGCATTTAACTAACTTTCAACTAAAATTATTACATCGTATGAACATAAGTTAAGGGAATGATCTAATTCTTTAATTTTGGTTTTGATACCGCCCACATTTTGGAAATATACTTTTAGTTTTTTTGTACATTAGACGGACGATGGCTAGTAGCTTCACTCTTTGAGATAATTTTGGGTATGTTGTTAAAATATTTAATGACAAGATCTTGTTCACCGTTTTCAATCCTGTTATTAAGCTCGGTCTGTAATGATTTAAAATAGGTTCTTTGTTTAAATGTTAGATCAGGTTTGATTTTAACATGCGAGTTTTCACAAATAATTTTTTTAGCATTTTTTACTATAGCAACGGGAGTAATATTCTCTTGATAAACTAGTTTCACAGGGCGGGGACGTTCAGACGTACGTCCTAGTCTAATGATCTTCACAGGCGAAGGAATATTTTCAGTCTCTTTAAATATATTTTGGATGACTGCGGCATCATGCTCCACTCGTGTCGATATATCACTGGACTGAGACTCGGCAAATTGAAAGTAGATCGATATTATAAAATAATTAGTATTCATGGCAAACCTTTGTTTTTTATTCAAAATAGTTGTAAAGTTTTTTGCAAATATCTCTGTAAATACTCTGCAGAAACTATTGTGTAAGGTACCAAATCACGTAGCTTAAAAAGTTTTAAAATTAATGTAAGAAGACCGATACTGTCATATTAATACATTTAAAATTTTACATGTAAATCCCAATGGCCCGCTTTGCAATTCAACACCCTGTATATAAATATCAATAGATACACTATTTGAAATATAAATCAAATTTGGCCATAATAGAGCCTTTTGAAAATGGTCTACAATCGTAGACCACGCGACCCTACTCGTCATGAATGTACGTGCCTAACGGAGGGTTAAAATCAGTTAAAAACAGCATAAATATGTAAAATTAAATAAAACGCGAACATAGTACAGTTATAATTAAAATGATAGATATATACATATACCAGGTGTCAATAAAAAAACTCTATTATTTATTGACTGATTTGAATTTCAATGTTCAGTGGCCATTTAGATACTATAGAATGACAGTAATTATATATTTTTTCAAAATTAAATTCACGGCCAAATAATAGTCAACTTTAAATTATTAAATGGTTGCATATACATTTTATAATATTACACATTGTTTTTTTTTAATTCAACTATGCTCGATGTCGATTTTAATTCAATATTTATGCTAGAAAAAAATTATAATAAATCTTGTTTTTCATTTTTTGACAATAAATGTAGTGTGCCTACTTTCGAATCGACAAATGTTATTTATTGTAAAAGTTATGTCAACCATTTGTTATTAGTCCGTTTTTCTAACATAATTATGAACGATATTGAGTTCTACAAATGTATTTTCAATGTAACATCTAAGAGCAGCAGAAGGTTATAAGAAATTTTGAGAAAATATGGACATATAAGTACGTCATTTGTCACTAATTATAATTTTTGAAAAATATAGTAAATAGATGGTCAATTTATTTGAATTTTTTTCGCCAGAAATATTAAACGAAAAACAAATTTTTGGGCATTAATGGCTTCAGAAAAATAGTCTAATGTAATGAAATTAAAATATAGGCAGCCATTTAAAAATCTTAAGTTATGGTGTTGGGTGTTTTTTATTGAACACGCGGTATGACTTCTAATAACAACATTCACGAACAGCTTTTAAAGATATGTAGTTATGCCGGTGAAGTTACTAGTCAGACATTCATCAATACTATAAAAACATCTTTTTTGAGCTACAGTTCTATTTCTGTTCTGAACTGTGGTACAGGTAAAATTTTAATGACATCTGGAAGTATGTTGAAAAGTTTGGGCCCATAAAATGTTTTACCATTTTGAGACTTTTTTTAAGCGGAGGCAATTTGGATATATTAAATTACCTGCTCTGGTATGATGCTTATGATATTGGCAGGTGCAACAATGTTCAAATTCACTTGTAAGTTTCAATAAAATAATAAAATTTAAATAGAACACTTACTTTGGGACAGAGGGAGCACATTATATTATAATTATTGTTAAACCATTAGATTAATACACAGTGGTCCAGCCACACTCAAAAGCTGGCCAAAACCCAAATGAACCTAGATTCGAACAGAAATTGGTATGTAATGATATTTGAGGTCGCTGATTACAAATCCAATGTCAATTTTACTATAAACAAAATGGCTGTACATTTACACTCTTTTACAGAAATATATGCGCTGTAGTGGTGCTTATTTGGTACTGTCTTTGGTCGAACCCGCGCACTCCCTCTTCGGGTATATACCCCCGAGAGGCAGATTTGACGCTAATGCACTGGGAACGTAACAATGGCGATAACATATGTGGAAATGATAATAATAATAATAATAATATAATATTTATTCCCTTTTTAAAATACATAAAATTAAATAATATAATTATGTATATTACAAAAGAAAAATGTCAAAAACAAATGATAATATAAAACATACATGTTTTATCTTATATAACTAATACAACTAATGTACATGTTAAACAAAATACTCATCCAAAGTATATACACATCTACACAGCAAAAACTTCTTAAGTTCTTGTTTGTAGCTAAATAATGAATTGCTATCTTTGATTGGTTGCCGCAAACTGTTTTAAATCCTATAGCCATTGTAAATCACACCCCTTTCAAATGCTGCAGTATTGTGTGATGGAGACTGAAAAAAGCTTCAGTATCTAGTTTGGTATTTGTGAGTACTTGTGCTAAATAAATGTTTATTTTGTCTGACAAATATGGCAATTTCATAGATATAAGTTGAGGACAATGTTAAAATACCATTTTCCATGAATGCTTGTCTACAAGAATCTCTCAGTTTAAGACTACATATTGCTCTGACCACTTGTTTCTGTATCAAGAACAGACGTGTTGTAATGACTTTTTACAGCAGCCCCAGTGAATGATACCGTAACGCATGTCCGAATGAAAGTATATATCAGAAATTGATGAAAATTACTATATCAGGGCTTTCGAGGTCACAAGATTACAAATCTATAATCAAAATTATTCTAAACAAAATGGCAACTACACATGTATATATGAAAGTTTTGAACACTGTACACTGGAGTCGCACACCCGATTCTGCCACATTCCACCCTTAAAGAATCATTTTTATTAACAAAAAAAATGGGATTGATTGATATTTTACAATTCTATCGATGTTTATCCTTCAAACTAGCTTATTTTTGAAGCTTCATTTACGACTTGGGATTTTGGCCAGCTTTTGTCTGGAGCTGGACCACTGTGCATTGCTGCAAGTTTTTATTATATTTCATCATTTCTTGTCATACATTTGCACTTCCCTCTTCCAATATAGTAACTATATTCTAGAAAAATTGTAGAAAAATATTTGAATTATTTTTAGCGCCGCAGATCAGCAGAAGATGAGCACATGATGAGGAAGTATTTGCAAGAAGGAGATTTGATCAGTGCCGAGGTGCAGAATGTTTTTGCTGATGGTTCATTATCACTACACACAAGAAGTTTAAAATATGGAAAGGTAATTTAATCAAAACAGTTTAATATTTAACATTATTGTGATACAGTTTTTGGTGTAATTTTACTTGTCACGATTGGCAGTACTTATTAGAGCATAACTGATGTCAAAATATATGTAATTAACATAAAAATTTCTTTTGTACCATCAAATTGGAGAAAATTACATGATAGCCACATCACCGTTTTTCTCACTTATTTCTACTATAATAGGCTTTTAATATTCATATAATATCTAGGTTGCATGGTTAATTGAACGATGTAGTGTTTGACGGTAAAAAAAGTAATTTAACCTTTTTATTTGATGTGTTATATTTGTTTCATTCAGTTTGCTTCCTTTTCTAGTTAGTTCAGGTTTTCTAGGTTTCAAACAATTAAATTTCAACATTAAATATTGTTCCCCCATCAAAACACCTACAGACCGGTTTCGACCTTTCAGGTCTCATCAGTGTAGTTAGTTGCTGATGGGGAAACGGAGATTACTATTGGAATATAAGTATTCCAAACACCGTTAAAGGTAGAAACGCCAAAGTGGCAGAATCTATTGCCATGAGCAACCGGTCTGTTCTGATGGGGGAACAATATTTAATGTTCACATTAATATTGTTATATTTGCCGCCACTGGCAATGTCCATATCTTGTCGGTGTTAAAGCCACCCGGATTTGGTTCAGTACAGCATTCAAGCAATAGATTCCGCCACTTTGGCGTTTCTACAATTAAATTTCAGTAACACTACTTTTATTTAGCTCCCATTTGACTTCCAGGTATCAATAAAGTCCAATAATCCCAAAAACTTTAATTCTAGTGCATTCTATAAAATTTTACTTTATTACAGTTATCACAAGGGGTTTTAATTAAAGTGTTTCCTGCGTTGATAAAACGAAGTAAAACCAGGTTTCACAATTTACCGGTAGGAGCAAGTATTATTCTGGGAAACAACGGCTTCATTTGGGTGAGCCCAATTGTAAACAATGAAGAAGAACGTGTAGGTGGATTTGTGCAGAATCTAGATTATGTGAGTATGATTGGTCTCTCTTAAGGGGGTAGAACACAGTGACAGGACGAAAAATTTCAAAATTAAAAGAATGTTCATTACAAATAATAGACTTATTTATTCACAAATTGGGAATATATGCTGCGTATAAGTGCATACAAGTGTATTGCATATTTCACATACTCTGGGAGTTTCCTTTAAGTTAAAAATATGGGATACTAATGCAAGTGTGCAGAATGGGAGGCATTTGACAATGCACAGCTATAAGTTACATCTTGTACAGTCAAATAAATTCAGAGTTGATGACTTATTCTGTATTTTGCGCAACACACCTTCACACTGCAGCCAACACACAATTTGGAACTCTGTACTCCAGACGTTCCCAATTATACCAAGCACTCGAGGCATGTTACGCAGTGACTATCTTAAATTCAATTGGCTTCGAAAATTTGTTGTCGCATTGTCTCGCGTCCTCCGAATACTTTCTCACTCTGCCCAAACCTCTTAAGTGCTCGGTAATATTGTATGTCAAGCTGCCGATACGCGATAAGTGAATGAAATGATAATGAAAACAAAAAGTGATGAGAAATAGGTCACTTGAGAATTTGTGAACTTTTTTTTAAACAATATTTACCTACTGGTACGCAACTAAATTGTCTAGTACATACCGGTACATCTCTAAAAGATCAGGAACCTCTGCTCTACTCTATACCATTATTGTATTTCAGGTCGTTCCTCGAGGAGAAAGAGAAACTATCGCACGTCTGAGAAATTGCATTCTTGCACTTGCTCAAAGCAAGATGATGCTCTTCGACACCAGCATTTTATACGCTTTTGAGGAGTCCCTGAAATATAATGTTGCAGAGCTTCTCTTACCAGAAGCTATGCTCGATGTTTCTGTTTTAACACAGCAGCGCTTAACCATGTTGGAAGAAGCTTAGATCTAGTTATTGTTATAGAGAGCATTTTTACAATAAATCGATTTTATAAATGCTATTGCTTTGTATAAATTATATTACAGGTGGAAGTGAAGTTGTTTTATTATTATTATTTTGTCAGTGTCTCAAGTATTCCAGATCGGTGCTTCTTAAACTTACCTGGTCGTGGCATTTAATTCAAAGGCCCACCAGGTATTTTCTTAACATATATTAAATATAGAAGTCGGCACACAAATTATAGAATTTTGAAGGGTGTGAAGTTATTGAATTGAAAAAAGTAAGCCGTACTATTAGGAAAAGTCTAAATTAATACCACAGAAAATCAGCCCTTTATATTTTTTCACCCCTTTCAAAATGTCATGCAAGCAGTCATAACTAAACAAAAATGCTTACTCTTATCACTAATACAAGTACTTTAATTAACAAGAGTCAAAAAAACGTTATGGCTGAATGCAAACTTTGTTAAAAATCGAGATTTATATTACGAGGTATGGATTTCTGCGACTGACATGAGATATTTTTTTTTTTAACTGAAGGGGTGCCCGTAACGTTTTTTTGATGCTTATTAAAGTACGTATATTAGTGATAAGAATAGAAATTTTTATTTAGATATGGGTAATTGAAAACTTTGTCAAAAATGAAGATTTATATCACGAGTTATGGATTTTTACGAATCGGGTGAGACATTTTTTTTTTGTTGAGGGGGTTCTCGTAATGTTTTTTGACTCTTGATTATTGAAATACATGTATTAGTGATAAGTGTAAGAATTTTTATTTATCTATTGATAATTGCAAAATTTGTCAAAAATCGAGATTTATATTGTGAGGTATGAATTTCTTGTACAATCAGTTCGATTTTTAAACATAGACCAATTTTCAATTTGATTTTAATTATTAGTTATGAAGATAGTTCCAACTGTTAAGTGATTAAATGAAGTTAATTAAACTTTAATGAACGGCATTCCCTATATATTATTTCATTATTTGAAAGTTCATTAAGTAAGCTTTCATTTCATATAAGGTTTCGTATATCTGAAGTTGATGGTTACTCTAATATTTCAAAATTCGTTGGTGATTCGCGCCATTTGAAAAAAAATAGAAATTGTGCAGTTTGCGAATGGCTATCACCTTGTATAATACGCTGAGTTATGTTTTGGTTGATAGAGTAATTTTGAAGACTAAAACGGCCCGTTATCAACCCCCACAACCTAAGTCATTTTAATCTCCAAGTAACGAGGAATCCAAAAATGCTAAAATATACAGGGTATTCCTTTAAAAAAAACATAAGTTTGGTCTGTAACTTTATGAGACACCCTGTATAAATTTAAATATTTTTAAGACGTGCAGTTCACTATTCTGCACAACTTTTGTATAAAACATTTTTTAAAATTTTGACAAATAAGCACATGATTGACCATTCCCAGAGCTCTGAAACACCCTGTATTTATACTTGCATGGTTTATTTTCAATTTGAATGATATTTTAAATGTACATCGAGCGTTGCGTAAACTAGGATGAAACTGACATTTGAAACGTCAAAATTATGAAAGATGAAAGACAAATTATACTTCAAATTTGAGTAATCTTTACCATCACTTTACTCAAAAACTAAAGAGATTTCCAAAAAACTAATTGTTTAAAAGTTGTTTATTTCGGTATTTTCTACAATTATTATTATAGTCCAAATCAATAGATAGGCCACTGAGTGCATAAGTAAGGCTGATGTGTCGAAAATAAAGGTTGGTGGTAAAGTGCAAAAATATATAGGGAAAAGATGCCGGCAGAAGCACCTTTGTTAGATGTCTTTATAGTTTCCACTACACATTGAAAAATGTTACAGTTGTTCTTGAGGAACGATATGGACATGGAATATTACAGAACTTGCAGCACATTTAGATTCAGTTTTCTTGCTCGATGAAACGGGAGTGCAAATATTTTTTAGAATAACAAGAGGAAGAGCTCCAACTGGAGTGCGAGCAACAAAAGTGGTAAAACAAATAAGGATTAAAAATATAGCAATTAATAGCCAAGAAGTATTTTTTTTTTTAATCTGAAAACCCCACAATTCCAACAAATTTTGCAAACTTCTTGCAAAAATTGACCGATAATCATGTTGAACATGTCGTTTTAATCATGGATAACGTTCCTTTCCACAAAACACATGAAGTTAAAAATCTGGTATCAATTACATGCAAAAATACATTCCCAGATGTTTAATGAAAGAAACAATTCTGGATTAACTTAAATATAGGTACACTTTTTTTGTTACTTTCCCACGTACTAAATGCTAGTTGTTGATATTGATATTTATGTTTTCATTATGTTCCAATGTACGATTTAGTTATAAATATACCGGGTGTGGCACTTAAGACGCCTCGGACCATAGCTCCTTTACGATAAAAGCTATCGAAAAAAATCTAAGAACAAAGTGGTGCATAGTTACCGTCGCTATGTTTTAAAAATATTTCTAATCATCAGTGGTGTGCCGTACTCCAGTGGCGTACCAAACTTATGTTTTTTTAAATGGAATGCCCTATTTTTTATTGCAGATTTGGAAAGTGCTCGACGAGTACTTATTTTTTTATCTTACATGTTATACCCTTCACTTTAGCGGTTTCGCTGTTATAACCCCTTCTTTCAAAATTGCGCCCCATTTTTGAGATTTTTTTGTAGAGAAACTAATTGACGCCGGCGCCTAAATTTTGAATTGAGGTACAGGTTAAGACCTCGTATACCTTCACATAATTTTTTTTCGGGTAATTTATGGCAAAAAAATAATTTTTGATTGATCTTCGCATGTTGTCATTTTTTCCGAAAATTTCAAATGGCACCCCCCTAAAAAAATTACGGCGTTGTACAGCCAAAACTCTAAATTTTTCATTGGTGTAAAAAAAATTACACATTGCATAACAAAATTTCGGAGAAAAAAGGAATTTCATCGCAAATGTCGGGAAACGTTTTCCGTTCCCAAGTGTGCCATGAGAAAACAAAAGATTGGTAATTGTCAAAGTAAATTATTAGACGCCAGTAGCAGCCATAAGTCATTTTTGATAAACGTTCTAAAAATGTTCCGAACTCAAGAGGAAATGGTTGACATGATATTTATTCTTGGAGAATGTAACAAGAATTGTTTCTTGGCATCACGAGTGTACGCTGCGAGATATCCGCACAGGGCACATCCAAATGAACGTGCGTTTCAAAAAGTGTTGGAGAGATTTACTACTACGGGAAGTGTGAAACGGCCAAGGAGAGTTAGAAAGAAGGCAGTTATTACCGAAAATAATGAACTGCGGTATATCACCAGAAGTTGCGGTTATGCCTCCAGCAGGAAGGTCGTCATTTCGAACATTTAGTTTAAGTTGTTAAATTTGCTTTATCTGCATTTTTCATATCATGTTGAATAAATAGGTACATACTATTATGTTGACCGTATTTGTGTATTTGTTTTGGTACTTTGACAATTACCAATCTTTTGTTTTCTCATGGCACACTTGGGAACGGAAAACGTTTCCCGACATTTGCGATGAAATTCCTTTTTTCTCCGAAATTTTGTTATGCAATGTGTAATTTTTTTTACACCAATGAAAAATTTAGAGTTTTGGCTGTACAACGCCGTAATTTTTTTAGGGGGGTGCCATTTGAAATTTTCGGAAAAAATGACAACATACGAAGATCAATCAAAAATTATTTTTTTTCCATAAATTACCCGAAAAAAAATTATGTGAAGGTATACGAGGTCTTAACCTGTACCTCAATTCAAAATTTAGGCGCCGGCGTCATGTAGTTTCTCTACAAAAAAATCTCAAAAATGGGGCGCAATTTTGAAAGAAGGGGTTATAACAACGAAACCGCTAAAGTGAAGGGTATAACATGTTAGATAAAAAAATAAGTACTCGTCGAGCACTTTCCAAATCTGCAATAAAAAATAGGGCATTCCATTTAAAAAAACATAAGTTTGGTACGCCACTGGAGTACGGCACGCCACTGATGATTAGAAATATTTTTAAAACATAGCGACGGTAACTATGCACCACTTTGTTCTTAGATTTTTTTCGATAGCTTTTATCGTAAAGGAGCTATGGTCCGAGGCGTCTTAAGTGCCACACCCGGTATAATACATTAAATAAATTGCATTATATAACAGATCAGTCTTTCAATTATGCACATCGGACTTTCTGTTGAACATACAAAACGTCACTATGACAACCGGCCTTTTTGAAATATTGGCCTTACTTATACACACAAAGGCCTATCAATTGATTTAGACTGTAACATAAATTTCATGTAGCCATTATCGTTTCATAATTATAAACCAAAAACAAACAAAAAATGAATAACTTTTCATTTCATTTCCTAGCTGTCTTCAATACTTGTTTAAATACTTTGTAGTATTTGGCATATTAAAAAAAAATATTGGATAAATCAAAAAACAGTTCCGATTTACTGAGTCAAATAAGATTTATATTCCAAGTTTTACACTAATTGCTGTATTCGTTTTTGAGATATAGCGCGCACAGACAATTTTTTTCCAGAAATTGTTGAAACCGCGTCTAGAGACCTCTCAATGGATATTTTCGTTATTAAAATTAAAATAATTAAAATAAAACCTTGTAACGGTGAAAATAAAAACGCCATGCCGCGATCGGATGAAGTAATATCGATTTTCCGTGAATTGTTCGAAATCAAATTCTTTGAAATGCAATTCTTGGAAAGTAAATTTTGCGAACGTGAAATATACGAAAATAAATTCTTCGAATGACCAATTCTTCGAAAACGGTTATTTTTTAAACTGGTTTTAAAAAGTTACACGTTTTCTGAATATATTGTCAGTAGTTCGTGGTCGTCCGTAAACGATGGAAGTAAAGTACGTTTTTAGTGAGAAAAATAAGAAAAAGCTTCTGTTTGGCGGACATTTATTTTACAGAGACCGAGCAAATGGAGAAAAAATATACTGGAAGTGCGAGAAGGTGAAATTAAAATGCAAGGCTCGTGCCATAACGGAAGGTGATAGTATCATAAAATCAAATAATGCACATAATCATTTAGGAGATCGCGTGGAAAGAACAATTCGAAATACTGGTGTGACTACGAGTGATTCACATAATTGTATCGCGATTTCTGGCGAAGTTAGTCAAAGTGTTGAGGCAAAACTATCCGGCGTATCGAATTTAAAAAGGAGCATCGTAAATAAACGCGGTAAAGATAATACAGGACCAGTTGGGCTAACCGTAAGGACAAATATTATCTTTACTAAAGATTATTTTATTCCTGTAATTCCTCCAAATATAATTTCATGCAGTGACGGTTCGCGGAATTTTTTCTGGTACGGCCGAGGAACAAGAGGTGGTATACAGATAGGTGCGGTCACGCAGCCAGCCGTCTCTACAACTGACCCTACCTATCTGTATTACCACCTCTTGTTCCTCGGCCATACCAGAAAAAACCCCGCGAACCGTCACTGATTTCATGTGATTTATTTATCAACCTGCATTACTGTAGTATATCACCAGCTGACAACAAATAAATAAATAGAACTTGGTTTTGAAAATTGTCCAAAGATGTATCCTTATAAATGCAATTATAACTATTTTTATATTTTGCGTCTATAATGTAGCTGTTTCTACACCCAAAACCGTATCGTAATCTATGATTATATAAATACGGACTGCTAACACCAACTTCATGTGTGTCTCCAAGCAACAGTGGCGCGACAAGACTAGAAGTGCTTGAAGTATGTTACTAAATCGGTTGCCATTTTGTGTCTATGACATTACTATGAGCTCGCGACTTGGCGGTTTTTAAATTACCCACCTTTTTGCATACTGGGGCGGGACTTATATCGGGTTCCTACTCGCGGACAAATATCGTGCAGTGATCATATGAGAAATGAAAGCGAGTCCATATTTATATAGTCAAACATTTATGTAAACTCCGATTCAAGTATTGGTATTTCGATTACAGTGATCTGTTATTGCGATGCTAGCGCCATCTGACGGACCTGGGTCTGAGGCTTGAACGCGAATAATTTAATTCGAATGGAATTGAACTGTGCAGGGCATACCAGTAGCGTGCTCAGATTGATTTGAAATGGAGTAGGGAAAAAAGCATTTTTAATACAAATACCGGTTGCAAATGAATAGCAATAATAGTTTTATTTAACAAGTACCATTAACATTCAAAAACTTGAATACAATCCCTGGAGTGCACTTACGTAAAAAAAACTCTAGATACGCCAATGTTTTAATATCTTGGTGTCAAATGTAAACAAATTCACGTACGCCATTTTACGATTGTACATCCTTACATACTGTATTATTTGCACAGATTAATCTGTGATTCTTTGTGTATGACCCCCTGGAGTTGAAAGAAATGGCAGTAAACAACGTGCAGGATTTGTTGCCAACGAAAAGCAAATCTCGCTATGAGAAATCCTATTATATATACAAGGAATGGTGTGCTGATAATGGAATAGAGGATATAAGTTCAGAAAATGTTCTATTAGCATATTTTAGTGATTTATCGAAGAATAAAAAGGCATCTACTCTGTGGGCCACATATTCGATGCTACGCGCTACACTTAATATTAAAGAGAACGTCGACATCTCCAAGTTCGCAAGCTTAAATGCTTTATTAAAAAAACAAAACGTGGGATACAAGCCAAAAAAGTCCAGCATATTCACTAGAAAAGACATTGAGAGGTTCCTAAGATGTGGGCCATTGGATTACATCCCCCATAAGGTGATATAGACATTTTTAACGGGACGTAATAACATTTAAAAAATTTCAGGCTGCTCTGATAATTGGAGTATCGGGTGCGTGTAGAAGTGATGAGCTTTTCAAAATGAAAATCACCGATATAAATTTTCTCGACGACAAAGTTCGTATACAATTTCCCGACGCAAAGCCGTTTCTAATAACTTATACCCCGTGGATTGCAATATTGAGGCAATATGTGGAGCTTCGAAAGGATATCGAAAGTGAACGATTCTTCTTGCAAATTAGAAGAGGTAAAGCAACGAAGCAGCCCTACGGTCACAATAGCATTGCACAATTTCCTAAGAAAATAGCGACGTTTTTGAATCTGAAAGATATCGATACGTACACTGGACATTGTTTTCGACGAAGTGCAGTCACGTTACTGGTAAATAGTAAGGATGACCTTCGCGAGCTTAAGAAATTGCGTGGAAGGATAACCAGCACTATTGCTAGCTACGTCGACAACTCTCTGGATGACCGTGAGAAGGTAGTAAAGATATTGTCCAGTAATAATAGCTAGAATGCATCTATGATGTGTTATATGTACTTGCACCTACACCCAGACATTAAATATTTCAGATCTTTAAAGTTAAATATACCATTAAATATTGTTCCCCCATCAGAACACCTACAGACAGGTTTCGACCTTTCAGGTCTCATCAGTGTAGTTAGTTGCTGATGGGGAAACGGAGATTACTATTGGAATCTAAGTAAGTTAAAGCCACCTGGATTTGGTTCAGTACAGCATTCAGGCAATAGATTCCGCCACTTTGGCATTTCTACCTTAAATATACCATTTCACTAGTGATAAATAGTTCAAAAGCAATTCAAATGTTACAATGCATTTTTTCTGCTTGAACAATGGACTTATTGTTACGTCAAAACAAATTTTGGTAGTGATGCTAGAGAATGTTTAAACTATCAGTAAAAACATTTTGTTTTCAAATTTAATAAATCATAAGTACACAATAACCTCTTCAGGGACAAATTAATTTTGAAGTTTCAAATCTTTTAAAAAAACAATCGATATCTCGCCAGTAGGACCTGACAGGAGGAATCTGTATGGAAATGTACAACTGTAGCAGCTTTCAGAGCTTGACATGAGATGGCAGTATTGAGCTAAATCAAATTTGTTTGAAATGTGTTCATCATTTTTTAAAACGTACACAGATGTGTTTCTGTCCCTGAAGAGGTTAATAAATGTCCTACAAACTCAACTCTAAATTTTCACTGCAGTGACACTGAACATGAAGTCTTCCTCATATTTAATTTCACTTACCAAAAGCTTTCTTTATTACTTTTAAACTTATTCTTCTCGGCTTAATGGATATTTTACTTTCTCCGTTACGAAGTACGAGAAAGTATTGTGATCGTGATTTTTTTTTTAAATTTTTTACGGAAATATCCGTTTTGGGGTCCCTAGATGCCATTTTAACAATTTCTGGAAAAAAAAAATTGGTCTGTGTGTGTGTCTGTCTGTGCGCGCTGTATCTCAAAAACTAATAAAGCAATTGATATGAAACTTTGAACATACGTCTTATTTGATAATCCGAAGAACTGAAAAGCTTTTGGTAAAATATCGTACACCAGAAGTGGGTGTTTACCTTAACTGTTTTTTGCCAATATTTTTTTAAATATGAAAAATATCACAAAAACATTTTAACAAATATTGAAGACAGTAAAGGAATTAATATCCTTGAAAATATTTTTCATAAAATCATTGTTATTTGAGAAAAAAAAATATTAATTTTGTTTTCATTTTTGGTTTATAATTATGAAACGATAATAGTTACAGCAAATTTATGTGGATAATAATTGTAGAGAATGCCAAAATGAACAACTTATAAAGAATAAGTTTTTTCGAAATCTCTTTGGTTCTTGAGAAAACTGAGTTTTTGAATTTGAAGTATAATTTTTCCATCTTTCATAATTTTGACGTTTTAAACGTCAATTTCATCGGAGTCTACAAAACGCTCGATGTACATTTAAACTATGATTTAAATTGAAAATAAACGATGAAAGCGTAAATATAAATGATACCATCAAGTGGGAGAAAGCTTTTCCATCTTTCATAATTTTGACGTTTTAAACGTCAGTTTCATCCGAGTCTACAAAACGCTCGATGTACATTTAAACTATGATTTAAATTGAAAATAAACCATGAAATCGTAAATATAAAAGATACCATCAAGTCGGAGAAAGTAACATGATGGTCACATAACCATTTTTTTATTTTTGACTGCTAAAAAGAGTAATTGTTGGTTCTGATATATGCAGTTTTTGACAGTTAGAAAGTGTCACTTTTGATGTTTCGAAAAATGCAATGTTTAGTTGCTAAAAAGTGTAAATTTTGACTGATGAAAGTTAAATAAAAAATGTCACGTTTTAACTGTCAAAAGAATTGTAATGTTTGATAGCTAGAAAGTGTAATTTCTGAATGAAAAAATGTAATTTTTAACAGTTCAAAAGTAATTTTTGACTGGAATTTATAATTATGTGCCATTTTTGATAGTTGATTTTTTTAAATTCTTGACTGCTAAAATGTGAAACATTTGACTGTGGAATCTCAGTTAGCACACTTGTATCAGTAACTCCCAGTTAGCACACTTGTGTTATGTCATTTTTGACAGTTAGAAAGTGTCATTTCTGATGTTTCGAAAAATGCAATTTTTACTTGCCGAAAAGTGTAATTTTTGACTGACGAAAGTTGTTAAAAATGTCACGTTTTAACTGTCAAAAGAATTGTAATGTTTGATTGCTAGAAAGTGTAATTTCTGAATGAAAAAATGTGTTTTTTAACAATTGAAAAGTCATTTTTGACTAAAATTTATAATTGTCGGCAGTAGAAGTTGTCATTTTTAGTAATTTTTTTTTTTTAATTTTTTGGAAAATTTATTTTTGACTGTAAAAAGTGTGATTTTTCACCGTGGAATATGTCATTTTTAACAGTTAAAAAGTGTCATTTTTGATGGTTCGAAAAATGTAATTTTTACCTTCTATAAAGTGTGATTTTTGACTGTCGAAAGATCAGAAATAATTTTTCATAGTAAAAAGTGTTGATTTTTTTTTTATTTCTGACTTCTAAAAAGAGTAATTTTTGACTCTGGAATATGACGTTTTTGACAGTAAAAAAGTGTCATTTTTGTTGCTTCAGAAGATGTAATTTTTACCTGCTAAAAACTGTGATTTTTGGCTGTCAAAAAATGTCAAAAATGACACGGTTTAACTGTCCCAAAAATGATATTTTATGAGAATAAAAAATATAATTTTTACTGTGGAAAGATGTAATTTTTAATGGTAAAGTATCATTTGTGATGGTTGATTTTTTTTATTTTTGACTTTTAAAAAGTGTGATTTTTCACTGTGGAATATGTCATTTTTAACAGTTAAAAAGTGTCATTTTTGATGGTTCGAAAAATATAATTTTTACCTGCTATAAAGTGTGATTTTTGACTGTCGAAAGATCAGAAATCATTTTTCATAGTAAAAAGTGTCGATTTTTTTTATTTTTGACGGCTAAAAAGTGTAATTTTTGACTCTGGAATATGACGTTTTTGACAGTAAAAAAGTGTCATTTTTGTTGCTTCAGAAGATGTAATTTTTACCTGCTAAAAACTGTGATTTTTGACTGTCAAAAAATGTCGAAAATGACACGGTTTAACTGTCACAAAAATTATATTTTGTAAGAATAAAAAATATCATTTTTACTGTGGAAAGATGTAATTTTTGAAGGTAAAGTGTCATTTGTAATAGTTGATTTGTTTTATTTTTGACTTCTAACAAGTGTGATTTTTCACCGTAGAATATGTCATTTTTGACAGTTAAAAAGTGTCATTTTTAATGATTCGAAAAATGTAATTTTTACCTTCTATAAAGTGTGATTTTTGACTGTTAAAGATCAGAAATAATTTTTCATAGTAAAAAGTGTCGATTTTTTTTATGTTTCACTGCTTAAAAGAGTAATTTTTGACTCTGGAATATGACGTTTTTGACAGTTAAAAAGTGTCATTTTTGTTGCCTCGAAAGATGTATTATGAGAGTAAAAAATATCATTTTTACTGTGAAAAGATGTAATTTTTGATGGTAAAGTGTCATTTGTGATGGTTGATTTTTTTTATTTTTGACTTTTAAAAAGTGTGATTTTTCACTGTGGAATATGTCATTTTTAACAGTTAAAAAGTGTCATTTTTAACAGTTCGAAAAATGTAATTTTTACACGGGTGTGAAGTTAGCAATAGATTTTAAAAATTCATATCTCAGAGAAGGGAAGATCAATTCTAAAAAAAGGAACTATACCATTAGGGAAGGTCTAAATTAATAACACAAAAATAATCAACCCTTAATTTTAACCCTTTATATTTTTTCACCTATTTCAAAAAAGTTTTTTTTTTCTAAGTTTGCAATCTGCCATAAATAAATAAAAATGCTTATTCTTATCACTGATAAAGGTACTCTCATAATCAAAAGTCAAAAAACGTTATGGGCACTCCTTCAACCCAGAAAAAAATAATTTCTCCGTAAGTCGCAGAAATCCTCATTTCGGGATATAAATCTCCATTTTTTACAAAGTTTGCAATCAGCCATAACTAAATAAAAATTCTTATTCTTATCACTAATAAAAGTACTTTCATAATCAAAAGTCAAAAAAACGTTACGGGCACTCCTTCAACCCAGAAAAACAATAATTTCTCCGTAAGTCGCAGAAATCCACACCTCGTGTTATAAATCTCCATTTATCAAATCTTCCAAAATGATTTCTTGGCAAAAGTATTACGGACTTCTTAATATAAACATTTTACAACTTTCAAGAAAAAAATAGAATAGATTATCGTGCACAGCGGAGTTATTTTAAAAATTGCATTCTAAATCCACAGTCTAGTAGCAAATACATATTTCATAATTACTCCGATACTAAAATTACTGATTAGCATTTCATGGGAAACATAAAAAGATCAAAAAGTTTTTAACAACTTTTTTTAGAACTCGATCCATCGACGTAAGAAGTTAAAATTAAAAAAATATATAACGGTTGAAACTTCTTTTCAAAATATTTATAGCGAAGCTTTTCGTTGATAAGACCGCCTTTTTTTCTAAAGTTTTAAAATTTTAGAAGAAAATTATGAAGTGTTTTTACATATCCCCAGATTTTCTATAAGAAATCATTTCCTAAAAAATTTCAAACAACCTGGTATATTGTTTTATTATTCACCTTACATTAATAACGATTGATTTTTACTTTCTCCGTTACGAAGTACGAGAAAGAACACGTGTGTGTGTGTGTGTGTGTGTCTGTCTGTGTGTGTGTGTGTCTGTCTGTGTGCGCTGTATCTCAAAAACTAACAGAGCAATTGATATGAAACTTTGAACATACGTCTTATTTCATAATCCGAAGAACTGAAAAGCTTTTGGTAAAATTTCGTACACCGGAAGTGGGTGTTTACCTTGACTGTTTTTTGTTTTTTGTCAATATTTTCTTAAATATGAAAAATATCGAAAAACTTTTAAACAAACATCGCAGACAATAAAGAAATGAACATCTTTTCCTTGAAAATATTTTTCATAAAATCATTTTTATTCGAGAAAAAAATTTATTAATTGTTTTTAATTTTTGGTTTATAATTATGAAACGATAGTAGTTACAGCAAATTTATGTGAATAATAATTGTAGAAAATACCAAAATGAACAACTTCTAAAGAATAAGTTTTTTTCGAAATCTCGTTAGTTTTTGAGTAAACCGAGTTTTTGAATTTGAAGTATAATTTTTCCATCTTTTATGATTTTGACGTTTTAAACGTCAGTTTCATCCGAGTTTACGCAACGCTCGATGTACATTTAAAATATGATTTCAATTGAAAATAAACCCCTGAAAACGTTAATATAAAGTCGGAGAAAGTAACATGATGGCCACATCACCATTTTTTAATTTACTTACATGTGAATTTTAACCAAAAACACACTATTGCACAGAATATTGTTAAATCAATTCAAAAATCTCAGATCGCACAGATAACACTTGTGTGAAAGCTGCAGTGTGAGTGAGTTAAGATTTCTTTTTCAAGTGCAATTCTTTACTATTGAGCGTTTGCCCTGTTTGAAATCTGTTTTTTTTATGAGTTTAACCCGGAGATGCATCCTGTCCATCCAGGAATTTATGGTCCTTTTCTCAAAATGTATAGCCTGCAATAAATCATTGAGCCAATACATTTTCCTCTTTCACATTTGGCATGAAAGGTTTGGGCGGTATGTACGAGTACCGAGAAACACTTGGAGAAATTATTATTCATCTTAGTCATCAAGTTATAAGTTTTTTTTTTGATTAAAGAAGTTGATTATGAAAGTACTTGTATTAGTAACAAGAATGAGCATTTTTATTTAGTTATGGTGTGGATTTCTGCGACTTACGAAGAAATATTTCCATAACGTTTTGATTATGAAAGTAACTTTATTAGTGATAAGAATAAGAATTTTTATTTGGTTATGGCTGATTGCAAACTTTGTCAAAAATGGAGATTTATATCCCAAAATGTGGATTTCTGCGACTTACGTAGAATTTTTTTTTTCTGGATTGAAGGAGTGCCCGTAACGTTTTTTGACTTTTGATTATGAAAGTACCTTTATCAGTGACAAGAATTAGAATTTTTATTTAGTTATGGCTAATTGCAAACTTTGTCAAAAATGGAGATTTATATCCCAAAATGTGGATTTCTGCGACTTACGTAGAAATTATTTTTTTCTGGGTTGGAGGAGTGCCCGTAACGTTTTTTGACTTTTGATTATGAAAGTACTTTTATCAGTGATAAGAATTAGAATTTTTATTTAGTTATGGCTGATTGCAAACTTTGTCAAAAATGGAGATTTATATTGCGAGGTGTGGATTTCTGCGACTTACGGAGAATTTTTTTTTGTTGAAGGAGTGTCCGTAACGTTTTTTTGACTTTTGATTATGAAAGTACTTTTATTAGTAATAAGAATAAGCATTTTTATTTATTTATGGCAGATTGGAAACTTAGAAAAGTAAAAAAAATTTTTAGAAAGGGCTGAAAAAATATTAAGGGTTAAAATTAAGGGTTGATTCTTTTTGTGTTATTAATTTAGACTTTTCCTAATGGTATGGTTCACTTTTTTTCAAATTGCTTTTCTCTTCTCCGAGATATGAATTTTTAAAATCTATTGCTGGATCTATTGCTAACTTCACACCCGTAATTTTTACCTGCAATAAAGTGTGATTTTTGACTGTCGAAAGATCAGAAATAATTTTTTGAGCGCGAGCATGTACGTGGTGTTCTTGCCTCTTTCTACATATTCATTGATAGGGAACAGTGGCGTCTCTTTAATATTTCTGCGAAGGGGTTCAATCCATGTTATTTTGTGGAAAATCAAGATTTGTCATGAGATTTTTTTTTCTTTTTATCTACGAGGAGTACGCAGAAAATTTTTGGTGCATAAATTTTGAAACACCCTGTATATTAGACCCGGTCAGTAGTTTTACTCGCAGTCAATCGCGTAACTGGGGGAGTTGCACCCCCCATTAATAAAATAAGGAATTGTGTAGTGTTGTATTAGGGTTGTTTAAATATTAATTACGTCAACAAAATGTATATATAGTACAATCGCGCAGAGGTGACAGTGACTCATGCTTTTTCGATCTAATAGTCGCGTCTGGATAAATATCTATACTCGTTCGCATGCTTAAGAAAAACGAAATTAAATACGAAACGTATGTCGATATGTAAATTCAAGGGCTAAGTGCAACGTATGTCTTTTCTCATTCTATCTATTCTAACCTCAAAACTCACGTGCTTGTATCTGGTTTTGACCGTTTCCGATTTCGATTTAGTTAAGAGCAAAATTGATTTTATCCATTTCATTAATAAAAAGGTTAAATTTAATGACAAATTCCCAGTTGTCTTTACCGATTGCTGAAAAATGCACTCGCAAAGTTTCGTCGGGAAAATATTTGTACGCTCGAGAATTTTTAAATTTCCCGCCTAGACTGAATCGAATTATTTTACGGACATACGTTGACTAGAAACTTAATTCAGGCAACATGGAGCGATGAGTCACTGTCACCTCTGCGCGATTGTACTATACATCAATTTAGAACTTAACGAAAAACGCACACATAGAACATCAAACACAAATAGATAACGAATTACACAACACCCACATATACATATATGCCACGATACGCCACTCTACCTGACAATTTTCCCTGAAGATGGCTTAAAGCCGAAACCGGTTGCAAATTAAACAAAATAAATTATTAAGGAAGTAACAAAAATGGACTTAATTAATAAAAAAAGGAATGCTCCAATTAAAAATACTAGCTTTTATACCCAAATTAACTGGTTAAGCAGTGACAGTTCGCGGGGTTTTTTTCTGGTACAGCCGAGGAACCAGAGGTGGTAATACAGATAGGTAAGGTCGGTTCCACGCTGGCTGCGTGACCGTACCTATCTATATTACCACCTCTTGTTCCTCGGCCGTACCAGAAAAATCTCGCGAACCGTCACTGCCGTCAAGTAAGCATACTTTCTGATTATAATAGGCGTGGCAACATAGCGCGCCGATCCGTATTGTTTCGTGCATGCGCACAGTTTAGTATCATGAACTGGAAAATGACCTTGTTTTAAATCCCTTATCACTGTTGCTGCCGGTTGTATGATTAATCATACCCGTGACGGCTGGCGGCGTGTCTCATGGTACGGCCATGGTAGTAGAGGTGGCAATACAGATAGGTGCGGGTCGGTTGACTCATTCACTCAATGAGTCAATGCTATTAGTGCGGTAGAGATGTGTTAGCTTAGCCAATCTCTACTTCTGCAGGCCATACCATGAGTCACATCGCCAGCCGCCTCTGAATCATACACCAGTGATATTAAGTTTAAAGCTGTGATGTATCATCAAGAATAACTCATCTCCGGTGTAACACTCGTTGATAATAACCTTGGTTTTTTTCATACACCCAGCCTGTAGTAAAAATATGCAGAAATTTCTTTCCTAGGCCGGTGTATGATCAATCATACACCGGCACTGGCAAATAAAACCTGAAAATGGGACCCGACAGCAAAAGTTTTAATGAAACTCCTGTCCTTCATTATCTTAAATTACTTTCCCAGTTGGTCGGTAATTATCTCTATGTGGGCCAAAATTTTTACCAAAAAAAAAAAATTAAAATTCAGAAAGCTGTTAAGCAACAAAATATTCACTTCAATTCAATTTTATCGTATACACTAATTATTTTTTTTTCAGGGACACTCGACCAGTACACAAAATTATATCGACACAAATTCAGTGAACGACGATGACTCCCAATATGAAAGTGTGAATCAAAATGATAGCGATGACTGTGACGGTGAACTTGTGGATGTGAAAGTTGATATGTTCGATACAACAGAAGCAAACATCTCATGGAATGAAACGAAGCCATTGACGGTTGCGATAAATACGTCTCATGAATACAATTCATTCGGGGAATTCATTGCTAAACACCTGCAGCAACTTCCTTCGGACATCGCTAGTGAACTAAAGTCGCGAATACACAATTTGGTGACGCATTTTCATCTCGAGCACATTCAACATCATCCCTCGGAAGCACCACCCATGGTTAAAGTAGAGGTGAGTTTTTCAAATTGATTATTGAAATGTAAGATGAAGAAAACATAGAGTTTGTAAAGTATAGGTAATTTTTAGAGTTGATAGATTAATTTTCCAGTCTAACTAAAAAAAAGTTTGTTTAAAATGATGAAAACCGTTACGTCTTTATTTAAAAGAATCGATTTGAATACATTTTCTAATTTTATACTCGTAGAATTTAGACGGTCTATATTAGAGATGGGCAAAATGACTCTCTTTTTTTTGAGTCGACTGAAATGAGTCGATTGTTGTAGTGACTCATGACTGTTGAAAAATTAAAAAGTATATCTGTGATGAGCAAAAAGAAAATGATCCTCACTTCGAAAGTTTTAATGTGCCCCGTACTTAATTTTCATGACTCATGATGAGTCAGCAAATTTAGACAGTAGTCACTGTTCAAATAGAGGGACGCTGGATTCGGTATTTACGGTATTTAGATGAACCGGAAACAAAGCAAAAAACACGTGTGTTCGGTTAGACAACACTGTATAGATGATTCACAGTTCATAATACTGAATTGCACAAACAATAGATGTCAACATCGTAACTTTTTGTCGAGAGTCAAGTGACTGCTATAAGATATAGCAGTCACTTGACTCTCGACTCATTTCGGCTCACACATGAGTTAACAACAATCTCTTCATCGAAACAATGACATTAAAATTATGACCAAAAATGGTTTCAAAACCTTGTTTATAGTCAATGCATGTTGACACATTTCAAAGTTTTAATTTCAAAGTAATTTTGTACTGTTGAAAATTGTCTTTTTTGGTAATTTTGGACAGTTGAAAATTGTCATTTTAGGCAGGTAAAATGGTCTTTTGGCGCTTGAAAATGGTCACTTTTTTCATTTGAAAATCACCGTTTTTTTGGGAGAAAAATAGTCCTTTTTTGGTTGAAAAAAGTAATTTGAAAATGGTCACTCTTTTCATTTGAAAATGATCTTTTTTGGATAGTTAAAAATTGTCCTTTTTTGGCATTTTTGGTCATTTATAAATTGTCATTTTTGGTAGTTCAAAAGTATTATTTTTGACGGTTAAACATACCTTTGAACTGCTAAAAATGACAACTTGGACAGTTGAAAAAAATAATTTGAAAATGGTCACTCTTTTCATTTGAAAATGATCGTTTTTGGACAGTTGAAAATTGTCTTTTTTGGCCATTTTGGTCATCTATAAATTGTCATTTTAGGCAGTAAATATTGTCATTTTTGGTAGTTCGAAAGTATTACTTTTGACAGTTAAACATACCTTTGAACTGCCAAAAATGACAAATTTGACAGTTGTCTTACTGCAATTTTGGACAGTTGCCATTTTAGGCAGTAAAAATTGTTATTTTTGGCAGTTGGATATTCTCATTTTTGGCAGCTGAAAATTGCCATTTTCTAAAATATGAAAATTTTTATTTTTGACCGCTGAAAATTGTCATAATTTGATGTTGAAAATTTGTTGAAAATGTCATTTATCACAGTTAGAAAGTTTAATTTTTATCAGTTAAAATGGTCACTTGACACTTGAAAATTTTCTTTTTCACCAGTTAAAAATTGCCATTTTGATAATACCTGTTATTGGCAGATGAATATTATCATTTTTCTAAGCTAAAAATTGTCGTTTTTTTGACACTTGAAAATAATCATTTTTGGCGGTGGAGGATGACCATTCTCGAGACTTGAAATTGTCATTTTTGGCACTTTTTTTATTGGTCTATCACATTGTTCATTTTCAGCATTAAAATAGTCAATTTTGATTATTCAAAATCGTTATTTTTGACAGTTGGAAAAAATATAATTTTTGACTGTTGGGAAAATGTCATTTTTGGCACTCGGAAATTGTCAATTTTGGGCAGGTAAAATGGTCTTACGGCACATGAAAATGGTCACTTTTCTCAGTTGAAAGTTATCAATTTTGGGAGTTGAAAATTGTTTCTTTTTTGGTCAAAAATGGTAATTTTGGACAGTTAAAAATTGTCACTTTTGGCAGTAAACATTGTCGTTATTGGCAGTTGTATACAGTCATTTTTGCAATGTGAAAATTTTCAATTTTTACATTTAATAATTGTCATTATTGGCAGTTGAAAATGATCATTTTTCTTAGTTTAAAATTGGTTCTTTTGTCTGTTAAAATAGTCTATTTTCAAATTGTTTTTTTTTTGTCAAAAATAGTAATTTTGGATATTTTTGACAGTAAACATTGTCATTATTGGAAGTTGAAAATAGTCATTTTTGAAATGTGAAAATTTACAATTTTTACAGTTGATAATTGCCATTATTGACAGTTGAAAATGATCATTTTTCGTAGTTGAAAATTGTTTTTTTTTTGTTTGTTAAAATAGTAATTTCGAACACTTGAAAATTGTCTTTTTCAGTTGCTGGAAAATTGTCATTTTTGCGGTTGAAAATGATCATTTTTGGCAGAATAAATTGTTTCGGCAGTCAATATCGTCGTTTTTTGGCGTTTGAAAATTTTCATTTTTGGCAGTTGAAAATGATCAATTTTAATCGTTTTTGGCAGTTGGAAATTGTTATTTGTGGCTCTTGAAAATTGTCAATTTTGGCAGTTTAAATGTCATTTTTGACACTTGAAAATTGTCTTTTTCAATAGCTGGAAAATTGTCATTTTGGCGGTTGAAAATGATCATTTTCAGCATTCAAATCGTCAATTTTGATTGTTCAAAATCATCATTTTTGACAGTTGGAAAAATGTCATTTTTGGCACTCGGAAATTGTCAATTTTGGCAGGTAAAATGGTCTTATGGCACACGAAAATGGTCACTTTTCTCAGTTGAAAATTATCAATTTTGGGAGTTAAAAATTGTCTCTTTTTTGGTCAAAAATGGTAATTTTGGACAGTTAAAAATTGTCATTTTTGGCAGTAAACATTGTCGTTATTGGCAGTTGTATAAAGTCATTTTTGGAATGTGAAAATTTTCAATATTTACAGTTAATAATTGTCATTATTGGCAGTTGAAAATGATCATTTTTCGTAGTTTAAAATTGGTTTTTTTTGTCTGTTAAAATAGTCTATTTTCAAATTATTATTTTTTGTCAAAAATGGTAATTTTTGATATTTTTGACAGTTAACATTGTCATTATTGGCAGTTGAAAATAGTAATTTTTGAAATGTGAAAATTTACAATTTTGACAGTTGATAATTGCCATTATTGACAGTTGAAAATGATCATTTCTTATAGTTGAAAATTGTTATTTTTGTCTGTTAAAATAGTCATTTATAACACTTGAAAATCGTCTTTTACAGTTGCTGGAAAATTGTCATTTTGGCGGTTGAAAATGATCATTATTGGCAGAAAAATTATCATTTTCGGCAGACAAAATCGTCGTTTTTTCGCGTTTGTAAATTGTCATTATTAGCAGTTGAAAATGATCAATTTTAATCGTTTTTGGCAGTTGGAAATTGTTATTTGTGGCACTTGAAAATTGACAATTTTGGCAGTTTAAATGTCATTTTTGACACTTGAAAATGATCTTTTTCAATAGCTGGAAAATTGTCATTTTGGCGGTTGAAAATGATCATTTTTGGCAGAATAAATTGTCAGTTTTGGCAATCAAAATCGTCGTTTTTTGCGTTTGAAAATTGTCATTATTGGCAGTTGAAAATGATCAATTTTAATCGTTTTTGGCAGTTGAAAATTGTCAATTTTAGCAGTTTAAATTGTCATTTTTGACCCTTGAAAATTGACTTTTTCCGTAGCTGGATAATTGTCATTTTGACGGTTGAAAATGATCATTTTTGGCAGAATAAATTGTCGGATTCGGCAGTCAAAATCGTTGTTTTTTTGACGTTTGAAAATTGTCATTATTGGCAGTTTAAAATGATCAATTTTAATCGTTTTTGGCAGTTGGAAATTGTTATTTATGGCATTTGAAAATTGACAATTTTGGCAGTTTAAATGTCATTTTTGACACTTGAAAATAGTCTTTTTCAGTAGCTGGAAAATTGTCATTTTGGCGGTTGAAAATGATCATTTTTGGCAGAATAAATTGTCAGTTTCGGCAGTCAAATTCGTCGTTTTTTTTGGCGTTTGAAAATTTTCATTATTGGCAGTTGAAAAAGATCAATTTTAATCGTTTTTGGCAGTTGGAAATTGGTTTTGTCATTTTTGACACTTGAAAATTGTCTTTTTCAGTAGCCGAAAAATTGTCATTTTGGCGGTTGAAAATGATCATTTTTGGCAGAATAAATTGTCAGTTTCGGCAGTCAAAATCGTTGTTTTTTGGCGCTTGGAAATTGTCATTTTTGGCAGTTGAAAATGATCAATTCTAATCGTTTTTGGCAGTTGGAAATTGTTATTTGTGGCATTTGAAAAGTGTCTATTTTGGCATTTGAAATTGTTATTGTTGACATTTGAAAATTGACTTTTTCAGTAGCTGGAATTTCTTGTCCTTTGACAAACGATTTTATTTATAGAAACTCTAGGGTGTCCTTAAAGGGTTGGAGGGTAGAGCGCCGTCGGGCAGTTTTCTTCACATGCGTTTGCGCTGACCAATCAGCGAACATCACGCGAAGCCACGTAATCCCATTATACCACGGATTCGGTGCGCCGAGTATAGGAGTGGCTTCCATTAAAAAAAATTGCCGATTAAATCATACGTCAAACACTAATGACGTCACAATATTTTTGAGCATGCCAAAGAGAGTGCAATAATGAACAAAAACCGACCTATCTGAGCGATGTTTTTTTAAACATTTAAAAGAACAATTATGAATTTTGTGTTGAAATCAGAGGTCATTGAAAAGCGAAAAAATAACCTAATAAAATAGATGAAAGCCAACTACGGTTCTATTAAAAAAAATCAAAACTTTGTGTTGCAACTTAATATCAATGAAGCCGTCGAAATTCCGTTAAGCTTATTTAATTTTTCTTTAGAAAATACCTATAGAACAAGTCATTCTTAGTTTTATATACAGGGTGCCGGATTTCGTAGCGTCAACATGGGCAACTTCTGTTAGATTACTAAAAATTTGCACAAATAAAATTGGTTTTATGAAGTGCCAATGAAAGTGTTTAATTTGCCATGCAAATTGGTTCGGGCCGCATCTCGGTATCTTGGGTAGCAGGGAAGTTACGGTAAATGAAAGAAATTGGAAATTTTGTTTTTATTTTATTTTTTAACAAGTGGGCCATGATAAGTGGGATCTGACGCTGGATTCTTAATGAGCTCTCAAACCCACACCTTTTTGCTAATTTGACCATCCCTCTATCTCTTCAAGTGCAGAAGTTGCCCATGCTGTCCCTACGAAATTCTGGCACCCTGTATATGCGATATGTTTTGAAATTATTGATTTTTTCCCTATAACTCCAAAGTTTTCACCATTGAGTCTCTCAAAAAAGAGATCGAGGTTGAGATATCTGTTTTTCTCCATCACTTATAGTTATCGATACACTCCATTACATAAATATGACATGACACTATTAACAATAATTTCAAATTGTTTCAGTTATCCCCAGAGGAACCAGTTAGAACACATGATATCGAAACCCAGACAAATCAACCCAGCGAGAGCCCAGTCGAAATTCGCGAAGAAGAAACAAGACATAACACGGATCCACCTGAAGCTAAACGATTCAAACCGGATAATTCCGACTCTCACTCTGCGCCGCCGCACGAGCAACAAAGCCAACACAAACGAATAGAATGTATCATCTTCGCAGAACAAATCGCTCTACAACTGGAACAACTGCCGCAAGACGTGTCGCTTCAATTGAAGTCCGAAATTTACGAACTGATAATGCGTGCACTTCCAAAGACTGACGATGAAGTTGCTTCTAATCGCGTGAAATTAAAAGATGACGGAACGAACCCAAGTGAGATAATTAATTACCAAAGTTATTAATATTTTTAAGACATATTGGCTGTTGATAGTTTACTTTATGTATTGTGTTTGTTCTACAATTCATTTGCTGCAAATAAAAAGAGATGTGATTATTTTGTACCTTTTGTGTAATTAAATAAATGTTTTTTTTTTAAATGGGAGTCATGAACATAAGAGCATGTGCCATCAATAATTGTTTGTATGATTTAATTCGATAACCGTTGGTCAAATCCATTTGATATGTATTGACTAATGTTAAATGTTTGGTTATGTTTGCAGCTGATCTGATAGTATAGTCTATTGGTTAAATACAGAGAGCTATGGAATTTAAAGAATGTAAATAGCATGCGCATTTAAAATGGTGAGCGCAGCGATGAAATAGAAAATAATATTTTTTTTGGCATGTTATTTTCAATGGTCCGCTCTGTTAACCGTGTGTTCGAGGGTATAAGCTGTGGACCAATATATTTTTTGTGATAGTTCGTTCATATCTCGCTGAACACATGGCCCGACAGCTGTACCACTCAACCAAAAGTTATCTCTCCACTTGTCCATGAACGTTTGTCGTTTATGCCCATTATTTACAAATCATTTAAACCATAAACATATTTAAATATGTTTTAAGTTTAATTATATATTGTGATATTCAAAAAAATACTTAAGGGGAATCGGTAGAGCTCTTTGGTGTGTTTCTGGCTCAGTAGATGGCACCGCTTTATATGGGACTTATAATGTAAAAGTTTTACAGTTTTTTCTCGATAACTGTAGTTTCTAGAGGAAAACAAAAAACGGCAACGTGTTTAGTGCAGTTATTAAATTCCCGAAGGTTTAAGATTTTTTTCCTAAAAATGAGTATTTCTAAGAAAATAATGAAACAAAGTGTAGGCTAAACTCCCGCTTGGGTTTGTATTTAACGTGAAATGGGCGTTAACATACTTCTTGCATTAGTCAAATAAACACAAACGTGAAACGATCCGAATACATTTTTATGTGCAAAGAAAGAGGATAGATATATGAAACGTCGTCGTAATTTTTCAACTTGTAATTTATCGCACTCCGTCGTCTCCGATTGGGGATTGACGCCGCGACATGCATCTTTCCAGTCCACGTGGACTCGAAATTATCTACATAATACAAACAAACATAACAAGAAATTTAATACTCTAGTTTCTGAGCCGACAGTCGGGAACACATACTGATCTGAATCGGCTTTCAAGAAATATTTTCGTGACGAAATTTCATTTCCGACAAAATTATAATTTTTATTTTCACCGTTACGAGGTACGGGAAAGTATTGTGATCGTGAAATTATTTAAAAAAATACAACAACAAGCAACATCGAACACGTTCTTTATTTGACAATTACAACCTTTTGGTAAAATTTCGTACACCGGAAGTGGGTGTTTACCTAACCTTTCTTTTTTTTTCGTTAATTTTGTGAATATGACAAATATTAAAGACAATAAAGAAATCTTTTGTTTGAAAATATTTATCAGAAAATAACATGATGTCCACATCTCATTTTTAACCTTTACAATAATAATAGTGGGATTGTTGCATTATTTGAATCATCAAAAAAAAAAAATTGTTTCAGTAAACGTCAATGTTACGTGTGCCAATATTTTCATTTCGTGAATGAATTTTGAAAATGCTAAAGAAGGCGTGTTCATTTAGTACAATGCAATGGAATTCGATATTTATGTTATCAATACGCAAAAGGAGAGAGGGTTGAGAGGCAGATAAAGTCAGATTGGCGCGAAATCCTTTTCGCTGTTATTTACACAAAGTTCAATATACAGGACACAAATGACATAATAAAATGTTCAATTGGAAAACATATACACTAAAAAGATCACAAAAAAAGTCAATACGGAAGAGTCACAAAAGATATCACAGATGCGTCACTATAGTTCAGATAACGGTAACTTCACATCAGCGGATCAGCAGCTTCGGTGGATCGGCGATCTTGGTGTAGCTTCTTCCTTGGAGGCGACTTCTGTCGTGGGTTTTTTAGTGCTCCCTAATAGGCATATTTCTACATGTCCGTGGATCAATGATTTCTTTAAATAAAATATTTTTATAAAAAAATATTAATTTTTCTATCATTTTTGTTTCCCAAAAATTGTCGTCTCTGATAACTCTCTCAATCGACAGGTCTTGTTTCGTCCATACGACAAAATCACAAAAGTCGACTTTTGCAATATGCATCTGGCCCTGGATTTGATAGTAATAATTGTGATTACGTTTTAATTTCAAATCCGTATCCAAAAAGTTTTTTTTTTCGATTGCTGCTTTTGCTACTGTTATTTTTTCTATCGATTTTGGGCACTTCACTTCGATAATTCCGCGACCATTTTCTATCAACCCATCTGGAGATGCTCCCAAAAAACCATATGTCTCATCCACAAAAAAGCCGCACGATGTCACCGAAGTTTTTGTCATGTCTTCGTACTTTCGTAGGGCATTTTTTCATTTATTTGTGCGTAGACCGTGGCTTCATTTGAAAATGGCTCCTTATAAAGTAGACTTTATACTAGAGGAGCACATTTTCGTTAGGATCAGAAAACATGAAAGTTCTCCAACCATGAGAACTTTTAGTATGTTGTACAGCAGACACCAACGAACAACTTTGCCGAAAAATATCAAATTTCCGGGATTTATTTCACGCGATCACCTTTTCATGGTATATTATATATTATATAATATTATATAAATAATACGATTACATTGCTAAATTATCTAAGTGTGTTTGTTTATAAAAGCCGAGAGGGCAAGGGCACCTGACTCACACGAATGGACCGAGCCAGTCACATAAATCACGTAGCGCGGCTCCTGTATCGCCCAGAAATATGCCTCATTATTTTAGGTACTTTTGAAATCAAATTGCAAAAAAGACTTCACGGAAGCGGTGCTCCATATTTCTAATGTGTTTCAAATTGTTCTGAAGAGTTCATGAAAATATTTGTGAAATTTTTACACAATATATTTCGCCCGAAAGTGTTTTCGCACAAATACCTCTCTGTCAACTGAAAAGAAAATAATGTTATCGTATAGAACTGCTCGGAACTATTTGAAATACATTTACTGAATTATCTAGCTGTGTTTGTTTATGACAACCGAGAGGGCAAGGGCACTTGACTCATACGAACGGAGCGAGCCTGTCACATAAATCACGTAGCGCGGCTCCTTTATCGCCCAAAAATATGCGTAATTATTTAGGTATTTTTGAAATTTAACAAATTACAAAAAGTACTAAACTAGCGGTATGCTCCTGAATTTTCTGAATTCATTGCAATTTTTCTTTTTTTAATATGACCTATAGTGTCTGAGATGTGCCGGTATTACTTTTCATTCGAAACCGCGGGTATGGAGATTCCCCTTAAGAGATTTTATTAATAATTAAAACGGTAATATTACTGAATTTATGCTGCGCCACTGGTAACGACCATCGGCACATTCCACGCGCATTCCATAGCTCTTCCTATTTCTCCCATAGGGTATAGGCTTTTGCAGTGAATTCTAGCCAAAGTACCCGTTTTTCAAAAATATTAGTTACTCATTTCAGAGTAGAAATCAGCTGCAAGCAATTGATCCCAATTTGAGGATTATACATATTTTGATAATTTCTTTACTTTGAAAAAGAGGGCGGAAATATGTTTTACCACCCGAGAGCTATTATAAAGGTAATCGCTAATTTTCCAACTTTTTGGAGGTTAAAAAATGCAAATTATTATTTTGATTGTGAATAAACGTCTGAATATCATTATTTTATAATAAATACCAGGCCAGAACAGACGAGGAAAAGAGTGGAACAATAAATGAAAAACGGATGACATTCAGAGATATATCACACAGAGTGGGCGAACGATAAAATACAGCACGCACAAGAAAAAGACTAGATGGTTGAACGAAAAAGTGAAAAGGCTCATCAAAAAGAAAAAGGAAGGAGATGAGGAACTATTGCAAGACCAAAAGTAAAAAGGGCAGAATAGAATACCGAAAGGGAAAACAAACGAGCAAAATTAATTAGCTGGGAGGAATTGGGCCAGAATATAAAGGAAGACTATTACTGTAACAACTGAAGATTCTGGAACACAATAAGATAAGGGAAAACGGAAAAAAACAAGTAAAAGGTACAAGAGATATAGACAAAAACATGAAGATGTATTGACAGAATGGTAGGAATACTACAAGAACAAAAGCAATACCAATCGGACAACAGAGGAGAAGAAGACGAGACAAAAAAAATTGAAGAGACACTAAAAAGGATGAAAACAGGAAATGTCATCAGAGAAGACAAGATAGATCTAGAGATGATTAGATAGAAGAAAAACACCTGTTAAATATCTATCGCTACATATAGTACTGACAGAATGGTAGGAATACCACAAGAACAAAAACAACACCAATCGGACAACAGAGACAGAAGAAAAAGACAAGACAAAAAATGGAAGAGACACTAAAAAGGATGAAAACAGGAGATGTCAGGGGAGAAGACAAGATAGATCATAGAGATGATAATATAGAAGGAGAAAAATACCTGTTAACCCTTTGCACTCATATTTACTAGTGACAAAACGTATTTTGGCGACTATATGTCGACATACGAGTGCAAAGGGTTAAATATCTACCTCTATATACCGTGTGTTCGATAAAAAACGCCCAACGCCATAACTCTGTTATTTATTGACCCATATGAATGAACTAAAAACCAAAGTCAATGGTGGTTTAAATACTAACAAATCAATCAATATTCATTTTTTTCAATAATAACTTCATTGTCAAATGATGGCCAACTTAAAATTTTTAAATGGCAGCATATATTGTTTTAATTTTTTTACATTCGACATTTTGGTCGAAAAAAATTAAAATAAATCTTCCATTTAAAATTATACATTTCAAAAATTATAATTAGCATGCCTTGGAATAAAAGTGACAAATGTCATTTGTTGTAGGGTTATGTCAAATATGAATAATGACCCAATAAATAAGTACCTATGTAGAATCGAATAAATAAGTGGTGCAAGTATTAATTCACTTGCGATTTAGATGTTCCGTGATAATTGTAAACACTAAGTAGAACGTCAAACTCTGCAAGTCCACGAAATTGACGATCCACTCTCTTCGACTTTTTAAAGGCTCCATATCGTCTCAAATTTCCTTCTAACCTTCTAAATTTAGGTTCTGGTATTCGCCGCTCTGGAAACTGTAGATGATAAATTCGTGCCGCAGCTCTTCGATTTCTATTACATAGAAAATAAATTTGTAACATGTCTGTTAATCGCTATTGTTCATTATTATGTCTGAAACACACACACTACTAACATGTTGACATTACGTATACAATAAATGACATTTGTCGATTCGATATTTTTTTCAAGGCACACTACATTTATTACTAAAAAAATCATGTGAACAAGATTTATTACTACCTTTTTCTGGCATAAATATTAACTTAAAACCAATATAACGGGCATAATTGGATTCAGAAAAACAATGCCCAATATTATAAAATCAGAAAAGTATATACAGCCATTTAAAAATTTAAAGTTGAGTATAATTTGACAATGAAGTTGATTTTGAAAAAATTAATAATTACCGCCATTTTATAGTATTTAAACAGCCATTGACTTTGTTTTTTAGTTCATTCAAATCGGTCAATAAACAACAGAGTTATGGCTTGGGCGTTTTTTATCGAACACACGATTTAGAAGCGGTATACAGGAGATTCTAACACGGCAGGAAGAGAACACCATAATAGAAGAAACCTTCAATGGTGACAATTACAGAGCCATATTCTTATCAACCACAGAGTCTACCAGCTCAGTCGAATCAGACCAAAAAAAATAAATCCCGGTGTTTTGTAATTTGGGAAAGTTGTTCGTTGGTGTTTACTGTACAACATGTTAAAAGTCCAAGGTTTTAAAGGTTTTCCACGTTGTTTCAAAAATATCTCCGAAACTATTGGTGCTAGAAAAAAAAAACATGAAGAAGACAAAATTTGCTACAAAACAAGGAGTTTTACTTTTTTATGGGATTATTATTTTTGAAGTTACAGTGCAGACAAAATGACAATTTTTTCAAAAGTTATGGTAGTGCAGCCAAATTAGCATTTTTGAGTGAAAAAATTCCCCGGTTTTAGAACTTGGCAGTTGGTCATTGTACTCTATAACATACCAAAAGTTCTTGAGAATGGAGGTAAGCGGAGGGTAAGGAACAGGTTTAAAGATTGTCTTCGCCGTTTTTTTTGCAAATATCTCTGGTACTACTTTTGGAACAAAATGGGATAAGAAAGAGAATGAGGAAATTATAAAAAGCTTAGGACAATAGGGCCTACTAGAAACAGAAGAGAAAAAATACAGTAAGAATATATTACAAGAGCAAAAGGAGGAATTGGAAGGAGCAGAACCAGACTCTGCAAGAAAAATCTCTGTATAATATTAAATTATGCTAAGTTAGGTAATACAAATTTAGAGATTTAGTATTATATATCATGATGTTAAAGGTAACTAATCTAATTCTTAGTATTTGTTCCGTTCTCGAAGGACCAGTCGAAATTAATCGACAATAATGTTGAATGATTTTACTGATGCGTCTATTCGTGATTGATTTCACATACAAAACAAAACTAACGAGATTACGTGTTGAGCAGTTGACGGATGTTTTTCACACTGGCTGTCGCGGCCTGTCTCGATAGTGTAACGTCTTTTGGGGGTGCTTTAGGATAGCAGTCATATTGTGAGGCCGCAACAGTATTAATTGTTAGTGATGTGAATTTACCCTCTTATTGTAATTTGTGAAAAGGTGTACCGTTTATAAATAAATAAATATAAAATAACATGTTTTTATTTTATTTTTGCCTTTAAAATAATAAAAAAACTTCATAATTAGTAATAATTAAATAAAATAATAATATCTTAAAGATTTTCATAACTTAGCTCATCCAGTATCTGAGTTGGAGCTATTTCAATGACTTCATCTTTAATTTTCATTCCATTTGATTCATCTTGATCAGCAGGTTTCGGAAGTACGTGTATTATCAATTCGTAAATGTCGGACTGCAATTGAAGCGACAGTTCTTCCGGCAGTTTTTCCAGCTGTAAAGCGATGTGTTCTGCGAAGACGGTACATTCCGTTCGTTTGTGTTGGCCATGGGTCGTCTGAGAGTTGGGAGTTTGGTTTTCGGAGCCCCGATGGTCTGTATTGAATCGTTTAGCTTTAGGTAGATCAGTACTTCGAACTCTTTTTTCTCCACGAATTTGGACTGGGTTATCAGGTTGATTAGTCTTTGTTCCGGTGTAAGATGTTCCAATTGGTTCATCTTCCGCAGGTGGCTGAAATAATTTAAAATTATAGTTGATAAAAAAGAGAAATTCAATTTTTGGCAGAGGTGGCTACAAAAGAAAACAGTGCGTCAATACTCGCTTTCTTAATAAAATTAAGTTTGTTATGAAGATGCGCTACATCTCTCTCTTAGCCACTTCTAGGAAAATTCACGAACTGCCACTGATTATCCGAAATTAGGAAAACAGAAATGGTGCCATGTATTGAGGCTGGAGCTTTTTGAACATTTGCTAGAATTTTCCATTTTTACTTTCTCCGTTACGAAGTACGAGAAAGTATTGTGATCGTGAAAATTTTTTCAAATTTTTTTTTTACGGAAATATCCGTTTTGGGGTCCTTAATGCCATTTCAACAATTTCCAGAAAAAAAAAATGGTGATGTGGCCATCATGTTACTTTCTCCGACTTGATGGTATCATTTATATTTACGTTTCCATGGTTTATTTTCAATTGAAATCATATTTTAAATGTACATCGAGCGTTTTGTAGACTCGGATGAACGTTTAAAACGTCAAAATTATGAAAGACGGAAAAATTATACTTCAATTTCAAAAACTCAGTTTACTAAAAAACTAAAGGGATTTCGAAAAAACTTATTCTTTATAAGTTGTTCATTTTAGCATTCTCTACAATTATTATGGACATAAATTTGCTGTAACTATTATCGTTTTATAATTATAAACCAAAAATTAAAAAAATAATAATTTTTTTTCTTGAATAAAAATGATTTTATGAAAAATGTTTTCAAGCAAAAGATGTTCATTTCTATGTTGTCTAGAAAAATATCACAAAAACATTTAAACAAATATTGAAGATATCAAAGAAATCATAAAACATATTTTTCATAAAATCATTTTTATTGGAGAATTTTTTTTTTAATTTTTGGTTTATAATTATGAAACTATAATAGTTACAGTAAATTTATGTTAATAATAATTGTAGAGAATTCCAAAATGAACAACTTATAAAGAATACGTTTTTTTTTAAATCATTTTAGTTTTTGAATTTGAAGTATAATTTTTCCATCTTTCATAATTTTGACATTTTATTATATTATATTAAATGTACACTTCTGTGCAATAAAATTAAGCACAAATCTTATTGGTATTTTTTACAATATTCTAGTTGCATAATTCGGGTCTGCAAAATTTTCAATGAATGATAAAACACCATAACTTGAAAATAACATATTTATTAAAAAGTCAAAACTAAGACTAAGGCTAAACTAAACCATCTTCTATTTTAGTTGTGATTCAAATTTTTGAATTGTCATCTAAATGACGCGGCATTTTGACATTAAGGAAACGAATTTAAATATATTCGTAACCAGGAAGTCCGCTTTAAACTATAACTTTTTGTGTGCTTAATTTTATTGCACAGAAGTGTATATTTAAAATATGATTTAAATTGAAATAAATAAACCATGAAAGCGTAAAAATGATACCATCAAGTTGGAGAAAGTAACATGATGGCCACATAAATATTTTGTAAAATTACCTGTATAAATAAATTATATGTGTGTATTTTGTATGCTGAATAAATTTGTGTATTTGAATTTATAAGATTTTATATTCACAGTATTTTATAAAATTTAATGTATTGATGCATTGAACTTTATAAATGTATATTGAGTGACAAAGACGTGTGTTAAATGTGCTCCGACTATTTCTCCGTTTTTTATTGGTTATCTCGAGCCGTTATTACTCAAACTTGGTGTGAGGTTACAGTTAGTTACCAGCTTTACTGTGGAAAAATTTCAACGCCTGGATTTGCATTGTATACGAGATATCTTCTTTTAAACTGTGAGTAGCCGTCTTCTTAAATTGACGAAATAAAAACTCAAGCATTTTTTTACTCTTGACGCCAAGTCTGCGTGTGCCATTTATCAGCTGTTCTTGTTTATTTTGTGTCCTCTACACAAAATAATTATTAAATACAGTCTACTTACTAATTAAATTTACTCGGGATTGAACCTCACATGTTTTTGTTGACTGATAATTTATTTTGTAATAAATATTCAAATTATATCCGTGGCGTTTTGCGTATTCACTAATCCATTGTGTATTTCAATTATTTTTCTTTTTTATCTCTCCCTTTGTTTTCATTTTGTACTCCTTTCCGTAGCCCATACTTACCTAATATTTGTCTTTTTGTTGTTAGTCACCACGACGGGTCACGTACGTGACACACATTGTGTCCCTTTTATTTTCTTCTTTTTTTTTGTTTTTTTTTAACAACTAGCATACGATGCATTGCTCATGAGTGCAACGTGTCTAAATTCTCTGTACAGACAATTCTGAAGAAGCATGGTTATCATTCTTAAAAACATTAATGCCATCAGGAGTTAGTGCATGAAGGAGGCGTGTATTCTGCGAAATAATGCAGGATCCGTCAAATACAGACCATAATGAATACTAATAATTTACTTCCATATAACAA
Source organism: Ocypus olens (assembly GCA_910593695.2). Taxonomy (NCBI): domain Eukaryota; kingdom Metazoa; phylum Arthropoda; class Insecta; order Coleoptera; family Staphylinidae; genus Ocypus; species Ocypus olens. Next base: position 14,046,262 of record OU343063.1, on the reverse strand, counting down.
AACAGTAAACATTCAATTTTTAAATAGAAAGACACCAATTGTTAATTTAAATCAGAGCACCAAATTTCTTGGGATTGCTGAGGAGAGCAACTCACCTGGTGTCAGCATGTTGATTATGAGTGTAGTACATTAAATACTGCTTACTATGCAGTTCTTAAACTAAAACCAATTTTACCACCAGAGTCAATCATAACTCTCTACTACTCATAGGTATATCCTTATCTCTCCTATAATATACCAGCGTGGGAAGAAGTCATATTCAAAGGATATTCATAGCCCAGAAAAGAATATTAAGATTCATTTTTAACAAAATTAGATTGAAGACTTGCCGTAGTTTATTTTAGGAGAACAACATACTTACATTAATATGCATTTACATGTTTAAAATAGCAACATTTGCTGCGAATTAATAAACTAACTAAAAACTAAACTAAGCTTAACTTTTTGCAGTCTGTTTTACCGAAGAATGCTAGTTCACGCTTTACAACGAGTCCAACGTTATTGTTTATAGTAATTACAATGCGTGACTTGATATCTGACTAGCAAAATTATTTTCACTATGACATGACATTTGTCAAACTCATGGCAAGTGTTTTTTTTAAATGGTACATTGTTCAACTTATTTTTATTATTTCTGAGGTGAATTCTGGTACAAACGTAAATTAAATGGATGATTCATTTACAATTTTTAATTCTCTAAAAAATATTCCTTTACGATTTTTCTCTAAAATAAATAGGAGAGCTAATAATGATACATATTTAGTTTTACATGTTAAATCCCTATGTTCGCCCCTTATCCCAGACACTCGGTATATATATTCTGTTTAGTTGTTCACTTAAATCTTGTTATTTCCCTAAAATCTGGAAAGAATGTTTCATCACCCCAATATTTAAATGTGGATCCCTTGATGATGTAACTAATTATCGCAGTGTTAGTATTCAATCGGTTATTCCTAAGCTACTTGACAAGATTATTAGTGAGCAACTTGCATGGATATCAAAGTCAATCATATTATTTAAGCAGCATGGTTTTCAAGCAGGCAACTCCACAACCACAAATCTAATGCAATTTAAACACTTTCTGTCAAGCGCCTTCAATAAAAATTATCAAGTTGATACTATATATACGGATTTTTCGAAGGCGTTTGACAGAGTCAGTCATGCTGTCCTACTGCAAAAATTACGTTTATTGGGCTTCAGGATAAATACTCTATCATGGCTCGAGTCATTTCTTACCGATCACATTCAAAATGTTAGAATTCATAATTTCATATCTGAACCAATAACTGTTAGCACTGGTGTTCCGCAAGGTTCACATATTGGACCAATCCTATTTATATTATTCATAAATGACTTAGTGGAAGTTATTCAGTCCAGTGAATGTCTGTTATATGCGGGTGATATGAAATTGTATAGGATCATAAGGTGCGTTGAGAACTGTAAATTGTTGCAAGAGGATTTGGATCGTGTTGCTCTATGGTGTGTGATGTTAACAAATTATTTTTAAATTGCGATAAATGTGTTTCAATTTCATTTTCAAGAAGTGTGCGTTGATTATGTCATCAATTTATCTCCTTTGAAATGTGTGGACTCTGTGAAGGATCTTGGAGTGTTATTTGATAACCGCCTGTTAAGAGCCATATTAATGGAATTTGTGATAGGGCTTCAAGGCTATGGGGCTTTGTTTGGCACATTTCAAAGGAGCTAAACCCTGAATGTCTAAAACTCTTACATTGTACATTGACAAGGTGCCACTTAGAATATGCATCTCCAGTATGGTCACCGTATTTAGCGATGGATATAAACCGAATCGAATCATTACAACATAAATTTTTACGTAATCTGGAATATAAACTAGGTGTACGCCATATCCCAGGTAGCTATGACTCCATTATGAAATCTTTTGGAATTCAGACTCTTAGTGATCGTCGTAATGTGGCGGATCTTTGTTTTCTTCACAGATTGCTTAACAATCACATTAATTATCCATCATTGCTTTCTGATATTAATATTCTAGTTTCTCACTGGTGTTAAGAAATAAAAATTTATTTTATATTGACACAAACGCAACCAACTACTCTCATTATAATTCGGTGAGTCGTATGATGAAGTTGGCTAATGATTTGAACAAATATGAGTGGTTTCATTTGTTTGATTCGAGTAAACAAGCATTTAAGAAATCACTTTCCACGAATATGCTTCGCACTTAACTTTGTTATTTCTTAGTTTTCAGATAAATTGCGATTTGTGTTATCATTTAGCATTCATATGTATGATTGATTTATTTTATTTTAGTTTTTAGTTTAAATTTGGGTTACTTTTATATCTTATAATGTATTCATTCTTTTGTAAAATGGGGATTCCCGTATATAAATATATAAATGTAATGTTTTCGATACATAGAATTTTGTAATTTTGAAATTTACTTTATAAATAATCAATACACCCAACAAATATTGACAAAACATTGCAATCTCATGCAAATTATTTTTGAAATTCTTCGTATCAAACTGGATCAAAAGTGTGAACATGCCTCCGACAGGGATCGAACCTGCAACCTCCAGATATCCGGTTTGGGGCGCTGCCATTTGGGCCACAGAAGCCACACAGTTTCGGCCCCGGCAGAGTACATGCACACACTTCCAAAACATTTATTAATAATTTAAGGATTTAACTTTTTCGTTATACTTATTTTTCTTTAAATAAGTTTGTGATATTTTTTATATTGGAAGAAACAAAACAAAATCTGCATTAGTTGAGATTTAGCATCCACAGACACAATTTTTTCAAAAATGGTCTGAATTGTAAAATTGATATTTCCGTTAAAATTTTGAATTTGAAAATTCATAAAAACAATGAGTCCCACATTTTATACGCAGAAAAAATTTAAAACTCACCTCTTGTTTAACCATAGGAGGTGCACTGGATGGATGCCGTCGAATATACTCCAAACGAGTCTCCATCACCAACGTTTGTATTCTCGACTGCAATTTAAAGGCCACATCGAAAGGAAGTTGCTGCAGATGTTTAGCGATGTATTCGCCAAATAACTCACTTTCCTTAGACGTAGGACACTCGGGATTCACCTCAACAGCCAAGGGCTCCACTTCGTTCAGTAAAATCTGTGTATTTGTTATATCTAATATGTCAGCTTTATTATCCAAAGCATCACTATCTTCACCGCTATCATCGTCATCATCTTGATCAGATACTGGATCTTCGTAATTGTCTAAACTTAAGTCTGAGTTTATTTCAGGTTCTGCATGTAAGAACGCACTGGTTGAAGGACTCTGTAAAAGCAATATGGTTTAATACCGTATATAGAATTATAACTTTATTTGTGATATTAGTATATTTCATATTAAGGGGCGTTTCCAGCCAACTAATGCTTCCGCTCTCATACAACTGTTCAGTGAAATCTCCCTATCGTTTTCCAACGTTTTAAAGCGTTTGAAAAATTTACCGGTTATATTATTTGTTTGGAATATGGAATATTAGTAATTTTTAACAATAAAAATTGATAAGAGAAAAATTCTTAGGGGGTAATTACCCGATTACTTCCCCTTTGAAACCGCCACTGGCATGAACATGTGAAATTCATATGACTGGAAAATGGTCATTACATTATAGTTTTTCTACAACTATACATATACCAAGAAGGGGGGTCCGATGCTACTCAAGAAGAAAAGTTAATATATGTATTATCAGGGGTAATACCGTAAGAGGTTAGATAAAATTGATTTTTTATTGAATTTATACAAATTTCAATTGAGAAAATTTAATTGAGATGGAAAATTCAATTTTGCCTAATCCTAATTCATTTGAGAGATTTGCGGTGAATAAAATTTATCCTGCAGAAATTATAACCATGAGTGGTGTTTATAGAGATTATTTAACGAAAAAAAAAGCAAAACTATATAATATCAATTAAATGTGCAATAAGTGAAAGAACATCGTTTATAGATTTTGTTAGATTTTGCATTTGAATATTCAGTCATCTTTAATATTTATTGGCCACTTACTTCACTTTCATTAGTTGACTCAGATCCTGCACCAATACGTGTAGAATTGTTAGTAATTTTTCTACATTGTATATTGATACCAATTTGCTCAGCAGACAATTTAGTCCATTTGGCAATATGATTTATACCTATTGCCACATTCTTGAACCAGCCTCTTCCATGATGACTGTTCCAGAATGGATTAGGTGTCAAAAACATATTATCTGTTGTTATAATCTCATTACGTTTACTCAATAGTTTCCTCAGCAATCTCACGGGACAAACATCAGGATCCTCCTTATTCGCCGTAAGCCACTTACTGCCGGTACATTTTTTTTTGCCTCCCTGAGCAGCTTTTGAAAAACTGGTATTGTATTCCACCCTTCCAGTTAGTCTCTCCTTCCTGAAATGGTACGTTTGACACCTGACGGCATCTCTGCCTCCCCACGCCAACTCAAGAGACGCTATATGAAAAAATTTCTTTTGGAGTCCTTCCGGCGTCTCTTCATTCCATATTCTCATCATTCTCCAAATTTCTTCTTTTGTTAATTGCGATGAACTTTGTTTTCTCTTTTCGCAATTTTTCTGTAATTGCTTTCGTTTGGTAGTTTTGGCATCACGTGCACATTGAAACACTATATCCGAAAAGGGATCAAATGTAATATTGAACTCTTTAAAATATTTTTCCTGTATCATTTTCGCTGTTGTGTTCCACATTGTTTTCACCACGTATTCCTTGTAATCCTGTCCATTTCCTTTCTTCATGTTGAATGCCCAATCTTCTAATATGTCAGCAATTTTCTGCAGCGGAGTCGAAGCATCTAGCTCATATGATTTTTCCAAACAAAAATGTTGAAATTGCCTCCAGATCGATGTTTTAGTTTTGGTAGTGTTTTTGGGGATACGATTTATCACTGCATTTTTTATAGCACCTGGTGAAGTACTTCCAAACCGACTTCGATTCATGATTATTCCGAACTATTGGCTGCCACAAACGTTAATTGTATAATGAAATTGTAATTATAAAGATCGTTGCCACGGTACTTTCACCGTGACAACAATAAAGTTTATTGTCCACTTGCAAACTTGTTTATCCGCTCAGGGTAATACCACAAGAGGTTAGAATCGGATAGTGTGGTGCGGTGTTGCCAACTGGTCACGATATTTCCGCCGAACTAATTCTTCTAGAATTCCGCCAGAAAATATGAGAATATAAAGTACAAAATAAATTGATCGGTAAAACAAACATATCGATGTTACAAAAGGCAACAATGTTATAAATAATAATAAAATAATTACAGAATTTTGTTAAAAGTTAAAAGAATATTTTCCGTATCTTCAGCCATGTCTGATTCACGATTACAGTTTTCAATTTATTTATTATTGAATCTGTTAACTTGAATTGATGACAACAAATATTTTGTCTATTTAATCCTTTCCTAATTGCAATAATTTAATTCCGTTGCGGAATTTATTTTTAAATAATTAATTTTTGAAAATAGTCGCTTCACTTTAGCATTTGAATAGGGAAGTGTAAATAAAGATAATGCCAACTAGAATATTTCAAAATATGCATTTTCATTATTCGCATTTTGATCTAAATTAGTGCTTATCATTAAAAATAAAACTTTGTCAGCTGAAGGGAAAATTAGATTAATCGAGGTTTTTATTACATATGGGAGAACGGAGCAAATGTGATATTTTTTGGTTATGATTTTTTTCCGAGATATAATAAGATACAAATATATCTTGGGGGAGGGTTTGTCATCGTGCAACTTTCGAGTTTTCAAAACACAATTCCAAATCATTATTTATTTATTTAATTCAGTGCGTAGCGTCGCCTGTTGTCTGATATTCCTCTTATGTTTAATTTGTATTAGGTGGAAACGAATAAAGTATTTAGGTGTACATGAAAATAATTTAATTATGCGAAATAATGCAGTTTTAAAAAAATCAATAAAATCACGTTAGACTTGGCAACACTGGTGAAGTGTTTTCGCCTATTGCAGCGCCTCCCTCGGGGCAGCGATGAACGAATACTGCTGTAAATGTTTTGTACATAGAGTAGCCTATCTATATTAGTTATCTAGGCTCTACGCTCTCTACCTTTTGGTATTCTTCAGATAGACCCATTGAACTAGAATAGAACGATCATTCTCTCTCGCTCTATTACCCCTGACACAGTTCCACACTTTGACTATATACTAATCATATATACAGTATGTTTTTTTTATCGTGGGCCATAGGATTTTAAATGCTAAAAATTATACCTTGTGTTAATGTATATTTTATCAAATAATTTTGAAGCAAATTTTAGTTAGTGATAAATCAGTTACATTTCCACATGATGCGCTTAATTAGATTAATTTAAACATGTTTTATTCCATTAAAAAATGAAATTAATTCACTAATCAATCTGACATTTCGTAAATTCAAGGTACTTTGATTATTTTTGCTCAGTTATTTATTTTAAATAATTTATTTTTTTGATGGAATAAAACATGTTTAAATTATTCTGACTAAGCGCATCATGTAGAAAAGTAATTGATTTATTACTAACTAAAATTTCCTTCAAACTTTTATGATAAAATATACATTAACACAAGGTATAATTTTTAGCATGTAAAATCCTATGGCCCAAGATAAAAAAAATACCCTGTATATACTAATAGATATATGGTTTTAACAGACGAAAAACTGAAAGGAATCGAATATTCACATACTTACGGTATTGTTTGTTTACATATACTCGGTCTCCCCGATTATCGCTTGGCGTTGAATGATTTACGGACGAGATTTTCAAATTGTATCAGCAGGTTGGGCCATCTAGCGTCATTTGCTGTAACAAATTCTAGCCTGTTTATCGATACTTGCGCCATCCCATGTTTCCAGTGTGAAGCCCCAATGCGAACAATTTATTCCGTATGGAGTGCGCAGGGCATGACTTGTAACGGTGCTGCCTCGCACGAGGGATGTCAAAACTACAGCGATTGTGAACCATAATGAAATTAGCAGGTTGTCTGCAAAACTACTTTTGTTTTTACTGAGATGTTTATGTGAACTTCTGCTGTGTCCAAACATTGTCTCCGTTTAGAATAGATAAAATTAAGGATAGAACGATTACAGGTAAGTGTCAACTCATATATTGAGCACACATGCCGAAAGTTGGGACGGCCTTGTCCCGTCGTCGCAAAACGACTCGTGTGTAAAGTTTGCGAAAACTAATAATATAAATAATAATAATAATAATAATAATAATAATATAATATAATAATTTGTTTACAAACAAAGGTAAGTAATGCCCAAATAATGTTTTATAAGTGGAAGTCTTACTTTACCTAATATAAGAACAGATAACCTAACTTTACGGAATATCATAATATTGTATCCATAGATAAAGTAAATTGATGCCCACTTGCACCGCAGAACTTAATCATGATTAAATTTTAATCATGATTAACTTTAATCAGAGTATTTCTGTTGCACCGTCGGTTGATTAAGCATCTATCGACCACGGAGTATTATTATAGAGAGCACACGTTTTTCTAGGGATTTTAAGTTCTTTTTTGGTTGTTTTACGTTGTTCTATTGAGAACACCGGAAACAAATGCGCGGTAAATATGAATACTAAATGCTAACTAACTTATACTATTATTATTATTTCTTATTATTGGACGAGGTAAACAAACCAAAATTAATAAAATCATTAACGTCCAAGCCATCGATTTCATCAATCTGCTCAACTATTCCCAAATCCATCGTTTTTAATAACAAATACAAAACAAAGGTTTTTAATTTCAAAATCGTCTGCCAAATGTAAATAACTTCACGACTATATTCGTCGTGAAGTTATCAGTTTTTGAGTAAATCGGCAAAAATCGGCTGATTAATTATTTGACGTTTCTTGGGGACTTTAATCATGATTAAGTTGCGGTGCAAGCCAATTCTCCGCTAACCATTGATTAAATTTTTAATCATGATTAAGTAGCTGCGGTGCAAGTGGGCATGATTGTATCATATGAAATATAAACTTACATAGATAGGCGACTCTATGTACACAACATTTATCGTATTTGTCGTTCAGCCCCAGGACCACCAGTAAGAAATGGCGCTGAAATAAATGAGAAAAGGTGGCAAAGTACAATCAGTGGAGGGGTATGACAAGAGATATAGGAAACAGGGCATCAGAAATCGAGCTTTACGCCGATAATATTAGATGGCGCCACCATAAAAATTAGATGGATTTCTGTAAATTATATTTGTTGCTGACACTAGACGGCGCTTTTCCGGTAAAATTTATCAATATGCCGTGTAATTCCCCGTGTTGTTACTTGAAAGAAACGTAGAATGTCAAATAGTGCGGAAATCGAGGACGAATAAAACAATCATTTCTTGTGTTAGCCTCAGCACAATATGTACAAAATATATATGTACATCACCCGATGAAACGTTATTAACAAGTTAAATATTGGTAAACAAAATCACTATGTTTTACTATTTATATTAAGTAGAATAAATATTATACAACTTGCCCAAGTAGTTTTGTTCACACGAACATTCTCGAAAAAAGAATGCACAAAACTTGTGGAAGTATAATGTTTAATTAATATAAATTGTAAAACAAGTAAAACCAAGTGTTTTTGATTACCAATATTTAACTTATTTTAGTGTAGTACGAAATAATATACAGGGTGTAGTGGAACAAAACGGCACATAGGATTTTCAATGTTAATTTCTTTATACTGGAATATCATCTTACCTGATCATTTTAGAAGAAACATGTAAATAAATGTTTTGTAGAGTAAAAATTCCTGCATGCAGGTATGCTATTATTTATTTTTTAGCGTTCATAAAAACCCTAAAAAATGATAAAATTAAAATGACCATTGTCACGAAAATAATAGTTGCCATGAAATTAAACAAAAACGGTGCGCTGTTGATTTGTTGGCTTCTGTCAAATGTATTGAACACTTCATAAAGGTGACTTTACACTGTATGATTTTTCATATGACTTATCATATGATTTTATCACGTGTAAAATCACACGGACGGCTTAGCTTATGATTTTTACGAAATTGAGTTTACACTGTATGACAACGTTATAGAATTGCGTGTGATTTGTGCGCGTGGCACGGTGGTTTACATATAGGTTATGTTTACACTTTGAGGTTGTGCTATAGCAGGAATATAAAAGATAAACATGATCGAGGAAGAATTACGTTTGAGGGCCATTGCGACGTGTCTGTTACTAATAGTACGTCGCAGAGAATTATGTCAAGTAGAAAAAAAGAGAAGGAAAAGAAAGTTTTGGGCACGTCAGTGGCTTCTGCGAAGAGATTGTGGACGGGGCATGTCAAATTTAGTGTTTAATGAATTAAAATATGAAGACCCTGCTAGTTTTAAGAATTTTTGTCGGATGTCATCAAATGCATTTTATTCACTTTTTACAAAAATGCACGTGTGAACTTATCAACACGCAACACAATATTAATAGAGTTAAGTGTTTCGATTCCAGTCAATATTTCCACTCCGCCGATAACGTAGTTTAATGACATTACCGATAATCATATGAAAAATCATAAGGAATAGGCGCTGTCCTATTCCCAAAAACAGGCTGGAATTCGATATGATTTTGCTTATGATTTTCCTTATGACTAGTTCGGTATGATAAATCATATAGTGTGAACATAAAATTTGTTGCTATGACAAAATCATATGATAAAGTCATATGATAAATCATACAATGTAAAGCCACCAAGTTTTTTCATTAAAAATGTATTCTATTCAAGAAACAGTTCAAATTGTGAAGTGGTGCTATGCTAATAGCAGTTGTCGTGAAGTGCGGGTCATCACGTTGTAATATTTCTTGGTGGCACTCGTATTTGTACGAGTGAAAATGATGCTTCTTTAAATACCTCTGGGCAGTCGTACAGTGAATTGCACACTTGTCAGCAATTTGTCTTAAGCTTATGTTTGGATCTTCTACTACAGAACCCAAGACCATAAGCTTGCCATCCTTCTCATTTATTGGTAAACTATTCTGCTCTGCATTTGATGCCCTCTTAGAATTCCGTAATATTGAGCCAGTCATTTCAAATTTATGAGTCTACCTTTGAATCGTTGCATTTGAGGGTCGGGATAGTTGACCGCAAACATTTGCACTTTTTCTTGAATAGAATACATTTTTAATGAAAAAACTTATAAAATATTCAATAAATTTCACAGAAGCCAACAAATCAACAGTGCACCGTTTTTGTTTAATTTCATGGCAACCATAACTTTCGTGAAGATGATCATTGTTATTTTATCATTTTTTAGGGTTTTATGAATGCTAAAAAATAAATAATAGCATGACTGCATGCAGGAATTTTTACTCTAAAAAACATTTATTTACATGTTTTCTCTAAAATGATCAGGGAAGATAATATTCCAGTATAAAGGGATTAACATTGAAAATCCCATGTTCCGTTTTGTTCCACTGCACCCTGTATACACACACACATACGTATCGGTTGTGTGCATGTATTGGTGTTAGTTCACGCCGCTATTCACAGATGGCGCTTTCGATTCCAATTTATTGCCTTGTCGCTTCCTGTTATTCCATGTGGCACACTTGAGGTTTTTTTTAATGAACATACGATACTATAGCAGAGCAAAAAGCGGATATTTTTTTAACAATCGCTTCAAATCCTAGGCTAGGTTAATATTTGGGTCGGCAATGTCAGCTTAACCGAGATTCGACAGAGATATCATTGAGATATCCATTGGTAGTTACTTCTGCTGAGAAGTCGTTTTAGACGCTTTCATTACAAATTCAGTAAAACTAGGTGGGACTGGGTTTACTGTAGAAATTGACGAGTTTCAATTTGGACGGCGTCAGTCCTGGTCAGTCCCATCGAGGACACAGATTTGAAGGGCAGTGGGTTTTTGGCGGATACGAGCAAGAAACTGTAGGAGTATTGATGATTCCAGTCGAGGATCGAGGTGCTGAAACACAAATCACAATCATCCAACACTAGATTGAGTCTGGTAAAACAGTAATCAGCCTCTACTGGAAGGCCTACAACTGCTTACCATTGCAAGGCTATGAACACTTAAAGGTAATTTACTGTAAAACTTACTAGAATTTTCCTTATTTCCTTCTTATCCTTAGGAAAACCAACATACCTCTCACTAAATTTAATAATAAAACATGTTTGTTAGAATTTCACTTATATTTGTAGAGATATTGGGCGCGTTCGTCAGAATTTTATTTATTGTCATTTACCCTAAATGTTGGTATTTGATGAATACACTTCGGCCATTTTCATTGCAGTGCTTTTAATATAACTTAAATTAAGCTATTTACACGAAAGCATTTACTTTCTTACCTATCAGCAATTCGTGCATTTTTTCACTTTCAATTACCTGATAAATTATATTTTTACACATTGAAACCCTGTATTCATAAGACTTGGTAATCTCTATGACTTCGACAACTCCAACGCTTAATTCCAACGATCGGTCTAATTTGTACTCTTAGGAAAATGGCGACCACTGGACGAACTTGTTTACAATCAACAGTGTTCATCAGAAAATTCCGCAAAGGTTGGCAGTAAACTCCCAACTCTGTGCTCCCAACTGTTTTGTCTGATAAACGCGTCCTACAATTGTTTTAATGAATGGCGAAATAAACTAATAAGCAAAATACTAATATTCGTGTTTTATTATATAGCTATTATTACAACTAGGGAAATATGAATAGTATATTTCCCGAGGTTGGCTAGTTACATGTATAGACAACCAAGGGAAATGTATTCATATTTCCCGTGTTGTAATCAATAGTTTTTTTTCTGATTGAAAGAATATTGTTCTGTAAATGGGAAAATATTGGATTGAAAATTTTTGAATTTATCAGATTGGTAACGTTGCTAAGGGCCTTGTTTGTAAATATCATGGTTGACTTGTTTTGGTATTTAAGTTGTTTTATAAATTGGTGAAATGTCAAACTATGTGTTAACGCAAGCGACGAAAGACCGTGAATGTTTGGTTCCCGTAAAATCCAAAGCTGTAAAATCCATAAAGGATACCTTCCTAAGAAATCGGAGGTGTTGTCCCGAGAGCAATTAAAACAATTCTTGCGAGAAGCTCCTAATGACATTTTTTTTATGTCTATATTTCCCTAGGGAAATATAAGTGTGTTATGACATATCGTAACTAAGGCAATATCACTCAATATTGTTTCAATCAGAAAAAAAAGTTTATAAAGCAGTATCCCCAAGTAAATCCAATATACATCTAATTGGCATGGTTAACTTGTTTCCAGACCAAGTTGAAACATGCCAACATGGAGAAGCATAAAAATGAATTAAAAACCTTGAAAGATGGAAAAACTATCTATTTTTCAGGTCAACCATTTCATTAACTTTAAAGATCCGGATACTGGTGCTCACACTAACAAAAGGAGTCATCGTGGAGAGCTGCGAAAGCAGTCACAGGTGCAGATTCAAGAAAAAAACAGAGCAAATACCTCACAACCTAACATGCTATATGTTTTATAAACGGTGTACGCAGCTAAAATTAAACAGAACCAGTGAATTTTTTCTGTATGACCCCAGAAAAAATGAAAGCCTCACCAATCCAACAAACGACCAAGGTCCTTTTACCGACGACGAAGACTTATTTAATGAATAATGTGTGCTCATAGCCCTTCAGTCACAAGTCTTCCAATATTCGCCAATCACAATTATACCAGCTTCATTCAGTGTTAGATGATTGGGATCTGCATTTTTTCCCAATTGTCCTTTATCTCGGTACCATCAATAAAACTTGTGTCATCAAAATTTGGACTCTATCTCTAAACTGAGTTCAGACCCACCAAGTTTGAGCAAATTAACGAAACGTCTTCACGGCAGAATGAACTCGAATCGATGGAGGCATGTTATGATATCACAACCTGCTGTCGAATCATGGCTAATCTGGGCGCAGCCTAGGATTGGAAACGGGCTTAAATGCAACCCTTCAAAGAAGATCCCTTTTCGGAACTCAATGCTCGTATTGCAGGATGGGAAACGTTGAAGATAGATCGGATGCCAATTTGACGGTTGAATTATTTTTAGTTTTGAATTATTTTAAGAAAATACCGATTTTTTGTAAAAATAAAAAAAACAAAAGTTTTCAACTTGAAAAACATTTCCACACTTTTTTTATACATTTTATTCACAGGTAGAAAAAAAAATGAAACACTTGAAATTCGTGAAATTTCGACCATTTTCAAACCGCCATAACTCAGCGAATTTTCAATCGATTTTGATGAATCTTTAAGGGAGAAAAACTTTGAAGTGTCTTCTTTAAAGTCATGCATGCAAACTTAAGCCTAACCCCTTCTGCCACCCTCTAGTGCCCCTGTGAAAAAAAAGTTTTTTCTGGAAACCATGTCCAGCTTGACGATGTCTACGGAGTTGGAAACGGAGACTCGATCCACCATAAAGTTATTAAAATCTGATCAATTCCGTATGCAGGACTCAAAGTCGTAATGAAATAAAAACCAAAATTGACTTTTTCGGTTTTTATCGAATATCTCCGGAAGTAGTCGGAATATTTTTAATTTCTTTTTAACAAAATATTCAGCATTAAAATGCGCAACTTTGTCTTAATTTAACCAACTCTCTATCTCTTATAGTTACCGAGATAGCAATGCTAATGCATCGAATTTGTAACACTCATATATACAAATTAAATTACTCGGTGCTGAATTTGAATTTTTAAAAAGGTTTATTTTCAATTGTACAGAGACGTGGCTCTCATATAATCATAATTAATTAAACTATTTATACTAAGCTAAACAACGCCTACACCTACACCTACACACTTCCTGTCAGGTGCACATGTGGATTAGCTACATTGTCCTTATGAATGGACCCTTTGATGTTGATGAAGTGGTTCGCTTATATTTAGAATATATAATTTACATATGTGATTTGTGTAAATAAGTATTTGTTTAAAATTACTGAGAGTTTTGTGTTTTATCCAGTAATTGACATGAGTGCCGTCGGGGATTATCGAAGAGGCAACAAACGCCGTCTTAGATTGTCTGCACATCGTAAAAAGAGTGGAGTCCCATCCCGAAATAAAAAAAAGGTAGGTCTGCTCAATTGTAATAACAAGGTAAAGATTTCTTTGTTTGCTTGTTGCAAAAAAAAAACTGAATTAAAATATTCACCATGTTTTAACCACAACTAATTATTGTAAAAACGTGAAAAGACTGTTATATCAATCTATATAAAAATATTTAAATAATGTAGTGAAGTTCATTCACTAACTTGAAATTCAAAATGTTCCATTCTCAAATTTATCGTAGCACTCAACCTGTTGATCTTGATCAATAACTGTCCTCTTGATGTACCCGCAGAAATTAACCATTTAACTATGGGAAAAATTATACAAGACTATAACGCCAACTTCTTTTAAAAATTTAACTCACTAAAATATTTTCTTAACCCTTGTTTCGTCCTCACAGAGGTTATATTGCAAATTGGTGAAATACTTAACGATTTTTTATCTTTGAATTAATGCTCTATATTGTAACGTGCGTCCCAAAACTCTTGGAATCCACTCCTGCCATAAATTTGAAGAGGCAGGTCATTTCTTAATTCACACACTTAAAATTAAACAAATTATCAAATGTCATTTTTAAGTAGCTGTCGGTTGTTGTCTGTGGTTGTTGTTAATGTAAATTCATGACCATGAATTATTTGGAGTGGTCTTGGGGTTATGTCGCATTGTTTTTAGTGTTAAGTTCAACAATTTCATTAGTTATAAATAAAATGCCTTCTCATTTTAACACTAATTTATTTTATAGTGTTGTGAATTATAAAATTAACAAAGAAGAACAAACATTACAACAGATGTTGAATGTGTTGTCCATTTTCACGAATACACAAATTAATTCGCCGTTTTATGTTATCGAACACATTTTGTGATACTGTGTTGTCTATCTCTTCATATTTTCTTATTACATTGTTTCTCAGATCTTCTACTGTATACACTGCTGAATACTGAATTTTTTAAATATGGAAAAAGTCCGGAGGAGTTAGATCACAAGAACGTGGTGGAAATCGGTCTTTGCTTATTAGCCTGTCGTCGAAGAATTCATGAAGATAATTAAATGTTTCACGGGCAATGTGCGGTCTAGCAGAATCTTGTTGGAAGAAGCCATTTTGGAGTTCATCATCATGAAATTCGTTAATAAATTATTGCAAAATAGTGGCTCTAAGTGGCAGCGTTTAAATTGCCATCGAAAAATATTGGACCGATAGTTCTGCGTCTTGACATTGCTAACCACACACCAACTTTGATTGGATGCAGTGGGGTCTCTCTAAAAAAATGTGGGTTGTCAACACTCTACATGCGCATGTTTTGGGAATTAATGTATCCGTTTCGATGAAACCAGGCTTCATCAGTGAAAAATGTTAAATTCAACACTTCATCGTTCATATTTTCATTGAACCACCGACAGTAGGCCAGCCTTTTATTATAATCGAGTGGTAAAAGTTCTTAGTACATTTGCAACTTATATGGTTTCATATAAAGATCTTGAGGAATAATCCTGTGAGTGGTAGTACGACTTAAATTCAACTGTTGAGCTAGTCTCCTAATTGAAGTGGTAGGTTCGTCTTGGACTGCATTTCTGATGTTTATAATATTCTCATTATTAATACGAGGCCTTCCACTTCTTGATTTGTTGTTAATGTTACCAGTACTTCGAAAGCAATCAACAACTGATCGTAATACCTGCCTTCTAAACTGATTCCTAATAAATACAGCCATAGGAAAATGTTGCCTAAATTCTTCAACGCATGGGTCGATACTGTATTCCCATTCACCATTTTCCAGGCGTCTACCATTATGAAAATGACTTTCGACAATAAAAGTTTTCTGCTCTTTTGTAAGCATTTTTAAATTAAATAAATTAAGTAAGACCGAAATTTATATTAACTACTGACAGCTACTTAAAAATGACATTTGATAATTTGTTTAATTTTATGTGTGTGAATTAAGGATGACCTGCCTCTTCAAATTCATGGCAGGAGTGGATTCCAAGAGTTTTGGGACTCACGTAATATTGACGACTGCCGGAATACAAGGCAGAATTTGTTATTTGAGCTAGCTGAAAATTTCAAATGCCAGTTTGTCTTGTTCTTCTGATGAATATGAAAGTTGTCCCAATATTCTATCATCAATAACAAAAAAGTTGCAAATTGACATGGACACTATTGATTGCACATACACTTTGATCTTAACCATAGGCTGAGAAGCGATACTGATTAGATCCAACCTGTCTGCTGTTGCCGGAGAATAATAATGAACGCTTACTTCTATTTCTTCTAAGAATAACTTGATACTGAATTCTTTGGGCTTCAATGGAAGAGAGGTCTGGAAATTAACATCAGAAACAACTAAGTTTAGTGAAGGTTTCCCTGATGGAGCCTTCTTCCTTTATATTATGATTGTGTCAATATAATTCACCTTTAAAAGAGTAAACTGACCATTCGGCGACAAAACGATAAAATCCAATTTTCTATGTGAATTAATTCTCGGAATTTGGATTGATTCAATGATTTGTGCAAAATAAAATTTATCCGGCTAAATCCTAACCTCTTTGTAATACCACCCCTGATAATAAATGTATTGAATTTTCTTGATTACCATCGGACTCTCCTTATTTGTATAGTTGTAGAAAAAGTATAGTGTAAGACTCGCTCATAGTGTCCATTTTCCACTCGTATAAATTATAGACTTTCATGCACATGGCAAATGTGAAATTCCCTGCTTAATATAAAATATAAGGCTTAAGTCAAAGGCCAATTGTAACTCGTGTATGGAGGTGCAATCAATTGTATTACTTCTATAAAATATACTATTATCCAGTGACGGCTCGTGATCTAAGGAAGTGGGTCGGCCAAGCCAAGCTGCACTTAGTCAACTTATTTTCTTGCAAGTTATTAAACATTATATCCATTTTGTACCTGTGGAGGCGTAGTATTTACAAAAGTAAGTATTGATTTGTTCGACTCTATAATCGGAAAAAAAAATTATGTATACAGGGTGCCCCACAACGGAGAACCAACAGAAACTTATGTTTTTTTTAAATGGAACACTAGGTATATTTTTGCATTTTTATCCGTAGTTTTTAATACTAATTAAACCGATAATAAATTGTATTTGGGATACATTTAACTGTTATGAGTTATTCTGGTTTTTATGAATTATGTAAGAAGACCTTTGCTAAATGTAAAGAAACTTTTTTTTTAATGGAACACTCAGTATATTTTAAGAGCCTTTTTTCTTGTCTTTCTAAAAACACCTAGTTACCTAGGTTTACAAATAATAATAACTTTCAAATTATCATTTATAAACCTAGCAAATTAGAACACCAGCTCTGATCATTTTTATTCTGGACCACACGCATTGAGGCTGAGCGGCCTGCCGTACCGAGCCAAACTCCTCCGCTAGAAAAAGAGAGTGTTCTTGGAGTAACAATAACATTTTTAAACATGTTATATACAGAATATGGTTAATTCTACACTGATTACTTCACATAAACCATCTAAAACACCTAGGATGTATACGTTAATTAATAGTGGATTTATAGTTCTAGAATAAAAATCTGTGATCTGTAACATGTAACACCGATTTTTATCGAGTCGATGCCCAAAAACCATTTGCGGACGTACGTTCATACTGCAGGGGAAATATAACGATAGAAACTGCATAGACACCCTGCCGTCCCCGATGAGCCGTCACTGCTATTATGTTAAATAAAGTTACAAATCTACATATGCTATTAAACCATATTGCTTTTTCAGAGTCCATCAACCAGTGCGCTCCTATATTTAGAACCTGAAACAAACTCAGACTATTGTCTAGTCAAATGCGAAGAGCCGATAACTGAAAGTGTGTATCAAGATGATGTTGATGGTAGCATTGAAGTTAGTGAAGCTGTGGATAACAAAGCTGACATATTAGATATAACAAGTACACAGATTTTACTGAATGAAGTGGAGCCCTTGAGTGTTGAGGTGAATCCCCAGTATCCTATGTCTAAGGAATGTGATTTATTTGGGGAATACATCGGTAAACATCTGCAGCAACTTCCTTTCGATGTGGCTTTTAAACTGCAGTCGAAAATACAAACGTTAGTTATGGAGGCTCGTTTGGAGTATATTCGACAGCATCCATCTAAAGGACCTCCTATGGTTAAACAAGAGGTGGGTTTTTATTTATTTTTTAAATTTGTTTTATTTACCTAATATAAAACGTATGCATCTTGTTTTCATGATTATTCAAAATTTCAACAGAAATATTCAATATTCCTCAAGATTATTCAGATTATTTTTGAAAAATATTTATAGCCAAGGGTGCATATATTAAAAAGTAATGCAGATTTTGTTTTGTTTTACCAATATAAAAAATGAAGATATTTTTATTTCTAATAAAATGAGAAATACGATACTTTTCGTCTTCTACAATTTAAGAGTCTCTAAGAGAGGGTCCGGGACAAAGTGCCGAATGTCCAAAGTGCCGAATCGGTATTTTGCCCAAAGTGCCGAATTTCCTACTACCGACCATGCCCAAAGTGCCGAACGACGCCAAGCGACGTCGCATCGTTCGTAGACAAGGCGTTTCAGACGAACGCGAATCGGCAGTTCAGACATTCGGCACTTTATCCTCCCGTCGACCTCTCAGTAAGGCCCAAACTGTCGAATGCAAGCCGATTCGGCACTTTGGTCCTCGCACGTACCTGCGGGTAAGGCCCAAAATGCCGAATATTTATGTTATAATACGTTTAAAAACGTTTAAAAGAAAAATGCATTTTTTTTTTAATAAAAAAAAAAACATTCTTCAGCCCAGAAACCATCTAGCTTCCAATAATAAAGTTGTATTATCAATAATTATTTTCGTACATTAGGAACATACATGAAGGTGTGCATTCGGCAATGACCAAAGTGCCGATTCTGCCGATTCGCATTCTGCTCCGACGCCTTATTTACGAACGATTCGACGTCGCTTGGCGTCGTTCGGCACTTTGAGCATGGTCGGAGCTATGAAATTCGGCACTTTGGGCAAAATATCGATTCGGCACTTTGGACATTCGGCACTTTGGGCAGCCCCCAAACAATTAACAAATCATCTACCAAAACAACTACTTTCCTGTCTAGTACCACGACGAATATTGAATGAAACAATAAATAATTGTGTGTGTTAAAAATATCAAAGATATTATAATAACACGAGGTTTTATGTATTTATTACTGCGCAAAAACAGTAAATAAATAGAATTAATTAGTTATAAGTATGACAGAATTGAGTTGTTAGGCCAGGCGCACATTGCGACGCAGGGCAGCGCATGGCAGCACAGCACAGCACAGAGAAAGTCTGCGTGACACAGAATGAGCGCACATTGGCAAGTAGTTTTATGTCATCTGCGAAGAAAGTACGTTCTATTCTATCACCGTAAAGTATATTGAAATGGCGGACCTGCTTAATTTAAGTTCAGAATTCGAAACAATCGCGTTATTATACGATATGTCAAGAAGTAAAAAATCATTTTATAGATATGATTACATGAAAAACAGGAAAACGCACGGAGAATTCAGATTAACTTCTGAATTTACTAATTATTTTTGATTAAATCGAATGCAATTTAACGAGGTGCATGATTTAATAGAAAATTCAATATTCTCTGAAGGATGTAGTGCCCAAAAACTATTGAAACAAAGGAAATGTATTTCTAAGGTAAGTTATTTTTTATTGCTACTGGTTACAAAAAAATTAAAATCTATTCTACAAAATTATTAATTAAATTAACAAGACTGGTAGAAGAAGTAGATTCCGTTGGGGACAACATATCTCTAGTGTTATTATTAGAACACGTCGGTGGTGATACGAGAAGTGTGTTAAATGGCGAGCACGAAGAACGGGTTAAACCGATGGAGTGTATCGATGGACTGTATAGGTGATGTGGAGGACTATTTTGTACAGGGCTAGGAAACTGGGAGCCCGGAAGTTGGAAGTATGGGTTTTAGGCTTGGGAGTGTGAACAATGGGACCGAGAGGGTTGGCGATATCGAAAAATTCAGCCCTCATCTGCGATACCACTTGGAAAATATTATTTTTTATACAATGCTGAGATGCTAATGGCAGTTTTTTTGTTGACTCATATATCGACATAAAAAAGTGGTAGAGATCGTCGTTAGGTGCCGATTTCTCTAGCTGTTTTCTTTCATTTGCCCTTTCTTGTGACCTTTGCTGCCGTTGATCGAAGGACCTTTTCAATATGGATTGAAAATCATCTTTTTTTTACATTTTTTTTTCAGAAATAGACGCACCAGAAAAAAAATAGATTGTGGGACAGATTCCTCATCTTTATCCACGTTATCTTCGGTGTGCTCGCTATTTCCAGGTTCCGCATTTTCATTCTCCTGGTTTTCACACTCTGCAGGCTCATTTGCTACATTTTCGATCACTACCACCTCGGTTTCTCTATTTTTCGGTTCCTGTGATTCTTCATTGTCACTATCGTCGAATATGTTTCCTCCGCGTGGTCTGTTAGCCATGTACGGTACCAAAAATTCCATCTCTGCTTTTGAAATTTCCATTTTTTAATGGTTACTGCAGCAGCTCCACTTTTAGCATAATTTCGCTGCCTCCGAAGGGCATCTCGATGGCAATTCCTTAATTTTGACTATTCGTGTTCTGCTACAGTATCTGAAATATAATTTTCCGTTCAACAGCAACAGTCAAAACTTAACGCTGGCATGGCTGTTAAATTTAACATTTTTTTACAGAATAAACCCCAATGGGTACCTTACAACTAAGGCATCATGCATATTACGGTGCTGCGATATATTTCAAATTTGTTTACATTAAAAGTCAGTGGTTCTCATAGTGCTAATTATTTAAAGTAAACGGGAAAATATTGAAAAAATCACGAATATTAATGGCAATTAATAATCTCGCTAACGCTCGATGCGTTAATTTATCTCGATTGTTAATTGCTATCATAGTCTTGTAGCTCAAATAACTATTAAACTTTGAATGATTGGCAGGACATTCATTGAAATATTTTTATTCTAGATATCTAGCCTCAGGAAATAGCTACAAAAGTATTACCTACAGTTACAGGATGGGGGATCGAACGGTGTCAAATATTGTAAATGAAGTATCGTCCGCCATATGGAAAAATTTGCAGCCATTGTATTTACCACAACGTACCACAGAAATGTGGGAAACAATTGCACGTGGATTGCATCAAAAATGGCAATTTCCACACTGTATTGGAGCTCTGGATGGCAAACATATAATGATTAAAAAACCAGCAAAAACTGGCTCTTCATATTTTAATTATAAGCACACTTTCTCCGTGGTTTTAACTATAAATTCATTACAATTGACATTGGGTCAATGGGAAGATTTAGTGATGGCAATATTTATTCCAGTAGTGCGTTGGCAAAGAAAATGAAGAAGAAAATTTTAGAGCTTCCGGCACCTGCAATGGTCCCAACAGTTGAACATCCCTTGCCATACGTTTTCGTAGGGGATGAGGCATTTCCATTATCCAAAAATTTAATGAGACCTTACCCAAGAAAAAGTGTTACCGGAATTTATGAAAATCAAATTTTCAACTACAGATTATCACGAGCAAGGCAAACAGTTGAGTATGCTTTTGAAATTTTAGCTTCACGGTTTCATGTTTTTACAAAACCTTTTGAAATTAAAGTTGATAGCGTTGATAATGTTGTAAAGGCAACTCTTTACGAAACTCTATAATTTCACGAAATAATGTTGATGAAATCGATCAAATGCCTGAGAATCAGTTACGTCCTTTACAAAGAAACAATAGTAGGAGTGCATCGAGCGCTTTCTCAGTCTGTCAGAAAATCACTCAATACTTCAACTCGGGGGGAAGTGTGCCGTGGCAAAAGGATAGCATTTCAAGAGGAAAGTATTAGGGGTATTTTGAACTGTATCCGCACTGAACAATGCTGAATGTTTTAAAACATGTTAATTCTTCATTCATTCGTATTATTTATATAAAAATAATGATATTTACCATCTTTTAAATGTAAATCCTTGGCAATCTCATTCCAAATTCTATCCTTTAATTTAGCCCTCATGTAGTCTGGATCATGTGTGTCGTAGAGAACAGTTCTGTGTCGAACAGCTTCAATTAATTCTTCAAGCATGATCTTATCATTTGAGAGAGCCGTGCAGTTTTCACAACACGTACGCAGTAAACTGTGTATCGAAGACTGCGTCAAGCAGGCGTAAATAACCCTTGCGCTGCTTTGCGTCCCAATTTGCGCCCCCGTATTAAAATCCCTGCGATACAAAAACCTGTGCTGTGCTGCCGTGCCGCCTGCATCGCAATGTGCGCCCGGACTTAATGTTGGCCATCTATAAACACGTTTCGAGGTTTATGTCTCATCAGTACAGCTTGCCTTTGAAATGATTTTAGAAGAACATTAATAATATGTAAAAAGCAAAGAATAGAAAAACTTACACGTAACTGTACTTCAACTGTTGAAGACCACACTAATTGAGTTAAGACGATGTTAACCTTCTATATATGGTTACCTGAAGGGGATTAATGTACTTGACAATAATTACGTTCATTGTGTGGTGAGGGAAATGCACCGATTTTCAGCGACAAACTGAGTTTATTTGTGACTAAAATTTGGCAGGAAATTATCCGATTAATTTGAAAATGCATTATAATAAACATAAAATTAATAAAACGTTCAAAATGCTCCCCTGTGGCCTCAGTACAAGCCTTCTTATCTTATTAGCAATTCATACACTTGCTGAATATTAATGTTTTCACT
This sequence comes from Ocypus olens, assembly GCA_910593695.2. Lineage (NCBI taxonomy): Eukaryota > Metazoa > Arthropoda > Insecta > Coleoptera > Staphylinidae > Ocypus > Ocypus olens. The sequence continues at coordinate 14,023,395 of OU343063.1, read as the reverse complement.
AATTTCTTATTGCCCTCAAAAATGCTTTGCTGCAATCACTTCACAGTAAACAAGCTGTTAAAAACCCTCATAAAAAGAAATCCAGAGAATTAACACGACCAGACCTGCCTTTCCATCTACCACTTGAAATAGTTATTTAATTAATGATTTTGTAATGATTCTGCCATTGCGAGGGGTGCACCGTTTTGTTGGGAGAACATTTCTTGTACCCAGGCAGCCGACCACGTGGAATGATTATGTGAACATTGCGCAATAAGAACATGACTATAAGACAACGTATGAGCCTGATTTACACGGCACGCAAATATTCATTAATCAAGGATTGAATTTCTCCCCACGTGTGGGCACAAGTGTGCAACTAGCAACTCGCTTCTTTTTTTTTATGAATCATGATTATAAATTGTTTCAGGTATTTGTGGAAGACGAACCAATTAGAACATGTTACACCGAAACAACGACTAATCAACCCGCTAGTGATAACCCAACACAAGTTCGTGGAGAAAAACGACTTCGAAATACTGATCTGCCTAAAGCTAAACGATTTAATATAGAGAATCGGAGCCCTAAAACCCAAACTTCCAACTCTCAGACGACCCATGGCCAACACAAACGAACAGAATGTACCGTCTTCGCAGAACACATCGCTTTACAACTGGAACAACTGCCGGAAGACCTGTCACTTCAATTGCAGTCCGACATTTACGAATTAATAATGCAAGAACTTCCAAAACCTACTGATCAAGATGTACCAAATCGAGTGAAAATTAAAGATGAAATCGTTGAAGTGGATGAGCAAAGATGCGCAAATGTTTAAGACATTATGATAAATATTGACTTATTGTTTAAATAATTATGACACATTTTTTTTTTATAATAAAGCAAAAATAAAATAAAATATAGTTTTACATCTCTCAACTTGAAAAGTTTTTACTTTTCCCGCTAAGAAGTACAGGAAAGTATTGTGATCTTGATAATTTTTTAACATAAATTTCGTTTTAAGGTCCCTAGAGGCGATTTCAACGATTTTTGTAAAAAAAAATTGTGTGTGCACGATTTATATAAAAAATCTCATGGGAATTAACGTGGTACTTTGAAGCATTTGGTAAAATTTAGTATACCGGAAAAGTGTTTTTACCTTAACCGTTTTTGTTTTTTTGTATAATGTTTTAAATATGAAAAATATTACAAAAACATTTAAACATATTGAAGAGAACAAAGAAGTATGCAGGGTGTTTCAGAGCTCTGGGAACGGTCAATCACGTGCTTATTTGTCAAAATTTCAAAAAATGTTTTATACAAAAGTTGTGTATAATAGTGAGCTGCACGCCCTAAAAATATTTAAATTTATACAGGGTGTCTCATAACAAAGTTACAGACCAAACTTATGTTTTTTTAAATGGAACACCCTGTATTTTTTGTCATTTTTGAATTATATGGAGCAAATAAAGGTGAGTTACTTCAATACTCCCTATACCTATTGTTAGCCGTTTTTGAAATATTTGAAGATTTGTTGAAATGCATGCTCTGGGTGAAATTTTATTTTTGCCCCAGTGATTGATGTTGAACGATTAAAATCATTTCTATTATTTGGTTGAAGGTTCGAACTATAGAGCCAACCATGATTTCATACAAAAAATTATACAGGGTGATAAAAAAATGCGGTAGAAAAACCTAACTTATAAAGTTGAATAACTTCGTTTTTTTAAATGGCACACCCTGTATTTAGTAACGTATTCTTAAGTAGAATCCAATTATCTTTCAGATTGTATAAGGGTTCCCTGTTCCTAATCTCAATAGTTTTCTTGTATTCAGCGATTATCATATCAGGAATAATTATTATAATCTGAAAGATAATTGGATGATGTATGAGTTTATAAAGAAGCGAGAAATTTGCTTTCTTGAAATTGTAAGTCGGCTGAGCTGAGCAAAAGTTTTTTACAGGGTTAACATCAGAACCATGGCATATATTCAACGATGGATGATAATTATCTTCAAAAACAAGTGGAGAATCATTTCGTGCTACCATGCAATTAAGGTTTTCAGAACTTATTACTAAATCTAACATACCGTTGAAATTATTCTTACAAACGTTTAGTTGATTTGTTGAATGAAAGTCAATAAAATTAGGTAAACTCTACAATCTACTACATTGTATAACAGGATAACTTGATACATTAAAATCACCAACCATTATAAATTTATCGTCAAGAAGAAGTCATGATTCTAAAATGCTGAATAATAGTTCATACAAGGTCGCAGATATCTGAGGCGGTATATAAACAACAATAATATTATAATAAGTATTGAAAATACATAAACAAACTACATCAATTTTGGAATTTTCTAGTTGAAGATCATTAATCACTATCTCATTAATGACAAAACAATATTTCAAGGCTACCAAGACACCGCCACCCCGCCCTAAAGATCTGTCCTTACGATAAACATTAAAGTATGGTGGAAACAGCTCCGCGTTTAAAAGTGAATCATTTCCCCGGGTTTCGGTTAGAAGAATTAGGTCTAAATCATTGGATGCTAGTACGTTATTATAAAATGTAAATGTTTTAGAATAACCATGTACATTTTGATAATAAAGTTTTAAACCTGTTTGGTGTGAATGCGTTTTTTGCTTGTACTATGCGGGGCAAACCATCTTCATATTTTAAATAGATATTTTCTCCGTTCTCCTTGTGAGATCTGAAATCACGGATCGTATTCTTCTTCACTTCGGTCTCGCGAGGAGTAAGGTCCTTGGTGATATAGATGTTGCAATATTCTTCACATCTCCGTAATTTGTTTCCATTATTTAAGATTTTCTGTGCAATGTGTGACGAGTCGAATACAACTTTTAGTAGTCTGGGTTTGGTATCAGTTCGGGGCTATCCGAGTCTAAATACCTTAAAATTATTGGACTGCAGCGGAGGGGTTTGGATTGTATTTAAGACTTTCAGAACGTTCTCGGCTACTTCTGCTTTATTCAGTTTTTCCGGTAAGTTACTTAAGATGACATTATTATCCCTACGTTTTTGTTCACGAACTTCTTGTAGAACTTCATCAATGATATTCGAACTTGGATTTAATTGTTGCTGATTATAGGAGGTTTTAAGTTATAAATAACTTATCATGCTGTAATTCAATTATCATATCTTTGAAATTAAGAATGTGATCAGTTAAATCTGACGTACAGCAGCCAGTGCATGTCCACATAATGTTCTTCGTTGAGCGTAGGACTTTGGATTCACTGTTCGATAGTTTTGCACAAATCGTACTGTATAAACACCTGCATACGTAGCATTTAACGAAGTTACTTTCAGATATTGCTACATCGCAACACTTGCACTTCATGTTTACGTACTGATTTAAATTAGGAAAATATTTAGTTTGAATTAATTGCCAGGATGATGTAAATTTTCTTGAAATCAGAAATTTGGGAAATTTAGGAAAAAAAAAAGTACAGAGACACAAAATCTTCACACCAACTCCGCTCGTAGTGGTGACTAAAATTTTCACAAACAAAACAAGGCGACGGAAGAAATACACAAGAGAACAGAGGATTTCGTGTATGGAAGGATAACGATAGAAATATGCGCGAGATCAATTACGGCCGGCTGGATATTAGTTCAAAAGATAAATCCATTGCAAGAATAATTAAATTGTGCTATTTTAAATTATTTCACGAAAACGAGACAATCGTACGTTGACCCCGTGTCGCGGATTGGAATTCCAAAATACGAATTCAGAATTCCCAAAAATAAAAAATTGGAAAAAAAGTTAAAAAAAGTGAATTAACGTTCATGGCCCATTTAAAGCTAACTGCAGTAAAACGCTGATAACTGGCGACTCATTAACGCAATCGCACTGAGATTTAATTTGGGTAGTACTTACACTTTGTAAAGTGTGGTTGCCAAATATGAAGAATTTTTATTCACTTTTTCCCTATTTATTAACGATTTTATGCGGAGCACAATTCACAGCTGCTTTTGTCGCGAGTGTATATACAGTACGTTTTTTTTTATCGTGGGCCATAGGATTTTACATGTTAAAAATTATACCTTGTTTTAATGCATATTTCAACATATAATTTTAAAGCAAATTTTAGTTAGTAATAAATCAATTACTTTTCCACATGATGCGCTTATTTAGATTACCTTAAACATGTTTTATTCCATTAAAAAATGAAATTAATTCACTAATCAATCTGACATTTCAGAAATTCAAGGTACTTTGATTATGTTTGCTCAGTTATTTATTTTAAATAATTTCATTTTTTAATGGAATAACACATGTTTAAATTATTCTGACTAGCGCATCATGTAGAAAAATAATTGATTTATATTACTAACTAAAATTTCCTTCAAAATTTTATGACAAAATATACATTAATGCAAGGTATAATTTTTAGCATATAAAATCCTATGGCCCACGATAAAAAAAATACCCTGTATATATGATCTTTTAATATGGTTAATAAACACGCTAATTCGCGCTTTGATTCACAGAACGCGATTTATGATAATATTTTGTTTACCCTGTTTAATTCTGATTTTTTTTTTTATTGTAATTATAATTACAACTTTAATTTCGATTTGAATTTTGATTTTGATTTTCTTTTTTTTTAATTTTGATTTTAATTTTCGTGAACAAAGTATAGTGTACAACTCGCATATAATGGCTATTAATCACTCAAACGATTTGCTCCACTCGCCTACGGCTCGTTCTGCAAACATCGTTCTCGTGATTAATAGCCATCATTATATGCTCGTTGTACAATATACTATTATATTACCCGATTTCTTTACATCCCGTTAAAATAATTTCACTGTATTTTCTGGATTGTAATATCGATTGCTTTATAAATTGTAAAGATTCTGCTCATCAGTTTTTAAATTACCCACCATTTTACGCACTGGGCGGGACTTATATCGGGTTCTAGCTCGCGGGCATATACCGGGTGGCCCAGGGATCTGTAAAAGCCCCATAACTTATTTGCTATTTGAGATATCGACTTTTAGTTTTCTTGAACTGGTACCGACACTTATTCTACATATTTTAAAAATATGTATGTTTTTGTACAGGGTGTCCTAATATACATAACAGAACAAAGTTATGTTTTTTAAATGGAACACCCTATATTTTATACTTTATTTTCAACCCTCTTCAGAAGCTGATAAAAATAGTATGAGATAGTATGGGTCTATTATGGTCGATTGGTTAGTTATGGGCAAATTAACATCCTTAATGCTCTGTGGGTTATAATACTCGTCGACCGATGTACAAGTAAGTTGATTTATAACCTAAAATGCTGTATTCCTTATTTTAAATAAAATGATTTTTATAACCAGTGTACAACAAAAATCGACGACGAAATCTCGAGTCATGTCTGAGCTAAGATCACACTCGTGAAATGCTGGTTGCCGTAAAACGGTGACATGTCAGATATTAATTTTGTGGAATAGGTAACCAAACTAAATTTATTTTGAAGAACAAAAATCAGTCAAAGCAACTGTTGAAAATGCCCACTGCCATCATCCAGGCATCTTCCATGCCTTCGCCATGGACAATTTTGCAACGTTAAAGGATTCTGGTTAATTTCATTAAATTTTTTCCTGCAGGTGAACCAAGTTGTTAACAGGCACTTGAAATATGGAGTTTTTTTAAAAACGGCCATAAAACAAAGTCACGTACGGTAATTTCATGATCTAGGAGGAATTAATTTTCAGTTTTTAAACTGATAATACGGTCATAAAGAATTCTTGTAACATTTCAATGGTGTCTGTAGCAGTGTATGCTCTTGCTCCGTCTTGATGGAAATATCCATGACTCCACTCTCATCATCAAGTTGTTCGATGAAAGGGTTCAGAATTTCTTCTCGATACCGTTCAGCTGTTTGGATACTGTTAAAAAAATGGCTCCTATTATGCGCCTGCAACTTATGCCACACCAAAAAGCCAATTTTTTGGGGATGCAGAGGTTCTTCGACACAAAAATCGTCGGACTTTGCAGCACTATGATTAATTAACGTACCCACTTAAATAATAATGCCTCATCTGTGAAAAAGGTTTTGTCAGGGAGGTTGTCATCAAACTTTTGAAGGAACCACCGGCAAAATGTTACTCTTCTAGGATAGTCAATTCTATAGAGTTCTTGTAAAGAATTTAAATGATAAGTGAACAAATGCAAATCCTTCTTCACAATTTTCTGACAGATACCAACTGATACTTCAGTTAACTGTGAAGTTCGAGGTGCATTGTCTATTATTTGTCGCAAGTTCTCAATTAACTCTGGAGTATGTTTTGTTGCCAAACCATTGTCTTCCTTCCTACCAACGCTTCCAGTATCACGAAAGACTTGTACAGCACGCCGAAGAGTATGGTGAGATCAGATAAGTGATTTTTTAAGGTTACTTGTTTTAATAGTATATTATGCAAAGTGTTATAAACGGCACTTTAGTCACGAGTTAATTAGGCACGAGCGGAGCGTAGCGGAGCGAGTGTTTAATAACGAGTGTCTAGAGAAGTTTATAACACGAATTGCATACTATACTTTTTCTACGACTAAATTGGTAAAATTTTGAAATCATTTTATTATCTTAAATGAACATGGTAACTACATTATTATTAAATTAGTCTACTTGGGTAGATATTATGGCAATTGCTAAAGGAAATCATTGATTCTCCTAAATTTCTTTGATGTTTTGTATTATTTATTTGATTTAAGTTGAAAGTATTCCTTGGTTCATTTATTCATTTTTTATTTTGACAGTTTATTGATAAGTGACAACTAACTTGATTTTGAGTTTCAATTGATTTGAGCGATTTAAATATCTGGAGCTAACTTCAGCCCATGACTAAAATGCACAAAGTCACAGTTTGTCAAGGTGTATTTAAAGAATCACTTAGCGTCATGGAAACATATGAGATAAATGGCGTTTTAGAGGTGGGAGTAGAAAAAAACAGTTTTGTGTGTTTTTATCTGCCGATTTTGCCTATTTTATAGATTAGCAGTTATTTCTAGACTGATCATCACTATTAATAATATATTTAGGATTCTAATCTTGCTGTTTTATTTCAATTTCAGTGTTTTCCACACCGATTTTATATCTAGTAGATACCAAATACTGAATTGGTTAGGGCAGTTAGGGTGCCAACATCACGACATATGAAATGCATGGTACTTTTATTCACCATTTCACTCAGATAATGTACTTGGGCAAAATCTGTCTTTCTCGCGATCGGGAATCGCATGAACCAATAACAGTACCGGGAAACCCCTTCTCAAATCAAACGAAACAAGGCGCCAAAAGTACTGGAATGACATCGCCAATTAAATTTCTTGGGAAGCACTTCCGCCCATTTTGTTACTATGAAGAGATAATTCACCTAAAAACGCACTCACGGAATAAACTATAAACAAATAGCAACTGATACAGGTTATTTTAAGGTTACGTGTGGATACCCGCCTAATACCCTAGGCACACGGAGGTGGTTTATGATCATTAGCCTTAATGATCATTAAGAAAATTGGCAATTTACAAATGTAGGTGACACACGGGATAAAGCACGCCTGCGCAGTATACGTACCTAAATACAGGTGTTTATGTTTGGTTTTATATAAAAAAATTCATAATCATTTAAAAGGTTAGATTTAATTGATGGGTTACATTAAACAACGCCCCCTAACCCGTGCTGATTTTTATATCAACCAATTGTATACGCCCAAATGTATGTGATTTCACAACAAAGAGTTATAACGAAAGACAAAGTGGAGGAAAACTACGAGGAACTCACGGGTACAATATACAGCAAAGAAAACGTTTCCATGTTCACATATTTCTAAAAGTAAAGTACTATCAGCTGATCGCGAACTGTCATTAATGACAGCGATAATTTTCAAATGACTGGCGATGACCTGTTTTAAACGTCGTCGCCGATTTTATGATCATAAGTTTATATGACGTTATTAATGATCATTAGTATTATGTTGATGTGACACACGGCAAAGTTATTGATCATTAGGACTTAATGATCATTAAATAGCTCCGTGTGCCTAGGGTATAACGTACGTCGTAGGCTTGCTCGCTAGCTTCGCGATCGCGAGTGAGATATCGTGCTAGGAATTTACGTACAATAAAACGACGAGGGTATAAAACGGCACGCATGTTTGCTTCATAGGTGTACTGGGGCACGTATGTCTATATTGGTACCTACTTATACAAAATCACTGGTTTAAATAGTCAAAGCTATGACTGTATAAAAATGGATTGTTGACGGCAACTTCAGGTTTGACTCCAAGTTGCTCCCAGTGACGGTGGCGCGGCCATAGTCCAAGTACTGAATTGTGGCGGTAATGGGTAGTAAATTGGTAGCTATTTTGCGTCCGTGAAATTATACAATGGCGATATATTGTTTTGTAGAAGGCTGCAATTCGAGTAATTATAAAAGCCGACGCGGTAATAAAACCCGTCTTCCAATGTACGGGTAAGTTGATTCCTAACCTAAAATGCTGTTTATTGCTTATTTTAAACGTATTGGGCTTCTTCAGCTAGGGCTGAATTTACATTCCAGAGGAAATGCTGAAACATATCGATCGATATGATTATACGTAATTCATATTTGTTGTATATTTAATAATGGATGGGGTGTACGAAAAAACGTGTTTTTTGTAAGTAACCATTACAAACGATTTATAAATTAATGATTTCGGGGGTGAACCGAAGGTTTTTTAAACTTTTTTTTTTCGAAAATCACAAATGTAAATAACACATGTTTCAAATCTTTGACTATATAAATATGGACTGCTAACGCCAACTTCATGTGTCTCCAAGCAAAGGTGGCGCAGCGCGACCCTAAGTGGTTGAGTTATGTTACTAAATTGTTAGCCATTTTGTGTCCATGACATACAACTCTATGAGCTCACATTGCATATTGTGATACCCTGCAATTTATTCACACCTTTGAATATATAAACATTTAATAGTCATGTCGAAATATTGCTATGCGAAAGGCTGCAATACGTCCACGTATGTGTGCCAACGCGGTTATAATATTCGTCGGCCGATGTACAGGTAAGTGACTTATAACCTAAAATTCTGTTTACGTATTACATTTCCATCAAATCCGGAATTTCACAAATGATGGGTTGATGCTTTGCTTGTGAAGAACAGGCGGGAAAGTGGACCCTAGTTGCCGAAATATGCTCGCATTTGCATTCTCCACTTTGCTGATGAATACATCCAGAATTTTTTTTTTGCTTTTCTGTTTTTAAATTACCCTGTATTTTACGCTCAGGGGCGGGACTTATATCCGCAGCTCAGAAAGAAAGTGATAAGTATAGTAGTGATTCTGAAGATGGTTCAGAAGAAGCTATAGCCGTTGATTGGAAGGATATAAGCAATATCCAACCAAATCCATCTCCTCAAAGGCTTCCATTTGTTGCCGCTCCTGGTTCAACTTTTCTTTTCGAGAACAATTTTGATACACTGCGCTTTTGTTCCATGGAAAAAGGCCATATTTTATTCTTAAGCTTACAATCCTATGTAAATGATAAATATCAATAAAACGATTTTTTTTCTTTGCTTTCACATTGTTATTTTCAATTCTCGATTATATTCAAGTGTGAAAAATTATAAAAGCATAAAATACAACGCCGCTCAAATTACCTCGAGTCTGCACAGTTTGGCCTGTTTAGCTCGCTCGAATTAACTGGAGCGTACAAGTTAGGGGGTTAATTTTTAAAAAACGACAATTTTATTTTCTCAAAATATAAAAATCTAAGATGCCAAAGATAAAATACAAAAATACAAATCAAAAACAAATTACACTCATCTTGAAATCTCATGAATAGGGTTACCATTCGACCGGATAAAGCTATTCAGTAAAATTTAAATGTCCGGCCGGCTTTCTCTACTGTTCGGCTTTTTCCAAAATATCAATAAAAACGAAAATTGCTTCATGTTCACCTTAGAACATGATGACAAATACGCGATGTATAAGGAATGATCGCATTCATTTCAGAACATTAAAATCGCCAGATAAAAGCTTCATGTTCATCTTGGAACATGAACGTTGACTCCGAGAGATATGCTGAATATGTTAATCCTGTAAAGGGCATGATCACATTCATTTTAGAACATTAAAATCGCCAGATAAAAGCTTCATGTTTGGCTTAGAACATAATGAGAAATAAGCTAATCCTATATAAGGAATTATCGCAATCATTTTAAAACATTAAAATCGCCAGATAAAAGCTTCATGTTCACCTTAGAACATGAACATTTTTGACAAATACACAAATCCTTTATAAGGAATGATCGCATTAATTTCAGAACATTAAAATCGCCAGATAAAAGCTTTCAGATCACCCTAGAACATGATCATCGATGAGAAATATGCAAATTTTATATAAGGAATATAAGCTAATCCTTTAAGGAATGATCGCATTAAGTTTAAAACATTAAAATCCCCAGATAAAAACTTCACGTTCACCTTGGAAGATACAAAATGACAGATATAAGCTTTATTTTTACTGTGGAATATGTGTATTGCCCATGTTCATCCTAGAACATGAACGTTGACATTGATGATAAATGTTCTAATCCTATAAGAATGTTCGCAATCATTTTAGAACATTAAAATCGCCAAATAAAAGCTTCACGTTCATCTTGGAACATACAAATTGACAGATATAAGCTTTATTTTTACTGTGGAATATGTGTATTGCCCATGGTAATCCTAGAACATTAACGTTGACATTGATGATAAACATTCTAATCCTATAGGAATGATTGCAATCATTTTGGAACATTAAAATCGCCAGATAAAAATTTCATGTTCACCCCTTGGAACATACAAATTGATAGATATAGGCTTTATTTTTACTGTAGGATAAGTGTATTGCTCATGTTCATCCTAGAACATGAACGTTGACACTAATGATAACTATTCTAATCCTTTAGTAATGATCCCAATAATTTTAGAACAACGAAATCTCCAGATAAAAACTTCACGTTCACCTTGGAACATACAAATTGACAGATATAAGTTTTATTTTTACTGTGGAATATGTGTATTGCCCATGGTAATCCTAGAACATGAATGTTGACACTAATGATAAATATTCTAATCCTTTAGTAATGATCCTAATCATTTTAGAACATCGAAATCTCCAGATAAAAACTTCACGTTCACCTTGGAACATACAAATTGACAGATATAAGCTTTATTTTTACTGTAGGATAAGTGTATTACCCATGTTCATCCAAGAACATGAACATTGACACTAATGATAAATATTCTAATCCTTTAGTAATGATCCCTATAATTTTAGAACATCAAAATCTCCAGATAAAAACTTCACGTTCACCTTGGAACGTACAAATTGACAGATATAAGTTTTATTTTTACTGTGGAATATGTGTATTGCCCATGGTAATCCTAGAACATTAACGTTGACATTGATGATAAACATTCTAATTCTATAGGAATGATCGCAATCATTTTGGAACATTAAAATTGCGAGATAAAAATTTCATGTTCACCCCTTGGAACATACAAATTGATAGATATAGGCTTTATTTTTACTGTAGAACCCATGTTCATCCAAGAACATGAACGTTGACACTAATGATAAGTATTCTAATCCTTTAGTAATGATCCCAATCATTTTAGAACATCGAAATCTCCAGATAAAAACTTCACGTTCACCTTGGAACATAAAAATTGACAGATATAAGCTTTATTTTTACTGTAGAATAAGTGTATTACTCATGTTCATCCAAGAACATGAACGCTGACACTAATGATAAATATTCTAATCCTTTAGTAATGATCCCAATAATTTTAGAACATCGAAATCTCCAGATAAAAACTTCACGTTCACCTTGGAAGATACAAATTGACAGATATAAGCTTTATTTTTACTGTGGAATATGTGTATTGCCCATGGTAATCCTAGAACATTAACATTGACATTGATGATAAACATTCTAATCCTATAGGAATGATCGCAATCATTTTGGAACATTAAAATCGCCAGATAAAAATTTCATGTTCACCCCTTGGAACATACAAATTGATAGATATAGGCTTTATTTTTACTGTAGGATAAGTGTATTGCTCATGTTCATCCAAGAACATGAACGTTGACACTAATGATAACTATTCTAATCCTTTGTAATGATCCCAATCATTTTAGAACATGGAAATCTCCAAATAAAAACTTCACGTTCACCTTGGAACATACAAATTGACAGATATAAGCTTTATTTTTACTGTGGAATATTTGTATTGCCCATGGTAATCCTAGAACATTAACATTGACATTGATGATAAACATTCTAATCCTATAGGAATGATCGCAATCATTTTGGAACATTAAAATCGCCAGATAAAAATTTCATGTTCACCTCTTGGAACATACAAATTGATAGATATAGGCTTTATTTTTACGGTAGAATAAGTGTATTACCCATGTTCATCCAAGAACATGAACGCTGACACTAATGATAAATATTCTAATCCTTTAGTAATGATCCCAATAATTTTAGAACATCGAAATCTCCAGATAAAAACTTCACGTTCACCTTGGAACATACAAATTGACATATATAAGCTTTATTTTTACTCTGGAATATGTGTATTGCCCATGGTAATCCTAGAACATGAATGTTGACACTGATGGTAAATATTCTAATCCTATAAAAATGTTCGCAATCATTTTAGAACATTAAAATTGCCAAATAAAAGCTTCACATTTACCTTGGAACATACAAATTGACAGATATAAGCTTTATTTTTAGTGTAGAATATGTGTATTATCATGTTCATCCTATAACTTGAACGTTGACACTGATGATAAATATTCTAATCCTTTAGGAATGATCGTAATCAGTTTGGAACATTAAAATCCCCAGATAAAAGCTTCATGTTCACCTTGGAACATACAAATTGACACATATAAGTTTTATGTTTACTGTGGAATATGTGTATTACCCATGTTCATCCTAGAACATGAACGTTGACATTGATGATAAACATTCTAATCCTTTAGGAATGATCGCAATCATTTTGGAACATTAAAATCGCCAGATGCACATTTCACTCACCCAAATTCAAGTTCAGAGTGCTGCCAATTTGTGTCCAAACAAGGTGCAACAATTATTTTTTGTGATGTCAACAATGTGTAATTTCTGAGTGCATTCGAAGGTAATTCCAGGTGCGATAATATTTTTAGAAATTTTTTAATCGCGAGGTGCACATTTCACTCACTCAAATTCAAGTTGATAGTGTCGCCATTTTGTTTACGAGCAAGGTGCATCAATTATTTTTTGATATGTCAAAAATATATCATTTTTGAGCAGATTTGGGAAATTTTAAGATAATTTTAGAAATTATTTAATCACGAGGTGCACATTTCCCTCTCCAATTCAAGTTCAGAGTGATGATATTTTGTTTCCAGGCGGATTGCGTCTATTATTTTCATATTGGCCAACAAGAAATATTTTTCTTAATCCCACTAAATTCTGAAAAATCGATAAATATGAAATTTATCATAAAAATCCCTTTTATTCCATCAAATCGGAGAAAGTTGTCTACATTTCGTAACAAATTTTGAAAAACGAAAATTGTGTGTTTCAAAAAATTTCTCAAAATTTTATTTAGCTTGGGGTGGCAATTTTTTTTCGCCTGTAAACCCCAGCACCGGCGCTGGGTTAGTGTGAGACTAAGGTCCCTCCCCTTAGGTCCGACTAGTAGTTTTATCCGCAGTAATTTTATTTTATTTTTGCGCGAATTGAAACCGCCAAGTTTACATCATTATAAATCCTTTGCGATAGCCACTTAACCACTTCGCGCCCATGTAGCTTTGATTTGGCTATAGGATAATCCTGAAAAATTACTTTCTTCTTGTTGTTACGACATATTATTCCACTGTCACAAATTTACTTATTTATGCAAAGAAATATGAAAAAATAGTTGGCGCTAAGGGTGTAATTTTTTTTTTGTAAAATATTTTTCTTTTCATTTTTTTTGTTAGTCGCCACATGTGGCGACCTGGGCGTGAAGAGGTTAAAAAAAAACAAGTTTTCCAGTATGTCTTTCTCGTACTGCACACCCAATGGATGAATTATTTTGACCGTAGATTTCCTTCAAATCCGGAACTCCGTAAATTATGGGCTGACGCTCTGCTTGTGAAGAACAGACAGCAAAATGCAGTGAAGTTGCCGAAACATGCTCGCGTTTGCGTTCTCCATTTTGAAGATGAATGTATCGAGCAATTTGGTTTTTCTCATGTAAGATTAAAACCAAATTCGGTGCCATCCATATTCCCCAACGCACCACGAGAGGAAAGGTAATATCATTTTAGGATCATTACGGTCTGTTCGATTTTCCAACTTGTAGAAATTCTGATCACAGTAAGAGAATTTAAGATGAACAAAACATCTATATGTCTTCATCTTCCAGAGAGCAAATTGAACAGGCCCTAAATTATTTGTCAGCTGTACAATAGCCAATATCTTTTTTGCTATTATATTTATGTATTAAACGTATTTTCAGTGTGGATATTAAATCAGCTAAAAACACAGGTGACAATGATATAAGTCACACAGACGTTAAAATTGATATCAAATCGGAGCCCGAAGGTAGTATTGGAAGTCCAAGCCAGAGTGAACAATTAGGGGAATTTGAGATTGTAAAAGTGGATCCAGTGCAGGAATTTAATGAGCAGCATATGAGGTAGGGAAGTGAGTTTTGAAATATATATAATTTTTTTATTTTATTTTCCAGTGCCTGCTGTTTTTATTTTCTAATATGATTGCTTATTGAATAAATATGAAAGAAAAATATGCAATCTGATAGTATTTTTGTAGCAATGATATTCCATGCAGGGATTTTAAGGAACCTACAAATCATGATCCTCCAAAACTGCAGTTGCGATATCCTGCTCAAGTAACGGAGAGTTCAATAAAATCTATGTCCCCAATATTACTAAGGAAAGCCTGTATGATGTTGAAGAAGGCTTATGAGCGGAAGAATAACATGGTTAAGAACTTACAAACAGAAAAACGACGAAATATTAAGAAAATAAATACTCTTGTAGCAATGCTGTTGGAAATTAAACGAAAAAATCTTCTTAAAGAGAATACATCTGATATTATAGAGGTATGAAAATATTTAAGTACTGTTACAGATTTTTGGTTAATTTAAAATGATTTCTTAGTGTTTTGACCTTTTGCAAATTATCTTCAATTGTACCGTGGGATCAAAAGTCGAAAATAGTTGGCAGCACATTTTCTGAAAATCCCTATAATAATTTAAGTAAAATTATATTGTCCGTCTATTATTCTCCAATGTAGTGCAGTATACATTTGGCTAGATGCTAGTGTTTGTACCACTCGCAAACGCGCAGGCGCAAATCTCGCGATTCCAACGACACTCAGTGTGCATGTGTGAGTGGATAAATCGAAACTGGTTGTGTGTCACTGGAATTGCAAATTTCGCGCATGCGCGTTTTCGAGTGGTACAATATCTGGGATTTTACCGGGTGTCCCACCGAAACCGCACATTAAAAATAACGTGAGTCCCAAAACTCTTGGAATCCACACCTGCCATGAATTTGAAGAGGCGGATCATTTCTTAATTCACACACACAAAATTAAACAAATTATCTGATGTCATTTTTAAGTAGCTGTCGGTTGTTGTTAATGTCGCATTGTTTTTAGTGTTAAGTTCAACAATTTCATTAGTTAAATAAATAAAACGCCTTCTCATTTTAACACTGATTTATTTTATACTGTTGTGAATTATAAAATTAACAAAGAAGAACAAACATTACAACAGATGTTGAATGTGTTGTCCATTTTTACGAATACACAAATTAATTCGCCGTTTTATGTTATCGAACACATTTTGTAATACTGTGCTGTCTATCTCTTCATATTTTCTTATTACATTGTTTCTCCGATCTTCTACTGCATGCACTGGACTGCTGAATACTGAATTTTTTAAATATGGAAAAATAAAAAAGTCCGGAGGATTTAGATCACAAGAACGTGGTGGAAATCGGTCTTTTGCTTATTAGCCTGTCATCGAAGAATTCATGAAGATAATTTAATGTTTCACAGGCAATGTGCGGTCTAGCAGAATCTTGTTGGAAGAAGCCATTTTGGAGTTCATCATCATGAAGTTCGTTAATAAATTGTTGCAAAATAGTGACTCTATAAGTGGCAGCGTTTAAATTACCATCGAAAAATATTGCACCGATAATTCTGCGTCTTGACATTGCTAACCACACATCAACTTTCATTGGATGCAGTGGGGTCTCTCTAAAAAAATGTGGGTTGTCAACACTCCACATGCTCATGTTTTGGGAATGAATGTATCCGTTTAGATGAAACCAGGCTTCATCAGTGAAAAATGTTAAATTTAACACTTCGTTGTTCATATTTTCATTGAACCACCGACAGTAGGCCAGTCTTTTATTATAATCGAATGGTAAAAGTTCTTAGTACATTTGCAACTTATATGGTTTCATGTGAAGATTTTGAGGAATAATCCTGTGAGTGGTAGTACGACTTAAATTCAACTGTTGATCTAGTCTCCTAATTGAAGTGGTAGGTTCGTCTTGGACTGCATTTCTGATGTTGTTTATAATATTCTCATTATTAATACAAGGCCTTCCACTTCTTGATTTGTTGTTAATGTTACCAGTGCTTCGAAAGCAATTAACTGTTCATAATACCTGCTTTCTAAACTGATTCCTATTAAACACAGCCATAGGAAAACGTTGCCTAAATTCTTCAATGCACGGGTCGATACTGTATTCCCATTCACCATTTTCCAGGCGTCCCATTATGAAAATAACTTGACAATAAAAGTTTTCCACTCTTTTGTAAACATTTTTAAATAAAATAAATTAAGTAAGACCGATAGAAACTTATATTAACTACTGACAGCTACTTAAAAATAACATTTGATAATTTGTTTAATTTTATGTGTGTGAATTAAGAAATGACCTGCCTCTTCAAATTCATGGCAGGAGCGGATTCCAAGAGTTTTGGGACTCACGCTATATAGACTTAAATTAATGAGATTTTCAGCATTCATATAATCGAGTGTGCTCTTTTCTATGAAAATATTGGTAAACTCCCAGATATTGTACCACTCAAAAATGCTCATGCGCGAAATTTGTGATTCCAGTGGCACACAATCAGTTTAGTTTTATCCACTCACACATACACACACGCTCGCCTGTTACAACTACTAGCTGGCCCAAAAGGGATGGTCCAAAGGAGGGGGGGACTTCAACTTAACCCTAACCTAAGCATAAACACCTAGTAGTACAATAACTGGGATCTAGCCGGACGCCCTGTATACAGGGTGTTTCAAAATTCATGCACCAAAAATTTTCTGCGTACTCGTAGATAAAAAGAAAAAAAAACCTTATGACACATCTCGACTTTCTACAAAATAAAATGGATTTAACCCCTTCGCTGAAATATCAATGAGACGCCACAGTTCCCTATCAATGAATACGTTCGCTAGTATAAAAACAAACGGTGTGGATTTTAAGTGTTGACGCATGAATTAATGGTGACCTAATTTTGAGCGCGCATTTTTATCTAAACATAAATAGTCCGGTGCGGGTTGATAAAACCGACGCTCAAATTTCAAGTTCACCTTATTTATTATACTTTTTTTATTGTTTCTGGCGGCTTCCTACACTTGTGCATTTTTACTTCAAATCGCGGGGGGTAGGTGCTGTAACATGATATTCCTTCGTTACCTAAGGCCACAGAGCATTAAGGATAAAGAGGGACAGTTCAATGTTGGAAACTTTTGGAAACGCCATCAGCGCCGTCTGCGAGTCATCTGGCCAAACACATCGCGCAAGCGGGAAATTTAAAATTGCGACTTTACAATTCATTTTTGTGTTTCGAACTTTTTGGTTCTCATCAGTGCGACGCATCCAAATAAAAGCGGAAATCGCAGACAATTGCTTTATAAAAAACTTAGACTTAATCAAATGCAAAAAGTAAAGCTCTAAATGATTGAAGGGGATTCGTTTGAAATTTTTTCCAAACGGTTTCTTTTTGGGGCAGATGTTAAATCATGAAGTGAGCTACATTCTTGAAGGGGCTGTTTTAAAAAAGATTTTGCAGGAATTGTACTGGAAGAAGTACTACAAGAAGGTATGTTAAAAATTGTCGAAATTGCATTCCAATTTAAATATTTTCCACAGGAATTAATAAATACTTAAAAAGTGGTCCTCGCAAATGTGCATAACTTTTGAAAGTGGAATTTTTTTTAGAGTAATACATTCAATAGAATTAACCCATTCATCTCTGTGATTAGGTCACTTCGGAAATGTAAAGAAAGCTTTATTTTTAATATTTGAATCGTGGGTATAAACGTTACTGCAATAAGGTGCCTTAGGAGTACTTAATTTACCCATTGCACACTCTTTTAGGTTTAAGAATATTAATTTAAATTTGAATTATAAATACCTGGCCTAATAACAATTCAACTCGTAATGAGGTTATGTACGTCTAAAAAGGCCCTGGTAATATGATGGGAAATAGATGTTGTCATATCTCATTTGTGAAGTTTGTGAAGTCTATTTTGCTTTAAAATTTATCAAATAGACTTAAACAAACAATTAACACTAGTGGATTTTGAATATTACCAGATATTTGGATGTTCTTAAATACCTAAAATAAATTTAACCAACAAAAATATGACCATCTTGCTTGATTACAAAGATTTGTACATAGATTTGGCAGTGTTGCATTGCGTTAGTTGGGCCAGATGACTGTGAGATGGCGTGGATGTCGCGTTTCCAATTCTCCCTATTCAAATAACTCCCCTGCCTAAGGCCAAGACCTAATTTGGAATAACACATTGTTAGAAAGTCCGTAAAAACATCTGTGTTTCCAGGAAGACACAAATCGGTTTTAAAAATTTCAATTCCATACACGATGGTACATTGACCTAATTTGTGTGCTGCGTCAATGTAATCGGCACCGTTTGTTTATCTAATACAAGCTCGAGAGACCCCAGACCAGGCGAGCGCGAACATGTACGTGGTGTCCTCGCCTGTTTCTACTCGCGACGTAATATTCATTGATAGTGAGCAGTGGCGTCTCTTTAATATTTCTGCGAAGGGGTTTAATCCATCTTATTTTGTGGAAAATCAAGATTTATCATAAGGGTTTTTTTTCTTTTTATCTACGAGGAGTACGCAGAAAACTTTGGGTGCATGAATTTTGAAACACCCTGTATATGCTATTAAACCGTATTGCTTTTCCAGAGTCCTTCAACCATTGCACTCTCATTATTAGAGCCTGAAATAAACTTGGACTTATGTTCAGACGAAAGTGTGCTTCAAGATGAAGAAGAAGGTGAAGATAGTGATGCAGAGATTAACAATGCTGACATGTTAGATGTAACAATGCCACAGATTTTACTGGATGAAGTGGACCCTTTGTTGGTTGAGGTGAATACCCAGTATCCCACGTCGTCTAAGGAATGCGAGTTATTTAGGGAATCCGTCGCTAAACATCTGCAGCAGCTTCCTTTTGATGTGGCTTTTAAATTGCGGTCGAGAATACAAACGTTGGTCATGCAGAGTAGAACGGAGTATATTCGACAGCATCCATCTAAAGGATCAACTATGGTTAAAATAGAGGTGAGTTTTTATCAATTTTTTTAATTTGGTTTATTTGTCTAATACAAAGTAAAGAAAAATGTTCATGTTTTTACTTTCTTCTTTTGAAATGCAAGATTATTCTGATCATTTTTGAAAAGTATTTGTAACTGAGGGTGCATTTCTTAAAAAAACAATGCAGATTTTGTTTTGTTTTTTTCCAATATAAAAAATATCACAAACTTTCTCAATTTTTTGTATGAACAGCATCTTTCCTTACGTTAAACGTTAATTACTAAATATGAGAAATAGACTGTTGTACTTCCAACAGAAACCAAATACAACCCCTTGTCACTAGTTGCCATCGCATAGCATGTCTACCTGTTTTTTTAGTCATATCTTAAAAATTGTAATATGGTATCAAAATGCATATCTAGGCACCAATTTGGCTTCTTGATATCTATTATTATTTATTTTATTTACTGAACTAGTTTCATCAGCAGTATACTACAATTTTTTTTTTTTTAACAAATTTTATATGAAAAAATGGACGCAAAAAGAAAGAAAGTGGTTCTGACAATCGAAACAAAGCTCAAGTTGATTGAACATCAGGAGAAAGGCGATACTGTTTCTAAGTTGGCAAAAGAATACAATATTGGATTGCAAACTGTTCGAGATATTGTACGACAGAAAGAAAACCTCTTAAGATTCACTTCACGGACCGATTCACTTAAAGGAACAGCACATCGCATATCAACAAAAGCCTCTACACTAGAAGAGTTAGACAATGCGGTGTATCATTGGTTCAAACAAAAACGAACAGAGGGCCATCCAGTTACAGGGCCACTGTTATTAGAGAAAGCACAGTGGTTTCACCAAGAGATGAACATTCAAAAATCTTTTCAAGCATCACAGGGATGGTTACATCGATTCAAATTACGCCATGGAATACGGCAGCTTAATATTCATGGTGAAAAATTAAGTTCCGATAAAAATGTTGTAGAGTCATATCTCACTGAATTTAATCGTTTAATCGAGACGTATGAGCTCACATTGGAGCAAGTGTACAATGCTGATGAGACTGGAGTTTTTTGGAAATCACTACCATCCAAAACTCTTGCGAAGCAAAGTGAAAAAAGTGCTCCTGGTCACTAATCTAGCAAGGAATGAATAATATTAATGCCCTGTTCCAATGCTAGCGGAAGCCATAAATTACCATTATTGTGCATAGGCAAATCAAAAAACTCAAGATCATTCAAGGGAACCGAAATGAAACATTTTCCTGTTTGTTACAAAAATCAAACAAAGGCTTGGATGAATCAAGACTTGTTCAAAGCTTGGTTTTTTGATGAATTTGTTCTTTCAGTCAAGAAACATTTGAAATTAAAACACTTACCAGAAAGAGCAATGCTCTTATTAGATAACGCTCCCTCACATCCAGAAGAAGTTTCATTGCAAACAACTGATGGTCAAATTTTTGTTAGTATTTGCCTCCAAATGTCACAGCTTTATTACAGCCCATGGATCAAGGTGTAATGGAAGCTTGCAAGCACCGAAAATAATGTTGCGGCTTCTTCTAGAAACAGATTGCTCACTCAAGGAGTTCTGGAAAAAATGGAGCATCAAAGATGCCATATATGTGGCAGCGGAGAGTTGGAGTGAGGTTAAAAATGTAACCATACAGAAATCTTGGATCACAGTTTGGCCACAACTTGGAGAGAATTTAATTTCCTCCGAAAATGAAGAGAGTATAGTGACCTCTAAGCAACTCTTGAATGGCATTCAAAATATTGTAGAATTGGAATTTGTTGACACTAATGACATTGAGGAATGGTTGGATTCTGATAAAAACAAACCAGGTTATGAAGTTTTAAATGATACGCAGATTGCATCAATCTCAGGAACTACAGCATCTAATGACACTGATGAAGAGGACCAAGAAGAAAACGTTTCTACACCAGAAAAGAAAATCCAACCTGAAGCTGCACTTTCATATGTAGATGGCCTATTGAGTTTCTTAGATCAACAAAATGATACAGATCACATAGATATTCTGAACTTGCGAAAAATTCGTTCCAGTGTATGTATGAAACTGTACAATAAGAAGAAACAAATGCGAATAACTGATTTTTTCAACCAATAAATACATTTGTAACTTCAATTTATAAATGTAATCCATACATACCGGGTGACCCAGGGATCTGTAAAAGCCCCATAACTTATTTGCTATTTGAGATATCGACTTCTAGTTTTCTTGAACTGGTACTGACACTTATTCTACACATTTTAAAAATATGTATGTTTTTGTACAGGGTGTCCCAATATACATAACAGAACAAAGTTATGTTTTTTTAAATGGAACACCCCATTTTTTATACTTTATTTTTAATCCCCTTGAGAATCTGATAAAAATAGTATAAGATACTATGGGTCTATTATGGACGGTTGGTTACTTATGGGCAAATTTGTGACAAAAACATGTACACATTGAAGACTTTGCAGAAGCGTTCCTAGCAAAGATAGCATCATTATTTATATACTAGAAAATTTCCCACATCATAAAGAATAATACACATCGGTTTTGGTTCTCTTTTATTCATAGTGCTATACAGGGTGTCAACATACGTAAAACAATGGATAACTATTTTTTTTCAAATGGAACACCCTATATAAATTGCCACCAATCTATGGCATTTTTAATAAGCTTTCCAATGATATACAGTTTGTATGACAAAATATTAAGGATTCTTGAGATTTATCAATAAAAACATATTTCTTTAGCCACCTTCTGCTGATTTTTGGATTTTCAGCCAAAAGTATGCATTTTCAGGAAAAATTATAAGAGACCAAAATTGTAGAGCGAAAAATTTCCGATCGATACAGGTCTTTCAACTTTTAAGATAATGCTTGCTTGCCCGCCAGAGCGCGCAAAATCGTGACCGTATATGCATTTTAGCGTTTTCTTTTCAAATTTTTTATTAATAAATTGCACTATACTTTATTTTCCGCACCCTCTAGCAGAAAAACGGGAAATTATAGGAAAATTAAAATGGCCCATTTCGATTGAAAATGTTCCGCTCTACAACTCTTAATAGAAGCAATTTTTGCGAAAAATGCATAGTTTTCTCTAAAAATGCAAATTGCAAATGTATATACCAATTTTTGCGTTTCTCAATGGTTTTTTGCATTTTTGGTGAAAACTATGCATTTTGGGCAAAAATTGCCTCTTTTAAGAGTTGAAGAGCGGAATATTTTCAATCAATGTAGGTCGTTTAAATAATTCTATAATTACCCGTCTTCCTGCTAGAGGACGTGGAAAATAAAGTATAGTGCAATTAATTAACAAAAAATGTGAGAAAAACGCTAAAATGCATATACGGTCACGATTTTGCGCACTCTGGCGGGCAATTCACGCATTATTAGAAAAGTTGAAAGACGTATATCGATCGAAAATTTTCTGCTCTACAACTTTGGTCTCTTATTATTTTTTCAGAAAATGCATAGTTTTGGCTGAAAATCCAAAAATGAGTAGGAGGTGACAAAAGAAAAATGTTTTTATGGATAAATCTTAAGAATCCTTAATATTTCATTATACAAATTGTACATCATTGGAAAGCTTATTAAAAATTCTAAGCATTGGTGGCAAGATATATAGGGTGTTCCATTTGAAAAAAAATAGTTATCCATTATTTTGCGTATGTTGACACCCTGTATAGCAGTACGAACAAAAAAGAACCAAAGCCGATTTGTATTATTCTTTATGATGTGGAAAAGTCTTTAGTGTATAGAAAACGACTCTAGCATTGCTAGGAGCGCTTCTGCAACTTTTTCAATGTGTCCTTGTTTTTGCTACAAATTTGCCCATAACTAACCAACCGTCCATAATAGACCCATAGTATCTTATACTATTTTTATCAGCTTCTCAAGAAGGTTGAAAATAAAGTATAAAATATAGGGTGATCCATTAAAAAAAACATAACTTTGGTCTGTTATGTATATTGGGACACCCTGTACAAAAACATACATATTTTTAAAATATGTAGAATAAGTGTCGGAACCAGTCCAAGAAAACTAGAAGTCGATATCTCAAATAGCAAATAAGTTATGGGGCTTTTACAGATCGCTGGGTCACCCGGTATGTACAAACATTTCGATTTGTCTTCATAAACTTTTGAGCATTAATATATGTTTTTCAATTATCCGTGCATTTCAATTATCCAGCAACCCTCAACCGGTCATTAGACCAGATAATCGAGGTTCCACTGTATTTACACAAAAGCCTTTACTTTCCTACCTATCAGCAATTCGTGCATTTTCTCAATTTCAGTTACATGGTGGTAAATTATATTTTTATCATAAGACTTTGGTAATCTTCATTACTTCGACAACTGCAACGCTTAATTCCAACACCAATCGGTCTAATTTGTACGCTTGGGAAAATGGTGACCGCTGGACGAACTTGTTTACGATCAACAGTGCGTTCATCGGAAAATACCTCAAGGGTTGGCAGTAAACACCCAACTGTTTTGTCTGATGAATGCGCCCATTAGTTGTCATGTTAATGTTTTAATGACAAATTTAAACATATTTTAAGCAATTTTGCATTTAGCCAGTGCAATGTAGTTTCGAAAATGTAGAAACAGGAAACTAAAACTGCCACCATAACAAAAACCAGTGAAGCTTTGATAAACAGTTGAAACAATTCCAATGCTTAATCCCAACACAAATCGGTCTAATTTGTAAACTTAGGACAATGGTGACCGCTGGACAAGCTTGTTAAGGATCAACAGCGCAATCATCAGAAAATTCCCCAAAGGTTAGCAGTAAACTCCCAACTGTTTTGTCTGATGAACGCTCCCACTAACATGACAAGTAGCGATTAACAATTTTTTGCTAACAAAGTAGTTTTAATTTTCCCTTTGTATGAAAAGTAAAGCAATAAGTAACCCATATAGCACAAATACGTCCTATGGACGTATTATTTTAGTCCCATGTACGTACGTGGTACGTCCATTTGGCACCAACATTGTACCAATTCTGGACGTACACAAATTTACATACATAGGACTTACTCAAATGTACGTATTAGGACAAGTACGTCCTATGTACGTACTATGAATGTATAGTTTTCATCCCATGTACGTAGTATGTCCGTTTGGTGCAGCATTGTACCAAATCTGGACACATAAATTTACGTACATAGGATTTACGCCGTTAAAAAAAATCGAATTTTATTTATGACATCCCCCAGTTAGGTTCCAATATAACAAAGAAAAATTTTGTGCCAAAATGATTAATATTAACACGTGCAAGTAATCAATCGAAATTTCCCATTTAAAATAAATAGCGTGGAGTGTGCGATAATAAATCAAACACAAAAGGGGGGGTTTCAAAGTCGATTTATTTATTTACGTACATACACAAGAAAGCTGTTTCTTTGTGGGGGTGCCGGTAAGCTATGGCGCGGACAAGCTATGGGAGAGCTTATCGCTTCAGCTTTCGGTCACGTTTATCCAACAACGATGAATCGAAGTCTGCCCGTTGATCTGCGTGTTGCCCTTTTTAGGGCCGCCGCAATCATTCCGTCGGTTTGTTATTAGGGCGCCCTCTGTTGTCCATCCTGCGTGGTGGGGGATATTCGTCCAGTTATGTACGTACTATGGGCGTATATTTATGTATGTACAGTAATGTACCTACCACGGACGTATATTTTTGTACGTACACTGTACGTTCATATTACCCCCATGGACGAATGTACGTAATTTGGACGAATAATTTACGTACCGTGGACGAAGTGTGCTATGTGTGGACAAAGTGTGCTATGTGGGTAACATATGACTCTATGAGCTCCCATTGCATATTGTGATACTCTGCAATTTATTCACACCTTTGAATATATAAACATTTATATTGTCAAAATATTGCTATGCGAAAGGCTGCAATACGTCCACGTATATATGCCAACGCGGTTAAAATACTCGTCAGCTGATGTACATGTCACTTGACTTTTGACTTATAACCTAAAATTCGGCATGGAACGGATAAATGTGCGTTGACTCATTTACAACTGTATTAAGCAATTTTTTGCCGATGCGTGCCGTCCGTCCGATTCCGACAAGTGTGCGCGTAGCTTAAGGGGTCGAGAATCTTCCCCAAAGTGAGCGGCCCGCACTCGCTTTTTGTTTTCCTGAAAAGTACTTTCATTGATGTTCCTTTTTCTCTGGTCCTACGAGAGATATCAATTTATTTTTTTTATTTTGTTCATGGCGACCTTAAGATCATCCGGTGGTAAGCGAGAATTTCAAACTACAAAATAAATCAAGTTTTGGTCTTATAAAGCACGTCAGGATAGGCTCGATTTTTCAAACTGCTATAAAATCAGTTTAAAAAAAGTAATAATAATAAAATTATCACCAGTTCTTTAGATTACCTATCTAAATAACCCTACAAAATTGCAAGTCAATCCAATTAACGGTTTCAGAGAAAAAGGAACATGAAAATGCATGATCTTCAATGTAAAACGGCCGCTGTAGTAACCCCGTTAAAGCTTTATACAGATGGTAAAACAGCGTTAAATAATAATTGTATGGTACCAACGGAGGTACAGTATTACTTTTAGGTTAAACACGGAACCCGCAATTAAAAAAGAACGTTTTCCTCTGTTAACTCCCTATGTTGCGTGGGAAATCAATCACACGGTATAATTATAAACAAAGAACAAACAAAGTTAGTTATTAATAAACAAAGAGAGTCTTTATGTGAACTGTAGTTAATTTACATATATGAGTATAATTATCTTTTATGTTGAAATACGCTTGGGTTGCATTACATATTCTTATAAAGAAAGCATGTATTGAGACACTCTTTTTTTGTAGCTTCCTCTGGTTGATTCACGCCGGATTCCGTCCATGCTTCTCTTTTTTATTAACTATAATTTTAAATTGTTTCAGGCACTTGGGGGAGACGAACCAATTAGAACATGTTACACCAAAACAACTAATCAACCCGCTAGTGATGACTCAATCCAAATTCGTGGAGAAAAAAGACTTCAAAATAATGATCTACCTAAAACTAAACGATTTAATATAGACAAACGGAGCCCTGAAATCCAAAGTTCCAACTCTGAGACGACCCATGGCCAACACAAACGAACGGAACATAACGTCTTCGCAGAACACATCGCTTTACAACTGGAACAACTGCCAGACGACCTGTCACTTCAGGTGAAGTCCGACATTTACAAATTGATAAAGCAAGCACCTCTAAAACTCACGGGTCAAGATGCATCTAATAGCGTGAAAATTAAAGATGAAATTATTGAAGGGGCTCCGAGTCAAATGATGGATGAACAAAGTTGCGAAACTGTTTAAGATATGTTAATAATTATTAACCTAAGCAATTATTTTTTTTTTATATTAAAACCTAACATTAAAAAAAATCTGGTCGTTTTATTTCTCTTGTATATTTATTGAATTTGGTTCTCGTTTATCACGTGGTGAAACATTTTTAATATTAAAGGCTGTTGAAATGAGGCATTTGGTTGGTTTCACATTTTTTTTACTATTTATTCCGACCATAATTAATACATGCTTGTTAATGGGTTTTCTTTTGCGAATTTCCGCACAATTTTTGGCAGGCTTTAAGTTTACACCTTCCTAAACAACTTTGAATAGTTTTTAAAATGAAAAAAGTCGGATATATTAAAGAAATAAACATACATACTTTTATTTGGCAAAAATTTACATTCATTTTATAAAACAAAACATTACATGAAACTGGAAGCCAATTTTCGGCCTTATGGTTATTATTATCATGTAAACATTCGACTTTTCAGGCCATTGTGAGAGTTTGATGGAAAATATATGTTTTTTTCTTCTAGCCAAAAGTATCCAATTCATTTCAAAGTAGTCAAAGCTGTTGTTATTATTCTTGTAGTGGTTGCACGTTCATGAAATCATGAATCGTTGGGGAAGGAACCAGTGGTGTATTGGAGGGGGAACGACGTTCCGGCACCTTTTTTCAGAAACGGAACGCGTTTGTGTTTGTTAATATTTTGTATAGTAAAAATAAAAAAAAATAAAAAAGCTTACAAGGAAAACAATAGTTTGCTTAAAATAAGATGATCTCCGAAAAACTTTCAGCAAGCTGCTTGTGGAAAGTCGCGGACTATTTTTTTGCTCTCACCATGCGTTCCCTTACTTCTCATTTTACCAATACACCACTGGAAGGAACAACACAAAAACAAGGAGACAACATACAGCAATAACTTAATTTGAATATAAAATGTGTTTTTGACTATGAACGTCAATACACCTTTCCTTGGATACTGCTGACTTGACTGTGACAATATGATTTTCAGCGCTGAAAAACTTCCATATCTAATGTTTGCATCTGCACTCGTTCTCACTTTCGTGCCGCCAGGCAATACCACATCTAAATGGAAACACAGTTTAAGAGCTAAAAATTACGTAAAGTCTAGTAGAAAGGGATTATTCGCCGCGAATGGAAATTTGGAATGTTGGAAACTTGATACTCCAACTATTTACTGACGAAAAAACATTTATGCTGAACGGCACTTCAAGAATACAGTCTGGGATAGAGAAAATCCCTATATTTTACATTAAATACATAAACAATGATCTGAAACGTTGAATGTTTGCGCGAGAATTTTAGGCAACTATACATACATGTAGAATTTATTTATTTATTATTTTCTACTTTTTTTGTTATAAAAACTATTCGAAGTTATTCAGGGTGTGAACTTAAAGCCTGCCAAAAATAATATTGATATTCGCAAGAGAAAAACCATTAACAGGCAAACACATTGGTGCATTTATAAAAAAAAAACGTGCTGTATAAGAATTGTAGTAATGATTTGATTTTCAGTTTTTTTAATTAATCCTTGAGTTTAAATAATAAATGAATATACTACACTGCAAATGAAACTAACTTAAGTTGATTACAGAAATAAATGCATCAATATATTTTATTTTATCCCTTAATGTTAACATACCAATAACTCCTTAGCAACGAGTAACGTTAAAGTACCTTTAACAACACTAGTGTTGTTATATGTATCTTAACGCAACTCGTTGTTATAGAGATATTGGCAAACAAACATGATTTCGCGTTTTGACGGTTTTCACTAAACACTTTATAGATTAAAAAAAAATAAATAGAAACAGTATAAAATAAACCGTGTTATAGCACTCGTAACGTTATTTGCCCTTACATTACTCGAGAATTTAAACTTCGTTAAAATTTCAAACTTCTCTCTCGTAATTGCAAAACCTTCATAACATTACTTGTATGGTAAATTACTATTACCAAAGCACCAGTGACGGTTCGCGGGTTTTTTTCTGGTACGGCCGAGGAACAAGAGGTGGTAATACAGATAGGTAGGGTCAGTTGCAGAGACGGCTGGCTGCGTGACCGCACCTATCTGTATTACTACCTCTTGTTCCTCGGCCGTACCAGAAAAAAACCCGCGAACCGTCACTGCAAAGCACAGGTGATCTATTTTAATTTCTACGTTACGTAAATATTCAATAAGCGTCGCCTTTGACCAGTGACGGTTCGCGGGTTTTTTTCTGGTACGGCCGAGGAACAAGAGGTGGTAATACAGATAGGTAGGGTCAGTTGCAGAGACGGCTGGCTGCGTGACCGTACCTATCTGTATTACCACCTCTTGTTCCTCGGCCGTACCAGAAAAAACTCCGCGAACCGTCACTGCCTTTGACTATATAACATATAGCCAAAGAGTCACGCTTTTTGTGTGTATTTTATTTGAACGACAACAATTTCGCGCCGATTTTGACGTCACACTAATCGATTCTAACCTCTTGTGCTATTGGTATTTTTTCTATCTCCGAATGGATAGGGATGCCAACTTTTTCACAGAGATGGACCGGAAATTTTCTGTTAACGAGGGTGTTGTAGAACTGGACTGTGTTTATTGTAAATTGCCCATTCCGCAATTCACATAAATCCGCTCATTAACGTTGCACCGTACATTTTATGAAACTCGCTTTTATAAATAGTTCGTGGCTCATGGCGCAATATACGTTCTTACATTCAAAATATTATTTTAAAGTGCCGATGACCCGAGAATTTATTATATGACCGGGGCCACGGAGAAATGTTAGTAAAGACGAAGGCTCCTGCCACAGAACACATACCTTCCATACTTTCTGCCGGTATGTGTTCTGTGCCTCCTGCCCAAGTGTACACAGTTGGCAACCCTGGATAAACAGGTGACTGTAAGTTTGCAAGTGGACAAACCATTTACTTTCTCCATGACAACGATCTTCATATGTCTAATTTTATTAAACGTTGAATCTTAACAGTTAACAATTCTGAATAACCATGAATCAAAGTCGTTTTGGTAGTGCTTCAACTAGTACTATAAAAAGTGCAGTGATAGATAGCATCCCTAAGAACACCACTAAAACTAGAGCATCGATCTGGAAGCAGTTTCGGCATTTTTGTGACGAAAAATCATACAAGCTAGATGCTTTGACGCCAATGAAAAGAATTGCTGATGTATTAGAAGACTGGGCATTCAACATGAAGAAAGGAAACGGAGAGGATTACAAGGAATACGTAGTCAAGACGATGTGGAACACGACAGCAAAAATGATACAGGAACAATATTTTAAAGAATTCAATATTTCATTCGATCCTTTTTCGGATGTTGTATTTCAAGCCGCACGTGATGCCAAAAATGCCAAACGGAAGCAATTACAAAAACACTGCTCAAAGAGAAAACGAAGTTCATCGACATTAACAAGAGAAGAAATTTGGAGGATGATGAGAGTATGGAATGAAGACACACCGGAAGGACTCCAAAAGAAATTTTTTCATATAGCATCTTTTGAGTTGGCGTGGGCAAGGGAAGACGGAGCCAAGTGTCAAACATACCATTTCAGGAACGAGGAACTAACTGAAAGGGTGGAGTATAGTCCCCTTTTTTCAAAAGCAGCTCGTAGAGGCAAAAAAAAATGTATCGATGTGAGGAGTGTAAAAAGTATACGTGTAATTAATCAACGTGTGAGAGGTATTAGCAATGTCCGACTAATCAAATTTCGTTTATTATCATAAAATTCCATTAATAGTTGCGCCCGTCTTTCAGAAAAGAGATAATGGGTTGTTATTGTCATTGTGTTTACATTGCACCAGCGCATTATGTATTTAGTGCACTATCGAAGAATGTGTATTTAAGCGGTTTTCTGAGCTACCTGTAGTAGCTAAGATGGGAATTCATAGCCAACACCTGTAAATAGTCAATTAAGTGATTATGTCTATAAATTAATTTCGTTTTCAATCTCAAGTCACTGGGTAATTGATTAAATAAATAATAGAATTATTTGGGCGAAGTAAACGCCTAAATTAAATAAAAATGGGAAAGGAGCAAATGTTGAACCAGATAAAAGCGATGTCGAATTGAACTCTGGATTCCCTTTGTCTTCGCAGGAAAATTCCTAAAGAAAACGGTGGGGACACAGAGGTTTCGTGGACAGTAACATGTAGATTTTCAGTCAGTTCTTGGAGAGTCTTATAGTTCAGTCAGTTCTTTGAGTTTTACAGTTGTCTTTGAGTTTTAGTCCGCGTACGGTACAGTTGCTCCTTTTTCCTAATGGGCGAGGTAATGTAAGGTGACAATGAGAGGTTTTGGCTAAATTCATTTATAATGTGTAAAGATTAATTTTCACTTGTGTTGTAATTATTCTTTTGTAAGATGTAACGTCAGATAATTGTCATGTTTGCTGAATTAGATTTTAATGTATCGATTGTGTTGTCCACTAAATGTATGTCAAGAGTAATGTTTGTTAAATTCTTTATTTCATTAATATATCACGTTTGTCATATCAATTGCCGTCGTTGTCATTTTGTATAGTACTTCATTGATATCCCGATCCCGTTACTCCTACGAACGTTAATCGCGAGTGCACGATTTTGCGTCGACGCCGAGATGCCAGTGAACCCGAACTGAGACAGCAGGAGTAAAGGTAAGTAATGACTAAAAGCTTATTTTATTAGTGTTGTTAAGTCCAAGTCACGATTGCGAGTCAGGCGAACCCTTGGCTATATAATCTGGCAACCGCTCGACAGGTTATATAGCAACAATGTATGCAGGTGCCCGCTTGGTCAGATGTCAATTACAGGTTAGAGTAAAGGCGAGCACCACATATATTTTGGTGTCAGGTGTGGGGTTGCTTAATTAAGAGGTTAATTAAAGTAGAAGGTTGCTC
Organism: Ocypus olens; assembly: GCA_910593695.2. Taxonomy (NCBI): domain Eukaryota; kingdom Metazoa; phylum Arthropoda; class Insecta; order Coleoptera; family Staphylinidae; genus Ocypus; species Ocypus olens. The sequence goes on along the minus strand of OU343063.1, from coordinate 13,991,503 downwards.
AAATGTGGGGTTGCTTAATTAAGAGGTTAATTAAAGTAGAAGGTTGCTCAAATGTGGGGTTGCTTCATTATTAGGTTAATTAAAGTAGACGATTATTTAATTGTTAGGTTATATAATGGTGTGGTTGTTTAAATAATTGAGATGTCTAATTGCCACCGTAGTAGTTGTGAATTTTAATAAATTAATTAATGTTGAGATTGTTTTAATTTGGGTGTAAATGATTTTTTAGTACACCAAGTTGATTCAATTAAAAGGAGTTATTTACGTTTTAAAGTTGTTTGTTCCTAAGTAAATCCAAAAATGTTTCGTTTTTGTTTCGTCAATTTAAATTGTGAGGTTGATTAATTGTTAGTTTTTTTTTGGCGTGGCTCTTTAATTAATTGAATTGTTTAATTACCACCGTAGTTGAAATTGTGAATTTTAATAAATTAACTATTGTTGAGATTGTTTTAATTTGGATGTAAATGAATTTTTAGTACTCCAAGTTGATTCAATTAGGAGGAGTTATTTTGTTTTAATGTTGTTTGTTCCTAAGCAAATCCAAACAGGGTTTCGTTTTTTTTTGTTTTGTTTTTTGTCAATTTAAATTGTGGGATTAAATTAAGTAGTGATCAAAGTTCTAGATATTCCGTGATTTACAGATTTTTTTTTATTATTCATTTTGTTTAATTTTGTTTTACATAAACATAGCAACACCTGACTCGTTTTATCACCTGATATAATCGTACTTGGATATTTATTAATCGTTGTTTGTGTTTGTCTTCGTATTTTGAATTTATTTTTTTTCGTAACTTGATTTGTATTTGTGGACGTGTTTTAATTGCGAAATTGTATTTTTGTATTTTGATTTGTTTTGAGTTTGTGTTTTGTTGTGTATTTTGATTTCGATTTTGTATTTTGGATTTTACGAAATAATTAAGGATGGCAGCGAATCAAGCAATTTTGACGTCGTCGAACTCGGTTCCGACGTTCGACGGAACAGCGAATGTAAAATATTTTTTTGAATTGTTAGATGACATTGCGGCATTAACAGGTTGGACGGAAGAAGAAAAGGCGACAATAACTAGGATTAAATTGACAGGAAAGGCGCGACAATTATTGTCGGCGGAACCACAACTAAGAGTCGCGGATTATGCAGATTTAAGGGCAGCTCTCGAGAGTCGTTTCAAACTTTCCCTTAATTTAGGTGAGGCAGTTGAGAATTTTCACAGGTGCATACAAGAGGTAGGAGAGTCAGTCCAGGAGTTTGCAGCAAGATTGAAGGAGCTGGCGCACAGAGCGAACCCGGATCACGCTGCGTACCCAGATAAATTTCGGAGCGATTTGTTTTTGCGTTTTAAATTAGGGTTGAGATTGGAGTTGCAGCAGAGAGTTCTGTCTCTCCGACCCATGGACTTGGAGGATGCTATCGAGATGGCAGAGAATGAAGAGAAAATCGCTGAATTGGTCAGTAAGAATAGGATCAGGAATTTAGCTAGAGAGAACGTGACAGGAACAACAGGTGGTGAAGATATTAGTTATGGTAAGGACGGCAGCGGAAATTCCAGTACTAGGGATTGGAATAATCGAGGTCAAGGACGAGGACGAGGAAATGACAGGCAAACCAGGGATTGGAATAATCGAGGACGAGGACGAGGGAACGGTAGGCAGACCGGAAATCGGGACGAAGGTGCTAGGAATTTAAATTGTTTTAAGTGTGGAACACTAGGACATTTTGCAAACCAATGCAGGAAGATAATTTGTTATAATTGTAATCAACCAGGACATATGTCAAGAGAATGCAGAAATCCACGTAGACAGCAGAATTTAAACGGGAAGGAAGTCGCGGCGGAGCGCCGGACCGCGGCTTAGAACTAGATGAACAACAGGTAACGGCGACGAGAGGACATTCCCGCCTCACCACCCCTAATTATAAGGATTTGAGTAGTAATAGTATAAAAATTTGGATAGGTAATCGGATATTTAGGGCGATAATTGATTCAGGCGCAGCGACATCATTGATTCGACCTGGAATTGTATATAATATTGAGGAGAGTTTGAAACCCCGATTATGGAGCATTAGCGGCGAGAGAATTCACACACAGGGAGCAGTAAGGGTAGATATTGAATTATCGCAATTGAAACACATCGAGCATCGGTGTCATGTGACAGAAAACACGGATTTTGGAGCAGATTTATTACTTGGATTGGATTTTTTAGTGGCGAACCGTGTTGCAATAGATTGGGCAACGGGATTAATTTGGATCGATGGATCACAGGTGCGACTGGAAAATTGCGAAGAGGGAGATAAGCCGTTAGTTGCAGTCCACCGAATGGACAAAGGGAACGATGAATATTTCAAAAAAATTGTCGAGAAACTCGAAAACCTTAGTAGACGTCTCGATACGATGGAGACCATCTTCAACAACCGAATGAGTGGCGAAGTACCTGTTGCGGAAACCAAGGGCCCCGGTGGAAGCAAACGTGTGGAACTCTGTTCATCGGAACACAGAAGAGAATTTTCAGGTGGAGAGTACGTTGAAGCGGAACGCGAGGGGAGCGAGGATTTAATGAAAATCAGTCAGGACCAAGGAAGAAAAGGGCGTCAAGTGAAGAACGAGAGTAACACGTGCGGAGGATGGAGAGTGACCGAGGCAGAGGTCACCAAGGAAGGTGGAGTCAATCAGAAAGGAGTAAACCAAGGAGTAGGCCGAAAAAGGAACCAAGGTGGAGTAAGAGAGGAGCAATTAGAAATATGTGACTGCGAGGAAGAGTTAATGTCGGTTTTGATGAGAGAACCAAGTGTAAGGATCCTGGACCAGAGCGAGAGTGCCGGCAGGATAAAATCGATTCAACGAGAAGGGTGCTCGTCTGACCTAAGGGTGGCGGCGCCAAATCCAGTAGTGATTAAATCGGACGTGGAATTACCTCCATTTTCGGAAATTTTAATCCAAGGTGTCCTCAAGGGGAAGCTACCGGATAACGAGAATCTCATGATCGAGCCTAGTGGAGAGGTACCAGCGGGCGTACTGGTAGCAAGAGTTTATTGTCAGGTAGACAAAGAGGTTCCAATCAGGTTGATAAATACGACGGGACAAAAGGTGCAATTAAGGAGTAAAACGCACGTAGGTAACGGATATGAGGCGATAGAAAGACAACAGGACGGAGATTGCAGACAAGGAGGATCAACAGTTAGAGAGAGAGAGAGAATTGCAGAAGAAATTTTAACATTAAATCCGGCAAAGGCGGGATCTAACGAGATAAGGGAAGTACTGATGGAATTCGCAGATATTTTTACGAGGCCGGATCAGAAGTTGACGCACACGACGCGTACCAAACACAGAATAATCACCGAGGGAAATACACACCCGATAGCGAGAAGACCATACCGTGTACCCTTTTCCAAACGGGGTGAATTAAATCAACAAATCGACAAGATGTTAGATGAAGGGATAATAGTGGAATCTCAGAGCCCGTGGTCGGCACCAATAGTTTTAGTCGAGAAGAAGACACACGTAGGTGAGAAGCCGGAATTACGAGTTTGTATTGATTACCGAGGGTTAAATGCAATTACGAAACCAGATTATTTTCCGCTACCTCACATTCAGGATACGATAGACCAACTGTCAGGAGCTAAATTATTTTCCACCATGGATCTAACAAGTGGTTATCATCAAATCGAGATTGAGGAAGAGGACCAAGAAAAAACGGGATTTTCAACTCCAACAGGACATTATCATTTCACCAAGATGCCGTTTGGGCTGTCCAATGCGCCAAGTACATGGCAACGGCTAATGTATGCAGTTTTATCAGGACTAACAGGAGTCACGTGTCTAGTCTACCTGGATGATATTATCGTATTTTCGGATGGAAGCATCGTGCAACATGTGAGCCGTTTAAGAGATGTTTTTATTAGACTTAGAGAAAATAATTTGAAGCTAAAACCAACGAAATGCAAATTCTTACAAAGAGAGGTAAAATATTTAGGACACATAATATCAGAACATGGTTGTCAAGCAGATCCACAGAAAACCGAAGTTATAAAAAAGTATCCCGTACCAAGAACAGTTAAAGAAATCAGAGCATTCATCGGATTAGCAGGTTTTTATAGAAAATTTGTACCTAGTTTCTCGGAGATAGCGAGACCTTTGACCCAGCTTACCAAGAAAGATGTAAAGTTCGTATGGACCGAAAAAACAGAAGAAGCATTTCAGAAATTGAAACAAGCACTAACAGCACCTCCAATTTTGAAGTACCCCGATTTCAATAGAGAATTTATTCTAGTAACAGACGCAAGTGGAGTGGCGATAGGTGGTATTTTATGTCAAAAATACGGAGACACAGAACACCCGGTAAGCTACGCAAGCAGAACACTAAACAAGGCTGAGCAGAATTATTCGACAATTGAAAAGGAAGCGTTGGCGGTAGTATGGGGGATTAAACATTTTAGAGAATATCTAACAGGAGTAACATTTAAAGTATATACGGACCACCGCAGTTTGAGGTATTTGTTTTCATTGAAGGATCAAAGCAGCAGGTTATCTAAGTGGTCATTGAGCCTCATGGAACATAGTTTCACCATTGAATATCGACCAGGACGTCTTAACACCAACGCAGATGCTTTGACAAGATTGAGAAGCGATACGATGGATAAAAGGATTGAGGATTACGCTGTCAGACAAATTGTGAACAACGAAGGAGGAGATAATGATCCAAAATTATTAATTACTTCTATTTACGACCTAAATGAATTAGTAAAAGCACAGCAAACCGATGAGTACGTAAGGCAAATATCAACAAAATTAGGCGAGTGTACGGATTTTTTCAAAGACGGTAGGGGATTGTTATACAAACGAAGAGATGAAAATCAAAGGGACGACAGATTGGTGTTGCCTCGAAAGTTAATTAAACAAGTTTTGAAGATGTACCACGATGCGCCGTTTAGTTGTCATCCAGGTGAGAAACGAATGTTGATTAACATTAAACGAGAATTTTATTGGAAGAATTTAAACAAGGATGTCAAACAATACTGCAAGGAATGCCAGTCGTGTGCGATGAGGAAGAGTAACTATATACCACCAGCGGAGATGCAACATATGAGCGTACAATCAGGTGCATGGGGGAGGATTTCACTCGACTTAGTGGGACCATTGAATCGAACTCGAAACGGGAACAGATACATTTTGACATGTATGGATTTTTTGACACGGTACCCCGAGCTAATTCCAATACCCGATATTTCAGCAGAGACAGTTGCAAAAGCATTTGTGACGAACATTATATGCAGACACGGAACACCTAGGCAAATTTTAACAGATTGTGGTAGCCAGTTTATTTCAAAATTGTTCAAGGAAATCTGCAGTTTACTAGGAATTGAAAAGATCCAGACCAGTGCATGGCATCCGCAATCAAACGGAGTGATAGAAAGGATGCATGGAACCATGAAGACGATGATCTCTCATTACGTGTCAGCGCAAGAAAATTCTTGGGATGAAACGCTACCATTCGTAGCTATGGCGCTGCGTAACAACGTAAATGCGACGACGTCTGAAACACCGTTCTTTTTAATGCATATGAGAGACATGGAACTGCCCATAGATGCGTTGATAAAACCAACGAGAATGAAATACGACTTAGACGAAAATTACGCGACGGAGATGATGGCCAGAATGGGGGATGCATACAGAAGAGCGACGGATAATATCAAGAGGAAGGAAGAGGATCGGAATGCAAAATTTAACAGGAAGGCGAAAACGCACAAATTCGCGTTAGGTGATAAAGTGTACGTGAAAAATGAAGCACACTCGTCGAAGATGCTTGCACACAAATTCCAACCAAAGTGGACCGGACCATGGCGGATTATAAAAATTAACGGACCTGTTAATTACGTAGTGAAGGACATCTACAGCAAAAAGACTCAAGCAGTGCACGTCAACCGAATTAAACCGTGCTACACGCCAGTTGAAGACGGATTGTGCAGAGAGGAACCTGAGAAAAGGAATTTCGATCCACCGAGGAGGCCAAAGGAAGTACCAGACTTCCACGAGACTTATAAGGGAATAGATGATAATGAGATACTGTTCAGTGTATGGAGAAGGCCACCACCTCCACCAGCAAACGAAGGTGAATCTAGTAATGGTAGTTATGAGAGCGCGGAGGATGCGACTGAGCGTTGCAGGATAGAATCAGTGGAATCTGATCATGAGGAGAGCACGAGCGAAGGGGAGGTCGTATTAAGCATCAAAGGTGTAGAGAGTAGCCGGGAGAACGAAAACGAGAACGAATCAGAGGATGGTATCGCCGCCCAGGAAAGCGTGCAGAGCGAGGCGCACCTAGATGAAGGTAATGTGGGTAAGGAGGATGACGACGAAAGCGGTTTGGAAGAAACAGGGTTGAACGAGTCCGAAGTGAGCGAAGAAGGAGCGAACACGCCGAGTGACAGTACAAATTCGGAGAGAGAAGGCTCAGAGGAAAATGGAAGTGGAGTTGGAACGGTTGAAGAAGGGAGCCACGAAGAAAGGTTAGATCAGACGTGTAATACGCCCAGGGACGAAAATCGAGTTAGGCGCGGGTATTTAACGCAATTCGGGGACAGATTATACTTTGACCTCTGCGACGACAAGGAAGAGGTGCCACCAGGTTGTAAGACAGAGGAATTCAAGGTAACTCCAATAACAGGAGGGTTTTTGATAGTAAATGAAAGTGGCAACCGAAGTTTCCAATGCAATGACGAGGGGGAAGTTTTGACGTCGACACAGTGTCATCGAGCACTGAGCAGCGAGAGTGTGAACAAGTCCAGGGAAGGTTTCCCAGGGACTAGTAGAGAAGGTGCGAAAAAGTCAGATGAACCAGAAGGACATAATGAAAAATTGGAGAGGAATAGCGGGATCGCTGGAAATAAACCATGGGTACGGCGAGGATTTCTTGAAAAATATAAAGGCAAGACGTGGGTTAGAGTAACCGAGCACGAAGATAAAACCACCAAGGGAGTGAAGATGGAAAATTTTAAATTTCAAAAATTGGCAGAGGATAAGTATTTAGGGGAAAATGAAGATAAAACGTTTAGGTTTCATTGTACTAAAGAGGGTAAAATAATAGCAAGTTCGAGTGCAGCCGAGCACCGACATAATACTCGCAGCGCGAGCAGTTTTAGTAAGTTGTTCACGGGAAGGAAAAAGTAGAAGATGGAAAAAATTTTTTGTGAAAAAAAAAAAAAAGGGGATTATATGTATTAATAAGATTAAATAATTGGGAATTGCATGAAACTAACACTAACTAATTTTGGGAATTAAATTAACTGGGAGATCATTATGCATAAATAAGGTAAACAGGCTGTTAAGAGGTGATTATCGAGAAAACGAAAATCGTATTGAAATTGTAATACGCAGGAATGATTGTTGGGTAAACTTGTAAATGAAATGTTGATTGTGTAATTAAATTGTAAATATTATTGAAATCTTTTTGGTAATCGTGGAACGTATATTGAATTATGAGCGATGTAATTAGGATAAGTTTGGATTGTATATTGTAATTATGAGATGTAAATCGAATTGTGTTTGTTATGTAGTTAGGGTAAGTAGGTATCGTTCAAGGGATCGAAAGGAGAGTGCGCGGTTAGTTTACAAAGAAAACAGTGTGCGTAAACAAATAATCGTACCGCGTAAATAGACAATTGTGGGACTCTGTGTGCACATTAAAAAACGATTTAAAAGGTGAACCAGACAGTCAAGGAACAAAAGAGGCAGATCAGGAGGCGGCCGGCGGGGAAGGAAGGTTGATGAGATTTGTTAACAGTAATTTGGATCTAACAATCAAGGACGTAGAAAACATCATTAAGAGCCGCCCTTATAAACCCAGGGATGAACCGTAAATTCATCATTCAGTCCAGTTCATCTTTGAGTTTCAAATCCAAAATGTTTCCATGGGAATCTTTCATGGGATTGTGGGCATCGTTGGTGCTGTGGCTGGCACGCCACCCTCTGGACCCGACCAGGCTCAGCCGGTTCCCGAATCTGGAGCCTAGGGAGAGGAATCAGGTGAGGAACGTGTTCCTCTGGTATCTGGCGGGAGCTGCCAGGTTGGAGACCGTCCTGGACTCCTATATCAGGCCGGGACTTGCAAACACTCGCTCCGAGATGGACGTGGAGGCGGAAGAGGAGCCCTTCCACCGGTGGGACATGCAGCCGGAGGGGCTCCCCATGGCAGTGATGCCATACCCGGTGCAGTCGGCCCCCTGCAACGGCTGTGGGGACCGGCATCAACAAGAGGAGGACGAAGAGGAAGAAGACGCCGAGCGAGAAGAGGCCTTCCGGCGCTACCTAAGGAGAATCGAGGACTCCGACTACGAATCGGAGGAATCGGAGGAGGAGCAGGCGGAGTAGCGCCGTAAATTATTTTCTTATGTGCTAGTATTGTTTGTTTTGTTTTATTTTAATCTATTGTTTTTCATGTGTTTATATGTTTTGCGAATTAATTTGTATCGATATTTTATCCTATTAGTCGTATTTTATTTTGTTCTAATGTAGTTTTTTTGTGTATTATTTTGTATTTTTAATAATAACGAATTTTGTTCTTGATATGGTTGTGATGTGTTCTTGATCTTTTTTTTTTTTTAAGCCTGTTAAACAGTCAGTTTCATAATAACGGATTTTGTTTCTGTAACAATTAAGTTTTATAGAAGGGTTTTCATTTCGCATTTATCATCCTTTTTACTAACACGCATGGGTTGTGGGTTTTGTTGCTTTTGAATGGGGTGAAAGTGTGAGTAAATGCTGACAAGTAATCCAAGTTATTTTATACTTAGATTACTTAAATAAGGTGGGGAGTTATGTGAGGAGTGTAAAAAGTATACGTGTAATTAATCAACGTGTGAGAGGTATTAGCAATGTCCGACTAATCAAATTTCGTTTATTATCATAAAATTCCATTAATAGTTGCGCCCGTCTTTCAGAAAAGAGATAATGGGTTGTTATTGTCATTGTGTTTACATTGCACCAGCGCATTATGTATTTAGTGCACTATCGAAGAATGTGTATTTAAGCGGTTTTCTGAGCTACCTGTAGTAGCTAAGATGGGAATTCATAGCCAACACCTGTAAATAGTCAATTAAGTGATTATGTCTATAAATTAATTTCGTTTTCAATCTCAAGTCACTGGGTAATTGATTAAATAAATAATAGAATTATTTGGGCGAAGTAAACGCCTAAATTAAATAAAAATGGGAAAGGAGCAAATGTTGAACCAGATAAAAGCGATGTCGAATTGAACTCTGGATTCCCTTTGTCTTCGCAGGAAAATTCCTAAAGAAAACGGTGGGGACACAGAGGTTTCGTGGACAGTAACATGTAGATTTTCAGTCAGTTCTTGGAGAGTCTTATAGTTCAGTCAGTTCTTTGAGTTTTACAGTTGTCTTTGAGTTTTAGTCCGCGTACGGTACAGTTGCTCCTTTTTCCTAATGGGCGAGGTAATGTAAGGTGACAATGAGAGGTTTTGGCTAAATTCATTTATAATGTGTAAAGATTAATTTTCACTTGTGTTGTAATTATTCTTTTGTAAGATGTAACGTCAGATAATTGTCATGTTTGCTGAATTAGATTTTAATGTATCGATTGTGTTGTCCACTAAATGTATGTCAAGAGTAATGTTTGTTAAATTCTTTATTTCATTAATATATCACGTTTGTCATATCAATTGCCGTCGTTGTCATTTTGTATAGTACTTCATTGATATCCCGATCCCGTTACTCCTACGAACGTTAATCGCGAGTGCACGATTTTGCGTCGACGCCGAGATGCCAGTGAACCCGAACTGAGACAGCAGGAGTAAAGGTAAGTAATGACTAAAAGCTTATTTTATTAGTGTTGTTAAGTCCAAGTCACGATTGCGAGTCAGGCGAACCCTTGGCTATATAATCTGGCAACCGCTCGACAGGTTATATAGCAACAATGTATGCAGGTGCCCGCTTGGTCAGATGTCAATTACAGGTTAGAGTAAAGGCGAGCACCACATCGAGAGTAAGTGGCTTGTAGCAAATAAGGAGGATCCTGATGTTTGTCCCGTGAGATTGTTGAGGAAACTGTTGGATAAACGCAATGAGAATATTACAACGGACCGTTTGTTTTTAACACCTAATCCATTTTGGAACAGTATTAATGGAAGAGAATGGTACAAGAATGTACCGATAGGTGTTAATCAGATTTGCAAATGGACTAAAACGTCTGCTGAAAAAATTGGACTTGATGTACAATCTACAACTTACCATTCTAAACGTGCTGGTGGAGTAAGTAACCAATAAATGATAAAGATAACTGGACATTCCATCGCAAAAATGTATGTAATTGAATTTAGACCATTATGCATCATTATATTAACAAACCTAAGAGAGCAGAACATCAGCTTTCAAAAATCTGCATCCAATTATCAATGTTCTTTTGCCCATTGTAAATTAAATTAATGTAAATTGATATTAGTTGTAGTTTTGCAATATTTGTTGAATTATCTCAATAAATATCACTCATGGTTACAAATTAAATTTTAATCACCATTCATTTCATCGTAAATTTCTCGATTGAATAGAAATCAAATCCAATTTTCCTTCTGAATTAATTCTCAAAATTTGTATTGATTCAATGACTTATGCAAAATAAAATTTATCCGGATTAATTTTAACTTCTTGTGATGATACTACCCTGTATATACATGTATTGAATTTTCTTAAGTGGCATCACCCCCTTATTGGTATATGTATAGTTGTAAAAAAATTATAGTGTAAACTTTCAAAATGTCTAATTTCACACTTTCATTCTCATGCGAAATGTGAAATTCCCTCTTAATATAAAATATGTATACAACTATCTCAAATATATGCTATTAGACCGTCTTACTTTTTCAGAGTCCTTCAACCAGTGCATTCTTATATTTAGAGCCTGAGTTAAACTCATCCTTATCTTCAGTCAAATGCGAAGATCTGATAAATGAAAGTGAGTATCCAGATGATGACGATGGTAGCAGTGAAGATAGTGATGATGCAGATAACAAAGATGACATGTTAGATGTAACGAATACACAGATTTTACTGAACGAAGTGGAGCCCTTGAGTGTTGAGGTGAATCCCCTGTATCCCACGCCTAAGGAATGCGAGTTATTTGGAGAATACATCGCTAAACATCTGCAGCAACTTCCTCTCGATGTGGCTTTTAAATTGCAGTCAAGAATACAAACGTTGGTCCTGCAGACTCGTTTGGAGTATATCCGACAGCATCCAGATAAAGTACCTTCTATGGTTAAACAAGAGGTGAGTTTTTATTGATTTATTCAAATTTGTTTTATTTTACTAATATGAAATAAAGAAAATTCATTAATGTTTTAACTTTCTTTGTGTGAAATGTGGGAGCCTTATGTTTATGATTTTTCTACCTCAAAATTCAGGTATTCAAGGTTATCCAGAACATTTTTGAAAAATATTTATGTCGGAGGGTTTCAAAAACTAATGCAGATTTTGTTTTGTTTCAAAGTAAAAAATATCAAAGGCTTGTTTAAAGATAATGAAGATTTAATCCTGTTTATTAGTGTTTGACTGTATTTATGACAGTAAAATATATTAACAATAATTTATCAAGTTGGGTTTTACAGAAAATTTTATAATTACAAAATGCTACGAAAACTTTACATTTATAAAGATGCATCACTGAATTGTATTTTATAAAATACTGTGAAAGCAAGATCTTATAACATAAATTCACATACACGTATTTATTCAACATACAAAATACATTTTGTGTCACACACTATACAGAGTGTAACACAAAATAGGCGCACACCACAATTTTTTATTACATAGGGTGTCTCGTTTTCAGTGTGCCAAATGAAAACAAAAAGTAGATAATGTTATTCTGAACAGAAAAGTTCAAATAAACATATGTCCGATTTCTTACCGTTATTGAGATAAATGATGTTAAAGATTTTTCGGCCGTAAAAAAATCCAACAAAAAATCTAATTAACAAACTGGAGAAGAAAATGAGTTTGTAAAAACAACTGTCAACTACACATTAACCTGCTCAAATATTTTTGTGAAATTCATGGCAATCTAATAAATTTATACCAAAATTTTGTAAAAAAAAAATTACGATCAAAAAATCTTTAAGATTATTTATCTCGATAACGGTAAGGAATCGGGCATATGTTTATTTGAACTTTACTGTTCAGAATAACAATATCTACTTCCTGGTTTCGTTTGGCGCAGTCAAAACCAGACACTGTATAATACGAAATTTGGTAGAGTAAAACTAAAAATAAATTCGAGTTTAGTGTCATCTAAAAATTTTAGTGGCATTTTTAGTTTTACTGGAATAATTTTGAAATTTTATCTGGCTAAATTAGCACACCCTGTATATTTTTCATTTTTGGATTCATGATGAAATTTTACATACAATTGTTTGTAAAAGAAAATTAACAGTATGATTTTTTTTATCAAAAATTTATCTTGCATCTAGGTGGCCGGGACTGGCCCAATAAGTTTTATTTCGATCCATCCCCCGTGTACCCAGATGGAAATAAATAAATAAATGTAAGGAAATTGAATTTTTATTATTCTTACAAGAACCGAAATCATATACGCAGTGAGCCAAAAAAACGGTACAAATAGTTTGCTACTCTCATATATATAGAATAAAACACTTTTTTACTTTGTTTGTATAACACTTATTTGTTTATTTATTTATATTTTATACAAACAAAGTAAAAAGGTGTTTTATTCTATATAAAAAGCATGTATAACGAAGTAGAAGCTTCCTACATAACAAATACTCTCATATATCTTCATGAGTTATTAATATTTTTAAATAATTAATATAACTGTGAAAATCCCTAAATAACTTTGACTACAAATTAATGCATGAACTTCTTCTATCCTTTCAGAAATACGTACTGAATGTGGTCTTCCATGACTGATAGAAGTGACAGCTAATGTCCGAGAAAACAAATCATAACTCATTCATTTTGATACCTACAAATGCGACAAGGCGGTGCATTATAAACTCCCGCCTTTTCAGAGCCTTCTTTAATGTGAAATATCCTCGATAAAAAAACTTTTTAAAAATACAATTAATCATTTTTGGAATCTACAATGTGTAAACATTTTGTTTTTTAAAGCAATATTTAATGCTTTAATTGTTATTGAAAATATGAATGTTTCTAATTTGACCGTTTTTTGGCCCACTGTGTATAAATAAGCAATAATAATAAGAGATAATGATAAGCTAAAATTGTCGAAACTATAGTCACAATGATTTAATAATGTGATACCAACAAAGTTACTCGTTTTATTAGGAATTCATATATTCTTTTTACAAATAATTGAGTTTACTGGTGATACTTGTGGCACCTATGTGTAACTACATCCTCAAGAAGCCATAAGCATCACCGGTGATATCGGTAACATACCTAATGTTTTTCAGTAAAACAACTCAAACATAAAAATTTTGCACATTTATCGCACTTCGTATAAACAAATTTTGTTGTTTTCTGTTATCAAGATGACCTTTAATTTTTAATTTTCTGGTAGCATCCTATTTAAGTTACTTTTCTTGCATTTGTATTTAATACACTCAAAAATTGAGTATTCGTATTCAGGCAACTAATTTTTTGAGCGGTATTCCGTATTCAAGTTACTATTTTCTTGGAATTCATTTCGCGAATGTTCGAATACTCGAATACAGAATAGAACAGGCAATTATTTTCGGGGGTAGGGGGTATGACTGTAATCTTTCTTACCAGCTAACAACTTAAAATAAAATAACATTTTTGGAAACACATTAAGAATAACCCCGTAACCCCCTCTATATCAGCCAATGGAATAAAATACTTGTATTCGACGCAATTTGAATTCTAGGATTCGAATCTTAGGATTGAAATCTTAGTATTCAGGCGAATACATGGATTCGAAAAATTAGGAAATCTAATGTTTCTATTCCATGCTGCCCCGGCGGTATTCCGGGAAGTACCGCGGGTTCTTTGCAGCACGAAAATCTGTTTAATACATTTTTTAATTACTCTTGATATTAAAAGTGATTGTTAGGTCAGGAGCTATAAAGTAAATCTTAAAATATGTAATTAATATCAAGGCAAGGACAACAAAACAGTTATTATAATTTTTGTATATGCGTTTTTTACTATTTTGTTTATGATAGTTAACTACCTGGTAAAATTGACAGAAACGGAATTCTCCACAAAGACAGATTATAAATATGTAAATTTTATAAAACATTTTTCATGTTAAATTGTGGAGACAATGGCCGCATTCAGGGAATTTGTAGCATTGCAGTGCTGCACTCGGCTGAACGAGCAATTATGGAACTCGGCGCTTATAGTTTGAACCAGGAACTGTTACATTTTAGGTTTGGTAGGATTGCTTAACTTAACCTTCAACTTCACTGGTGCCCACTTCTGATTCATCCTTAATTATGAAGGAAATAACCTCCTCGTTTATTTCTTCTCGGACGTTCTCCATCTCCCCGACGTTTACAAAATAATTCTTCAGCAAACAAAGACAGCGCTACAGTTCCCTGAATGCGGCCATTGACTTCTTGGTAAATTTTTGAACTATTGAAATAACATAAGTAACATTGTTTGTAAAAAAAAAGACCTTCATTGGCATAAAACTATTTACAATCTGAAACTACTATACTACTAATATCCCTCTACCTCCCACCCCCTCCCTTCTACCTTCTCTTCTTTTTTCCCTCTCCCTCCCCAGCTTCTCCAGCGTCCTTACTACTGCCCCATCCTCCCTCATCCACTCCATAACCCTTCTACTCCCTTTCGTTCCCATCAATTCCGCTTTTACGCCCTCTCACTTTTCTGCCAAGTGGCCCCACATATCCTTCCCATTCTCACACAATACACACCTTCCATATTCTTCCCCCATCTACATTTCCACTCCATACATTAGCACCGATCTCACACATGCATCCCATATCTTACACAGCACTCTCACATTGTTCATCATCCACTTCTCCCACTTTCCCCACACCATACCCCACGCCTTATTCTGCACCCACCTCACATGCTCCTCATACCCTCTTGTCTCTTAAAACGTAAACCCTAAGTACTTAAAACTTCCAACCCTCTCAATAACCACCCCCTTCCTCTCCCTCCCTTTATTTCTGAACCTCACCCACTTCGTTTTTTCCACATTTGCACTCATCCCCATCTTATCCATGAACCTCTCCACTCTTTTCAACATGTCTTTCATCCCTTCATGCTCTCTTGCCATTAATACCATGTCATACGCATACGCTTACATCCACACTTTCCTCTTCCCTATCTATTGGAGAGTGGGATAGTGCCCGCCCGCCCCCCTCGTTTCCACTCAAACTTGACCCAGAAAACACCATTCGATTTAAAAAAGTTCTGTCACGCCATTGAAGATTGAAAAGTTTCAAAATTACCAATAAAAATCGTTTCTGGATTATATTAAAGTAAAATCAGAGAGTGGTGGGTGGGCCCTATCCCTGCCTCCAACCCTCTAAACAAACCTCAGATATTTCATAAATAACTTCATGTGTCTAAGGAACAGAAAACCGTTTGATAATTTTCTTATTAATTATTAATTAACTTACTATTGCAAAACCTTCGTTTGTGTTCTAAAAATTGGAGAGTGGCATAGTGCCCACCCGCCCCCCTCGTTTCCACTTAAACCTAACCCAGAAAACACCGTTTGATTTAAAAAAGTTCTGTCATGCCATTGAAGATTGAAAAATTTCAAAATTACCAATAGAAATCGTTTCTGGATTATATTAAAGTAAAATCAGAGGGTGGTGGGTGGTACCTATTCCTGCCTCTAACCCTGTAATCAAACCTCAGATATTTCATAAATAATTTCATGTGTCTAAGGAACAGAAAACTGTTTGATTATTTTCTTATTAATTATTAATTAACTTACAATTGCAAAACCCTCGTTTGTGTTCTAAAAATTGGAGAGTGGGATAGTGCCCACCCGCCCCCCTCGTTTCCACTTAAACCTAACCCAGAAAACACCGTTCGATTTAAAAAAGTTCTGTCGTACTATTGAAGATTGAAAAGTTTTAAAATCACCAATAGAAATCGTTTTTGGATTATATTAAAGTAAAATCAGAGGTCGGT
The DNA here is from genome assembly GCA_910593695.2 of Ocypus olens. Lineage (NCBI taxonomy): Eukaryota > Metazoa > Arthropoda > Insecta > Coleoptera > Staphylinidae > Ocypus > Ocypus olens. The sequence continues at coordinate 13,975,383 of OU343063.1, read as the reverse complement.
GGGTGAGCCCTATCCCTGCCTCCAACCCTCTAAACAAACCTCAGATATTTCATAAATAATTTCATGTGTCTAAGGAACAGAAAACCGTTTGATTATTTTCTTATTAATTATTAATTAACTTACAATTGTAAAACCCTCGTTTGTGTTCTAAAAATTGGAGAGTGGGATAGTGCCCACCCGCCCCCCTCGTTCCCACTTAAACTTAATACAGAAAACACCGTTCGATTAAAAAAGTTCCGTCACACCATTGAAGATTGAGAAGTTTCAAAATCACCAATAGAAATCGTTTCTGGATTGTATTAAAGTAAAATCAGAGGGTAGTGGGTGGGCCCTATCCCTGCCTCCAACCCTGTAAACAAACCTCAGATAATTCATAAATAATTTCATGTGTCTAAGGAACAGAAAACCGTTTGATTATTTTCTTATTAATTATTAATTAACTTACAATTGCAAAACCCTCGTTTGTGTTCTAAAAATTGGAGAGTGGGATAGTGCCCACCCGCCCCCCTCGTTTCCACTTAAACCTAACCCAGAAAACACCATTCCATTTAAAAAAGTTCTGTCACACCATTGCAGATTGAAAAGTTTCAAAATTACCAATAGAAATCGTTTCTGGATTATATTAAAGTAAAATCAGAGGGTGGTGGGTGGTCTCTATCCCTGCCTCCAACCCTCTAAACAAACCTCAGATATTTCATAAATAATTTCATGTGTTTAAGGAACAGAAAACCGTTTGATTATTTTCTTATCAATTATTAATTAACTTACAATTGCAAAACCTTCGTTTGTGTTCTAAAAATTGGAGAGTGGGATAGTGCCCACCCGCCCCCCTCGTTTCCACTTAAACCTAACCCAGAAAACACTGTTCGATTTAAAAAAATTCTGTCACACTATTGAAGATTGAAAAGTTTCAAAATTACCAATAAAAATCGTTTCTAGATTATATTAAAGTAAAATCAGAGGGTGGTGGGTGGGCCCTATCCCTGCCTCCAACCCTCTAAACAAACCTCAGATATTTCATAAATAATTTCATGTGTTTAAGGAACAGAAAACCGTTTGATTATTTTCTTATTAATTATTAATTAACTTACAATTGTAAAACCCTCGTTTGTGTTCTAAAAATTGGAGAGTGGGATAGTGCCCACCCGCCCCCCTCGTTTCCACATAAACCTAACCCAGAAAACACCGTCCGATTTAAAAAAATTCTGTCACACTATTGAAGATTGAAAAGTTTCAAAATTACCAATAAAAATCGTTTCTGGATTATATTAAAATAAAATCAGAGGGTGGTGGGTGGTCCCTATCCCTGCCTCCAACCCTGTAAACAAACCTCAGATATTTCATAAATAACTTCATGTGTCTAAGGAACAGAAAACCGTTTGATTATCTTCTTATTAATTATTAATTCCCTTACAATTGTAAAACCCTCGTTTGTGTTCTAAAAATTGGAGAGTGGGATAGTGCCCACCCGCCCCCCTCGTTTCCACTTAAACCTAACCCAGAAAACACCATTCCATTTAAAAAAGTTCTGTCACACCATTGCAGATTGAAAAGTTTCAAAATTACCAATAGAAATCGTTTCTGGATTATATTAAAGTAAAATCAGAGGGTGGTGGGTGGGCCCTATCCCAGCCTCCAACCCTGTAAACAAACCTCAGATATTTCATAAATAACTTCATGTGTCTAAGGAACAGAAAACAGTTTGATTATTTTATTATTAATTATTAATTAACTTACAATTGCAAAACCCTCGTTTCTCTTCTAAAAATTGGAGATTGGGATAGTGCCCACCCGCCCCCCTCGTTTCCACTTAAACTTGACTCAGAAAACACTGTTCGATTTAAAAAAGTTCCGTCACACCATTGAAGATTGAAAAGTTTCGAAATCACCAATAGAAATCGTTTCTGGATTATATTAAAGTAAAATCAGAGGGTGGTGGGTGGGCCCTATCCCTGCCTCCAACCCTCTAAACAAACCTCAGATATTTCATAAATAACTTCATGTGTCTAAGGAACAGAAAACCGTTTGATTATTTTGTTATTAATTATGAATTAACTTACAATTGCAAAACCCTCGTTTGTGTTCTAAAAATTGGAGAGTGGGATAGTGCCCACCCGCCCCCCTCGTTTCCACTTAAACTTGACCCAGAAAACACCGTTCGATTTAAAAAAGTTCTGTCATACTATTGAAGATTGAAAAGTTTCAAAATTACCAATAAAAATCGTTTCTGGATTTTATTAAAGTAAAATCAGAGAGTGGTGGGTAGGCCCTATCCCTGCCTCCAACCCTCTAAACAAACCTCAGATATTTCATAAATAATTTCATGTGTCTAAGGAACAGAAAACCGTTTGATTATTTTCTTATTAATTATTAATTAACTTACAATTGCAAAACCCTCGTTTGTGTTCTAAAAATTGGAGAGTGGGATAGTGCCCACCCGCCCCCTTCGTTCCCACTTAAACTTAATACAGAAAACACCGTTCGATTTAAAAAGTTCCGTCACACCATTGAAGATTGAAAAGTTTCGAAATCACCAATAGAAATCGTTTCTGGATTATATTAAAGTAAAATCAGAGGGTGGTGGGTGGGCCCTATCCCTGCCTCCAACCCTCTAAACAAACCTCAGATATTTCATAAATAATTTCATGTGTCTAAGGAACAGAAAACCGTTTGATTATTTTCTTATTAATTATTAATTAACTTACAATTGCAAAACCCTCGTTTGTGTTCTAAAAATTGGAGAGTGGGATAGTGCCCACCCGCCCCCCTCGTTTCCACTTAAACTTGACCCAGAAAACACCGTTCGATTTAAAAAAGTTCTGTCATACTATTGAAGATTGAAAAGTTTCAAAATTACCAATAAAAATCGTTTCTGGATTTTATTAAAGTAAAATCAGAGAGTGGTGGGTAGGCCCTATCCCTGCCTCCAACCCTCTAAACAAACCTCAGATATTTCATAAATAATTTCATGTGTCTAAGGAACAGAAAACGGTTTGATTATTTTCTTATTAATTATTAATTAACTTACAATTGCAAAACCCTCGTTTGTGTTCTAAAAATTGGAGAGTGGGATAGTGCCCACCCGCCCCCCTCGTTTCCACTTAAACTTGACCCAGAAAACACCGTTCGATTTAAAAAAGTTCTGTCATACTATTGAAGATTGAAAAGTTTCAAAATTACCAATAAAAATCGTTTCTGGATTTTATTAAAGTAAAATCAGAGGGTGGTGGGTGGGCCCTATCCCTGCCTCCAACCCTCTAAACAAACCTCAGATATTTCATAAATAATTTCATGTGTCTAAGGAACAGAAAACCGTTTGATTATTTTCTTATTAATTATTAATTCACTTACAATTGCAAAACCCTCGTTCGTGTTCTAAAAATTGGAGAGTGGGATAGTGCCCACCCGCCCCCTTCGTTCCCACTTAAACTTAATACAGAAAACACCGTTCGATTTAAAAAGTTCCGTCACACCATTGAAGATTGAAAAGTTTCGAAATCACCAATAGAAATCGTTTCTGGATTATATTAAAGTAAAATCAGAGGGTGGTGGGTGGGCCCTATCCCTGCCTCCAACCCTCTAAACAAACCTCAGATATTTCATAAATAATTTCATGTGTCTAAAGAACAGAAAACCGTTTGATTATTTTCTTATTAATTATTAATTAACTTACAATTGCAAAACTCTCGTTTGTGTTCTAAAAATTGGAGAGTGGGATAGTGCCTACCCGCCCCCCTCGTTTCCACTTAAACTTAACCCAGAAAACACCGTCCGATTTAAAAAAATTCTGTCACACTATTGAAGATTGAAAAGTTTCAAAATTACCAATAAAAATCGTTTCTGGATTATATTAAAGTAAAATCAGAGGGTGGTGGGTGGGCCCTATCCCAGCCTCCAACCCTGTAAACAAACCTCAGATATTTCATAAATAACTTCATGTGTCTAAGGAACAGAAAACAGTTTGATTATTTTATTATTAATTATTAATTAACTTACAATTGCAAAACCCTCGTTTCTCTTCTAAAAATTGGAGATTGGGATAGTGCCCACCCGCCCCCCTCGTTTCCACTTAAACTTGACTCAGAAAACACTGTTCGATTTAAAAAAGTTCCGTCACACCATTGAAGATTGAAAAGTTTCGAAATCACCAATAGAAATCGTTTCTGGATTATATTAAAGTAAAATCAGAGGGTGGTGGGTGGGCCCTATCCCTGCCTCCAACCCTCTAAACAAACCTCAGATATTTCATAAATAATTTCATGTGTCTAAGGAACAGAAAACCGTTTGATTATTTTCTTATTAATTATTAATTAACTTACAATTGCAAAACTCTCGTTTGTGTTCTAAAAATTGGAGAGTGGGATAGTGCCTACCCGCCCCCCTCGTTTCCACTTAAACTTAACCCAGAAAACACCGTCCGATTTAAAAAAATTCTGTCACACTATTGAAGATTGAAAAGTTTCAAAATTACCAATAAAAATCGTTTCTGGATTATATTAAAGTAAAATCAGAGGGTGGTGGGTGGGCCCTATCCCTGCCTCCAACCCTGTAAACATCAGAGGATGGTGGGTGGGCCCTATCCCTGCCTTCAACCCTGTAAACAAACCTGAGATATTTCATAAATAACTTCACGTGTCTAAGGAACAGAAAACCGCTATTTTCTTATTAATTATTAATTAACTTACAATTGCAAAACCCTCGTTTGTGTTCTAAGAATTAGAGGGTAGGATAGTGCTCACCCACCGCCCTTCGTTTCCACTTAAACTTAACCCAGAAAACGCTGTTTCATTAAAAAAACTTCTGTCAAACAATTGACAGATTGAAAAGTTTCAAAATAAGCATGAAAGGGTGGCGGGTGGGCACTATCCCACCCCCCAATCCTTATAACACGAAAACGGGTTTTGCAATTGATAAAAAAATAATTATAGTTTTCAGGATTGGAGGCAGGGATTGGGCCTACCCACCACTTATCCTTTCAGGATATTTTTGTTCCAAAAATTAAAATGACTGATAGAAGTGACAGCTAATGGGCGCCCCTGCGTCAATCCCTCCCAAGTCCTGATACACTCTGATACATCCGTCCCCACTTTTGCCACCACCCATGTCTCCTTATATACTTTCCTCACCCACTTAACCATCCCCTCACTCATCCCTCTCTTCCTCAAACACCCTATCAAACTCACCCTCAGTACCGAATCATATGCTGCTTTCAAATCTACAAACACCGTATACACACATCCTTTTTCCTCCATCACTCTCTCCACTATTCGCGCCAGAGTAAAGACCTGCTCCCTCATCCCCCTCCTCTTTCTGTGTTTTTGGCAGGAGCCCCTTCTCCTCCGCCTCCACCTCCATCCAGTTCCTCACTATGATCATTGCCAACTTGTATCTAATATTCGTTATAGTTATTCCTCTATAGTTCTTTGCCTCTTTCTCGTCCTCTCCTTTATACACCGGGCACATCATCCCCACCCTCCACGCCTCCGGCAAGCTCACCTCCCCCCTCCACATCTGATTCAGTAGCTCTCTGAACCTTTTCTTCCCCTTTTTCTTGATCTCCTTCCACATTTTCGCCTTGCGGCCATCCCTCCCTGCAGACTTTCCACTCTTCACTTCCTTGAAAGCCCTCTGCACCTCCTCCTCCGTAAACTCGTTCCCTCTGTCTCCACGTCTCTCTTTTCCAATCCCTTCTGGCGCTCCACTCCCTTCTCTACATTTCCTTGTCCTTGAAGTTTTAAATAAAGTTGAAAATTCAAAATAGACAATTGAATTTATAAAATACCGATTTCCTGTCATTTAATCACAATTTGTCATTAAAAGTTTTTTTAGAACTTCTTGAGTACAACCCATAAGTCAAAATATCTATTGCTTGTCAGTACTTGTGTACAATCCTAGAACTTCCAATTTTATTTTGTCCTTTTTGAACTGTTTCAAAAAATATTTTCGATAGTTCCGGATAGTTTGATTGGTGTTCCCCATGGTTCTTTATTTTTGTGAAGTATTTTGATTACACCGAAAAAAGTGACGAATTTGAATATTTCGAATTTCCAACTTCGAAAATTTTTATCTTTGGAAATTCAACAGAACTCTTTTTTAATAAAAGTATCAGGAACTCTAGCACTAACCTAAACACATGGTGAAACTAGTTCAGAACTATTCGATTACAATGTTGGGGTGCAAAGTCAAGTTAACAATTCCTGACAGCTCTTTTTTAAAAGTTGATAGTACTTTTAGATACATCGAAAGTGTACGGCTATCTCCTCAATAAGACAATCCATAGTGGGAGAGGGATGTCTACAAACAGCAGACATCCAAAGAGTCCCTCTTGGTGCAGTCCCGGCGTTCGCCAATGCCGTGGGTTGGCTGCACGGCACCGGGAAGTGAGGACTCAGATAGGAGGACGTACAAAGGGCCCATTGAGACCTACGTGCAGCGAACCTCTCTGCCCTCCTATCAGAACAATCCAGATCCAGATACATCAAAATGAATTAAGAACTTGACACACTTAATTGTATATTATTTTATTAAATTAATTTATCTTTGGCGATAGAATTTTGTATACTTTTCATGCAAAATTTTGCAAAAATGGCATTTCTTCCATACATATTGAATAAAATAAAAAAATAACAATTATCCACTTGCAACTTAAATTCTGAAGTATTAGAGTGTGAATTGAAAAAGAATTAGCAAATTTGCTTGAAATAAATAGTTTTTCAGGTGAAATAACCTTTTTCATTTTTTATGTTAATGATAATAAAAAAAGAAAAGAAAAAACCTTTATTTGGCATTAACCTTAACTGCAATAAACTGCATTATAGACAAATAGACCGTAGCGACCAGCAAAGACCCGTTCTTTCATCTCTGTCACCTCCAGCTAGCTACACTTTCGTAACTTGCATTTCCGCAGCATCTTGCACACCTCTATCCTTTCGCCACTTTCACGCAAACCTTCCTGTTATTAATAATAATGAAATTGATAAAAGATTATAATCTCAGAACTGAATTCATTCAATTCATTAAAATGCTGGTGATAATGAGATAATTAAGGATTTCTGTTTAACCTAATTTCAGATAATCAATCTAAAATGGTCAGCGACGGTTCGTGAATTTTCCTAGAGGAGGCTAAGACAGAGATATGTTAACGCATCTCCATAACAAACGCTCGAGGTGCCCTACATACTCTGCAAGTATTGAGACAATGTTTCGTTTGTTGAAAATTCACGATCCGCCACTGGATTCCACTCAAGGTTCTTTTTTTTATTAACTAAGATTTTAAATTGTTTCAGGAACCCGTGAAAGATGAACCAATTAGTACATGTTACACCGAAACAACAACTAATCAACCCGCTAGTGATAGTCCAGTTCAAAGTTGTGGAGAAAAAGGGCTTCAAAATACTGATCAACCTAAAGCTAAAAGATTGAATACAGACAATCGGAGCTCTGAAACCCGAACATCCAACTCTCAGACAACCCATGGCAAACACAAACGAACGGAATGTTCCGTCTTCGCAGAACACATCTCTTTACAACTGGAACAACTGCCGGAAGAGGTGTCACTTCAATTGCAGTCCGACATTTACGAATTGATAAAGCACGTACTTCCAAATCCTGCTGATCAAGATGTAACAAATCGGGTGAAAATTAAAGATGAAATCATTGAAGTGGCTCCAAGTCAGATGATGGATGAGCAAAGTTGTGAAAGTATATAAGATATGATAAATATTGACTGATTACTTAAAAAGTAATTATGACACTTTTTTATATTAAAGCAGAACTTGGAAAAAAAGAGGTTGTTTTATATTTTTTGTTTAATCCTGCCATTTAAACTTTTACTTTCTTACGTAGATACGGGAAAAGAAAGCTTTACTTTTATCCACTCAATCAGTTGCTAAGGAAACAAGTGAGTGAAAGTACTTTTTCCTACGACACCATAAGAAACTTGTCAATAGCGCACAATTAAGTGAGCTAGAAACATGACAATATCATTCATCTGTCAAAAATTCCATATCGTCACTTGTGTGATATCATTTCGTAAGAGGTTGCATTTATCTATCGTGCATACGAACTATCAAATGTTGACAGTTTCTGTAAGTCTAAATCGTTGTGTTTGTAATAATCTATTCAGGTAACTTATTGAAAACTTTTGCTATTTGCTTCATTGTAATTTATAGTACTACGACCTTTAGAAAATATGAGTGCGGAGGAGATTGATTCGTAATAGATTGTACACCACCCGAAGTGAGTAAACCAGCTCATCATGATATGAATATAGTGAATTACATGTAATTAAGAGCACTGTTGTAGCGCAAATCAGATGGTTATAAGCCGAAGAAATCAAAAACTTTGACATCACAGGAAATTATCCACAAAGCTCCTGATAACAAATATCTTTTCATAAAAGACGCAAATCTTGAATTTGACGCTAACGTTTATTTTATTAGGTGGCATTGATTGTTGGTATAACAAAATAAAAATATTAATAAAACGTTGAAAAAACAGATTTATTTGGTGTCGTAGGAAAAATTGTGTTCATAACTCGGGCAAAAGTGTGACATCTTATTGCTCGTGTGTTTTCCTCACTTCGTCAAACTTCACACTCGCTAGATATTTGACACTTTCCGCCCTCGATATGAAATATACTATACACTCACTCTTATGTCATTTTCACTCACCCTAATGTCAGTGGAAATATTATAAAGTGTTCTTATCGTGTTATTTGCATATCGCAATTACCAAATAGAAAAATTATTCGTTATAATTTAATATAAGCAGAAAAATCTTTAGGTAATTACATATTTAATATGATGCGAAAAAGTATAGTATTAAACTCGTGAGCAAGTTGGCCATTGCCGCCCCAGAACACATACCTTTGCCAAGCACCGTTAGAAGACATTTCGTTGACCAAAATAGAGTCGAATTTGTTAAATTTAATTTCATTGGACCAGTGGCGTGCGGTGGGATTTTAAAGCAGGGAAGCAATCAAGGAAAGCGAGTTAAATTTACTTACCTATTTATAATGAAGTTCTATTCTTCTATTTTCATTTGAAAATCCATGTATAACGTCTTCATAAAAATTGGGGTTTTGAGATAGGTTCTTGACGAGATCGTTTTCTATCGATAATATAGCCAAATTTGAGAGCCTTTTTTCTCCTGTAGAATTTCTCATGAAGTTTTTAATGCGTTTTAAGACTGACTTATGCGCTGTATCTCAAAAACTAATAGTGCAATTGATGTGAAACTTTGAACATAAGACAATCCGAAGAACTAAAATATATAGGCATTATGTCTTGTGCAAATAGTGTTGCATATACAGATTTTATGTAGATTACTATGAAGAATCAATAGAGTGGGGCCGTTTTTTCCTGAATAGATCCTTAAAGTAAAATACATTTTCAAAACTAAGCCAAAATTTGCATTTAAATGTCTGGGCATTATATCGTGGGTTGCATATATTACAGTTCTTCCGGAAATTACTCTGAAAAAACCAATAGAGAAGCGCCGAAATTTTTATACGTGGATGTGGGTGTTTCCTCTAGCATTTCATAATTTTTGTTTTGTTTTAAAATAAGAAAAAAAAACTATCAATTCACTTTTTGTACCTGTTACATGATGGCTACATCAATATTTTTACTTTCTCCGTTACGAAGTACGAGAAAGTATTGTGATCGTGATTTTTTTTTGCAAAAATTTTGTTTGCGGAAATATCCGTTTTGATCCCTAGATACCATTTCAACAATTTCTGGAAAAAAATGGTGATGTGGCCATCATGTTACTTTCTCCGACTTGATGGTATCATAGCCATTTGTATTTACGTTTTCATTGTTTATTTTTAGTTGAAATCATATTTTAAATGTACATCGAGCGTTGCGTAAACTCGGATGAAACTGACGTTTAAAACGTCAAAATTATGAAAGATGGAAAAATTATACTTCAAATTCAAAAACTCGGTTTACTCATAAACTAACGAGATTTCGAAGAAAACTTATTCTTTAGAAGTTGTTCATTTTGGCATTCTCTACAATTATTATTCACATACATTTGCTGTAACTATTATCGTTTCATAATTATAAACCAAAAATTAAAAAAATAATAATAATTTTTTTTCTCAAATAGCAATGATTTTATGAAAAATATTTTCTAGCAAAAGATGTTCATTTTTTTATTGTCTTTAATGTTTATTTAAATGTTTTTGTGATATTTTTCATATTTAAGAAAATATTGGCAAAAAACAAAAAACAGTTAAGGTAAACACCCACTTCCGGTGCACGAAATTTTACCAAAAGCCTTTCAGTTCTTCGGATTATCAAATAAGACGTATGTTCAAAGTTTCATATCAATTGCTCAGTTAGTTTTTGAGATACAGCGCATACAGCCAGACACACACACACACAGACACAAAACATTTTTACTTTCTCCGTTACGAAGTACGAGAAAGTATTGTGATCGTGATTTTTTTTTCAAAATTTTTTTTTACGGAAATATCCGTTTTGGGGTCCCTAGATGCCATTTCAACAATTTCTGGAAAAGATTCTTTTGTGTCTGTGTGTGTGTCTGTGTGTGTGTCTGTGTGTGTGTGTGTGTGTGTGTCTGTCTGTGCGCGCTGTATCTCAAAAACTAATAGAGCAATCGATATGAAACTTTGAACATCTGTCTTATTTGATAATCTGAAGAACTGAAAAGCTTTTGGTAAAATTTCGTATACCGGAAGTGGGCGTTTACCTTAACTGTTTTTTGTTTTTTGCCAATATTTTCTTAAATATGAAAAATATCACAAAAACATTTAAACAAACTTTGAAGACAACAAAGAAATGAACATCTTTTGCTTGAAAACATTTTTTATAAAATCATTTTTATCCGAGAAAAAAATTTATTATTATTTTTTTAATTTTTGGTTTATAATTATAAAACGATAATAGTTACAGCAAATTTATGTGAATAACAATTGTAGAGAATGCTAAAATGAACAACTTATAAAGAATAAGTTTTTTTCGAAATCCCTTTAGTTTTTGAGTAAACTGAGTTTTTGAATTTGAAGAAAAATTTTTCCATCTTTCATAATTTTGACGTTTTAAACGTCAGTTTCATCCGAGTTTACACAACGCTCGATGTACATTTAAAATATGATTTTAATTGAAAATAAAGCATGGAAACGTTAATATAAATGGCTATGATACCATCACGTCGGAGAAAGTAACATGATGGCTACATCACCATTTTTTTCTAAATTTTGTTAGTTTTTGAGTAAACCGAGTTTTTTAATTTGAAGTATAATTTTTCCATAATTCATAATTTTGACGTTTTAAACGTCAGTTTCATCCGAGTTTACGCAACGCTCGATGTACATTTAAAATATGATTTAAATAGAAAATAAACCATGGAAGCGTAAATATAAATGATACCATCAAGTCGGAGAAAGTAACATGATGGCCACATCACCATTTTTTTCCAGAAATTGTTGAAATGGTATCTACGGACCCCAAAACGGATATTTCCGCAAAAAAAATTTTTGAAAAAAAAATCACGATCACAATACTTTCTCGTACTCCGTAACGGAGAAAGTAAAAAATCATGGTATAGAAATGCAGGCCAAAAAATTTAGGTCAGAAAATTCAAAAATTTAGAGCAAAAATTGAAAATTTGGTGTTAATATTAAAAATGGTGATGTGACCATCATGTTACTTTCTCCGATTTGATGGTATCATAACCATTCATATTTACGTTTTCACGGTTTATTTTCAATTGAAATCATATTTTAAATGTACATCGAGCGTTGCGTAAACTCGGGTGAAACTGACGTTTAAAACGTCAAAATTATGAAAGATGGAAAAATTACACTTCAAATTAAAAAACTCAGTTTACTCAAAAACTAACGAGATTTCGAAAAAAACGTATTCTTTAGAAGTTGTTCATTTTAGCATTCTCTACAATTATTATTGACATAAATTTGCTGTTACTATTAACGTTTCATAATTATAAACCAATAATTAAAAAAAAATGAATAAATTTTTTTCTCGAATAGCAATGATTTTATGAAAAATATTTTCAAGCAAAAGATGTTCATTTATTTATTGTCTTCAATGTTTGTTTAAATATTTTTGTGATATTTTTCATATTTAAGAAAATATTGGCAAAAAACAAAAAACAGTTAAGGTAAACGTCCACTTCCGGTGTACGAAATTTTACCAAAAGCTTTTCAGTTCTTCGGATTATCAAATAAGACGTATGTTCAAAGTTTTATATCAATTGCTCAATTAGTTTTTGAGATACAGCGCACACAGACAGACACACACACACACACAGACACACACACACACAGCCACACACACACACAGACACACATACAGACATAAAAAACAAAAATTCCAGAAATTGTTGAAATGGCATCTAGGGACCCCAAAACGGATATTTCCGTAAAAAAAATTTTTGGAAAAAAAATCACGATCACAATACTTTCTCGTACTTCGTAACGGAGAAAGTAAAAATGGTGATGTGGCCATCATGTTACTTTCTCCGACTTTACATTTACGTTTTCATGGGTTTATTTTCAATTGAAATCATATTTTAAATGTCCATCGAGCGTTGCGTAAACTCGGACGAAACTGACGTTTAAAACGTCAAAATCATGAATGATGGAAAAATTATACTTCAAATTCAAAAACTAGGTTTACTCGAAAACTAACAAGATTTCGTAAAAAACTTATTCTTTAGAAGTTGTTCATTTTGGCATTCTCTACAATTATTATTCACATAAAATTGCTGTAACTATTATCGTTTCATAATTATAAACCAAAAATTAAAAAAAAAAAATAATTTTTTTTCTCGCATAGCAATGATTTTATGAAAAATATTTTCAAGCAAAAGCTATTCATTTCTTTGTTTTCTTCGATGTTTGTTTAAATGTTTTTGTGATATTTTTTATATTTAAGAATATATTGGCAAAAAACAAAAAACAGTTAAGGTAAACACCCACTTCCGGTGTACGAAATTTTACCAAAAGCTTTTCAGTTCTTCGGATTATCAAATAAGACTTATGTTCAAAGTTTCAAATCAATTGCTCTATTGGTTTTTGAGATACAGCGCACACAGACAGACACACACACACACAGACACACACACACACAGACACAAAAAAAAAATTTCCAGAAATTGTTGAAATGACATCTAGGGACCCCAAAACGGATATTTCCGTAAAAAAAAATTTTGAAAAAAAAATCACGATCACAATACTTTCTCGTACTTCGTAACGGAGAAAGTAAAAAATGGTGATGTGGCCATCATGTTACTTTCTCCGACTTGATGGTATCATTTATATTTACGCTTTCGTGGTTTATCTTCAATTAAAATCTTATTTTAAATGTGCATCGAGCGTTGCGCAAACTCGGATGAAACTGACGTTTAAAACGTCAAAATTATGAAAGATGGAAAAATTATACTTCAAATTAAAAACTAGGTTTACTCAAAAACTAACGAGATTTAGAAAAAAGCTTATTCTTTAGAAGTTGTTCATTTTGGCATTCTCTACAATTATTATTCACATAAATTTGCTGTAACTATTATCGTTTCATAATTATAAACCAGAAATTAAAAATTAATAATAATTTTCTTTCTCAAATAGCAATGATTTTATGAAAAATATTTTCAAGCAAAAGATGTGCATTTCTTTGTTGTCTTCAATATTTGTTTAAATATTTTTGTGATATTTTTCATATTTAAGAAAATATTGGCAAAAAACAAAAAACAGTTAAGGTAAACGGCCACTTCCCGTGTACGAAATCTTACCAAAAGCTTTTCAGTTCTTCAGATTATCAAATAAGACGGATGTTCAAAGTTTCATATCAATTGCTCTATTAGTTTTTGAGATACAGCGCACACAGACAGACACACACACACACAGACAGACAGACACACACACACACACACACAGACACAAATTTTTTTTTTCCAGAAATTGTTGAAATGGCATCTAGGGACCCCAAAACGGATATTTCCGTAAAAAAATTTTTTGGAAAAAAAATCACGATCACAATACTTTCTCGTACTTCGTAACGGAGAAAGTAAAAATGGTGATGTGGCCATCATGTTACTTTCTCCGATTTGCCGATTTCATGGTATCATAGCCATTTATATTTACGTTTTCATGGTTTATTTTCAAATGAAATCATATTTTAAATGTACATCGAGCGTTGCGTAAACTCGGATGCAACTGACGTTTAAAACGTCAAAATTATTAAAGATGGAAAAATTACACTTCAAATTAAAAAACTCGGTTTACTCAAAAACTAACGAGATTTCGAAAAAAACTTATTCTTTAGAAGTTGTTCATTTTGGCATTCTCTACAATTATTATTCAGATAAATTTGCTGTAACTATTAACGTTTCATAATTATAAACCAATAATTAAAAAAAAAATAATAAATTTTTTTCTCGAATAGCAATGATTTTATGAAAAATATTTTCAAGCAGAAGATGTTCATTTCTTTATTATCTTTAATGTTTGTTTAAATATTTTTGTGATATTTTTCATATTTAAGAAAATATTGGCAAAAAACAAAAAACAGTTAAGGTAAACACCCACTTCCGGTGTACGAAATTTTACCAAAAGCTTTTCAGTTCTTCGGATTATCAAATAAGACGTATGTTCAAAGTTTTATATCAATTGCTCTATTAGTTTTTGAGATACAGCGCACACAGACAGACACACACACACACAGACAGACAGACACACACACACACACACACAGACACAAATTTTTTTTTCCAGAAATTGTTGAAATGGCATCTAGGGACCCCAAAACGGATATTTCCGTAAAAAAATTTTTTGAAAAAAAAATCACGATCACAATACTTTCTCGTACTTCGTAACGGAGAAAGTAAAAATTGTGTGTGTGTGTGTGTGTCTATCTGTGTGCGCTGTATCTCAAAAACCAATAGAGCAATTAATATGAAACTTTGAACATACGTCTTATTTGATAATCTGAAGAACTGAAAAATTTTTGGTAAAATTTCGTACACCGGAAGTGGGTGTTTACCTTAACTGTTTTTTGTTTTTTGCTAATATTTTCTTAAATATGAAAAATATCAGAAAAACATTTAAACAAACATTGAAGACAACAAAGAAATTAACATATTTTGCTTGAAAATATTTTTCATAAAATCATTGCTATTCCAGAATTTTTTTTTTTTGTAATTTTTGGTGAATAGTTATGAAACGATAATAGTTACAGCAAATTTATGTGAATAATAATTGTAGATAATGCCAAAATGAACAACTCCTAAAGAATAAGTTTTCTTCGAAATCTTGTTAGTTTTTGAGTAAACCGATTTATTGAATTTGAAGCATAATTTTTCCATCTTTCATGATTTTGACGTTTTAAACGTCAGCTTCATCCGAGTTTACGCAACACTCGATGTATATTTAAAATATGATTTCAATTCAAAATAAACAATGAAAACGTAAATATAAATGGCTATGATACCATCAAGTCGGAGAAAGTAACATGATGGCCACATCACCATTTTTTTCAAAAATTGTCGGGAGCGTCTCTAGTGACGTGAAAATGGATATGTTCGAAAAGAAAAAAAAACGCGCTTAGTTCAGGGATGCGCCGTCTTGCTGAAACCATATTGCATTATATGGAAGGTCAAGATCATTGATGTTTGGAAAAATTGCTACCAGCGTTGGAACAAGTACATTTTGCAAAAACTCTAAATATCTGGTTCTCTCCTTCAATTGTCATTTATTCGAAAAATTTCTTATGTAAGATGGCAACAACTTTATACTGAAAAGATCTTTCAAAATCAAGAACAAAAATTGGAGGTAGCCATTTAAAAACAAAATGGACGACGTCATAACTCAAAAACAAATATCAACTGAAAATCGACTTTTATGCAGAAATGTGTACTTTGTACGTATAAAAGAAGGTTCGAGGATTTTTTTCAAAAATATTTTATTTCTGTTTTACTGAATATATTACAGACTTTAGGCGCGCACTGTATAATTGTTAATTTTGAAAGTGGCTTAACTCCATTTGTGGTAAGAAAACACATATTATTCACTTAATTGTTGCTATTATTTTAATAGGAATTGTAAATTTAACTCTCTTTTTTTAAGCAGTGTGGCACATTGGTATTCTATACCAGTGACGGTTCGCGGGTTTTTTTCTGGTACGGCCGAGGAACAAGAGGTGGTAATACAGATAGGTAGGGTCAGTTGCAGAGACGGCTGGCTGCATGACCGCACCTATCTGTATTACCACCTCTTGTTGTCAGAAAAAAACCCGCGAACCGTCACTGTTCTATACGCTATACGTATATTTTTAATATTATCGAAACGCAAACTTTTAAATATCTCAATTTAAATATAAACGGACTTGGGGCACTTTCAATTATAGTATTAAACTAAATAATATAACACCATGGCGATATATTGATTTGTTGAAGGCTGCAATACGACCAATTATGTTTATCCCCGACGCGATAATTAAGGCGGCTGTACAATGACCCGGTAACGGTAACGAGAACGGCAACCAGAAGTTAAATGATGTGATTCACATGTTGACGTACACAACTTTCCAATAACGGGAACGAGAAGCTAGGCCAAGAATCAATATCGAATCTTCCCGTTCCCGAGTAGTGATGCAGGTTTTCGTTACTTTTCGGTACTTTTTCAAGTTCTCGAGCCAATAAACGGCGAGCGTTTTGTAATTGTCGCCATCAGAGGTTATGTTGGTTTGTGTTCGGCCTATTTGTTGTTTGTATTGTGTAAGATGGATCAACAACAAATAAACGACGAATTATTAATTTCGCTGGTCGAAGAGTGTGTCCATATTTATGACAGACATCATAAAAGTTATGTCGACGATCAAATGAACCAAAATGCCTGGCTATCCATTGGATATAAATTAAATGTAGATGGTATGTATATAATTGATCCTGAATTTCCTATAACTGAAAATGTGAAAATTCTTGTACATTTTTAGCGGAATTGGCAAAGAGAAGGTGGCTAAATCTAAGGGATAGATTTGTGAGAGCCTATCGACAGGTGACAACACAACACCCTCCGGGGTCTGGAGCCACCACAAGATATAAATCCTTTCGTTATTTAGAAAGTATGATGTGGTTGGCGCCTCATCTTCGTAAAAGGAAGTATGTAGAAGTATTTTTTGAATAACATTCCCACTTATCACTTGATGAAACACTGAAAATAATAAGAATAAATCGTATAGTAATATTTGGTTTGGGTCACTAATTTTCAACTCGACTAGTTACACACGTAATAAGACTGGTAAATTTATGTGTTTATGTGTGAGTAACTGAGCTTGTATCGTATGTTCATTAAAAAAAAACCTCAAGTGTGCCATGATTTTTTACTTTAAAAAATTTAAGTTGGCACACATGTTAGGAATTGACATACAAAACGTCGGATCTTTCTAGAAGTCACAATTATTCCGTGGTCACAATGGTTTACAGCAGTGGTGGGGAAACTTTTTTTAAGACGGGCCATTTGTAATAACTAGAGAATCGTAGCGGGCCAAAGAATAATACTTAATCGTTAACTAATTTATGTGTTCTATAAACATATACATATATTATTACATACACTTATTATTTTAATAGTAAAAAAGCAAAAGGTAACAAAACCATAAGCACAAAATATAAAATGAATTTAGTGTAGTTCTTGATGTGAAGTATTATCACTTTATTTTCTGGTGTCATTACTGGTTGATGGTGCATGAGAAAAATGAAATTGAGACTGTTTCATCAAAATTTCATCATAGTCCGGTTCCAATTGCGAAGCAGAAATTCTTAAAACTGATGAAAGGTGCTCATCTGTAATTCTGTTTCTTAAAGAAGTTTTCCTAAGCTTCATTGTTGAAAAGATTTGTTCGCATATATAAGATGAGCCGAAGATTGTCATTATCTTCATTGCATGAGTAATTAGATTTGGGAAATTATCTGGACTTAAATTTTTATAAAATTCTAGTAATGGTACTGTATGAAAAGTTTGTTTCAGGAGAGTATTACAGTTCAGTTCTATTAACTCAAGTTGAAATTTTGCATCAACTTCTTCGTAATTAACATTGAATGGGGTCGCAAAAATACTAAACTCTGGTTCCATTTTTCTAAAGTCCTGAAATCTCCTTTCAAATTCTGTAGATAGTGTTCTCAAATTAATTTCGTATTTTTTAATCTTATTGTTTGATATAGTGAATTTTAAAGATTGTATTCTTGGAAAATGAGAAAAATCAGATTTAGAGATCTGATTAGCAAATAATAATAACTGTAATTTGAAACTTTTCAGGTATTGCCAAATATCGTGAAGAAACTGATTTTTTCCTTGCAATTTGAGATTAAGTTTATTCATATGTACGAGGAGGTCTGTGAAAAAAGCCAAATCAGAAAGCCACGTTTCGTTTTCTAAGATGTCAAATTGATTATAAATGTCTTTATCAGAAGAAAATTCACAATATCGTCTTTTAAATCCCAAATTCTTTCAAATACTTTTCCAGCACTTAATCAACGAACTTTTGAATAATGCAGGATATCGGAATGCTCAGCATGCACGGACTCCAAAAACTGTTGAAACTGGTGATGTAATAATCCTCTGGAACGAATCATATTTACTAGTTTTACAACAATATTAAGTATATGGTCAATATCTAAAGCCGATTTACAGAGAGCATCCTGATGTATAAGGCAATGCAAAAAAACAACATCATTTTCCGGGTACTTAGAATTAAATTTCCCAACAAATCCTTGATCGATTCCAACCATATTAGGAGCGCCATCTGTAGTTACATTACATAGCTTGTCAATAGGTAAACGAAGTTTATCGATGCAATTTTCAAATTCACAAAATATATCGGCACCAGTCGTTGTTCCTTTCATTGACTGCAGCCTTGCAAGTTCTGTAATTTCAAAGTGGGCGTTCGTTGATTCCTCTTACAAATATGAGTAACTGCGCAGTATCGCTGATATCTGTACTTTCATCCATGGTAATTGAATAAAAAATAAATTTTTGAGTTTTTGTAGTCAAAAAGATTAGATTTTTATCAATATTTTCAATTCTCTCGGTGATTGTTCTTCTTGAGAGAGACAGTGACTGAAAATCCTTTTTCTTGTCAGGGCACATAATATCGCACACATCTATCATGCACTGCTTTATAAATTCACCATCTGAAAATGCTTTATTAGATTTAGCAATATTATAAGCCAACACATAACTGGCTTTCGTAGCGCATCTTTGAGAATGATTAGCTCTCTGAAATAATTGTTGTTGACTTGATAAATTTTTTATTAAATCTTTCGATTGAATTTTTTTCACCTCTTCACTTAACGATGAGTAGGAGTGGTTTTCATGTTTGCTCTTGAAATGGCGTTGAATGTTATATTCTTTTAAAACTGCAACAGTTGTATTGCAAAGTAAGCACACAGGTTTTTCTTTAAATAAAGTAAAGACATATTTCCACGTCCATTCTTCTTTAAAAACTCGACATTCTGAATCCACTTTTCTTTTTTTTAACATCCATTTTAGACGTTACCTACTACGGAGAACAACACACAGAAACGCAATTGACGAAAGCTTACTGCTAACTAATGCTCTTACGCGGGAGTTTGTTGAGGCACTGGGAGTTTGGGGGATTACACAAACAATTACTCGAGTCACAGCGGGTCGTTGCAGATGACTGATTAAGTCGCTAACTAACTGATCTTCGGGCGGGCTCGCTTGTATTTATACCTACCTGCGAGAGTGTCTGGAAGTTTCGAGCGAAGATGAGTCATCTGTTTAGGTCGGATGGATTTGTCCAGAATACTATTGTGTTTTGAATATCGCCGCAGGTAGTTTTTATGCGGGTCGTCACATTATGAAGTAAGAACGCGTTCAAACATTCTCACGACGGCACTCTTATTTGGGCCGGATTAAACCTTTCCGCGGGCCAGACTTGGCCCGCGGGCCGTTGTTTCCCCATCACTGGTTTACAGCAACCAGCAAAAAATGTTACTAGTTGAAAGTTAATTCCGAAATGGGACTAAAGTGGACGGAAATTGGGTGTATTCATTCGACGCACCTATGGCAGAGTTTCAGGAAGAATTTCCTAACGTTCTCATTATTTATGATGAATTTAAAAATATCTTATCATGATCATGCAGCAGTCATGTCAGATTAATTCATTTTTAAATCTAATTCAATTGAACTAATGTAGTCTCATGATGTAATAATATGCGACATACCTCATTTATCTCAAAAACAAAATTTTGTGGCTCACACGATATCATTTCTTCCAGATTAATCTCATCCGTCCAGACAACTGGTGTTAAAAAGGCCAGGAGACACAAATATTTGGAGTGTGCACCAACCAATCAAATCTCGACTGATATGTTTGAAACAAGCCAAGAGGATCCTCTGCTAATTAAACCTGATTGTGTATTTTTACCTGCCGAATACGTAAAAACAGAGTTAAGTGCGGAAGACCCCAACTGCTCAGAAGACATTCGTGAAATTGAAGTGGCATCCTCCGCCGAAAGTTCCTTATCACCGGAGGATTCGCACCCTAGTAGCACAAGTGGCAATAAAACACATTTTCAGGATTCAATGTGTGCGGCCGTGCAGACTTTTTCAAAATATTTGGAAAAAAAAATGGCTCCTCGACCAGAGAATGAAAACGATTATAATTTTATGAAATCGGTGGTCTCCGATATGCAGTTAATATCACAAAAAAATAGAGTAAGATTTAAAATGGAAGTTATGACACTGTTGAATGATTATGTGCAAAAAGGAGATTAAATGTGAACAATGCGTATTAATTTTAATATATATACAAACATCTTTATTAAAGAATTGTTACATACAATTAATTTGAATGTTTTTTTTTTCATTATTTATAATTACAATATTTGGTTTAATGTTACAATATTTAAATATTTGTTTTATTTACCTAAAGTAAGAAATATTCACTATTTTTAATAGTCTTATTTTTTCCTTGTGTAATCCTAAAAAGTATTGTTTTCTTGAAGTTTTAAATTTGAAATTTCAATGGAAAATTAAAAAAAAAAACCATTTAAAAAATAAATTGCTCTGGTGGACCCTGATGCTTTCCCCTATTAACATAATTTATTTGTTCGATACCTCCCCAGAAAGTGAGTCCCCAGTTAGCACACACACAGAACAAGTGCTTGTTCTTAGTTTAGTTTCTAAGGTATGTGTTCTGTGGTTTGAGCTTGCTCAGATATGTTACTGATACAAGTGTGCCAACTGGGTCTGTATCCATCGCTACCAGTGAGTGAAAGTTCCTCTTTAATTCACTTCACTGGCCAGTTTTCGTTTACACATAATGATCCGTCATTGTGAACATTTTTCATATTCTTTCTGATACCTTGATTTTGATTCTTTTTTAGGCAACATTTGTGTTTTTTTTTTGTTTTCAAAGCAACCAATCACTTCGAACAAGTGATTAATTTTTTTTTTTTTAATTTTGAATAAAGATAGACAGACTTTCTGCGAAGGTATCGAACAAAACCGAATACAGCACTCGAGAGTAAAGTCGCTTTCGTTCACGTAAATAACTATTGCCATGGTACGGCGCCAGCATCAGTCGGATAATTTGGGTCGTAATCTATATTATTTATTAGTCTACTATATTTAAGCCCATTCTACTGATTTTTGTTAAATTTTTATCATTTTTGTTCCCCAGCATTCAATTATCCATGACCCTGTCGATTAAACTTCGTGGACTGTATTGAATACACAATTTTGTTATTAATTATCTATGACCCTGTCGATTAAACTTCATGGACTGTATTGAATACACAATTTTGTTTGTAAATAGTTACGTAAGCATAAAGTAGCTTTTACTATTGCTTCCGTTGTTTTCACTGAACATAATAGTGGTGCTCGGTACAATCTCCATCTACTTGCCAGATCTAAATTTCGAAAAAGGGGTATATACTTTCGTAATATCGGTTTTCGACGAACAAATAAAAAAAATTAAAATGTACAGGTCCTCACAGCGCCGCAGGCGACTCCTTTTTTCAAAAAAGCGGCGTGAGAAAGCTGAAAATTTTTGTATAACTTATTTAGGAGCGAAACATGTTCCATAAAAGGTATTTTCATTTTTTTTTTGTAATATTGTTTTTTATATCATTTCCGCTTCCGCCGCCACCGCTTCAATCGATTGTGATGAATCTTTGAGGGCGAAAAACTTTGAAGTGTCTTCTTTAAAGCCATGCATGCGAACTTAAGCGTAAACTCTTCCGCCCAAGCAACACTGTGAAAAAAAATTTTTTTTCCAGTAAACCATGTCCAACTTTGACGATGTGTACGGAGTTGGAAAAAATTTGTCGACTCGATCAACCATAAAGGCATTAAAATTTGATCAATTCCCTATGTAGGACTCAAAGAACGAAGTTCCTACGATGATTTGGCACCAAGTTATGGGTTTTTTTGAGGGTTTTCGCACATAACTCAGCGACTTTGCAACCAAATTAGATGATGCTTCTTAAATTCAACAAACCTTACTTCATTGTTTATTATTAAACTTTCAATCCCTCCATAAATTACCGTTTAAATCATTACAATGAATGAAGAATTGCGACGACATGACTTTTTATTCCGGGATTTTTACATCACGTTTTTTTGAAAAAGATCAAAGGGTTACAAGTTTTTAGGTGATTTAACTTTAAAATTATCCCTCAGAATTACTATTTACAAGCTTTTAAACATTTTACGTACGCATTTCCACGCCTCGTCGCCATCTATTCGACGATAGCCGAACTACTAAGTGATGTTTTTGAACAGCGCCAAAATGCTCGAACTTTATACCTATAATCAAAAAGTTAATATTCAGCAATGCGCTTTACACAAAACGATAGACGATTTAATTCCGAATCGAACGGTGTATAAAATAGCTGAGGCAATTCAGCGGTTTTCTTGTAATTTGCGAATGAAAATTAAGCACGACACACTTACCGACATTTACAGTTCACTGTAACTTAAAAAATAAACACAGAACAATTTGCTATATTCTCCAATGAAATACGGGACCCAACACTTATTACTGATTATTAATTCAACTTTTTATATCATTACTGCGCTACAATAAAAGAAATATATGAGGAATCCTAATCTTCATAGAGGGTACCCTCTGTTATCGTGGGGCTAAACTACGTTTTTATTTCTGGATTTAATAATTGTTTTAATAATAAAAGAATATTTAAAAACTTAAGAAGAATATTATCTTATAATAAAATAAATTTACTTGTAGATATTTTCGAATTTAAATTGCAGAAACAATACATTATAATATAACCCGATATACGCGTGAGTACTATTAATTTATTATTAAAAACTTCCAATTTTAAACGTGACAGTGACAAAACCTTAAGTGTAATCCTCAGTAAAGTTTCAAAAATTGTGCGAATATTTAAGTATTTAAGTTGCAGAAATAATTATATTACATAAACGCCAACTACAGACAACGCAATACACCTGTACCTAATATTCATTTATTATTAAAAACTTCCAATTCTAAACGTGACGGATAAATCCATAAGTATAATCCTTAGTAAAGCTTCAAAAATAGTGGCAATATTTAAGTATTTAAATTGCAGAAATAATTATATTATATAAACGCCTACTTACTAGCAACCCAATACACGTGTAACTAATAATGATTTATTATTTAAAACTTTCAATTGTAAACGTAACAAGGACAAAACCATAAGTGTAATATTTTTAAAGCGTTACCAAGGACTACACTCATACTTGTGCCCGTATTATGTTTAAAATTGGAAGTGATTAATAATAAATTAATATTAGTTAACTATATTTGGTTGCCCGTAAGTAGGCGTTTATATAATACCATTGTTTCCGCAATTTAAAAACTTAAATATTTGCAGTATTTCTGAAGCTTTACTCAGGATTACACTTATAGTTTTGTCCCTGTTACGTATAAAATTAGAAGTTTTTAATAATAAATTCATTAGAGTTATGCGTATATCGGGTTGCTTGTGATTAGGCGTGTATATTATAAAATATTGTTTCTGGAATTTAAGTACGTAAATATCCACAAGTGAATTTATTTAATCATGAGACAACATTCTTTTTAAGTTTTTAAATATTCTTTGATTATTACAACAATTATTACATCCACAAATTATTAAGTAGTTTATCCCCACGATAACAGATAGAGCCCTCTACTTAGATTATGATTTCTCGTATATTTCTCTTATTGTAATGCATTAACAATATAAATAGTTAAATGATTAATCAGGAATAAGTATTGTAACCCGTATTTGATTGCAGAATATAGCAAATTCTTCTTTATTGAATTTTTATGTTACAGTGAGCTGTAAATGTCGGTAAGTGTGTCGTGCTTAATTTTCATTCGTAAATTACAGGAAAACCGCTAAATTTCCTCAGCTATTTTATATACCATTCGATTCAGAATTAAATCGTCTACCGTTTCATGCACAGCCCATTGCTAAATGTTAACACTTTGACAATAAGTATAAAGTTCGAGCCTTTTGGCGCTGTTCAAAAACATCACTTAGCAGTTCAGCCACCGTCCAATAGACGGCGGCGAGGCGCGGAAATCCGAACGAAAAATGTTTAAAAGCTTCTAAATAGCAATTCTAAGGGATGATTTTAATATTGTAAACATTAAATGACCACCAAACATATAATCCATTAATCTTTTGAAATAAAAGTGCTGTAAAAATCCTGCAATAATAAATATTTTTTTTATATACGCGCTTCTTGAACGCTTTGATGGAATGGGGTATTTTGGTACCCCTTTCGGATTTTTTGAAAAAGGGTATTTCTAAAATTCCATACAGGGAAAAGGGTATTGTACCCCTAAAAGGGGTACGTCTGGCAAGCCTAATTCCAAAAGCATTTTCAATTACCGTCCTTGCTCTTGACAGCTGATAAATATTAATTTTTGTTGACCCAAATTTGGTCTCATATAATTTTTTAATGGAAATGCTTGTCCCCTACAAAATAATAAGCACAGAGCATTAAGCAGCATTAAGGATAAAGAGGGACAGTTCAATGTTAACTTATGGAAACGCCATCAGCGCCACCTGCGAGTCATCTAGCCAAACACATCGAGCCAGCGGGAAATTTAAAATTGCGACTTTACAATTCGTTTTTGCAAGTGTTTCGAACTTTTTGGTTCTTATCAGTGCGACGCATCCAAATAAAAGCGGAAATCGCAGACACTTGCTTTATAAAGAGCTTAAACTTAATCAAACGCAAAAAGTAAAGCTCTAAACAAAGCCATTTTATACATAAAAATATAATAACAATAAATGACATAAAATAAACTCTACAATACAAAATAACAATTATTCTTAACAAAAATAGATTTCTATATAATAGAAAATTAAGCATTACTTTTGAATAAGTTTTTTAATTTTTTTCCTGTTTTTATTATTAATTTCTTCTGAATTGGTCTTATATATATCATTATGAAATTTTCTTATAGTAAATAAAGTTATGACGTCCAACAATTGATTTTTGACTTCATTATTATGAATGGAACAAGAAAACCAAGAAAAGTCAACATTTTTAAGGATATTAATTAAAGTACCTCTAACATTGTTAATATGGCAGTATTTATTTAAATATTTATATATATTAAAATATAACCTCCCCCATATAAAAGTAATGATTCAGTTACATAATTTAGATGTTGGACATCATCATATTCTTTAAACATAACCAAAGTGTGATGGTTCTAAATTCTGGGCAAATAAGGAAGAACGACAATTTTGACAGTCAGGAACTTTGAGTTTTTTAATAAAAAAGCCACAAACATAAGAAACTCCAAGCTTGTCAAAATCGTTATCAAAAGGTTGATCACTTATTTCAAGAAAAAAATTTACTGCGTCGTTAAAATTTTGAATATCTTTTTGTGGCTCGGGAACTTCTAAAAAATTTCTTAAATTTTCTAATACACTCGCAATGAAACCTATTACTATGAGGTGACACTAGATTGTTTAAAACGGCTGTTTTTAAATTTGATATAAGCTGGTTAGGATTCGTGTTCGCAGGACCACATTGCCTGATAATTCCAAATCAATTTTCTATCGGGTCCTGATTTAAATTTTTCGTGCGGACGAATGTAAACCCAGAATTTAACAAAATTTGTACCAGCCTTAATAGTATGAATTAGCCCCTTTTTGACAGGCAACATTGACACAATTTAAAAATCATTAATGTTTTCAAATTCCCAATTTTGAATTTCAGCCAACATATTTTCCAGAAACGTTGAATGTTTAGACTTTTTAGTAATACACCGCCGGATAGGTTTTTCTAATAGTGAACAATTGCTTGAATTTAAAGTATCAAATAATTCTATTTTATATATAAAATCGGCTGTATAAATTGCTTCATCTTGCAAGTAATGTGATTCTAACGTCATTGTAGAAATTGCTGCAGAAACAGATCTACTTAATAACCTAACTGCATAGCTCACTTTCATTTTTATCACACTTAAATTTAGTTTGAAATAGAGATCGGAAATTTTGTGTAATTGTGAGATTGGTCTGAATTTATCAATTTCATAACATTGTTTAATGTAACTAAATTTTGCTGTATGATCTTTATTGGTTTTATCGAAAATATTATATTTAGACAAAGTAGTTCTGATATTTGTTCTGTAGAGTAAACGTGAAAATGATGGCTAATTGTGTAGCATATGGATGTAAAACCGTTTATTCGAAGGACCCAAATATTCAGTTTCACTAGGTTTTTAAGTTTAAGTTTTTATGTAGTATTTATTTTTGTTTCACACATTTGAATAGTACACGGGAATAATCAGAGTTCATTTTACTCGAAAGCAAAAGGGCAGATACAGATTTTACAGAAAAATAATTAGCATTTATATCTTTATATGATATATGTTGATATGAACTTTTCTTCATAAAATGACCTTAGGAATTACACCCTGAAATATTAGCACGCCATTAAGGAACACCCTGTATTTTGTATTGTTGTGTTCACAAAATTATACTTGCTGCTTTTATATTTATCTATTTCAAAGTTGTCTAATTTTATTTCATAATTTGTATATTTTGTATGTGTTCACAAAATTGTACTTGCTGCATTTTTGTAATTCTATTGCATTTTTATATACATAAATGTGTGTCCTGATTTTGTATTTGTAGTGTGACTTTATTTTCAAAATAATTACCTATCCACATGAAATTCCATATAGACACTATTATCAGTAGGTATAACAAGGGTATCAAGCAGTACCTCATAAAATACAAATTTTACAGGAGACAAAAAATCTACATGAGCAGATGATATATTAATAACAAAAAATATATTATTTCTAATTGTAGTATTTTGAAATTACATTTGCTATGTTTTGTTATTAATAAATCTGCTCATATCCTTTCTTTATCTCTCTTGTAAAATTTATATGTTTGTACTGCCTTTAGACCATCTATAACTCGAATCGAGCGAAATTTGCGATATTTGTCTCATATACGGCATTGAGTAAGAGCGAGAAAGCAAGCCCTTACGTCTGCGGGTTGCATACTTTTCGCATTTGCCTCAATCGTTCGGCATATAGCATCCCTTCCAGTATGTATAGAGTTCAGTGACATTTTGTTAATTTTGACATCTTGTGATTTTTCAAGGATATTTGTTTTAAAAATAGTTTTGTGTTTTTATTTGCCGATTTTATACATTAGCAGTTATCTCTAGAACTGGCCACAATCGTTTTCTTTAAATTTCAAGGTTTTCAATGCCAAAATTCCTATTTTCAGTGACGCCACTGAACTTCTGTTAAGTAGGTTATGTTTTAAGGGCTGCCAACTATTTTCGACTTTTTGATCTCACGGTATTAAAACAAGGTATAAACATTTGGAAGATTTATTAACTGTATGAGTTCCATTTCGTAAATTACATATTTTTGTAAAATTAAATATAGGATTAATTTACAAAAATAATTTTGTTTCAGATTTGACCGTTGCGATGAAGGCACTAAAATATTGATTTATAACTTTCGTATTAACCACTTCTGTTAATTCTAAATCACTCGACATTAAATACTACTTCTTAATCATTAAACATCTTGATGCAAGAAATTTCACTTTGTTAAGAATTTATAGGAGCCATTATTTTATTTGTTTCAAGGCAATTTTTTATACTTTCATTTAAAACAGCTCTTTTCTCGATAAGTGTATTCACAAGATCAGTTTGAAGGCTTGCTATTCTTAAATCTCTTCGCATGATCTTTTGTTCCAAACTTTGTACCTTTCGACGCAAATTAATTATCGTGTTTTCATGGTTCGTTTCAGTTGTTTGTGTTTCGGCATTCAGGAAATATTGAACAGTTGTTTCTTGGGAAGTGGATGGTAAATTTAACTGCGATTCTGAGTGACTGAAATTAATGTCCATAACATTTTCTTCGGGTTCTATGGTGTTTTCAAGGGTTGTTTCAGTTGTTTGTGTTTCGGCATTCAGGAAATATCGAACAGTTGTTTCTTGGGAAGCGGATGGTAAATTTAACTGCGATTTTGAGTTACTGAAATTAATGTCCATAACATTTTCTTCGGGTTCTATGGTGTTTTCAAGGATTGTTTCAGTTGTTTGTGTTTCGGCGTTCAGGAAATATTGAACAGGTTTTCCTTTGGAAGTAGATGGCAAATTTAACTGTGATTTTGAGTTACTAAAATTAATGTCCATAACATTTTCTTCGGATACTACGGAGTTTTCAATCGTTGTTTCAGTTGTTTGTGTTTCGGCATTCAGAAAATATTGAACAGGTTTTTCTTGGGAAGTGGATGGCAAATTTAACTGCGATTTTGAGTCACCAAAATTAATGTCCATAACATTTTCTTCAGATTCACTTGCTATCTGCAAAATATAAATGTTGAAGTTAAGTATTTACTAAAAGGTTTTCCAATGTGGATGATATGATTTTGAAGTGACGTTTCGGCCATTTGTAATAGGTCATGATCTGTCATTTATTTTTCATTGTATTCAGTAGTGTTTACAATTTCATCATGGAGAGATATACGCAAGAACAACGTTTACACATTATTCAGTTTTATTATCAAAATAATCGTTCTCCAATTGCAACTTTTCGTGCGCTTTTGCCATTTTATGGTCGTAATAATCGTCCAAGTGTGCTCGCTATTCGTCGAATTGTTGAAAATTTTGAGCGTACATTTTCTTTACATAATGTTAAAATGCCAATAAGACAAAGAACCGCTCGAAGTAATGCAAATATTGCTGCCGTTCAGGCAAGTGTTGCTGAAGACCGCAATTTGTCGATTCCAAGACGTTCTCAACAATTGGGACTGTCTCAAACCACAACCTGGCGGATTTTGAAAAAGGATTTGAGTTTGCATCCGTATAAAATTGTTCTCACACAAGAACTGAGGGCATTGGACCACCGTAAACGTCGTGAATTTGCTGATTTTGCCTTGGAACAACTTGAAAACGATAACGATTTTTTTAAGAAACTCATCTTCTCCGATGAGGCTCACTTTCATCTGAGTGGTGCGGTAAATAAACAAAACTGTAGATTCTGGTGCGAAGAAAATCCACAAATTATTCAAGAAAAACCATTACATTCACCTAAATTGACAGTTTGGTGTGGTTTTTGATCTGGTGAAATCATCGGTGCGTACTTCTTTCGAAATGAAGCTGGTAACACCGTTACTGTCAATGGAGAGCGGTATAGATCGATGTTAACCAACTTTTTATGGCCGAAATTGGAAGAAGTTGATCTTGACAACATTTGGTTCCAACAAGGCAGGGCTACGTGCCAAACAGCAAATGCAACAATTGAATTATTGGAGATTCGATTATTTCAAGAAACTGTGATATTGAATGGCCTCCAAGAAGTTGTGATTCAACACCATTAGACTATTTCTTGTGGGGTTATTTGAAGTCATTGGTCTTTCGAAATAAACCAGACTCTCTTCAAGCTTTACAAGTCAATATTGAACGTGCCATTCATGACATACGACTTGATTTAGTGGAAAAAGTGCTCGAAAATTGGGTTCATCGAATTCGTTCCTGCAGAAGAAGTCGTGGAGGCCATTTGAATGACGTTTTATTTAGAACTTAATTGTATCGATTGTACTTCACATTAAATAAAAAAACATTTGAATTTCCTTAACAATAGGTGTTTTTTTTTTAAAGAAATCATATCACTCTTATTGGAAAACCTTTTATAATAATTTCAGTGTAGATTATTTTATAGATGAGTGATATATTATACGATAGTGTAAAAATACAATCTCTAACCGAATACAATACTGCATTTTTTTTAAATTGTACTCACTTATTATTTAAGGCAAAAATGTAACGATTTTCACCCGAAACAATAACACATGATTTAACATATAAAACAAATTGCAGGGGTATAATCTCCTCACTTGTTATACTGTGTGATCGATTTACCACGAAACGTAGCGAGTTAACATTGGTAAATGTTTTTTTTTTTAATTGCTGCCCTATTTAACATAAAAGGAATCAAACACCACCGTTGTAAAATGGTATAACATTAATACATAATTGTATGGTACCATATGAAGTGCAATAAAATAATCTATCCAACTGTGAATTTCTTTTAGGTTAAATAGGGAAGCAGCAATCTAGAAAAAAACAATTTTTCCATGTTCCCTGTTAGATTAATCACACAGTATAAATCACTCTAAAAATGATGGCGTTCATTTCTGAGACACATTAGCATTACATTTACCTTTCTAATTACATTTCTAGGTGCCACGGTGTTTTTTAATAAACGCTTTGGGAAAACAAAAACACTTGGTACAGCATTGTATTTTAGGAACTTCGCAGTACTCCCAGGTTTCGGTTGATAGTCGGTATTTAAAAAATGTACGCTACACAGCCTACTTGTTCTGGATGGATACCAATTTTTTCTACGAATAGCTTTTATCCAAAGCTTAAGTATCTCTGGACGCTTAAAAGGGAAACTGGAACATAAAATACAACTTTATAAATTAACGAAGTAGATAATATTAATAATATTTATTTTTTATAGATGTAAATTAACCCTTAATAGTCACACCTCCGAAAAATGACGTAATAGTCATTCGGGGTGTGGTACACCCCATGCCTTTGAACTTCGGTCAATTAATGTTAAATTGACAAAAAACAAAAAAAAAACAATCTGGGATACATTTTGAACCTCTAGTTACAAGAATGTGTGAATAGTTTTCGAAACCTGCAACTTTACATGTGAAAAAAAAAATGTTGCAAAAAAAAATCCGCAATTAGTGAGTTTTTTTGCAAAAAATACAGTAGTAATTTCAATTTTCAGCTAAAAAATAAACTGGTTTGAACCTAAAAACCTGAAATAGTATCATTCCAAGTGGAATTAATAAATTTTGCGACCTTTCCAAAAAGTATATTTATTTTCATGATCGAAGGTGGGATTTTTTACGGAAAAATTATTTTAGTATTTTTCTAATAGAAAGTCAATTTAATGTTAAATACGAATGTGAAAATATTTTTTAAACTATTATTATGAAGAAAAAAGGCTATAATAATGTAAAAGACAATTATTCGATCCCAAAAGAGCATTCGATGCACATATAAATATGTACGATGTATATCACAACTGCGACATTGCATGTGCGACTTTTTGTCGCTTCTTCTGGAACAAATATGGCAGCGCTTTTGTTTCGGCAATCTCGGAATAATCCACAGAGAAGAAAATGCTCAGATTTTTTTTCTGGCACAATGATCACACGGGGTGTCGTACACCCTACATTTTTTCACAAATTGACTCAAACAGGTACCACATTAACACTGACGCGTGAGCTCAAATAATACCTATCGGGGTTCACAATAGAAGGTTCAAACTATCTGTAGATGGAGTAACATGTCTCGTTTACTTTCAATTTCAGGGCCTTATTCAACGTCGAAAAAAGGCTGGGGTGTATCACACCCCTAGTGACTATTAAAGGTTAAATTTACATAAATTAAAATTAAGTAAACGATTCCGATTGCTCCCACATAAATGTAAATAAATTGTTAAATAGTGCTAAAAAAAAGTGCTTCTGTGGCTCAGTAGTTAAATCTAGTGAGCAGTATGTGTAGTGCTTGCGTAAAAACCAAAATGTGCTGCAATGTGCCACTGCTGGCGTGCCAATCAAACCTGGAAGCAGTTTCGCCAAATCCAACATTCACCCCGGTGTCGCCGGTCGTTGTGAATACTTCAATAATGTCAAAGATATGGAGACAAGTCTTTTACGCGAAATTATTAAATCAGAGGATGACATCATAGAAGATCTAAGAGATAAACTAAATGTAATCAAAAAAATTTATTTCATTACTGGAAGAAAAATGCAATAGCGCTGACAGCTGCCACCTAGTATCAAACACTGGAAATCAACCAAATTTCGACAGTGCAGAAATTCAAAAGGAAGAAATTACGGATAAATCCACCGAATTTGAGGGTGGATGGCGCTGCAGCGCCCATGGCAGGCAAGGATATGCAATTAATGGGCGAAATTAACCAAAATAAACAAAGAAATTCCTCAACCTATCCAAATAAAAATGTATAAGCAGCCGAGGGCCCAAGTAAAACAGTAAAAACGCAAGAAAATATTGCCACATACGGAACTTCCAAAGACAGTTCCATAAAGGGAATTCCTCCTTTAGTTTTATGTCAATATGTTGGATGGCCGCTATAAGGTGTGAAACGTGGATGCTCAGGCGAGATTGCATTCCCAAGCCAAAGCCGAATTCGTGGTCAATAAAGTTTAGAGCCGACTGGGATTCACCCTCTGAGGTCGGAAAATGGACGCTCGGGGGCGGGAAAATCGAGATTCGCACCTAATAGGGGCCAGCTTTGGCCTCTGGTACCAATTCCAGGGGTGTAGGCCTTTTTCTGACCCCGGATTCAGATTCAGCGGTGAAAAATACATAAGAATACACATGTCTGATCTACAGATCCGGACTTTTTTTTTTTGTGGGGCTGTGTTATAGCGTCGTCTGTCACGAATACAAAAAAAAATTCAGATAAAACTTTCTTATTTTTTCCCGGAGTATTCAAATTCGTACAAAAAAATGGGGGTCCTATTTAACTTTTCTATTTCTCACCCCCTACCCCCTGGGGGTTGAAGGTAGTGGGCCGAGTTTTGCATCATTAGATGTCTCCCTCAGAGGCGAACAAATTTTAATTATAATTTTTTTTTATTCGATGTGTAGTTTTCGAGATATTTCAATGTCTTCACTTAAATTGAACACCCTGTATATTTATAACGAAGTAGAAGCCTCCACCGTAAACAATAACATCCCAGTAAATATAAAAACTTCAACTATCATCAACATATGACTAGGAATAAAGCCAATATCTGTCAGAAGAAAATGTGACTCAAAACTTCGGGCCAAATTTTTTCAATAAATTACCGACTAATTTCAGAATGCTACCTTACAAGCAATTTAAGCGAAAGTTCAAAGCTTTCCTTGTACAATTTGCCTTCTACTCTATCGAGGAATTTTTTACCTGTGTTATTACACCTCTTAATATTCAGTATTTTTAAAAGCGGTTTTGATTATCTATTTATTCTGTATATGTGTACATGAATTTAAATTTTCAATTACAACACGATATTGTGTACCTGAACTATTTTTAGTGTGTCGATGGTTATTGTCATGTATATACATATATTTTTTAAATTTCGTATCTAACAATGGTTTTAGTTCGTCTGGCTTTGTGCTTAGTAAGTTGTTTTTACATCGTACATGTGTATCTCAAACACCCATTGTAGCAAAATATATGTGTGTATCATATGTTATTAGTAATTTTATCTTATATCGGGTGTTCGACAAAAAACGCCCAATGCCATAACTCTCTTATTTATTGACCGATATGAATGAACTAAAAACCAAAATCGATGGTGGTTTAGTACTAAAAAATGACATCAATATTAATTTTTTTCAATAATAACTTCATTGTTAAATGATAGTCAACTTAAAATTTTTAAATGGCAGCATGTAATGTTTGAATTTTTTTACATTCGACATTATTTTTCTGAATCCAATAATGCCCAATATGTTGCTTTTCGGTCAATATTTTGTTCGAAAAAAATTAAAATTAAATTATATTTTTCAAAAATTACAATTAGCGTGCCTTGGAAAAAATGTCATTTGTTGTAAGGTTATGTCAAACATGAATAATAAGGACCCAATAAATAAGTACCTATGTTACAACTCAATGTAGAATAGAATAAATTCACTTGCGATTTATTGTAAACACTAAGTAGAACATCTAACTCTACAAGTCCACGAAATTGTCGATCCACTCTCTTCGACTTTTTAAAGGTTCCATATCGTGTCAAAATTCCTTCTAACCTTTTAAATTTAGGTTCTGGAATTTGCCGCTCTGGAAACAGTAGATGATAAATTCGTGCCATAGCTCTCCGATTTCTATTACATAGAAAATAAATTTGTAACATGTCTGTTAATTCACTATTGTTCATGATTATATCTGAAACACACACTAACAACAAACGGCTGACATTACTTATACAATAAATGACATTTGTCGATTCGAATTTTTTTCAAGGCACACTACATTTATTACCAAAAAAATCATATGAATAAGATCTTTTTCTGGCATAAATATTAACTTAAAACCAACATAACAGGCATAACTGGATTCATAAAAACAATATCTAATATTATAATAGTATATTATGCAACAAGTGTTATAAACGGCACTTTAGTCACGAGTTAATTAGGCACGAGCGGAGCGAGTGTTTAATGACGAGTGTCTAGAGAAGTTTATAACACGAATTGCATACTATACTTTTTCTACGACTAAATTGGTAAAATTTTGAAATTATTTTATTATCTTAAATGAACATGGTAACTACATTATTATTAAATTAGTCTTCTTGGGTAAATATACATCAACAGTTATGTTAGAGACATTATGGCAATTGCTAAAGGAAATCATTGATTCTCCTAAATTTCTTTGATGTTTTGTATTATTTATTTGATTTAAGTTGAAAGTATTCCTTGGTTCATTTATTCATTTTTATTTTGACAGATTATTGATAAGTGACAGCTAACTTGATTTGGAGTTTCAATTGATTTTAGCGATTTAAATATCTGGAGCTAACTTCAGCCCATGACTAAAATGCACAAAGTCACAGTTTGTCAAGGTGTATTTAAAGAATCATTTAGCGTCATGGAAACATATGCGATAAATGACGTTTTAGAGGTGGGAGTAGAAAAAATTAGAAAAGTACATGCAGCCATTTAAAAATTTAAAGTTGACTATCAACAAAAGGACGTCCACATATACTAACCACCCACTAGATGAAGGACATTCTTTCAACGAACACTTCAAAATATTTCAAAAAGAAAAATGAAGGTAATTAAACTTTATATAGTAATTTTTACAATATTAGCATAAATTTTGAGCAGGATTGTATTAACATGCACATGGTAAAATAAATAAAATTGTCTATTGATTCTGTTTATTAAAACACTAACGATTACCCCTGAACAAACACGGAAAATATTTTTTATATTTAAATATAGCGATATTTATTCCATTTAACAATTGCCTGGTATTGGCAACAATAACAAGTACTTATAAATTCGGTTGTCTGTTTTGATTCAAATTTGATTGTTTTTAAATATTATTTTTAATGGTGCTTCAGTGTCACACAGATATATCTTTTCTATAGCCACACCCAAGGGTGGTTCGTTCTCCCCCCAAAGAAACTAGAAGCAAAAATTATCATTTATTAAATCCGAAACACAAACACAATTTTAACCTCAATTTTGTTAAACTTACACATGGAATGAGATTTGTCTCCTTGCATCATGTTCATTACTGCATCCAAAAGCAACACAGTTCGAAACCATTGTTAATACTCGCGGTACGTTAATAGCAACTACTGACTCTACCTTGTGAAGGGCTAATAAACATGTATCCGCCAGGTAAGGGCTGAGAAAATAAGAATCCGGTTTACAATAAAGCTCATTGCTTCACACAAGTGAGAGCGAGATAGAACCATACAAAAGATATATCTGGATGGAACAGCGCCGGTGCTAGGGTCACAGTATAGATCTAAGGATCATAGGAACTATACTGTGCTAGGGTTTACGCCGCTACAGACGCAAAAATTTGCCGCCCTAATCTAAATAAAGTTTTGCGAAGTTATTTTAAAATGCACTTATCGTTTTTCAAATTTATTAAGAAATGTGGCCATCGTGTAATTTTCTTCGATTTGATGGAATAAAAGGGTTTTTTAAGATAAATTTCATATTTATAGTATTTTTTTTTCAGAATTTAGTGGGATTTTTAAAAATATTTCTTGTTGGCCAATATGAAAATAATCAACAGTAATATAACGAGTGCCTGTGATTTTGCCGGCAGGATCACGATTTTCTAGAAGCAACAAACAAGAGTGATCCAGACGCTAATAATTGCCTAAGAAAAATCAGTCACGAGTTAGATTCGAGAAGATAATTGGCCGAACAGAAAGTTCACACTTCATAATTTGAAAAGTTAAATTTAGCGACACCAAGTGTCAGACGTGTATTAATCTGCGCCACAATAATTGTAGTAAAAATGAGCTTACCAATATTTTGAGAAATGCCTATGAATACTATTACTGATGAAAGCACCAACACTTCACCCGAAAATACAGATCGAATTCAGGAGAAAACTGCTTAAAAGTCCGGCAATAACTGACGTTTTATATGTTATAGAAAATGTACTAACGCGTTGCTAGGCATCCAACGTGATGTATTATCTGATTAGATATCACCCAGGGTTAATTGCCATGCATAACATGCAGCGTGGTCTGTTACGCATCGTAATTAGAATTTTATTGGATCATGTCATCAACGTTATTCGATTTAATTGGTTAGTAAGTAAATGAGGGCAATTGTCGACGCAATCAGCCCGGAAACGAAATGTCATCACTCTCAACTTGAATTTGAGAATGAAATGTGCACTTGGAATTATCTTGAAATTTTCCAGATCTGCTCAGAAATGACATATTTCTGACATACCAAAAAATAATGGACGCACCTTGCTTGTAAACAAAATGGCGACATTATGAACTAAAATTTGAGTGAGTGAAATGTGCATCACCTGATTAAAAAATTCTAAAAAATGTATCGCCCGCGGAATTTGCTTCAAAATTTCCAAATTTGCTTATAAATAACACATTTTTGACATATCAAAGGATAATTGACGCACCTTGCTTGTAAACAAAATGGCAGCACTATGAACTCGAATTTGAGTGAGTGAAATGTGCATCACCTGATTAAAGAAATTCAAAAAAATTTATCGCCAGCGGAATTTGCTTCAAAATTTCCAGATTTGCTTAGAAATAACATATTTTTGACATAGCAAAAGATAATTGACGCTCCTTGCTTGTAAACAAAATGGCAGCACTATGAACTCGAATTTGAGTGAGTGAAATGTGCATCACCTGATTAAAGAAATTCAAAAAAATTTATCGCCAGCGGAATTTGCTTCAAAATTTCCAAATTTGCTAAGAAATAACATATTTTTGACATAGCAAAAGATAATTGACGCTCCTTGCTTGTAAACAAAATGGCAGCACTATGAACTCGAATTTGAGTGAGTGAAATGTGCATCACCTGATTAAAGAAATTCAAAAAAATTTATCGCCAGCGGAATTTGCTTCAAAATTTCCAAATTTGCTAAGAAATAACATATTTTTGACATAGCAAAAGATAATTGACGCTCCTTGCTTGTAAACAAAATGGCAGCACTATGAACTCGAATTTGAGTGAGTGAAATGTGCATCACCTGATTTAAAAAATTCTAAAAAATTTATCGCTCGCGGAATTTGCTTCAAAATGTCCAAATTTGCTTAGAAATAACATATTTTTGACATATCAAAAGATAATTGACGCTTCTTGCTTGTAAACAAAATGGCAGCACTATGAACTCGAATTTGAGTGAGTGAAATGTGCATCACCTGATTAAAGAAATTCAAAAAAATTTATCGCCCGCGGAATTTGCTTCAAAATTTCCAGATTTGCTTAGAAATAACATATTTTTGACACACTAAAAAATAATTTACGCACCTTGCTTGTAAACAAAATGGCAACACTATGAACTCGAATTTGAGTGAGTGAAATATGCACCACCTGATTAATAAAATTATCGCACGCGGAATTTGCTTCAAAATTTTCAAATTTGCTTATAACACATTTTTGACATATCAAAGGATAATTGACGCACCTTGCTTGTATACACAATGGCAACACTATGAACTCGAATTTGAGTGAGTGAAATGTGCACAACCTGATCAAATAATTCTAAAAAAATTATCGATTGCGGAATTTCCTTCAAAATTTCCAAATTTGATTAGAAATATCATATTTTTGACAAACCAAATGATAATTGCTATAAGAGTTATTCGATGACTTTTTAAAAATAGAAGAGTAGGCATTGACTTTAAAACATAACAAAGTGTGCCTTGGCAATAACAAAGATTATTTTTTAAGGCTCTTCAAAAAAATAATATTAGTTTTCTGATTTGACGTTTTGTTTTTCAGATATTATCAACATAAAAAAAATAAATCCCATTCTGATATATTTTATGACAAATTTTGAAAGTCAGGTCACAACAACCCATATTAGTTTTATTACATTTATACATTTATTAACGGGACATCGCCCTTGAAAAATACAAAATAACTAAAATATATATTTCTATGAAGTAAAGTAATCCTTATCTTAAAATATATAACATTATTTGGCTATATGCATCAGGTCGAGTGTGAACAAGTAAGACTTAAAAGCTACTAAGTTTTTAGAATATAAATTAAATCCGTTAAACACTTGTAGTTTATTATTATTACTTATAATAGCTAGGAGATAAAAGGGCCGATTTTTTTAAATTCGTTGCGGTTTCGTGATTTTAGTAAACACACATTTCTGTAACTACTAAAATTCTATTAATAGAGAGAAGTAATCATTTCTCACCCTTGGGCAAGAAATGTTATTTCTCTCACGATTTTGACAGCTGAGAACTCGAATTTCTCTCCCATCTGTGAAAGAGCAATATTGTTATTATTAAAGATTATTAGAATTTGAAGTAAAAAAAAAACCTTTATTGGCGTAATTACACAGATACTTATATATACAGATACTTTTTTTTCTATTCACTTCCTGTCCTCCTTCTCGCGTCTCACTTTCTCCAGTGTCTAATTATTTGAAGTATAATTTGTCATTTTCATAATTTTGATTTTTCAAAAGTCAACATCATGCGATGCTGCAATACACTCAAATATTTCAAAAATAAACCATGAAAGTATAAATATAAATAACTATTATACCACCAAATCGGAGAAGTAACATGATGACCACATTACTATTTTTTTTTTCCAGAAATTGCTCTAGGGATCTCAAAACGGATACTTCCAATGATGATTTTTTCACGATCACAATATTTTCGTGTACTTCGTAATGGAGAAAGTAATAAATATTATGAACCTAAGAGATCAAGCAGCAGTTTAAATCTGAGGAGATACTGTAATGCCGAGGCGTTATAAATCTCCGAAGATTTAAACTTAGCTTGATCTCCGTGTTGCATACGATTTTTTATTTCATTTTGTTTTGAAAGTCTAATTTAATATAAGCCACAATATTACAATTGGTATGATTATTATCGATGATATTTTGAAGTTGAAACTGTGCTGCAGATTCAACTAGTGCGTCTGTACTGCTTTGATTTCAACACTAAATATCACAGATGTAAATAATCGTAACACGAGTTATATTTAGCGAGAGTAGAATTAATACAGTTTTGTAATATTGATGTCAACTTACAAATTGCAGTATTTTGATTAAGTTTGTGGTTTTATGCAGCACAAAAACTCCGTAGATGCCACTATTGTGATTCCTCGCGGTGTAGTGTCGCACTTTTTACCGTTTCACTGATTTTACTGCTAAACTATACCTCGACGATTCGTTAGTCCATTTTAACGTTTGGAATTCTCAGAAGACCATAACCTATGATCGCCGCATGCTGCTATGGATTTCATTGCATCTGATATGATATGTTAATTTAATGTGTATTTGTAAAGTTTTGATCTCCGTCGTCATTTACAGCGGAGATAGACATACTTTATAACATGATTTCTACATACAAGACTAACTTTGAAAATTATTCTAAAATGAAATGTGAAACTTTAAACTGTAAATGTTATTTTATTAACATGAAAAAACCAGAAAACATTTTGACAAGGACACACAGTGCTAAACTTATCTAGTGTTACTAGATGAAACAAATTTGATAATAACTAAAAATACCACTGAATTAAAAAATATATAAAAATTAAGTAATTGGCCATCTGCAGACGCGTTTCGAGATTCTCTCATCAGTGCAGCTTTGCATTTAAATTGAATGTTATTGGTTTACCAATGTTATTATCTAGTAGTACTAGTAATAATATGCAAATTTCTTTTGTATCATTCAATATCCGGCGTGGCACTAGCGAGGGAAGTAGTTGTTCAATAAGTTATTTGTTTATAGTCTTAGTAAGACTTAATTTTTTGCTTGCAGATTAACGAACAGGTTGAATATTCATATATTCAGGCTACATTTCGTTTTCTTGTATTTACATGATTTTTAGTACAATAAATGTAAGTTTATGATACGAAATGAAATAAAAACTATTAAATCTGAGATCTGCATTAACAATTTTATTATATTAATTATATAAGAGATATAAAACAACCAGTTTTTTTTTATTTTAGGCTTTAATATAAAAAAAAAATTGTGACAATAATAATAATCTTAAACAGTTTCGCAACTTTGCTCATCCATCATCTGATTCGGAGACACTTCAATGATTTCATCTTTAATTTTCACTCGATTTGGTATATCTTGATCAGTAGGTTTTGGAAGTACCTGCATTACCAATTCGTAAATATCGGACTGCAATCGAAGTGACACATCTTCGGGCAGCTGTTCCAAATGTAAAGCGATTTGTTCTGCGAAGACGGTACATTCCGTTCGTTTGTGTTTGCCATGGGTCGTCTGAGAGTTGGAACTTTGTGTTTCTGAGCTCCGGTTGTCTATATTGAATCGTTTAGCTTTGGGTTGATCGGTATTTCGAAGTCTTTTTTCTCCACGAATTTGGACTGGATTATCACTAGGGGGTTGGTTAGTCGTCGTTTTGGTGTAATCATGATCATCCTCCACAAGTGTCTGGAACAATTTAAAATCATGGTTAATAAAAAGAGAAGCGTGGCAAGAAGCCAGGGGTGGCTTGTAAATGTTCCGGTTGTAAATCATAATGCGACAGCAAATGTCACTTTTTAGAACAAAATTAAATGATTTCATGTTTTTAATTCAAAATAATTGTAAAGTTTTTTGCAATTATCTTGGTAAATACTCTTACTCAAGTTATTGAGTAAGGTACCAAATCATTCAGCTTAATAAGCTTTAAAAATAATGTAAGAAGACCGATGCTGTCAAATAATTATGGGAGCCAATTTTAACATATTTCAAATTTCACATGTAAATCCCTATGGCCCGCTTTGCAATTTAACACCCTGTATACATATAGCATTAATTTTATTTTAAATTTAAAATTGATCAGCAGTCTTTCTGCCAAATTTATTTTATACTCACAGTATTTTATAAAATTCAATTTATTGATGCACAGGACTTTATAAATGTATAGTTTTCATTACATAGAATTTTGTAATTATAAAATTTTCAGTGAAAAAATATGGATATAAAATTATCAATGCAGCCAACTTTATATCAGGTGTGTATAAATTAGCGGATAATCTACACGTGACGATATTCTCTCAAAAATACTAAGCAGCTCATCTTAATTCTAAAATGTTGTACCATGCTTCCTGGGTCTTCACGAGGTCCTCAAAGTTTGATTATCCAGTTGTTAAATATGCGTTATTATTCATTATTAATTTACAGAAAACCCTGCAATTTCAATAGTATAACTAGTTTGAAAATTATTTGTCAGTGTGTGCTATCTTTCTATCCTAAACTTGTATTTTTAACACTTCTTAATTAGCTTATTTTTATAAAAAATATGTCCGGCAACGTGACACCCGCTTATGTCACTTTGACACAAATAATTCATTCAAACTTGCTAGTTCCAAGTTTATGCCAATTCTGCTCTTCTCATTATTATCCGTTTCTATTAGTGCCCGCGTTTCAGTGTATTTGTGTTTTTGTGTTATTTTCGTTTTGTTTTGTTCAATTACAATGGATTTTACTATTTACTCATAATCTGTTTTACCTTGCATCTGTAAATAAACCCCGCTCTATCTATCTATTACCTTCTACTCTGAACCATGAGATTATTGATAAACAGGGCAGCTCGTGAATGCTATGTTGTCAAATGTACATTTCTTTTAAATGGCTCCTGATGGCCTATGAGGCATGGTAGAACATTTTTTCATCGACATTCTCTATTCAGAATTTTACGAAGAACATCGCCACGCATAGATTATCCGCCAATTTATACACACCCGATATAATTAGTAATACATTTTAGTTTCATAAATACAGAGAAAATGTTGAAAAAGTTTGATCTAATTTTTTATGAGAACACATTTACTAATAAAAAGGATTCAATTTTTGCTATCTTTTTTTATCTTGTTTAAATAAGATTATGATATTTTTTATATTGGAAAAACAAAACAAAATCAGCATTAGTTTTTGACAAAAATTTTTCAAAAATAATCTTGCGGGCGGGACTGGTAAAATGGATATTTCTGTTGAAATTTTGAGTTTAAAAAATTTATAAAAACGAGACTCCCGGATTTTATTCGAAGAAGGTAAAAACAAATGTTTTTCTTTATTTTGTATTGGATAAATAAAATAAATTTAAAAAAATCAATAGAAACTCACCTCTTGTTTAACCATAGGAGGTCCTTTAGTTGGATGCTGTCGAATATACTCCAAACGAGTCTGCAGGACCAACGTTTGTATTCTCGACTGCAAATTAAAAGCCACATCGAAAGGAAGTTGCTGCAGATGTTTAGCGATGTATTCCCCAAATAACTCGCATTCCTTAGGCATAGCATACTGGGGGTTCACCTCAACACTCAAGGGCTCCACCTCAACACTCAAGGGCTCCACTTCATTCAGTAAAATCTGCGTGTTTGATACATCTAACATGTCATCTTTGTTATCCACAGCATCACTATCTTCACCGCTACCATCGTCATCGTCTTGATACACACTTTCAGTTGTCGGCTCTTCGCATTTGTCTAAACGTAAGTTTGTTTCAGGTTCTAAATATAAGAGGGCACTGGTTGAAGGACTCTGAAAAAGCAATATGGTTTAATAGCATATACAGAATTATAACTTTATTTGAAATAATAGTATATTTTATATTAAATAGGGAATGTCACATTTACCATGAGAATAAAAGTGTGAAATTCATACGAGGGGAAAATGGACATTTTGAGCAATAATTTTTCTACAACTATACATATGCCAATAAGGTGGTCCGATGCTAGTCAAAGAAATCCAATACATATATAATCAGGGTTGATACCACAAGAAATTAAAATTTACCTCGAATCATTCATGTTTGAAATGTATGATGGCATAGACTTTAAGATGTGGTTCCGTTTCTCAGAGTGTATAGTGATAGAGTTGCTACATTTAATTGGGTCATCACTCGAACCCCGCACTAAATGAAATAAAGCAATATGTAGCAAGACATAACTGCTTACAGCACTGCATTCTTTGCAACTGGTGGATACCAAATTGGTTTGGGGCAAACAAGTTAACTGTAAACCCCAGTAAATCACAGCAGGTAATGTTTTCATTAAAACCTTCACATTCTGCCAAATTTTGCATGAGTGCATGAAGACAGTACATTAACTTGGCATAAACACGAAATTGGACTTGGCAACTAAACTAAATAATTGTTTACCAGCCTCTGCCATTGCTATTTTGCAACCATTCACAATAATATTTCATATGGTATTTTAAGTTGGGGACACTGGGATTATCCAGAGATGAGCTCTGAGAGTATTTGCCTCACTTAGTTACCAGGGTGATTGTGGGCAATCCTTTAGAGTTTAAAATCGCCACTTTAGCTTCCTC
This sequence comes from Ocypus olens, assembly GCA_910593695.2. Classification (NCBI taxonomy): domain Eukaryota; kingdom Metazoa; phylum Arthropoda; class Insecta; order Coleoptera; family Staphylinidae; genus Ocypus; species Ocypus olens. The sequence goes on along the minus strand of OU343063.1, from coordinate 13,931,280 downwards.
ACAGGCCGTTGTTTTAAAATTCGTTACCCGAAAGAGTGAAAAGATTATCTGTAGCTAAATTTAAGGCAACAATTAGAGCTCCAGGTATTCCTTTCTAGTAATTTAGCATGTCTCTAAGCATGTGTGTGCATATACAGGGTGAGTTTTTTTTCATTATCACTATGGAGATCTCGGGAACGGTAAGAGATACAGATTCGGTTAAATGGGGAAAGATTTGCAGTTTTAGAAACTTACTCAAAATCCGTTTTTGTTTTTTTAGAAAAAATGCATGGTTTAGTTGATAAATGCAAAAAACTAAATTTTGGTAGTTTCTGTAATACGAAATATATCGTATACCGATATAGTTACAAAAAAAGTCAGAGGAAAAACTTTTAGGTGTTAATGAATACTTCAATAATAATTTATTTTGATCATTGTCATTTGTTTCGTTGTGTAGATATAATACAATCTTACATTTTTTTCAATGGGAATCATAGTCGGCCATGACATTTTTGAAAAGTACATTTTTTTCTGGTTTCAATGATATAAGGGTTGATATACTTTTCAGAAATAAAGCTAGCACAAATTATCGTATTCTTACAATTATGTAAGCTGTCAAAATCAAATGTAGCCATGAAAATAAAAGAATCGAGTAAATAAACAAGCATTTTGCTTTGCGGCAGTATCTGTCAGAATTAATTTGCTTGGACTTCGCATTAATTAAGTTTTGGTTTAAAATCGTTTTTACAAGTCGTGAAAAGCTGAATATGCTTGAGTGTTACATTATATCTAATAAAAATGGTACAAGAGCTGCAGCACTCTATTCGGAGCTATATTTTGACCGACGTCAGCCATCTCGTTCAACATTCAGGAATTTATACAAGAATTTATTGGAGAGTGGGAGATTTGTTAGACCCAGAGGCCGTTATAACATAAATGAAAATACTCAGATTAATATATTGGCTTACGTAAACCATAATCCAGGCACTTCAACACGTCAAATAGCTACAGATGTTGGCACTTCCCAAAGAAGTGTGATAAGAATCCTTAGAACTCATAAATACCATTGGCCCAACTTTACATGATGGTGATCGCCAAAGAAGACTCAATTTTTGCAGTTGGTTTGTCAATATGTGTCGGGCTGATCGAAGATTTCCGTTACACATATTTTTAACGGACGAGACGAGGTTTACCAATTGTGGAATGTTCAATTGACACAATGAACACATATGGGCACAGAACAAACCCTGTAATTTTCGTGAAGTTCGCCCTCAAATTAGGTTTGGGTTCAATATGTGGTTATTGGTTCTAGGATTGTAGGACCGTTTCTTTTTGATGGAAACTTAACCGGTGATCGATATCTACAGTTTCTGCAAGGCGAATTCGAAAACATTCTAGATGAACTGGATTTAGAAACTCGTGCCAACTTGCGGTGGTTTCAGCATGACGGCGCGCCTCCACATTATAAGACTGAAGTTAGAGACCATTTAAATGCGATATACCCTGATAGTTGGATTGGGAGAAATGGTCCTGTTTTATGGGCAGCTCGATCGCTGGACTTATCGCCTTTGGATTTTTTTTTATTCGGCGTACTGAAAGATTTAGTATACGCTAGATCCTACAATATGCAGGAAGAACTACAGGAGGCTGTTATAAATGCAATAAGAAATTTTGATGGACGGAAAATTTGTCAAGCCATTAACTCAGTATTGAAAAGATGCCAAATGTGGATTGATAATAATGGTGGACATTTTGAAATTTTACTTTAAGTACTTACTGTTTAAGAAATTTTACATTTTTTAATTGCTAATGTATTCAAAAACTCCGTTCCTTATATTCGTTATTTGTTTGTATGTTTCAATAAAAAAAATGTTTTATTTTCCATGGCTACATTTGATTTTGACAACTTATTTAATTGTAAGAATACGATAATTTGTGCTAGCTTTTTTTATGAAAATAAGTATAGCAACCCTTATATCATTGTAACCAGAAAAAAATATATACTTTTCAAAAATGTCATGGCCGACTGTGATTCCCATTAAAAAAAATGTATATGTTATATCTACACAACAAAACAAATGACAATCATAAAAATAAATTATTGAAGTATTCATTAACACCTAAAAGTTTTTCCTTTGACTTTTTTTTGTAATTATATCGGTGTACGATATATTTCGTATTACATAAACTGTCAAAATTTAGTTTTTTGCGTTTATCAAGTAAGCCATGCATTTTTTCTAAAAAACAAAAACAGATTTTGAGTAAACTTCTAAAACTGCAAATCTTTCCCCATTTAACCGAATCTGTATCTCTTACCGTTTCCGAGATCCCCATAGTAATAATGAAAAAAAACTCACTCTGTATATTTAATCTATTTAAATCTCTCTATACCCTTTAGGGTGTCAATATGTGTGTATTATCCATCAATTTCAGTCTGAGTGGTGAGGAGGCGGGCCGCGCACCGAGCATCCAAGCGAGAGGAACAAACAATTTCCCGAGTACAATCGGAGACAAAAATTGGGCGGTTTATTAGCAGTCTAGAGAAGGTCGACATCCGGCTCGCACGCTTGTCGCTAGACATGTGCGTGCCACCCGCAGGGAACACACACAGTTTTCAATAGATTATGATCATTTTTAAAGGACCAATAGTAGTTACCACGTGGTTATCGCTGATGCGAAATTCACCCTTGTTTATGTCCCATTAAACTGTCCCCTAACATCATGTTATTTACGAGTTTATCAAAACCGTAATCCACGTATTTACCCCAAATCTGGCCTAATGGAATTTTAATTATGTCGAGTGACCAAAACTACTTCCCCGCTGCGCAAGGAGGACGGAATGCAGTTTTAAATTGCTCTACGCTAATAAAATCATAAACTTGAGCTCTGTTGTATAGAATTATAGAAAAATGGCATTTTTAAAATGCTAAGCTCATGTAAATGTATTTTGCATGCAAATTGAGATGGATTACTAGGGTAGAGCAATAACATAACAATACAAAGAAACGATTTGTAACACATTCTTTGTTAAGAAAAATATACCTAGCCTTAAGTATACCGACCTCTTAATCCACTCAGGTACGCACACACATTTGGTTTTAATTTTCGTAACTATATCACAGTTTTCTTTTTAATCACAATTTAATTAGTTACAAAGGTCTCATTTTATGTTTAAAGGATTGAGTAAGGAAAATTTAAAGTAATAAAACTCACATTTCATAGTAAATATATATAATAAGGATGTAGGATACATTTACACATCTTCACTACTACATTCGGAATCCGAAGAATCTGAAGAATTTAAACTAATAACAAATTGATCAATAACATCGTCTATATTCCCCTCCCTCTCGCGGTACAGTTCTTCACACTTTACAGCATGATCGCAGCGGATTTTCCAGTCCGCCGGAGAAAATGTTGCGAAAAATTCTTCGCATAATTTTGTAACATCCTCTAATTTAAAGGTCACATTTTTGCTGGCTACGAATTTTTTTAAGCTAGCCCAAACCAACTCAATTGGGTTTAAATCGGGATGATATGGAGGCAACCGTAAAACGCCATGATTTTTACTTCTTAACACATCGTCTATTATGTATGTTTTATAGGCTGGTTTGTTTGACAACACTATTTGATACAGATCCGGCTTTAATAAAGTATTGTCAAAAGGAATGTTCTTTGATTCCAGCCAATCTTTCATTTCTTGTTTTTTTGAACAAGATGTTGGCGCTTTGTCTTTCTGGACGTTGTGATACGGCGCATTATCAATGACGAGAACACTACGAGGAGGTAAATTGGGAATCAATTTATCCTCCAACCATTTTCTATAATTTTCAAAATTCATATCATCATGATAATCGCCACTTTTCACTCCCGATTTAAAAATTAACAGACCGTTAGGCACAAATCCCAATTCACCTCCCGCATGCACAATAATTAGCCGCACACCTTTACCAATTGGTCGTCGCAACCCGTCGCTCGATTCATCACTCCATGAATATGACGGTGAATGTGATGAATGCAGATACGTTTCATCCATATATATAATGGGTCTGCCTTCATCTCGGTATTTTTTTATTGTCCGTAAATAGTTCAGTCGCAGCGCCCGAATGTCAAGACGCTCAATCAACACTTTGCGATTTGTTTGGGTTTTTCTCCAACGGAAACCAAGGGAACGCATAATTTTTCTTAAACTTTCGTGGCTGCCTTTAAACCCAGTCTCCTGGCTAAATTTATGGAGAACATTTTTTAATGTAGGGACGATTTTTTCGACGGTGTATATGTTTAAAATAATCCGTTTCAGCACACCTTTGTCGAAGTCGTCGATGTCAACGCAACTTGTCCTCCTTACACGGTTCTTATGCGGCGACGAAAAAGATGCTCTTTCACCTAAACACGCAAATAAATACATAATTAATTTGTGAATAATTAGATGTAACTTTTTTTACTTTACCATTATTAATTTTGCGTCGCTCACTGAAAATTCTCCCCACGGAACTCAGTGAAACGCCCGTCATTGCTGAAACTCTTTCTTGCACCTTCTCCACTGGCACTAAAATTTCACCTGCTTCCCGTTCATTTCTAAGAAATTCCCCCACATTACTAATTATTTCTTTCGATTGGCTTTTAAGTGCGCGACCAGTCAATTTACTTTTGAACTCCATGATATTTTTGTCATTGAATGTCCTAAACGAACGCACTCCGTATTATACCGATGGCCTTCTCCCGCCCTACGCCCATCCATTTGCCAGTGCGCAACCACTCTAGTTGAGATTGATGAATTATATATTTGTGCTTTTTAATTTTTTTACTATAGTTTTTTTTAACATGTTTTGTGTTTGCTTCACATTTTATACCCATTTTAAACACTAATTGATTTTTAGTCTATGACTATAATACTTTTAAACGTTATTGCTCTAACAGTACTGTAATTTTTAATTCTTGTATATGTGTGTATTTCCAACTGTACATACTACCGTGGACAAAAAAAATGACACCCCTAATTTTATTAATGTAAATGTGACTTTTAATTTGACAAACCGGCAAATGTCAATCTTGTCAGATATGTGTTAATCATATAGATATATGAACATAAATTGAATATGCCATACTTAAGTAACACACAGAAAGCACATATTGCTATGCAGGTCAAATGTGGCAAATATATCAATGATTTAGCAGCTGAATTGAATGTAAGTAGACGTACAGTGCAAAAAATTTCAAAAATGTGGAGGAATGAAAGGCGATTGGAGCAGATTAAAGGTTTGGGCCGCCAAAAAGTTTCAAATAATGAAGAAAATGATGCTGTTTTAAACTATTTAATAGAAAATCTGGTTGAAAATGCTACAAATGCCGCATTTATAACAAATTTTCCTGGAAGTTCCCGAACAGCTTGCAGACGTCTAAAGTTAAGTGCGTTATCTTGCCATGCCGCAGCCAGAAAACCTCTATTGACTCAAATTTGACAGCAGAATTGTTTTTGCACTGGAATATCTTCCGAGGCAAGAAGACTTTTGGAGTAAAGTGATATTTTCAGATAAAAAAACGTTTCAATCATCCTATAATGGAAGAACGAAAGTATATCGGCCACGAAATGCATGATTCGAAGAATCCTATCTCCACAAACTTATTAAGCTAATTATTACTGTCACTGTCAAATATTAAGGTTACATAAGTCAAATTCACAACACTAAAAAATAAGAAATAATAGACACATGACAAATTAGGGGTGACATTTTTTTTGTCCACGGTAGTATGTGTTAGTTTTATATAATTTTATCATTTTTATCTTAATTTTAATTCCATTAACCGAACATATATATGCTTCTATATCTGACAAATATAAACAATTAGAGAGAGTAAAGGAAGAAAAAGGAAGTGTATATGCAGTGTTTCTGGACCTAAAGTCAGCGTATGATAGTAAGTGAAGCAAGGTATGGATGTTGGCGAATGCGGATGATATGGTGTTAATGGCGAGAGACTGGGATGAGGGATATGTTGAAGAGAGCGGAGAGGTATATGGATTAGAGATGACTGTGTGTGAACGTAGGGAAAACGAAGTGGATGAGATTTAGGAATAAAGGAAGGGAGGGAAGAGTAAAAGAAATAGAGTGGAAGGGTGAGAGAGTCGAGAGGGTTAAGCTGTTCAGATACCTGGGTTTCGTATTTAAAAGTACGGGAGGGTACGTGGAACACATAAAATGGATGCAGGGCAAGGCGAGGAAAGCGTGGGATATTGTATGGGGGAAGTGGGGAAAATGGATGAAAAACAATTTTAGAATGGCATGTAAATTGTGGATGCATGTGTGAAAACGATTTTAATGTATGGGGTGGAAGTATGGGGTACAAAGGGAGAGAGCAGCGGCGGTTCTTGAAGCATATGTTGGGGTGGAAGAGTCTACGCAAGGGTACATACTGCTTGAGGAAACAAATATAGAGTGTGGCAATGGAGAGTGGTCAGATATGAGATGAAGTTGTGTGAAATAGAGGAGGAGAGATTGGTGAATGAGGTATGGAAAACGTGAGTGGGTGTAGGAGAGTACAAATGGAGAATGGAGCGAAGGAGAATGTATGAGAGGGTGTGGTTTTCGGAAGCTAAAGCGAAGGAATGGATTCAGAGTGGACTGAATGCGGCGGCGGTGAAAGAGAAGGAGGTGGAAGTTCAAGAGAGGCCGGGATGTATCGCGAAGAGAGGTGGCACACAGTGGGACGGATGACTATTCTAGCGCGACAAAAGTCAAATGGACCGTTTTTTTTAAAATAAAAGTAAGATTCCATGTTTTCTCGGCTGCTGATTTCCAATGTGAGTGTACTTTTTTAATTTGCGCCCATCTAAAGGCTATAATTCGGAAAATACACCTAAAAATTTACATTTTTTTATGGAGGTTTTCAAATAATAATGACTTAAATTTGATTTAGCAAAATAATGTAACCATAATAAATTTAAACTTTTAAGTCATGCCCGGATTTTATTCATCTTAATTTAATTTAATTTATAAATCTTAATTTTTATTTTATAATTCAACAAAGAAATTTTTCCTCAAATCTAGATTTATTTTGAAGGTTAAAGTCTCTCAAAATAAAACTAACTTCTGTAGCTAAAAAGTGTTTACTTTCAATGTTTTAAATCGTTTTTTTTTAATGGAAGCACACAATGCCTCGGCATCGATCGAATACGGAGAGTTACAGATTAGTGTCCAAATATTGAAATGGAGGACATTTAGAAGGACACTATTCAAGGGAGGGTGGAACATACAAAAGGGCGTTAATTTTGTAAATTTACGAAATTACGCTATCATAATTTATTGAGAAGTTATAGCCGAAAAACAAAACTATAGCTGATTTTTTAAGGGGTGAAACATGGTTTTTAGTCGAGAAAAAAAAATACAAATAATTTGGGCCCCTCTATAAATCCACTAAATTTCATTAAAATCGGAGTGGAACACATGGGTTAATTCCCTTGCTAGTACATAACTTTGCAAGTTATCGTAAGTTATCGCAGCTAGAACATGCTAAGAATCATGTGAAAATGTCTGAAGAAAAATGACATGAAAGCCGTTTTTCGGCAAAATTCGGCAATTTTGTTGTACAAGCCAAAATATATCCAAATTTATAATAAAATTAATGATGAAATCAAAAAATTATAACGATAAATAAGAACAACTGAAAAAATACTTATCACTGAAAGAACACTTGTTATCATGTACTAATTGCACAAAAAAAATCCCAATTATTTATATGCACATTTACTAACTGTTTTCTGCATTTGAATATGTACAAATACACTCCTTCATATCAACGCGTAAGTATTCGGCAAGGTGAGTATAGTCATTGTCGCATTTCACAGCAAGTGTATTTGCGACAGGTGACTTCTAACGGTTATTTTGATTGAAGAAGTTCAGCTTTTATTTTTATTTTTGGGAGTAAAAATTTTTTGACTTTTGTCGCGCTAGAATAGTCATCCGTGCCATTGTGCACCGTGTGACACATACGTAGTCTCACATGTTCCACGGAGCAAATTTGCCGTGTGATGTCACATTCCTCTCCCGGAATCTACTAAAATCAATTCATCAATTATTGCGATAAAAAATAATTAACTCCTGAGATATTTTTTTTAATACATAGCGGCACTCAGCGTGTTAGAGGCGGAGAGATTGGTGAAAGAGGTATGGAAAATGTGTGTGGCTGTAGGAGAGTACAAGTGGAGAATGGGAGAGCAAAGGAGAGTGTGGGGTTGTCGGAAGCTAAAGCAAAGGAATGGATAGAGTAAAGTGAATGCGGCGGCGTGAGTGAAAGAGGAGGAAGTGGAAATTCAGGAGAGGCAGGGATGTATCACGAAGAGTGAATTTAATGATATGTATGAGAGGTGGCAGGTGCATGGGAGGCTGCCGAGGTATTTGAGTGAGAGTGGATGGAGCAGGGAAGAAATAGTGATGCTGGCAAGAGCCAGGTGTGGATCAGGAGAGAGAGGGAGGAAAAGATGGAAATATGTGATGTGTGAATGGGGGAGGGATACATGGAGACATTTGGCAGAGGAGTGCGAGGGAGTGTGTGAGGAATGGGTGGGAGGGGGAAAAAGAGTGAATGAATGGATGAGAGAGGACGGAGCCGGGGTGAAGACTTTGGCGAGATTGGGGTGGGAAAAAGAGAAGAGAAGGGAGAGGAGTGATGAAATTAGAAAATGTAGAGAAAAAAAAACCAGAGATAATTCGTGGTATTGATTGCACATACATACGAATCCATTCTTTTGATGGTAGGGATGCGGAACTTTCCGTAATCACAAGGGATATTTTTCCATTAACCCGACAACCTCATTTTACGACCGACTTTTACCTCATTGTTACACACCCAAGGTACCCGGGTGCCCACCACTAGTTTTTCTTAATTCCTGACTTTGCATATGAAGAGAATAATTTGAAATCAATTTATTTTATTAAATAAACATCAATAGAATTTCCAAGTCCCCTAGCCCGCTACAGCTTCAATGAAAAGAGATAGAAGTAGGGTCTCCGAACAAAACTTATATCCTCAAGAAGTTGCTGACCACAACCAAGAGAATAATTTTTTTCTTTCTATTTATTGTACTAATTTGTTATAAAACATTTTTACTAATTTTTGTGCTTAGTTTAGTTGATTTCTTTTCTCCTTCGGGTGGTTGGTGGATTTGAAATAAGCAGAGGCTTGAATCGGGCTGGGAATGCAGGAGGAATACATGTAGTTAGTGGTTCGGTGTGTTGAGGGATGTGAAGAGTTCATTTGTTTTGTATGTGTGGTTATGCCAATAAAGGTTCTTTTTTTTTTTTTTTTTTTTTTTTTTAGTGGTTCGATGATTTAATCTGTAAAAACATAATTATCTAAAGTTGGATTGTTAAAATTATTTTTTGAATATATTTGATTTAATATTATTTTATTTTATTCTATAATGTTAGCATGCCAATGACTCTTTAGCAACGAGTTACGTTACGATACATTTACAACACTAGTGTTGTTAAATGTACCTTAACGCAACTCATTACTAAAGAGTTATTGGCATGCTAACATTATAGCATAAAATTTCGCTTTTTGATGGTTTTCATTAAACATTTTTTGAAATTAAAAAAGAAATATGATAAAATAAACCATGTTACGATATACATAACCTTATTTGTTACGTCCTACGTTGCTTGTTCTTTCTCTCATAATGTAAAAAGCTTCATAACATTACTTATATCATAAATTACTATTATACCATGGTATAAAGATTCATCGTCCAAGGGATTATGCATCGGTTTAATTCGGTCTTCAATTAAACCCAACATACATGTTCCCATAATTTCAATCTAGGATTCGAGGATAAAGGATTAAGATCTTGATAATAAATGTGCCCATACAATTTTAAAATATATAAAGATTTTTTAACAATGAAAGATCAAGTAATGATAGGATCGGTTAAGCAGGACACTCATTTAGAAAAAAGTTAAATCGTGGAATATCAAACGTACAATATGAAATAAAATATTATACGTTACACTTCTGTTAAGTGAAGTTACAGTAATCATTTAAAAATTAAACTAACTGTAACACATCAATTACTTCCCAATCAAAATCTCGAGACACTTGGAGGTAAAGTTTGTATTCGGAGAACCCCACATAAATCCCAACATGGAGAATTAAATAGGCGTCCTCTCTCTTGAAATTTAAGATAGTCACCGCGCAACATGCCACTAGATTTGGGTAGAGCTTTATTAGACTAGTGACGTAAATAACTATTACTACATAATTACTTTATCCGTCCGTTCTATACTCTTTAACTCCTCCAAAGATCAACCATTAATTTTTGTTAAATAATTCTGCTTCTGAAATTTGGAAATACATAAAAGAGGGTCGATAGCCATTTGGGCAGATTAACAAACTAATCATCACTTTATCATATGCGTGTTAATTATATGTAGTATTGTTTCTGTTAATAAAGATGTATTATTATTAAATGCTTTATATTATGTAGAATACACAGTTGGTTGTAAATCGTAATGCTACAACTGTCACTTTTTAGAAAAAAATTAAATTTCCGCCATTATGATTTCATGGCAAACCCTTTTTAATTTAAACCTTTCACTGCTAACACTTTTAGGAAGCAGTACTCTAAATGAAATATTTTTTGCTAGTTAATGTGTACTGTAAGTTACTTTTGAAGTCAAAAGGATTTGAAGAATGAAAATGCAATACGTGTATATGTTGATGAAGCCTAAAGCCATCAGGCCCACTTATCATAGAATATACATGACGCCTTTAGACATCATTAGCACTCAATGGGTTAAAATAGTAGTAAAGTTTTTTTGCAAATATCTCGGTAAATACTCTGTAGAAAATATGAAGGTACCAAATCAAAATTTTTAAAAATAATGTAAGAAGATAATAAGATAATTAGGGGAGCCAATATTAACACATTTCAAATTTTGTATGTAAATGCCTATGACCCGCTTTGCAATTCAACACCCTGTATATATAAAAGTGGTAATATTTTAAATGTGCGTGTGCATTTGAAAGACGGCTAAAACATTTAAAAAATAATTGCAACTAATTACATTACTGTCAGCAACAGCTTTCTTCATCATCATTTTCATATTTTTATACAGCTGTCGAAGTTGCCGAACACTCCGAATGCCTGTCGACACAGAGGCATTAAACTGATTGGTTATTTTGATCCACACCTCCGTCTTTTTCCGTACACTTGAAGCATTAGTTGATTTATTTTCGACTATTGCTATATGCCTAAAATAAGGAAGTTGTGGTATATAATGCACACGGAATGCACAATTTGAGGTTAGGTTTTTTTTTACTTATTTTCTACTCACTCGTTCACAATGTTTATCAACAAATCCCTTTCCATGTCGGTGTAATTCTTACATTTAATCCTCCTCATTTCTAATTCAAACAATACCGATTCGTAAATATATAACGCGACCGGCAATGTCGGACAATGGCGCATAACGAACGTTCACACTGCTGAAAATATAATACCGGCTTACCAAAAACCTGGCTTAAATAAATGTTTGCGAAATCCAGGGTTAATGTTTAATGAAGTTATAAATACGAAGATCGTCGTCATGGTGAAAGTAAATAGTTTGACCGCTCGCAATCGTTTAGTCTCCCGTTTATCTAGGGTTGCCAACTCCGTCTTGAATTTATCCGTGCTCCGGCTCGCATATGAAACTCTCCGGCGCGTTCATCGGATATCAATAATAAAATATTTAAAATAATTTATAGCACTACAAACTAGTTTTTTCTACTTTTTCTAATTTAATAATTGACTTATTGTTATATTAAAAACTGTTAAATAATGAGATTTATTATTTATTTAACAGTTTTTGCTCATTATTAAACGATTTTTTGGTTAAATTTTTGTTGTCGCGGTATGCAGTACTTAGAACACGATAGGTGTCGACACCAAAATGTAAAATTGTAGGATAATTGGAACCTTCCAATACTGACAATGGACTACCTCATAGTAACGGTCGCAACCATCATCCTCACTGAAAATGTTGTTCGAAAATGCATATTGGGGAGTTCGTCACCAACACCACAAAGGTTAAAAAAACGGAGGCGTAATATTGTTCAATTTTGTCACTACAGTAGTTGGCCCCGAGCAGGCGCGCACCTAGGGGGGTGGCTATCGGGATTGAGCCCCCCCCACATTTATATACCGAGTGTTAACCACCGAACCTGGTCATAGGAAAATAGTGGTTTTTAGAATCCGATCTAATTCTAATGCCACTGCAATGTTACACTTTTGTTTAATGTAATTTTCATGCATTTTCTGTTTACACATATGTCTGTGTGTGAATTATTATATGCGTGAGCCCCCCAGACAAAGCGTACCATAAGCATAAATTGCTTTCAATTTACTTAGAAGTAGTTTGTTATCACATCCTCAGCAACTTCGCTTATTTGTGAAGGTTTGCAATAATATTTGAGATTTATTGTTTTAACACAGTATTGAAATCGCCGCAGAAATACTTATATCAAATTTAAATTTGTACAAAACAAAACATTGTTTTTTCAGTGCTGCCACATTTTACAGATAAAACTCACTACATTTAAGTATGTCGGGTGTGTATAAATTGGCGGATAATCTACACGTGACGATGTTCTTCCTAAAATTCTGAATAGAAAATGTCAATGAAAAGATGTTCTACCATGCCTCATAGGCCATCAGGAGCCATTTAAAAGAAATGTACATTTGGCAACGTAGCATTCATGAGCTGCCCTGTTTATCAATAATTTCATGGTTCAGAGTAGAAGGTAATAGATAGGTAGAGCGGGGTTTATGTCCAGATGCAAGGTAAAACAGATTATGAGGTAATAGTAAAATCCATTGTAATTGAACAAAACGAAACGAAAATAACACAAAAACATAAATACACTGAAACGCGGGCACTGTTAATAACGAGAAAAGCAGAATTGGCACAAACTTGGAACTAGGAAGTTTGAATGAATTATTTGTGTCAAAGTGACATAAGTGGGTGTCACATTGTCGAACGTATTTTTTATAAAAATAAGCTAATTAAGAAGTGTTAAAAATACAAGTTTGAGATAGAAAGATAGCACACACTGACAAATAATTTTCAAACTAGTCATACTACTGAAATTGCAGGGTTTTCTGTAAATTAATAACGAAGAATAACGCATATTTAACGACTGGATGTGCAAACTTTGAGGACCTCGTGATGGCTCAGGAAGCATGGTACACATTTTAGAATAAAGATAAGCTGCTTAGAATTTTTGAAAGAAAATTGTCACGTGTAGATTATCCGCCAATTTATACACACCCAATATACTGGAACAGGTGCCTCATACAGTAAGAGAACTTTATATCTTTACTGATGGATGTGGCGGGCAGAACAGGAATCACATCATGATAAGCTTATGTCAAGCTCTTGTAGATACTGACCGATTTGATAAGATTTATCATCGCTTGCCTGCCCGTGGCCATTCTTTTTTGCCCAACGATCGCAGCTTTGGAACAGTAAAGAAGATTTTAAAGAGAAAAGACAGGTATTATGAACCGATGGAAATTTGCCAGTTCATATGCAACGCACATTGAAAGTTTACCGTGTCGATAGTCAAAACTGAAGATATTATGGACTTCAAAGGCTGGTGGACAAAATTTTACAAAAAAGATACTATTTCTATCGAAACACAATCGCATCAGGTTCCACGAAGTCAAAAGCAACAGTTTTTGGTGTCGCACTTCTTGCAGTTCGAATATTCGGCAGATCAGAAAGGATGCGTAGTAACTCGTCTATTCATTCAAAACTGTGGACGAGTTAACACATTCGATTTGAGAAGAAACCGATCCGCCATTCCCGTTTTACCGGTCGAAAGAGCATACAATGGTCCTATACCCATTAATGCTAAAAAAATTAAAGATCTAAGACATACTTTAGATAACTGGCCTAAGAAAAACGAAAATAATGATAATGATGACGAATAAAGTTAATTCCTAGTGTATTTGTTTTCATTTTTCCTAATCTTTATCCGTTTGAGTAAGAAAAGGAATATGTCAATGACTTGAAAATAATTATAAAACAAAATAGGTATTTTTATTCTTCCCAAAAAACAATGTAAAATATGTATACTAATAGAATCATTGTAATGTAGTAAAAATAAACATAACTTTTATAATAAAGATCTTGTGAAATCAATTTTTTGTGTCTCCTGAAAAGTAAGGCCATTGTGACATGTTCCTTTTTTTAAATAACTGATTCAACTATACCCACAACAGTGAAGTTTGATTTGTATAATTCTCATTATTTTTCAAGAATATCTCTTGTCATCTGTTGATGATACAGGATTTGTGTGAACCTACTTTTTTTACTTTCTCCGTTACAAAGTAGGAGAAAGTATCGTGACCGTGAATTTTTTTTTACGGAAATATACGTTTTGGGGTCCCTAGATGCCATTTCAACAATTTCTGGAAAAAAAAATTGTGTGTGTGTGTGCGTCTGTATCTCAAAAACTAATACAGCAATTAATATGAAACTTTGAACACAAGTCTTATTTGACAATCCGAAGAACTAAAAGCTTTTCGTAAAATTCCGTACACCGGAGTACCGCCTTAACCATTTTTTGTTTTTTTCCAATATTTTTATTAATATGGAAAATATTACGAAAACATTCAAATAAATATTGAAGACAATTAAGAAATGAACATCTTTTGCTTGAAAATATTTTTCATAAAATCATTTTTATTGGAGAAAAAAATTTATTAATTTAAACAGTAAGAGTTACAGAAATTTTATGTTAATAATAATTGTAGAGAATGCCAAAGCGAACAACTTATAAAAAATAAGTTTTTTTCGAAATCTTTTTGATTTCTGAGTAAACTGACTATTAGAATTTGAAGTGAAATTTGTTATTTTCATCTTTCACAATTTTGACGTTTTAAACGTCAGTCACATTTAAAATAGGATTTGAATTGAAAATAAACCATGATAGCATAAATATAAATAAATATGATCAAATCGGAGAAAGTAACATGATGGCCACATCACCATTTTCAATTTCCATAATTTCAATTTTATTGAAATCACATCATTTTATTCCCATTAACATTAAAACACTTTTTAATACTCCTTGATTTACATCAAAATTTGATATCCACTTTCTTAACATGGACTTAGCACCCTTGCCTGCTAAGTCTATGTATAATGGGATACCGATATGCCTTGAGACTTACACTTCTTAAGCAGATGTGATATCGTCTAGGAACCAATGCACTATTTTTTTGTTTATTTCCAGTGGTTTTTAACATTCCGTTACTGAACTGGTTCTGTTCACAAGAAAAAGAAACATTGAGAAATTTAAACCACCATGCTTCCAAGGAAAAGAACTCGATCTAAGTTAAATATCTTGCGGGCCGGAACCCAGACTGCCACTCTCTCAGTCAGACATAATATCCTTACTAAGAGTCCCACTTGGTGCAGTCCTGGCGTTCACCAACGCCGTGGGTTGGCTGGACGACACCGGCAAGTGAGGACTCAGATGGGAGAACATACAAAGGGCCCATTGAGGCCTACGTGCAGGAGACCTCTCTGCCGTCCCATCGGAATAATCGAGATCCAGATCCTCCCATCCGAGTCCTCATTCCTCAGTGCCGTCCAGCCTACCCATGGATTTAATAAACGCCAGGACTGCACCAAGGAAGACTCTTTGGATGTCCGACATTTGTACACATTATGGATTGTCTTGTGTATTTTCTTATGTATGCTTTATACTGGGTTCCCCATAATAGGCTACTCATTTTAATATTTGAATAAATTTTTTTTCAGTTAATAAAACAAACTTTTTATTATGCTAAATTACAGCTAACTCTTTGGGATTTATGATAACATAAATATTTGGCTAATTTAATTCTAACTTTTAAAAATCACGTCTTCTAAATGACCTCCACCAACTTCAACACATTTTTCAATATTAGATAAAAAGTGGTTCATTACACGGCGTAGCAAACCTTTGTCTATTCCTTCAACTTCTTCACGAATTTTGACTTTGAGTTCCTCGATTGTACCTAGACGACTCGCAAACACTTTGGCTTTTAAATATCCCCACAGGAAAAAATCGGGTGCCGTTAAGTCGGAGGACATCGAAGGCCAAGGCAAATTTCTGAATCGAGAAATGAGTCGGCCATTAAACGTTTCTCCCAGAACCCGCATTGAGTTTCTGGCGGTATGAGCTGTTGCCCCATCTTGTTGGAATAGTAAGGCATTGTTTAGTAATCCTCGTCTATTTAATTCTGGAATGAGGAATGTCTCAATGTTTACGTAGCGCTCGGATGTTACTGTTACAGCGCGCTTATTTTCATCCTCAAAAAAATATGGACCAATAATACCAAAAGATCCTACTCCACACCACACAACAACTTTTGGATTATGGAGGTTCTGTGTAAAGATTTGACGAGGATTTTCATTTCACCAGTATCTAAAATTCTGTTTATTAACCATGCCGTTCAAATAAAAATTTGCTTCGTCGCTCATTAAGAGACTGTGAATTGCTCCTTGATGTAAATTCAAAAATTCTTGACAAAATGCTAACCTTGCTTCTTTATCTTGATTTATAAGTTGCTGTGCCATTTGGTATTCATAGGGATGAAATTTTAAATCTCTTTGAAGAATTCGATCTAAGCTTCCCTTTGATATTCCTAGGATAAGGGTTTGTCGATTATCAGACCTTTTAGGACTTCTAGTAAACGCAATTCTAACTCGTTAAATATTTTCTGGTGTACGAACTGTTCTTCGACGTCCAGGCTTCTTCAAATTTTGTACAGAACCATTTTCACGCCAATGACGAACCCATAACTTAACAGTTTTACGATTTGGCGCGTGATCTCTATTGTTGTTATTAAACTGACGCCGGAATGCATGCCTAACTTCTTCTATCGAATTGCTTCTTATGTAACTTTCTACACAAAACACACGTTGTTGGACTGAGTAATCCATGAAAGTTAAATAATTATGATGAAAACTAACAAACTGCTCGTAGAAAATTAACGTTCCACAAAATTATTAATATAAAACTTATTTGTGACAGGTGCCTACTTGATCAATAATTAACTTAAATCCCAAAGACTACAGAACATAATCCCACAGAGATAAACTTATTTAGTTATCTCGTAGGGAATTAATTAATAAAATAAAAAGGGTAGTCTATTATGGGAAACCCTGTATAATTTGATGCATTTACTTACACCCAACTGTATATTTATGGATTTCTTTGTGAGCAAATGTCGTAGGTACTTTGTGGAGAAAAAGAATATGACAAGAAAACAATTAATACCTCTATGTTTTGTAACGGTGGCAAACTGATGTTCTTGCATTGGGCGCCTATTCCTTGGCAATCGATGAATTCAGGTGCAGGTATTGATGCAGGTGTTGATGGAGTTGTAGTCCTGAAAAAAATATTTTAATTAGAAATCATTAATAATCAGACAATAAATCTGATTTAATCCTAGATATTCTCAATTAGGACGAGGAATTAATTAAAAATCAATAAGAATTATAAAAGACATTAAATCCCTTATGATTATTTTCTTTTGACTATATTATGATATTGTAATAACTAATTGTACTGTCGTAAATTACACTTTTTAATTCAACCGAGTGCATTGGCTTATATTTTAATCCTCATTTTGTTCATTTTTTTTTAAATTTTTATTGTGGATTAGTGTGATCCTTGATTCCAAATCAATCTATAAATAGCATTTTGTATTTGTTGAATTTGGTTCTCGTTTATCACGTGGTGAAACATTTTTAATATTACTGGTTGTTGAAATTAGGCACTTGGTAGGTTTCACAAATTTTATACTTTTTATTCCGACTAGTTTCGATTGTTACATCATTATCTAGGAATGAATACAGGGGAAAAATAGTTTCGCTTATATATTAAAATTGTCCATTCAGGTAATTAGGGCGGTCATTATCTGGAGTTCTCCAATAATGACCGCCCTAATTACCTGAATGGACAATTTTAATATATAGGGCGGTCATTATTGGAGAACTCCAGATAATGACCGCCCTAATTACCTGAATGGACAATTTTAATATATAAGCGAAACTATTTTTCCCCTGTATTCATTCCTAGATAATGATGTAACAATCGAAACTAGTCGGAATAAAAAGTATAAAATTTGTGAAAGCATTTTGTATTTATTCGGTTCTCCAAGCACTTAATATAAATATTAATATTCTATACAAATTACGATCATAATTTTATTTAATTTACATTATTTTCCTCTGTACTCTCTTGTTACACCATCCGTGGTCTACTATCCTCTGTTTGTGCAACTTCAAGTCGCTACAAAAGACCGCGTAGCGTGAAAATTTGTTATTTGTTTATTTCCTAATATCCTAGTATTTAATTATGCCTGAATATAAATGCATAGGCCTATGTGGTAATTCTGTTGGAAATAAAACCACTTGCGTAAAATGTAAGAAATATTCCCATCTGGGTTGTAGAAAAAATCATACTTGTTCATCTGACGTAGTATATGATGGTAATGATACAACAATTCAAGAACTCTGTCTGTGAAAGAACTTCAACAATCAATTAATAGTTTAACAATAAAATGCGAAAAATTGTCATCCGAAAATAATGATCTAAAAATGTTAATAACCGATATGGTGACTATTAACCGTTTTAGTGCCGACAATTTTTTTGTGGGTATACCGTAAATTGCCAAAGAAAAATGTGCAGTTTTAATGATTTTATGTTGTTAGGAAAAACATAAGAAGCGCCATAGCGCTCGCGGCACTTTTGACAGGAGTATGCAGCGACGCGGTGGCGCTGCTCGGCACTAAAACGGTTAAGAATGAAAATATTAAATTAAGCTCAGATGTAGAACAACTAAATATGAAAATAAACCAACTTGATGAAACTATATCTCAAAATAATAGAAATATAAACATCGCTGTTATTAACGAAATTGAAGATCGTAAACAAACAGAATGTAATGTAATTATGTACAACCTACCAGAGACTACATCAGAAGCTACTCATATGAACAACAATGACTGTAAATATTGATGCAATGTTTCAATCAATGGATAGCACTATTGTAATTAAGAAATGTTTTCGATTAGGTCAAAAGACAAATGGTACCAGGCCTATAAAAAAATCCTAGCTCACAAATCTATGATCTATTTTATCATGAAAATAAAATTAAACTTAACAAAGACGTTAAAATAGGATTTGATAAGACTGTGCTTCAGAGAGAAGAATTAGTTATTATTATATGGTGCATGGACTTCATGCGCGCGGCAGCTCCCGGAATTAAAACGGCCCCTTAATAAAAAATACCGAAACCGGGCCTGAGACAGCATTCGGAGGATCCGTTGCAGACCATTTATTGGGGGCTGGGGATGAGAGTTTGCGGTCGGTCCTTCATAAAAATGAGTGAAAATTAAATACCGCAAAAGGCCATAAACGTCTTATATCTTTCGGTCAACTATACCTTATAGTCTGGTAGAAGATATTGTTCAATCAAATGATCATGGACCATTCCAGCCAAAACATTTACGGAGAAAGTAGACATACAAGTACCATACATGTTCGCCTTTTCCTGATTTCTGTGTCAATTTATCCGAATGGCCATCTAAAAAATATTCGCGGATTGTATGCGCCATTTTTGATAAAAATCTGATATTGACAATTCTCCGGCCATCTATTTTTTCTTTTTCATAAAAGGACTCACGATCCCCGTAAAGGCCGTTTGCATCACAAATTAAAAAAAAATTCTAAAACCTACATAATTTTTGGTGTGGAACCGAACCTGTAATAAATAATAATAATAATTCTTTATTAATGTCTATACCTAGAGGTTTACATACGTCACAAAAAAGAAAAAATAGTATATGCACTCCTAAAACTTAAAATTAAAAAAAGTGTAGAATACATTTTTAATTAAAATATTTTTTAGAGTAATCTTAAATTCCTTGACAGACATCTGTCTTATAGGCAGTGACGGTTCGCGGGGTTTTTTTCTGGTAGGGCCGAGGAACAAGAGGTGGTAATACAGATAGGTGCGGTCACGCAGCCAGCCGTCTCTGCAACTGACCTACCTCTCTGTATTACCACCTCTTGTTCCTCGGCCGTACCAGAAAAAACTCCGCGAACCGTCACAGTTTATAGGGGTTCCTATTAAGATTTCAAAGTTGTTGTTGTTATGCCTGCAACAAAATTAAATAGGAGATTCTGTAATGCAATCATTTCACCAATTAACTTATCACGGGGGGGGGGGGGATTATTTGAATAGGGAGAATTGGAAACGGGACACCCACGCCATCTCACAGTCATCTGGCCCAACTAACGCAACGCTGCCAAATCTATGTACAAATCTTTGTAAGCAAGCAATATGGTCATATTTTTGTTGGTTAAATTTATTTTAGGTATTTAAGAACATCCAAATATCTGGTAATATTCAAATTCCACTAGTGTTAATTGTTTGTGTAAGTCTATTTGATAAATTTTAAAGCAAAATAGACTTTTGAATAATTTCACAAATTTATATTGTTTTAAGTCCTCTGTGAGATATGCCAACATCTATTTCCCATCATATTGCCGGCCTCGTACGTACATAACCTCATTAACGTCAGGAGTTGAATTGTTATTCGGCCAGGTATTTATAATTCAAATTTAAATTAATATTCTTAAATCTAAAAGAGTGTGCAATGGTTAAATTAAGTACTCTTAAGGCACCTTATTGCAGTAACGTTTATACCCGCGATTCAAATATTAAAAATAAAGCTTTCTTTACATTTCCGAAGTGTCCTGATCACAGAGATGAATGGGTTAATTCCATTGAATGTATTACTCTAAAAAAAATTCCACTTTCAAAAGTTATGCACATTTGCGAGCACCACTTTTTAAGTATTTATTAATTCCTGTAGAAAATATTTAATTGGAATGCAATTCCGACAATTTTTAATATACCTTCTTGTAGTACTTCTTCCAATACAATTCCTGCAAAATCTTTTTTAAAACGGCCCCTTTAAGAATGTAGCTCACTTCATGATACATCTGCCCCAAAAAGAATTAGTTTGGAAAAAATTTCAAGGGAGTTCCCTTCAACATCATTTAGAGGTTTACTTTTTGCGTTTGATTAAGTCTAAGCTCTTTATAAAGCAAGTGTCTGCGATTTCCGCTTTTATTTGGATGCGTCGCACTGATGAGAACCAAAAAGTTCGAAACACTTGCAAAACTGAATTGTAAAGTCGCAATTTTAAATTTCTCGCTGGCTCGATGTGTTTGGCCAGATGACTCGCAGACGGCGCTGATGGCGTTACCAAAAGTTAACATTGAACTGTCCCTCTTTATCCTTAATGCTCTGTGACTTATCATGATTGAGCCCTTTTTACAGTTTCCTGCAAAGTAATCTACCTTTTGGCGTGCTGTGATGGTGTTTTGAACTTCGTCACGTCCGATTTGGTAAATTTTGTTGCTCCCGCTAGTCGTTGTTCTTCCTCAAGGTTACAGAACTCGTTATATTTTTCTGTATGCATAGATTTAAGGTGTCCTTTCAGGGATGTTGTAGTTCGGCCCTTTCTCGAATACTTGTTTCCACAAACTTTACACTTTGCGGAAACTTTGTCTACTTCCGCGAAATAGTTCCAAATTACACTCGTTTTTCGCTTCATTATTTAGCAAAATACACGCGCAAACTTTTTAAATTTCGACGCGACAAAATAAACTGATGCTGGCGAGTGAGAATCGGTGACGCGTGCTTCGACGGGTTCGTCGCACTAGCAAGGTTGCACTATTGCGCCTCCAACTGTACAACACCTCCGTTATAACGCCGCTTGGAAGGATAGCGGAGGCGGGTGCGGAGGAGGAGGTATGATTTCGTGCGGAAGTTTCGCACTTGTGGAAGAGAAAGCGGAACTCCGTTACAGTAGTGATTATAACTGCTGGGACCGACCTACGCAAGCGCTGACTACGTCGGGCGTAAATTCCGGCGAAGGGGAGACATCTCTGAATTATTAGAAATACATACTATTTAGTTATTTTTATTTACAAAAATATATTATATGAGTATGCCATGAGTTTTTATTAAATGGTATATTGTTCAACTTATTTTTATTATTTCTGAGGTGGATTCTGGTACAAACGTAAATTAAATGGATGATGATAGATATACAATTTTTAATTCTCTAAAAAATATTCCTTTACAATTTTTCTTTAAAATGAATAGGGGAGCTAATAATTACACATATTTAATTTTACATGTTAAATTCCTATGTTCGCCCCTTATCCCAGATACTCGGTATAGTAAGTAAGTAAGTAAGTAATTATTTTATTTACATTTACAAAATATACATATACATAAGAAAAGTGTACATTCGTAATGCAAAACGTCAGAAAGAAATGAAATATACCGAATAAACTATCTAAGCTATAAAATTTTATGATTATAAAACTCGTACATAGAATATGGTTCTAGATCACATAAAACGTTGAACAGTGTGTGTTTTAATTTATTATAAGTGCTAATATTTTTTATATCAACTGAGAGATGATTGTATAATTTAATACAGGTATAAAAACAGCCACTTTTAAATTTATTCAGCGTATGCTGTGGTAGGTTGAATGTTTGCCCGTGTCTTGTATTATATCTAGTTGAATGAAATACATTATCAAAATACAATTTGTTCTTTCATAAACATTTTATACATTCATAAATGTATAGACCATAAAGTGTCAAAATTCTTGCGTTTTTGAAGATACCTCTACACGTCTCAGAATACTTCAATTTAAATAAAATTCTTAGGGCTTTTTTCTGTTTTTTGAATATTATATCTACATGTACGGATCCTCCTCAGAGAATAAGTCCATATCTCATATATGACTCAATATTTGCCAAGTAGAATATTTTACCTGTATTGGTGTTGCATTGCCTTAACAGAATTCTTAGTCCATAAGTTGTGCTACTTATTTTATTACAGAGCTTGTTAATGTGTTCTGAATATATATGTTTCATCTAACAGAATTCCTGGACATTTTGCGTTTGTTGTTAAATTATATGAAACTGAATTTAATTTGATTGTGTCTGTAGTTAATAATGACTGATTGGTTTTAAATAGTATACAGGAGGTTTTAGATTTGTTTAGAATTAATTTATTATCCTGAAACCACGTTTCAATTGAATGCATACTAATGTTACCCGTATTAATTATGTCCATAAATGTAAAACCCTCTATCA
Source organism: Ocypus olens (assembly GCA_910593695.2). Lineage (NCBI taxonomy): Eukaryota > Metazoa > Arthropoda > Insecta > Coleoptera > Staphylinidae > Ocypus > Ocypus olens. Next base: position 13,908,074 of record OU343063.1, on the reverse strand, counting down.
ATAAATTTGTGTCATCCGCATAATTTATTATATTACAATTTTGTGGTAAATTTTGACAAATATCATTTATAAAAATAATGAACAGTAAAGGGCCTAATATACTTCCCTGCGTTATGCCTTTAGTTGCTGTTAACGGTTTTGATTTTGTTGTGGCACCAGAAGTGGGATGTTTTATTTTAGTGCGGTGAGTTCTATTTTCCAGATAAGATTGTATTAGTTTGTATGCCACTCCTCGCACACCATAACGATATAACTTGACTAATAATATGGTGTGATCTATTACGTCAAAAGCCTTTGACAGGTCTAAAAATATGCCACATGTTAGATTATTGACTTCCATATTATTTAATACGCAATTCGTTAATTCAAAAAGCGCAGTTTCAATATTCTCATTTTTAAGAAACCCATGCTGTGTAGGGGAAAGTAGTTTAAACTTCTTAAAGAAACTCAGTAACCTCGCATAAATAATTTTTTCAAAAATCTTAGAAAAGGAATTTAATAGACTTATTGGTCTATAATTTGCTAATAAATTACTGTCCCTTTTTGAAAATTGGTGTCAAAATAGATGTTTTTAATGAATCTGGATATGTACCCGTCTTTAAGCAGGAATTAATTAAATGGCTTAATGGTGAAGCTAAATGTTCTATACATTTTTTAATAACATGTACAGGAATTTCATCTATCCCTGTACTTCTATCATTACTAAGGGAATTAACAATTGTAATTATTTCTAGATTGGTCGTTGGCTCTAAAAAAATTGTCTAAGGATTAAATGGTATAGATTTTAACAAATTATGGTTAAATTGATTAGACACAAAATTATTGGCACATGTGTTGTAAAATGTATTAAAATCGTTAGCTAATTTTGTAATATTAGTATGCTCGGGCAGTTTGTAGACCTTGGGCTTACCTACAATCTCTCCAATAATATTCCAAGATGTTTTTGATTTATTATGTGAATTCTCTAATCTTGCTTCAATTTGTTTATTTTTTTCCGATATTAATAGTTCATTATACTGCCTCTGTTGTTGTTTATATAGCGGCACATACTCAGGAATATATGTGCTAATTGTTTTGTAAATAAGTAAATTTTCTTTACATCTAGTAATTTCTTCGGTTTGATACACTTTTATTTTGGTTTTACCTTGTGTAGATTTAATTGGAAAATGTTTGTGGAAGTATTCTAGAAATATATTGGCAAACATATTGTATTTCGAATTTGTATCTTTTTCTAAGTATATGCTATCAAATGATTCATTTGAAATGTCTTGAATGAAATTAAGAGTATTTTCATAAGAAAATTTTCTGTGTCGGTGTAAAGTTTAGTTGAACTTTAGTCTTCAAAATTACTCCATCAACCAAAACATAACTCAGCAGATTATACAGGGTGATAGCCATTTGCAAACTGCACAATTTCTATTTTTTTTCAAATGGAACACCCTATATATTGTTTCATAATTTAAAAGTTCATTAAGTAAGCTTTAGTTTCATATAAGGTTTCATATATCTGAAGTCGATGGTTACTCTAATATTTCAAAATTTGTTGGTAATTTGCATGTTTTTATTATTAGTTTTAATATCCAGGTACCAATCTTTTTAAATAAAAAAAAAACAGGTGATGCGTAATGCAGAACACCATGTCCTTAATATAACCCCATAGAAAAAAAATGAATTCAGTGAGGTCCCGAGAACTATTCATTTATTAGGGTAACGGTCATTCAACCCTGTATAAATTTAAATATTTTTAGGGCGTGCAGCTCACTATTCTGCACAACTTTTGTATAAAACATTTTTCGAAATTTAAAAAAATAAGCACGTGACTGACCATTCCCAGAGCTCTGAAACACCCTGTATATAAAGAATTGACCGATTTAATTCAAATTTTCACCAATGATACCTAGAATGACATTGAAGAGATGATTAGAGTTGCAGCGAGAAATCTTTCATTTTTTCTTATTATTGTACTTTTTATTCTAAATTCTTATCACAACAGTACACTTGTCGCAGTTTATTTCTGTTCTTTATTGGCTTTTAATCAAGATAATATCAATTAAGTGAATTTGAACGAGGCTGAATCATAAGGATGAGAGAGGCTGTTTTTTCAATAAGAGAAATTTGACATCGCGAGTGGATATGATGCCCCCATATCTCACTCGGCATTGGGGCACTCGCCTACAGCTCATTCCCCAAACTTGCCTTCGTGACATATTGGTATCACATCCACTTTTGTTGTACAATATACTAGAGAAGAGTACTTCCATGGCTTGCTCGTTCTCCGGATTTGTCATAAATCGAACATGTGTGGGATACGGTAGGTATACAACTTCTCAATTTACTCCATCCCCTGAACAATGTACAAGAACTTGCAGTTGAAAATGCTTGGAACAGCATACCTCAACCGACCATAGATCGTCTTATATCTTTAATGATAAGACGAGTTACGGAGTGTGTAAGAAATCGTGGTGTACCAACTTTTTTGTTTGAAACAATTTTCATTTCTTTCTTTCATCTAAGTCAGGGGTCTCCAAACTACGGCCCGCGGGCCAAATACAGCCCGCGACCTCATCGAGTTCGGCCCGCGGCAAGCGTTACATTTTCCGCAAATGTCACATTTTAAAATTCTACAAAGATTTTTTGTTATAGATTTTGAAATTAGTTATCAAATTGATCATATCTCGGCCTAGTAGGTTATGAAGAATTGTATATATGGCCCGCGATGGAAAAAGTTTGGAGACCTATGATCTAAGTGATCATTCTCTGAAAAAATCAATCAAATTGAACTGTTTTACAGGTGTTTGGATTCTTATGCAATTCAGTATATATTTATTAAAAAAATTATGTTTACATCGCCATAGAAGGCGCTTCATTCAAACAATTGAAACACTGAAATAATGCCATTATTTGCTTTCCCATTTAACTCATAGACTTGCTAAATATAATTTTATAATACATAAACATATCTCACTTGAATCCTAATTTTTTTAGAAGCCTACTTCTTCTCGGCCTCTTTTTATGAGGGGTAGAAAATCCAGTTGAAGCACCTAAAATAATATAATAACCAGGTTAGTAGATGGATGAGACATTTGTAGTTTTATAAAGAGTCGTTCACTTCATTATATTGTCAACATAGGATTGCAAGATCCTATTATTATACTCTATTAAATTAAATAATGTGAGTCCCAAAACTCTTGGAATCCACTGCTGCCATGAATTTTAAGAGGCAGGTCATTTCTTAATTCACACACATAAAATTAAACAAATTATCAAATGTCATTTTTAAGTAGCTGTCAGTAGTTAATATAAATTTCTACCGGTCTTACTTCATTTATTTAATTTAAAAATGTTTACAAAAGAGCAGAAAACTTTTATTCTCGAAAGTTATTTTCGTAATGGTAGACGCCTGGAAAATGGTGAATGGGAATACAGTATCGACCCACGCATTGAAGAATTTAGGCAATGTTTTCCTATGGCTGTATTTAACAGGAATCAGTTTAGAAGGCAGGTATTACGATCAGTTGATTGCTTTCGAAGTACTAGTAACATTAACAACAAATCAAGAAGTGAAAGGCCTCGTACTAATAATGAGAATAATTTAAACAACATCAGAAATGCAGTCCAAGACGAACCTACCACTTCAATTAGGAGACTAGCTCAACAGTTGAATTTAAGTCGTACTACCACTCACAGGATTATTCGTCAAGATCTTTACATGAAACCATATAAGTTGCAAATGTACCAAAAACTTTTACCACTCGATTATAATAAAAGACTGGCCTGCTGTCTGCTGCTGAAAATATTAACGACGAAGTGTTAAATTTACCATTTTTCACTGATGAAGCCTGGTTTCATCTAAACGGATACATTAATTCCCAAAACATGCGCATGTGGTGTGTGGACAACCCACATTTTTTAGAGAGACCCCACTGCATCCAATCAAAGTTGGTGTGTGGTTAGCAATGTCAAGATGCAGAATTATCGGTCCAATATTTTTCGATGTTAATTTAAAGCTGCCACTTATAGAGACATTATTTTGCAACAATTTATTAACGAATTTTATGATGATGAACTCCAAAAGACCGCACATTGCCCGTGAAACATTAAATTATCTTCATGAATTCTTCGACGACAGGCTAATAAGCAAAGACCGATTTCCACCACGTTCTTGTGATCTAACTCCTCTGGACTTTTTTCTTTTTCCATATTTAAAAAATTCAGTATTTAGCAGTCCAGTGCATACAGTAGAGGATCTGCTTATTACAGAAAATGTGAAGAGATAGACAACACAGTATTACAAAATGTGTTCGATAACATAAAACGGCGAATTAATTTGTGTATTCGTGAAAATGGACAACACATTCAACATCTGTTGTAATGTTTGTTCTTCTTTGTTAATTTTATAATTCATAACACTATAAAATAAATCAGTGTTAAATTTATGAGTAGGCGTTTTATTTATAACTAATGAAATTGTTGAACTTAACACTAAAAACAATGCGACATAACCTCAAGACCACTCCAAATAATTCATGGTTATAAATTTACATTCACAACAACTGACAGCTACTTAAAAATGACATTTGGTAATTTGATTAATTTTATGTGTGTGAATTAAGAAATGACCTGCCTCTTCAAATTCATGGCAGGAGTGGATTCGAAGAGTTTTGGGACTCACGTTATAAGAACACGTTTTCCCTATCCTTTACCAATCAAAAGGCTGTATTCTAGGAAGTATTTTTATTTACACCATTACAGTAATAATGTCATTTTGACAACATAATTTGAGGTTATTTTTTTTAAATCATATGAGATCATTGCGCTCTGTTGTGTAGAATAATGATAGTTTGTTAATTGTGAATCAAATTTTTACTAATGTTAAAACGGATTTGATTTATCAATTTTTTGCGTGTGAATTGTGTTTTCTTTTCTATTATATCTTATTGGTTGCTAACAAAATGACTGGGTGGTACAAATATATTCATACATTTAGTAGACTACTGAAACACTCTCAATATAGAATCCTGCAATTTTGAACGTGTCAAATTCTACTACAATGTCAATAAGCTACAAATATGAAAATTGTCACACAGCTGTATATTTTGGGCATCGGAGGGTTTTACTAACATTGAGCATAGAACTACCTCAAATTTAAGTGGGATGCAATAACAAATTCAATGCCAAATAGACCTAAATTGAGTTTAAAAGTCACCTCATTTTCCATCTACGAAGGTTGGGGCATAAGTCATGGCAACTTTTTTTGTTCTTGCAGATATGTGAACGGATCACAAACTTATGTGTCGTGTGGAAGTTCTGGAGGCATAGTGTGTATGCAGAACAACAGATGGCTCTGTGATAGCTGGCAGTCGGTGAGTGTCGTGCGAGATGGAAGTAACCCGTGTTAAGCAGCGCGCTTACATCAAAATAGTCGTTCTCCGAGGGAGAAATGCGATGGAATGTCACAGTGAATTAGTAGAAGGCATTGGGAATAATGCCCTACCATATCGTACAGTAGCACGGTGGTTAGGAAAGTTTCAGCAAGAACGTGTGTCAACCAGTGATGAGCAACGTTCGGGACGACCAGTGAGTGTGCGGACCGACTTGTCACGTGCCGTCATCGAGCAGCTCATGGATGAAGACAGACGATGGACGTTACTGGAGTTAGAGAGGGCAAGTGGCATCGAGAAACGCACCATCCACAGGATATTGCGTAATGTGCTACAGCTACGCAAAATTGCTTTGCAATGGGAAGTTCAAGGTGGGTGCTCCGACCACTTTGTATGCTGGCAACAGGACGGCGATCAATTCTTGTCACGAATAATCGCCATCGATGAATTTTGGGCCAGGGCATACGAACCAGAACTGAAACGTCAGTCCGCGGAGTGGCGACATCCTGGATGACCAAGGCACCACAAGTTCCGTCAGAATCCTTCCCCAGTCAAATTGATGGTGATCGTCGCGTATGACGTCAGGGGTGTCATTGATTGTCACTTTGTTCCTCATGGCAGAACAGTGACCGCACAGTACTACAGGGACTTCCTGGTGCGACAGGTACGACGTGGCGTTCGGGATAAACGTCCGGATCTTGCGAACAGTGGACGACAATGCAAGACCACATAAAGCAGGATGTGTAGGGCAGCTACTCCGAAGTTGGGGATGGGAAGAATTGGAGCACCCACCTTACTCTCCTGACCTTTCGGCCTGTGACTTTGATCTCATTTCCAAGATTAAGGAACCAATACGTGGTGAGCGGTTTGCAACACGAGAGGACATTGCTAATGCTGTGCGCCAAGAGATGACCCGATTCACACATGGTGCGGCAAATGCTGAGGCTGATGGTATTCAGCGCCTCCCACATCGTTGACAATGTGTGGTGACAGTAGCAGGGGACTACATTGAGGGTCTTTAGGACCAGGTTTGTCATGTCAACTCAATGTGTACTGTGTTATCATTCTTTTGCACGGTGAAGGCCACATTGCCCTGTATACTACTGTAATAAATTAGTGTGTTACGATATTTCAGTGCTATTAATTGTCCACACATGTAGTTAAGACGTTGTTCTTTCGTCTGTATATGTCACATTTTCCAACCGGACTGGTATCTTCAAGAAAAAAAATAGTTGCCATGACTTTTGCCCCAACCCTCGTATGTAAGGTGACCAACCTCCCTCCTTTAGGGAGGACAGTCCTTCATTTGTAACTTCTGTCCTCCCACATATCCTCTTTTTCGATATTTGAAGACAAATCTGTAACTCTCCATGTTTGATCCATCCATCCTCTAGCTGCAGCTCTTATTGTAAAATTAAGTATGGAGGATATTTCTTGTTTAGATATTTCCAATATATCATTAGATACCATGACAAAAAATACAGTGAGATTAGAAAGTCGAAAATAGTTGGTGGTACATATTCTGAAAATCCCTATAATAATCCAAGTAAAATTATATTGGTTGCCTGGAATTCTCCAATGCAGTGCAGTGTACATTTTGTTAATTTTGACATCTTTTGATTTTTGAAGGTTACTTGTTTTAAAAATAGTTTTGTGTGTTATTATCTGCCGATTTAAACATTAGTACGTATGTTCATTAAAAAAAACCTCAAGTGTGCCATGATTTTTTATTTTGAAAAATTTAAGTTGCCACCATCTTAGTAACTGACATACAAAACGTCAGATCATTCTAATAGTCACAATTATTCCGTGGTCACAATGGTTTACAGCAACCAGCAAAAAACGTTACTAGTTGAAAGTTATTTCCGAAATGGGACTAAAGTGGACGAAAATTGGGTGTATTCATTCGACGTACCTGTGGCTGAGTTTCAGAAAGAATTTCCTAACATTCCCATTATTTATGATGAATTTAAAAATACCTTATCACGATCTGTTGTATTATTTCATGAAACGGGTAGTATTCTTCATAAACCAGGAAGTGGTAGACCAGTCAAACGTACTTAGAATGCTATTAACACTGCCCAAGGAATTTTGGAAGGTGAACCAACGTCTTCTCTGCGTCGTTTATCACAGCAAATTACTTTATCGGTATCGGCATGCCGCCAGTAACATAACCTCAATATGTGTTACCAACTTAAAATTTTTAAAAATAAAAAATCATGGCACACTTGAGGTTTTTTTTTACTAAACATACTTTAGTTATTTCTAGAACTGATCATCACAATGAATAATACATTAAGGATTCATAATCTAGATGTTTTATTTAAATTTCAGAGTTTTTCATGTCAAAATTCCCATTCTCAGAGATGCCACTGAATTTCTGTTAGTTAGGTTAGGTTTTAAGGGCTGCCAACTATTTTCGACTTTTTTGATCTCATGGTATTCATTTAACAGAAAATTAAATTTATTAAAATGATAAACGGCATATAAGCATAATTACAATGTAAAATGTCATTATCCATTTATGGTATTATTGTTGCGATTAATCAAATGTTTCTTATGTTTACAACATATTTTTCAGTTTATTGGAGTCCTTTTCATAAGGTGTGAGCCACAGAATTTTGTTTCAGAGTTGGCCATGCCCGAGAGAGAGAAACATAGCAGTCATGTCTGAGATTAATTCATTTTTTTAAATCTAATTCAATTGAACTAATAATAATATGCGACATACCTCATTTATCTCACAGCCAACTCTGAAACAAAATTTTGTGGCTCAAACGACAGTAAAAAAGTTGGTCACCTTAATGTATGGTGTAATAAAAGAAAGGCCAATTACCTGTGTCAATGGCTGCAGATTCCTTTCTTATACGCTTAAAAGAGCTCCTAGAAATTCCTGTAGCACATAATACCCGCTGTCTATAATTTGCTAATGGAATAGCCGGCACTCCTAACCTATAAATATTTATCGTTAAATTATAAAAACATTAAAAATGAAATTATATATCTACCTTGCTTCATTTTCCATAAACCCTGTAACGTTCCCGATAATTTCACGAGATTGAGCGTGAATCACTTGTCCGCGTTTCCCCAACAAACTTTTTCTTTCAGCGGCCATCGGAATGCGCCGATAAATGATTTCGTTAAAACCGAAAGTATCCGAAAGAACTGATTAAAAAAGGAATGAAAAGAAAATAACGAACAATAAAAAACGCGGAAAGAACTACGCCAATGAGACTATGCGGCGGAATAGACTCGGCTGACGGCTTCCAACCATTTTGCGTTCGTGCGCAGGGGTTCTTCTCTTGTATAATTATTCCGTGCGTATTATGCCCAAAGAGCAATAATAGTGCTGGCAACCTTGCCGTTGTTGAGTACAACATTCTACCGACATTCTTAAAAGTTCCTCGTATATGCAATACAATTATTTTTTGCTATTTGTATTTAAACCTTATAAAAGGTGTGAATCTACAATTTGCTACTAGGCCGCCATCTAACGGCCAATAGTCAATCCAGCTATCAGAAGAAATTGTAACATTTTCTCTGCTCTAACATGTAAAACTGCTACCCATTACTGGTAACTCGGGAATCTGTTATTGGGATTTTGATAATTCCCCTTGGAAATCTTCTCGCTCGAGTCTATAAAAAAAACAATGCAGCTTTTGTCTCAATTAGCATCATTAGGGTTGCCAGATTTTTATTTGGTAAATACGGGGTGTTTCAGAGCTCTGGGAACGTTGAATCACGTGCTTATTTGTCAAAATGTTGAAAAATGTTTTATACAAAAGTTGTGCAGAATAGTGTGCTGCACGCTCTAAAAATATTTAAATTTATACAGGGTGTCTCATAATAAAGACCAAACTTATGTTTTTTTAAATGGAACACCCTGCATATTTTAGCATTTTTGGATTCCTTGTTACCTGGAGATTAAAATGACCTAAGTTGTGGGCATTGAAACCGGGCCATTTCGTGTTATTCAGTTATTTATACAAAAATTTGTACAAAATTGTTAAAGTGCTCCCCTGAAACTAATAAAGATAATTCATTCTAATTTAGTGGTAAAGTTTAGTTGAACTTTAGTCTTCAAAATTACTCAATCAACCAAAACATAACTTCGCAAACTGCACAATTTCTATTTTTTCTCAAGTTTTTCATTATTTTCACAATTATTCATTGTAGGCTGCGGAAATAACTAAATAAATTTTCGGATATTTCTAAAGATACACCTCCATTGAGACTTGCACATTTTTATGGGAATTGTAATAAATTTGTAACATTATTCTTCACATGAAAATTTCATTTTTACGATAAAGTTACCAGTGAACTAAATTTCAAGAATGAAGTTTAAATGGAACTGTCACATTTTGTGTTGAACAAAAGTGTTGATTTTGTTTACATGGTACTCTTTACAAAAATAATAAATTTAAAATTTTGGCTCAAATGTAAAATTAAAACATAAAGTGTGATATATCATCGTAAACAGAAAAAAAAACAAACTCAAATTTCTCAACAGATTATTAAACAACTTTGCCCTAATTTAACCAACCTCGTATCTCTCAAGATAACTGAAATTCCCATGGTGCCGCTCGAAAAACGGGCACCCTGTATATTTAAATGGAGATGATCGTGGTTGTACAACATACTGAAAAACTAAACAAAATCAAAAGTATCCTTTCTTTTATACTCGCCAGATTTGTATACAGTGGAACCTCTTAATTAATTTTTTTAATCCGTGTGGTTTCCAGGTGGCGCCGAGCGAAATCCTTCACACACCGTTATTTTACACATTTAAAGTATTATAATCGTATAAACAAGACATACATTAAAGTTTACAAAACTAAACCTTTAAAGATAATGTTCCATCAGTTCCACGCGCTAAGCTTCTTCTAAGAAATATGAGTAGGTACAAGGATCTAGATACATAGCAATTGCACGAAACTGCGGCCATAATGTTCTCTCCTGGCGGTACAACATGGTTGAAAACAAAAAGAGAGAAAAAAAGTACCGTAAAATCTCTCATAAGCAGACAATTTGTCTGCTCTCTCCTATAAGAACAAATGTTTAAACAGAAGAAACCCATCTTCGGTGAACATCTCTACTTAGCAGAGAGAGAGAAAGAAGATAATCGGGAACCATGATAGAAAAAGTAGGCAAAGGTTAATCATCATCGCTGCTAGCATTGACCTATCGTATTCGGCGCATATTCCATGAAGCAATGATAGTTTTTACGATTAATGTGGCAGGATGGAACGAAAACTTTCAATACATTATTTCTTTCCTAGACGAACTGAATTTTCACTGAACCGTCTTTGTTGATCATTTCTCCTAAGTAACTAGGCAGCTTACTTCAATTGATAGGTTCGGTAAGAAATCATTACTGGAAAGTCTTCGAGATTGGTTGGCGATATATTTTGGAATGGAATTTTCTGGCGGTTCCATGCTTGTTCTACTACTTCCGCAGCCAAAGTGTTTTCCATGTGGTTTCTTGCCTTCATTCTTTGTACGATCTTATCCACGTTCTCTTTATCTGACACAAGTTGTTATCCAAAATCGTTATGGAGGAAGGAAACGATGCGACAATATAAATCGATTTTTAGTAAAAGCTTGTTGTCGATTTTGCGATCTGGTAATCAAAACTTGTTTCAAAATTTCGTGCACCGCCTCGACCACCCAATGCAGCTTGGTGAAAAACCTCGACTCATTTGATTGTTTAGCTGTTGGTTGATTGCGCTTCTCATTGAGTGGCGGCATAAGTTTTCATGAGTCGGCCTCGTTTCATATTTGAAGCTGGCGAGTATGAAAGAAAGAATAATTTTGATTTTTTTAGTTTTTCATCATGTTGTACCACCATGATCATCTCCAATTAAATATACAAGGTGTCTAAAAAAGACACCACCAAAATGATATGGTGTATTCCTGAGACAAAAAACAAGCAAATTAACTAAATTTATCAATATGAAAAATTACATACTTTCCAAGATACAGCATGTCAAAGTTTTAGATTTTTAAATTGTTTTAATCTATATCTCGAAAATGGCAGATGAGAATGATTTGTTTATTTTTTTCTGACAACTACATTAGGTGTACTACATTGTTTAAAAATTTCAAGAAATTTCTTCAAGCACAAAGGTGCTCCAAAGGACATGCTGTTTACATTATTACATAGAACTTTTTTGTTCTTCACATTTTTTACGATTCAATATTTTTTTCAATGCAGCTCGTCACTTTTAAGGAATTTATAACTCTTAAAGTTTTTTTTGTTTACGCTTTATTTTTAACAAAAAAAAAAAAAGAACTTATTGTTTTTGGGAAATTTCGTGTTAAAAAATAAAATAATCTAAGTAAGCGGGTGTCAATTCGTTGAAAACATGTTAGTACGATTAAAACTTTCAATTTAAGTAAGACTGGTTAACACGTTGAGTGGTGGTGACCGAAGTATCGCCGGTGACTGAAGCGCATCGACGCTACGCGCGCACGCGCATACAATGTGTACTGTGATTTTTTTTTTATGAGGGTCATTTTGAATTTTTTGTAATTTGTTAAATAATTTAATATGTTAAAATAAAAGCAGTTTTTGGATTATAGTTATTTTTAAGACTTTTCTTGCAGGACGAGCGCAATTAAACAATGAACAATAAGTTCTTTTTTATTTTTTTTTGTTAAAAATAAGGCGTAAACAAAAAAACTTTAAGAGTTATAAATTCTTTAAAAGTGATGAGTTGCATTGAAAAAAATATTAAATCGTAAAAAATATGAAGAACAAAAAAGTTCTATGTAATAATGTAAACAGCATGTCCTCTGGAGCACCTTTGTACTTGAAGAAATTTCTTGAAATTTTTAAACAATGTAGTACACCTAATTTAGTTGTCAGAAAAAAATAAACAAATCATTCTCATCTGCCATTTTCGAGATATAGATTAAAACAATTTAAAAATCTTAAACTTTGACTTGCTGTATCTTGGAAGGTATGTAATTTTTCATATAGATAAATTTAGTTAATTTGCTCTTTTTTTGTCTTAGGAATACACCATATCATTTTGGTGGTGTCTTTTTTAGACACCTTGTATATTATACATGAGTATATAGCGATTTATAAAACATGATGATGGTACTTCCACAGGGTATTAAAAAAATCGCGTTTCGAAAAAGAATTTTTTTTTGCACATCCTAGATGTCGAAATAAAAAAAAAATATTTGTTTAAACCCTCCTAAGATATCCTACTTCTGTGATTTTTAATTTTTTTTTTTGCATTTCTTTTTTTTTTTCTTTTTTAGCTTAGTCATAACTCCGGAACCAGGTGGTTCCAGAAGATGGGCATGATGGGTAATTTAGTGTTGGATCATGAAGTACCTTGAGCGTGAAAATTAGCCCACAATCGCTGGGGGCATCTTATCCGTATTAAAATCGGCCATGGCCTTCCTTTCTTTTGGCCCAATCACATTAGTAACTAGGGCATTAGCTTTTGTTCGACCTAAATACATTTTATCAAAGCAACCTCCGATCATTTACTTATGTAATTTAATTGAACAGTTATTATACGAATGATTTTAAGTGCTGAAATTTTATTCAGGTCTTCAATTATCACAATTGTTGTTGATACAAAAGGTATACATACAGAGTGACCCATTTGAAAGCGGGCCACCCTCATAATTTTTTTATTTATGGAGCGATTTTGACGAATTTTTTTTTTATGTGGAGGGGGGAAATGTGTATTTTGGAGCCAAGCGGCGTCCAGTTTTTTTTTTAAACCAAAGCCTACAAGATAACATTTAGAGTTGTAAAATCCATAATCCATATTAGCGATTTTTTTATTAAAAATCCGCGTACGCCACTGGAATTGGCGTCCTCTGAAATAGATCTGTACCAAGTTTCATGAAAAAATATTCAACATTAACGATTCTATGACCAAATTACTGACGAGTTGTTTATTATGCATTAAGAAGCTTTTTATCCAGTAATCCATGCGATAACAAATGAATTTCAACGATTATTTTATTTAATAACAACATTTAAGAAACAGTATTTTACAGACATTCTTCTAAAATAATATTAAATTAACACATAAATTAATTTTAAATTCTGGATTTTTCAACTAAATCTCCATTTATTTGAATGCATTTATCATATCGTCTTTTAATATTTGCCATAACATTAGACAATTGATGTGGTGTAATTTCAGCGCATGCCTGCCTTATTCTTTCGCGCAGTTCTTCTGCGTTGGTTGGACGAGTATTGTAGACTTTTTCTTTAATAAACCCCCATAGAAAAAAATCTAGGGGTGTTAAGTCAGGAGACCTGGGAGGAAACTGCATTAACCTACTATTTCGCCCTATCCACCGATTAGGAAAATTTTCCTCCAGCCACGCTCTCACAGTCCTGGCATTGTGGATAGGACACCCATCTAACTGGAACAGTAGACCAGCCACTTCTGCAAGTGGAAGTTCATCAACAGCATCCGAAAATCCATTGTTTAAAAAATTTAAAAAACTTTGGCTATTCAAATTGCCTTCAAAAAAGAAGGGGCCAATTATTCTGGTATTTAATATACCGCACCATACGTTTACCTTCTGTGAATATTGTCGCCTACAGTTTATTACCCATTCGGGATTTTTTTGTGCCCACTGCCTCGTGTTCTGTGAATTTACCGTCCCATTGGTTGTAAATGTTGCCTCGTCACTAAACAAAATTCTTTTTTGAAAATTTATGTCATTAAGGTATTCTCCTTGGTACCATAAGCAATATTCCATTCGCTTATCATTATCACCTTCTTCTAAGGTGTGGAGAAATTTCGGTTTATAAGGCTTCATATTACTGTATTTTTTAAGGTTTCTTCTTATTGTTTCCCGTGGTAACTGGAGGTCCAAACTTGCAAGTCTCAAACTTTTTTTCGGATTTTTGATGAAATAATTTCGAATTCGTTCATTGCTTTTTCGTGGCCGTTGTACTACATTAATATTTTTTAAAATGTGCTGAGATACAGCTCCGTATTCGTTAAAAATATTGCACACTCGCACAACGGTAGACTTGCTAATATTTTGAAGTTCTGGATGTCTGTCATTAAAAATTCGAGATACTTCACTTCCAGACCTGTCTCTGTCACCACGAAGTTTTACTATTTCAATCTTATGTTGTACCGTTAAATTATGAGCCATACTTATTTACAGTGTACTTACGGAACAGTACGTAAATTTCAATACTTAACTGACATTTGACATTTTCGTCTTTTATTTCATCTGTGACTTTAGTAATTGCAAAGCCTACTATTATGAATTGTTTATCCGTGTGTAGCTGTATTCTTAATGCATAATAAACAACTTGTCAGTAATTTAGTCATAGAATCGTTAATGTTGAATATTTTTTCATGAAACTTGGTACAGATCTATTTCGAAGGACGCCAATTCCAGTGGCGTACGCAGATTTTTAATAAAAAAATCGCTAATATGGATTATGGATTTTACGGCTCTGAATATTATCTTGTAGGCTTTGCTTTTAAAAAAAACTGGACGCCGCTTGGCTCCAAAATACACCTTTCCCCCCTCGACATTAAAAAAAAAATTCGTCAAAATCGCTCCAAAAATAAAAAAAATATGAGGGTGGCCCGCTTTCAAATGGGTCACTCTGTATATAGTTGACTCATTTTTGAAGCAGCCAAATCTTGTAATATCCATGGTACTGATTTATTTCAAAATTTCTGGTGCCGCAAAATTGCACAAACATGACCCATACAGGGTGCAGAATTGGTTTATGCGACATAGGGATTTCCCTGTTAAATTAATAACGTTCAAATATTTGGCTCCCCAAATGATTTTAGAGAAAAAGTGTAAATATATTTCTTGTAGAGAAAAAAATACTCTACACAACTGTCTCCTTACTTATTTTTTTACTTTCCATACAAAGGGGAACTCGAGGAAATTAACACTACTAATTTAGCAAAAATAGGCGGTGCCTTGGAATTGCTGAAATAAAAAGCCGTTAGATATCACGTTAATGTTTTAATCACAAATTTAGGCGTATTTTAAGTAATTCTGAGTTAATATTATGGATTTGTTGAATGAAAAGATCCTAATGGTAAAATCGAACTATTCTGTTAATAGCGCACGTGCAGTAAACCACACTACTGTTAACAGAATGGTCCGCAAATTTCGGAACATTCAATGGATTTTGGTTCTAACAATTCCAAGGCACCACATATGCTAAAGCAGTAGTTTTAATTGCCTCGATTTCCCCTTTGTATGGAAAGTAAAAAAATAAGTAAGGAGACGGTTGTGTAGAGTATTTTTTTCTCTACAAGAAACATATTTACACTTTTTCTCTAAAATAATTTGGGGAGCCAAATATTTATTTATTTATTTATTTGAACATTAAGAATTTAACATGAAAATCCTTATGGTGCATGAATCAATTCTAAACCCTGTATATATTTTCTATTGGGAACGGAATTTCTTGCAGTATAGTTGATTAAAAAAATCAACTCTTAGAAAGGAGTCATTAGTTTTTTACTTTCTCCGTTACGAAGTACGAGAAAGTATTGTGATCGTGATTTTTTTTTCAAAATTTTTTTTTACGGAAATATCCGTTTTGGGGTCCCTAGATGCCATTTCAACAATTTTTGGAAAAAAAAAAATTGTGTCTGTGTGTGTGTGTGTGTGTGGCTGTGTGTGTGTGTGTGTGTGGCTGTGTGTGTGTGTGTGTGTGGCTGTGTGTGTGTCTGTGTGTGTGTGTGTCTGTGTGCTGTGTGTCTGTGTGCGCTGTATCTCAAAAACTAATAGTGCAATTGATATGAAACTTTGAACATCCATCTTATTTGATAATCTGAAGAACTGAAAAGCTTTTGGTAAAATTTCGTATACCGGAAGTGAGCGTTTACCTTAACTGTTTTTTGTTTTTTGCCAATATTTTCTTAAATATGAAAAATATCACAAAAACATTCAAACAAACTTTGAAGACAACAAAGAAATGAACAGCTTTTGCTTGAAAACATTTTTCATAAAATCATTTTTATTCGAGAAAAAAATTTATTATTATTTTTTTAAATTTTGGTTTATAATTATAAAACGATAATAGTTACAGAAAAATTATGTGAATAATAATTGTACAGAATGCCAAAATGAACAACTTCTAAAGAATAAGTTTTTTTCGAAATCTCGTTAGTTCTTGAGTAAACCGAGTTTTTGAATTTGAAGTATAAGTTTTACATCTTTTATGATTTTGACGTTTTAAACGTCAGTTTCATCCGAGTTTACGCAACGCTCGATTTACATTTAAAATATGATTTCAATTGAAAATAAACCTATGAAAACGTAAATATAAAGTCGGAGAAAGTAACATGATGGCCACATCACCATTTTTACTCTTCACTTTGTTTTCAGGTTAAAGTGAGGAGACCTTTTTTCCATACTTTTTAAAAGAGCCAAGAGTCACTTCAACAGTCGACTCTTCACAATTAGTAGACTCATAAAAAAGAGAAAATTCGCCCACCTCTAGTGCAAACCTTAAATGTTGCAAGTCTTATAAACCCAGCATTAACTGGAGAAATATTGGAGATTTCACATAAACTGTCAATTTTATTCGATGAATAAATTTAATCGTCAAATAACATTTTATGTATGTAGCATTTTGGCTTTCGTGCGTGAGTGACCAAAGTATCAGTTGCAATTAAGATATTGAAATATTTTCTTGGCAGTTTATAGGGTAAAGTGAAGAATAGATAGATATTCATCAGTAAATGTTCATATTATAAAATCTTATATAACAACAGAACTATGTGTTTATAATCTGATCTAACTTTAAAATATAAGCACAATAGTTTTTTTTTCTGATTGAAACAATATTGAGTGATATTGCCTTGGTTACCATATGTCATAACACACTTATATTTCCCTAGAGAAATATGAAGTGCTCATATTTCCCTAGGAAAATATAAACATAAAAAATAGCTATTATTACAACTAGGGAAATATATAATATATTTCCCGAGGTTCGCTAGTTACATCCTGAGGGCGGAGCCCGAGGGATGTATAGACAACCAAGGGAAATGTATTAATATTTCCCGTGTTGTAATTAATAGTTTTTTTCTGATTGAAAGAATATTGTTCTGTAAATGGGAAAATATTGGATTGTAAATTTTTTAATTTATCGGATTGGTAACGTTGCTAAGGGCCTTGTTTGTAAATATCATGGTTGACTTGTTTTGGTATTTGCGTTGTTTCATAAATTGGTGAAATGTCAAACTATGTGTTAACGCAAGCGACGAAAGACCGTGAATATTTGGTTCCCGTAAAATCCAAAGCTGTAATATCCATAAAGGATACCTTCCTAAGAAATCGGAAGTGTTGTCCCGAGAGCAATTAAAACAATTCTTGCGAGAAGCTCCTAATGACAATTGTTTGATGTCTATATTTCCCTAGGGAAATATAAGTGTGTTATGACTAGAGTCCGGATTTATATTTTTTTGCATGTTTTATTTGCTCTTTCGTATTAAACTGGCGAATTGTATCTATACGTTTCTCTCTGATATAAATTAAAGTACCAAGTTTTATTTCGCATATAACTTAATATTTCGAGGTTTTGTCACATTAAACTTATTTGAGCATATATCCGCATATAACTACATATAAAGTCAATATTTCCATTAATTGTAATTGATTTTGTTGAAATTTATTTATAAATTTGCGAGCATGGAAATCTTTTTTATAACATCGTATAAGATAAATTTAAGGGATTCCCCTAACTAGCGAACGTAACCTTGTGTTATGTAGATATCAGGGGCGGCTCGCTATATAGAGCCAAGGAGCCATGGCACTACCTGTAGTAGTTTCAAGCTCGCAAGAATTTCTAATTCATTCTTAAAACACTTTTTCACCTGTTACTTTGGTCTAGGAAGATAAAGGAAGTTGTCAAAAATGTTATTTTTCATCTGTCAAAAAAGGTATTTCTCATCTATTAAAATGGTATTTTTCAACATTTTTTTATTTTTGTTGTCAAAAATTGTATTTTTTAGACATAATGGTTTGTTACAATTGTCAATAATGTTTTGTTGCAATTGTCAAAAATCGTATTTTTCAGCTGTTAAAAATGGCATTTTCAGCTATTAAGAGCTGTCAAAAATGATATTCTTCAGTTATCAAATATGTTTTTTTTTATGTCAAAAAAATGTATTTCTCACCTATTAAAATGTTATTTTTCAGCTATCAAAAACAGCTTTTTGCGACTTTTTTATAATTTGCAAAAATGGCATTTTTCAGCTGTCAAAAATTTACTTTTTGTAGTCAAAAACTGTATTTTTTAGCAGGCAATAATGGTATGTTTTAGTTATCAATAATGTTTTGTTGCAGTTGTCAACAATGGTATTTTTCAGCTGTTAAAAAGTGTATTATTCAACTGTCAAAAATGATGTTTTTCAATCTATAAAATTTTTATTTCTTAGCTATCAAAAGCAGCATTTTTCGACATTTTTTTAACTGTCAAAAATAGCATTTTTCAGCTGTCAAAACTTGAATTTTTTGTGTTGTCGAAAATTGCATTTTTTAGCAGGCAATAATGGTTTGTTACAGTTGCTAATAATGGTTTGTTGCAGAATGATATTTTTCAGTTGTCAAAAAGGTATTTCTTACCTATAAAATGGTATTTTTCAGCTATTAAAAGCAGTATTTTTTTACATTTTTTAACTGTCAAAAATGGCATGTTTCAGCTGTCAAAAATTATATTTGCTAACAATAATGGTATGTTACAGTTGTCAATAAAGGTTTGTTGCAGTTGTCAAGAATGGTATTTTTCATCTGTTAAAAATGGTAGTTTTCAGCTGGTAAGAAATGTATTTATTCAACTGTCGAAAATGATATTTTTCAGCTGTCAGAAAAGGTATTTCTCACCTATAAAAATCGTATTTTTCAGCCATCATTTTTGGTCATTTTTTTATTGTCAAAATAGCATTTTTCAGTTGTAAAAACTTGTACTTTTTGTTGTCAAAAATTGTATTTTTCAGCTGACAATAATGGACAGTTGTCAATAATGGTTTGTTGTAGTTGTCAAGAATGGTATGTTTCAGCTGTTAAAAATGGTATTTTTCAGCTGTTAAGAAGTATATTAATCAACTGTCCAAAATTATATTTTTCAGCTGTCAACAATGGGGTATTTTTCAGCTATTAAAAGCAGCATTTTCGATATTTTTTTAATTGTCAAAAATGGCATATTTCAGCTTTAAAAAATTGTACTTTTTGTTGCCAAAAATTATATTTTTTGTTTTCAAAAAATGTATTTTTTAGCTGACAATAATGGTATGATACAGTTGTCAATAATAGTGTGTTGCTGCTTATCAAAAATGGTATTTTTCAGCTAATAAGAATTGTATTATTCAGCTGTCAAAAATGTAATGTTTCAGCTGTCAAAAATTATACTTTTCTGCTGCAAAAAATGATATTTCCCACCTATATAAATAGTATATTTTAGCTATCAAAAGCAACATTTTTGACATTTTTTAACTGTCAAAATGGCATGTTTCAGCTGTCAAAACCTGTATATTTTGTTGTCAAAATTATTTTTTTGCTGTTGTCAAAAATTGTATCTTTTAGCTGCCAATAACGGTATGTTTCAGTTGTCGGGAATGGTATTTTACGGCTGTCAAGAGTGGTAATCCCCAGCTGATGAAAATAGTATTTTTCAGCTGCATCGAGTTGTATTTTAAAGTTGTAGACAATAGTATTCTTCAGCTACCAAATATGCTATGTTTGAGCTGCCAAAAACAGTATTTTTCAGCTAGTAAAAATAGTTTTTTTCGACATTTATGAATTGTCAAAAATTGTATTTTTCAGCGGTCAAAAGTAGTATTTTTTACTGTCAAAAATAGTACTTTTGTCAAAAAGAGTATTTTTCCTGTGTCAGGAATGGTATGTTTCAGTTGAAAAATGGTATTCCTCGGCTGTTGAAAATTAGTATTTTCCAACTGTCAAAAATAGTACTTTTTTGCCAAAAATAGTATTTTTTGTGTGTCAACAATGATATGTTTCAGCTGTCAAAAACAGTATTTTTCAGCTATACCTCATTTAATAACCAGGCGGACTAAATCAAATTATAGCCGCCAAAATACGTTGTTGTGATTGGCCAATCGGGCGCCGTTTTTACACAGGCCGAAATTGTTTAAAATAGTAATGGCCGTTGTTATGATCAGCTGATCTCTAACCGATCCTTGTGTCTCACCGTTTTCACGTGTTTCGCCTCAGTTTTTGTGTTTTTAGCCAGTTATTTCTACTGTTGATGGTGTAAGAATCGATTCCTCTCATCCCGCGATTTTCTTGGAAATAGTTATTTTATTTTTAACTACGGATAAATACCTAGCACAAGTTTGGTGTCATTTTCGGCCCCCAAGAAACGGAAATGGTTGGATTTTAGAGCATTAACGCTCGAGGAAAAACAATCTAAAATTATCTTATATAAATCATAAATACAAGAGGCTTTAAAACCTACTGCCGTCGTTTACAAAATTGTGATTCATTAGGTAAGTGTGGCGCAAGTTATTGCAATATAGAATCGAATCATAAACATACATTATATTTAGGATTGTGGAGTTTCACACAATTAGGGGGTGAAAGGAGATTGGGGCAGTAACAAGTCCTAAACATCTTGAAGGACGTCCAGCGACCGAAGATATCTACAAATTCTGCGTGTGGAAAATTGTACATAGATTTTTCTTTAAAAAAGAAATCGATACATTGGATTAAATTTTGATTGAATTAAAGGATAGAGATGACCGCCAATGACGCCCCGTTAAACATTATATAAATTAATGAATGAGATTAATTTTAAGTAAGTTATTATACGTTTTTAAATAGCAAATTTATTTAATTTAATAAAATTTTATCACGACAATCTAGTATTTATATTTTAAACCTTTTACAGAATTATATGTATTTTCAAAATACACCTACTACTTCAATCCACTTTATATGTAAATAAATATATGTACAACTTGAGTTTTTCAGTATGCCCCTAAATTCTTAAGAGGGTCTCATACTTACTTTAATTATTATTTACTACATCATTGAGTATATGATCAAGAAAGTATGCCTAGAATTAATTTATATGTTGGTATAAATGTTGAATGAATGTTATGGATAAAAGAAATTAAATCATTTTATTTTTACCGCCAAAACATGTCTGGTTACTTTTCTGGTTACTTTTTATAGTGTAAACGTGACTTTCGCGTTTAGTCCGCCTGGTTATTAAATGAGGTATAGTAAAAATAGTTTTTTTCGACATTTATGAATTGTCAAAAATTGTATTTTTCAGCGGTCAAAAGTAGTATTTTTTACTGTCAAAAAAAGTACTTTTGTCAAAAAGAGTATTTTTCCTGTGTCAGGAATGGTATGTTTCAGTTGAAAAAAATGGAATTCCTCGGCTGTTGAAAATTAGTATTTTCCAACTGTCGAAAATAGTACTTTTTTGCCAAAAATAGTATTTTTCGCATCTTATTAAATAATATAAACGTTGTTAAATCGTTTTTGAATAAGAAAGTTGTCCATTATTCGGCAGAATCATTTTCTCCACAGGTGACGTCCAATCAAATGATAGCAATTTCATTGCCCAACAGGTGACATCCAATCAAATGATAGCGGTTTCATTACCCAACAGGTGACGTCTAATCAAATGATAGCGGTTTCATTGCCCAACAGTTTACTTGTTACTATGGTTACGATTCGTTTCTTGTCAGCGAATTGCCGTAGTTTCCAAATAGAAAAATTATTATTGTTATAATTTAATACAAACAGAAAAATCTTTAGGTAATTATTTAATATGATACGAAAAAGTATAGTATTAATTTCGTGAACAAGTTGGCCATTGCCACTCGGGTGAATTGCAAACTTCACCCTCGTGGCAATGGCCAACTTTCTCACTCGTTTAATAATATACTATTTTCGTGTGTCAACAATGATATGTTTCAGCTGTCAAAAACAGTATTTTTCAGCTAATAAAAATAGTTTTTTTCAACATTTTTGAATTGTCAAAAATTGTATTTTTTAGCTGTCAAAAGTAGTATATGTTGCTGTCGAATGCAGGGGCGGCTCGTTATATAGAGCCAAGGAGTCATGGCACTACCTGAAGTTTCAAGCTAAGCAAGAATTTTTAATTAATTCTTAAAACAGTTTCTCGCCGGTTACTTTGGTTTAGGAAAATAAACCGTTCTTCAAAACAAGAGGGGGAGGGGGCATATTGTATATGTGGCTCTACCATCAACATGATTCACGAGCCGCCACTGGTAGATATGTATATATTATATTATTTATATAGAATACGGGGATAAGCAAGTTAAGCTAGTACGCCAATGCAGATGATACTCGATGCAACCGTACCCGGTAATTGTGCTTGACTGGAAGCTGCTTTATTTTACGCCAATAATTTTGAAAAATTACAAAATATTCTTCTTAATTTTAATGATGAAAAATCGGCAGCACTTAAAAAATGTAAAGATTGAGACTGAGGAGGACATAATAAATTTTAATATTCCAATAAATAAATTATCAATAGTTGCTATTTGTATATTTTTTTTTATTTTGCAACATTATTTTTAATTAAACCGCATATAAAATCCATATTTGAATCATTTTGTCGTGTATATTGGCTAATTTTAAGCGCATATAAACAAATTATAATGCCTTTTTAGCGCATATAAAAAAATTATAACGTCTTTTTTTTAGCGCATATAAAAAAATTATAATGCCTTTTTTAGCGCATATCAATCCGGACTCTAGTTATGACATATCGTAACTAAGGCAATATCACTCAATATTGTTTCAATCAGAAAAAAATGTTTATTTCATATTGTATTGAAGTTTCAACGTACCCTTCTGCAACATTCTTCGACTTCCAACCACCATATCGTTTAATCACCGCAAAGTCCGCACCGGCATCAGAAGAACGGCGAAAGCAATGGCCGGTGTACAGATGAGGTTGCTCCAATTTTAAGAAGTCCGCTATGCACGACGGCCACTTGGACAATGTATTTATCCCAACTGGTTGTACAGAACACTTATTGTGTTTATAGTAAATAAAAAACCGTTTGTGTGGAGTATGCACTGGTCTCAGCGAGATATAGCGTCTAATCAAATTTAAAATCTTATGTTCATTATCTATTATGGTGAATATTTTACTCGTTTTCGTTTTAGACACCTTAATCGTAACCAGAAACTTCGATCCCAAATCTTGCACATCGTCCGTTTCTAGTTTGACCAGTTCGTCCTTCCTCAACGCACCGGCCACTCCGAAAATCAGCGCAACCTGCGTAGTGTAATACGTTATTCTAGTTTTGACTTGGCCGTTGACCGCTTACCTTGGTTATTAGAAAGAGGCTGTTGGGAGCTTCGGAAATAAATTTTTGCACCTGTTCTTTCTCAAACACCTTTGATTTTTTCGGGCGGTGATCTATTTTTGCCCTCTTAATGAATGTAATTAATTTTTTAAATTCGCTTATGTCGATCTTATCTTTTAAACTTAAAGTTGCTTTGAGCATTGAATATTTTGGCCATAGGCTTGCTATTAGGCCCCTTTCAGCGATTTCGGAGAAATATGCCAACAGCACCGATTCCGAATTTCGCTTTACCTGCTTGTTCTCGCACCAGGTAATAAATTCGGCGTACGTTTTTTCATAAACTCTCCTGCTTTTTTCCGGAAGCAAATTAAAGGCAGCACTGGCTGGCACACCTGGCGAGGTCCACTTAATATCGTCGACGTCCATAATCACGTTTTATACGTTTGACACACACACAGTTTTGACATTAATTGTTTTGAGACCATCTTTGGTTGCCTATAATAAAATCGTTTAATAATAGGAAATTATTCCTTCTTTAATGAATGATTTTCTATATTATAATAAAATCTATGTAGATTAATGATGAGATGATTTAGGTCCGGTATTATAGAGGTCAGTTAAATTTATTCGAAGATAAATTTAAATTAAGTTGGGTTATATGCAAAATACATGTAGCACAAATGTTAATTAAATTTAAATGACCTTTACAATACCGGCCGTTAATCGTTTATTATGTATTCTAGTTATTTAATCGAACTTCTCGACATGTGCTGCTATCTTACAAAAGCTGGTGGTACTACTTGTAGGTTTTTAATTGTGAAAGTAATTCATTAGTTTGCGGGTGCTCTTTGTAGAAGAGAATTTTGTTCTAAATGCGAGGCGACCGATCTCATGAGACCATGGGCGTCCGCAAAGAAATATTCAGGGGGGGCTGGGGGTAAAGCTCTATAATTTATTATATTTATTCTAGTAGTTATTAATACTAGACAGGCTGATGACGCACTCATGCGTGCTCTATAAAATTGTTGTTATCGACCTCAGTCTACTTCTTTTTCTATGTTTTTCGCGGGTATCACCTGCTAGTAAATAAATAAATAAATAAATAATAACTTTATTTAGCACTTTGCTATATAAATTAGTGTGTTCTTTCTAGAAGATTTTTTTTGCGACCGATGTCATGAGTTATGAGACCATTTATTTATTCTACTAGTTATTAATACTCCAGACTTATGCATCTTCTGTAAAATTGTCGTTAACCACCACAGTCTGCCACTTCTGCTTCATTTGCAACGTATCTATGTTTAAAATAATACAAACGGCACAAGAACATACAAATGCAATATTTCACGGGGTGTATACACGGAAAATCAGAAATGTTCTATATTTTGTCGATTATTTTCGATTCGCACTATTCGTGAAAAATATTCATGACATTCACGAACATTTCATGACAATGGTGTTGGCAAAAATGTAATTTGTTGACAAGCAAGGATTCTAGGTTATAGTTGGTGACATTCGATATGGTAACAGTTTTTGTGTTTTTTCTCGACAACTTTAGTATATAGGCAACGCATTATATGCACGTGCGTATAGCGGCAAATTTCCAGAGGCGCCAAAATCTGAGACATAAAACAAGGATGCACAATAGAGGCAAATATTCGGCGAGTTTTTTTTAAAGCTTGCCTATTATTTACCGCGTAATATTCCCTTTGTTAAATTTAAAAAAGTTCATCTACAAAGATAAAGTTGAATTTAAAAGAATTTTATCTTTAAAAAAATGGTGATGTGGCCATCATGTTACTTTCTCCGACTTTAGATTTGCGTTTTCGTGCGTTTATTTTCAATTAAAATAATATTTTAAATTTACAGCGAGCGTTGCGTAAATTTGGATAAAACTGACGTTTAAAACGTCAAAATCATAAAAGATGGAAAAATTATACTTCAAATTCAAAAACTCGGTTTACTCAAAAACTAAGGAGATTTCAAAAAAAACTTATTCTTTAGAAGTTGTTCATTTTGGCATTCTCTACAATAATTATTCACATAAATTTGCTGTAACTATTATCGTTTCATAATTATAAACCAAAAATTAAAAAATATAAATAATTTTTTTTCTCGAATAAAAATGATTTTATGAAAAATGTTTTCAAGCAAAAGATATTCATTTCTTTGTTGTCTTCAAAGTTTGTCTAAATGTTTTTGTGATATTTTTCATATTTAAGAAAATATTGGCAAAAAACAAAAAACAGTTGAGGTAAACGCCCACTTCCGGTGTACGAAATTATACCAAAAGCTTTTCAGTTCTTCAGATTATCAAATAAGATGGATGTTCAAAGTTTCGTATCAATTGCTCTATTAGTTTTTGAGATACAGCGCGCACAGACAGACACAAAAATTTTTTTTCCAGAAATTGTTGAAATGGCATTTAGGGACCCCAAAACGGATATTTCCGTAAAAAAAAATTTTGGAAAAAAAAATCACGACTTCGTAACGGAGAAAGTAAAAAAAGTATATTTCCGGAAATTTCACAAAAAAAAAATTGAAAAAATTTTCACAATCACAATACTTTCTCATACTTCGTACCGGAGAAAGTAAAAAGTAGAATTTTACAAAATTTCTTCTCAAGAAATACAGATAAAGTAAAAAAAAATAATTTATAAGGAAAGGAATATTCACAGTTTACTCTTATACATGATTTTTGTTGGGTTATAAAGCTATATGAAAAGTTATGAAACTATAAGACCATAGAGAATGAAATAATAGTTACCAGCGGCGGCTCGTGGATGTTCGAGGAGGCTACAGAAGAAAATTTGACTAAAACAGCAGCGGAATATTTGCTTCCTCTATAAGAGTAAGTAGTGCAGCACGAGCGGCATCTCTGTCTTATGCCCGGTTTTATAAAGGTGTGAGTCAACCGTCGGGTGATCAACTCGACGTTGAAGGTTCATCCTCCGGTTAGCCGCATATCGGTTTCACAAAGTCCAGTTTGCTTGTAGTTCGTCACTGACAGCTCTATGGATAAAAATATGTGTTGGCTACTCTGCGGGTTTCACATCTACCAATCACAGTGGAAGTCGACGCCGTTCGAAAGAAGCGCGAAATTATGAAAATTGTAAACTAACACGCTACTCAAAGGGATCTGAAGTGGTCCCCGGCGTCCGCATCAGACGTAACGCAGGGCCAAGCGAAAGCGGACCGTAGTTATTTCGCGTCAGCTGTGTGAAAATAGTGTGTGTTTATTTGTGATAATTTTGTAAACCTGGGATTTAACAAAGTAAGTATGGTTTAGTTATTTTAAATTTAATACTAGGTATTACGCAGGTGCACAGTTGTGTTTGTTATATACACTTTTTATTCATAATTGTTGAGTAGTTTGAAGCCATCAGCAAGGGATAAACAGTAAACTGTATTTTAGCAAGTGAAACATGTTATGAAGTGGTAATTAAAACACTTAAGGCTTCATTGTTTCATACTTATATTAAGGTTGCGAGACCGAAACTTGTCCAAATTGTTATTTTAATATATCTGTGAAACAACCAAGCAGTTCGTGTTTTAATTATGTTTCATAAAGTGTTCAACGATAATTCAATTAAACATTTGTTATGAAGTAACCACTTATACAAACAAATCATCAATTAATGATTATCAATTTTTGTTTTAGATCATAAAAAAAATGTCTAAGCGAATTATTTTTACTGATGATGAAATGCACTCCTTAGTAGATACGGTAAAATAATTTGTACATATTGTCGAGTGTAAACGGACTGATGCTGTAATGTGGAAGGAGAAGGTAAGAGATTAATTAATTAAAGCGAATGATTGCAACTGCTAGTACATAGTAATCCATAACAAAACTAAACTCAAAAATGCACTATGTTTTAACAAGACCAATGAATATTATTTACTGTGAAAAGACAGTTGTATGAATGTTACCAATATTTTTTACAATAATTAGTTGTGGTTAAAACAGAGAATTTTTCAATTCAGTTTAGTAACCATAATTATGCCTTCAGGCATAATGCTTACAAATTTGCTTTAGTAAATTAATTAAATAAATGTGTTATTTTCAGAATGCAGCATGGGAAAAAATTGCAGGAATTTTAAATGCTTGCTCTACAATGCAAAGGTCCGCAGAACAACTTCGAAGCAAATTTGATAATTTAAAAAAGGATGCTAGGAAATATTTTGCGAAACAAAAACAAAGCTTGTACGCTACGGGAGGTGGTGCTGCAAGTACATCAATAAGGCCTTCTTTACTCAGCATATATGATAAGGTGAAGAGCATCATTGAGTTTTCAGTGACAGGAATGGACGCCTACGAAGGAGATAGTGACTTCATCGGTGGGTTAATCTTTCAAATCGGCACACAATTATTAAATATTTCCTCTTTTAGTTACTGTTGACAGTGAAATGCAAGGTCCCTCCAAGGAGAATATTGTGAATAAAATAATTATAACCGAACCGGAGAGCCCCATAGTTGAACATGTCAGATCATTAACACTGACAGTCGTTCATCTGCAACATGAAGAAGTAGATGAAATAAATGAAAATGGTAATTTTCCCAATAATATATACATTTTGATTTTAATTTTTTATTTACACCGTCTCCGGCAATAACTGAATCTATTATTTTTGAGCCCGTTGTCTAAATACTTTTCTTATTGCTAATACAGAACAAAATTAATACAATAAAGTTTTATCAAAAGTGTACATCCCAAAAACTTTCTTTGATTTATTTCATTAATTATAGATTGGAAAACATATACGCCTACGATGCTCTCTAAACCAAAACATCCACGTTTAAGGAGACAAGATGTTGGTAAGTAATTTTTTTTTACAATTGCTATCACAAACATTTATAACAATTGTCTGTTGCAGAAAATAGAGGACTCAAACGAAAACAGGGTGATTACTCTGTGAAGGATCAAATAATGTTGGACGAATTTCAACAAAATAAGGTCTTCAATGAGATGAAAATGAAAAAAGAAGAGATTCTTTATGATGCCCGTATAAAAAACATAGAACTCAGAAATGAGGAACAAAGGCTCAGAAATGAGGAACAAAGGTTAAAAAATGAATTGCTTCAACATAAAGTATCACAATTGAAAGGAGAAGAATGTTGAGCAACACAATGCTGTTATTTATTTTTTATTTTTAGTTAATTATGTTTCTTTGCATAAATATGAATTTGTAAAATATGTTTGGAATTTTTTTTTATAGTTAATTATGTTTCTTTAAATAAATGTGAATTTGTAAAATATGTTTGGAATTTTTTTTTATCAGTAGTGAAATGCATGTGTTAATTTCTTTTTTCATTTATAAGAAAAAATTATGGGGGTGTTAAAATAAAATAGTTTTTAAAAATAAATCTTTTAATGACCATTATAAATTAGAAAAATAGTTAATATAAATTTGTCGAAAATTTATATTGTGTTCCTCAGGGTATGCATTTAAATTGATATCCTCTTCCATATCCATAATCCGCGATGCAACATCCGGGTCTATAGGTGGCTCGACCTCATTTCGGGAGATTGCAAAGTTGTGCAACACAGCACAGGCAATTATCACCTTTTGAACAGTTTCCTTTTGCAGTCTCAATCCTAAAGACAAAATTGGAAACCTCCTTTTCCAAACACCAAAGAGTCTTTCCACAGAATTTCTTGTTCTTATGTGGGCCTCATTATACATATGTTCCCCATTTGTTGTGGGATGTGCAATTGGAGTCATTAGGGATTTTTGTAGACCATACCCCGAATCTCCCAAAAGTATGGCGTCTTCAAATTCTCCTCTTTGTAACCGTGCAAAGATTCGGGAATTTGCAAAAATATTTTGATCATGTGTTGATCCTGGCCATCTTGCAACTATATCTTGAATGTACAAGTTACTGTCTCCAATAACTTGTACATTTAAAGAAAAATATCCTTTGCGGTTTCTGAAATATTCAGCATTGTCTCCTCCTACAATTTGAGCAGGATGATAATATAAGTTTACAGAAGAGTTTGTATAAATTACTTACCAGGTGATTGAATTCTGATGTGTGTACAGTCAATTGCACCAATAATTTTTGGGAACCTAGCCATTCGGTAAAATTGTTCCTGCTTCCGCTTTATTTGGTCAATATTATTAGGCATTGTTATAAACCTTACACTTAAACGGGCTATGGTTCCACAAACTTTTCGGACTACTCGGCAAACGCTTGATTTGTGGATCCCTCCAAAATCACCAGCCGTCATAAGCATGCAGCCAGTTGCAAGTAATCGTAATACGATTAATAATTGATTGGCTGGTTTAATTGCATGATTTCTGTTAACATTAAATGTTGCATTAGTATACTGAGTGGTGACTTCTGAAATGCACCACAGAAAATGCAACAGAAATATATGAGTGAATGTTTGTTAGTCAGTATTTTTTTTATTTTTGTAAATTGTGATTTTTACCTTTTTTGGATCGCATGGAAATTTTGATCTCATTCCATCAATCACCTTGATGAAAAATTTTAACTCCTGCCAGCGATGACCTTTTTTTGGTCCTTGCCTTAAAAAATTTGCCTTCGATTACTTGGATTAAAATTTTTCAATTTTTATCAAGCTAAACCAACACATGAGTTTAAGTTTTGAAAACGAGGAGCAAAAGAAAAAGGTCATCGAAAGCAAAAAAAAGCCAATTTTCTTGGAAATAATGTAGTTATTGTAATCTTAATCATACAACTGATGATTAAAATACAAAATTGGAATAAGATTAATGATATTAAATAATAATACAGGAAATTAATAATTAAAAATTAACTATCAAATTATTTACTTACCTTGTAGTTTCTGTTTGTAAATCATCGTGTAAAAGTTCCAAAAGTTCATTTAGGCTTTAGTAATCCTGAATCTCCGGAAAAATTCTTGATCATCCCATTCATTATAATGATCCACGCGAGGCCGAAATTTTGTTGGTAAACGTGTATTTAAATTTGTCTCCCCTGAAGAACTTGAATCAGTAGATTCATTAAATTCAATTGTACGATTTAATCGTGGACTATTTTCTTCACAAATTGACATTGTTTATTATATATATATATATATATATATATATATATATATATATATATATATCTTCTCTAGTGCTGCAAATGCAACCATTTCGGTGTTCTGCGTAAATGAACTAGTTTTTACGACCCAAACGCTTTTGTCCCAACATCTGGAAGCAATTTTTCGGCTCCGACATGCTCGCCCGTAAATTAAAATGTATGCCCGTATTGTATGTAACCAGATATTTTATGGACCATCCCTCGACTGTACGGACAATCATAATCCTTGACATTATTCACAACAAGTTCGCGTTTTAGCTGTCATTAAAAACAAAAAATACGTCCAACCGGCGGTTACGCTCTATAACCAGCGGACAATCCACAGATTGATCTAACTGGCGGTGTACCTCGGCGTTGGCGTCCAACCGTGCATTGAGAAACGGCAGAGTTCGCGTTCACCGCCGGTTGCCCCTACTCGGCGGCCAACCAGACATTATAAAACCGGGCATTAGCCTCCTCTACGAAGATACACGAGCCGCTGCTGTTACTTACCAATTTTCGATATGTGCATCTTCGGGTACGTAATCGGTTCCACTCACAATACGTTTGAGCACTTCTTGTCTTTTGCGTATTTCTTGCATAATTTTTGATTTCTTATTACGTTTTTTTCTTTTAGTATATTCTCGCGGCATTATGAAAAACGGAAAAACTAACTAATTGAATCTACACCACAACTACACTGCACTCTTAATTAACAATGGAAAATACATCTAAACACCACCCTTGACTGAACGTAGCTAGCACAAGCAAAATACGAAGTGGTTATAAATAGACTCTTCCATTACAGCGTATCCGTAAACCCCGCCCATAGGCGAGCGCTTAGTCGTGCGTATTCGGACGGAGGGGAATAAATGATGATTTTATATTATTCAATGCCCTTTCCAAGCCTTTCGATTAATCAACTTAAAACAATCGTAAATTGAACAAGTATCATCAAATCTTAGAGGTGGGCAAATTTGAAGTATGTACGCGAAAAAGTTTTCTCATTAACCTCAATAAATCAATTTAAAATCGAGATATCCACATGTGCATGCAACTGTAATTTATGGTTGTAAGTTAATCAATCTTTTACACTTCTTAGCCCATAACCACAGCTATTCCAAATGTTTTCTCTGTACCTTCATAAATAAGCGAGTGGTATTGAATTAATTACAAATATAATAAAAGTGTTTTATTATATTTACAACATGTATAACGAAGTAGAAGCCTCCTCCATAAACAATTAAAAATAGGTAGTTAAAAAAGATAGCTATTTTTATTACATAATACAGATCAATAGTATATTATTAAACGTGTGAGAAAGTTGGCCATTGCCACGAGGGTGAATTGCAAACTTCACCCTCATGGCAATGGCCAACTTGTTCACGAGTTTAATACTATACTTTTTCGCATCATATTAAATAATTACCTAAAGATTTTTCTGTTTGAATTAAATTATAACGAATAATTTTTCTATTTGGAAATTGCGGCAGTTCGCTGACAAAAAACGAATCGTAACCATAGTAACAACTAAACTGTTAGGCAATAAAACCGCTATCATTTGATTGGATGTCACCTGTTGAATAAACCGCTATCATTTGATTGGACGTCACCTGTGGAGAAAATGATTCGGCCGAATAATGGACAACTTTCTCAATCAAAAACGATTTAACAACAGTTATATTATTTAATAAGATGCGAAAAAGATATTTTTCTAACTACGTAATTGCTATGCTTAAATGATCGATATATAAAACGCTCTATGATATGCTTCCTATAATAATATAATATAAGAGTAGTCTAACTGTATGTATGTATGTGTGTATGTATGTATGGATAACGCTGGCCCGTCACTGCGCCGCATTCATTGCGCCGTATATGTACTGACTTTGGTTCCCGGCACGGTGATACACCCCGGAAAAAATTAGCAAAGAAATGAATAAATAATTATATTATAACAAAACCGTTCTACAGAATGTGTTCAAATAATATGAGGAACGAGTTAAACAATAAACTAACCGCTAATTTTACTTCAGCATTGTAAAAAAAATATATCGGTTGTGAGCATACGTAGTGAACTTCATATATTTTGTTTAATGACATAAAACAAATGTGGGAAGA
This sequence comes from Ocypus olens, assembly GCA_910593695.2. NCBI lineage: Eukaryota > Metazoa > Arthropoda > Insecta > Coleoptera > Staphylinidae > Ocypus > Ocypus olens. Next base: position 13,875,219 of record OU343063.1, on the reverse strand, counting down.
CAATAAAAGGTGTTTAGCAGTTACAGTGCAAATTTATACTTAAACATACCTTTATCTATCGGCCACGGTGTTTAGCAGTTACAGTGCAAATTTATACAAGTAAGTACTAAATATAGTCGCCGGACATAAAATAAGCGCGCTATTGCGCAAAGGTGGATCCACTTTTTGAATGTTCCGTCTTTAGGTTAGGTTCGGTTAGGTGGCGGCGAAGCCGTCAGGAATGTATTAAAAGTAGGGGCTGAAAACGGAACGAAAATGAAATAACGAAATTAAACGAAATAGTTACAAGAACGAAAACGGAACTGACATTTTTTAAACGAGATTAGAAACGAAATGAATTAATTAATTATGCTCATTTTCGTATCAATTAATAGCATTGAAAAAACATTTCTAATACCGGATTTTACCGTTTTTATCAAATTTTGAAAGTATCGGAAACTGAAGGTAAAAAATCTCTTATTAGGAGTTGTTTTCCGAAAACGAAAACTATAAATTTGTGTGAGAACATAAAGAACGAAAACGAAAAATTTCGTTTTCGTTCCGATCAGAAATGAACGAAATATTTTTCGGATTTAGTCTCTAAGAAGTAGTTTTGCGAGCTCGCCTTAAATATGACAGATTAAGAAATCGAGATTTAGAATTTCTATCCAATATTGCTGAACTCTACTTTACTGAAAAAATAAATTATGTTAATTTTTGTATTAATTAATAGCCTTGAAAAAATATTTACTGCACATTTCTTGAACAAAAATTTCAAAAAATAGTGGGTGCGCTTTTGTGCAATAGCTTCAAAGTAAGAAACACTTATACATACAGTATAAATACACTTTATTCTAGCAGTTTAAAATAATAGTACTAAAGAATGGATGAAGATCTAATCGAGCGTCAACGTAGATTAGCAAGAGAAAGACAGAGACGTTGGAAAACTCAACAAAGTCAAGAGACGCTTGACAGGCTGCAAAAAACAAATGCTGCATCTCAAAGACAGTAAATTGCAAACGAAACTGAGGAACAATCTCAACTCAGGCGAGCAGCAAATGCATCTCAACGGCAGCGAATTAGAAATGAAACTCCACAGCAATCGCAGACCAGAAGAGCAGTAAATGTTGCATCTCAACGGCAGCGAATTGGAAATGAAACTACAGCAATCACAGACCAGACAAGCATCAGATGCTGCATCTCAATGGTAGCAAACTGAAAACGATACCCCACAGCAATCTCAAGCCAGGCGAGCAGCAAATTTGGCATCTCAACGGCAGAAAATTGCAAATCATAGAGCTGAGCAAAGCCAAATATTTCGAAATGAAGCAGTTAATTTCATTGAAGATAGTGTTCATACCCATGACTGTGGAGCCTTAAACATTATTTGCCAGTTCTATAAATCGAAGAATTTTTCCAAGGAGCGTTAAACAGATGGAAAGATTACAAATTGTTGCTACAAAGGCAAAATTAAGTTTCCACACCCTATCGATGAGACTGGTGTACATGAATATCTTGAGTTCTTGCGCAAACTGTTGTCAGATCCAACTGATTCAGATAACACCAATTTTCGGGAGAATATTCGATCCTACAATAATGGTGTATCGTTTTCTTCGTTGGATCTGACAACAGTTGCCGTGATTTTTCACGGGCAATCGCTAGTAAATATATATTATCCTATAATAATATTAAAAAAATACTATAAAATAAGAAATACGATACTTTTCGTCTTCTACAATTTAAAACTTGAAATTCGTGAAATTTCGACTATTTTCAAACCGCCATAACTCGGCGTATTTTCAATCGATTTTGATGAATCTTTGAGGGCGAAACACTTTGAAGCTTTGACTATATACTATTGGACTGCTAGCGCCGCTTCATGTGTGTCTCCAAGCAACGGTGGCGCGGCGGGACCCTAAATGGTTGCGGTATGTTACTAAATTGGTAGTTATTTTGTGTCTATGACATATGACTCTATGAGCTCGCATTGCATATTGTGATACCCTTCAATTTATTCACACCTTTGATTATATAAACATTTATATTGTCAAATATTCACACTTTGTCAAAATATTGCTATGCGAAAGGCTGCAATACGTCCACGTATATATGCCAATGCGGTTACAATAGTCGTCAGCTGATGTACACGTCAGTTGACTTTTGACTTATAACCTAAAATTCTGTATTAGATTTCCATCAAATCCGGAACTTCGCAAATGATGGGTTAATGCTTTGCTTGTAAAGAACAGGCAGGAAAGTGGACCCGAGTTGCCGAAATATGTTAGCACATGCATTCTCCGCGTTGCTGATGAATACATCGAGAAATATTTTTTTTGCTTTCCGGTTTTTAAATTACGCTCCATTTTCGGCTCTGGGGCGGGACTTATATCGGGCTCCAGCTTGTGGACAACTTTTGGAGCAGTGATCATATGGAAAATGGAGGGGGACTAGCAGTCCAATAGTATATAGTCAAAGCTTTGAAGTGTCTTCTTTAATGTCATGCATGCGAACTTAAGCGTAACCCCTTCCACCCCCTCTAGCACCACTGTGAAAAAAGATGTTTTTTTAGGAAACCATGTTCAACTTTGACGATGTATACGGAGTTGGAAAAAAATGTGTCGACCCGATCCACTATAAAGACATTAAGATTTGATCAACTCCCTACGCAGAACTCAAAGAATGAAGTTCCTACGACGATTTGGCACCAAGTTGTGGGTGTTTGAAAAAAAGTGCATTTTTTCAACCAAATTTGATGATTCTTTCGGGAAAAAATCCCATTTTGGCTCTAAATAACGACGATATGATTTATTAATTGTTCCGTAATCAATTCGAAATACGTTTTGTCGTTTGTAAATTCTTAAAAAGGCTAGGGTGAAAGGGGTAACACTTAATAGTATATAGCAGTGGCGGCTCGTCAGGGGAGGCAGGTGAGGCATTGCCTCACCATTAATTTCCTATATTATAAAAATATAAATTTATTCAACAAATTTCTTCCGTATTGCATTTAATATTGATAATTAATAATTATACAGTAATTATAAATTGTTGTATTAACGGAATGTTCCCGATTTTTAATGATTAGAATTAGCGCCTCCAACCAGCCCGGACTTGAGGCAAACGTAAACCAGCGCGATCGGAATTTATGCAACTTAATATGCCTCCATACAGTTTACATATACCGCATTCGTTGTAATGTGCAGATTTATTTCGATATTGGAGGCGAGCCTCAGAGGCTTCTCATTGGTCGGAAATGACCCGCATGATAGAGACAGAACAGTCGCAGCGCTCGCCATTGTCAGCTGTGCTAAGGCCAGTGTTGCCAAGTCAGCGGAAAATCCGCTAGATCTGCGAAATTTTGAATCCGAATTGCGGAATAATTTTCGTTTTAGCAGCTGGCGGATTTTCTAACGGAAGTATGTTGAATCATTGAGAAAACTTGCGTAATTCAATTTAAATTTAAACTTTAAATTTACAAGAGAAAAAGCAGAAACTTAAAACATTAACGCAAATAAAATCATAACTCACGGAAAAATGAACACATTTTCAAAAATTAAAGCTAGTTTCAAAGGTAGATGTTCTGTGAATATGCTAAAATATTTGAAGAACCCTTCTTATATCAAAACTTATTTTCTTTTAGATTTTTGTTTTGTTTAAGTGTTTAACAACAAAATATTAATTTTCAAAAATTCATAACGTACGAAAAAAGTGGCACATTTAAAAAAATTACAGCTGGTTTTAAAGGTAGTTGTTTTGTGAATATATTAAAAAAAAAATAGATTTTTTTGTTCAAGTGTTCAACAACTTTAAATATTAATTTTCAAAAATTCATATGTTTTGTTCAAGTGTTCGACAAATTAAAATATTAATCTACAAAAATTCATAACGCAAAAATAATCAAAACTCAAAGTTAATTTTAAATGTATTATGATTGCATTAGAATTTTTAAGGAATTCAATCATATCAGTATTCTTTTTTTCTATTTTTTCTTTTTTCAAATATTCGACAAACTTAAAAAAATCATTTTCAAAAATTTATAACTCGCACAAAAATAGACACATTTATTTATTATTTAAAAATCAAAGGTAATTCTAAAGGCAGATGTTTTGTGAATATACTAGAATTTTTGATAAATCCTATCATACCAGAATTTTTTTCGTTCGACAACTTAAAACGATAATTTTCAAAAATTCATAACACCCAAAAATGAACTCATTTTCAAAGATCAAAGTTTTAGAGATAGTCATTCGTTCTGTCGATTTATTAAAATATTTGTGGAACTCAATTTTGCTTTAGATTTTTGTTTTGTTTAAGTGTTCAACAAGTTAAAACCTTCAAAATTCATAAATTAAGGAAAAAGTGACACATTCTTAAAAAAACTAAAGTTAGTTTTAAAGGGAGATGTTTTGTGAATATATTAAAAAAATAGATTTTTTTGTTCAAGTCTTCAACAATTTAAAATATTCATTTTCAAAAATTGAGCAGAAATCGATTCATTTAAAAAAATCAAAGCTATTTTTTAAGGTAAATAAATGCATGATGATTGCATCAGAGTTTTTAAAGAATTCAATCATATCGATATTTTTTTTCTATTTTTTCTTTGGTCAAATATTCGACCAGTTAAAAAATCATTTTTAAAAATTTATCTCACATTTAAAAAAATCAAAGTTTAAGTTAAAGGTTAGGATATCTTGTGAATATACTAAAAATTGAGCAATTCCATCATATAAGAATTTATTTTCTTTAGATTTTGTTTGTTCACTTGTTCGAAAACTCAAAACATTAATTTTCAAAAATTCAAAATTGGCAGACTTTAAAAAAATTAAGTTAGTTTTAAAGGTAGTAACGATTTAAAAAAAAATGTTGTGAAATTCTATTATATCACTATTTATTTTTTTAGATTTATTTTGTTTGTCTTTAACAACTGAAAATATTAATTTTCAAAAATTCATAACTCACGTAAAAATTGACTCAGTTTCAAAAATCTAGGTTGATTTTAAAGGTAAATGTATTATGATTGCATCAGAGTTTTTAAGGAATTCAATCACATCGATATGATTTTTTTTAGTTTTTCTTTGTTCAAACATTCGACCACTTAAAAAATTCATTTTTAAAAATTCATAACTCACGGGGAAATTTACTCATTTTCAAAAATCAAAATTTATATTAAAGGTAGATATCCTGTGAATATATTAAAAATTCTGAGCAATTCCATCATATAAGTTTTTTTTAGATTTGTTCAATTGCTCGATAACTTAAAACATTCATTTTTAAAAATTCATAACTCACGGGGAAATTTACTCATTTTCAAAAATCAAAATTTATATTAAAGGTAGATATCCTGTGAATATATTAAAAATTCTGAGCAATTCCATCATATAAGTTTTTTTAGATTTGTTCAATTGCTCGACAACTTAAAGCATTCATTTTTAAAAATTTATAACTCCGGGAGAAATTGGCAAATTTTCAAAAATTTAAGTTAGTTTTAAAGGTAGGTGTTTCGTAAAGATTTTATAATTTTTGTTGTATTCTATTATGTCACTATTTTTTTAAATTTTTTGTTCGTCTTCTACTAAAAATATGAATTTTCAAAGATTCATTCAAATTTTTAAGGAATTCAATATTTGTATTTATTTTTCTTCGGATTATGTCATTGTTATACCTAATATTTAACCGTAATTAGTACGCAAAACGTTATATTCAACTGTTTAAATAAGAGACAGATTTATTTCGTACTTTATATTTTCATATTTTCTGGCGGCATTCTAGTGGAATTAGGTTGGCTATTTGGCGGAAATATTATGTGATCAGATGGCAACGCTGGTTAAGGCAGCTTCACAACGACCTAGGAATGGTATCGAGAACGGGAACGAAAATGTACCTGGTTTGTCGTTCCCGTTACCGGAAATTAGTTATTAGTTGTGTAAAGATAATATACGTAATGTTTTAAGTACGGCTCGGGAAATTGAAATCGAAACTATAATAAGAACGTGAAGGAAAATAGGGAGGTTTTAAAAAGGTGTGTAGATAATAATAAATCTATGCCTCACCAAACCAAAAGTTGACGAGCCGCCACTGGTATATAGTGTATCAAGGGCCGAAAATAGGCTTTAGCAACCCGCCTAAAAGTGAAGGGTTGCTAAAGCATTTCGGCATGAGTTATACTCGATATTTTTTCGCCTGCCTTAAGGGACCCGTGTAATTGCTGACATGCAAGAATGGAGGAAATACAAATATAGATGTCGCCACTAGTAAAATGTAGCTCCAATACACTTATCTTAATAAAATCAGGGTTACCGCCAGTTGCGGTCGGTTTCCACCATAATCTCATCACCCACACATACGCACACTCTCACACATATACTGCGAGTTGGTAGAAATGAACAGCGGGATCATCAAATGTACACATCTGAATAGATTGATTTCTCATGCGTTCCAGTCCGCCTGGGTGCAAATATAAGTTAAAAAAATATTTCGAGTAAATGTATTAAATGAAAATGTATACCGAGTGTCTGGGATAAGGGGCGAACATAGGGATTTAACATGTAAAATTAAATATGTGTAATTATTAGCTCCCCTATTCATTTTAGAGAAAAATCGTAAAGGAATATTTTTTAGAGAATTAAAAACTGTAAATGTATCATCCATTTAATTTACATTTGTACCAGAATACACCTCAGAAATAATAAAAATAAGTTTAAACATTTACCTTTTAATAAAAACCCTTGCCATGAGTTTGACAAATGTCATGTCATAGTGAAAATAATTTTGCTGGTCAGATATCAGTTCACGCATTGATTACTATGAACAATAACAATAACGTTGGGTTCGTTGTTAAATGTGAACTAACATTCATCTGCAAAAAGTTTCGGTCTGTATTTGATCGATCCTGCATTATTTCACAGAATACATGCGTAGTTTCATCATTCACCATCAGTTTCTCTTCATGGCATTGATGCTTGTAGGAATAACCATGCTTCGTCGGAATTTTCTATACAGAGAATTTAGACACGTTGCACTCACGAGCAATGCATCGTATGTTAGTTGTTGGTTCAGCATTTATCAAACCGAAAACTGTTTCTTCCAATTAATTGTTGTTTCTTCTGTTCCCTTTGCATGTAATGTCATGAACTCTGAGTAAACTGACGCCACTGCAAAATGGTTTGATAATGAATACGCTCTCTTCATTGGAATAACTCAGATTATTCTTCGTAGTAGTTGCGTGAATTGATATTTGACTAGCAAAATTATTCTAACCATAACATGACATTTGTCAAAGTCATGGCAAGGGTTTTTATTAAATGGTAAATGGTTAAACTTATTTTTATTATTTCTGAGGTGGATTCTAGTGCAAACGTAAATTAAATGAATGATACATTTGTAATGAGTACATGGGTCCCGTAATAAAAATAATTAATGTAATATTTTTTTCAGCAAAATCATTCGTAATTGTAATAATCTGATAAATGTAATTCACACAATAATCATAACAGCGCATAATAAATATCAATCGTAAAAGATAATGTAAGCAAGAAGTTGAGACACGCGCGGCCTCGCGGTCGGAATAACATCGCTAAAATAAACAACAACACATCCACGCTGAAAAACATGCCTCGTACAAAGAACTCTTTAACTTGTATCATCTAAAATCACACTTAGCACCGGGAAGAAAACGTAAACAACCTCCTGACCGAGATTCAGAAAAATGCAATTCATAAAATTTAACGTCCAAAACAAGACCAGAAAAATACTAATAAGTAAATTCACGGGAAAGTTCATGAACTTAAACATACACGAGGCAATTTGGCACGTGTATTTCTGAATGTGGCGGGGGCAAATTAGATGATAAAAGGGACGGGATCACAAAATTCGAGAGGATTTCCGTGATGGAAATAGAATGGTGAGAATCAGTGAGTGATTCGACAACATACAGGGTGAGTAATTTCTTTCATGTCTAAAGTGAACTTGTCTCAATGAATAACTACATCCGAGTAATCACTCTGCAACGAAATGTGAAACTATTCACATCTGAGTTATTACTTTGCCACGAAATGCAAAATCGTCGGAGAAAGAATGACTAACCTGAGTTGGCAGACATTATACTACGAATTACTTTCTCACAACCTCCAGACGCTTTCAGCGCTAGGACCATGGGTTGTGTAGAAAGGGGGTATCGCCAAGACGCTTTGAGCGCTAGTAAAAGAACCTCCAAAATCTAATGTCTAATAACTTTAACTTGTCATTATTGAACGTATTAATTTCTTTACAACCTCCAGACGCTTTGAGCGCTAGGATCATGGGTTGTATAGAAAGGGGTATCGCCAAGACGCTTTGAGCGCTAGGAAGAGAGCCCTAATTACCATCCGAAAGAGTGACTAAACTGAGTTGGCAGACATTATGCGACGAATTACTTTCTCACAACCTCCAGACGCTTTGAGCGCTAGGACCATGGGTTGTGTAGAAAGGGGGTATCGCCAAGACGCTTTGAGCGCTAGTAAAAGAACCTCCAAAATCTAATGTCTAATAACTTTAACTTGTCATTATTGAACGTATTAATTTCTTTACAACCTCCAGACGCTTTGAGCGCTAGGATCATGGGTTGTATAGAAAGGGTGTATCGCCAAGACGCTTTGAGCGCTAGGAAAAGAGCACCCAATTTCTGATGGTAATCTTATAAATTTCTGATGGTAATCTTATTCTCCGAACAAAAGAGTATAGTCAAGGTCACCGATTGTGTAAATTATTCATTGAGATCTAGTTGAAAGTTTTATCGATATCAAGCAAAGAGGTCAATTGCCAAACCTCACGTCCTTACAAACAATCCTGGGTCATACGTATTCTGGTCTGGTCAAAGAAAAAGTACGACAGTTGTAAATCTCAATTTCTTGCAATATTGTTTTGTAAAATGTTCGACAATAGTTCTGAGACTGGTTTTTCCACAGGGTTTTCCCAGATCTATTGGTACAGCAAGGATGTGTGTTCATAAATCAAATAACATACTCTTTGGTGTACCAATGCAAATGCCAGAACTAATAAATCAAATGAATAAACGTCCATTCGTTCAACAAACAAGCATTTTATTTACCTAAACCTAACCAACACGCATCGACACTCGTAACGAATCTGTTAAATAATTAAGGGTTACTACAAAAATTAAACACAACGTATATAAGTACAAAAAGGTCAGACTTGACGTACTACACATTTACAATTTTTAATTCTCTAAAAAATATTCCTTTACGATTTTTCTCTAAAATGAATAGGCGAGCTAATAATTACACATATTTAATTTTACATGTTAAATCCCCATGTTCGCCCCTTATTCCAGACACTCGGTATAGTTGAAGAACCATATGTCCGATTGCATGCTATTTACATAATATATGCAGATATAAGATACAATAAGTATATGACCGTTATTACCAGAAAATCAACAATAGATTATAATTTAGAATAGATTCCCCCCCTCTGTTACGTCGCTCATTTTATAAATTAGCGCATTAGTATTTAGTAATAGTAATGAGGAGAAACGGTAATAAAATACGAAATGCATAAAACCACAGTGATCTCCATCCCGTTTTGTGAATTTGAATTTGATTTGTGTTGGTCATATAGAATTATGGAATATAAAACTAGGGATGTAGATGAAATAATGTTTTTGCTACAATTTTTGAATTGGATAGAAGTTTCTTCACAAGAGTCGCACAATTGCTATGTACTTTATTTCATTGGAGATTTGAGGATCATTCACTGATGGTAAATTATTCGTTTATTAAAATTGCACTATAATCCATAGCTAAAGTGTGGTTTGCTATGGAGGGCAAAAGGCAAGAATTATAAAGTAGATATAGTACTCCCTCTATAATCTGGCACTTCACTTCTCCGACATTTTAATGCCTCGTCATTAGTGATTTCTAGAAATCCGGTATTTTTGGTAATCCGGCAGTGTTCAGATCCGATATCTGCTGGATTACCGAAAGACTAGTGAACTTACAACCAGGGGTGTCTCATCTAAAGGGATCGCACTTAAACTTGACAAGACCTGTATTTGTAATTTGAAAAAATATCATTTCTGATCATTATTTTTGATCTATTTCCAACTCGTATTGTTTCAATAAAAACATAGTATAGTAGTAGCAATTCAGTACGGGTTTTGTAAACCACCCTGTTTGATATCTGTGATGCATGATCAGCAGCCTGTTTGATCAGTGCATAAATGGCGCTTAATTCTTTAATTATCTTATTACCCTTTTCTTTACTGCTTAACTGATTTATTATTTCTAATGTGTTTCGTTATGTATCTTATCTAAATAATTTATTTTGAAGTATAACTTTGTATTAAATCAATAAAGAACAGATTTTAACTGTGAAAAAAAAACAGGAATAATAACTGAAATCAATAATAGAAAAGTTGTAACTGGTTCCCTGGTGTCATCTATTTCTATCGTCACCAACTATCCTAGCTTACAATACAATACAATAAGGGCAAATACATACTACATAAGCACAATATGAGAACAAGTGTATATTCACATAAGTAAATGAATAATACATAATCACACTTATATTATACCGAATGTCTGGGATACAATCAGTATTTTAAGGTTATGTTGATTAGGGAGGTCAATAAAACTATTATTGGACAAATTTTAGAACACTGAAGCAATACACATGGTTTTTATAATTCGCATTATTGGGATTGAGTATGAAAGAAAGCACTACAGTATTATTTATAAAAGTTTTAGGTCACTTCACATAGTAGATTAAATATTAGTCGGTCACTTTGCAGAAAAATAGAAAAGTTATCATGGATAAGTAACTCAACTAAGAAAAAGAGGGTGTAATACCTACAATAAAATAATAAAATCAGCTTTTAATCCTTTATTTTTAATGATAATCTGAATAAAATGACAGCCAACATTAAAAATTCGACTAATTTTGCAATATCAGTATTGTAATAGTAATTATTAATGTGCCAACACTCTAATAAGTTGTACACGACTGGCGCCATCTTACCCAAAAAAGCTGATTTTTTTAACTTAGAGCTACTTATTTCTGCTTGCACTTTCGTTGGTTAAATTCAAATTTCTCTTTTGCATACCCCGTTTTTTATCAATTCTTTTCCATGATATCCAAATAGTCAGGTCAATTAAATGTTATTTTTGTGATTTTTATATGAACAGTGTTTCAGGAAATTTTATATCGCGCACCATTGATTTTTGGATAGCCTACTCATATTCCGGGGAAGGTTGTCTAGATTAAGCATATTATTTTTTCGGCCCTAGATACGCTAAATCGTAGTTTCGGCCCGATTTTTATGGCCGAAATAGATATATGGTTACGGTAGAGGCAGGCGAAAAATATTGTTATCGTATGGAACTGCTCGGAACTGTCTGAAACACATTACTGAATTATCTAGCTGTATTTGTATATGAAGACTGAGAGGCAGTTGACTCATACGAACGGAGCGAGCATGTCACATAAATCACGTAGCGCGGCTCCTTTGTCGCCGAGGAATTTGCGTAATTTAGGAATTTTTGAAATTTAATAAATTGCAAAAAGTCCTTCACGTTAGTACTGCTCCTGAATTATTTGAATTCATTGCAGTTTTTCTTTTTTTGATACTACCCATAGTGCCAGAGACCTGCCCGGATTACTTTTCATTCGAAAACGCGTGTTTGGTGATTCCCAAAGAAACCTCGAACTCTTGTGAATATTCAAATTGTTTATGTGTGTGATAAAATTGGTTTTGTCCTGTAAATTCTCAAATATGCTTTATATTCAACTATAAAGTATGATGGGGAATAAACGCAATTGCTTTTATTTTCAGGTACTTACCTTGAACTCAAATATCGTAACAGACCAGCATTTAGACGTCGCCTTGGTCTAGTTGCAGATAACCGCAAATTTTTAGAGTATTTTGTACTTGAGTACCTTTTGGACATATTTGTTCCAATCAAATTCAATTCGTAGTAAATACTGTACACTAGATACGACACTTGTCATTAAATACTTGCAAATACAGGATTCGTAAATAAAAGAACTCTTTAACGTAAAACGACTTATTACAATGAAATGCTCTCGCGATCGAACCGCCCTGGCGTACACAAGCCTCTACAAACAACCTCTACAATGGAGATACCGTTTTATCGCAGTTGAAGGGGGCAACGGTTTGGGTCTGGTTCAGTAGATGGCACCGCTTTTTCGAGTTTTTTTACCGACAACTGTAATTTGTAGCGGAAAACGAAAAACAGCTGCGTGCTCAGTGCAGTCAGGTAATGTACGCACGTGAAAGCTTTTTTTCTAAGAAAATAATGAGTATCTCGTTTGGGTTTCTATTGAATGTGAAATGGGCATCAACATTCTTCGCGCCCCATTCAAATTAACACAAACGTGAAACGATTCGGATACATGTTTATGTGCAATTAAAGAGGATCGACAAATGAATCGTCGTCATAATTTTTATCGCACTCCGTCGTCTCCGCATCTTTCGAGTCCACGGACTCGTAGTAATATAAACAAACGCTAAAAGACATTCAAACCATGCCCGGCGCACTCCATACGAAATAAATTGTTCGCATTGGAGCTTCGCACTGGAAACATGGGATGGCGTAAGTATCGCCAAACAGGCTAGAATTTGTTACAGCAAATGACGCTAGATGGCCCAACCTGCTAATACAATTTGAAATCTCGTTCCCAAATCATTGAACACCAAGCGATAATCAGCGAGGCCGAGTATACTTATGTAAACACACAAAACCGCAAGTATGTGAATATTCGATTCCTTTCAGTTTTTCGTCTGTTAAAACGAAGAGAAAGTCGTCCATTCCCTTCGCGTAATAAAAATATTATAAATAATGAGTCGTTATTGTGCCTTTAAATCCTGCAAAAATTACAACAGAAACACTTATATGCATTCCTTCACTAGAAAGGAACCGGTAAGTGATATTTATTACAAGTACGTTTCTTTATTGTCTGTATGAAATTTTGAATGTCATATTGTTATTTTTTGGGACAAAATATTGTTATCGTTTATTTCTCACGAACGAGGAAAAACTTCCATCGTTTGATTCTCCTCATTTTCTAAAGTGTGTGAGAAATAATTTAATGAAATACCATGCCGCATTCAAATGGAAGGGAACAAAATCTTCTTCTTGCTGGTTGGATATTGAAATATAATATTATTATTATTATACTGTAAGTAACCATTTGTGCAATTTGCAATAAATATATTATTTTAATCAACGACTTATTACTCCTACATTTGATTTTAATAAAGTACTGTGAAATTTGGAAACCCATTGGCTCTGCAACCCGTTCTACCCGCACCCGCTTTTGCTTCCCCAGCGCCATCCCATGACTACAGTGACGAATTAAAAATGCGGTAAATATTTTATGCAGAGAGTCGCCGATCTATTTTACTTTATCTATGTCTACAATGAAGAGACCGTTTTATCGCAGTTGAAGGGGGCAACGGTTTCGGCCTGGCTCAGTAGATGGCACTGCTTTTTCGAGTTTTTTTACCGAAAACTGTAATTTGTAGGGGAAAACGAAACACAGCTGCGTGTTCACGTAAATGTTATTTATCAACAAAAACGTATTAAGCAATAAACAATTTACAATTATAAGTATACGATTTTAATGACAAAATTTTTGAAGTCGGCCACGGATTCGCGCGAGATAAAAAATTCTATAAGTGCCGTTTGGCGCTAGTTGTATTTGCTATTTTAACACAGGTGTGTTAATAAACACCTATTAAACAATTTAAGACCTTTTATTAAACATCTAATAAACAATTTAAGGTAATTTGTTTATAGTAGTCTTCATAAATCGCGGCGTGAAGTTATGATTTTTTGAAATAATTCTTCTATCTTGTCTGAGGCCTAGCGTGTGGCGCTAACTTAAAAATTTCATAAATTGTTATGGTTCATGGTTACCCTAATTTTTCGAATTTTATTTATTCATAATGTTATATACTACTCAATTGTTGCAAAAAAAGTCGAGCATGGCACGCCAAATGAATGTTGGGGCATGGGTGTTTGTGGATGTCTATTTCATTTAATTTGAATAATACATAATCGATGTGACTGAAGGGCATCTGCCAAAGTAAAAAAAAAATAAAAATAAAAATTCTGCATTTTTGCCACCACAAACGGTACGATTCAATGGTAAATAAAGAAATTTTCAGCTGCCATAAATTGTGGTTTTTACTATCAAAGACGGCATTTTTTGGTATTAAAGAAAAGAAAACTTCAACTGCTAAAAATGGCAATTTTGAACTGTCAAAAATCGCACTACTATCAGATATGGCACGTTAGGAGTAAAAAGGAAATTTTCAATTACTGAACATAACTATTCAGTACTGTCAAAAATTGCTCGTTACTGAAAACGGCACGTTTCAAAAATAAAAAGAAAATCTCCAAATGCCAAAAATGTTAGATCGTCAAAATCTGAGCATTTCTACTATCACTATCAGCATTTTTCAATATTAAAAAAGGGAAATTTCCAACGGCGAAAAGTAACAATTACAAATTCTCAAAAATTGTGCAATTCTACTGTCAGACGGCATTTTTCAATAGTAAAAATAGTAAAAAGATACATTTTTAACCGTCAAAAATGACAATTTCGAATTGTCAAAAATTCTGCATTTCTGCCACCACAAACGGCATATAAAGAAATTTCCAGCGGTCAAAAATTGTGGATTTTTACTATCAAAAACGGCATTTTTTTGATATTAAAAAAAAGAAAATTTTAACTGCTAAAAATGGCAATTTCGAATAGTCAAAAATGCTGCATTTCTGCCACCACAAACGGCACGATTCAACGGTAAATAAAGAAATTTGCAGCTGCCAAAAATTATGGTTTTTTACTACCAAAGACGGCATTTTTTAATATAAAAAAAGTAATTTTCAACTTGTAAAAATGACTATTTCGAACTGTCAAAAATAGCACTACTATCACAAATGGCACGTTAGCAGTAAAAAGGAAATTTTTAATTGCTGAAAATAACTGTTCAGTACTGTCCAAAATTGCTCATTACTGAAAACGGCACGTTTCAACAATAAAAAGAAAATTTCCAAATGCCAAAAATGTTAGACTGTCAAAATTTGAGCATTTCTACTATCACTATCAGCATTTTTCAATTTCATAAAAGGGAAATTTCCAACGGCCAAAAGTAACAATTATAAATTGTCAAAAATTGTGCAATTCTACTGTCGGAAACGGCATTTTTCAATAGTAAAAAGATACATTTTTAATCGTCAAAAATGAGAATTTCGCATTGTCAAAAATTCTGCATTTCTGCGATCAGCGGTAAATAAGGAAATTAGCAGTTGCCGAAAATTGTGGAATTTTACTATCAAAAACGTCATTTTTTGATATTTAAAAAAAAAATTTCAACTGCTAAAAATGACAATTTCGAACTGTCAAAAATCGCACATATCTACCATCACAAATGGGATGTCGGCAGTAGAAAGGAAACTTCAATTGCCAAAAAATAACTATTCAGGACTGTCAAAAATTACTCATTACTGAAAACGGTTTCATATCAACAATAAAATGAAAAATTCCAAATGCCAAAATTTTTTAACTGTCAAAATTTGAGCATTTCTACTATCACTATCGGCATTTTTCAATATTAAGAAAGGAAAATTTCCAATGGTCAAAACTAACAATTACAAATTGTCAAAAATTCTGCATTTCTGCCACCATAAACAGTACGATTCAAAATTAAATAAAGAAATTAGTAGCATCCAAAAATTGTAGATTTTTACGATCAAAAATGGCATTTTTTGATATTAAAAGAAAAAAGAAAATTTCAACTGCTACAAATGACAACTGTCAAAAATCGCACATTTCTATCATCACAAATGGCGCGTTGGCAGTTAAAAGGAATTTTTCAACTGCAAAAAATAACAATTTACAACTGTCAAAAATTGTTAATTTCTACTAAAATGTACAGTAATAATACAGCGAGATCGAATAAAAAAATTGGTCAAAGCAAGTCATGAGCAAAAAGCCGCCGAATGTCTTTTCTTAGTTCTTAAATTTGAAAATATCAATATACAGGGTGTTTCAGAGCTCTGGGAACGGTCAATCACGTGCTTATTTTTAAAAATTTCGAAAAATGTTTTATACAAAAGTTGTGTATAATAGTGAGCTGCACGCTCTAAAAATATTTAAATTTATACAGGGTGTCTCAAAACAAAGTTACAGACCAAACTTATGTTTTTTTAAATGGAACACTCTGTATTTTTTGTCATTTTTGAATTATATGGAGCAAATAAAGGTGAGTTACTTCAATACTCTCTATACCTATTGTTTGCCGTTTTCGAAATATTTAAAGATTTGTTGAAATGCATGGTCTAGGTGAAATTTTATTTTTGCCCCAGTGATTGACGTTGAACGATTAAAATCATTTCTATTATTTGGTTGAAGGTTCGAACTATAGAGCCAACCATGATTTCATACAAAAAATTATACAGGGTGATAAAAAAATGCGGTGGAAAAACCCAACTTATAAAGTTGAATAACTTTGTTTTTTTAAATAGCACACCCTGTATTTAGTAACGTATTCTCAAGTAGAATCCAATTATCTTTCAGATTATAATAATTATTCCTAATATGATAATCGCCGAATACAAGAAAACTATTGAGATTAGGAACAGGGAACCCTTACACAATCTGAAAGATAATTGGAACAAAATTCTGTGGCTCACACCTTATTATAATCTGAAAGATAATTGTTAAATATTTTTTTTAATGTCACGATCGCAACGCTTACAGTCAAAATATCGAAGAGAGTAAAGTTTTATTTGTTGATTTAATACAGAACCCATGTTTGTAATTTTTGTAAAGATTGCCTCCGATTCGTCGATTCATTTGCAGCTTGAAAATTTTAAACTAGTTCGCACATTTTCTATGGGTTATATAAGCTTAGAGGAACTGTAGATATACATAACATTATTGTTAAAAAAAAAAAAAACTAAAATTCACAGACGTTTTACTTACGTAGAAGCAGCCACTGCAGCTCGCTTATTTGATATGTTCGCAAATTTGCTTCTAATTTCGTTTAGAAAAGCATTGGTTGGCCCGGCCTTTTTATCCATTATTGTTGATGAATCCTTCGGTGGTTTAGAATCTTGAGATGGTACACTAAAATATAATTCATAATAAATAGCTATTTTAATAATATAATTTGCAACGTAATCCATTCGCAATTCTGTGATTTGGGCTTTATAAACACTAGAGATGTAAAGTCGTACCAACCACTCGAGGCGTGTTGCGCAGTCACCATATTAAATTCAATTCGCTCCGGAGATTTGTTGTTGCGTTCTTCGAATACTTCCTCACTCTGCGCAACGACTTGTTTTCTTGTTGAATTCGCATCTTGATAAGCAGGAGAATAAGAATTTGAAATCATTTTTTTATCATCTTCAACCGTTCACGAGATATTCACCTATATGTCAAAAAACAAAGGAAACCCAAGAATGTTTTCTTGTTGAATTCGCATCTTGATACGCAGGAGAATAAGAATTTGAAATCATTTTTTGATCATCTTCAACCGTTCACGTGATATTCACCAATATGTCAAAAAAGCAAATTAAACAAGACTGTTTTCTTGTTGAATTCGCATCTTGATAAGCCGGAGAATAAGAATTTGAAATCATTTTTTGATCATCTTCAACCGTTCACGTGATATTCACCAATATGTCAAAAAAGCAAATTAAACCCAAGACTGTTTTCTTGTTGAATTCGCATCTTGATAAGCCGGAGAATAAGAATTTGAAATCATTTTTTGATCATCTTCAACCGTTCACGAGATATTCACCTATATGTCAAAAAACAAAAGAAACCCAAGACCGTGTTCTTGTTGAATTAACATCTCGATAAGCAGGAGAATAAGAATTTGAAATCATTTTTTGATCATCTTCAACCGTTCACGTAATATTCACCTATATGTCAGAAAAAAAATGAAACCCAAGACTGTTTTCTTGTTGAATTCGCATCTTGATACGCAGGAGAATAAGAATTTGAAATCATTTTTTGATCATCTTCAACCGTTCACGAGATATTCACCTATATGTCAAAAAACAAAAGAAACCCAAGACCGTGTTCTTGTTGAATTAACATCTCGATAAGCAGGAGAATAAGAATTTGAAATCATTTTTTGATCATCTTCAACCGTTCACGTGATATTCACCAATATGTCAAAAAAGCAAATTAAACAAGACTGTTTTCTTGTTGAATTCGCATCTTGATAAGCAGGAGAATAAGAATTTGAAATCATTTTTTGATCATCTTCAACCGTTCACGTGATATTCACCAATATGTCAAAAAAGCAAATTAAACCCAAGACTGTTTTCTTGTTGAATTCGCATCTTGATAAGCCGGAGAATAAGAATTTGAAATCATTTTTTGATCATCTTCAACCGTTCACGTGATATTCACCTATATGTCAAAATCAAATGAAACCCAAGACTGTTTTCTTGTTGAATTCGCATCTTGATAAGCCGGAGAATAAGAATTTGAAATCATTTTTTGATAATCTTCAACCGTTCACGTGATATTCACCAATATGTCAAAATCAAATGAAACCCAAGACTGTTTTCTTGTTGAATTCGCATCTTGATAAGCAGGAGAATAAGAATTTGAAATCATTTTTTGATCATCTTCAACCGTTCACGTGATATTCACCAATATGTCAAAAAAGCAAATGAAACCCAAGACTGTTTTCTTGTTGAATTCGCATCTTGATAAGCAGGAGAATAAGAATTTGAAATCATTTTTTGATCATCTTCAACCGTTCACGTGATATTCACCAATATGTCAAAAAAGCAAATGAAACCCAAGACTGTTTTCTTGTTGAATTCGCATCTTGATAAGCAGGAGAATAAGAATTTGAAATCATTTTTTGATCATCTTCAACCGTTCACGTGATATTCACCAATATGTCAAAAAAGCAAATGAAACCCAAGACTGTTTTCTTGTTGAATTCGCATCTTGATAAGCCGGAGAAGAAGAATTTGAAATCATTTTTTGATCATCT
The DNA here is from genome assembly GCA_910593695.2 of Ocypus olens. NCBI lineage: Eukaryota > Metazoa > Arthropoda > Insecta > Coleoptera > Staphylinidae > Ocypus > Ocypus olens. The sequence goes on along the minus strand of OU343063.1, from coordinate 13,856,195 downwards.
TCAACCGTTCACGTAATATTCACCTATATGTCAAAATCAAATGAAACCCAAGACTGTTTTCTTGTTGAATTCGCATCTTGATAAGCAGGAGAATAAGAATTTGAAATCATTTTTTGATCATCTTCAACCGTTCACGTGATATTCACCAATATGTCAAAAAAGCAAATGAAACCCAAGACTGTTTTCTTGTTGAATTCGCATCTTGATAAGCAGGAGAATAAGAATTTGAAATCATTTTTTGATCATCTTCAACCGTTCACGTGATATTCACCAATATGTCAAAAAAGCAAATGAAACCCAAGACTGTTTTCTTGTTGAATTCGCATCTTGATAAGCCGGAGAAGAAGAATTTGAAATCATTTTTTGATCATCTTCAACCGTTCACGTAATATTCACCTATATGTCAAAATCAAATGAAACCCAAGACTGTTTTCTTGTTGAATTCGCATCTTGATAAGCAGGAGAATAAGAATTTGAAATCATTTTTTGATCATCTTCAACCGTTCACGTGATATTCACCAATATGTCAAAAAAGCAAATGAAACTCAAGACTGTTTTCTTGTTGAATTCGCATCTTGATAAGCAGGAGAATAAGAATTTGAAATCATTTTTTGATCATCTTCAACCGTTCACGTGATATTCACCAATATGTCAAAAAAGCAAATGAAACCCAAGACTGTTTTCTTGTTGAATTCGCATCTTGATAAGCCGGAGAATAAGAATTTGAAATCATTTTTTGATCATCTTCAACCGTTCACGTGATATTCACCAATATGTCAAAAATGCAAATGAAACCCAAGACTGTTTTCTTGTTGAATTCGCATCTTGATAAGCCGGAGAAGAAGAATTTGAAATCATTTTTTGATCATCTTCAACCGTTCACGTAATATTCACCTATATGTCAAAATCAAATGAAACCCAAGACTGTTTTCTTGTTGAATTCGCATCTTGATAAGCAGGAGAATAAGAATTTGAAATCATTTTTTGATCATCTTCAACCGTTCACGTGATATTCAGCAATATGTCAAAAAAGCAAATGAAACCCAAGACTGTTTTCTTGTTGAATTCGCATCTTGATAAGCAGGAGAATAAGAATTTGAAATCATTTTTGGATCATCTTCAACCGTTCACGTAATATTCACCAATATGTCAAAAAAGCAAATGAAACCCAAGACTGTTTTCTTGTTGAATTCGCATCTTGATAAGCAGGAGAATGAGAATTTGAAATCATTTTTTGATCATCTTCAACCGTTCACGTGATATTCACCAATATGTCAAAAAAGCAAATGAAACCCAAGACTGTTTTCTTGTTGAATTCGCATCTTGATAAGCCGGAGAATAAGAATTTGAAATCATTTTTTGATCATCTTCAACCGTTCACGTGATATTCAGCAATATGTCAAAAAAGCAAATGAAACCCAAGACTGTTTTCTTGTTGAATTCGCATCTTGATAAGCCGGAGAATAAGAATTTGAAATCATTTTTTGATCATCTTCAACCGTTCACGTAATATTCACCTATATGTCAAAATCAAATGAAACCCAAGACTGTTTTCTTGTTGAATTCGCATCTTGATAAGCCGGAGAATAAGAATTTGAAATCATTTTTTGATCATCTTCAACCGTTCACGTGATATTCACCAATATGTCAAAAAATCAAATGAAACCCAAGACTGTTTTCTTGTTGAATTCGCATCTTGATAAGCCGGAGAATAAGAATTTGAAATCATTTTTTGATCATCTTCAACCGTTCACGTGATATTCACCAATATGTCAAAAAAGCAAATGAAACCCAAGACTGTTTTCTTGTTGAATTCGCATCTTGATAAGCAGGAGAATAAGAATTTGAAATTATTTTTTGATCATTTTCAACCGTTCACGTGATATTCACCAAAATGTCAAGAAATCAAATGAAACCCAAGACGGTTTTCTTGTTGAATTCGCATCTTGATAAGCCGGAGATTAAGAATATGAATAATTAATCAGCTTCAATCATTCGCGAGATATTCACCTATTTGCCAAAAAACAAATGAAACAAAATACTGTTTTATTATATATTTGGCAGTTTTACTAGAATCCAATAAAAGAACTTCGCAGCTACCCTAGGGCCGGGCCTGAATTTTTATAATACACTATTAATTATTTACTCTGTATTACTAATGTAAAAGGCGTCTGTCGTAAATAAATTAATATTGTTATTATTATTATAGTCTTTAACCAAGACTTCTCCGTATATTTATAAAGTCCCAAACACAGATTCACGAATGTATTTTGTTTTAAATTAATATAATTATAATTATGTGTAAAAATCAGTGACGGTTCGCGGGGTTTTTTTCTGGTACGGCCGAGGAACAAGAGGTGGCAATACAGATAGGTAGGGTCAGTTGCAGAGACGGCTGGCTGCGTGACCACACCTATCTGTATTAGCACCTCTGCTACTTCGGCCGTACCAGAAAAAAACCCAAAAAACTGTCATTGCTAAAATAAAGTTTTTAAACACTAGTATAGCAATAGAAGATTGTATTACCGCTTCTTTTTCACACGTCTAATAGCTGCTAATCTCCTACTTTTTCTTTTTGCACTTAACTGTAAAGTAGATTTATTTCCTTTTCTGTAATCCATTCCGATAACAGCCTGTAACTGTTGCGCGCGCACTATTTAACATTAATTATTTGTCCGTTTTTTCACAACAAATGCTTTGTTTTCTATGCCAACTAGAAGTAATTGTATTCGTTAGGTTCTGCCCAACTTCCCATTTATCACGAGATCCTTTAACCGTTTGAGTTTCTGTATTTGTGTGCGAGGTTGTTCCTGTCACGCTGAATCGCTATTACTTGTTTATCAGTGGCGCATGGCACCGGTCCACCAATCCAATACAGAACCAAGCCAACAATGCTTGACCACCATCTGTCGTGTCTAATTACTCAGTAAGTACGTGGCAGGAAAACGGAAGGTCTCATACGTGAGCTATTAATATAAAAGTTGTTATTTATCATTACACTACGATTCCCTTGCGGTAGGTAAATTATCGTAGAGGTGGTAACGCGTATCCATAACAACCGTCCGGGATGTGCTGCTTGCTCTTATTCAGGAAGCCACTGTTTCCTCTGCCGAACTTTTACGAGCCGCCTCTGCCACGATTACAAGAAATCACATAATGTTCAAGGCTACTCGATAAAGTAAACAAACGCGGAAACATGACGCGCACTTACAGTTTTATTTGTTAATATGAAATCTCGCTTGGATTCAATGCCGCACTTACTATTCACAGATATCGACTAGTACGCCATGCCAAGACGAGTATAAATTACATCCACCAGTGGCACGTGGACATAATTGGCAGGTAGGCCACCCGCGTTACAATAAAATCGATAATTTCCACTGTTTATCAGTTTCTACTGATTAAATCAAACACCGCCGTGTACAAAATAGTGTGTATCGCTTAAATTTCAATTTCGGTGAACCGCTGCGTAAATTGTACAAAATTAAGAATCTATTCAATTAAATAAATAGTACTTTTAAAAAGGAATATTGGGTTTGTCATATGTAATACAATTCTATCTTTCAAATAAGACTTACAAAACAAGCTTATTTCAATTAGTTTATTTAAAAAAAGCTTTATTGTGAAACAATTATGTGTGTGTTGGGTTGCCTACTACATTGCCTGTAAATTTTAGTGAAGTGCGACAGCCCGACAGCTGTTCAGGCTGTTTTACATTGGGCTAGTTTACTCGCTACTACCGCACTAATTTATGCAATGGCCGATGTCAAATAGGTTTAACTAGGGGTGTGGAGTGTGAGAAAGACGCACTGGAAAACGTGTTTTTACTTTCTCCGTTACGAAGTACGAGAAAGTATTATGATCGTGATTTTTTTGTTCAAATTTTTTTTTACGGAAATATCCGTTTTGGGGTCCCTAGATGCCATTTCAACAATTTCTGGATTTTTTTTTGTGTCTGTGTGTCCGAAGAACTGAAAAACGTCGTACATCGGACTGTTTTTTGTTTTTTGCCAATATTTTCTCAAATATGAAAAATACCATTTTTAACTGATAAAAATGACAATTTTTAACCGCCAAAAAGGCTAATTTTCAAGTGTCGGAAACGACCATTTTTAACTGCCAAAAATGACAATTTAACTGCCAAAAATGACAATGTCAACAGCCAAAAAAGCCAATTTTCAACTGCAAAAAAGGCCCATTTTCAAGTATCGGAAACGACCATTTTAAGCTGCCAAAAATGAACATTTTCAACTGCCAAAAGGGCCAATTTTCAACTGCCAAAAGGCCAATTTTCAATTGTCGGAAACGACGATTTTTAACTGCCAAAAATGACAATTTTTAACTGCTAAAAAGGTGAATTTTCAAGTGTCGGCAACGGCCATTTTTAACTGCCAAAAGTGACAATGTCAACAGCCAAAAAGGCCAATTTTGGCCAAACTGCAAGAAAGGCCCATTTTCAAGTATCGGAAACGACCATTTTAAGCTACCAAAAATGAACATTTTCAACTGCCAAAAGGGCCAATTTTCAACTGCCAAAAATGCCAATTTTCAACTGCCAAAAATGCCAATTTTCAACTGCCAAAAAGGCCAATTTTCAAGTGTCGGAAACGACGATTTTTAACTGCCAAAAATGACAATTTTTAATTGCTAAAAAGGTGAATTTTCAAGTGTCGGCAACGACCATTTTTAACTGCCAAAAGTGACAATGTCAACAGCCAAAAAGGCCAATTTTCAACTGCAAAAAAGGCCCATTTTCAAGTATCGGAAACGACCATTTTAAGCTGCCAAAAATGAACATTTTCAACTGCCAAAAGGGCTAATTTTCAACTGCCAAAAATGCCAATTTTCAACTGCCAAAAATGCCAATTTTCAACTGCCAAGAAGGCCAATTTTCAAGTGTCGGAAACGGCCATTTGAAGCTGCCAAAAATGACAATTTTCAACTGCAAAAAAGGCAAATTTTCAAGTGTCGGAAACGACGATTTTTAACTGCCAAAAATGACAATTTTTAATTGCTAAAAAGGTGAATTTTCAAGTGTCGGCAACGACCATTTTTAACTGCCAAAAGTGACAATGTCAACAGCCAAAAAGGCCAATTTTCAACTGCAAAAAAGGCCCATTTTCAAGTATCGGAAACGACCATTTTAAGCTGCCAAAAATGAATATTTTCAACTGCCAAAAATGAACATTTTCAACTGCCAAAAGGGCTAATTTTCAACTGCCAAAAATGCCAATTTTCAACTGCCAAAAATGCCAATTTTCAACTGCCAAGAAGGCCAATTTTCAAGTGTCGGAAACGACCATTTGAAGCTGCCAAAAATGACAATTTTCAACTGCAAAAAAGGCAAATTTTCAAGTGTCGGCAACGACCATTTTTAACTGCCAAAAATAATAATTTTTAACCGCCAAAAGGCCAATTTTCAAGTGTCGGAAACGATGATTTTCAACTGCCAAAAATGACAATTTTCAACTGCCAAAAAGGCCAATTTTCAAGTGTCGGAAACGACCATTTGAAGCTGCCAAAAATGACAATTTTCAACTGCAAAAAAGGCAAATTTTCAAGTGTCGGCAACGACCATTTTTAACTGATAAAAATGACAATTTTTAACCACCAAAAAGGCCAATTTTCAAGTGTCGGAAACGACCATTTTTAACTGCCAAAAATGACAATTTAACTGCCAAAAATGACAATGTCAACAGCCAAAAAGGCCAATTTTTAACTGCAAAAAAGGCCCATTTTCAAGTATCGGAAACGACAATTTTCAACTGCCAAAAGGGCCAATTTTCAACTGCCAAAAGGGCCAATTTTCAACTGCCAAAAGGCCAATTTTCAAGTGTCGGAAACGACGATTTTTAACTGCCCAAAATGACAATTTTTAACGTCAAAAAGGTGAATTTTCAAGTGTCGGCAACGACTATTTTGAACTGCCAAAAGTGACAATTTTAAACTGCCAAAAAATGACAATTTTCAACTGCTAAAAATGGCAATTTTCAACTGGCAAAAATGCCAACTTTCAACTGGCAAAAATGCCAATTTTCAACTGGCAAAAAATGCCAATTTGAAACTGCCAAAAAGGCCAATTTTCAAGTGTCGGAAACGACCATTTGAAACTGCCAAAAATGACAATTTTCAACTGCAAAAAATGCAAATTTTCAAGTGTCGGCAACGACCATTTTTAACTGATAAAAATGACAATTTTTAACCGCCAAAAAAGCCAATTTTCAAGTGTCGGAAACGACCATTTGAAGCTGCCAAAATTGACAATTTCAACTGCCAAAAACGACAATTTAAAACCCAAAAAAGAACACATTTTCAAAAAATAAAGTTTTTTTTTAAGGTACATAAATGTGTTATGATAGCATCGGACTTTTTAAAGAATTCAATCATATCGATATTATTTTATTTTTCTATTTTTTCTTTGTTCAAATATTTCGACCAATTTTCAAAAATTCATAACACGCAGAAACTGGCGGAGTTAGTTAGTTTTAAAGGTAAATGTTTTGTAAAGATATCAACATTTTTGAGGAATTAGTATTATATCAGTATTTATTTTTTAGCCAAAATATTAATTTTCAAAAATTAATAACTTGCGCAAAAATCGACTCAATTTCAAAAATCAAGGTTAATTTTAAAGGTAAATGTATTATGATTTCATCAGAGTTTTTAAGGAATTCAATCATATCGATATGATTTTTTTCTTGTAAAAATATTTGACCACTTAAAAATTCATTTAAAAAAATTTATAACTCAAAAATCAAAATTTATATTAAATCTTGTGGATATATTAAAAATTTTGACCATTTGAGTATTTATATTCTCTAAATTTGTTCAAAAAAATTCAAAAAATCATAACTCGGGGAGAAATTGGCGAATTTGCATGATGGATGTTGTACCTCTCACAATTATATTCTCTCCACTACTCCCAACGCTTAACAGAGCGGCCATTGCTACCGCGCGATAAATTTGTCGAATTAAAAACGCGGTAAAAATACTTTTATACAGGGTGAAAATTACCATACATTTGTGTACGGTTTTTACATTTGGACCGTATACCGTACTTTCGCTCAGAATACCGTACATGTACGGTAATTACTGTACGTATGGCAACACTGGTTCGACGGCTGGTGCAAGAGAGATGTTTTTTATTTGTCTCCTCCATATATCTATTAGTAATAATAATATTAGTAATAATAGGTATATGGTCTCCTCGCACTGTACATGTGGTATTCTTAGTTGCCTATGTTACAAGTGTACAAAGTTGCATACATTACAATGATCTAAATCCAAATAATAGAAATATTCAATTTAGTGCCTTGATAAATAAATAACTATTTTAATGTACCTTACAAACCTTGATTGAAACTCTATTACCTTACAATATTCCGTTGGCAAGGAAGTAAAAAAAAAACGATTGTATTGATATAAGCACACAAATGTTTTAATCTATATTTTAATCGTATTTCTAAATCTAACAAATCAATTGTGTAACTTTTAAACAAATGCATTATAAACCCATAAAATATAGATTATTGTAAAATAAATGTAAATACATAAAGCATTCACGGTTTTCTGTTGGTTACAGCAAGATGTATCCGAGTTTATACGAAGAATTGAATCTGCATTTCATAATCATGCGAATAACATTTTGCAATTATATACGGTACGATCGAAAAACTTCAACGGTATCATGTGATTATTCAATGCTGGCAAAACTACAATTTGGCGGTTGGTGTATTTTCTCGATCTATCTAGCTTGGCTTTTATTTCCTGTTTTTTCAAGCCATGCCAACACGGCGGAAGATTTTGCCTATTTCATTGAATATATCATAATAATGTGTATCATTATTATAATTCCGACTTTGCGTTTTACGTCACAGGAAAAGTATATCAAACTATTAAAGAGTTCTCAAAAGTTAGAACAAATTACAACATTCTTCAAACTTAAAATTTATGACTATGTTTACTATAAAGTAAATTATATCGGAAGCTCATTAGTAGTAAGTGCTTCAATAATATGTCCGATACTCTACGTCTGTTTATTTGATAACAAAAACATGAAGGATGCTTTAAAAGCAAAATTACTTATTTTCTGTATTTTCTGTTCCCTCCAACTCCTCGCAGTATTAGCCGTCCGAATAATTGTTTGCTGTAAAGCGATAAATGATACTTTGAGAAATGGGTTGAATCAAGAAACCTTGGATTGTATTTATTGCTCCACTAGAGATATTGAAAGGTTGGAACATGTTGATCTGGCGAATTTGTGCCCAGTTCATAAACTCTGGTGGGTAATATTCTTATGTCAAAAAAAAATAACTATAATTGTAAATTTCAGTGTGGCTCAGTTAATTTATTCAACTTTGAAGATTCAATTGGTGAATATATGGCATGTATTCAAGCCAGATTTATTTATAATTATGTCGACAATTGTTCTGGAGTTTGGAACTAACATCCATGGTATCCTACTTTTTCTGGCATTAAACAATGAATTCAATTTCAACATATTAACGGCTTTTACATTCATTGTAATGGGACCTCTTGCCATATTAGTCTATACTTTGATGCTGGATCACATTTTATCTGAGGTAAGACAATTGTATGAACTGATACTTCAATAGCCTTATTAGCAAGTAACAATACAATAATATTTCTAAGAAAATTTATTATTCACATTATTTTTAATTTTTAGTTATCAAGCACTGGAAACATAATACACAGATATTATTTAAAATATTCAAGCATCAAAGGTGTGTCTGAGGCGGTTAGAGAATTTTCGTCAATAATTCTTGATGCGCCAAGCTTGTTTTTATATTTCTATGAGGTATCAATGCCAGATTTATTGAATGTAAGTGTATTTTAGTTGTAAATTATGCTTAATGCTAATTGAATATTGGCTTTTTAGCACTATCATACTTCAGTAGTAAAGGCTTCTCTAAGGATGCAGTTCAAGATTGATTTTATGTAGATGTAATTTGACTACTTGGCCCAAGTTAGATCTAAATATTTTTTAATATTATTATTTAATGTAGTTTGCTTAAGTGACATGCAGTAACAAATTATATGTAACAAGTGTTAATGTTATCTGTGGATTCAGATTAGAATAAAAATGCTGTATTAAATAATTTTGCTTCATTTACGTAAATCCGAAAACTGTAAATTATCGTAACTATATGTGACAGTTGCATTTCTATGCTGTAAATATTTATTTTTTCTTGGGCAGAAAATTTCCAGGAGGCGAGGAAGCTTGGAAACAAATAATTTCACCAATAAAGGTTTTGTGTATGTTGGCGGACGCTTTGGTGTTCTTCTGGTTCAAGGGAACACGTCCGCTGTTTATGCTGCTCACGCGAAATTTGCGACAACTTGTTTTAGGTGTTCGATCCGCGTGAATATAAATTGTCACCCTTGTGAACAATTAAAGTAGACTTTGTTAACAGGGCCGATCCTGTACCCTTGGCCGCCCGCGTGCAAATGATGAGTTGGCCGCCCCCTCAAGTGCAGTAAAACGTTTCTTGGGGCGGGGGGCTTTTATTTTTCAATTCGAAGAATTAATAAATGCACTGTAATCATAATAATAATAACTATTTATTTTCCAACAGACATATATCCAATACAGGGAAATGTAACATTATTTAAGACATTATCAAAAATTAAATTAAGGGCATGCCACACTCGTCTGGTACGAATCATTTTCCCACAGATGGCTCCCTAATCGCTATAAGGGGATACCACTCGCTTGAAAAAGAAGACCAAATCGGCGACTAGGACGTTTCATCCACAGCGGCAACAACAAAGGGTCCAACTTGCGGTTTGTTTACTACCAACCATTAGTGATCCTTTTCAAGACCAAACCGTGAAGAAATTGAAATTTATGACCGACACGTGCCACCCGACGACATTTGATACTTTACGGGCTACCCGGTGCAGGTAGTCCTGGCCTAGGGTGAGCCAAGAGCACAATACGATGAAAAAACAAACCATAAGATGTAATTGCTGTTACTCGGTAATTTAATTTAATAAGGTTATCAATTGTAAGAAATAATTTAAATTAAATTATTATATTATCTGACAAGTAATTATGCGTGAAAAATCAGTTTAAACAACATGCCTTTTGTTTAAATGTATGTATTAATAACGTTTTTTTCTAAATTTGCAATTAAAACATTACAATGGTAATGATAGCTAACAGGGGTTTTTATTTCAAAAATTCCAGGACACCACCTATTTTCATAATAGTTTAAATTTTCTCGATTTCCCCTTAGTATAGAAAGTAAAGAAAAGTAATGATATGGTTATATGCAAAACTATTTTCTCTAGGAAAAACATTTTCATAGAATGGGCGAGCCGCACCTCGTTGACCTCCGGCTAGCTTACGGAGCCGGTATCGTGATGAGATTACCACAGAATGCAAAGAAAGGGATAAGAGGCATAAAAAAGCAGATTGGCGCGATAACAATCGCTATTATTTACAAGACAGAAATATTTACACGGCACAAAAATTAAATGTTCAAAGAAAAAAAAAATATACACTATACACTAAAAGTAACAGGAAAAGTCACATAAGTCACAATAACATAAAATGTTCAAAGTTAATGTTCAATAATTCATCGTGTAATAGTGGTATAATTTCTTTTTAAAGGAGAATGTAAAAAAAACCGTTTTATTACCTAACGCCGCAACGGGTAAGATACACAATTCAGGGTGGATTAAATCGATTTTCTCTAAAACTATCAATGATTAAGAAAAATGTTTTAGATAAAAAATAAACGGTTTGGAGGGGAACATACGGTAGTGACCTTGATTTGACCTTATGATATCTATGTAAGGTCAGGTGCAAATCAATATGTGAGTTGTATATCAAAAACTAATACAGGAAATAACATGAAACTTTGAACATAAGTCTTATTTGATAATCCCAAAAATAAAACAGCTTTTAGTAAAATTTCGTACACCGAAACTGGGTGTTTGCCTTAACTGTTTTTAGTTTCTTTTCCATAATTTTTTAAATATGAAAAATATTACAGAAACATTAAGACAAATTAGAATTAGAAATATATCTTCCCTTATTGAATCAAACCAATTTCTCATTCGCAAATTGCTTACTTGAAAAAGTGAAGCATAATCTTAAGTTTTCCATAATTAATGAGCAGTTCCACTTCGTTTTTTCTTCATTATCTAATTTGATATAATATAAATACTTGTTTCTCTATTTACTTCAAGTTTGAAAGTGATCAGTACATAGTTCAAAATATAATTACTATATGATAAATAAGTGTGATATTAACAAAGATAGTATTCTTTATTTCAATTTTTAAAATATTAATTTTAATAAGTATTGAGCGTTTCAATATGTCGATGAGTTTAATGAATCGAAAAAAAAAGTTTCTACAAACGATAAATGTTGTTAAATTAAAGTGAATAAATGTCCATTCAAAATGATTGTTTTCATCTATGACATATTTTACAAGTTACTATTTTTTCTAAATCGAACGAAATTGAAAATGCACTTTATTTTATTAAAAATAATTTCAAAATCTATGACATATTTTTTCCGCCTATGAGTTCTAATTCGTAACAGAAATACTCGACGTATTGTGATACATCCCTTTTTTTGGGACTACCTGCGCTTCGCCATACCCGAAAAAGGGGCTGCATGGCCTTGACCGTAAAGTATGAAATGTCGTCGGGGGCCTCGTGCCGATCGGCAATTGCCCTGACATTTTTATGAGCCAGTGGTGATTATCACTTACCCCAACAAACCATCCCACAATTAAAATTCCATGTGGATGGAATGTCCCGGTCCTTTTACAGAGGCCCTGGCGAGACTCACTGGCGCCGATCAAGATGCAGGCCGACGAGAGGAAACCTGATACGAGGTCAATCACACGCAAATTAAGGGATATAGGAAAGCGCTGAGTAATAAGGGAAAGGGCCGGTACAGTAGAATTATTTGCACGGTGAATATATTGGTGTAATTATGTGTATTATGTAAAGGTGACATTCAAAAGCCTGAGAACGGGAAGAAGAATGTGGCGGCGGGGAATTCCCGCGACGCACTTACTCCGATCGGTGTTTAGTCTACGACACATTCAATAAACAATTTTAAGTAATCAGAAGGGCGCGGGATCGGAAGAAATTCTCTTTCTCAGGGCCGAATCAAGTACAACCAACCAACGAAATAATGACTCATGTTAGGAAGTAAACTCAATCACAATAACCATTTGCGTCACTATTCAAAAACGGTATAAAACGCGACCAGAGGCAACGCTCCTGGTCAGATGAGACCATAACTTGCTTTGGGCATTACCGAAAGTAAGTTAGAACAAATAACTATCAGGGGAGGGAAATGGATGTTTGTGTATTCCGCTCGTTATTACCTTTTGGGCCGCCTCAGAGGAGAGTCTGAGGAATCCGCTGGTATTAACGTAGTCGTGGCACCACGAGCATTTCATTTACTGGAGTGAAAATAATAGGGAAAGTAGGGAAATGGATGTTTGTGTATTCCGCTCGTTTTTACCTTTTGGGCCGCCTCAGAGGAGAGTCTGAGGAATCCGCTGGTATTAACGCAGTCGTGGCACCACGAGCATTTCATTTACTGGAGTGAAAATAATAGGGAAAACTAGGGAAATGGATGTTTGTGTATTCCGCTCGTTTTTACCTTTTGGGCCGCCTCAGAGGAGAGTCTGAGGAATCCGCTGGTATTAACGCAGTCGTGGCACCACGAGCATTTCATTTACTGGAGTGAAAATAATAGGGAAAACTAGGGAAATGGATGTTTGTGTATTCCGCTCGTTTTTACCTTTTGGGCCGCCTCAGAGGAGAGTCTGAGGAATCCGCTGGTATTGACGTAGTTGTGGCACCACGAATATTTATTGAAATAGAAATAACAAAAGAAATAAAAAGAAATACAAAAAAAGGGGAAAACAACAGAAATAAAAAAAGAGATAATAAAAGAAATTATGTGTGGGGAATCCGCTTGTTATTAACCTGATTGGGCAGCCTCAAACAATAAAAGAAATATTGTTTGAGGAATCCGCTTGTTATTAACCTGATTGGGCAGCCCCACAGAATAAAAGAAATACTTTTTTTTTGAGTTATAACAAATGTACTAGAAGTAGCACTAAACACGGGTTCTGGTCACGACATTAAAAATGCGTAAATGGCAAATAAAGGGTTTTAAATTGGGAATTGCCAAAACTTATGATAAACAATTTCGTTGCATTTTTAATAAACTACTCATTCGTTAAACTCATACCTGTTGTTTCATTGATTTATTTGATAATCTCACACCTCTAATTCCTGTCTCTAAGAGATCCTAGAGATACTTAATTGATTGCAAGCTGAAGTAAGTAAGTGAGACACCCAGGCAATAAAGAAAGAAAGTATAGCACAGATAATGCACATTAACATCCGTAACGAACTTGTTAAATAATTAAGGGTTACTACACACACAACACACAACGTAAAAACAGTACAAATTGTAAATTTGTATAATACCGGGGTTCGAACCATTACACTATTAATCCATTTAACAACGGATTCATGGAATCCCAGAGAATACAATTTAGAAATTAACACAGCATGATTAACTTTATCAAATGCCTTGGAAAAATCTGTATAGATGGCGTCGACAGAATTCTTATTTTCCAAGGCATTAATGATAAATGATTCATAAACCAATAAGTTCGTAGTAGTAGATCGACCGGTACGAAAGCCATGTTGTTCATCAATTAAGATATTTTTGCACATCCAATGTAATTTGACGGATATCAGTCCATCGAATAGTTTGGGTATTGCTGATTGAATAGAAATACCCCGATAATCAGAGATGTTATTCCTACTTCCAGATTTGAAAATAGGTGTAATGTAACTCCTTTTCCAAAGATATGGAAACGAACTTGTACCGAGGGAGTGATTAAAAATAATAAATATAGGTAAAGTTAAAGAATAAACACAGTTTTTAAGAAAGTTATTAGGTACACCATCTGGACCTGAACTGTTACTTGATTTTAAAGAGTTAATGGCATTAAATATTTCCACTTGAGAAATAGTAATTGGTGAATGTATTACTTCATGCTCATAGCTAAATGTCGGTACTTGTAAGGGTGTGTCATAATTATAAACTGTTGAGAAAAAATTTGCAAAAAGATTTACACATTGTGAACCCTCGTAACTGGATAGATCATTATAATGCATGACACTGGGAAAATCAAAATCGCCGTTAGTGGTTTTTACAAAATTCCAAAACTTCTTAGGATTCTGATGAATGCTGCTATTAACGGACTCAATATATTTATTATATAAGTACTCTCTTAAATGATTACAACGGGATCGCAGCAATTTGAACTTCTGGTAATTAACCGAGGTTTGACTCTGCTTATATTTTTTATGTGCACTTTTTTTATCATTGATTAATTTGATCAAATCTTTGTTAAACCAGGGTGGGAATGTAGAAAATCTAACACATTTAGTAGGAGAAAACATTTCAATGGCATCATACAATATCTTGTAAAGAATATCGACCACAGTATCCACATCGTTTACATTTAAAATAAACCGCCAGTCGATAAATGACAGGTATTGATTAACAGCACTATAATTTGTTTTCGTAAAATCATAGATGTATTCCTCGTACTTAAACGGCTTAGGAGGTTCATTAAATTGTAAAGTAATAAGATAAGGCATATGGTGATGGGCAATATTGAATAATAAATCGGGCGCGTTAGATACTAAAAATCCCTCATGCGCAAATATTAAATCTAAAAATACATTATTTTCATTGGGGATTTGAAATATTTGAGAAAGATTCTGAAAACTAAAGCGGCTTATTAAGAGCTTGGCTGAAACTGAAGCCTGATTATTGGTGATAAGCTCTAAATCATCATTTGGCCATGTTGCCGAAGGTAAATTATAATCCCCACATACCGGGTGACCCAGGGATCTGTAAAAGCCCCATAACTTGTTTGCTGTTTGAGATATCGACTTCTAGTTTTCTTGAACTGGTACCCACACTTATTCTACATATTTTAAAAATATGTATGTTTTTATACAGGGTGTCCCAATATACATAACAGAACAAAGTTATGTTTTTTTTAATGGAACACCCTATATTTTATACTTTATTTTCAACCCTCTTGAGAAGCTGATAAAAATAGTATAAGATAGTATGGGTCTATTATGGACGGTTGGTTAGTTATGGGCAAATTTGTGGCAAAAACATATACACATTGAAAACATTGCAGAAGTGTTCCTAGCAAATCTAGCATCATTATTTATACACTAGAATATTTCCCACATCATAAAGAATAATACACATCGGCTTTGGTTCTTTTTTATTAATAGTGATATACAGGGTGTCAACATATGCAAAACAATGGATAACTATTTTTTTTCAAATGGAACACCCTATATAAGTTGCCACCAATCTATGGCATTTTTAATAAGCTTTCCAATGATATACAGTTTGTATAACAAAATATTAAGGATTCTTGAGATTTATCAATAAAAACATATTTCTTTTGCCACCTTCCGCTGATTTTTGGATTTTTAGCCGAAACTATGCATTTTCAGGAAAAATTATAAGAGACCAAAGTTGTAGAGCGAAATATTTCCAATCGACATAGGTCTTTCAATTTTTTAGATAATGCGTGCATTGCCCACCAGAGCGCGCAAAATCGTGACCGTATATGCATTTTAGCGTTTTCTTTTCAAATTTTTTATTCATAAATTGCACTATACTTTATTTTCCGCACCCTCTAGTGGAAAAACGGGAAATTATAAGGAAATTAAAATGGCCCATATCGATTGAAAATGTTCCACTCTACAACTCTTAATAGAAGCAATTTTTGCCAAAAATGCATAGTTTTCCCTAAAAATGCAAATTGAAAATGTATGTATCAATTTTTGCGTTTTTCAACGGTTTTTTTGTATTATTACCGATAACTATGCATTTTGGGCAAAAATTACTTCTTTTAAGAGTTGTGGAGCGGAATATTTTCAATCGATGTAGGTCATTTGAATAACTCTATAATTACCCGTTTCTCTGCTAGAGGACGTGGAAAATAAAGTATAGTGCAATTAATTAACAAAAAATTTAAGAAAAACGCTAAAATGCATATACGGTCACGACTTTGCGCACTCTGGCGGTCAATGCACGCATTATTAGAAATGTCGAAAGACCTATGTCGATCGAAAATTTTCCGCTCTACAACTTTGGTCTCTTATTATTTTTTCAGAAAATAGATAGTTTTGGCTGAAAATCCAAAAATGAGCAGGAGGTGACAAAAGAAAAATGTTTTTATGGATAAATCTCAAGAATCCTTAATATTTCATTATACAAATTGTACATTATTGGAAAGCTTATTAAAAATTCCATGCATTAGTAGCAAGATATATAGGGTGTTCTATTTGAAAAAATATAGTTATCCATTATTTTGCGTATGTTGACACCCTGTATAGCAGTATGAACAAAAAAGAACCAAAGCCGATTTGTATTATTCTTCATGATGTGAAAAATTCTTTAGTGTATAAAAAACGACGCTAGCATTGTTAGGAGCGCTTCTGCAACTTTTTCAATGTGACCTTGTTTTGCCACAAATTTGCCCATAACTAACCAATCGTCCATAATAGACCCATACTATCTTATACTATTTTTATCAGCTTCTCAAGAGGGTTGAAAATAAAGTATAAAATATAGGGTGTTCCATTTAAAAAAACATAACTTTGGTCTGTTATGTATATTGGGACACCCTGTACAAAAACATACATATTTTTAAAATATGTAGAATAAGTGTCGGTACCGGTTCATGAAAAATAGAAGTCGATATCTCAAATAGCAAATAAGTTATGGGGCTTTTACAGATCCCTGGGTCACCCGGTATAAGTAGTTTAGAATTAGGGAATTGATCTGAAATAATATCAACTGTATCGCAGTGAACTTCAAATTTCTCCAAAGATGTATTAGATGGAAAATAAACAGCTCCCACACATATTTTTGTAGTACCGATAGAAATCTGTACAAAAAGATGTTCAATAGTATTATTAATAGTATTAATGGCATTACATACAAGATTTTTATGGGTTGCAATTAGAACTCCACCGCCACGAGTTTTACAACTTGTATTGAGGGTACGATCCGCTCGAAAAATATTATAGTTAGGAAGTTTCAATTCGTGACTTTGAATATCACTGTCTAACCACGTTTCTACAATAATAATAATATCATAAAAACTACAATTGGCGCTTAACGTTAAATTTTGTAGTTTCGTGCGGATGCCGCCAGTGTTGTGGAAGAAGATATTTAGTTTTTTGGTAGACTTCTAGCTTCTGTAATTGGTTTAGATGACGACTTGACGATTTTTGGAACGCCCGAGAAGAATTTGATGATCAAGTTTTCTTCACCATTATTCTTTCTTCGAAGTAATTCTTTTTTAATCGAATTAAATTAATCCCTTTGAATTTTGGTTCTATCAAAGCCAAATTTGATACCATTGTCCTTTAGATTGATTGTTTTGGTTATTATATTTCTCACGCAATCATTATTCTGAAGAATTGCTTTTAATGGTCTAGCTCGAGAGTTTTTTGAACCAACGCGAAACAATTTAATAGGGTTAATATCAATGGCAATAGGGGGTTAAAACAGTTTTAATTGTAGATAATTCATATTCCTGTCTGGCTTGTGGTGTAGATGCCTGGGATTCGGGAACATTATAAATCATTAAATTGTTGCAACGTTTCCGACGCTCATCAACTTCATTGACGATCTCGAAGTCAAAATTACCAGTATTTCCAGATGTGCATTTAGATTCCAATTGGACAATTCTTTCTTTAAGTAATGCACTCTCTTCCTCAATCGCATTAAATTTTAAATTCATATCATGTTTCAATTCACGAACTGCATTTTGAATTGCACTCTGAATCTCTAACTTCAAAAGAGGAACAAATTCATTTTTAAAAATGATTAATTTTTTTTTTCTTGCAAAAGGTAGAGTGAACAGTCATAAACAATATATCTTAAATCGGTATGTTCACATCTTATAATAAACGAGCTACACCCAATCTATCTCACCAAAATAGGTAGGGGTCACCTGCCCTTAACTAAAATTACTCAATACAGCATTTTTATTCTAATCTAATTTGAATCCACAGATAACATTAACACTTGTTACATATATTTTGTGATAGCATGTCACTTAAGCGAACTACATGAAATAATAATAATAAAAATATG
This sequence comes from Ocypus olens, assembly GCA_910593695.2. NCBI lineage: Eukaryota > Metazoa > Arthropoda > Insecta > Coleoptera > Staphylinidae > Ocypus > Ocypus olens. Next base: position 13,837,969 of record OU343063.1, on the reverse strand, counting down.
TAAATCAAACTTGGGCCAAACAGTCAAATTACACCTACATAAAATCAACCTTGAATTGCATCGCTATGGAAGCCGTTACTACTGAAGTATGATAGTGCTAAAAAATAAAAATTAGTATTAAGCATAATTTATAGCTAAACTGCACTTACATTCAGTAAATCTGGCATTGATATATTATAGAAATATAAAAACAAGCTTGGCGCATCAAGAATTATTGAGGAAAATTCTCTAATCGCCTCAGACACACCTTTTATTTTTGAATGTTTTAAATAATATCTGTGGATTATGGTTCCAGTACTTGACATCTAAAAATTAAAAAAAGAATGTGAATAGTATACATTTTCATAGAAATATTCTTGCATTGTCACTTGCCAATAATTCAATTTATACAATTGTCCTACCTCAGATAAAATGTTATCCAGCATCAAAGTATAGACTAATATGGCAAGAGGTCCCATTACACTGAATGTAAAAGCCGTTAATATGTTGAAATTGAATTCATTGTTTAATGCCAGGAAAAGTAGGATACTATTGATGTTACCTCCAAACTCCAGAACAATTGCCGACATAATTATAAATAAATCTGGCTTGAATACATGCCATATATTCACCAATTGAATCTTCAAAGTTGAATATATAAACTGAGCCACACTGAAATTTACAATTATAGTTACATTCTTTGACATAAGAATAATACCCACCAGAGTTTATGAACTGGGCACAGATTCGCCAGATCAACATGTTCCAACCTTTCAATATTTCTAGTGGAGCAATAAATACAATCCAAGGTTTCTTGATTCAACCCATTTCTCAAAGTATCATTTATCGCTTTACAGCAAACAATTATTCGGACGACTAACACTGAGACGATTTGGAGGGAACAGAAAACACATAAAATAAGTAATTTTGCTTTTAAAACATCCTTCGTTTTTTTGTTATCAAATAAGCAGACGTAGAGTATCGGACATATTATTGAAGCACTTACTACTAATGAGCTTAAAATATAATTTACTTTGTAGTAAACATAGTCATAAATTTTGAGTTTGAAGAATGTTCTAATTTGTTCTAACTTTTCAGAACTCTTTAATAATTTGATATATTTTTCTTGTGACGTAAATCGCAGCATCGGAATTGTAATAAGTATACCCATTATTAGAAAATAATCAGCCAAGTGGAACATATATTCCCCTGTGTCGGCAGAGTTCGAAAAAATAGGAAATGAAAGCCAAGCTAGATAGAACAAGAAAGTACAACAACCACCAAATTGTAGTTTTGCCAGCACTGAATAATCACATGATAACGTTGAAGTTTTGCGATCGTACCGTATATAATTGCAAAATGTTATTCGCGTGATTATGAAATGCAGATTCAATTCTTCGTATAAAGACGGACACATCTTGCTGTAACCGACAAAAATTGGTGAATGCTTTATGTATTTTCATTGATTTTACAATAATGTATATTTTATGGGTTTATAATTCATTTACATAAACGTTATTAAATTGATTGATTTGATATGGAAATGCGTAAAATATATAGATTACAACATTTGTGCACTCTTATCAATACAATCGTTTTTTTTTTACCTTAATCACCAATGAATATTGTAAGGTCTGTACAGTACATTAAAACATGTAGATACTTATTTGCCAAGGCGCTAAAGTTAATCTATTTATTACGAGTTGAATTTTTACCAAATAGTTATTTAAGCAACAAGGAACGTAAGTTAATTGTCATTACGTTCCGTGTTGCTTATTATTTTTTTTTTCGCTGCCGGATATACAGGGTGAGTTTTTTTTTTCATTATCACTATGGGGATCTCAGAAACAGTAAGAGATACAGATTCGGTTAAATAGGGAAAGATTTGCAGTTTTAGAAGCTTACTCAAAATCTGTTTTTGGTTTTTAGAAAAAATGCATGGCTTACTTGATAAACGCAAAAAACTAAATTTTGACAGTTTATGTAGTACGAAATATATGGTATACCGATATATAGTTAGAAAAAAAAGTCAAAGGAAAAACATTTAGGTGTTAATGAATACTTCAATAATAATTTATTTTGATGATTGTCATTGTCCTACAATCCTAGGGTATTTTTCTCAATGGACTAATGAGGAATTCCACATGAGTATAATATAAAATTTTATCCAAAATCGTCTGTAATTGCATTAACTATTGAAATAATGTTTATAAAATTTTGAGGTACGTGGTGTCAATTTGAAATATTTCACAAATCCTATGAAGGATCTATTCATTCCCTGAGAGAAACTTATTCTCTCATTAGGGGGTAATGAGCCACATTACATGGCTCAAATGACCACTATAATTCGATTATTACACCCGATTTTGGATAAATATAATTCTCTCCCTAGGGAGTGAAATGTTATAACTCTCACGATTTTGACAGCTGAGAAACTGACTTTCTCTCTCGTTTGTGAAAAAATAATTATAATACTAAGTCGGAGAAAGTAACATGATGGACACATCACCATTTTTTTCTAATTGCCATCTGCACAGTTAGATGTCGCTGATGTAAATTACGATTGTTATTATGAATCACAGTTTTAAATACGCAGGAATAACGACCGAGGAGCATACTTACCTGGCGTCGGGGTTACCGTGATCAACAAGGCGGTTCCCCCAGGGTGAGGCCCTTCCATTGCACTTCGATTGGGCTGACCCCTGTGATTATCCCTAATGTGGATAACTCGGGCGCGCAATTTTTGGTAGTCGGGACTGCGTACGCGCTGTCCCGGATTTATATAAATGTAAGACAAAATTTTCCCTAATTTTATTTCGTACTTCGCGGGAAGTTTTCCCGCGTTCAAAAGCGATAAAGTTTTTTTGTAAAATGTCAAAAAAAGTTTTCTTCGTTTCAAGTTTAATTTTATATATTTTATTTATATCTTTTTAAAATAAAACACAAATTTATAAATATGAAGTTTTATTAAAAACCAAGTATAACATACCGGGTGACCCAGGGTTCTGTAAAAGCCCCATAACTTATTTGGGATATCGACTTCTAGTTTTCTTCAGGGTTGGAAAAAAAACAGTTTTTTTTGTTTTAAACTGTTTTTTAATGTTTAAAACATGTTTTTTTTACCAAAAAAAAAACATGTTTTAAACGAAAAAAAACATGTTTAAAACAAAAAAAACTGTTTTTTTCATATTTGAAGTAAAGTTTTAATTTTTTAGTAATTCCAATCAAATACGCTCTTTCTTCTAATTATTATAATGCCCTGAAAGAATATTTACCAGCAAGCTTCAGTTATCGTCGTTCTATGTTTGTTTTGGAATAAAATAAATATACATTATGAAATGATTTCATTAACCTATTGAAATGGGGTCATTAACTTATATGTCTGAAACTCAAGCCTCACAATGTATATTTATTTTCCCTTCTCTGTAGAAATTTGATGATTAGCTGAGCCCTAATATAATTTTATTTCATTCTGTCTTTTACTCTGTTCATACACAACCACACAGTGCGTTCCTATTTAAAAACATGACCGGTAGAAAATTAGACCTCATTTGGCAACATTTTTCAAAAGTGAAGGGAGAAAAGTTAAGTAAAGCCAAATGCCTCAAATGTGGCAAAGTATTATCTGCATTAGTGGCAAGAATGAACCAACATATTATGCAAAAGTGACCTTAGAAAGAGACAACAAAGAAAGGACGCGGACGTCGCCGATTTAAGTGAGGATGATGCTGATATTAGTGATAATAATGGTGAGTATTCAATCCAATTATTTAAATTTAATTTAGTGGTTTATATATGTGGAAGATCGTATGATTTATGTAAATGAACTTGAGTCATTAACTTTTTAGAGAGCCACTAATACGTTGCTCTGTATAAATTTAGAAAACAATGTTCGTGTTGAGACCTGACAAGTACTATAACAATACTATTGCTAAAAATCTAGTTTAGCTCCGGTAAAGTATAATATTTCATATTCTCACTCGGAATGCGATCCTGAACACGAATCTGTAATTTGTTTTATCGCGAAATGAAAAATAAAATTTTTATAAATTTTTGAAAACATATTAATAAAACAACCTAGCTTAGACGCGGTCGCAAAAGTATAATATGTATATATACTAACCTAACCTGACCTAACCCAACCTAACCAAACCTGACCTAACCTAACCCAACCTAATTCTCGATAAAAATCATTAATTAAATATACATTTTAAAAAAATGAATCATTCATTTCTTCATGAAAAAAATTATAGATTCGTATTCAGGATGACATTTCGAGTTAGAATATATATAAATATTACATTTTTGCGACCCGGGCTAAGCTAGATTAGTTTTTATTAAATAAATATAAATTTTTCAAAAATTTATAAAACCTTATACAAGGTGTTTAATAAAAAACGCCACAAGCCATAACTCCGTTAAATATTAGACGATTTTAAAAATTAAAAAATGGAAATTTATGGTTCGATAAATACTAGAAAATAACACTAATTAAATATTTTTTAAACATAATCTTTAAGGTCAAGCGATAGTCAACTTTTTTTTTCAAATGGCACCATATATTTTTTTATATTTTTTTTGGTAGAGAATGTTTTTCTGAATCCAGTGATGTATAAGAAAGTTGACATTGATGGCTAAATTTCTGTCGTTGGTCTCATCATTTTCTTCTAATCGTTGCACTTTTTGCCAAATGAATGGCTTTAATTTGTGCTTTTTTAGTATAGAATGATTTGATACACCAATGTTACATGCAATTTCCCCAGTGGAAGTATTTGGATTTTCTTCCACACTAAGTAGAACGTCTAATTCAGTATTTTCCTGAAATGTAGACTCCATTCGTATAGGTTTCTTGAAAGCTCCATAATTTCTTACATTTTATTCAAGTCTAGAGAGGGTCTAGAACCTCTCTAGTAAGAAAGCGATCACTGTAAAGACGTACTGCTTGGCCACAGTTTCGGTTACATTCAAAATATCCTTGCAATATGTCTATTAGATAATTGTTGTCCATTGGGTAGTTTTATTTAATTAATTTAACCGCAAAAATCGTAAATATACGAGTAAAACTGAGACTCACTGTAACATTAACGTCTTAAACTATTTGATTAATTAAAACACTTGGTTTTGTTTCACTGATTAAAATCAGTGAAACAAAACCAAGTGTTTTAATTAATCAAATATATAATTATGTTTCACCACGGGTTAAGTGAGAAATTAATTAATCATGTCTTAAACTATTTCTTATTTACTCAATAAAACATTATTAGTAGCATTTGACTATGTTCCATGGTATCCTTGGTGCTAAAAAAAATATAATTAATGTTACTAAAAATTTTATTTTTTAGTAACTATTGCATCAATGTCAACTTTTTTATACATCACTGGATTCAGAAAAAAAGTCTCAGGAAAAATATAAAAAAATATATGCCATTTGAAAAAAAAAGTTGACTATCACTTGACCTTAAAGATTATGTTTAAAAAATATTTAATTAGTGTCATTTTGTAGTATTTGTCAAACCATAAATTTCCTTTTTTAAATTTTTAAAATCGTGTAATATTTAACGGAGTTATGGCTTGCGGCGTTTTTTATCAAACACCCTGTATTTGTGTAATATTTTAATCACAAACGTTGTTTAATTTTATGTTTTATGTTTATGTTTTACAAAACAATCCGAAATAAAAATTGTTTCGTTCATTTTCAACATGAACAATTTAGAACAGCATGTAAACCCGGATTAATGGATAAAAATTTTGATCCTAAAAATTGAATTTTCTTTTGTGACATTGAATAATTATGTTTAGTAATTTTAATTATTATTTGTTTACTTTGACCAAACAATATCTTTATTCTAGACGAACTAATGATTTAATAGATCAACTGCATAAAATATTACAAATATATTTATTTTGTCGGTTATATGTTTAATAAGTTGAAATAAAATTGAACATAAATAAAACACTTTATATTAAATGGAATATTCCGTGTGATATAACAAAGTAAAAAGTGTTTTATTTATATGTAAAACATGTATCACGAAGTAAACGCCTCTACCATAACGAATAAAATTGCACAATTTTTGTGAAAGAATAAAATAAATAAAATTATTTATTATTTTTCATTTTTCAAAAATATGGGGAAACAGTTTTGTAATGTTTGACAAAGTAAAAATTAAACTGATCACTTTTTGAGCTTTCAGAATGATATGATGAATTAATGATATAATAACCGAATTATGAATTTTGAGTGGAAATTTAACAAATTATTTAGTAGTTACTAGTTAGTACCCCAAAATGTTGAAAATAGAAATTCAATTGAGTGTAGCATCAGGGCAAAATAGGAGAGCTTAAAATTAAGCAAGTTCTATAAATGAAACTGAAAAGAAAAGTTGATGTTTTCAAAACTAAACATTTCAAATTTTGAAACAATTATTTAGGTTGAATGTAAAATGAATAAAAAGTATTATTATTAATTATAAATGTTGTATTCTTGTAAATAATACAATCACTACTACAATTAAATTTTGTTTTATTTAACTTTATAGATTCTACGCCATCTACAAATGTTGCAGTAGCAAGTACTTCGTCCGCATTTGAATACCATACTACGAGTATTCGTGAAAAGCACTCCACGGACCTATCATCTCCATCGACATCAACATCATCTCTGTCATCTTTTGTCATTAGAACAACGAATACACTCAAGAAAAATATTGATCTACAGGTTGCCAAATTTGTTTATAGCACCAATTCAGCATTTCGTTTGGTTGAACACGAAGAATTTAAAAATCTAATGAATCTCTTACGCCCTGGTTATCAACCACCAAATCGCCGTCAAATTGCGAACGAATTATTAGACGAAGTGTATTGTTCAGTCAAACAGACAATAGAAAACAATTTAAAAGGCAAAATGGTTTCAATGGCAATTGATGGCTGGAGTGACATTCATAACGAACCAATTGTATGCATCTCGGTAACCGATCTTGTAGAAGGTAACATTTATTTAACAGACACAGTTGATACTGCAGAAAAAAGGCATACTGCAGAATATTTGCAAGATTTAGCTGCGGAAGCAATAAAAACATGCCAAAAATTTGGTTGTTACGTTAAAAGTGTTGTGACCGACAATGCCAGTAACATGGTAAAAATGCGTAGCGAACTTGCAGAACGCGACGATATAGGTATGCCCGACATTTTAACATATGGTTGTTCCGCACATGTGTTAAATTTATTAGCGAAAGATATCAATGTGCCAGGTCTAAAAGACGACATTAAAACAATTATAAAGTATTTCAGAAATTCTCATTTTCCTGCAGCTAAATACAAACAGGCTGGTGGGACATCACTTAATTTGCCCATGGACGTTCGTTGGAACACATTCTGTGATTGTTTAGAGTCGTACCAAAAGAACTGGCACATTCTGGTAAAAGTGTGCACAGAAAATCGAGTCGCATTCGACACGAGTATAACAAACAAAATTCAAGACCTCGATTTAAAAACTCAAGTCGAAAAGTACCTGATTAAACTGAAGAAAATTTCTGTTGCTCTGGACGTGGTTCAAAGTGAAAATTGTAATTTAGGCAAGGCTACGGAAATATGGCTAAATCTAATAGAAAGTATGCAAGAGGGGCAGCTATCAGATTTTGAAAAAAGTTGTTTAGGTAATCGTTTCAATATGGCCATAACACCTGCCCATTATCTTGCTAATTTATTAGACCATCGCTTTAGAGGCCACAAGCTAAGCCAAGAACAATTAGAGGAGGCATTGGAATATGCAGCATCATTTTATCTGGAAACTATGCCGTTTATTATAAAATACCAGGCGCAAACTTCGCCCTTCAGGGAATATTTATTCTCAAGTCAAAACATAGAAAATGTAAGTCCAATTTCATGGTGGCGGGCTCTTCACCAAAATATTAACCAATCGATATTTTAACTATCTATTCAGCTTCATACAGCAGTTGCTTCTTCTGCAGGCATCGAAAGATTATTTTCTTCGTTTGGTTTAATACGCAGCAAATTGCGTAACAGATTAGGCACAGAAAAAGCAGCAAAACTTGTAACCATTATGCGAACCTTAAATTCTAATAAAAATTTGATTGAAGATGAGAATTGTTAATGTTATTTCTAGAGGAATTTAATTTGTTTCTTTCTTTAAGTATTATTTAGATTATTATATTTTTACATTTTTTAATTATAGAAAATTTATAAGTTTGTTAACTATAATAATTATAATTTTGTTAAATTTTTTGAACTTTTTTATTTTATATTTTTATTGTTATGAAACTTATTTATAATTTAATAAAAATCATTTTTTATTATTTTTTTTTTGTTTAAAAGCCTAAAAACTGTTTAAAACACTTTTCTTTAAAACATGTTTTAAACACATGTTTAAAACGTGTTTAAAACAAAACTGTTTTAAACATAAGTCAATGTTTAAAACGTGTTTAAAACAACTGTTTTAAACATGCCAACCCTGGTTTTCTTGAACTGGTACCCACACTTATTCTACATATTTTAAAAATATGTATGTTTTTGTACAGAGTGTCCCAATATAATTGCAAAGCTTCCTTCTGTGGTTAATAAAATAACATAATAGAACAAAGTTATGTTTTTTTAAATGAAACACCCTATATTTTATATTTGATTTTCAACCCTTTTGAGAGGCTGATAAAAATAGTATAAGATACTAGGGGTCTATTATGGACGGTTGGTTAGTTATGGGCAAATTTGTGGCAAAAACATGTACACTCTGAAAACATTGCAGAAGCGTTTCTAGCAAAGATAGCATCATTATTTATACACTAGAAAATTTCCCATATCATAAAGAATAATACACATTGGCTTTGGTTCTCTTTTATTCATAGTGCTATACAGGGTGTCTACATACGCAAAACAATGGATAACTATTTTTTTTCAAATGGAACACCCTATATACGTTGCCACTAATCTATGGCATTTTTAATAAGCTTTCCAATGATATACAGTTTGTATAACAAAATATTAAGGATTCTTGAGATTTATCAATAAAAACATATTTGTTTTGTCACCTGCTGATTTTTGGATTTTCAGCCAAAACTATGCATTTTCAGGAAAAATTATAAGAGACCAAAGTTGTAGAGCGAAAAATTTCCGATCGACATAGGTCTTTCAACTTTTAAGATAATGCGTGCATTACCCGCCAGAGCGCGCAAAATCGTGACCGTATATGCATTTTAGCGTTTTCTTTTCAAATTTTTATTAATAAATTGCACTATACTTTATTTTCTGCACCCTATGGGGGAAAAACGGGAAATTATAGGGAAATTAAAATGGCCCATATCTATTGAAAATGTTCCGCTCTACAACTCTTAATAGAGGCAATTTTTGCCAAAAATGCATAGTTTTCCCTAAAAATGCAGATTGAAAATGTATATATAATTTTTTGCGTTTTTCAATGGTTTTTTACATTTTTAGCGAAAACTGTGCATTTTGGGCAAAAATTCCTTCTTTTAAGAGTTGTAGAGCGGAATATTTTCAATCGATGTAGGTCATTTGAATAATTCTATAATTACCCGTTTTTCTGCTAGAGGACGTGGAAAATAAAGTATAGTGCAATTAATTAACAAAAAATTTGAGAAAAACTCTAAAATGCACATACGGTCAAGATTTTGCGCACTCTGGCGGGCAATGCACGCATTATTGGAAAAGTCTAAAGACCTATATCGATCGAAAATTTTCCGCTCTACAACTTTGGTTTCTTATTATTTTTTCAGAAAATGCATAGTTTTGGCTGAAAATTCAAAAATGAGCAGGAGGTGACAAAAGAAAAATGTTTTTATGGATAAATCATAAGAATCCTTAATATTTCATTATACAAATTGTACATCATTGGAAAGCTTATTTAAAATTCCATGCATTGGTGGCAAGATATATAGGGTGTTTCATTTGAAAAAAAATAGTTAACCATTATTTTGCGTATGTTGACACCCTGTATAGCAGTATGAACAAAAAACAAAAAAGAACCAAAGCCGATTTGTATTATTCTTCATGATGTGGAAAATTCTTTAGTGTATATAAAACGACGCTAGCATTGCTAGAAGCGCTTCTGCAACTTTTTCAATGTGTTTTTTTTTTTGTTTTGCCACAAATTTGCCCATAACTAATCAATCGTCCATAATAGACCCATACTATCTTATACTATTTTTATCAGCTTCCTAAGAGGGTTGAAAATAAAGTATAAAATACAGGGTGTTCCATTTAAAAAAACATAACTTTTGTCAGTTATGTATATTGGGACACCCTATATAAAAACATACATATTTTTAAAATATGTAGAATAAGTGTCGGTACCAGTTCAGGAAAACAAGAATTCGATATCTCAAATAGCAAATAAGTTATGGGGTTTTTACAGATCCCTGGGTCACCCGGTATGTATTACGATTTAGAACTGCTTAATAATATGGGGTATATATTATTAACCCAAAATACCTCGGCTTTTTCAATTATATTGTGTATTAATACACTATCAAAATTTACATATAATATATTAATTTTTTTTATTAATCTCAAAGCAAGGATCAGCTACACAAAAAATACCGCTTTGTTTTTTAAACAAAAACATTTGTAATTGTATCTGTGCATTACATTTTTTTGTTATTTGTCCATCTTTTATGTAGTTATTAAATGTTTTTGTACTTGTTGAACACTTAACTTCAACCACAAAATCATCATCTAAAGCATCTGGTGATGCACCTAAAAAGGGGTAGACCTCTGAAATTAATAGTCCAGTATAAACAAGTTTTTTTTAAATTTGTTTTTCAAGCTCACAGATTACAATTTTTTCGAGAGCTCTCCCACGCTTAATTTATAATAAAAGTGACATTATGAAGGATTTTACATTACGAGAGAAAAGTTTAAAAGCACGAGCGACTGATTTTAAATTCTCGAGTAATGTAAAAGCAAATAGCGTTACGTGTGTCGTAACTCTGTTTATTTTATCCTAGTTCTATTTTTTTAAATTTAAAAACATGTATAATGAAAACCGTCAAAAGGCGAAATCATGTTTGTTTGCCAATATCTCCATAGCAACGAGTTGCATTAAGATACATATAACAACAATAGTGTTGTTAAGAATTTCTTAACAACACTAGTTTGTTTGCCAATATCTCCATAGTAACGAGTTGCGTTAGATAATATAACAGCACTAGTGTTGTTAGGAATTTCTTAACAACACTAATGTTCTTAAAGGTAACCCAAGGTTAATCGTTGCTAAGGCAATGGTATGTTAACATTATAGGATAAAATAAATATTTTTACAAATGGCCATAAATACTTCTTAAAACATTAAAAATAAATAAATAAAATATTTCTTACCAGCAGCAGCAGCACAATCTAGACATGTAATATCTATAACTTTCCCTTCGTCTTCATTCACGTTCAAAAGTACTTTATGTTCTGGGCATATTTTTGCTTTTACTGTACATAGTTCTCCCTCACGTTTAACTTGAACATATCCAATAGCAGAATCTCCGTTGTCTTCACGTCCAGCTCTAAAATAATGATCACATAAATAAATAAATGATTTATTTAATGATATACCTGCAATAATCTACTTTAGTGTACTATTATATAGTTATCTATTATGAATATTTATATAATGTTTTGATCTCGATCTAACCTCACAAATTAAATGGTACCAAAAATATTTAAGTTAGACTAATCTACCTAATAAATTAACTGTTAAGAATAACTTTAAAATAAACAAGTATAAAAAATGTGTATATTATCGTGTTTGTAAAAACATAACCTAAAAAACTCGCAAAAAGAATGTACTGTTAAGAGGGGGGTATGGTAATGTAAAATTTATATGTTAGAATTACCTTTGAAACGCCGTTATAAGTGCAAACTGTGACAATTTACTTAGATAACTATAAAGGTGTGTCCTTTTCCAAGAACTTCCCCTCAACGGATTTCTAAAATTAATTTAATTAACGTGAATATGATTATTTTTAATGGGCATGTATTCACTTTTAATTTTTACGACAAATAAATTATTCAAAGTTCAAACAAAGATTTTATCACGGCTATGTTCTTTATACGAAGTATACTTTTATTATTGGGTAAACAAAAGCAAGAAATATGAGGTGTAAATCTGATTAGAAAAGAAAAACTAAATTATTCCCAAATAAATAAATTTGAGGCAACCTTACTTGATTTATTCCCATATAACCAATGTAAAAATGTGTATACTGGGCTGCATAGGTCGCCTGAAATCGACGACTAAGAAGTTCAACGGAAAAATGTAAGATGGAGATATTAGATTTTGTTTTATTTATTTATTGAAGTTGGGTTTTAAGAGACGATTTTTGCAATACATAAACTACTACCATACTTCCTAATATATTGAATACATTTTATGTCCAATTAAATCAAAAATTATGTATTTACAATAAATTCGAGTCTATTTTCGTCAACGAAGTGTCTTGTGACGGTGCTGCCTCGCACGCGGGATGCTAAACTAATCATATAAAAAGTAGCAATGTAATATCATTGTATTTATATATCTAGTATGCCAACGCAATGTAAATTTTTGATGCTAAAAATTGGGTTTCCAAAGGTTTGTTCCAACCCGCGATTCTCGTATCGCCCCAAGACCGTCACAGAACTGTTCGGATCGCTTTTATACGCATGCGTAAGCTTTGCACCGTCCCGTTGCTATTTACAAATATGCATGGGTTGGAACGGTTTTGGGATTGTTTTGCACATCGGTTATAACCCTACTTTTGATTGATTATCAGTAAACAGACAGTGGTTTTAAAATTCAAGAAAATGTTGTGGCAAATTCCTAATCATCTCCACTACTTTCATCAGATTTAAAGTCACCATCTCTTTTGTCACTCATAATTCGTATAACAATTAATAAACGCGACAAATCGCCGTTCGTTCACCAGAAAAATACAGTGCGCATGTCAGTCCAAACAGTTTCTACTCCGGACCATGTACTGAAATGATCGTACGGGAACCGATCCGTGAACGATCCAAAGTTCGGTTGGAACAGAAAAATTATCGTCCGGCGTACGGTCCTTTCACGGTTGGAACACTAAATTTCTACTGCGCATGACGACGACCGTACAGTGAACGGTTTTCTATGGGGTTGGAACAAACCTCAAATACACCAAGAGAGCGCGTAAGCATTCACACATTGAAAAACTTGAGTAGCGTGTGATATGTGTTGCATACTTGAAAATTATTACTCGTTTAGAATGATTTTTTTAATTATTCGATCCGTAGAGGAAATACAAGGCCACCGAAACTCTTCCGTGACGCGAACTGTAACGTAAACAAAAATCGAGAAACATAAATAAACACCGCACCGCATAATATATTTTAACATAAAGACGATTGCGGCAGTAATATTGAAAATATTCTTCACTCAGATAAAATACAATATTGAAATGTATGTAGATAGAAATAATTAGAGGAAAGAAAAAACAATATTTACTTTCTCCGTGTAAAGTACGCAAAAGTATTGTGATCGTGAAAATATTTAAAAAAGCAGTAAAAAATTTCCTCTTTGTTATCCGTAGAAAAAATGTTTGGGTGCTGAACTGAATATATTTTGGTAAATTTTATTTCACCGGAAGTATATAGGTACATATATATGTATATATTTTTTTTTTCTGATATTTTTTTATATTCAGGGTGTAGAATTGGTTTACGCACCGTAGGCATTTCCATGTTAAATTCTTAATGTTCAAATATTGGCTCCCCAAATGATTTTAGAGAAAAAGCGTAAATATGTTTCAGGTAGAGAAAAAAATACTCTATACAACCGTTTTCTTACTAGTTTTTTTACTTTCTATAGAAAGGGGAAATCGAGGAAATTAAAACTACTATTTTAGCAAAAATAGGTGCTGCCCTTGAATTTCTGAAACAATAAACCGTTGAACGTTAGCGGTCACGTTAATGTTTTAATCAGAAATTTAGGCGTATTTTAATAATTATTAACAATAAATCCATAATAAATATTATGGATTTGTTGAATGAAAAGATCCTAATGGTAATATCGAACTATTCTGCTAATAGTGCATGTGCAGTAAACCACATTACTATTAACAGAATGGTCCGCAAATTTCGAAACGTTCAACGGATTTTTGTTCCAAAATCATGCCCTTTCAACAATTTCTGGAAAAAAAAATTGTGCTGTGTGTGTGTGTATGTGAGTGTGTGTGTGTGTGTGTGTGTGTGTCTGGCTGTGTGCGCTGTATCTCAAAAACTAATAAAGCAATTGATATGAAACTTTGAACATACGTCTTATTTGATAATCCGAAGAACTGAAAAGCTTTTGGTAAAATTTTGTATACCGGAAGTGGGTGTTTACCTTAACTGTTTTTTGTTTTTTGCCAATATTTTCTTAAATATGAAAAATATCACAAAAACATTTAAACAAACTTTGAAGACAATAAAGAAATGAACATCTTTTGCTTGAAAATATTTTTCATAAAATCATTGCTATTCGAGAAAAAAAAATGTTTATTTTTTTATTTTTGGTTTATAATTATGAAACGATAATAGTTACACCAAATTTATGTGTATAATAATTGTAGAGAATGCCAAAATGAACAACTTCTAAAGAATAAGTTTTTTTCGAAATCTCGTTAGTTTTTGAGTAAACCGAGTTTTTCAATTTGAAGTATAATTTTTCCGTTTCATAATTTTGACGTTTTAAACGTCAGTTTCATCCGAGTTTACGCAACGCTCGATGTACATTTAAAATATGATTTCAATAAACCATGAAAACGTAAATATAAATGGCTATGATACTATCAAGTCGGAGAAAGTAGCATGATGGCCAAGTCATCATTTTTTGGTTTACTATTGTTCCACATATCAAGCTTTCCTTTGCGCATGCATTTTACTCTCTTATTTCATTGCATTTTTAAAAAGATAATATATTTTTGTCTGGTAGATTTTTAGTGTAATATATTTCAAGAAGTAATGAACATTATTACGCAAATTATCCAAGATATAAAAATATCAAGAGTGTATATATACGAAATTTGATCTTGTTTTTATCATTTACGGCCGTACGCTACCGTAGTCACTCCACTCATTCATAGTTTCAACTTTATTTTGTGCACGCTTCTTTTCATGAATCATATAAGTGTGTCTCCCGCTAGCGTAAAATACATGCCTGGGTGTATACATACATATTAGAAGGTCAGCCTCGCCCCGCTCCCCCCATAACCAGCGCGTGGCGGAGCAAACACGCGGTATATGTTTTTATAAGAGTCGACGATCTATTTTATTTTATCAGGAGACTCCCAAATTTACTACATCGGCTAGATGTAAGGCAATGCACCCTATGGCGGACAAACCACAACAGCCCATTGTCAATATTAGGGTCGGTACTTCAGATCATTTATGGGGGAAATCTTTCTTAAAATGGGTATCACGTGGCACGTGCTCAACCGGCGACGTACTCATTTTGCCCAGTCGAACAGCGACCCTCCTTTCCCCGCAATTCTATTCATGAATTTGTTGGGGTAAGTAATAATCACTATGGGCTCATAAAAATGTCAGGGCCTTTTCCGGCACGGGTCTCGCTATCCATTTCAAAAGCAGGTATAACCTTTTTGGGAGATATCATTCAACGCACAGATTAATTACTGAACCTTAATATTTAGTTATCTCAAAATACAAGAAAAAACAACTATGGGTTATGTGTCTCCCCGTTACTTTTTAATACCATTTATTAATGTTACAATTATTTTCCTGGTAAAACATTGACGGAAAAAGCACAAGTTTTTCCAAATTAAACATATCTTATAAATATCTAATTAAATTTTGAAAAAGATTTGGATGGTAACAATTTTTTGCGAATTTGTATATAAACAAATATTTTAATTTAGATGTGTTCCAAAATTTTGGAAATTGTAAGGTAGAATTTCCAAAATATAAACATTTCAGTTGATGGAACATTTAAGTCGGTGCCAAATTCGATAGATGCCATGGAGTTATTTAATGTACACATTGTCCATGAGAAAATGGTGATTTTTTTTATTTTCTCATTGAAAAACTATTTTTTTATTATAATGAAATTAACTGTACATGAAATAATTTCTTTTAATGCTGTTAGGCCTTCCCTACTATATACGCGTTAATGAGAGACAAGAGACAAGAAAGTTATTCGCTTTAAAAACAATATTGGGGGTAAGAATATTATATAAAAATAATAAATATACAGAACTATGCAATATATGGGACAATCTTGTATTAATGATTGAATAAAATAGAAAGGGATGCGCCAAATTTTTACAATAGTTTTGTTTCGTTAATTAATAAAAAAAAAATCCCACATGTTGCAAATTTTCTGAATCTTCAAGTCGACGGCAATTGTTTTTAGATTTTGTATAAGAAATTATTGATTTTATCTATTTGATTACCCAGAAACTTAGGGACAGGGTTTTACAGATTTTGCTAGAATTGTAATGGCAAATTAATTCATAAATTATTTTATTTGCAAAGACATTTAATCGATAAAAATAATAATAATATTTTCTCATACCAGATTTACATTCCTTCCTTCAGTGACTTTTTACGATTTAAATTACGTTCATAAAATGGACATAAATGGATATTTTGTATATGTTGCACTTTAAAATACAGTGTGTTTCAGCCAAATGGAATAAATTCGATAATAAATAAATAGAGGCGTGTTCGACAAAACGCTTGGATACGCCGATTAGTATTTTTAGTTGTGCATTATTTTCAGCAAAAACTTTTTATACAGGGTGTGTCATGTAGCAGAGGCCAATACCAACTTTCTTATTTTAAATGCAACACCCTATATATTATTCAATTTTTGGATTGTTCAGAAAATTCTAGATATATTTCATGTACCATGTCCTATACCTATCTTCAACTGTTTTTTTACTTATTAGTTTTTGTATTGTAGTGAATTTCTGTAATCAAATAATATTCTTTTTTTACTTTCTCCGTTACGAAGTACGAGAAACTATTGTGATCGTGAAACATTTTTAAATTTTTTTTTACGGAAATATCCGTTTTAGGGTCCCTAGATGCCATTTCAACAATTTCTGGAAAAAAAATGTGTCTGTGTGTGTGTGTGTGTGTGTTTGTTTCCGAAACAGTTGCAGATAGGTATAGGACATGGTACATGAAATATGTCTAGAATTTTATGAACAATAAAAAATGAAATAATAAACAGGGTGTTGCATTTAAAATAAGAAAGTTGGTATTGGCCTCTGTTACATGACACATCCTGTATAAAAAGTTTTTGTTGGAAAAAATGCGCAAATAAAAATACCAATCGACGTATCCGATCGTTTTTTCGAATACGCCCCCATTTATTTATTATCGAATTTATTCCATTTGGCTGATACACACTGTATGCTCCAATTATGCATCTAATTTGAATTTCTTGGTTTATTTTATCCATTCTCATGTTACTGTAAATGTGTAAACGTTTTTTTTTATGTGTTAATCGCTATTTAAAACTTAAAAATACGTATAATATGAAATAAATATGAATTGAATGTATTTAAAGTATGTTAGTTTGAACCGGATATTGGGATGTGACGTATTCATTGGAACGAATTTCTTTAAAATTTAAAGGGATGGTCAAAAACAGGTAGAAAACTTGGGGTGTGACGAATGCTAACATCTGCAAAATATGAAAAAAATGTGGCATGACTCCTACTTCTATAGATATTTAAAAATAGTTTTTTAATATTGCTATTTAAATTAATACCGTTCTATAAGTTTCTTTGCGGTTTTAAACTGAATTTCAATGTAACGCTACTAGAGAAATAAGTGTTATATTTTCCATTTTTTATTACGTCCATTTTCTCAATAATACTTTATTCATACATTGCTTATAAATATTAATATAGAAATAAATACCAAATAATAATAATAACGTAATTTCTGCATTATCACTGTTCACTTAAAAAAATCAAATTTGATAATTACATTTTTTATTACATTTTTTTAAACAAACCATCCTAGTAATGGCAAGCCATTGTGGCCAAATTTTAGTAGTTCTATTTTGTATTTTCCAGATCAACCTCGAATAGCTCGTTCATGGGAATAAAAAAATTAAATAATACTTAATACGATAATGTAATTTTAAATAAATATTTTTTATAAGTATAATTAAATGTTTTTAATCGGCAAGCGCATGGTTAAGACGTTTGCGATGTTTTTTTGAGAAGTGGCACTTCGAAACGTATTGTTGTTGCTATTGTCTTTTTTAACAATTTCACTCTGGTCGTAATTTCTGGATCAGATTAAAGAAACATATAAGGTCCATCTCATTAAATTAAACCAATTTCACATTCGCAAATCAATCAATAGAAAATAGACATTCTTTTGGTGAGATACTCAAGTTAATCTATTTTACCCAAAAAAGGCTTTTGAAATACATAAAGCGAAGCGTAATCCAGAGTTTCCCATAATTAACAACCAAATTTATTTGATTTTATCCTCATTATTTAATTTGGCAGTAATTATTCTAAAATTCAAAAAGGATTTTCAATTAAACGCATAATTTTCATGCGAGGAATTTGTATATAATTATAGATCGTATTGCCTAGAATTGTTAGTAGTTTATTCACTACCTGATAAAAACGGCTAGGGCATAGTCATAAATTTAAATTTCTTCACGGTTAGATCTTGAAAAGGATCACTAATGGTTGGTAGTAAACAAACCGCAACCATTGTTAATTTTATGAATAGGACCGTAGCGGGGGAAGCCACGCGCCCGGTCCATTGGGCAAAATGAGCAAGTCCTCTCAACCGACTTGTCGGGATCAGGTACTCGGTCGCCCTTTTTTGAGGGATCTTAAGAAGCCAGACTTTTATGTGACGAATTAAAATCCAACGCCGAAAGAAAATCTGAACATTTAATTGTCTCAAAATAGTAACGTTTTGAAGCTTTTTACATCACGAGAGAAAAGTTTGGAAGCACGAGCGACGCAAGAGTGAGTGCTTTTAAATTCTCGAGTAATGTAAAAACAAATAACGTTACGAGTGTCGAAACACGGTTTATTTTATCCTATTTCATTTTTTTTCCTAATTTGAAAAATGTTTAATGAAAACTGTCAAAAAGCGAAATCATGTTTGTTTGCCAATATCTTCATAGCAACGAGTTGCGTTAAGATACATGTAACAGAACTAGTGTTGTTAAGAATTTAAATTTTAAATTTTCTTAGTGTTGTTAAAGGTACCTTAATGTAATTCGTTACTAAGGAGTTATTGGCATGTTAACATTACAGGATAAAATAATAGTAATTTACGTAACAAGTTCCGACAGTGATATTTTACGGGATGAGTAGGAAGTTTCCATGACGAGCCGTAGGCGAGTCCTGGAATCTTGTGAGTCCCGTAAAATCACTTTTGGAACGAGTTACGTACAATATTTTTTCTGCCGCCGTTTTTTATGTTAAAAAAGCAAAAACACACACTAATGTTATATGACAAGCGCTGTCATAATTTAGTATATTACGACACAAGTTAACGAACCGAGTATTGTTTGCGCTACCGATTTAAATAGTTATAAAAAAAGTAAAAAAAAATAGTTCAAAACAACTTTTATGATTAAAAATCCCTGCTCTTTTAACTAGCCTACAACGGTACTAGGACTCAGAGGCCTGCATGGGCCGGGCTTTGGCCCGGCCCGGAGAGCCCGGGCCGGGCCGGATCGTATTTTTCAAACTCCGGGCCGGGCCGGGCCGGGCCGGGCTTTCCGATGGATAATTTAACCCGGGCCGGGCCGGGCCGGGCCGGGCTTAGATACATTTAATTTTATTATATTTTGGAAAGCAACAACCAAGTGAATTGAAAAAATGTTAACACGAATTCAATGTATTTTAAGAATTTTAAGGAATACATGAGTCCAATAATTTTATTTATTTAATTCAACATTTTTCACTATCGGGCCGGGCCGGGCCGGGCTTTGAATATTCAGCTCCGGGCCGGGCCGGGCTGGGCCCGCAGCACATTTTTGTTTCATCGGGCCGGGCCGGGCCGGGCCGGGTTTTAAATTTTCACTGACGGGCCGGGCCGGGCCGGGCTTTCGAAAACCCGCTGCTGCAGGGCTCTGCTAGGACTGTTACGATTCAGAACAGGCTTGTTATTTTGAGAATTTTAAATTGGTGTTGTTTATCAGTAAAGTCCGGATTTATATGTGCTAAACAAAGGCATTATAATTATTTCAAATGCGCTTCAAATTAGCCAATATATGATTCAAATACGGATTTTATATGCGGTTTAATTAAAAATAATGCTGAAAGATTAAAAAAATACGAATAGCAATTGATAATTTATTTATTGTAACTACAATGTAAGACCAAAATTTGATTTAGAATTTCAATCGTAAAATTAAATGAGTCCATGGGGTTCATGTTAAAATTTATTAAGTCCTCCTCAGTCTCGTCGTTTAAAATTCCACACATAATTTCCAAATTCTTGATTTCAAAAATGAGCAATAAAAGCCTATTGTTGCGTAATATTTCTACGTGCAACATTTACATTTTTAAGTGCTGCCAATTCTTCATCATTAAAATTAAGAAAAACATTCTTTAATTTTTCAAAATTATTGCCGTAGAATAAAGCAGCTTCCAGTCAACCACAATTACCGTGTACGGTTGCATCGAGTATGACCTGCATAGGCGTACTACCTTAATTTGCTTACAGGGAAATCCCCTTATTCTATATAATCGATATAATATGTATATGGGTCATTGCGTATCATATTTGCAATTGAAAAATAAAATTGCCTTTTTTTCAGTACTACATACAAAAATAATTGACACGTATTTTTTTAATTTGATGTGACATCTGAAATATCGGATTTATGATTTTTTTTAATTGTTATAGTCGGAAAAATTAAACTTTTATTGAATGCAACTAGTTCATAAACAGTTTCATAAATTTTCAGAGAAAATCCACAATTGCTGAAACTATGCATTAGGCAGTCATTCGAAATATTCCTTCTTTTATTTATGCAACAAATTATTTCAAACAAATAGTTGCAAAAAATAGACCTCTTGAAAATCGTTTCTTTCCGCATCAAAATATTAATCACAGAATCCATCGAATTTCTTATAAACATTTTGGATTTGTAATCAAAGGATTAGTTAAAAAAGAAATCTCGTCATGATTTTGATTTTAGTATACCGTGTGTTCGATAAAAGAAAACGCCCAACGCCATAACTCTGTTATTTATTGACCGATTTGAATGAACTACAAAAAATGTCAATGGCTGTTTAAATACTATAAAATGACGGTAATTATATATTTTTTTCAAAATCAACTTCATTGCCAAATGATAGTCAACTTTAAATTTTTAAATGGCTGCATATACTTTTCTAATTTTATAATATTAGACATTGTTTTTCTGAATCCAATTATGCCCGTTATGTTGGTTTTAAGTTAATATTTATGCCAGAAAAAGGTAATATTAAATTTTGTTAACATGATTTTTTTGGTAATAAATGTAGTGTGTCTTGAAAAAAATTCAAATCGACAAATGTCATTTATTGTTTAAGTAATGTCAACCATTTGTTATTAGTGTGTTTCAGACATAATCATGAACAATAGCGAATTAACAGACATGTTGCAAATTTATTTTCTTTGAAATAGAAATCTAAGAGCTGCAGCACGGATTTATCATCTACGGTTTCCAGAGCGGCGATTACTAAATTTAGAAGGTTAGAAGGAAATTTAAGACGATATGGAGCCTTTAAAAAGCCGAAGAGAGTAAATCGACAAATTCGTGGACTTAATTTTTGAAAAATATAATTTTAAATTAAAGATTTATTTTAATTTTTTTCGACTAAAATATTAAACGAAAAACATCATATTGGGCATTATTGGATTTAGAAAAATAATGTCTAATGTAATAAAATTAAACCATTATAGGCAGCTATTTAAAAATTTTAAGTTGACTATTGAAAAAAATCAATTTTAATGCCATTTGTTAGTATTTAAACAGCCATTGACTTCGGTTTTTAGTTCATTCATATCGGTCAATAAATAACAAAGTTATGGCGTTGGGCGTTTTTTATTGAACACCCGGTATATGATATGTATTATTTATTTATGCGGCAATCACCATTGTACAATATAAAATAAAGAGTTGCTTTTATTATCAAAGAAAAAACCAAATGAATTACCCGAAATCCTAGTACATTAATTCTGTTTCCTACCTACGCAAAATTACCCATCTCGGAAGGGACACCCTCATAAATAAATCAGGGACAACCGTAAAATTTTGAATGAGCTGTTGTGGGTAACACACAGTGGGGTGCAATCTTTATCCGTGCCGAATGTGTAGTAGAGTTGGCATGCTCGCACTTTATCTATGCAAATGTTACTGCATCTTTCTTCAACAACACCTTCTCTCTCAAAATCGCGATTTAATTTTAAACTAGCGATTAGGGAGCCATCTGTGGGAAAATGATTCGTACCAGACGAGTGTGGCATGCCCTTAGCCGGTGAAAGGCCATCTCGCGGAACGATCGGAAATTATTATTTTCCGCCAAATCTAAAGAGTAGACAAATGTGAATAAAAGGTATATTATTTTGCATTTTTTTAATTTAATTTCAAGAAGGTGGGGCCGATAAGTGGAGTTGTTCCCATATAATTTAGTGTTCATATTATATAATAGCCCTGGACGCAAACCATTACCTTTAAAACAGCAATATGAGATGTATACGCGAATATGCCTTTAGTGACGGAATACGAAACGCTTGGTCTGTCGGGCCGCATTTGGCCGGAAGATAAGCAACTCAAATTCTTTATGAGCCGAACATTTTAGATTCCATTACTTATAAACTAAAGGCCGCTTCACAACAACCCGAGAACGGACACCAAAAGTTAAATGAAATGATTCGCGTGTTGACATACACAACTAATTTTCGGTAACGAGAACGAAAAGCTGGGTATATTTTCTTTCCCGGGTTATGAAGCCGCCTTAAGAGGTTTCTAAGATCACGGTGTAGCTTGCGCTTCGCGCAACAACTCCGTTGAGATCTGTCCCTCCTCGCTCGCATACCGAAATTTACTGACGTTTAAAACGTCAAAATTATGAAGGAATGTTGGGCTCATAATGAACGTGATTTGTTTACCTTCCGGGCCGACAGACGCAAGCGTTGCGTATTCGGTCACTACAACGGCATATTTGCGTATACATCTCATTCGTACTGTTGTTTTAATCGTTTACGTCGCGGGCTCAGACTAATTTCAATTTATTGTTCATTTGTCTGATGCGCAATTTGTTTCGACTACGCCACTGGTGGAATCCATAGCGTTGATTGTACCGGACGACTATCGGTAGTGACATGCACGCAAAGATCCATTGATCTAAGTATATCACGTATCACAAATCATATAATCTATGTTTGAATCAAATTTCTATAATGCATAAATCAATTTTATAACGTTTAAACAAATGCATTATGAGCATATAAAATATGCATTACTGTAAAATCTATGTTAATTTATAAAGTCTTTACCGTTTTCTATCGGTTACAGCAAGATGTTTTCGACATTATACGAAGATTTGAAGCTGCATTTCATAATCATGCGAATAACATTTTGCAACTATGTACGGTACGACCGGAAAACTTCAACGGTATCATGTGACTATTCAGTGCTGGCAAAACTACAATTTGGCGGTTGGTGTATTTTCTCGTTCTATCTAGCTTGGCTTTTATTTCCTATTTTTTCAAGCCATGCCAACACGGCGGAAGATTTTGCCTATTTCATTGAATATATCATAATAATGGGTATAATTATTATAATTCCGACTTTGCGTTTTACGTCACAGGAAAAGTATATCAAGGTATTAAAGAGTTCTCAAAAGTTAGAACAAATTACAACATTCTTCAAACTCAAATCATGTGACTATGCTTACTATAAAGTAAATCAAATTGGAACCTTATTAGTAGTAAGTGGTTCATTTATATGTCCGATACTCTACGTCTGCTTATTTGATAACAAAAACATGAAGGAAATGTTAAAAGCAAAATTAATTATTTTATGTATTTTAATTTCCGTGCAAATGACCGCAGTATTGGTCGTCCGAATAATCGTTTCTTGTAAAGCAATAAATGACACTTTGCAAAATGAGTTGAATCAAGAAACCGTGGATTGTATTTATTGCTCCACTAGAGATATTGAAAGATTGGAATATGTTGATCTGGCGAATCTGTGCCCAGTTCATAAACTCTGGTGGGTATTATCCTTATGTCAAAAAATGTAACTATAATTGTAAATTTCAGTGTGGCTCAGTTTATATATTCAACATTGAAGACACAATTGGTGAATATAGTCAATGTATACAAGCCAGATCTCTTTATATTACTGTCTGCAACTATTCTGGAGTTTGGAATCGATATGAATAGTACTCTAGTTTTCTTGGCATTCAACACCGGGTTCAATTTCAGCACGTTAATTACTATTGGTTTTATAATAATCTCACCTCTTAGTCTACTTGTCTATTATTCTATGCTGGATAGTGTTTTATTTGAGGTAGGACAATCACTATTTGTATGAATTCATATTTTATCAACGAATGTGAATATTCCTTTTACATAATCAATCGTTCTATTTTTAATTTTTAGTTGTCGAGAACTGGAAACATAATTCACAGATATTATTTAAAATATTCAAAAATAAAAGGTGTATCTGAGGCGGTTAAAGAATTTTCGTTAATAATTCTTGATAAACTACGCTTGGTATTATATGTCTATAATGTATCAATGTTAAATTTATTGAATGTAAGTATATTTTGGTTTGAAATTACACCTAATACTAATGGAATGTTGGCTTTCTAGCAGTACCATACTTCAGTATTAACGGCTTCTCTAACGATGCAGTTTAAGATAGTTTGGATGTAAATGTAAAGATTACTTATCTAGTCCTGGGGCTCGATTCTGCTAATCGGTGACTCTTGTCACCGGTGAGTTTTGCCACCGATTTTAATTGCACGGTTTTTTGACATTTCTGGTGAGATGGTATTCTCGTCGTGGTGAGATGCGAAAAGTCACCGATGGCTTTTGTCACCGAAACTAAAATGGTAACGTTGATTTCTTGTTAATGGCGGCCAACAAACCGCCAAATTCAAATTTATTTGCTATGGAATAAGACTTACACAAAAACCACGATAAAGTGCGTTTTTAGGGCAAATATTTTTTATTATCACTTATAATTTACATATTTAGAATGAAACGATGGGATAATTACGCATTTACAAACACGTAGCGAGATAAAAAAACATTTTGTATAAACACCCCCAAAACATGTTGTAAGTACCACTTAAAAAGTTATGGGTTTGGAAAGAATTTATTCTCACTATGTAACAAGCATCTGTAAGATGAAGATTACAGAACAGCAGAAATGTGCCCTTGCGGACTTTATGCAACACCACCCAGAGTTAAAATTGCACAAATTTAGTAATTCCTTTACTAGAGAGAATTATTTAATGTTGTGGAGCGAGATAACTGCTACGTTGAATGGTATGGTTGGGCCCCATAAAGACTGGAAGTTTAAATAAATCTTTATTTCAAAAATTAAAATAACTTTTACACCCCATGCTCTGAGAATGCGCCAAATATAACAGATTTCACACAATATTTTTTCTACAACTGTTAAAATAAGAATAATATACCTAAGTTTTGAAAATTTGGATACATTTTTCAGTCAAATATTTGCTTCAGCAAAAATATGTAAATACGCAGAAAAAAAATTTAATTTATTCACATGGGAACAAATGGGGACATTGACGATTTTTTGATATGTTAAAAATGGCAAACTTCGCAGTTTGATAGTGAAGCGCCTTTCCAGATGATTATTGAAATAAAAATTTTCTCATTGATAATAATTTATAGGAATACTTCAAGTTTGCTGTATTTTAAAAGTAATATATATCTAGTGTAGTAGTTTACAAAATGTTTTGATTTAATGTAAACACAGATTTGAATACGTTGGCTGCTAAATAAGAGATAACGTGTAATCTGCATTCTGGTCCAGTAAGCCGACGAGTTATCTCGTAGTTCATTTACTTACCATTTTTGAGCAATATTAAGTATATTCCTGGAATCAGTGGAAATAAGCATAGATGGGTTGTAGAAAGAGAAAACAATCAAGTTTGGCTTACATGAATAGAACATTTATTCATAAATAAACAGAAAATATATCCATAAAAACATTATCCTTATTTAAAAAGTCCCTCAGCTTGAGCCTACTTTATGTTTTAAAGAAGATACTGCAGCTTCTAATTTACCAAGCTGCTCAACTTTAGGTGAACAGGGTCCAAGCACTGCAAGCACCTGGAGAAATTGTTGCTGCGCCCAAACGGATTGTCCATCCAAAAGCAGGCAGGCGGGCACGAACTTCGTCTAGCAGTGCTTACCGGGAGCATGGGAAATACCTATAAAGAAAAAAAGCTAACATTCCTATTATTTATGTTTACTTACCTCTCTCTGGTATGTTGTAATTCCTGTACATTTCGTGGAAATTTAACAAATCTATTAAATACATCCGGTTCGTTAAATGCCTGCGTAACCTCAGTTATGGAACGGCTTACACTACTCTGAGATATGCCAACAAACCAGTTGCAGCCAACATCATGCTGATAGCTACTATCTGTGATAAGTTATAGTATATTACTCCGAAGATAAAAAGCAACATGTTAACACAGTACACAAAACACTTACACGTGTTGGAATGTCTAAAAAATCATCACGCCTGGGGGGCCTCAGAAATGGTGTTAGGATTTCCACAATAAAATGGAACAACTCTTTCGTCAACCGAAATAAAGGAAGAAATTGCCGGTCATTTAATGCAATTAAAGGATTACCCTTTTTGCCATGTTTGCTCTTGAAGGGCTTCATTTTCTTCCTCTTGTAACTCGTTTAATATGGGCATCATTAAAAAATCGTCCCTAATTAATAACCCAACCTATAAAATGCAAACCGTTAATAAGACTAAAACGCTACTGCATAATCATCGTACCGATTATATTACTTACCACTTACAATAAAACAGTCGACAGTCAACTAAAATACTTAATAAAAGGAATTGAAAACTTCAGGCGGATCACGAAACACAAACTCACGCGAACTGTCACTTTGTCACCACCTACATAGCACTCGTAAAAAGCCACCGATTTTTGGTGAGTTTTGTCATCGATGGCAAAACTCATATGTTAGCAGAATACGGTCGCACGCAATTTACGTCATTTCGGTGACAAAAAGCACCGGTGACAAGAGTCACCGATTAGCAGAATCGAGCCCCTGGCCCTGGTTGGATCTAGTTTTTTTTAAATATCATTCATTTATGTAGTTCATAGTTCGCTTAAGTGACTTGCAGTAACAAAATATGTATAACAAGTGTTAATGTTTTTGTGTGGATCAATAATAGAATTAAAATTAAAATGCTGCATTTCATAATAAATAATAATAAATACAGTTTATTGAAACTCATAAGAGCTACAAATGGCCATCGACCGAAGTCTTTCAGCCTATTAACACTAGCTACATTTGTTGTTAGTTACATTATTCTTAAACTAGTTATGTTATAAATGTTATATTACGTTCGGGTCTATTCTCTATTGACGTTGTTAAAAATAACACCACTGTTAAAAATAAATTTATAACAGCGGCGTTAATAATTTAAACACAAATGTTATTCTTTAATTGATTTTAACATGCATGTTAATTTTCATATTAAAACTGTGAATAATAACAGTAGCGTTAAAAACAAATGTGAAGTTAGTAGCGACACACAGAAAACAAACGCGAAAATATTGTACGCCAATATATGCGCCTGCGTATTGCGTGAATTGAAATGGCGGTAAATTACCTAATAACCTACAGCTTTGGTTTGAAGTTTAGTTTCGACGTTCGTAAGCTGAATTTGGATCTACTTCAACGAAATGGATACAACAGGTATGTAATATTAAGTATGGTATAATTGAATAACTAATGTTATTGTATTTAATCTAGTAAAACGAGCACGTACCACTAAAAAACAAATACAGTTGTTGGTCGACTTTATAATAGACAAAATGCCATTTATTGAAAATGCAAATATATCCTACGAAATCGAGTGGGAAGAATTAAAAAATATATTAAATAGCTGCGAGAAAGGACCCCGAAAAAATGCTAAAGAATGGAAGAAGGTAATAGCTCTAAAATATGTATAATATATGTAGGTGTAAGGTTATTTAAATTTATATATTAGGTGTTCAAGGAACTTCGCACAAATGTCAAAAGGCATGCAAGAGAGTTGGGTGTCGAAATAAAGCAAACTGGCGGTGGTATCGCAAAGGGGAAACCGCTTTCCGAAACCGAAGAGAAACTTCTAAGCCTAATTTCAAAAGTATGCATAGAAGGGGCAGCTGTGCCGGAATTAGGCTTAAATGATGAAGTTGTGATGGAAATAGATGGCAATTCCCCTATATTTTTTGAACAGGTATTTTCATTCATTAATCTTGTTAATTCAAGAAATTTGTATTTATTTAAATTGTTTTCCAGGATGAAAATATTACTGAAACATTGGCAATATCAAATCCCGAGCCCATTGCTAAACAGGTAAATTTATTTTTTGATTACATATTATCGAAAGATGTTTGTCAAATGCCGTAGTTAAATATTCTACATAACTATATAATTGACTTCACTTTAGTTAGCAAAGAGACACCTTTAAGATTTAGATTATGTTACTTACTTAACTTTGCCAAACACCTATCGATGTAAGTAATGAGAATTAAATTATAAATGCCACATCATTAGGTACTCAAACAAAGAAGAAGAGTCATAAAGAAAACTACTCCATTAGAGGTTGCGATTGACCAACAAGTCGCAGCAAGTAATTCGTTGGCAATGGCCATAACTAGTCTAAGTGAGTCAATCAAACTTTTGGCAGCAGCCATTAATGCCCGAGCCACAGCTGACATGTAATTTGGTGATAAACATTTGGAATTTATTATTTATTTATTACTTTTAAGGTTTAATCTTTTATTTTCATATTTATAATAAAAATTACTTTAATTAAAATAGTGTTGTATAATGTTGTTTCTTATTCTGCTGCCCGCTGCAAAAAAGTTCCCATTTCTTGGATCATCTGAAAAATGATAGATATTTTTTTTTGCAAATTTTAATAAAAATAAAATATTAAAGACCTAAATCAACAGGATTTCTTCAACATCTTGACCATCAATAGGAAATTCTTCCTCATTAGAGAATATTGCTATATTGTGAAGAACAGCACAAGAATATATAATATTTGCTGATTTTATAGGATGATAATTTAATGTACGATGTCGAAGGAGGCACCGAAACCTGCTTTTAAGCACACCGTTTAGTCTTTCAATACAATTTCTGGTTCTCCTATGTCTGGAATTGTATCGACTCTCTGGTGTACCATCAACTGCATCATTTACAGGAGTTAAGAGCCAAGGCTGTAATGGGTAGCCGGAATCACCTACAAAGAATTCATTAATTTTTACTTACATTAAATATGGAAAGTATTACAAAAATTGTATTAATTTACCTAATAAGTGTGTACAGTCATCACCATTTAAATAATTATTAAGCAAATTCCTTTTTACCGCTGAGACCATCCAAATAGCAGAGTCATGGATAGATCCGGGAAAGCGGGCATTTATATTTAAAATATTTAAATCTGCATCACAAATCTATACATAAAAAACATGTTTAATAAAATGTAATTATATCAATAAAAGCGAAGATTACAATTTGAGTATTGATACTTGCAAATTTTTTTCTATTCAAGTAGACACGTCCAGGGTACTGTTCATCATTGGCAGCAGGTGTTATTATAGCTATATGGGTACAATCGACAGCCCCTATTATATTTGCAAAATTAAAAATGGTGATGTGGCCATCATGTTACTTTCTCCGACTTTATATTTACGTTTTCATGGGTTTATTTTCAATTGAAATCATATTTTAAATGTACATCGAGCGTTGCGTAAACTCGGATGAAACTGACGTTTAAAACGTCAAAATCATGAAAGATGTAAAAATTATACTTCAAATTCAAAAACTCGGTTTACTCAAGAACTAACGAGATTTCGAAAAAAACTTATTCTTTAGAAGTTGTTCATTTTGGCATTCTGTACAATTATTATTCACATAATTTTTCTGTAACTATTATCGTTTTATAATTGTAAACCAAAAATTAAAAAAATAATAATAATTTTTTTTCTCGTATAAAAATGATTTTATGAAAAATGTTTTCAAGCAAAAGCTGTTCATTTCTTTGTTGTCTTCAAAGTTTGTTTGAATGTTTTTGTGATATTTTTCATATTTAAGAAAATATTGGCAAAAAACAAAAAACAGTTAAGGTAAACGCCCACTTCCGATGTACAAAATTTTACCAAAAGCTTTTCAGTTCTTCAGATTATCAAATAAGATGGATGTTCAAAGTTTCATATCAATTGCTCTATTAGTTTTTGAGATACAGCGCACACAGACAGATACACACACACACACACACACACACACACACACAGACACACACACATACACACACACAGACACAAATAAATTTTTTCCAGAAATTGTTGAAATGGCATCTAGGGACCCCAAAACGTATATTTCCGTAAAAAAAATTTTGAAAAAAAATCACGATCACAATACTTTCTCGTACTTCGTAACGGAGAAAGTAAAAATAAGCTCCTTCCTGTTAACGTCCGAGTGCTCTTCAAACAGCAAATTGAGAAATGCATTGATGGTGCATTGTCACATTTGACAGATGTCAGATTCGGAAACTGGGGTTACCACACACTCCTCGAAGCGTGTGGTTTGAGCAAAGCGATTTAAAATAAGATGTTTTTTTATTTTTTTTTTCACCCCCTTCTGCACAGATGAGAGAGGTGTTGCTTTTGGGCAATGTAGTGTCTATCAATTGTCATCGAATGAGCAAATTTTATCGTCCCCATGATCCACCCCGTGGCCGTCGGGGCCTTCTCAAGAAATTATACAAGAAAATTCGGCCCGGCCTTCCGGGTGCATCCTGGACAGTTTAAAACTATTCTATCCTCTCCACAAATGGCCCCTCTACAACATTTATTCTCTCTAATTATTTGATTTTCTAATCGTTTGCGAGTTATGAATTTTTGTATGTGTCAAGGCACCATATTTTTCATTTGTTTTGAGTAAACCATCGGATATTTAAGTGAAAATCGCATTACACGGATTCGGCTGAAATTTTCACCACGGATACCTTTCGCTTGAAGGGGCACCGCATGACAAGTATTTCACCTCTGGGGGCCCCCTTACCCTTCACTTTAACAACCCGAGTTTGTTTTTTCTTTCTTATGAGGACGTATTTTTTCTATGGAAATCTGAGAGTTGAAACTTTCAGGGTGGGTAGAGAATGGTTCGAGTCATGATCCGTAATTTTTTCAAAACCTTCTGAACACACCCCGCCCCTCCAGAGCGCGTTATTTGGCCCACCCCGGAAAAAGGTTGTATTTTTTTTCTATTTAAATTGAAAAGTTTTTTTTTAATTTTGAAACACCCGTTACCCTTCCGTAATTTTTTAATTCGATATTCTCGAAATACCTCAGCAGGGGTGTGGAAGGGAACAAATTTGAATTCAACTCAAATGTCAGATTTTTCAATAACTATTGAAACCAAATCGAAAACATATACAACATTTTTACATAAAGTGCATATTTTTTAAAATACTGATTTTCCCCAATTTCAAACTGCCTAAAACGATTTAAAACATATTTTATTTTTTTGTACCCTCTTCTGCACTGCCGATGGAGATGTCCTGTTTAGGCAATGTGGCAGCTATGACGGGGCACGGATTGAGCAAATTTGATCGCACCAAAGATGTTTCCTGTGGTCTTTAGGGCCTTCTTGAGAAACCTTTACAAATTAGACGAAAAAAATTCACACAGCCTTCCCTGTATATCCTAGACAATTTTATACTATCTATCCTCTTCACAAGAGACTCCTCTACAACATTTATTCTTTGAATATTTTCGATTTTTCTAATCGTTTGCGAGTTATCAATTTTTTTTATGTTTAAAGGCACCGAATTTTTCATTTTTCATGAGTAAACAAACAAACCATCGGAAATTTGAATGAAAATCGCATTATATGGATTCGGCTGAAATTTTCACCAAAGTTACGAGTCCACCGCTACATTTTATGTCTCTTACGAATTTTTGATATCTCCAACCCCTGAAATGTTATACAAAGAAAACCAGCCCCGCATTCGATAAAAAATTTCTAGACCGACCATTTTTATTCCGACGCGAAAAATTTAAACGGCGTGCCATTTGGAATTTCATTTTGCGTTGAAAAGGTAATTGCCTTTATTTTTTGTCGGGCCCACCGTTTACGATCTACGGCCCATTTTCGATTGTTTTCCGGGAATTTTCCAAGAATTTTTAATTTTTTTTTTCGAAAATTAAAAATCTGACGACGGCATATCAGTCGTCGATTTAATTCGCATCAAAGATCTCCATAAAGTTTTTCGATCCGGTTTTTAGTTTTCGAGATATGACGTTGTATACGGAACGGGGAAGCGAAATTGACCAGCGGGGCACAACATTTTTTTTTCGATTTAAAATCTGATCACACCATCGGAAATCCCTTCTCGAGCCCAACAGAAAATCCAAATAAAATTTCTCGATCCGACCCCTTCTTCTAATTTTAAAAATGCATTAAACTTGTATTTATTTTGCTGGTAAATATTTTCGATCGTTTCAAAATGAATTTTTCTATTCCATCCTAAATCACGAATCCAACGACGGATTATCATTGCGGTATTGCGCGTATGTAAAACAAACTTTGCATTTTTAAAATCGCCACGTTATTAACCGAGATATGGATATTTTAATTATTGTCGTTTTTGAACATTGAAAATTTTCCCCGGAAAATCAATTGAGAAAAAGAAATATTTCCGGGAGGGTTAGAATAATGAAACTTTGGGAAATCATTAAGCGTTGTATTTGAAGCAGACCACCAACGTTTGGCAACATTTCGGTCACCACGTCAGCCGCATCGGCCGCAACGGGGTGCCAAAGACCGAAACAACCCTATCAGTACCGCTCTAAATTCTATTTGTATGTCGGTTTGTAATGTGTATGCGCTTCTCAGACGCTCACCAAATAATTTTTAGAGGCCCAAAGTTGATGAAAAAAAAAGCTTCTTTCTGTTAACGTCCGAGTGCTCTCCAAACAGCAAATTAAGAAATGCATTGATAGTGCATTGTCACATTTGACAGATGTCAGATTCAAAAACTGTTACCAGAAACTGGGGCTACCACCGGATTACATTATCGAAGTTCCTCAACGCGCGTGGTTTGAGCGAAACGATTTAAAATAATGTTTTTTAAATTTTTTTCACCCCCTTCTACAGGGACGAGAGAGGTGGTGCTTTTGGGCAATGTGGTGTCTATCAATTGTGATCGAATGAGCAAATTTCATCGTCCCCATGATGCTCCCGGTGGCCGTCGGGGCCTTCTCAAGAAATTATACAAGAAAATTCAGCCCGGCCTTCCGGGTACATCCTGGACAATTGAAAAATATTCTATCTTCTCCACAAAAGACCCCTCTACAACATTTATTCTAATTATTTTTTGATTTTTCTAATCATTTGCGAGTTATGAATTTTTGTATGTGTTAAGGCACCATATTTTTATTTTTTATGAGTAAACCATCGGAAATGTGAATGAAAATCGCATGACACGGATTCGGCTGAAATTTTCACCAAAGTTACCTTTCACCTGAAGGGGCACCACGTGACAAGTATTCAATCTCTGGGGGGGGGGGGGCGTTCCGCGGCCCCGGTCTTAAAAGTGAGCGATTGAAGATTATTTTTCGGGAGTCTTCATGCCTTCAGTTTTGACTTTGAAGAGTCTGTCAAAGCTCCAGTATATTTACAAAGCTTTACTATACAATATTTATGTTGGAGCATTTTTTTGATTTGTTGTTCCCTTAACGGGATTCGATTTTTCAAATATTGACCAAATTGTTTCTTACATTTTTCAAGTTTCTTTAAGGGACGTGTATTTGTCATATTCAAATTGAAGAACTGAAATGTTTAAAGTTGATAAAGGGCACAACAAGCTTCCATCTCTGCGTTTTAAAAATTTTTGGGACCACTCCCAAGTTCCATTTGCAGCTCCTGGGTTCGTATTTCTTTTTTTAAGGATTTTTTTTTCTTTTCAAGTTGAAAAGCTTAAACTTTTAGGGATAGCAGAGGATACAACTGGCTTTCAAAAAAATTAAAAAAATGAAAAATTAAAATAAAAAATATAAAATGAAAAATGAAAAATTAAAAATGAAAAATGAAAAATGGAAAAAAAATGAAAAATGAAAAATGAAAAATGAAAAATGGAAAAGAATGAAAAATTAAAAATGGAAAAAAAATATGCGTCAGACATGACATTCACTAACATATCAGGAACAAGGTTATGATTGCACACAATTTTCAGATTTAATGACATGCTTAAAGTCGCGGGTTTAGGTTAGGAATCCATCAGCAGTGCGTCAGACATGACATTCACTGATATATCTGAAACAAGGTTATGATTGCACACAATTTTCAGATTTAATAACATTGACATAACATGCTTAAAGTCGCGGGTTTAGGTTAGGAACCTATCAGCTGTGCACAATGAACTGTATACTACGTAACTGGAACGGCCCCGCTCGTAAACGAAACGTGTTGAACTGTGTCAGGGGTAACAGAGCGAGAGAGAATGATGTGTAGTTATTCCATCTCACTCTCACTTATGTCAAGCAATGAGCGTTAATGCAAACAGGATTGTTATTGTGGTGTTTTCACAGCCGATACCTGTTTAATTATCATAAGGGTCCAGAGTTTAGATGCTGTTTAGTGTCCTTTACAAGTTAACGTGAGTAGTTGCTGCTATTTTAAGTACCGTCAGTATTAAAAATGGTTTTGAACTGTGTTGCTTTCGGATGCAAAAATGAACATGATGCAAGGAAACAAATTTCATTTCACACGTAAGTTTAACCATTTTTTTTGTAAATTTGGGATTACATGGAAAAGCTCCAACGGTGCGAGATAAACTGAATAAAGTAGATTTATTTAAAAACTGTTGAGACTTATTTATTTTTGTAATTTAAATTTTAGTTGTATGTACATATTTGATGTCAATGTGAAAATATAATTTTAAATTTAAAATCTGTGTTTTATTTTAAACTAGACAATGTTCATGAAATGTTTTAAATAAAATTATTTCTATATAAAAATTTTTTTTTTTCATTTTAAACTCCTATTCCTACATATGTCCCTATAAGATAGAAAGAGAGAGGTACCCAACAGCAACGCGGGTTGCTGAAAAATTGACTTGCCTCAGGCGTTTTACATTGCGTGTCCTTTCCAGTTGTATTCTAGTTCAATGGCTGTGCATGAGACATGACATTTACTGACATATCTGAAACAAGGTTATGACTGCATATAAAGTTGCTGATTCTTGACAACTTCTGTTAGACTGGCCCTAACAGGACTTGAAAAAATTGTTATTTACAATTCAACTGAACGAAAGCGGCCTTACTCACGAGTGCTGTATTTAGTTTTGTTCGGTACCTCCCCAGAAAGTCTGTAACTTTGTATTCCAAATCGTTCGTCACCAGTTACTTTGGTCAATTTTAGTGGGCTACGCACGGACGACGGCGCAGCGCAGCGGAGCCGTCGTCCGTCACCAAGTAATTTTTATTTTTTTAATTAAAAAATTTATTTAAAGAAGACGATAAGATATATGTCGCTTTAGCTTGAAAAACTAGTTTACATTAGCTACTAAACGTGCTCTTCCTGCTAATTTATTTGTTAAAGTATTTATAATATAATGATTTTGAAAATTAGGTTGTGCATTATAAAATGAATCTACGATTGTTTGTGAGACTTGGATAAAGTGATCAAGTTCGTCAGAACTTCCAATAAATTCTGGAACACATTTTAAATATTCTGGATTAAACGCCATTTTGTCGTTTATATTAATATTATTTATTAAATTCAATAATTCTTCATCAAATTCTATATTTATGTTACTTGTATACGAATCTGGGGATTTGGGAATAGAATCTAAACTATTTGTAGAAACACTTGACATAAATTATATGTAAATAAAAAGTGCAAAAAATTAAATTTAACTTACATTGACAATACTAGTGCGATCTTCATTCCTGATGAATGTTGAAATAGTCCAAGAAGTCCTGCTTTCGGCTGCTTCCCTGTGTAATTTTCTCTTCTGATCCGTTGAACGTCGAGCGACTCGTACCAGGTGTATTTAGTGATTTTTTACTGGATTCGGACTCCTACGTCTTGATCCTTGGTTCTAAGTTCACGGTTTTGACCTCAATGGAAAGTTTATTTTCTGGGTTCACTTATTTTTGTGAAAGTCCACAGATTTTGGCACTTTTACTGGGTTCACGAATTTTCGGTGAATGTCCTCAGATTTTCAGCACTAATTTTTTCCACTAGAACTTATCTTACCGACTGCGCCATTTACGTTTTCCCTCGGAACGTAAAGTTTTTTAAAAACAATTTGTTTTTAACTTTATTTATAAATCACTAATTACAATTTAAATAATTAAAACTGGTTTTTATTCTTTAACACTCGCTCTACGGTAATCTCTACGATTATTTACAGTTGTGTGCGGATCTCTACCGTTCTTTACGGTTCTAATAATAATAATACGCAATGAATAAGTATTTATATGAAGATAAATGCGAACTATGAGATTTAGATAGTAAACATCAGCAAGAATGCAGGCCGTATGAATTACATTGTAGCAAATATGTAACTTTCGCCCCGTTTTTGCGATTTTCGATTATCGGTGAAATGAGACCTTCTTCGGCGGATAACTCAAAATCCTTACATAGGATTTTGTTCCGTCCATAAGGACTTTTGTTCAGGATGTCAAAAGCTAGCTGGGACAATTTCGATGAAACCCATTTTACATTGAAATACTACTGCTTTGTTATTTTAAATGGAACACCCTATATATTATTATATTTTTGGATTCCTCGTTTAAATTGCAATCTTTTTTGTAGGAATGTTTGTACACTTATCTATCTTATATCTTAAAATGTCAATATCTAAGTGCCCTCTTAAATATCTCGTAATTATTTTTTTTTACTCCTAAAGTAAGTAGTTTTAGAATTAATTCAAAGATTCGTTTTGGGTCATATGAACTGAGGATAACAAATATAACAAAAATATTTGCTTTTTGCAAATAAACATTATAAAATGGTGTAGCATAATTTAAGTCATCAATTAGTCGGTAACAGGGAATAAACCATAAGTGTAATCCTGAGTAAAGCTTTAAAAATAGTGGGAATATTGAAGTATTTAAATTGCGGAAACAATGGTGTACTGTAAACGCCTACTTGTAGGCAACCCAATATACTATAACTAATATTATTTTTTATTAAAAACTTCCAATTTTAAATATAATAGGGACACAAGCATGAGTGTAATCCTTAGCAACGCTTTAAAAAATATTATACTTATGGTTTTGTCCCTGTTGCGATTAACATTTGAAGTTTTAAATAATAAATCATTATTAGTTATACGTGTATTGGGTTGCCTGCAAGCAGGCGTTTATATAATATAATTATTTTTGCAATTTAAATACTTTAATATTCATTCATAGTTTTAAAGTTATGGACATTTCATTTCAGATCACATAGATTCCGGAGGCAGGATTGGAGACGGATAAAAACGATGGTATCATCGTATCACAAATCATATAATCTATATTTGAATCATATTTCCATAATGAATAAATCAATTTGAAACGTTTAAAATGCATTATAAGCACATAAAATATCCATTATTGTAAAATCTGTGTTAATTTATAGTCTTTACCGTTTTCTATCGGTTACAGCAAGATGCTTTCGATATTATACGAAGATTTGAAGCAGCATTTCATAGTCTTGCGATTAATATTTTGCAATTATGTACTGTACAATCGCGAAACTTCAACGTTGTCATGTGATTATTCAATGCTGGCAAAACTACAATTTGGCGGTTGGTGTATTTTCATGTTGCATCTAGCATGGCTTTTGTTTCCTGTTTTTTCGAGCCATGCCAACACAGCGGAAGATTTAGCCTTTTTCGTTGAATATATCGTAATAATGGGTATACTTATTATAATTCCGACTTTGCGTTTTACGTCACAGGAAAAGTATATCAGGGTATTAAAGGGTTCTCAAAAGTTAGAACAAATTACAACATTCTTCAAACTCAAAATATATGGCTACGTTTACTATAAAGTAAATCAAATTGCAAGTTTATTGTTTATAAGTGCTACATTAATATTTCCGATACTATACCTATCCTTATTTTATAACAAAGCTGCGAAGGAAACTTTAAAAGCGAAACTACTTATTTCAAGTTTTTTCATTTCCTTGCAAATCGTCTCAGTGTTAGTCGTCCGAATAATTGTTTCCTGCAAAGCAATAAATGACACTTTACAAAATGGGTTGAAACAGAAGCCCACGGATTGTATTTATTGCTCCAATATAAATATTGAAAGGTTGGAATATGTTGATCTGGCGAATCTGTGCCCAGTTCATCAACTCCGGTGGGTAATATTCTTACGTCAAAACATGTAACTATAATTGTAAATTTCAGTGTTGCTCAGTTTATATATTCCGCTTTGAAGGTCCAATTGGTGAATATAGGTAATGCATTCAAGCCAGATATGTTTATACTAATGACTGGAACTATTCTGGAGTTTGGAATCGATATGAATAGTATCCTAGTTTTCCTGGCATCCAACACCGGATTCAATTTCAACACGTTAATTACTTTTAGTTTCCTTATGGGGGCACCTATTAGTTTATTTGTTAATTATTCTATGATGGATAACGTTGTATCTGAGGTAGGACAATCACTACTTATATTTAACTATGGCCTAATTGACAAGACACAAGACAATATCTATGTCTGTGAATACTTTTTTTTTTGATAATCCAGCCTTCTTTTGAAATTTTTAGTTGTCAAGCACTGGAAACATAGTCCACAGATATTATTTAAAATATTCAAAAATAAAAGGTGTGTCTGAGGTGGTTAGAGAATTTTCGTTAATAATTCTTGATGAACTACGCTTGGTATTATATTTCTATAATGTATCAATGTTCAATTTGTTGTATGTAAGTATATTTTGGTTTTAAATATACCTAATGCTAATAGAATATTGGCTTTTTAGCACTACCATATTTCAGTACTAACGGCTTCTCTAACGATGCAGTTTAAGATTGTTTGGATTTAAATGTAAAATGACTATCCATGTGATCTGAAGTTATGAATACTTTATGTAGTTCGTTCGACTTGCAGTAACAAAATATATGCAACACCTGTTAATGTTTTTTGTGGATTAATAATAGGATTAGAATAAAAATGCTGTAGTTAATAATCTTGCTTTATTTGCGCAAATCTAAAAATGTGAATTGTAAAAAAAATGTAATGCTATGTAAGTATTTGTAATATATGTCTAGACATATTTATTATCAGACACTTAAGAGGGGGGTATGGTAATGTAAAATTTATATGTTAGAATTACCATCGAAACGCCGTTATAAGTGCAAACTGTGACAATTTACTTGGATAACTATAAATGTATGCCCTTTCCCAAGAACTTGGTCTCAACGGATTTCTAAAATTAATGTAATTAACGTGAATATAATTATTTTTAATGGGCATGTATTCACTTATAATTTTTACGACAAATAAATTATTTATTTCATAATGAAAGTTCAAATAAAGATTTTATCAAGGTCATGTTCTTTATACGAAGTATACTTTTATTCTAGGGGTAAAAATAGCAAGAAATATGAAGTGAAAATCTGAGTACGAAAGAAAAACCAAATTATTCCCATATAAATAAATTTGAGGCAACCTCACTTGATTTATTCCCATATAACTAATGTAAAAATGTGT
Source organism: Ocypus olens (assembly GCA_910593695.2). Classification (NCBI taxonomy): domain Eukaryota; kingdom Metazoa; phylum Arthropoda; class Insecta; order Coleoptera; family Staphylinidae; genus Ocypus; species Ocypus olens. The sequence goes on along the minus strand of OU343063.1, from coordinate 13,798,020 downwards.
ATACTGGGCTGCATAGGTCACCTAAAATCGACGACTAAGAAGTTCAACGGAAAAATGTAAGATGGAGATATTAGAGTTTGTTTTATTTATTTATTGAAGTTGGGTTTTACGAGACGATTTTTGCAATATATAAACTACTACCATACTTCCTAATAAATTGAATACATTTTATGTTCAATTAAATCAAAAATTATGTATTTACAATAAATTCGAGTCTATTTTCGTCAACGAAATGTCTTGTGACGGTGCTGCCTCGCACGAGGGATGCTGAACTAATTACATAAAATTTATGTAAAAAGTGGCAATGTAATATACTGAAAGGCACCTGGTACGTGTAATTTGATACTTGGCTGTTTGTTTTTCGAAGGTCGTTTGAAATATTATTTCAATAGACCGAACGAACATTGAATGCTAGGACGATGAAATCCATTCTAACATAAAATTAAATCTTCAACCATTTTATTTATAATACACATTCACAATGGCCCAAGTTAAAATTTCGACCACCTGCAATAATTTTCTTGCCTCCCTTGGGTACATATGCAGGATGATGGAGGATTAGTATGGAGGCCCATGGCTCTTACAATATTATATTCCTTTATCTCTCACCGCGGCCTCAAGATGTCATCCTTCACGGATGCCTTGCGGCAAAAAAGTGTGAATACCAGCGCGCAATGCACATGTACCTCTGCTAAATTATCAAAGTGCGAGGCGCGATTCTCATCATTCACGTTTCGGGGAAGTACAAACGTGAGCCGCCCGCAATCTGGTTTCGCGTTTTCCGTGCTAAACGGTTTCACGCTTCTTGCGCGCTTTTACTTCTCTAGTTGTTCGGCACATGGTATAATATAATAACATTTACAAAAGCCACAAAAACAATCAAAATATAGCTGAATGTATCTTCTAACAACCCTATGAAAATTATTTGTCTATTAGCACGTTTTCATTTTTTTTATATTTTCTTTTTAAATATGCGCTCTGAAAAATATTGGCTTGCAGAATAAATAAAACTCAAAATTTTTACAGAAATATCCGTTTTGATGTCCTCAGATACCATTTCAACAATTTCTGAAAACAAATGTGTGTGTGTGTGTGCGCGTGTGCGTGTGCGCGTGTGCGTGTGCGCGCGTATGTGTGTGTGTGTGTTTGTGTGTGTGCGCTGTATCTCAAAAACTAATAGAGCAATTGATATGAAACTTTGAACATCCGTGTTATTTTATAATCTGAAGAACTGAAAAGCTTTTGGTAAAATTTCGTACACTGGAAGTGGCTGTTTACCTTAACTGTTTTTTTGTTTTTTGCCAATATATTTTAAATATGACAAATATCACAAAAACATCAAGCCAACAAAGAAATGAACATCTTTTGTTTGAAAATATTTTTCATAAAATCATTGTTATTCGAGAAAAAAATTTATTAATAATGTTGCAGCAAATTTATGTTAATAATAATTTTAGAGAATGCTAAAATGAACAACTTATAACGAATAAGTTGAAAAGGGGAGCTAATAATTACACATATTTCATTTTACATGTTAAATCCCTATGTTCGCTCCTTATCCCAGACACTCGGTATATACTTATTGTGGCTCATGAACATTTAAAATAAATTGCAATTTTTAAGACGGCTAACATTTTTTTGTAAAAAATATTTAAATCTTATCAATAATATTATTTAATTGGTGCCTATAACTGTATATAAGTTTTATATAGGACTTGATAATTTAGAGTAACTCTTATACACATATATAATTAATAAACTAAAGGTAGTAGTTATATAAAAACCATAGCAGATAATTGCCTTTGACAATAGGTAAAACAAACATTTCGAATTGAAAAAAATTAAATAAGATCATAATAAAAACCAGTAAACAAAATTGTAAAATAAAAAATGTAGTATGTACATAAATAATTCTATAATAAACCAGTGGCACCTCATGGATGTTCGTAGAGGAGGCTAAAAGAGAGATACCGCTTGTGTTGCACTAATTTTATGGAACAAGCAAATATTCTGCAGCTGGTGGTGAAATATTCTTCCGGAGCCTCCTCGCCAAACATCCGTCGCTGCAATAAACAACTTGAAAGAACTTTTTCGAAATTCCATTGGATTGAAAAACAAAGATATTTTTCTGTCCGGTGGGTTTTTATAGTTTATGTATAAAAAATAATGACAATGATTACATGATCTTGACCAAGATAACATGCGCCAAATATAAATACAGTGCATACGTTTGATGAAATTTGAAACTGTCTGGTTTGATTAGTTTTTTGGTTTACGATTGTTCCACATATCAAGCTTTCCTTTGCGCATGTATTTTACTCTCGTATTTCATTGCATTTTTAAAAAGATAATATATTTTTGTCTGGTAGATTTTTAGTGTAATATAGTTCAAGAAGTAATGAACATTATTACGCAAATTATCCAAGATATAAAAATATCAAGAGTGTATATACACGAAATTTGATCTTGTTTTTATCATTTACGGCCGTACGCTGCCGTAGTCACTCCACTCGTTCATAGTTTCAAGCTTTATTTTGTGCACGCTTCTTTTCATGAATCATATAAATGTGTCTCCCGCTGGCATAAAATACATGCCTGGGTGTATACATACATATTAGAAGGTCAGCCTCGCCCCGCTCCCCCCATTACCAGCGCGTGGTGGAGCAAACACGCGGTATATGTTTTTATAAGAGTCGCCGATCTATTTTACTTTATCTATGCAAATGTTACTGCATCTTTCTTCAACAACACCTTCTCTCTCAAAATCGCGATTTAATTTTAAACTAGCGATTAGGGAGCCATCTGTGGGAAAATTATTCGTACTAGACGAGTGTGGCATGCCCTTAAGGATCTGGCACACAGAGAGCGGACTGATCAATGTCAGTCCGCATCGGACTACCACTAGTCCGCCGAGGCAGAAGTGGTTCTACTATCCGCGCGGACAAGTGTGGCGATGTGGCTGTAATCAGTGTATTTAAAGCCCTTGTCTAGTGAACATGTCAAGCTCATCAGATGAAGAAGACTTGCTTCTGTTGGCATTAATAAAAAGCCGATTGGCGATTCGGAGAATTTCACAAACTTTACAAGGAATTAAATTCTTACGAAGACCGCTTTTATGTTTATTTTCGTATGACTCGGCAACAGTTTGAAGATTTACATGTTCTCATTGAACCAAAAATATCAAAACAAACAACTAACTGGAGAAAGCCTATCGGTACAAAAGAGAGGCTATCAATCTGTTTGAGGTAAGTGAGACATTTTATTATTTTTTAAATTATTTTTATTTATAAAAATATAACAAATATAAAAAATAAAATATGAGAATAATAAAACCATTAAATAAAGGAAATAGCTATTATTACAACTAGGGAAATATGAATAGTATATTTTCCGAGGTTGGCTAGTTACATGTATAGACAACCAAGGAAAATGTATTCATATTTCCCGTGTTGTAATCTATAGTTTTTTTCTGATTGAAAGAATATTGTTCTGTAAATAGGAAAATATTGCATTGTAAATTTTTGAATTTATCGGATTGGTAACGTTGCTAAGGGCCTTGTTTGTAAATATCATGGTTGACTTGTTTTGGTATTTGCGTTGTTTCATAAATTGGTGAAATGTCAAACTATGTGTTAACGCAAGCGACGAAAGACCGTGAATATTTGGTTCCTGTAAAATCCAAAGCTGTAATATCCATAAAGGATACCTTCCTAAGAAATCGGAAGTGTTGTCCTGAGAGCAATTAAAACAATTCTTGCGAGAAGCTCCTAATGACAATTGTTTGATGTCTATATTTCCCTAGGGAAATATGAGCACTTTATATTTCCCTAGGGAAATATGAGTGTGTTATGACATATCGTAACTAAGGCAATATTACTCGATATTGTTTCAATCAGAAAGAAACGTATTATAAGTACATATAAACAATTTAGTAACTTATAAATTAGTAATATCTGCGTATTATGAAATTGAGGAGTGGTGGCTATCTGGATCACAGATGCATTAGATTCATTATTCACCAGATTCAAGTTTTGTGACTATGCTGTATAGGAATTCATATACGATTCTGATGACGGTTGACTTTGTGACCATTCTGTATTAGAATGTGGGGACAATAACAGACGATACAGACAACGGTTGACTTTGCACCGATGTGAAGATAGCCACGGATTTCCCGGCGCCTCCGCCATCACATAACAAATTCTTCAATTTTAATGATTTATATTAAATCAAACGCTGAGAATGTAATTAACATTAGCCTATAGATGTGCAGTCAATCCACAATTTCAATTATTTTTTCTCGAACCCACGGGAACTCTCTTTTTAAAATGACAAGAATTCAAAGTCCAATATGGCACTGTTTGACGCGTTTTAAATTTATTTTTTTAACAACAACGTGTAGATAAGAGTCTACTTAAACGATTTAACGCATTTAATTTTGGGTAAAATTGTTTATAACTTTTTTATGAATTTTTTTCTCGGGTCTACCCGAACTGTACATATAATATAGCAAACATTCAAAGTCCAATATAGCACTGTTTGAAGCGTTTTAAATTTGATTTTTTAACATCAACGTGTAGATAAGAGTCTACTTAAACGATTTAACGCATTTAATTTTGGGTAAAATTGTTTATAACTTTTTTATGAATTTTTTTTCTCGGGTCTACCCGAAGTGTACATATAATATAGCAAACTTTCAAAGTCCAAAATGGCACTGTTTGACGCGTTTTAAATTAAATTTTTTAACAACAACGTGTAGATAAGAGTCTACTTAAGCGATTTAAAGCATTACATTTTGGGTAAAATTGTTTATAACTTTTTTATGAATTTTTTTTCTCGGGTCCACCCGAACTATACATATAATATAGCAAACTTTCAAAGTCCAATATGGCACTGTTTGACGCGTTTTAAATTAAATTTTTTAACAACAACGTGTAGATAAGAGTCTACTTAAGCGATTTAAAGCATTACATTTTGGGTAAAATTGTTTATAACTTTTTTATGATTTTTTTTTCTCGGGTCTACCCGAAGTGTACATATAATATAGCAAACTTTCAAAGTCCAAAATGGCACTGTTTGACGCGTTTTAAATTAAATTTTTTAACAACAACGTGTAGATAAGAGTCTACTTAAGCGATTTAAAGCATTACATTTTGGGTAAAGTTGTTTATAACTTTTTTATGAATTTTTTTTTCTCGGGTCCACCCAAACTAAATAGATAATATACCAAACTTTCAAAGTCCAATATGGCACTGTTTGACTCGTTTTAAATTTGAAAGTTTGCTATATTATATGTACAGTTCGGGTAGACCCGAAAAAAAAATTCATAAAAAAGTTATAAACAATTTTACCCAAAATTTAATGCGTTAAATCGTTTAAGTAGACTCTTATCTACACGTTGATGTTAAAAAATCAAGTTTAAAACGCGTCAAACAGTGCCATATTGGACTTTGAAAGTTTGCTATATTATATGTACACTTCGGGTAGACCCAAGAAAAAAATTCATAAAAAAGTTATAAACAATTTTACCCAAAATTAAATGCGTTAAATCGTTTAAGTAGACTCTTATCTACACGTTGTTGTTAAAAAATTAAATTTAAAACGCGTCAAACAGTGCCATATTGGACTTTGAATTCTTGTCATTTTAAAAAGAGAGTTCCCGTGGGTTCGAGAAAAAATAATTGAAATTGTGGATTGACTGCACATCTATAGGCTAATGTTAATTACATTCTCAGCGTTTGATTTAATATAAATCATTAAAATTTAAGAAATTTTTATGTGATGTTGGAGGCGCCGGGAAATCCGTGGCTGAAAAATCCGTGGCTATCTTCACATCGGTTGACTTTGCGCGTCTATTTTGTCTAGTTCAGCCTGGCCAAACATTTGGGCCATTTGAATTTTTAATTTAGCTTGTGTTCTATGAGAAAATGTTTTAAATGTCTCTGCATAACTCAAGAACAGATGGTCAATGCGATCTAGGTGTACTTTGGTTTCGTTATTCTCTTTTAGATAATCAATTACCTCATCAATATCAGTGCGGTTTTCTTTAGTTTTCGGTCTTTTTTTAGTGGGTAGGATAATTTGAGAGTTGTCAATGACAGATACGTCTTCGGTATTATTATCATCGTCGTCACCCAAATGTGAAGATATATTCGATGCAGTTGGACGCGGTGCAAGTGTATCTTTCAGAAACTCCAACTGGCCCAAGGTCAATTTTGGAATTTCCAGGCTGATCATGTTTCTCCCTTCAGAAACTTTTGATACTTCACATACGAAGTCCCTTAAATATTTCCATTTTAATTTGGTCGCTTCACCTAAAAAAATATCATTTTAATTTTTGTTTTAGGTACTTGGCAACCGGCGATTCCCATCACACCATTGCGTTTTCTTATCGTGTCGGGCGTTCTACTGTTTCCAAAATAGTTAAAGACGTGTGCTTTGAGTTGTGCAATGTTTTGGAACCTTTGTACTTGGCTACGCCAACAGAGGAGGTATGGAGAAAATGTGAGATTGGCTTTAGAGAACGTTGGAACTTTCCGAACTTTTATGATTAATTTTGATGTATATACTTCTTTGTACTGGATATACAGGGTGTTTCAGAGCTCTGGGAACGGTCAATCACGTGCTTATTTTCCAAAATTTGGAAAAATGTTTTATACGAAAGTTGTGTATAATAGTGGGCTGCAAGCCCTAAAAATATTTAAATTTATACAGGGTGTCTCATAACAAAGTTACAGACCAAACTTATGTTTTTTTAAATGGAACACCCTGTATTTTTGTCACTTTTGAATTGTATGGAGCAAATAAAGGTGAGTTACTTCAATACTCCCTATACCTATCGTTTGCCGTTTTCGAAATATTTGAAGATTTGTTGAAATGCATGGTCTGGGTGAAATTTTATTTTTGCCCCAGTGATTGACGTTGAACGATTAAAATCATTTTAATAATTTGCTTGAAGGTTCGAACTATAGAGCCAACCATGATTTCATACAAAAAATTATACAGGGTGATAAAAAAAATACGGTAGAAAAATCCAAGTTATAAAGTTGAATAACTTCGTTTTTTCAAATGGCACACCCTGTATTTAGTAACGTATTCTCAAGTAGAATCCAATCTGTAATTTCTCAAAAAGATTTTTAACTTGAATTTAATTTGACATTGTTCCTAGAAATGTAACGACTTTAAGTCAAAATTAGTCGTTTTTCTTGAAATTTGACTTTAATTTGCACATATTTTGTGCATATATAACTTTTTTTTTTTTTCCATATCTTTATCTTTTAATTCAATTTAATATACTGTATTAAGTAATGTTAAGTTTTCCTGTTATTGGATATTTGTATGTCTGTTGGGAAATAAACTAATTATTATTACTACTATTATTATTATTGTTATTATAAGTCTCTTAATTCTACCAACGTTTGATGTTTTTTTCTAGAGGCTTAAGGGTTTAAGTCTAAATTAGTATTACTTTGTTAACGCTTCTCAACTTTAAGTCAAATTTCAACATTAATTTTCACGTAAAGTCTCTTAACTCTACCCAAATTTGACATTTTTCCAGAGGCTTAACGTCTTTAAATTAAAATTAGTCTTTTTTCTTGTCGTTTGTCGACTTTAAGTCAAATTTTGACATTAATTTGGACATAAAGTCTCTTTATTCTACCCAATTTGACCTTTTTTCTGGATCCTTTTAAGTCAAAATTAGTCTTCTTTTATAACGCTTGTCGAATTTTAGTCAAATTTCGACATTAAATTGGACATGGTCTTTTGTCATTAATTAAATTTGACATTTTTTTGGAGGCTTAGCGGCTTCAAGTCAAAATTAGTCTTTTTTTGTAGCTTATCATCTTTAAGTCAAACTTCGACATTAATTTGCACATCAAGTCTTAACCCTACCCAAATTTGACATTTTTCTAGAGGCTTAACATCCAAGTTAAAATTAGTCTTTTTTTCTTGACGTTTGTCGATCTTAAGTCATATTTTGACATTAATTTGAACATAAAGTTTCTTAATTTAACTAAAAATTGACACTTTTACTAGAGGCTTAGGGGTTTAAATTAAAATTAGTATTGCTTTCTTAATGTTTGTCAACTTTAAGTCAAATTTCGATATTAATTTGGACACGAAGACTCTTCACTTTAATTAAATTTGACATTTTTTCTAGAGGCTCAACGCGTTTAAGTCAAAATTAGTCTTTTTTTGACGTTTATTGTCTTTAAGTCAAATTTCGACATTAATTTTCACGTAAAGTCTCTTAACTATACCTAAATTTGACATTTTTCTAGGGGCTTAACGTCTTTAAGTTAAAATTAGTCTTTTTTCTTGACGTTAAGTCAAATTTTGACATTAATGTGGACATAAAGTCTCTTAATTGAACTCAAATTTGACACTTTTACTAGAGGCTTAAGGGTTTAAGTCAAAATTAGTATTGATTTCTTAACGTTTCTCAGCTTTAAGTCAAATTTCGACATTAATTTGGACACGAAGACTCTTCACTTTAATTAAATTTGACATTTTTTCTAGAGGCTCAACGCGTTTAAAATCAAAATTAGTCTTTTTTTGACGTTTATCGTCTTTAAGTCAAAGTTCGACATTAATTTTCACGTAAAGTCTCTTAACTATACCTAAATTTGACATTTTTTCTAGAGGCTTAACGTCTTTAACTTAAAATTAGTCTTTTTTCTGGACGTTAAGTCAAATTTCGACATTAATTTGGACATGAAGACACTTTAATTAAATTTGACAATTTTTCTAGAGGCTCAACGCGTTTAAAGTCAAAATTAGTCTTTTTTTGAGGTCTATCGTCTTTAAGTCAAATTTCGACAAATTTCATTTTGGCTTTTGAATGTGCAACAATGTTTAGTCGAGTTATGAATTTTTGAAAATGTATTTTTTTCAATGTCGAACACTCGCGTGCAAAAAATTAAAAATCAATATGAAACGCAGTGATAAAATCCTAAAAAAATTCAGTTTACTTTACAAGGCGTCGATATTTCAAAATAATTTTGGGTTTTGAATGTGCAGAAATTTTCAGTTGAGTTATAAATTTTTGAAAATGTATTTTTTTCAATGACGAACAGTCGAAAGCAAAAAATTAAAAATTAATAACGAACGCAGAGATAAAATCTACAAAAATGTAGTTGACTTCACAAGACGTCGATCTTTCAAAATAATTTTGGTTTTTGAATGTGCAACAATTTTCAGCCGAGTTATGAATTTTTGAAAATGTATTTTTTTCAATGACGAACACTCGAGTACAAAAAAATTAAAAATTAATAAGAAACGCAGAGATAAAATCCTACAAAAATTCAGTTCATTTTACAAGGCGTCGATATTTCAAAATAATTTTGGTTTTTGAATGTGCAGCAATTTTCAGTCGAGTTATGAATTTTTGAAAATGTATTTTTTTCAATGACGAACTCTCGAGCGCAAAAAATAAAAAATTAATAAGAAACGCAGAGATAAAATCCTACAAAAATTCAGTTCACTTTACAAGTCGTCGATCTTTTAAAATAATTTTGGTTTTTAAATGTGCAGCCATTTTCAGTCGAGTTATGAATTTTTGAAAATGAATTTTTTTCAATGACGAACTCTCGAGTACAAAAAAAATTAAAAATGAATATGAAACGCTGGGATAAAATCCTACAAAAATTCAGTTGACTTTACAAGTCGTCGATCTTTCAAAATAATTTTGGTTTTTGAATGTGCAGCAATTTTCAGTCGAGTTATGAATTTTTAAAAATGTATTTTTTTTCAATGACGAACTCTCGAGCGCGAAAAAATAAAAATTAATAAGAAACGCAAAGATAAAATCCTACAAAAAATTAGTTGACTTCACAAGACGTCGATCTTTCAAAATTATTTTGGTTTTTGAATGTGCAGCAATTTTCAGTCGAGTTATGAATTTTTGAAAATGTATTTTTTTCAATGACGAACTCTTGAGCGCAAAAAAATAAAAATTAATAAGAAACGCAGAGATAAAATCCTACACAAATTCAGTTCACTTTACAAGACGTCGATATTTCAAAATAATTTTGGTTTTTGAATGTGCAGCAATTTTCAGTCGAATTATAAATTTTTGAAAATGTATTTTTTTTTAAAGACGAACTCTCGAGCGCAAAAAATTAAAAATTAATAAGAAACGCAGAGATAAAATCCTACAAAAATTCAGTTCACTTTACAAGACGTCAATCTTTCAAAATAATTTTGGTTTTTGAATTTGCTGCAATTTTCAGTCGAGTTATGAATTTTTGAAAATGTATTTTTTTCAATGACGAACTCTTGAGCGCAAAAAATTAAAAATTAATAAGAAACGCAGAGATAAAATCCTACAAAAATTCAGTTCACTTTACAAGACGTCAATCTTTCAAAATAATTTTGGTTTTTGAATTTGCTGCAATTTTCAGTCGAGTTATGAATTTTTGAAAATGTATTTTTTCAATGACGAACTCGCGAGCGCAAAAAATTAAAAATGAATAAGAAACGCAGACATAAAATCCTACAAAAATTTAGTTGACTTCACAAGACGTTGATCTTTCAAAATAATTTTTGTTTTTGAATGAGCAGCAATTTTCACTCGAGTTATGAATTTCTAAAAATGTATTTTTTTCCAATGACGAACTCTCGAGCGCAAAAAAATAAAAATTAACAAAAAACGCAGAAATAAAATCCTACAAAAATTCAGTTCACTTTACAAGACGTCGATATTTCAAAATAATTTTGGTTTTTGAATGTACAGCAATTTTCAGTCGAGTTATAAATTTTTGAAAATGTATTTTTTTTAATGACGAACACTCGAGCGCAAAAAATTAAAAATTAATAAGAAACGCAGAGATAAAATCCTACAAAAATTCAGTTCACTTTACAAGACGTCGATATTTCAAAATAATTTTGGTTTTTGAATGTGCAGCAATTTTCAGTCGAATTATAAATTTTTGAAAATGTATTTTTTTTTAAAGACGAACACTCGAGCGCAAAAAATTAAAAATTAATGAGAAGCGCAGTGATAAAATCCTACAAAAATTCAGTTCACTTTACAAGACGTCGATTTTTCAAAATACTTTTGGTTTTTGAATGTGCAACAATTTTCAGCCGAGGTATGAATTTTTGAAAATGTATTTTTTTCAATGACGAACTCTCGAGCGCAAAAAAATAAAAATTAATAAGAAACGCAGAGATAAAATCCTACACAAATTCAGTTCACTTTACAAGACGTCGATATTTCAAAATAATTTTGGTTTTTGAATGTGCAGCAATTTTAAAGTCGAGTTATGAATTTTTGAAAATGTATTTTTTTCAATGACGAACTCTCGAGCGCAAAAAATTAAAAATTAATAAGAAACGCAGAGATAAAATCCTACAAAAATTCAGTTCACTTTACAAGACGTCAATCTTTCAAAATAATTTTGGTTTTTGAATTTGCTGCAATTTTCAGTCGAGTTATGAATTTTTGAAAATGTATTTTTTTCAATGACGAACTCTTGAGCGCAAAAAATTAAAAATTAATAAGAAACGCAGAGATAAAATCCTACAAAAATTCAGTTCACTTTACAAGACGTCAATCTTTCAAAATAATTTTGGTTTTTGAATTTGCTGCAATTTTCAGTCGAGTTATGAATTTTTGAAAATGTATTTTTTCAATGACGAACTCGCGAGCGCAAAAAATTAAAAATGAATAAGAAACGCAGACATAAAATCCTACAAAAATTTAGTTGACTTCACAAGACGTTGATCTTTCAAAATAATTTTTGTTTTTGAATGAGCAGCAATTTTCACTCGAGTTATGAATTTCTAAAAATGTATTTTTTTCCAATGCCGAACTCTCGAGCGCAAAAAAATAAAAATTAACAAAAAACGCAGAAATAAAATCCTACAAAAATTCAGTTCACTTTACAAGACGTCGATATTTCAAAATAATTTTGGTTTTTGAATGTACAGCAATTTTCAGTCGAGTTATAAATTTTTGAAAATGTATTTTTTTAATGACGAACACTCGAGCGCAAAAAATTAAAAATTAATAAGAAACGCAGAGATAAAATCCTACAAAAATTCAGTTCACTTTACAAGACGTCGATATTTCAAAATAATTTTGGTTTTTGAATGTGCAGCAATTTTCAGTCGAATTATAAATTTTTGAAAATGTATTTTTTTTTAAAGACGAACACTCGAGCGCAAAAAATTCAAAATTAATGAGAAGCGCAGTGATAAAATCCTACAAAAATTCAGTTCACTTTACAAGACGTCGATTTTTCAAAATACTTTTGGTTTTTGAATGTGCAACAATTTTCAGCCGAGGTATGAATTTTTGAAAATGTATTTTTTTCAATGACGAACTCTCGAGCGCAAAAAAATAAAAATTAATAAGAAACGCAGAAATAAAATCCTACAAAAATTCACTTCACTTTACAAGACGTCGATTTTTCAAAATACTTTTGGTTTTTGAATGTGCGGCAATTTTCAGTCGAGTTATGAATTTTTTAAAATGTATTTTTTTCAATGACGAACAGTCGAGAGCAAAAAATTAAAAATTAATAAGAAACGCAGAGATAAAATCCTACGAAAATTCAGTTCACTTTACAAGACGTCGATCTTTCAAAATAATTTTGGTTTTTGAATGTGCAGCAATTTTCAGTCGAGTTATGAATTTTTGAAAATGTATTTTGTTCAATGACGAACACTCGAGTGCAAACAATTAAAAATTAATATGAAACGCAGACATAAAATCCTACACAAATTCAGTTGACTTCACAAGACGTCGATCTTTCAAAATAATTTGGGCTTTTGAATGTGCAGCAATTTTCAGTCGAGTTATGAATTTTTTAAAATGTATTTTTTTCAATGACGAGCTCTCGAGCGCAAAAAATTAAAAAATAATAAGAAACGCAGAGATAAAATCCTATAAAAATTTAGTTGACTTCACAAGACGTCGATCTTTAAAAATAATTTTGTTTTTTGAATGTGCAGCAATTTTCAGTCGAGTTATGAATTTTTTAAAATGTAAAAAAATTACAAATTAATATCCCCACCAAAACGAAGTCGTTTGAATCCGCCAAGGAATCGATTGTTAATAAATTTACATAGTGTAAAACAGACTTTTGCGCAGAACATACGGCGATTGTGGGCGTTTTTACAACTCTATCTGTAGAATGAATAGACTATAGGGCAACGTTCCAAAATTGCTAGAAAAATAATGGATGCAGAGATGTGTGCTCAAACAATGCATTTCTGATTTTCCATTCCAAAATCAGCGGAGGTTGTGACAGGTAGGGGACCCTATAAAAAATGTGACATCAATAAATTGTTCATAAGCAACTGATTTTTTTAATAAAACAGTTTTCTCAAGTTTTATTTTAATTGGTGCCTTTGTAAATCAAAATAATTTTGCTTGTCACGCGATGTTCAAGGACGAATGAAGATGGAAGGTTAAAATTGAACGAAAAATCTGTGACCTAATTGACTGCCTTTTGAGCAAATTTGGCAATTTTTGTTTGGCCACCTAAATTAAGTACTACAATTTTCTTTCAAAATGGATCGATTTTGTAAATACGGGACGAATGGTCACCCCCCATTAAACCCCCACACGTCACATCTAGTGGCCTTGCACGGCCCCGATTGTAATGACGATAAACAAGGGGTTCGATTGTTATTAGTCACCCAAACAAAAAAATTATCCACCCACGTCGATCCCAAGGTGTCTTTGCGAATGACCCCCGTTTCGTGCGCACAACGTGACATTAGCTGATTCACCAGACACAGAGCCAAGGAAGTTCTCGTGTTTGCTGGAATGTTCCACGGAAAGTCTTTCCTTCGCGAGACTCCCCGTATAAGGAAACTTGCTCCACTCGGTGGTCGCACGCGAAAAAACCAATCAAGGTTATGTTGGTAAACAAAGGAATCAGCTGTTTCAGTTGACGTTCGGACGACGACGCTCGAGAAGGAAATTCCAGTTCGCAGTTCTAAACACAAACACTCCGCCTTTCGTTCACGTAAGTCGTCCCATCGTTATAACAGTAATTCTCGTCACTTTCTAAATTCGCGAATACCGCGCTTCGTCGTGACTCATTTCGCTCATTTCACTTTGATGTGCTTCCTGTTCGCATCTTGCACAATATCGCGTTCTTTTTATAGTACCCGACCTCTTTTCGCCGTGCAACGCTGACCTAATACATTTCTCTCTCGGCAGCATTCCACTCGAGCTTCTCAGGCTGTCATCATGAGCAACAACCCAACCTCGGACCCTTTGGACGTCGAGGGGGCCACCGCCAGGATACGCACGCAGAGTGAGTGTTCGTTGGCCAGTGATGATGGTAACTCGACTTCGTTGGGGAAAAGGTGAGTGAATTGTTATTTTTAGGTATCGTGTAACACTAAATAATTATGTTGACATTTATTTACATATTGAAACAATGGTTAAATTATGACAATTAAATGTTATTAAATTCGCTTATACTTAAAATATAAATTATTTTCAACTGAAGAAACTCGTATCCAATAATATATAATTCGAGAAATATAAATTCAATTATTTATTGCGATGTACAAGGTCTGCCATTTTTTATTTCGGGATTAGGGAACAAAAACAAATATTAATCATCATAATTGGCATTATTGCTTTTCAAAATATTCAGATGAATACATTTTTGTATGCGTTTAAACCAATTTTTTCCACTCCGATTGAGACAACTCCGAAACATGCAATTTGAATCCATCAACTGCTTCTTCAGGCGTCGAAAAAGACCGCAAGTTAATTTTCGATGTGTGGAAATAAAAAGAAGTCATTGGGTGACAAATCAGGACCAAACGGCGGTTGGCCCATTAAATCGACGTTTTGAGTGCTTAAAAGGAAATTTTGAAGCCAATTCCGCAAGCAATAATTTTTGATACAGGGTGCCCGTTTTTGGAGCTCAAGCATGGGGATCTCGATTATTTGAAGAGATACAAGGTCGGTTAAATTAGGGCAAAGTTGCCCAATCTGGAGTGTAACATAATGCCGTTTTGAAACATAGAACATTCCCACTATTTCTGAAGATATCCAAAAAAAATCGGAATTTTCAAAAAATGTTTTTATTTTTTTGCGAGACAATTTATAGAGATACTTCAAAACAATTGACACTTTGTCATTGCCATTTTGTGCGCTCTATAACGTGATATAATAATAAAAATTCGACGTCTCGATTTTCGGGAAACATCATCAACTTTGTTTTTCTTATAGGCGCCATCTTGTATTTTTACATTTTCAAATACAGATTTTTTTTCTGATTACGGTGATGTGTCATGTGTTGGGGTTTGGTCTAGCAGTTTAATGGACATGCCAAAAATCCTGTTTTTGCTAAGAGAGCCTTGGAAATGACAGCTACACTTTTGTTTAATAAAGCAATTTTTGACACTTCGACTGAATTTCGTCTATCCTGACCTACAGTTCCAAAACTGGTATACATTTATAACAAAATGCCGTTTTCAAGTGAAGAGAAACGCGATATGCTAGAACTTTATTACGCAACGCATCGAAATGTGAAAGTTACTTCGGAAACATACCTTCAGCGGTATCCAGAAAGACAACAACCTGCTGAAAATTATTTTCTGATTCTTCATAGAAATTTTGCTGAGTTTGGTGCATTTTCTAAGCCTGGAATACGTGTTCATAGGCCCAACGGAAATAAAATGGAAATTTTACAAGCAGTGAGTAAAATGTTAAAACCTTCTGAAAAATAATAAACGGTTATAAATTTAATTCTTCATTAGATTCAAAATGAACCTTCTACCTCAACAAGGGCTATAGCAGAATAAATTAAAGTATCTCGTCATGTAGTGTGGAGAGTCTTGAAAAACATAAGTATCGTCCCTTTAAAATTCATATCACGCAAGTTTTACATTCAGGAGACACTGAACGAAGAGTAACGTTTTGTAGGAAGATCATGACGCTGTTATTGCAAAACTCCATTTTCTTTCCAACGTGATATTCACGGATGAGTGCAAGTTTACCAACACAGACATGTTCAATCGTCACAATGAACATGTATGGTCCGTTGAAAATCCACAGGAACACCAAGGACGGCGACCACAAGCATGTTTTAGTCTAAATGTATGGGTTGGTTTATTTGGCGATAAGATCATTGACCCGTACATTTCCGAAGACAATTTGACTGCAGATCGGCACTTTTTAATGACTTACCTGACCGATTACATCGATGACAACATTTGCCTTAACCGCCTAAATAGCCTTTGGTTCCAGCAAGATGGAGCTCCACCACATAACGCTAGAAGAGTTTCTGATTACTTGTCTCAAATATTTCCCGACAGAGTTATTTCAAATAGTGGGGACGTACGTTGGCCGGCACGTTCGCCAGATAATAATAATAATAATAATTATTTATTCTTGAAGTGAGATACAGATTAGTACAAGTTAAATATACAAATCAATGTTCACACAAGTATTGTCAAAAGTGTACATATAGATGGAGCGAGTGTACTTTTACTGACTAGATCTCTACACATTTGCGATAGAACGTGAGATGAAAACTTAAATATATTGATTTTATTGCTACATGATGTTATAGGTCACTTAATGTGTATAATTCTTTATCCAATAAGTATTGTTTTAACATTGATTTGAAGAGTTTCAAACTAGTTATATTTTTCATGTGACTAGGTAATTTATTAAAAAATCGTAGGGCGCAATATTTTGGTGATCTTTCCAAAAGAGTTAAACTATGCGTAGGATACATGTAGGTGCTTATTTGCATGGTACTATATGTATGCTCTCTCTGGTACTGTCTAAATTTGTCTTTAAATTTGTAATTAAAAATCAAAATTTCGTATACGTAAAGACTGTGCATGGTAAGTATACCAGCTTTTTTGAAATGACTCCTGCGTGATTCAAGATATTTTAAATTCAAAATAATTCTCAGTGCTTTCTTTTGCACTAAAAATATTTTTTCTGCAAAGCTACTGTTTCCATAATGCATAATACCGTATCGCATAAGTGACTCAAAATTAGATATATAAATCATTATCAGATCTTTCTCCATTAGATTTTTATTTATGGGGAGCTATAAAAAACCACCGATATCAATGACTTGTGAAGAAAGATCATTACAACTTTAAGGACGAAAATGAGAAGAATATTTTTCTACTCTTCATATCTTATAATGAAATGAGAATAGAAAACAAGTTTGAGTTAGTTTTGTATTATTGTTTAATAAATTACTTTATTAAACAAAAGTGTAGCTGTCATTTCCAAGGCACTCTTTGCAAACACAGGATTTTTAGCATATCCATTAAACTGCTAGACCAAACCCCAACACATGACACATCACCATAATCAGAAAAAAAATCTGTATTTGAAAATGTAAAAATACAAGATGGCGCCCATAAGAAAAAACAAAGTTGATGATGTTTTCCGAAAATCGAAACGTCGAATTTTTATTATTATATCACCACGTTGTAGAGCTTACAAAGTGGCAATGACAAAGTGTCAATTGTTTTGAAATATCTCTATAAATAGTCTCGCAAAAAAAAAAAATTAAAACATTTTTTGAAAATTCGATTTTTTTCGGATCTCTTCGGAAGTAGTCGGAATATTTTATGTTTTAAAACGGCATTATGTTACACTCCAGATTGGGCAACTTTGCCCAAATTTAACCGACCTTGTATCTCTTCAAATAACCGAGATGCCCATGCTTGAGCTCCAAAAACGCCAATTTTTAATTTAGAAAAATCCAAGTTCAATCACTGGCGATTTGAAAGTTACAAAAGCACCGAGAATGAACGTTTGTAGAATAAATTTAATTGAAAGTGGAGGGTGATGGGTAAATCCTATCCTATCATACAACCCTTTCAATAGGTAGTTAGTGAAACCTATGCAACCCTTCACAGCTTGCTGAAGGAGCAAATATCCGTTAGATTTTTTCCCTATGAATTTATTTACCTTTGCAAAATCCTTGTTAATGTTGTAAGGATTAGAAAGTGGAATAAGGCCCACCCATCACCTTTCGTTTAAACTTGAACTTAACCTATAAAACAATGTTTGATTAGAAAAACTTCTTAGTCAAATCATTTGGGATTTTAAAAGTTTCTAATGCACAAAAAAGAGGGTTTGTAGATTGAATTCAAATAGAAACGGAGGGTGGAGTATCCTTCAATACGCTCCAGAGTTTCTATAAATAAATTCGTTTGTTGAAATAACAAAGAAATCGTTAGATTCTCAACTTATGTATCAATTTACTGTTGCAAAATTCTTCTGAGAATTGGAAAGTGGGATAAGGCCCACCACCATTAATTTACATTTAAACTTGGGTGGCGAGTAATTTCTTTATTATCGGTAGTAATATACTTAGATCGAGGTTAATTATCAAAAAATAGTTTTTTGAGTACCTTGTTACCTAGTAATTTAACGAGACAATAACATTTGTTGTCTGGTTATTAACCGAGAGCTTCAGCTCGAGGTTAATAACCAGTTGACAACAAATGTTATGTCGAGATGAATTACTAAAAGGTAAAAGGTACGAAAAAAATGTGTTTTTGATAATTCATTCAAGCTCGCGGTATATTTGGGTAAATAATTTATCGAATGAAATAATAATAGGGATCAGGAAAAGTTATGGTTTATTACAAGCTGAATAGTTTGGTTTGCTACAAGAGTAATTGTAAAAATTAAAACTTAATGACAGTGACGTAACGTCATGAACATCATGTTTTTATAACCTTGAAAGCTACTCACCTAATTACCGTTTTTCTGTTATCGATTATGACAATGCAAAACATTGTAATGTCAAGCTACTCCATTAATTATCGATTTTCTGTTATCGCATTATTATTATGTGGTAAATTATCCTTCCTATAAGCCCTACAGTTTGTTGAAGTACCAAAAAACGTTATTTTCTTATCAATTAATTTATTGTTGCGAACCACTCATTTGTATTTTAAGGATTGGAGGAAGGGCCATTATCCTCTGTTTCTACTTAATCCTAACTGGGATAATTTGAAGTGTCGTTGGGCGCACACACGGTATAATTAAACTACCCTTCAAAGGTGTTGTTTTTTATATTTTTGAAAATATTACTGCAAAGCCTTCTGCGACAAAACTAAACAATTGAATAACCATAGTAGACCCAATTTTATCGAAAAAAGTTACTCAGATTAACAAAATTACTTTAATAAAAAAATGTAAATTTTGAATAATTACAATATTACAATAACTGCACTGTCTGATTAAAGAGTGTCATGGCAAGATAATAGTTAACTGTCAGTTATGCGCCTCTAGAATTTACAGAATGGCTGTTATACTCCTAACTATTTCTGATAAAGCAGAAATGGTGCGTTTAGTTACTGAAATTGTTCATTCAGAGCAGCAGCACAAAAAAGAACCGAAGATGTCCAAAAGAACCGAAGATGTCCGCAGAGAAGAATTCCGAAGATGTCCGCAGAGAAGAATTGGTTTCAAAAAAGTTGCTGATATTACTTACAAGAGAGAGAGAGAGAGAATTAAGGGTACAGTCTACTTTGAAGGCCTGAAAAAAGTTGATTTTCGGTATTTTTTTTTGAGGCGACTAATAAAGTTGTTAACTTGAATGTTTTCCCCAGAAATTTAATAGGCCTTTAAGTACAAATTGTGATGTTTTTGATAGTTTTATATGAAAATTAATTATGTTGTCACATGTCGAAGTCAGGATGTCACACGGGCATACCTCACTGGTGGAAGTTCCTCGGTCCACAAAAATAGTGTGAAATTAAAAAACGACATAACGTGTTAAACTTTATTAAATTTGCCATTGTTATGTAGCATGGAATTTTAAAATTCGGGAAAACAAATAATTGACTTTTTTGCGGCTTGTTTTTTTGCAATGTAAAATCAATAAATATATTTTTTTTTAAATTCATGCTACATAACCTCGCAGGTATGTCCTTAGAGAATTTGGGAAAAATTTCAGATCGATTGCTGCATCTGTCTGCTGCGTGCAGTCACTTCCACCAGTTTAGAAAACACTGTTCTGAGAAAAACGCGTTTGAAGATCCCCGCCACAGGGTGCTGCTTTGTACGTGGCGCGCTTAGGCCCTCCGTTTATGAAAATTCCAATTTGAAATATCAACTTGCCGTTTGGACACAATATTCTATACACCCACAGCTTCCAAAAAATGTAAAATAAAAAAAAAAGATTTTTTTGAATCTAACAAAGTAGACGGTACCCTTAATGAATGTATTAATGTTTGACATATAAAAAGTTAACATTGGAAATATATTTCTGAAAGTTTCATTTAAAAAATATTCAAAATTGCTTCATTGACGGTATATTATCGAAGACCATAGTTTTTTGTTGCAGGTAGGATAACCATGACAGCATTATCGGCTTAATTTTTTATATGTCGCTACTAACTTCATGTTTGTTTTTAACGCTACTGTTATAACTCACAGTTTAAAAGTGGAAATTAATATCCATGTTTAAATAAAGTAAAGAATATTATTTGTGTTTAAATTATTAAATTTATTTTTAACAGTGGTATTAATTTTAACGACATCAATAGCGAACATGCCCGGTTAGATGTCTAATAAAATTATAAATCTAAAGATCATTGTCATGGTGAAGGTAAATAAATTATTATCCACTTGCAACATACTTCCTCCGCCATTTTGAATACACATTCTTATATATGAGTGACAGAAAATGTTAACCAAACATATATTGCTTAGGATAGTTCCAGAGGGTTGGCTTTCTGAGGGAGTAACGAAATTGTTGGAAATAAAAATGACAGAAATTATTTGGGTTGCATAGAACTATGTATTGGCAAAATTTGATCCGTTGTTACAAAACCATTTATGCGATTTCACAAATAAAGCTACTACTGACATTTTTGTCAGCAAGAATTTGTGATGTGTTTATTAATATTTTGGGAAATAATGTCAAGAATTCTATGGTTTCCGCATGTATGTTTCATTAATAGTTGACTTTACATCTGACATTTCACACTCTGATTATCTGGAATGGCAGTGGAAAGATTTTTGTCGTTTATTGAAAATGTGGGTCATAAAAGTGAAGAAATAGAAAATTGCATTATGGCAGTTTTATAGACGAACAGTTAACATGGACCCACCACATTGATCATGTCACGTCCAAACTAAACAGCGCATACTATGCAATCCTAAAACTGAAGTGTAAATTTAATCATAAGACGCTGATAAATATATATTGTGCATTGGTATATACTCATATATCCTATAACATATTAACATGGGGTGGGTCCGATATATCTAGAGTATTTGTAGCCCAAAAGAAAATACTACGTACCTATTTATATATACAAATGTGCCATATACGTCTACAAAAACAACAAACAGTTCGTAACAAATGGAAGTGTACATAACTATTCAACAAGACATCACTCAATTGTACGAAAAAACGGCAATGTACTCATGTGCAACTGTATTTAATAGGCTCCCCAAATATATTACGAACGCTGTTAATTTGAACTCGTTTAAAGCCAAACTCAAAAAATACCTTGTCGAGCATTGCTTCTACACATTTTCTGAGTTTATTAGTTGTCAACCATCCAATATGTAAATTACAAATGGACTTAATTATACTATTAACTGAAAATTATCGGAGAGATTTGTAACTGTTATGTATGTATTGTTTTTATACAGTATGTTTTTTTTATCGTGGGCCATAGGATTTTACATGCTAAAAATTATAACTCGTGTAAATGTATATTTTATCATTATAATTTTGTAGCAAATTTTAGTTAATAATGTAAATCAATTATTTTTCTACATGATGCGCTTAATTAGTATCATTTAAACATATTTTATTCCATCAAAAGGAGCTTTTACTCGGAACCGAACGATCGGGATACGCTGCAGAAAAGTTGTCAACTATTTCCCTAAAATAAAAATTCCCTGACTTCTTGTAGAAAAATACAACTATTTCCTTGCTGGACAAACCTCTTATAAATGCCGTTACAAATTCCACCCGTTCTTCAACAGTATAAGCAGACATTTTCTGGTATAAATTTGTTTGATTTCTTGCCTCACTAATCAATCTGACATTTCATAAATTCAAGGTACTTTGATTATTTTTGCTCAGTTATTTATTTTAAACAATTTCATTTTTTACTGGAGAAAAACATGTTTAAGTTATTCTAATGCAAAAAATAAAATGCTAATAGAAAAATAATTGATTTATTACTAATTAAAATTTTCTTCAAAATTTTATGATAAAATATACATTAACACAAGGTATAATTTTTACATGTAAAGTCCTATGGCCCGCGATAAAAAAAACATACTGTATATTGATTACTTACACTGTAAGATTGTTCACTAACTATATTTTTAAATTGTAGTATTGTAGTACATGTATTAATTTTTTAAACTTTATGACGACCACATCCACTGCATATGTGTGTATGTATATGTATATATGTAAATGGTGGCTTACGTGAAAATAAATATGATATGATATGTTGATAAACAAATTTAAACCTAACTTAGAAGTTTGTAGGAGGCAATATTATGATAACGTTTTCAATATGTCGGGTGTTTATAGTTGGTCTTCAAGCTCGTATAAAGTAAAAATATAATCTTGCCATTATGTGCCATGCGCAGCGCCTCAACAGCAGGCAGTTGTATGGAAGCCATGAAATTATTTATGTTCAAAATTTATATAATTCCTTCATTATTGAATCTTACTTTCGGAATGGACGGTTTGATAATGGGGAATGGCTCCATTCCGTCCCAGAGGGTGTCTCGAGAGTTTCGAAAGCAGTTGCCGTATCATCAATTTGAGTGTTTGGTGTTGTCAAAATAAATCCTACGAATAGTCCAGCAATTCAAGAAGACTGGTAGTGTGCAGAAAGGAAAATCATCAGGCAGACCCTCTGTATCACAAGATGTTGTTGAAATTGTATGCTGATGACTAAAAGTAAACCCACAAAAATCGGTTAGAGAATTGGCCTTGCAAGCTGCAATTCCTTCAACCACTGCTCATAAGATCATTAGAATGCTCATAATACCGTTAGAAAGAGATGGAGTCTCTGTAGTGCAACAATTATTGTCAGTTGATCCACCATTATCGGTGGTTCTTGGACAATTTAGATGATGACCGCACACTCGATTTGACATTTTTCAGTGATGAGCCTTGGTTTCATTTCTCAGGATATGTCAATTTGCTAAACATTAGGTCTTGGCACACAGAAAATCTGCTGTTTGATCCTCAGAAGGTTTGAGTCGGTTTGTTATTAATAATTGGTCCGGTATTTTTTAACGATACAATAAATTATGAGAGATATCAGCAGTAACCTTTTATAAACCAGTTAGGTGCTGAAGAATCACAGCTTGGATATTTCCAGCTTGATGGAGTGAGAGCAGCGTTGGATGATCTTTGAGAATTTTATGATGAGAGAATAATTGGTCAAGGGTTATGGCCTTCATGCTTTTCAGCTCTAAGCCTGCTGGACCACTCTATCTTTGGTTATCAAAAAATCCTGGTATACCTGGCAAAACCAGGTTTTTGTTTTAGGCCAATGCTTATTTCAGAAGTAGAAGGATACGGCTCATAGGAAGTTTGTTCAGTTGATTTAACCAACCTTGTATCTCTTCAAATAACCGAGACCCCATGCTTGAGCTCTAAAAACGGGCACCCTGTATAAATAAAATGCATGCCACACAGTAACGTGTAGAAAATGAAATATGACCTTTTCATACCACTGTATTGTGTTCCATGGTGTGGAATAAGTAGAAGTCATCTGATCACATGGGTTGATTCTGGACATGTGAACGTTACATGCACCTCTTCGGGTTTAATTTGTTCTTTCCCTATTTTTTACTTGAACCATTTAAGGATGATTACGTGTACTTATTGTTAACACTTCTCGGTTATCTTTTTATTTAGATGCATAAACTTGTCCTTTGCGAACTCAATCATGCTCACCCTTTTTCAATTTTTTTGGTATGGTTTTGAATGGTTTGAAACTCCCGATATCTCTAAAATAATTACAAGGAGAGACTAACAAGACTGTGATATTCATAGTGAATAATTGTTGCAGACAAAGAACAACATCACAGACATTTATGGTAAGCAGCCTTACGTCGGCTTCACCTCCAAAATTTGTATCCCTGGCAGAAATTATGCAGGCTGCTAATGGAATGAAGGACATGGCTTTGGTGCACGAAATTGTTGTAGACAAGGATTTTAGACTGCAAAGGTATGAACCGCCACCAAACAGTTTTCATAAAGCTGTAAAGGACAACATGCAGAAAGCTTACTGGAATTTGCTACGTGAAGATTTTGCCGAAGATCCCCCAAGTTATTCTCATGTAAGTAAACTCATTAGTAGATAATACAGAGAGATTTAAAATTCGTCATTAAGTAGTTTTATATGTGCCACTTATATTCGGTGACTAAATGCCTGCATATACAGCTCGCTAAAGCATACAATGCTGTCGAAAAATATTTCAACCGATTTCAAAAATTCTACATTAGTTCATTATTAATAGTATTTGTGACTCTTTCAAGGTATCATATTATTCTATCACTTTGGCATCAAATAGTTAATAGCAAGTGTGGGGCTTGAATTTAAAATATTCAACTTTAACTAATTTTTTCTACTTTGGTTTAACAATCGACCTTTTGTTATATCAAAAATAGTTTAATAATGAGATTTTTTATATTACAATTTTGCTCATTATTAATGTCGTTGCGATTGGCAGTACTTAAACGTGACATATGTCGACATCAAAATGTAAAATTGCCGTTAATTCATAGGACAATTGGAACCGTCCAATGCGTTACACACTGAATATGTTCGAATGCATATTGGGGAGTTCGCCACCAGTACCACTAAGGTTAAAGAAAACGGAGCATATTGTTCCCTTTTTACCCGCGTGGAAAATGTGGGAACTCGGTGACAATGGCCGAACGCATGAATTCACTTAGCTCTTGGGACTACGTTTAGGCAACACAACATACATAGAGGAAAGCTTGTAATTTATTATATGTATTATCACTTTGTTTGCAAAACGAATATCACCGAAGAAACAGCGAGAGTATAATGCATCTTTAATTCGCGGCGAAAAAGAGCCGCTTGAGTCGGTGTGTTAATTCGGTGTGGATTTTTAATTAGCGTCGATCGATGCCTGACACGAGGAACGAGAAACAAATGTAAACATAACCTTAAATTTCGATTATCCTTTAGGCGTTGTATTATTTTATAAGCTTAAATTGGTTACAACTTACTTGGAAATAGTTTGTTTATCGCACCCTTGGCAACCTCCCTTATTTTTGGAGGTGTGTAAGTAATATTCTTGATTTAATATGTTTACAAATTAACTATTGAAATTGCCGTAGAAATACGTATGTCAAATATTAAATTCGTTCGAAAGGGTCACATGTTTTTAGTGCTGCCAAATGTTAAAAGATAAAACTCACTAGGTTTAAGTATATATTTTATTTTAGAAATAAATCCTTAACTAAAAAAGTAGAAAGTAGAAAAAATAGTATATTATACTTGTTTAATAAGAGGCATTGTGGGACACTCGTTACATTGGAGCACTCCTCGCTGCGCGAGTCGTGCTCCAATCTCACTCGTGCCATAATATACCCTCTTATTAAACTTGTATAATAATGTACTATTAATGTATCATTTACAGGCATTGATTCTATTACAAGAAATAAGAGAAGGCTTATTCGACCTGCTCTTGCCACAGCACACGAAAATCCGCCAGCAAATCGGCGAAGTATTGGACCAAGAACTAATTAAGCAGCAAGCGGAGAAGGGAATTTTAGATTTTAAATACTACTCTCAGTACGTAATATCAATCATGGCCAAGCTTTGTGCACCGGTCAGGGATGATAAGATAAAGGAGATCACAGAGGAGACCGATGTTATTGAAACTTTCCGGGGGATCATGGAGATGCTGGATCTTATGGCATTGGATCTGGCCAATTTCACCATCGAGATTGCAAAACCCGAAATTATTGCCCAGAGTGTGCAGTTGGAAAGGAAGAAGTTTTCAGATTTCTTGGCTATTAGTCCAGGTACAAATTTATATATATATACAGGGTGGTGATAAAGTTCCTCATAAAATTCATGATCGCTCTATTAAATGTTTTTAAAAGAATCGCTCAGAGATATCGATTTGTTCATTATTGCGCACTTAAAATGTTGTTATCACGTTAAATACTAGTGACATCGTCGATTTTTTTTAATTGTCAACTTTTGTAGAGCTCTTAATTCTCTATCGGAAATCGAATTAGAGGTGGGTGAAATGACTTTTTTTTGTGAGTCGACAATCATGGAGAGTTGATTATTAAATTGACGCACGAGTCACTTGACTATCGACTCCTTTCTAGGAGTCACCTCTTTTAATAGACTCAAGAGTTACCAACCTCTACATCAAATCTAATAACAAACAAAATACTTTTTCCGTCCGTACAAGCTCTAACTATTTCTAATATAGTTCCATGAAACGGTCAAAGAAAACCACTCGCCTGGGGAATACCCCAATTACCCTATTGAGATGCAATGTAAACATATTGCTCGCCATAAGTCGTAACTGTTAAGGTGCGTATCCACCGGCGCTCGCGAACAGCTCGCGATCACCCAATAACCTGTTCGCCCAATGAAACTGTTCACATCAATTTTGAAACGAAAAATTATGGAGTGGACGAATGATAACGTACTGACGGTTGGCGAACAACATTCAACGAAAATTAATTTCCTCTAGACATGTTCGTGTAACTGCTCGCATACTAAACGCGGGGTGATCGAGATTTGTTCGTGAGCGTATCGCGAACAGGGCTTGTAGCTGTTCACGAATTGTTCACAATAAGTTTGCTTATTGGATACACACCTTTACAAATACTAATGCACTGCAGTGTTTCAAATTGTTTTTATTGATTCAACATACATCAGATAGATGAAATTGTAATACTACACTGTGTGAAACAATTATCGGTGGTGTTATGTTTATTTCAAATTAATTACAAAATTTGATAAAGGTCCTATTTTGGTTCAGGACAAGATTATACTTTACTTGCTGTACTTTAGTTTAAGGTATTTTCTAAATTCAGCAAACTTTTATAGATGGTCTTCAGTTTACTACCAATTGGTTGATGAAACATCTAGATACATCTCTCACTCAACCGAGTAATGTGGATCGCACAACTTTTATTCGAAATGTTGTTAAGGACTGCCTAACAAGAGCTGCCATTGAGTTGATAGAATGGGATATGAGTACCCCTTATCCTGAGGTATGTATATACAATTACTCATTTACATTAACACGTTGACCGCTTCGTCAGTCACCGGTGACTGACACTGAAGTATTCCAATGGGTCCGCGTCAGTCACCGATGACTGACAGTGAGTACCTAATTTATACTTACTATTTAGCGCTGTCAGTCACAAGTTAAATTAAATAAGCATATTCTTACTCTTTTTATAAAATAAAACTTAAAAACAAAGAAAACTTTTTTGACATTTTACAAAAAAACTTGTTGGCAGCCAATGTGTTACGTCATTGACGGTTCGCGGGGTTTTCTCTGTTACAGCCGAGGAACAAAAGGTGATATTACAGATAGGTAGGGTCAGTTGCAGAGACGGCTGGCTGCGTGACTGCACCTATCTGTATTACCACCTCTTGTTCCTCGGCCGTACCAGAAAAAACCCCGCGAACCGTCACTGTGTTCATCTATCTTGGGTTTAAGGCACATTGATAACTTGAGGTCATTTAACCCTTTCGTTGCTATGAACACCTTTAGGCACTCAAGTATCAGCCACGTATTTGCTGTGAACGTATATAGGTGGTTACCTGTTTGTGAATATCTGAGTGCCCCAGATGATTAGAAGCCCACCAATAAACAAATGTGTCATTTTTTTATTGTTTACATGAGTTTATTTCAAATAGATGAAACATCTCCAATGTATAAACAAAGTAGCAAAACTTAAATAACTATCTTAAACTACATTAAATGTAATATGTAAACAAATACACCACAAATATGCAAACAGTTATACAACCCACATACACCTACAAAACATAATGAAATGAAATACAATACAAGCAGTTGGTACAATAGGCCATTTGGCTCTTACCCTAAGACACTTTCAAGGTTAATACCAAGAAGTGATTCTTAAACGTAGAAATAGTTGTCAGTTATAACCTGGCATTACCAATAATTTGCTTTAAGATGGAAATTTTAAATAATGATGGTATAAAATAGATATTAATTCTACCAAATAAAACTCATTATCAGTTGAAATTCTGAATATTTAAAATTTTAACTTGAGACAACCTCACTTATTGCAGATTTATTGAATAAATGTAATAAAGACGAAAAATAGCCTGAATATATGAATATTCAGCCTGTTCGTGACTAAGTCTAAGGCCGACTTGCACCATTGTAATTAAGCCATGCTTAAAGTATTCTTAAAATTTAAGCAACTCTTAAGTGAGCTTTGCTTCCACCATACTTTAAGCACAGCTTAAACAAGACTTTAATAAATCGTCGTAATGGACGGCTTTAAATTTAAATCTGTAAACATAACCTTCAAAACGTTTCGTCGGTGGTCCCTTTGTGATAGATATTTATGCACGATAAATTATTTTTAATAATAAAACTCCTAGTATATTTAAAATGGTCCTTGGAGAATTAAACTTTGATGTGGACGATATTTTTGAGGACGATTCGGTTATCCCAGGTAACTACTTTGGAACAGAGCTGATCATTATCATGACGAATTGTCGTTCTTCCGGTATTTTCGTCTCCGCAAATAAACTCTGTTAAATTTACTTTTTCTGCAGCCATCCCGAAAATAAAACTTTCGGTATGATTTATTAAATCGAAAGTGCCGCTTTACATAAATCGTACTGAAAGTAGTTATTTTCAGGACGATTTTGTTTCACTTTCGGAACGATTTCTATACTTTCAAAACGATTTCTATACTTTCGGGACGCTTTTTTTTACTTTCGGGACGATTTTGCTTATAAATGTAGGCGGCCTTGACAAAAACATCAACATCGTATTTAATTGTGACAGCGCTTGTCATATAACATTCGTGAGCATTTTTGCTTTTATAACATAAAAAACGGCTGCAGAAAAAATATTGTACTTAACTCGTTCCAAAAGTGATTTTACGGGATCGCAGGATTCCAGGAAAACTTCCTACTCATCCCGTAAAATATCACTTTCGGAACTTGTTACGTAAATTACTATTACCTGACTTTCAAAATACTGGCTGATAATGACTTTTTTACGCACGGAGATTTCTTTACGCGCGCATTTGCCTTCTAAAATATTGTATTAAGCATTGAATTCTTATAATTATGGCGAGTTTTCACTATTTCCGTGTTCGTACAGCGACGCAGTACGAGTAAAAAGGCGATGTCAAAATCAGCTGAGAAAAGGCCACCTATGTCGCCAACGGTAAAAAGTGAACACTTTGAGCTTGCTTACTAAAGCGGTTGTATTAATTCCTATGGTGCATGATGCTTCCCTTTAAGCATTACTTAAAATGTAAGTCCGACTTTACAGAGTCAGACTTAACGAAAAAATGGTGCAAGTGGGCCTTAGTAACTTGTATTTAAAATAAAATCATTAATAATATGAATTTCATTGTTTATTATTATTTAAATTAATTTATGATATATATTATAATGGAAAGAAGAGAAAATTCAGAACCCAATAATTATATGAACCATGCGATTCTACATTGGAGTGCCACTAATAATACAGAAATTTATTTCTGTACTCATGGAAGAGTTTGTCCAATTCCGGAATTTGATGAGCATTAAGAAGAAGGCATAATCAACCAAATTGTGTGAACCGATAAAGATTTGATGCCGGAAACCATTACTTTGATGAAAGTAAGTTTGGCTACATTGAAGTTACTCCTCTTCCTTCAACAGCATTAGAATTGTTTGGCAATGATTTAGTGAAATTCATCGGAAACGAGACAAACAATTACTATGTGTACGTCATGCAGTCAGAAAAAAAAAACGAATTCTCGTTAGAAACCAGCCTCGCGGCTGAAACAGGTCCTCTCCAAAAATGCATTACCAAGACTAATCAGCTTAAAACAGGAAGACGGTACATACACGGGCTCCCCTGAAAATACGGGCAAACTACTACTGAGAACCCATTTCCCGGGCTGCTCTTTTGTCAGTGATGGAAGTCCCACGGATATAACCACAAAAAAAACGAATTGGGAACTGCCGGGCTCCATGGTCACTGACGAGAGGGTAGCATGGGCAATAGACAGCTTCTCACAATACAAATCCCTAGGGTTGGATGGGATATATCCTGCCCTTCTACAATGGGGTAAGGATGTAATCCTAAACGGCCTTGAAATGCCGGTAGACGCAATCCCTCGAAAATACATATTTAACAGAAAGGTCCAAGTAAATCTGAAGCACGTAGATTCAGGCGAAGGCAACAAACACGATAACATCCATATAAATACAGGTGGATCCTTAACGAAAACGGGGGCCGGAGTTGGCATATACTGCAAAAACCTATCCCTGAAAAGGGGCACTGCACTTGGTGTATCAATGAGTACCCCCACTAAGGTGGAACTAGTAGGTATACTATCGTATGTTCATTAAAAACAAATACCTCAAGTGTGCCATGACTTTTTTCATTTAAAAAATTTAAGTTGGCACACTTGTTAGGAATTGACATATAAACGTCAGATCTTTCTAGACGTCGCAATTATTCTGCGCTCACAATGGTTTACAGCAACCAGCAAAAAACGTTTCTAATTGAAAGTTATTTTCGAAATGGGACTAAAGTGGACGGAAATTGGGAGTATTCATTCCACGCACCTTTATTTAGCAGAGTTTCAGGAAGAATTTCCTAACGTGCCCATTATTTATGATGAATTTAACCCTTTGACCTACACCCACGAGTACTCCTCGTGTTTAAATGTTCGGGCAAAACACAACGACCACGAGCATATCTCGTGGCGCACCGCTTGGGCCAATCACATCGAGCACGAACACAACTCGTGGCGCAGCGCTTGTGTTAGTAGTGCTGCACAATAAATGCATTTTCTTGCGAAACAGAAATTTTTGAAGTCCATATTTTACGTTTTCAGTTGTGCCATGAAAAAGCATGAATTTGTGCACAAACAATTGGGCATGCCAGGCGTGCCTCAGTCGGACTGGTTTCTGCTGCTGCATTCGGACGTAAGGAAAGTAGGCCAAAGGGTTAAAAATACCTTATCATGATCAGCAATGAATTTATCGGTAGGAACATACCGCAAGTAACATAACCTCAATATGTGTTACCAACTTAAATTTTTAAAATGAAAAAATCATGGCACACTTGAGGTTTTTTTTTTAATGAACATACTTTACATGCAGCAAGAGAAATCGCTGATAGAAATATCAAAGGTAAAACTATACATATCATCACAGACTGCAGAGCAGCAATATCAGCAATTAAGAACTGCAAAATCACCTCAGCACTAACGATGGAATGCTGCGTAGCCCTGGAAAAAGTGACAAACGACAACAAGGTCACCTTGGGCTGGGTAAAAGGACACGATAAAAGTAAAGCAAACAATATAGCAGATGGGCTGGCAAGAAAGGCTTCCAGACGCCCCACTTGCGGGAACCTAGACCGCCACCCTCTGTGCCAGACATAATATCCTTACTAAAAGATACATCGACTAAACATCACCAAGACCACTGGAAGGATAAGCCTGGCTTCAGAGTGGCAAAAGACTTTGTTTCAATGCACCCCAAAACTGCCAGATACTGCATACAACTGTCCAGGGAAAACCTCGAAAGATCGTGGGACTGTTGACTGGACACTGTAACCTAAACAGAATGGTCCTCTGCCCAAGTCCCATCTATAGAGCTGTGGCTTTAAACAATACATCCCATTCAAAAGAAGCAGATTTGGAATAGAATCGTTTGTTTTGTGTGATTTCAAAACAGGATTTGTATTAGATATTATAATATATACAGGTCCATCTTCCTATATAACACTCACTTATTCAGAAATTGGATTGTCAGGAAATATTCTATTGCAGCTTTTAGGAAAGGTCACAATTTGTATGTTTACAACTCGTGTTCCAATCCAGCTTTGTTTTATATTTGCATAAGAAACTTGGAACTTGCAAGAGAAATACAAAAGGACCACCGAAACTGACAAAAAAATTAACAAAGGGTAAAATTAGTTATAAGTTCAGATAGCTTGCTATGAAATGAAATGCTAGAAGAACAATTACAGTGGATTTCACAAAGGTGGTTATAAATATATCTCTGGCTTAAATTGACATGACACTGGTATTATATTTTCGGTTGTGTAAACAATTGATTACATTATACATATTTTGATTGATACTTACTCTTTCGCAATATTTATTAACACATTCTTTTCAAGTTAGTCCTGTGGGTAGAAATAAACGATCTTAAACCAATGTTATTTCGCTAGTAGTACTAGTAATAACATGCAAATTTCTTTTGCATCATTCAATATCCGGCGTGGCACTAGCCAGGGAAGTAGTTGTTTCAATAAGTTTTTTGTTTATAGTCTTAGTAAGACTTAATTTTGTTTGCAGAGTTACGAACAGGTTGAATATTCAAATATTCAGGCTACATTTCGTTTTATTGAATTTACATTCTTTTCTATTTCGATGTATTTCTTCTGAGGCTACATTTCTAATTTGAACAGTAACGATACAAAAATGTATACTATATACGAAAGTGGATGTGGCGACTAAAAGCATTAAATACTTTGTGTTTGAATGTATTAATGTGTCCCAAGTGTCAAACATCCCGTTATTGTAGAACAGTGGCATTAAACCTCTCAAAAATTGAGGAGAAACTTAAAAAAACACATTTTTGACTTGATGCACCTCTAAATATTGACCGATTTGCTTCAAATTTTGGGAACCCGAATGAATTTGAACGGATGATATTCTAGAAGAGCGAAATAAAAAAATATCGATTTTTTTTCAATATAATATACATACTTAACCCTTTGTTGCCGTTTGGTCCCGCAGAGGTACCACAAATTCAGTTACTTCCCAAATGTGCCTAGTCTACAATGAACCCCTCTATGTGCTCAAAATATTTTATACATTTGATAGTGCGCGTTATTCGCATATGAATGGTGTTGTTTCGGCTGATTGTCGCATGTGTCCGACCTAACCTAGTAAGTGTCGCTTTTTTGTGAAACATTTCTTATGTTTTTGGCAACTTTCGTTTGAATTCCCTCTGAAAGATACATTATTTTATTTCTATTGATTCACATTGCCAATATAATAGGAAATAATATTTAAATTTGTACATAATTTCCTGGTGGACATAATAGGGAACCACTATAGTAATTTACGATACAAGTAACGCTATGAAGGTTTTTATATTACGAGAGAAAAGTTTGAAAGCACGAGCGACGTAGGAGCACAGGAACACAGTTTATTTTATCCTATTCCTATTTTTTTAATTTGAAAAATGTTTAATGAAAACTGTCAAAATGTGAAGTCATGTTTGTTTACCAATACCTCCATAGCAACGAGTTGCGTTAAGATAATATAACAACACTAGTGTTGTTAAGAATTTCTTAACAACATTAGTGTTGTTAAAGGTACCTTAACGTTACTCGTTGCTAAGGAGTTATTGACATGATAACAGTATAGGATAAAATAAAATAAATAACAAACTACAATAAATAAATAAATGTTTTTGAGTTATTTGTGAAGTATTTACCGTATAATCCCATGTGTGAAAAAATTATTCTCTCTTAACAAAAAATTAAATCCGGCTGCAAAGGGTTAAAAGACCAAGAAACAAAAAAGAGTCCAAAAAGTTTTCTTTTGTAGTTGTTTCAATAAGTTTTTGTAAGACTTAATTTTCTAGGTGTGGAAACAGATCGAATTAATATATTCAGGCTATATTTCATGTTTATTATTACATAATTAATATTTCTTTAATAAAACTAAAGAATGATTTGTTTTAGACCTTTATGTTGGATGAGGCGAGGCTGAAAGATCTTCAGGTGCGCAGCGAACGGATAACTGTGACTGGAACAATTTTATTAAGTACTATCAGTAATGTGGGATCAAATTTGCAAACCCTTGCCAGTTTTAAGGAAGCTTTAAAAGAACATTGTTCGATTATTATGCAGTCTTATACAAAAGAAAGGTAAGTTAATTACTATATAAAGTTGCAATAGAGGTCCTAGGAATGTTGATCTGTGATCCAAAATGGAATCGAAAAATTAGCTATTTTGAGAAAGTGAATTTATCAATATAGCAGAAATCCTCACGAAATTATTGAACCGCCCTTGTATTCTTAAGAAATCGTTGGTTTTTCTTGGTCCAATATTCTTTAAGGGGGGTGTTACCTTTTTTTAAGTCCTAAAATGCATGTTTTTTGGGATTTTTTTTTCTCAGGCTGGGTACAACAAATTCAAACCGGGTTTTGACCACTTTGTTTATTAGACTTTTGTCTACAAAATTTAATTTTTTCACCTACAAATATTGGTCCCAACGGCTGCCAATGAATAAACCGCAGAGCAACTCTTGTATGCAGGCCTCCACGCGCCGGCACATAGCGGCCACTCGGATCATCTGCAATCAAAAACAAGATGAACACCTTAAGTGTATATGATTACGCAGGTACTGAACTAGGATCAAGTCAATTGGTCAATAAATAACAAAATGGCGGCCATTTGAGAAAAAAGTCATTTCTTCGGGTGTTTTTTTGGTCTTCAAGAGGACTAAAAAAATATTTTTTATGTATCGATTAAAAAGATCCTAGTTCAGTACCTGTAGAATTCAATTTGCAATAAATCCCGCCAAATTTCAATCGAATCGGTTAAAACGAATTCGAGTAATGTGCCGGCGCGATTTCAAAAATCTGGAGACGATTGAAGTTTCGACTACATTTCATCGCAATATTATGAAACTTACGGTTAGTCTGCGATGCCAGGACCGTACATTAGTTCTTCCTCTTCGCCGTGGAAGGCGTCTTGCAGCTGCTGCTCCTTACGTCGCTCCTCCATGGCGTCTCGAACCTCTGGACGTAGTCTCGTTTCTGCGTTGTGGACTCGGTGCTCGTCAGTGTTCTTTGCGAATTGCAAAGAACACAATGAAAAAGCGCCCACCTGGATTCCAATGGTGGACATCGTTTTCAGGACGGATGAGTAGCCCTCGTTGAAGATGCCCACAGCCAGGAACATGGCGACGTTCATGGTCTTGGAGCCAAAAAAACAGATGCTTAGGGATACACGCGTTCGGGCTCTCGTTGGAATTTTGCGTGTTTCCTCCCAAGCACCGGTGCAGCAGTTCGTCGTCCGAAAGGGTCTCGTAAGTGGGACGAATCGCAGTTTGGACTTCCTTGGAGAGCGGCGGGTCGTGTCGAAAATCCTCCAGTTGTCCCGTTGCCTCAGTGATGCGCCATTTGCAACTCTTTTCGCCAGCGGGACAGTTTTGGTGTTGTGGGTTGTCATTCGTGGAACATTTGTGGTGGAAAGTGGCCCAGACATCTTTCTTCATGTCTTCCACCGAATCTGGATGCGTCGGATTGCCAAGCCATAGTACGTCGTGAGATCCTTTATTAATTTGTCAGTCAGCTTACTATGTCCCTTTCCGCCGATTCCTTTGTGTTGTTTCTTCACATTTCGAAGACGCGTGCCCATCCTCTTCTCCACGTGTCCTACGCATTCCTTCTTCTCGGCGAGCACTTCTGGATACGTGTCCAAGTTAACCAAGCCTTTGAATGTCTTCGTGTCGCCGTCCCCAATATAATATTTGTACTTTACACCGAATAATCTTTCTAACCGACAAAACATTTCCTTCACGGCGTCGACCTCCATTTTGCCTGCACTTCCGTTATGATTTGCGCTGCATGTCTCTTTATGTGACTCGAACCAATCTTGAAACTGTGCAGAATCCATGGCCGCCCTTTGGTGGTTGCAAGTGTGGCAGAAGGACGACTTGACTTGACAATCAATGACTTTTTTCGAGTATTTGCCGATTAGCGAAGTTACTCCGAACAACGACGAGAATCCGCGTCTCATCCACGATCCATCGCCTGACGCAGATAAATGCGTTCGTTCGTTGTAATTTTCTTCATTTTGTTCAGCTTCCTCAGAGGCTGATTTCGTGCGAATAATCTCGATACAGCCTTCGAAGCAGTGAACAAATTTTCCAGGCAAGCGTTGTACAACGTGGAAGAGAAGCCAACTGATAAATCCATCAGCCCACAAAATAAGTTTACACCGTGGAAACCCTGTCCCAGCAGACGCATAATCATCGTAAGCCGACGATTAATTTCGTAAGCTTGTTGACCTTCGGAGATGATTCAACGTGACGTACAGGGCAGTCGCAATGCACGGTTAACTTGAAACCAAGCCCTCGTTCAGCGGTCTGGTAGAATTTGATGTCACCGTTGCCAGTCTTGCATTTCAGTATACCTGAGAGGAAGTTGAACACAGTCAAGAAGTCCAGAATGACGTACGAATGCCCGCGATTTATCTCGATGTCATCGTAGTTGTGGGACTTGAGCTTCTTCGCCGACGTGCTCGCAAATTGGTTTCATTTTCCACGCTGTGACAATTTCCGTGAAATTTCCTCTTCGTCACAATTCTCCACTTTTTTCCGGCTTTCCGCGGCATTTTAAACAACTTGGCAGATCTGCACGTGTTTGTGTGCCAGTTACATGAAGTAAACTGAAGTGAGAAGCGATTCTCGCACAGTAAACGATATTAAACTGTCGGTACATAATTACCGACAGTCGTTACATAATTACCGACAGTCGTTACATAAACTACACATCTGGTGCCATCTGGCAACCCCTCCAGTAAGTTTTAGTATTTTTTCACATCTTATTAAATAATATAAACATTGAGAAAGTTGTCCATTATTCGGCCGAATAATTTTCTCCACAGGTGACGTCCAATCAAATGATGGCGGTTTCATTGCCTAACAGGTGACGTCCAATCAAATGATAGCGATTTCATTGCCCAACAGTTTAGTTGTTACTATGGTTACGAATTGTTTTTTGTCAGCGAACTGCCGCAATTTCCAAATAGAAAAATTATTCGTTATAATTTAATATAAACAGAAAAACCGTTAGGTCATTATTTAATATGATGCGAAAAAGTATAGTATTAAACTCGTGAACAAGTTGGCCATTGCCACTCGGGTGAATTGCAACACGAGCCGTAGGTGCCACCCTTGTGGCAATGGCCAACTTTCTCACTCGTTTAATAATATACTATTACAAGTCACATTGAAGCATTTGTCGTGGCCAAAAAGGAACAATTATCAAGAAATAGGTACAGTCAGAGAAAATACAAATGCGAAACTCGCTCGGCGTAGGGAATGCTGCCGCATGTCGGTGCTTAGTTCGGTCTAAACCAGTCAGTCCCTGCTTAAAATCCATTTATAAGGTAATAAAAGGGTATCCCGATATAAGATGGTCAAAATGCCACCCGACACGGATTTTTAAATAAATATAAAAATATCATTAGTTGTGACCTTAACCAAAGTAGTCGTAAGCCGTATATCAAAAAAACCCCGACATGACTCGGGAAGCCCCAAAATAAGATTTTTCAAATATAATTTTTTTAACCACTAAAAAAAATCTGAAAAAATTACATATATTATTGATCAAAATACTAAATTAGATGAATTTTTCAAGGTCATTTTATATTTTTATAAATTTATCAACAATTGAAACAAATTTAGGATAGATTGAAATATATAGGGTTATTCACGCAATACGGCACGGAAAATTGTGGCCAAAATACGTGACTTTCAAAAAGTTTGACTTTTAGGATATATAGGGGTCTATTATGGTTACTTTTTAAAATTAATTTCATATTATACAGGGTGTTCCAAACGCCCTAAAATATCAAAGTTGTGTTTTTTTTTAAATGGAACACCCTGTATTTTAATAAAACCTTTAATAAAATTATCGGATTAAAATCAAAATCTTGGATTTTATTGCAAAAATTTTGTGTTTAAGGTCCAAAACCATGAATTCTAATGTCCAAATTTGAAATTATTCATGACATTCCTAGATTATAATCGAAATTTTTGATTTTAGGACTCAAATTCTGCGTTTAAGGGTCAAAAACTTGAATTTTATGTTCCAAATGCCAGATTTTAAATGCAATTGATCAATTGAATCCAAATATTGAATTTTGGGTCTCAAGTTCTGCGTTTAGAGACCAGAAACTTGGATTTAAAGTTTCAAATTAGAGACTTTACATATAATTATCAAATTAAAATCCAAACTTCACATTTTTCAACACAAAGTTTGCGTTTAAAAACCATGGATTCTATAGTCCAAATTCGAGATGTTTATTGAAATTCTTGTATTAGAATCCAAATTTTGAATTTCAAGTCTCAAATTCTGCGTTTAGGGGCCAAAAACTTAGATTGCATATTTCAAATTTCGGATTTTACATTATCAAATTAAAATCCAAATT
Organism: Ocypus olens; assembly: GCA_910593695.2. Classification (NCBI taxonomy): domain Eukaryota; kingdom Metazoa; phylum Arthropoda; class Insecta; order Coleoptera; family Staphylinidae; genus Ocypus; species Ocypus olens. The sequence goes on along the minus strand of OU343063.1, from coordinate 13,759,583 downwards.
TTTAATTTTTGGTCACAAATTATGCGTTTAAGATCCAAAACCGTGGTTCAAATTGGAGAATTTTTATGACATTCTTGGATTAAAATCCAGAATCAGTACAGTATTGTACACAGCAAATAGATTTTTTTTAGATTTTTGACCTGTATATTCGATTTTTTTTGTCTACATTTCTGATTATTAGGCCCACATTATTTATTTTGGCCTAAATTTAATTGGTAAAATTTTCGACTGTTTCTAAATTTTTGACCTGTATTTTTGACATTTTTGGTCAAAATATTTTATCTTTGTATTTTTTATTTTTTTTTAAATATTCTTTATTTTGACCTAAATTTTCGATTTAATTGTTCAAATTTTTGATTCTTTGGTCCGCATTTTTTATTTTTCGGGCCGAAATTTTAATTGTACTTCCAAATTTTTGATTTGATTTTGATTAAAATATCTATAACCTGAATTATTGATTTATATGCGAGATTTTTTAAATTTTTTCCGGTATTTTCGAGTTTTGTTTGTTGAAATTTTCGATTTTCTAGCCTGCATTTGTTATCTTTAGGGCCGAATTTTCTATGCAATGTCTAAATTTTCGACTTTCTGGCCTACATTACAAATTTGTAATCTTTTGACCTAAATTTTTCTTTACTAACTTCTCGTTTTTATTGTCAAAATGTTCGATTTTTTTGGTCCGCATTTTTGATTTTTCGTTTAGTCTGCGTTTATTATCTTTAGGTCCGAGTTTTCGATGTTTTGTCCAAATTTTCGACTTTTTGGCCAACATTGTAGATTTTTATTTTCTTTTATCTTTTTCCCTAAAATTTTCTTTATTTGCCTGTTAAAATTTTTCTTTCCTTGGTCCACCATTTTTATTTTTATGCCAGAATTTTAGATATTTGGTCTTAATTTTGTATCGAATATTTTAGATTTAAAGTCTGTTTTTTATCCAATATTTTAAATTTTTTAACTTGGATTATTGATTTCATTTCGTGATTTTTTTTTATTTTTTGGCTAATATTATCGAATTTCTGATCAGAAACTTATTTTTGGCATTAAATAAATTCAAAAAAACGAAATATAGCCTGAATATATAAATATTCAACCTGTTCGTAGCTCTGCAAGCAAAATTAAGTCTTACTAAGACTACAAACAAATAACTTATTGAAACAACTACTTCCCTGGCTAGTGCCACGCCGGATATTGAATGATACAAAAGATATTTTTGGCAAATTATTTTGCTTCTACCTTTTTATTTTTTTGTCTGCTTTTTTTATTTTTAGATCAGGATTCTTGATTCTTTGGCCCATATTTTACATTTCTGTATTTTCGATTTTTTTGTTCCAATTATTTTTATTTTTCATTATTTTGACCAAAATATTCGATTGGTTTGTAGAAATTTTCGATTTTTTGTCTGCAGACGCCCGAGTTTTCGATGTTTTGTCTAAATTTTCACCTTTTTAGGCCCTACTTTTTTGGCCTATATTTTGTATTTAATAATAATAATAATAATAAATCGTTTATTGACCAAGCCTTACAAACATAACCTAAATTCTTACAAATACAAGTAATTACATCATGGTCAAATGGACTAGAATTTTCGATTGTTTTGGTTTCAATTTTAGTCGTTTGTTTAAAATCTTGATTTTTTGGTCTACCACTTTGATTTTTGGGTACGAATTTTAGATTTTAGGTCTTAATTTGTTATTTTTTTGTCCCATATTTTAGATTTTCTTAACTTGAATTATTGAGTTTATTGTGCGATTTTTTTTTTAATTTTAATTTTTGCTATTATTTTCGAATTTCTCGTTGGAACTTATTTTAAGCTAAAAAGAGTTATATTTGGGGTTGAAAATGGCAAATGATTTTTCTTTTGCTTGTATTTTCAATTTTTTGGTCTGCATTTTTATTTTAAAACCAGGATTTTTTATTTTTTCGGCCGATATTTTAGATCTTAGGCGGTTTTGTTCCAAATTTTTGATTTTTTGGCCAAAATATTCGATTGGTCTTTTGGAAGATAAATGGTTCTTTGTTTCTTCAAAAAAGGGGGGGGGGGGTATTATATAAGTGGCTCTACCATCAACATGTTCCACGAGCCGCCACTGGTAAAGATATAAGGTATTTGAAATTAAAAAAAAAGAATCTAAACTCAACATAAACATACTGTTACTCTATTATTAATTTGATCAAATTTTGCTGCTCAATTGTTGATAAATATATACAAAATATCGTAAAAAGATTAGTTATTCAAATTTTTCAAGATGACGCACCAAACATTGAAACAACATTGACTAAATAAAATTTTCCGTCACTTGATCGGTTCGGGGCGAAAAAAAATGGTTAAACCTAATAAAAACATGAATACCCTAAATAACCTTTTATTTGGGTAAAAACTAAAAAAAAATATGTGAATTTTTCAGATTATTATAATTTTTAGTGGTTAAAAAAATAAAATTTTATTTTTCGAGGGTTTCAAGGTCATATCTTGGCAAAAATGGGATTATTTATACGAAACTGAAATAAAATTATTAATACCAAAATATTACCAATAATTTTAAATAAAATTACTCTTCAATTGATAAATATATAAAAAATATCAATATAACGTAAAAATTTTAGTTATTCAAATTTTTGAAGATGACGCACCAAAAATTGGAAGATGAAAAAAAACACAGATATGGAGTCCGTCACTCGATCACTTAGGGGCGAGAAGGGAACTAGGCTTGTAAATTTTATTACCTCATAATTCTATTTTAAACAGGGACTGACTGGTTTCGACCGAACTAAGCACCGACATGCGGCAGCATTCCCTCGCTGAGCAAGTTTCGCATTTGTATTTTCTCTGACTGTACATGAAAAAACGGTCGATTTCAGGGACATGTTTTACTTTGTTCAATTGAGAAAGAAAAAAAATTCCGTTCCGAATTCGGAAAAACGGTTCGAGGGGTGGATACTAGACACTTTAAAGTATCCGAAAATGCAATTTATAAAAAATCGATTTTTTCGGAAGAAAAAAGGTAACACCCCCCTTAATGAAACTGTAAATGCACAGAGTTTGTTGACACCTTTTTAAAACCAACTCCAAGAAGGATATTTCCAGCAAGGTAAAACATGACAAACAAACTTTTTCCCCACCTTGAAAATACAACTTTTAAGAATAGTCCTCACACAATGGAAGACCTTGCTGAAGCTATTCGTGATGTTTGTGATACAATCCTACCTTAACATTTAGTATGGAGTGAGACTGAAAAAATGGGTAATAGCGATTTGTCTGCAAGTGCGAAAACAATGTTGGCATTGGCATTTATTTGCAATTGACGAAGATAGAGATGATGTGAGAGCATTGCTTGCTTTGTCGAGTATTGGGAGAAGTCGATCACCATTCGCACATTCAACGACGACCACTGGTACCGTGCAGATTGTTTATTATTATTTGTTGATATTATCAAGAGTAATATGTATTTTACAATTGCTACAAAAGAGGCAGGTCATAGAACACTAGGAAAATTGTTTATTATTTTTATGTTATTGACTATAGAAAAATTTAAGCATTTTTATTACATCAGCTTAAGTTTTATGTGCAAGAGAAATATCAGCGTCTTAGTTTAGGTGAGACGGAAAACTATTCTCCCAGTAATAGCTTTAAAGTTTAATCGAATTTAAATAAATCCAAATAAACGTTAAAAAAAACACAAATTTCTTCCAATACTTACTTTAATATAGAATCAAGTTTCTCATTGATATGTTTTTCTAAAAAATTTAACATCTAGCCTGTAGGGTTTTTTGTAACATTATTTGTGCCGAGTCTAGGATACCGGGAAAATAAAATTTATTAAAAATATCATTGAATATAATGGTCGACTCTGACAGAAAAGCCTGTAGGGTAATGGGGATAGGGGGTGTTCAGTGGAGAGAGGAACGTGTAGACCCGCCCTCTGATCCAGTTTTTATCAAATTCCTCTTTACACTCATAAGCAATTAAAGTCAAAGTTCTATTAAATTCTAGAAAAAAAATTACCTTGCTCAAATAAAAAATAATTAGTAGAGTTGTGGAAAATATGGACTTCTTTTAATTCAAATTATACATGCAGATGATCATATTTAATCTGTATAAAATTTTTTTGGATTACATTACAGTTGTTTCTTGTCCTAATTTTAGTGACTTAAAAGATTTACTGCCAAATATAGTAGTGCAAGTAACAAAGGACATCAAAGAAGCACAACAAGAGCACGGTTTCCCAGAAATACCAGAGTCACAGCTTAAAACCTTGGAGGGGATTATATTGGACATAAGCAGAGACGACCACAAGATAAAGGTGCTGGTCAAGCAGCGTATCAGGGAATTCTTCCAACAGATAATCACTTCGTCGACGGCAGCCCCGCAGAAAGTGCCTTCCGGCCTGACGTCCCTACAGAAAGAGCTCACGCAGATCGCGGGCCAGTTTCTGAAAATCGTATCTCACAACAGCACAGTTTTCTGCATTTATTATTACGATATAATCGATAAGGCACTACCAAACCCTGCTTAAATACACGTAACATTCTCTGTTATTAATATTTAGTTTAATTTTTTTTGTTATATCTTGTTATTAATTGATTTAGTATCTAGTACTAGTGGTTCGGGCAACTAGAGAAATATATTTTTATCGGAAAGCTAACGAATATACCAAATGGATGCAGAGAGTTGCTCGACGCCTTAAAATTTCTTTTCGTGATTCGATGCTTTTAATGTTTAGGATGATCACAACTAACAAAACAGTACCGTATTGTGATATTTATTACTAATTCGTACTTTGTGTAAAATTAATTGAGATTCTCTAAGTGTATTCCATCTATTAAGTCTAAAGATCCTGGAGTTGTGTACTATAATATATGAACAATAAACCAATTAAAGTTGTTTTTGTTCGATGTCTATACTTTTAGATGTTGGTTTTGTGTTTATAAAGTTCTTACTCTGTGGTGTAACTATAATGAGGCCGAGGAGTAAACCATGTAAGGGCCACGGCTTGATAAACCTTTCGACGTATTATCAGTTCATACTGGATTTCAATGCTGGTAAAGTATTTACCTACGACAACTTGGATATATGCTCATTACATGCTTGTTAATGATTAGTATATGTAGTGCATTGCTCGCGCATTTCATTCTCGCATCGATTATCTGTGCGAGAATATATTCCAACACTACACTGTCACGCGTGATGCCTAACCTTCAATGTGTCAAAATGACGGAGTAGATTTAAAGATGTTTGCTTCGCCGCTTCTACATACATGGGGCGTTAGTTGTAGTACCTCGGCAAATTTGTTGTTTTCGATGTTTGTTTCCATACAATTTATATAAACTTTTAAATACTAAGAATGTACAAACTCGTGAAATGATATGAACCATAAATAATGTTGCGGCTGTGGCGGCTTGGTTTTTGGCTGACATTTGATTCCGCGGTAACGTTAAGCAGGTGCCTCTGATAAAAGTTATGGCGTACGAATTGTCCGCTCTCAGTTTTTAATTATCTTAACTATCACAATGAAGCTCAACAAAATTGTAGTAGGTAAAGCATAGTGTACAACTCACATGGAATGACTATTATTTGACTTGTGCCTCCGCTACTGTATTGCTTTGAGATGTATTTTATCCAGAAATTCTATTGTCTTGTTTACCCTAGGAATGGTAATAATGCCCCTCTCTAATTGGAAGTCTTGAGTCCTAAAAAGGGACAGAGACCAAAAGGGGCAATGTACATTTTTTACTCTTAACCACTTCGCACCCTTGCTGCTTTGATTAGGTTATAGCATAATTCCAGGTTTATTGAAAAATCACTTTTTTGTTACATCTACGAAATATTATTCCACTGTTACAAACTTACTCATTTATGCAAAAAAATATGAAAAAATATTCCATAGATGGCGCTAAAGGGATGACATTTTTTTTTTTGCGGGCGTGAAGAGGTTAAGAATAGTAAAAGACCAATATGGACAAGAAATTTGAATCGGCATCCTATGTTTTCATAAGACCATAATTTTCACCAATAAACAAACAAACAAACAAACAAAATATTTATTCAATAGATGTGGTACATTACTTTAAAAAGGATACATACACCAGAATTATTGAAAAATAACCGAAAGATGCAAAAATATATTAAACTTAATGCTGTCATGAGCTTACGTTCAAGTTAAATTTTCCATTTTTGTTAAATGGTATAATAACATATACTATCCAGTGGCGGCTCGTGGAACATGTTGATGGTAGAGCCACTTATACAATATTAAAAAAAAATAATAAATTTTTTTCTCGAATAAAAATGATTTTATGAAAAATATTTTCAAGCAAAAGATGTTCATTTCTTTATTGTCTTCAAAGTTTGTTTAAATGCTTTTGTGATATTTTCTATATTTAAGAAAATATTGGCAAAAAACAAAAAACAGTTAAGGTAAACGCCCACTTCCAAAAGCTTTTCAGTTCTTCAGATTATCAAATAAGACGGATGTTCAAAGTTTCATATCAATTGCTCTATTGATTTTTGAGATACAGCGCACACAGACAGACACACACTCACAGACACAATTTTTTTTTTCAGAAATTGTTGAAATAGCATCTAGGAACCCCAAAACGGATATTTCCGTAAAAAAAAATTTTGAAAAAAAATCACGATCACAATACTTTCTCGTACTTCGTAACGGAGAAAGTAAAAATCAAAGTGGTGGACCAAAAAATTATAATTTTTAACAAACAAATCGAAAATTTGAACAAAAAAATGGAAAATTTAAGTCAAAATAAAGAAAATTTCGTCCAAAAGACCAAAAATTTTAACCGAAAAAATCGAAAATACAAAATATAGGCCAAAAATGTAAAAATCTGCGATATGGCCTAAAAAGGTGAAACTTTAGACAAAACATCGAAAACTCTGGCGTAAAGATAAAAAATGCGGACAACAAAAATCGAAAATTTTGGTCAAAATAGAGAATATTTAGGCCAAAAATTTAAAAAAATGGAAAATACAGAAGTCTAAAATATGGGCCAAAGATCAAGAATCCTGATCTATGAATAAAAAACACAGACAAAAAAATCGAAAATTTAGGTAGAAGCAAATAATTTACCACTTTCAACCCCCAAAAATAAGTTTCTGACCAGAAATTTGAAAATAGTCAAAAAATACAAAAAAGCGCACAATAAAATCAATCATTCAAGTTAAAAAATCTAAAACATCGAACAAAAAATACAAAATTTAGACCAAAAATCCAAAATTCGGGCCTAAAAATGAAAATGGTGGTCCAAGAGGATAACAATTTTAACAAACAAACAAAACAAAATGATAATACAAATAATAATAATAAATGCGGACTAAAAAAAAAATATTTTTAGCAAACAAAACTCGAAAAAATTCTCGCATCAATTATTCAGGATGAAAAATCTAAGAAATCAAAAATTAAAAGTTCGGTCTGAAAAATCAAAAATGCTGGCTAAAAAGTCTAAAAATTAAAAATTCGCCCCGAAAAATCGAAAATCTAAACAATTAAATCAAAAATTAAGACCAAAAAATGTAGAAATTAAAATGCGGACCAAAAAGTCGAAAATTTTAACTATGAAATCGAAAATTTAGGTCAATATAAAGAATTTTTAGATCAAAAAAAAACTGAAAAAACAGGCTTAATAATAAAAAATGCAGAATATTCTAGTAAGAAAATTGTTTAAATTAGTCTCAAAAATCACTCTATTGCTCAAAATACCAATTTTTACTTTCTCCGTTACGAAGTACGAGAAAGTATTGTGATCGTAATTTTTTTTTCAAAATTTTTTTTTACGGAAATATCCGTTTTGGGGTCCCTAGATTCCATTTCAACAATTTCTGGAATTTTTTTTTGTGTCTGCGTGTGTGTGTGTCTGTCTGTGCGCGCTGTATCTCAAAAACTAATAAAGCAATTGATATGAAACTTTGAACATCCGTCTTATTTGATAATCTGAAGAACTGAAAAGCTTTTGGTAAAATTTCGTACACCGGAAGTGGGCGTTTACCTTAACTGTTTTTTGTTTTTTGCCAATATTTTCTTAAATATGAAAAATATCACAAAAACATTTAAACAAACTTTGAAGAAAACAAAGAAATGCAGCTCTTTTGCTTGAAAACATTTTTCATAAAATCATTTTTATTCGAGAAAGAAATTTATTTATTTTTTTTAAATTTTTGGCTTATAATTTTAAAACTATAATAGTTACAGCAAATTTATGTTAATAATAATTGTAGAGAATGCTAAAATGGACAACTTATAAGGAATAAGTTTTTTTCGAAATCTCTTTAGTTTTTGAGTAAACTGAGTTTTTGAATTTGAAGTATAATTTTTCTCTTTCATAATTTTGACGTTTTAAACGTCAGTTTCATTTAAAATATAATTTCAATTGAAAATTAACCATGAAAGCGTAAATATGAATGATACCATCAAGTCGGAGAAAGTAACATGATGGCCAAATCACCATTTTTTTAATACCAAAACGTTTTTTTTTTAAATTTTTTTACTTTTTTTTTATTTTGTAATTTTATATTTCTATGAATAAATGGAAATAAATGAAGAAATGAATAATGTAAGACATATCCAACAACCACGGACTCGAGCGAATACTTCTCGATCGCCGAAAAAATCTTCCGCCCGGTATGGGAATAGAACCCACACGGCCGCGGTGCAGCCGGCACAATCAATATTTTTAAAATTGAAAAACTAAGCCTAACATGGTTTTATAAAAAAAAAATCCGATTTTATGATATGGAAAAAGTATTTTTGTATTTTGGTCATATTGTTTGCCTCAAACCTTGCAGCCACCATTTTCGTTTTACATGATAAAAACCTCTTTTTAAAATCATATTATTATTATTAAAACTCCGGTAAAATTTAAAAATTGGTGGGTGAAAGACTTTGGTCAAAGGCCTTTCCTAAATTAGTTTAAAATTTTTTTAAATGATAAATTATCAAATGTACAGTTTTTTGCCAAGAAAATTTTATAGTTGACAAATTATCAACCATAAATGATACATTTTCGATGCAATGAATTTTATAAATGATAAATTTTCGATGCATCGAATTTTATAAAGGCGAAATTTTCGATGCAATAAATTTTATAATGACAATATTCCTATGATTAAGATTCGGTACAATTAATGTAATAAATGGTAAAGTTTTGATGCAATGAATTTTATAAATGACAAATTTCTAATACAACTAATCTTATCGGCGGCAAATTTTTAATACAACTAATTTTATCAGTGGCAAATTTTTGATACATTGAATTTTATAACAAAATTTATAACTATCCAAAGTTGCATTTTTCTCGAGCAAATAAAAAAATAAAAAAAACAATTGCCAGACACTTGAAATTTTGTAAAACTACTCAAACAATATTTTACTTAATTTTTGGTGAAAGAGACAGCATGCAATAAAATTCAAACTTACAAAAAAGGCATCTTGGCTGTTATGATGTAACCTTTGCTTCCCTTAGATGGGGCAGAATGAAGCGGAAAACCACAAACACCAACACACACAAACCCTGAAGATGTATCACAACACAACGGGCACTAAAACTTTCAAAAAATAAATCATTCCGAACCAGAACGACGCGTTCTTCACGACCGCGAACTGCAAACTGAATTTTTACCAACAGCTGCACCGCGGGCTAGCGATAAGAATTTCGGTCCGAAACGACACAAAAAAAAACAAATATTTTGATTATCTTCAATCGCCCGGGGCAGACTAAAAACTGGTCGGGTTTTAATACGGGTGTCGAGGTAAGATGTATAAGATGTATTTCAAAAACATTTAATTTATAGAAAGGCAATTTTTTTTCTGAAATACCGAAAAACTAGAAATTTCGAATACCCAAGAAAGGAAAAATATAAATAATTATTATATCATCAAATCAGAGAAAGTAACATGATGGCCACATCACTATTTTCCCCATGTGAAATAAGTATAGTACTATTTTAGCAAATGTTGAATGTACAAAATATCCAACGTTTTTGTTCATTAATAGGTAAACATTCAATGACTGGTAAAAATGTGTAAAATCGCTGTTAAATATACTGTGACCTCACTTATACATGCATACATATTATATTGTAAATTGTATTAATTATAAATCTTTCTTCCTCACATGACGGAATTATAATTTTAAGAAAGCTAAAACACTTGATTTTGGGGAGAATTTCAAGTGAACAGAAAGTGCAATTTTGAAAAATTATATTAATTTCGTTGGCTCGAAAAAAATATAAAACAATTGCCATCGAGTTTAAACTTTCCAAAATTACTCAAAACACACCCAGAATTATAATTATGTAAAATCCACAAACATCCCATCCCTAGATTTTGGGAGAATTTCAAGTGAACAAAAAGTGCAATTTTGAAAAATTGTATTAATTTCGTTGGCTCGAAAAAAATATAAAAACAATTACCATCGAGTTTAAACTTTCCAAAATTACTCAAAACACACCCAGAATTATAATTATGTAAAATCCACAAACATCCCTTCCATAGATTTTGAGAGAAATTTTTATTAAGGATAAAATATCGATTACACATATTTTTTGCAAAGAAAATTTTATAGATGACAAATTTTCAATGCAGCAAAATTCATAAATGACGAATTTTTCATTCAATTAATTTTTTATGTAACACATTTTTGATGCAATAAATTTTGTAAATGATAATATTTCGATGCAACGAACTTTATTTATAGCAAATTTCAATGTGATGAATTTTACTATTGGCTAAGATTAGATGCAATGAATTTTATAAATGACAAATTTCCACTGCAATGGATTTTATAAATGACGTATTTTTGATGCGATGAATTTTTCATATAACACATTTTTGATGCAATAAATTTTGTAAATGACATATTTTCATTGCAAATATTTTAATAAAGTCCAAATTTTCAATGAAACAAATTTTATAAATGACAATATTTCAATGCAACGAACTTTATTTATAGCAACGTTCAATGCAACGAATTTTATTATTGGCTAAGATTAGGTTCAATGAATTTTATAAATGACAAATTTTCGTTGCAATGAATTTTATAAATGACATATTTTCGATGCAATAATTTTAATAAAGCCCAAATTTTCAATGCAACTAATTTTATTAATGTCAATGTTTCGATGCAACGAACTTGATTAAACGCAAATTTCAATGCAATCGAATTTCATTATTGGCTAAGATTAGATGCAATGAATTTTATAAATGACAAATTTCCACTGCAATGGATTTTATAAATGACAAATTTCCACTGCAATGGATTTTATAAATGACATATTTTCGATGCGATGATTTTTTCATATAACACATTTTTGATGCAATAAATTTTGTAAATGACATATTTTCGATGCATTGAATTTTATAAATGACATATTTTCGATGCAATTATTTTAATAAAGCCCAAATTTTCAATGCAACTAATTTTATAAATGACAATATTTCAATGCAACGAACTTTATAGCAAATTTCAATGGAACGAATTTTATTATTGGCTACGATTAGGTTCAATGAATTTTATAAATGACATATTTTCGATGCAATAATTTTAATAAAGCCCAAATTTTCAGTGCAGCTAATTTTATGAATGTCAATATTTCGATGCAACGAACTTTATTTATAGCAAATTTCAATGCAACGAACTTATTTATAGCAAATTTCAATGCAACGAATTTTACTATTGGCTAAGATTAGATGCAATGAATTTTATAAATGACAAATTTCCACTGCAATGGATTTTTTAAATGACATATTTTCGATGCGATGACTTTTTCATATAACATATTTTTGATGCAATAAATTTTGTAAATGACATATTTTCGATGCAATGAATTTTATAAATGACATATTTTTGATGCAATGAATTTTATAAATGACAAATTTCCACTCCAATGGATTTTATAAATGACATATTTTCGATGCAATGGATTTTATAAATGACATATTTTCAATGCGATGACTTTTTCATATAACACATTTTTGATGCAATAAATTTTGTAAATGACATATTTTCGATGCAATGAATTTTATAAATGACATATTTTCGATGCAATTATTTTAATAAAGCCCAAATTTTCAATGCAACTAATTTTACGAATGTCAATATTTCGATGCAACGAACTTTATTTATAGCAAATTTCAATGTAACGAATTTTACTATTGGTTAAGATTAGATGCAATGAATTTTATAAATGACAAATTTTCGATGCAATGAATTTTATAAATGACATATTTTCGATGCGATGAATTTTTCATATAACACATTTTTGATCCAATAATTTTTGTAATTGACATATTTTCGATGCAATGAATTTTATAAATGACATATTTTCGATGCAATTATCTTAATAAAGCCCAAATTTTTAGTGCAACTAATTTTATGAATGTCAATATTTCGATGCAACGAACTTTATTTATAGCAAATTTTAATGCAATGAATTTTACTATTGGCTAAGATTAGATGCAATGAATTTTATAAATGACAAATTTTCGATGCAATTAATTTTATAAATGACATATTTTCGTTGCGATGAATTTTTCATACAACACCTTTTTGATGCAATAAATTTTGTAAATGACATATTTTCGATGCAATGAATTCTATAAATGACATATTTTCGATGCAATTATTTTAATAAAGCCCAAATTTTCAATACAACTAATTTTACGAATGTCAATATTTCGATGCAACGAACTTTATTTATAGCAAATTTCAATGTAACGAATTTTACTATTGGTTAAGATTAGATGCAATGAATTTTATAAATGACAAATTTTCGATGCAATGAATTTTATAAATGACATATTTTCGATGCGATGAATTTTTCATATAACACATTTTTGATCCAATAAATTTTGTAATTGACATATTTTCGATGCAATGAATTTTATAAATGACATATTTTCGATGCAATTATTTTAATAAAGCCCAAATTTTTAGTGCAACTAATTTTATGAATGTCAATATTTCGATGCAACGAACTTTATTTATAGCAAATTTTAATGCAATGAATTTTACTATTGGCTAAGATTAGATGCAATGAATTTTATAAATGACAAATTTTCGATGCAATTAATTTTATAAATGACATATTTTCGTTGCGATTAATTTTTCATACAACACCTTTTTGATGCAATAAATTTTGTAAATGACATATTTTCGATGCAATGAATTCTATAAATGACATATTTTCGATGCAATTATTTTAATAAAGCCCAAATTTTCAATGCAACTAATTTTATGAATGTCAATATTGCGATACAACGAACTTTATTTATAGCAAATTTCAATGCAACTAATTTTATTATTGGCTAAGATTAGGTGCAATGAATTTTATAAATGACAAATTTTCACTGCAATGGATTTTATAAATGACGAATTTTTTATTCAATGAATTTTTTATATAATACATTTTTGATGCAATGAATTCTATAAATGACATATTTTCGATGCAATTATTTTAATAAAGCCCAAATTTTCAACGCAACAAATTTTATAAATGACAATATTTCGATGCAACGAATTTTATTTATGGCAAATTTTAATGCAATTAATTTTATTATTGGCTAAGATTGCCAAGTGCAATGAATTTTATAAATGTCAATTTTTTAATACCACTAATGTTATAAGTGGAAATTTTCGATGTATTGAATTTTAAAAATGGCAAGTTTTCGATGCAACTAATTTTATGAATGATTATCGACTACACATATATTTCAAAAAAAAAATTATTGGTGGCAAATTATCAATGCTCAATGCAACAATAAATAACTAATTTTTATTGTAATGAAATTTATAAATAAAAATTGGTGGATGAAAGATTTTGATCATTGGCGTTTTGTAAATTAGTTTTAAATTTTTTTAAATGATAAATTATTAAATATACATTTTTTTGCTAAGAAAATTTGATCGATGCAACAAATTTCATAAATGACACATTTTCGATGCAATGAATTGTATAAATGATCAATGTTTATGCACTGGATTTTCTAAAGGTCAAGTTTTCAATGCAATAAATTTTATTATGCCAATATTTCGATGATTAAGATTCGGTGCAATGAATGTTATAAATGACAAAGTTTTGATGCAAGGAATTTTATAAATGACAAATTTCTAATACAATCAATCTTTAATACAAATAAAACTTTTGGATGTAACAATTTTTATTAAGGATAAAATATCGATTACACATATTTTTTGCCAAGAGAATTTTAATTATAACAAATTTTCTTATGTTACGAAACTTATGAATGACAAATTTTTACTGCAATGGATTTTATAAACGACTTATTTTCGATGCAATGAATTTTTCGTATAACACATTTTTGCTGCAATAAATTTTGTAAATTACATATTTTCGATGCAATTAATTTTATAAATGACATATTTTCGATACAATTAATTTAACCCTTTAACGCAGGTTTTTTTTTAGGAATAACTAAAGAATATATTGTTCTTTTTATTGGTAATAAATGTATAGGGTCAAAATAGTTAAAAATATATTTTTATTTTCGAAGTTATTTGCTTATTTGCGGGTTTTTATTAAATGGTACATTGTTCAACTTATTTTTATTATTTCTGAGGTGAATGCTGGTTCAAACGTAAATTAAATGGATGATACATTTACAATTTTTAATTGTCTAAAAAATACTCCTTTAGGATTTTTCTCTAAAATTAATAGGGGAGCTAATAATTATACATATTTAATTTTACATGTTAAAATCCCATGTTCGCCCCCTTATTCCAGACACTCGTTATATTGAAATAATGTTTATAAAATTTTGACGTATGTGGTGTCAATTTGAATTATTTCAAAAATCTTATGAATGATCTATGTATTTCGTGAGTTCGAGTTACTTTAACTAGGGAGTAATGAACAACATTACATCACAGTAATTCGATTATTACACCCGATTTTGGATAAAAAGAATTATTTGTAATACATGCTCACCATATGCAACCGAATCAACACAAATATCTGATTGTATGCATCCGGATATACACTTGCTGCTCGTATATATACGAAAAATGTGCAGCCAGACATAACTGTTTCAAAATAAAACACGAAAGTTCTTGTGGTGCTGTCCCGAAACGAATACAATCACCTTGACCTCACCGGTAAGCAGACGTGTGTTAATTCCCGCAAAATCCATAATACCAAACAAAGGAATACCCATTACAAATAACCTCGTACCGATCTCATTACGAAATTTATTTACAAATACTCGTTGTTTATGCATAAAGCGTTCATCCTCTATACCTGTTGGATAATGAAACCGGCCCCATTTAAACCCAGCCGGCGACGATTATTATTGTCTCAGTTATCATTCGTCCGGAGGTCAATAAACCCAATCACCCAGTTTTTTTTTATATCTCTGTTGAGATAAGGTGTACTTACATATAGATTAATTCTTTATTCGCAGTTAATATTACATTCCTCACCGTGTGAACCTTAGCTCTCTGAAGATGCGTCTTGTGATTTTGGAAACTTCCGATGCTGTGGCCGAATGGGCTGCCAAGTACGTGATGAAGAGGATCAACGACTTCAAGCCGGGCCCTGATAGGTACTTCGTGCTAGGATTGCCTACGGGTGAGTTTTTGGAAACTTTGTGGTCAATAAACCTGTTAAGTTAATTAATTCATACTTTTTTTTTGAACGGAATATTTTTGGAAGTGTTTTGTTTCATGCACATCATTGAGGTTTGATTCAACTTTATTAAAGCATTAAAATTTGAAGCTAAATTACTATTAATTATTAAGCCACATGAGAAATGTTTCAAATTAATGTTTATAATCAGGTTTTTAACTATTATTTTTTATTGTTCAAAGCCTGCTGAAAGATATAAAGAATAAGAATTTATTTGTCTTTCTTATTGTCAGTTGCAATAATATTAGACATGTCAAAATACAATACGAATTAAAAATATGATTATTTTAATGATGATTATCGCAAAAAATTATTTTGTACAGATTTCTTGAATAAAGATGATAATTTTTTCTTCTGCTATGAAAAATTTCAGATCAGAATCGAACAAAATATTTTTCGTTTTTAGTCCCTGATGATAAAAAGTTCTCTCCCTAAGTCATTGATAAGGGTACATTTGATTCATTTTTTCCCTAATTAATAAATTTCCAAACACAAGATCTAATATTATGTTGGGCATGTTCACCATATAAATCATAAAGATCTCTCGAATATTACTAAATACCATGTAGTCAGAATAGTCGTCGTAGCTTTTATATTTAGCGTGGGGAATTTGTTTGAAAGGAACAAACAAGCAGAGTAAAAATGAGCAATGTGGTTAATAAAAGAGTAGACTGCTGCAAAATGAAATTCGAGGTACTAAAAAATTTAATTCACAAACTATTGTGTAATGTATTACTCCGTGTAGAAATAATACCATTGCATTATTACGACTATGTTGCAAAGATTTGAAAGAAAACTCGATTCAAAAGTTCTTTTCATATGTTACAAATGCAGAAGGATATTCTTTGTATCTTTTAAAATCCAATATTTTTAACAACTTCCTCTGAATCTTTTCTAAATTATTAATTTATTTATTTACGAAAGGCCATTACAATTATTATTGTGAATGCAAAAATTAAGTGATCAGATAATAGAAGCAAATTCAAGAATAGAGTACAATTTTTAAATACCTTCAATGCCTTCAAAATCTTTGCATGTGTTGGTGAATAAATTATTAATATACCGGGTGTGGCACTTAAGACGCCTCGGACCATAACTCCTTTACGATAAAAGCTATCGACAAAAATCTAAGAACAAAGTGGTGCATAGTTACCGTCGCTATGTTTCAAAAATATTTCTAATCATCAGTGGCGTGCCGTACTCCAGTGGCGTACCAAACTTATGTTTTTTTAAATGGAATGCCCTATTTTTCATTGCAGATTTGGAAAGTGCTCGACGAGTACTTATTTTTTTATCTAACATGTTATACCCTTCACTTTAGCGGTTTCGCTGTTATAACCCCTTCTTTCAAAATTGCGCCCCATTTTTGAGATTTTTTTGTAGAGAAACTAATTGACGTCGGCGCCTAAATTTTGGATTGAGGTACAGGTTAAGACCTCGTATACCTTCACATAATTTTTTTTCGGGTAATTTATGGAAAAAAAATAATTTTTGATTGATCTTCGCATGTTGTCATTTTTTCCGAAAATTTCAAATGGCACCCCCCTAAAAAAATTACGGCGTTGTACAGCCAAAACTCTAAATTTTTCATTGGTGTAAAAAAAATTACACATTGCATAACAAAATTTCGGAGAAAAAAGGAATTTCATCGCAAATGTCGGGAAACATTTTCCGTTCCCAAGTGTGCCATGAGAAAACAAATACACAAATACGGTCAACATAATAGTATGTACCTATTTATTCAACATGATATGAAAAATGCAGGTAAACAAAATTTAACAACTTAAACTAAATGTTCGAAATGACGACCTTCCTGCTGGAGGCATAACCGCAACTTCGACTCACAGGCTCTAGACACTGCCCTAAGGACTTCTGGTGATATACCGCGGATATGCCGCGCGGATTCTCTCCCTCATATCCTCGACAGTAGTTGGTACCGTCCTGTAAACCTCGTCTTTGATATGGCCCCAAAGGAAGAAGTCAAGGGGAGTGAGGTCTGGTGATCTTGGCGGCCACCTCACAGGACCCCCACGACCAATCCAGGAGTCCGGAAACGTTTCATCGAGAAATTCCCGAACGACACAGCTATTATGTGCAGGAGCTCCATCGTGCTGGAAAACTATCTGTCGAAGAGCGGCTAGAGGGACATTTTCCAAGAGATCATCCAAGTCGTCGCGAAGGAACCTCAAATAACTGTTGCCGTTCAGGTGCCCCTCGATGATATAAGGACCCAAAAGGTGTTCTCCAAGTATGCCTCCCAAACATTCAGCGACCATCTTTGCTGGTGGTTTATCATTCGCATGGCTTGTGGGTTTTCATCGGCGTAATAATGGTAGTTGTGGCGATTGACATGCCCATTTCTATGGAACGTTGCTTCATCAGAAAATAATACGCGCATAAGAAATGATTCCTCCTGCTCAATTTTGTTGATAGCCCACATGCAGAAATCTTGCCTCGCATGAAAATCTTGAGGTTGCAATTCTTGGTGCAGTTCAGTGACGGCTCGTGACCTACGGAAGTGGGTCGGCCGAATGTAGGCAAGCTGCAGTTAGTCAACTTAATTTTTTGGTAGTTATTAAGTATCATTTATATACTGTATCTTCGTAGAAGCGTATTATTTACAATGGTAAATATTAATCAATCATTTGCTATATGTAACAATATGGTTGTTTGTGCAGTATATAGTAAAAAAAAATATTGCTAACGCGACATAATTAAGCAAATGTAAGTAAAACCTAACTGTAGGAGAGTAGGCGTACCAAAAAATTAAATCGTCCGACAAGAACCACGGGAAGGTCTAGAGCACTCTTGTCAGGATATGGAATGGGAGTTGGATTTGACAGAAGTGAAGTACGTTTGAGGTGGCGGATATAAAAAAAAGAATAACACTCTTAAAAATGTGAATAACTTCAAAGATAGGGGTCAGGAATAAATAAATATTTACCTATAAAATATTAAATTAAATAAACTCTCAACACGAAAACTAAAATCAATAAAACTAAAACCGAATTTTGAAGAGAATATAAAAATGGCAGAAATGAAAAATAAAATATTTGCTCTTAAAAAATAAATAAATAAATAAAATATAAAATAAAACAAATCACTCAACAAAAAAAAGTCAATTCTTTTTAATGTCAGGAAAATAAATATAAACTCTCAAAACTATAGGGATTTTGCCAGGAAACAACAGTGGTGCCCGTGTATGTGAAAAAATTAAATATATTATATTGGAATTATTTCAATCATTTTTAAATATTAAATCGATTCGCCGGGATTTTTTTGTAGCGAAATCGTCAATAATTTTATTATAAAAACTATCATTCTTAACTAAACTTTTAACCAACCCTCTTTCTATTGCTAAAATAGATTACTTAAGCGCGATTGGGATATTGTATTCCTACTGTAGGATTTTATTCTTTTCAATGCTGAAAAGCTTTTTTCTATCGATGCAGATGTTGTTGGCAGAGACAATATTAAACAAAATAATTTATATAATTC
The DNA here is from genome assembly GCA_910593695.2 of Ocypus olens. Classification (NCBI taxonomy): domain Eukaryota; kingdom Metazoa; phylum Arthropoda; class Insecta; order Coleoptera; family Staphylinidae; genus Ocypus; species Ocypus olens. Next base: position 13,740,436 of record OU343063.1, on the reverse strand, counting down.
CGGAACGTCTGTAATAATATCATTATTATAAATAAATTCTGTCATATCACCTACTGTTGGGGAATTACCGAAAATAAATTTGTCAGCATACAAAACTTGCAATTCTCTTTTTAATTTTTCATTATTAAAAAATGTTTTGTAGTTATTAATCAAAGATTGAAATTGTTTTTCCGGAAATTTTTATTAAATATGTCGAATTTATTTTGATTGGTTAATTCCAGAAAGTTAAGTAAGAAAATATCTTTAAAACGTATTTCAATTTGATTTATAAGCATATCTAAAATTTCAAAAAAGATTCGTTTCGTAGATATCGAATCATCATTATTACTGTGCGTTTTACGTCGTTTAGCGCATGGAGGCTGAACATCTAAAATTTGATTAACATCAGAATATAATTTAAGAAAATAATTGTCATTTCGGAATTTTTTTAATGTGGATAAAAGTGATATAATTCTTTCGTTACAATACGTGATGTCAGATAATTTATGTTGAATTATAGAAAAAATAGGATCCGTATGTGTAAAAATTAACTGAAAAGTATATAAAAGAAACAGGAAATCAAAATCGGTTAATATTCTTTTTAACCCGGTCGATTCTCGTATTGAAATATCATCCCATTGATCCAAATCTGCGATGATATGATCGAAAACTTCAATCAAATTAATTCTATGATTATATATAGTGTTCACAATGCAGCGGGTTTCTGAGTTACTCGGAACTCTTTTTTGACAAATTGTATCCAGAAGATTAGTGCGTTTAGTAGATTTTGTGAAAAAATATGAAAAGCCCGAGAGATTTGAGAAAAATATCCTACATTCTTTAATTTTTTTACATGAATCTTATAAAACTAAATTTATTTTGTGCGCGTAACAGTGCGTAAAAAGTGCTTGAGGAGCAATTGCCTTAACTTTTTGCTGCAATCCATTTAGTTCTCCCGCCATTACAGCAGCACCATCATACGTTTGGCCGATTAATTTTTGTTCGATATTGAAATGATTGAAGTTTTGTTCGAGTACATTAAAAATATCGTTTGCAGTTCGACCTTCACTAAGGTTGAAGAAACCCAAAAATCGTTCTATTACTTTCCCCTCACAAACGTAACGAAAAATCACTGACATCTGAGAAAAACAGCGTATATCTGTACTCTCGTCTATTTCCCATGAAAAACAAGAAGCTCTATTAATTTCGTCGTAAATATTCTGCTTTAAAACCGTAGTTATGGAATCAAAATCAAAATCGTTTTGAATCATTTTTGACAGTCCGGTAAACACTTAAGATATGGATGGATCAATGAGTTTATTAAAATTTTCATCCAAACTAGATGCAAAATGAGCTAATTCTTTGAAATTCCCTTGATTGTCTGAATTTGTTGTTTCGTCGTTACCTCGGAATGCAAGTTCTTGAGTTGATATGATAAATAAATGACCATGTTTATTAAATGTTTAACCATTTTCCGATTTTCCCGAACGTTTTCATTATGTTTATTTATAAGTTCTCGTCTAGCGGTATCGAGTGCATTTACAATATTATGTTTCGCGAATAATTTATATTTTAAGGCAGAATACGTATGATCTTTTGAAGATGAAGATGTTTCGCTAAAGCGCGATAAACTTCTTTTAAATTGTCGTAACCGCATGAATTAAAAGGGTTTTTGCTTTCACAGAACAACAAACAATACCAACAAAATAATTTGTTACAAATCTCACTACCAGTTAGCCAAATAAACTTTGTGTAGAGTGTTGCAGAAAAAGTGCGATTGTGATCTTGTTTTCTTTGAACGAGGTTAGTCAACAACGGGTGTGGAACTGGCACATTTTTAATGAAAACTTTATCATCGTACGACAATCGTTTAATTTTATTGTGTAAAAAATAATGAACCAAATCAGCGTTAGTACTTACAATATCCCTTACACTAGCCATCGTAGTTTCAACAAATAATACAATAATTAATAATCGCATACACGAGCACCATGTGGACGGGACCAAGGAAAAGACAAAGTGATTCTGTCATCTGATCATTTTTATGCTGGCGCACGCGCACTGTGGATAGTGTGGATAAACGGCCAGCCGTACCCATACTCCTCCGTTAGAACGATACACATTAAATAATTTCGCCCGACTTTTAACAGTGAGAGAATGTTGTCGGAGTAGCAATCACATCTTTAAACATGTTATATACATAATACGGTTAATTATACACTGATATATTTCACATAAACTAGCTTAAATTTACCTAGAATGGCAATTATTTTGTAAATTACAATTAGGTCACCATTTAATTATTGTTTGCATTTTAAATTACATCTATTGTTTATGATATTTACTTATATTAAGATTTGCCTTCTCTTTAAAAATGCGAAATATATATTTCTGAAATATTTTTTTAAGGAATAATGTGTTTTCTAATACCGGTCAATTGTTGGCCTTAATGACCAATTTGTATTAAAGTAAGTACATATATTACTTTTAAATTGAACAATATGAAAATAATCAGAAATACGTTAATAAATAAATTTACAAGTTCTAAAATAAGTATCTGTGACCTGTAACGCAAGCGAATTAAAGTGTGCATCGAGTCATGGGCATCGGAGTATTGCGTACGGAGTACGGCCCCGGTGAATTTGCCGTACTGGAGTAAACCATTTGTGGACGTACGTTCACGCTGCAGGCGAAATGAGACGACAGAATCTGCACTGACACTCGTGCGGACGTAGCGCTTGCATTAATCTTAATACTCTGAAAATCAACGGCTGGCCGATTTTGCGGATACGAACTTACGTAGTAGACATATATTAAATGAAAATAAACTCCCGCATTTATCGGCCTTATACTGAGTGCTTATTAATATTACTAGCTATAAGCATATTATGTATTTATTATAAAAAATTCGCAATATTTATTTTCTCAGAAAATAAACATTTATAATATTTGTTTTAATTGAATTTAACGGTACGGCCCGGCCGACCCTGCCGCCCCTGACGAGCCGTCACTGGTGCAGTTGAATCTTAAATGGATGGAATTTGTACTTTTTAAGAACATGATGTACGAATCGCGTTGAAATATCATGATTCCTACTAATAACACGGATACTGGTATGAGGATCTTCAATAACTGCCTCCAGAACCTGCAGTTCATTATTTTCGGTAATAACTGCCTTCTTTCTAACTCTCCTTCCGTTTCACACTTCCCGTAGTAGTAAATCTCTCCAACACTTTTTGAAATGCACGTTCATTTGGATGTGCCCTGTGCGGATATCTCGCAGCGTACACTCGTGATGCCAAGAAACAATTCTTGTTACATTCTCCAAGAATAAATATCATGTCAACCATTTCCTCTTGAGTTCGGAACATTTTTAGAACGTTTATCAAAAATGTCTTATGGCTGCTACTGACGTCTAATAATTTACTTTGACAATTACCAATCTTTTGTTTTCTCATGGCACACTTGGGAACGGAAAACGTTTCCCGACATTTGCGATGAAATTCCTTTTTTTTCCGAAATTTTGTTATGCAATGTGTAATTTTTTTTACACCATTGAAAAATTTAGAGTTTTGGCTGTACAACGCCGTAATTTTTTTAGGGGGGTGCTATTTGAAATTTTCGGAAAAAATGACAACATGCGAAGATCAATCAAAAATTATTTTTTTTCCATAAATTACCCGAAAAAAAATTATGTGAAGGTATACGAGGTCTTAACCTGTACCTCAATTCAAAATTTAGGCGCCGGCGTCAATTAGTTTCTCTACAAAAAAATCTCAAAAATGGGGCGCAATTTTGAAAGAAGGGGTTATAACAGCGAAACCGCTAAAGTGAAGGGTATAACATGTTAGATAAAAAAATAAGTACTCGTCGAGCACTTTCCAAATCTGCAATAAAAAATAGGGCATTCCATTTAAAAAAACATAAGTTTGGTACGCCACTGGAGTACGGCACGCCACTGGAGTACGGCACGCCACTGATGATTAGAAATATTTTTGAAACATAGCGACGGTAACTATGCACCACTTTGTTCTTAGATTTTTTTCGATAGCTTTTATCGTAAAGGAGCTATGGCCCGAGGCGTCTTAAGTGCCACACCCGGTATACTAAAAGCTCAAAGCCTAAATCACGTTTTTTTTTTAATATATTCAAAAACCCTTATAGGTAGGTCGTTAAAATTTTTATGAAAATTCTTAAATAATTCAAGAAATATAATATTAAAATTTCAACCCCCTCCAACCACCCCTTAAAAAAAAGGTTGCCAACCCCTCAAAAAAAATTTTTTTTGCAATTTTTATTTTTTTCCTCAAAGCCGAAAGCGTCCTCTAGGGGCCAATGAAATTCGCAATTTTCCATCTCACCCAGTAACCCCGGGTTGAATTTTTGAAAATCGATTTTTCGCGATGCGGAGGTTCACACCAAAACTTTCGCACCCCTGGAGTTTTGAGCTGGAAAACTGGGACCAGGCCCAAAAAATCCCCAATGAATTGGGACACAAAGGTTACTATAGAACATTGAGGTGCGACCTGCGGTTGCAATCCCTCAGCCATTTTTCTAAAAAAAATCACATTTCGGACGCTTCCGGAAAAAAGGGAGCGCTTGCCCTTACGATTACGACTTTAATTTTTATAGAGTGTTGTAGATGGGAACTAGCCCTTTACATTTTATGTATCTTACGAATTTTTGATATCTCCAACCCCTGAAGAGTTATTCAAAGAAAACCACCCCCGATTTCAATAAAAAAATTCCAGAGCGGCCATTTTTAACTCGACACGAAAAATTTCAACGGCGAGCCATTCGGAATTTTATTTTGCGTCGAAAAGGTGAGGGCTATATTTTTCGTGGGGCGCACCGTTTACGATCTACGGCCGATTTTCGATTGTTCTCCGGCAATTTTTCGAAGGATTTTACGATTTTTTTTTTCAGTCGTCGATTTAATCCGTATCAAAGATCCCCCTAAAGTTTTTCGATCCGATTTTTAGTTTTCGAGATATGACGTATCCGGAACGGGGAAGCGAAATTGACCAGTGGGGCACAACATTTTTTTGTCCGATCGGAAATCTGATTACACCACCGGAAAGCCCTTCTCAAGCCCAACAGAAAATCCAAATAAAATTTCTCGATCCGACCCCTCCTTCTAATTTTAAAAAATCATTAAACTTTTATTCATTTTGCCGGTAAATATTTTCGATCGTTTCAAAATGAATTTTGCTATTCCTTCTTAAATCACGAATCCAACGACGGATTATCATTGCGGTATTGTGTGTACGTAAAACAAACTTTCAATTTTTAAAATCGCCCGGTTATTAACCGAGATATGAATATTTGAATTATTGTCGTTTTTGAACGTTGAACATTTTCCCCCGGAAAATCAATTTCGAAAAAAAAATATTTCCAGGAAGGTTAGAACAATGAAACTGTATGAAATCATTAAGAGTTCCATTTGAAGCAGACCACCAAAGTTTGGTAACATTTCGGTCACCCCGTCAGCCGCATCGGCCGCAACGGGGTGCCAAAGACCGAAACTCCCCAAGCAGTACCGCTCTAAATTCTGTTTGTATGTCGGTTTGTAATATGGATACGCTTCTCAGACGCTCAACAAATAATTTTTAGAGGCCCAAAGTTGATGAAAGAAAAAAGCTTTTCCTGTTAACGTCCGAGTGATCTCCAAACAGCAAATTAAGAAATGCATTGATGGTGCATTGTCACATTTGACAGATGTCAGATTCAGAAACTGGGGTTACCAGAAAGCGGGGTTACCACCAGATTACATCCTCAGCGGGGTTTGAGCGAAATGATTTAAAATAATGTTTTTTTAAATTTTTTTCACCCCCTTCTGCACGGATGAGAGAGGTGGCGCTTTTGGGCGATGTGGTGTCTATCAATTGTCATCGAGTGAGCAAATTATATCGTCCCCATGATCTCCCCGGGGCCGACGGGGCCTTCTCAAGAAATTATACAAGAAAATTCGGCCCGGCCTTCCGGGTACATCCTGGACAATTTAAAACTATTCCATCTTCTCCAGAAAAGACCCCTCTACAACAGTTATTCTCATTATTTTTTGATTTTTCTAATCGTTCGCGAGTTATGAATTTTTTTATGTGCCAAGGCACCAAATTTTTCATTTTTCATGAGTAAAACCGTCGGAAATTATGAGTGAAAAGCGCATGACACGGATTCGGCTGAAATTTTCACCAAAGATACCTTTCGCCTGAAGGGGCACAACGTGACAAGTATTTCATTTCTGGGGGCCCCCGTCCCGGGGCCTCGGCCTTAAAAGTGAGCGATTCAAGATTATATTTCGGGAGTCTTTATGCCTTTAGTTTTAACTTTGAAGAGTCTGTCGAAGCTCCAGCATATTCACAAAGCATTCCCCTACAATATTTATGTTGGAACATTTTTTGATTTGATGCTCCCTTAACGAGATACGATTTTTCAAATATTGACCACATTGTTTCTACCTGTTTTCAAGTTTCTTTCAGGGACGTGTTTTTTCCTATTCAAATTGAAGAGCTGTAATTTTTTAAGTTGGTAAAGGGCACAACGAGCTATCATCTCTATTTTTTTTCAAAAATTTTGGGACAACCCCTACGCTCCATTTGCAGCTCCTGGGTTCGTATTTCTTTTTTTAAGGACTATTTTTTCTTTTCAAGGCGAAAAGCTTAAACTTTTAGGGTCGCAGAGGATACAACTGGCTTTCAAAAAAATTGAAAATATAAAATGTAAAATTAAAAATGCAAAATGAAAACTGTTATATGCAGGACCGTCTTCTCTACAATTTATGGTGATTTGTTATTTTTTAGCTCGACATTCTTGAAACTTCTCAGCTGGGGTGGAAAACGGAAAAATGTAATTAAACTCAAAAGTCATATTTTGTAATAACTATTGCAACTTAATCGAAAACATATACAAAATTCTTACATAAAGTGGCTGCTTTTTGAAACACTGATTTTTCCCAATTTCAAACTGCCTTAAACGATTTAAAAGCATGTTTATTTTTTTGCTCCCCCTTCTGTACTGCCGATGGTGGTGTCCTGTTTAGGCAATGTGGCAGCCATGACCTTGCACGGATTGAGTAAATTTGATCGTCCCAATGGCCCTCCCTGTGGTCTTGAGGGCTTTCTTTAGGAATTAGAGGATAAAAATTCGCACAGCCTTTCCTGTACATCCTGGACAATTGAAAACTATTCTATCCTTTCCATAAAAGACTTCTCTACAACATTTATTCTCATAATTCAAAAATTGAAAATTAAAAAAAATAAAGAAAAAAAAATATTTTTTTTAATTTAAATTAAATTAAAGAACACAATTTTATCTGCTTTCACTTTAGCTTGAAAAAACTAGTTTTAACACTATTAGCACAAATGTTATAAATATGCCCAACAAAAGTTAATTGATCACCAAATGTTCTTACTCATAACCTGGCGCTTAAAGCAGACATCTTGCAATTATATTTGTCGTTCTTTCATGAGAATGATAAACACTTACATTTTGACAAATTCAACTATAATTTATTAGCCCGGCACAGCAGCTGGATTTTAAAAATATCATTTTGCAAGGTGGTGCATCCTTGCAATGAATGTTAAATATTTTCAAATCATCGCCATACAGAAGTATATTATACTGAAGAGCATCTTCTACAACATCATTGATAAAACAGTTAACCAACAATGGTCCGAGGTTAGATCCTTGTTATTATTAATATACAGGGTGACTCAGACATGGTTGATTTTTAAGTTCATTTTTTTTAGTTGGCCATGGAAATATTTGACTCACAGATTGTCATTACAGTTGTTCAGTATCATTATTTTATTGCATCTTGTTTAAAATTACAATAAGAAATCAATTGAATAGTAAATAATCAGTACAAGGTGTCTAAAAAAGACACCACCAAAATGATATGGTGTATTCCTGAGACAAAAAAAGAGCAAATTAACTAAATTTATCTATATGAAAAATTACATACTTTCCAAGATACAGCAAGTCAAAGTTTAAGATTTTTAAAATATTTTAATCTATATCTCGAAAATGGCAGATGAGAATGATTTGTTTATTTTTTTCTGACAACTACATTAGGTGTACTACATTGTTTGAAAATTTCAAGAAATTTCTTCAAGTACAAAGGTGCTCCAGAGGACATGCTGTTTACATTATTACAAAGAACTTTTTTGTTCTTCATATTTTTTACGATTTAATATTTTTTTCAATGCAACTCATCACTTTTAAAGAATTTATAACTCTTAAAGTTTTTTTGTTTACGCCCTATTTTTAACAAAAAAAAATAAAAAAGAACTTATTGTTCATTGTTTAATTGCGCTCGTCCTGCAAGAAAAGTCTTAAAAATAACTATAATCCAAAAACTGCTTTTATTTTAACATATCAAATTATTTAACAAATTACAAAAATTGTTCAAAATGACCCTCATAAAAAAAAAATCACAGTACACATTGTATGCGCCCGCGCGTCGCGTCGATGCGCTTCAACCACCGGCGATACTTCGGTCACCACCACTCAACGTGTTAACCAGTTTTACTTGAATTGAAAGTTTGAATTGTACCGACACACGTTTTCAACGAATTGACACCCGCCTACTTAGATTATTTCATTTTTTAACACGAAATTTTCCAAACAATAAGTTCTTTTTTATTTTTTTTTGTTAAAAATAAGACGTAAACAAAAAAACTTTAAGAGTTATAAATTCCTTAAAAGTGACGAGTTGCATTGAAAAAAATATTGAATCGTAAAAAATGTGAAGAACAAAAAAGTTCTATGTAATAATGTAAACAGCATGTCCTCAGGAGCACCTTTGTACTTGAAGAAATTTCTTGAAATTTTTAAACAATGTAGTACACCTAATGTAGTTGTCAGAAAAAAATAATCAAATCATTCTCATCTGCCATTTTCGAGATATAGATTAAAACAATTTAAAAATCTAAAACTTTGACTTGCTGTATCTTGGAAAGTATGTAATTTTTCATATAGATAAATTTAGTTAATTTGCTTGTTTTTTGTCTCAGGAATACACCATATCATTTTGGTGGTGTCTTTTCTAGACACCTTGTATTTATTAAATTATATTTTTGATTTAACTTTAACATATTAATAACTTTAAAAGATTACAAAGATTGTTTGAAATACCCACCATTTTCAATTGCGCACCATTCAAGTCTTTGCATTAACGCTCTGCTGGTAGCATTTAATAATACTTCTTGCGGAATATTTCGACAAACCCTTGTAATATTTGCTTTCAATTCATCCACACTATAAAATTCTAATGAAAAGACACGAGCTTTTAAATACCCCCACAGGAAATAGTCTAACGGTGTAATATCAGGTGAGCGGGCTGGCCAGCGCACTGGTCCATATGTTCCGAACCAGCGATCTCCAAAAACATTATTTAAGTGATCTCGAACTATTAGGCTATTGTGAGCTGGAGCACCATCTTGTTGTAATATCATATTTATTCTTGTATTAAGCGGTACGTTTTCTAAGAGTCGTGGAAAAGTATTTTGAAGAAATGATAAGTAACGATTACCTGTCAAAGTACCTTCGTAGAAATATGGCCCTATTAAGTTTCCTCCTATTATGCCACACCAAACGTTAATCCCCCATACGTTTTGAAAATTTCGATGCTTCATCCAGTACGGCTGCACAGTTGACCAATATCTAGAATTCTGAGTAGGACTTTCGTCCGTCCATAATATCCTACTTAGAATGTTAGGTTCTTCTTGATAAGTTGCCATTATCCAACTAATAAATTCCATTCGACGGTCATCTATCCCTGGGTGCAGTGCTTGTACCCGAATAAATTTGAAAGGTCCGTATAAATTCCTCTTTAGTATCCTACTCACCGAACATTTTGATATGTTACATTGAGATGCAACAGTCCTGAGCGAGGTATTAGGGTATAATTGAACATACCCCAAAACTGCTTCTGCATGAGCATCATCGGTAGCGGTTCGTTTTATTACATCTGGAACTTTCTTGTTCTTTTTGAATGAGCCATGCGCAGAAAGATTCTTCGCCAAATTAATAATTGTTTTATGATCCGGATGTGGTTTTTCCGGATATCTTCGTGCATACAACCTTGCAGCTTTTCTCGCATTCTTCTTGCACAAACCATAAAGAAGGATCATGTCAAGTTTATGAGAGTTTCTGTAATTCATTTTTCTTATAACTTTAGACAAGGTGCAACCAGTTTTGAAAAGAACAATTGTCACATATGTCATTCTGTAAATCAAATATTTCAAAGCCAACTAAAAAAAAAATCAATTTAAAAATCAACCTTTAAGGGCAGGGAATTCGTACGCTTCTTGAAACTTCATATTGTTCTCCTCAAGTTGATCTTGTAAACAGTTAAGAAACCAAAAATTATAAATAAAATTAGATTGTTTATGTCTTGAACTATGTGTTATTGTAAAAAAAAAAACTTTTTTTTTGTCATTAATTAGCGTAAAATTGTTTTATAGTAACTTATTTTGAGTTTGATGCATAGATAATTCAATTTAAAGTGACCATACTAAAACTCATCATTATTGATTGCCAATTACTCATCTTCAATAAGAAGTTAGATTTCTTAAAATTGCTTAAAAGTTGTATGCGCGCGACGAAATTTAGTTCAACGCATTCCTCACGAGTAGCGCTCATCCCCTTCTCTCTCTCAGGATGCTGATAACGATAATATATTCAAGGGGGCGTGATTATAGTTCTCGCCTTTGTGTGAGCCACGCATCGAATATAGCAAAAAATGGAAAGGGTAGATACATGATGTTTCCGAGCCCGCCTCCAGTTTTGTTCTCTCTTTAATATGACTTTTCATAGTCGCTCGTCACATCTGAATACCGTGATCTTAATCTCATTTTTCTCATTTTTTTTTCTAATGTAATAACCATATTGGTTTACATGATTGTAAAGAGAATAAAAAATACTATTATAATATAATATATTATAATAAACCCTTATAGATATCGATTTGAAATTTTTACGAAAAATCAAAAATAATTCAAGACAAATACTATTAAAATTTCAACCCCCTAGGACTACCCCCTCAAAAAAAAGTGTTGCCTACTCCACAAAAAAAAAATTTTTTTTTACAATATTTATTTTTTTCCTGAAAGCCGAAAATGTCCTCTAGGGTCCCGTGAAAACCGCAATTTTCCAACTCGCCCCTAGACACGGTGGTGGATTTTTGAAAATCGATGTTTCGCGATGCAGAGGTTTACGCCAAATGCTAAGGCTTTTTGGGTTTTCGAGTTGGAACGTTTGGATACGGCTCAAAAAATCCCAAATACATGGGGGCACAACGGCCACTTCTGTGTTCGAAGTGCTCCTCTCCGTTCGCGAGCTGCAACCATTTCTCTGCAGAGGTCGCTTTTTTCGTGCTTCAGCGAGGGGGCCCCCTTTACAGTAGCGACTTTAATTTTTATAGAGTTTTATAGAACGAAGGCTCTTCTATATTTTATGTCTCTTACGAATTTTTGATATCTCCAACCCTTGAATAGTTATTCAAAGAAAACCACCCCCAACTTCAATAAAAAAATTCTAGAGCGGCCATTTTTAAACCCACGCAAAAAAATTTAAACGGCATGTCATTCGGAAATTCATTTTGCGTCGAAAAAGTAGGGACTATATTTTTCGGGAATTTTTCAAGAATTTTGCGATTTCTTCGAAAATTAAAAATCTGATGACGGCAAATCAGTCGTCGATTTAATCCGTCTCAAAGATCCCAATAAAGTTTTTCGATCCGATTTTTAGTTTGATGGCGATATATATGGAGGGAGAAGCGAAATTGAGCAGCGGGGCACAACATTTTTTTTCTCCGATCGGAAATCTAATTACACCACCGGAAAGCCCTTCTCAAAGCCTTTACTGTACATCCTGGACAATTTAAAACTATTCTATCCTCTCAGCAAGACTAACAACAAGAATAACAACAGTTATTCTCATTATTATTTGATTTTTCTAATCGTTCGCGAGTTATGAATTATAGTCTCTCCACGGTACACATAGAGTTGTAAAAACGCCCACAATCGCCATTTGTTCTGAGCAAAAGTCTGATTTACACTATGTAAATTTATTTAAACAGAGCTAGTGGCGCCACCTGTTAGGAACAGTGCAAACTGTAAAAGTTCAGTTTTTGTCTTGGTCGTGCTCTGCATGTTGCTTATTGTTTCGTAGAACGTTTTTAGGAGGCTGAAATTTATTTGCCGATTGATGTTCCCTAAGTATGTTATAAACGCTGGCCACACAAACAGCTACAAATATATTAATATAGCCCATGGAACCAGTACATTTAGAAATTAAGAACGTACCTCCTACATTTGCAGTGAATGCCACATTTTCAACTTTGGTGCATTCAGGATAATTTTCCTGACACACCTTAAAAATATTAAGTATAGATTCCTTGGTGGACCCTGAAAAATGCTTCGCACGGCGTCGTTTTGATGGAGATAGAGCCATTATAATGAAACAAGCAGAAAGGTACTCGATCGCAAACAAACGCTAACAGCTAACACAAGCCCGTTCCGGCGCCCCGGCCTTATAAGTGAGCGATTCAAGATTATTTTTCGGGAGTCTTCATGCCTTTAGTTTTGACTCTAAAGAGTCAGTCAAAGCTCAGATGTATTCGCAACGTGTTCCCCTACAATATTTATGTTGGAACATTTTTTGATTTGTTGCTCCCTTAACGGGACACGATTTGACCTCATTGTTTCCACCTGTTTTCAAGTTTCTGTCAGATTGAAAATTTTCAGATTTAATGACATTGACATGACATGCTTAAAGTCGCGGGTTTAGGTTACGAACCTATCAAGGTTATGATTGCACACAATTTTCAGATTTAATGACATTGACATGACATGTTGAAGTCGCGGATTTAGGTTAGGAGCCGGGAGTCTTTATACCTTCAGTTTTAACTTTTTTTTGTCGTTCGTCATCAGTTACGCAGCGGAGCCGTCGTTCGTCACCGATAACTTTGCTCAAATATAATACGCCACGCACGGACGACGGCGCAGTGCAGCGGAGCCGTCGTTCGTCACCAGTTAATTTTCTTAATTTTATATTTCACATAAAGAACACAATTTCACATACAGCAACTTAAGCCTGAAAAACTAGTGGAATACCACCAAAAGCATCATATTTATTTCAATTGTGGCCCATGATTTTAATGAATTAAAGAAACTGTTCAATCTGTGAAATCATAAAAAAAAACAGTTTTCAAGCAATAATATTAAATGCTTATTGGTAATCAGCTCGTCAAGGTGACGGGAAATTAAGCAAATTTGATACAATCGATCTCCTCTTTACAAAACCATGCTGATGAGTTACAATAAACGAGTGAACATGATTGTTATATGCAAGTTATGCAAAGAAAGGATATCAATGAAATAATTACTATTATATTTTATTTTTACTTATAATGCCAAGAAAAAGAAACATCAGAGGTAATTGCTGTACGAAAATCATCATCATGTTTCCTTCCTCATCATATTATCCTGAAACACATACAAATTATGTTTTTGGATTGAATAAGCATGGCATCTGATCAAAAGGAGATGGGCAATAAATATGCAAACACAATTTACTACAGTTGAACCCGTTTTCAGGAAAAACGTATTAAAATGTATAAATTACCTAATCTGGTGCATGATCCATATGTATAATCGAATCCGGGTGGGCATGGATTCACTGAAATAATTTGGACATTTATTATTTTTATTTTATTATTTCAAAATTATATTTAAACAAATTGTTGTTACCTATTGGACGGCACATCCCTCCTCTGTTTGTGTAACCTGGAGGACATCTGTCGTTAGGTTCTAAAAATTAATAGCATTTTCAGACTGGGGGATTAATCTTTATTATACGTAAGTAATTGTAAGAAGCTAAATTCTTAGATGTCTGTACAGATTAAAATTTCTTGAAAAGTGAGAACATTGATAATAATCTGTTAGGATTACCTGGTGGTCTGTGGCATTTTCTATCTACTTCGAAATATTGCGGTGGACAGCGTCCATCAAGTTCTGGCATCGGGATTAACGTACCTGCAACATAAATGTCAATTATCTTTTTTGTTTTTTGTTTTGTTCTTTGGCATAGGTTTGACCATTCAGCCACTATGATCAATTATCTCGTAAAACTATAATTCTACCTGATGATTCAACACAAGCTCCACTTTTCGATTTCATATATCCAAAAGGACAGCCATCGTCAATTATCGTCAACGATGGTTTTATAACTGGATCTAAGAACAAACATAAATGTGCAAGTTATTTAATTCTTTTCCTGAGCATTCTTACGAACTTAAATGCAGTTCTTACGTTGATTTACTTACATTGGCAAAAAACTACCGTAATTGCAGTGATTAGACACAAGGTTTGTAAAACGGCACGCATGCTGAATGAATGACGAAGACTAATCAAAACCGCGAGATGTTTAGCTGTTTTACTGACCTATCCTTGAAATGACCTGATCCTTACAATGTGAACTCGGGGCTATAGATAAGATGTTGAGTAATTAAATGATATGAAGAAAGTTAATTTGGTTTTTAAAAAACAGTCTAGCCTATTTTCTTAAGAACCTTTCGTATCTCGCAATTAATGAATGGTTCGTATGGTCCTCTCTTTTTGTTGATGTATTTGATTAAAATTTTTCTGAAATAAATCCTGGTCTATGTACTGGGTGGACCAAATTTGATGTTTTTATAGGCTATCTCGGTAACCTTAAGAGAAAAAATCTTGAATTAAAAGTCAAAATAAAAAAATGAGCATGCCACTGAATTTTGTAAAAAAGACCACACAATAACTATTTAACTGTTTTTTTACATATCTTACAGTTATTGAGACTGACTGTAAATTGATACACGCCCGATATCTCCCAAACTAATCAAATTAGCTATGATCTTTTAATGCTATTGTTATTATTTCAGTAAAAGAGGTCATAGCTTGTATATCAGATTTGTTCTAACTCTTACTGCATGATTTTTTATTTTTATGAAGCAAAAAGAATTATGAATACCTTTAGGGCCATTTGCACCGTATTTTCTTTAAGTGAGGCTTAGTTAAGCTCTCACTTATATTTGAGGAAAGCTTAACTGCAGTTGTATTGCACCGCTCGTGTCATCTCCTTATTTAGTTAAGTGTTCGTGGTCCAGGGGAATATCTGGGGGAATATTCGTACGTAATTTCATGTTATTTACACATGCTTGTTTTATTACATGTACAACAGCTGTTTTCTACACGGGTGTGAAGTTAGCAATTGATCCAGCAATAGATTTTAAAAATTATCTCGGAGAAAAGAAAAGCAATTCGAAAAAAGGAGTGCCCGGAACGTTTTTTTGACTTTTGATTTTGAAAGTACCTTTACCAGTGATAAGAATAAGAATTTTTATTGAGTTATGGCTGATTGCAAACTTTGTCAAAAATCGAGATTTATATCGCGAGGTGTGGATTTCTGCGACTTGCGGAGAAATATTTTTTTTCTGGGTTGAAGGAGTGCCCGTAACGTTTTTTTGACTTTTGATTATGAAAGTACCTTTATTAGTGATAAGAATAAGAATTTTTATTTAGTTACGGCTGATTGCAAACTTTGTCAAAAATCGAGATTTATATCGCGAGGTGTGGATTTCTGCGACTTGCGGAGAAATAATTTTTTTCTGGGTTGAAGGAGTGCCCGTAACGTTTTTTTGACTTTTAATTATGAAAGTACCTTTATTAGTGATAAGAATAAGAATTTTTATTTAGTTACGGCTGATTGCAAACTTTGTCAAAAATCGAGATTTATATCGCGAGGTGTGGATTTCTGCGACTTGCGGAGAAATAATTTTTTTCTGGGTTGAAGGAGTGCCCGTAACGTTTTTTTGACTTTTAATTATGAAAGTACCTTTATTAGTGATAAGAATAAGAATTTTTATTTAGTTACGGCTGATTGCAAACTTTGTCAAAAATCGAGATTTATATCGCGAGGTGTGGATTTCTGCGACTTGCGGAGAAATATTTTTTTTCTGGGTTGAAGGAGGGCCCGTAACGTTTTTTTGACTTTTGATTTTGAAAGTACCTTTATCAGTGATAAGAATAAGAATTTTTATTTAGTTATGGCTGATTGCAAACTTTGTCAAAAATCGAGATTTATATCGCGAGGTGTGGATTTCTGCGACTTGCGGAGAAATATTTTTTTTCTGGGTTGAAGGAGTGCCCGTAACGTTTTTTTGACTTTTGATTATGAAAGTACCTTTATCAGTGATAGGAATAAGAATTTTTATATAGTTATGGCTGATTGCAAACTTTGTCAAAAATCGAGATTTATATCGCGAGGTGTGGATTTCCGCGACTTGCGGAGAAATAATTTTTTTCTGGGTTGAAGAAGTGCCCGTAACGTTTTTTTGACTTTTGATTATGAAAGTACCTTTATTAGTGATAAGAATAAGAATTTTTATTTAGTTATGGCTGATTGCAAACTTTGTCAAAAATCGAGATTTATATCGCGAGGTGTGGATTTCTGCGACTTACGGAGAAATTATTTTTTTCTGGGTTGAAGAAGTGCCCGTAACGTTTTTTTGACTTTTGATTATGAAAGTACCTTTATTAGTGATAAGAATAAGAATTTTTATTTAGTTATGGCTGATTGCAAACTTTGTCAAAAATCGAGATTTATATCGCGAGGTGTGGATTTCTGCGACTTACGGAGAAATAATTTTTTTCTGGGTTGAAGAAGTGCCCGTAATGTTTTTTTGACTTTTGATTATGAAAGTACCTTTATCAGTGATAAGAATAAGAATTTTTATTTAGTTATGGCTGATTGCAAACTTTGTCAAAAATCGAGATTTATATCGCGAGGTGTGGATTTCTGCGACTTACGGAGAAATTATTTTTTTCTGGGTTGAAGAAGTGCCCGTAACGTTTTTTTGACTTTTGATTATGAAAGTACCTTTATTAGTGATAAGAATAAGAATTTTTATTTAGTTATGGCTGATTGCAAACTTTGTCAAAAATCGAGATTTATATCGCGAGGTGTGGATTTCTGCGACTTACGGAGAAATAATTTTTTTCTGGGTTGAAGGAGGGCCCGTAACGTTTTTTTGACTTTTGATTTTGAAAGTACCTTTATCAGTGATAAGAATAAGAATTTTTATTTAGTTATGGCTGATTGCAAACTTTGTCAAAAATCGAGATTTATATCGCGAGGTGTGGATTTCTGCGACTTACGGAGAAATAATTTTTTTCTGGGTTGAAGGAGTGCCCGTAACGTTTTTTTTACTTTTGATTATGAAAGTACTTTTATTAGTGATAAGAATAAGAATTTTTATTTAGTTATGGCTGATTGCAAACTTTGTAAAAAATCGAGATTTATATCGCAAGGTGTGGATTTCTGCGACTTACGGATAATTTTTTTTTGTTGTTGAAGGAGTGCCCGTAACGTTTTTTTGACTCTTGATTATTAAAGTACTTGTATTAGTGATAAGAATAACCATTTTTATTTATTTATGGCAGATTGCAAACTTGGAAAAAAAAAACTCTTTTGAAAGGGGTGAAAAAATATAAAGGGTTAAAATTAAGGGTTTATTCTTTTTGTGTTATTAATTTAGACCTTCCCTAATGGTATGGTTCCCTTTTTTTTCGAATTGCTTTTTTGTTCTCCGAGATATGAATTTTTAAAATCTATTGCTGGATCTATTGCTAACTTCACACCCGTGTTTTCTACATGAAAATACTGGGAAATAAATGATGGAATATACATTTAATTCAATGAAATACTATGCTAAAAGTTATTAAAATATTCATTAATGAATACATTTCTGATATTTACATTTAGTGCATCAACATTATAATTTAAATGAGGTATATGTCCATTTTCTATTGCATTGTTTAATCATTCTTCAGGTGGAAGTAATTCCAAGTCGTTCATTTTTAATTTAATTGCAATATTGTGCAATACAGCTGTTTCCCATACGCTAACACTGGAAAACGTCGTTTCCAAACACCAAACGATCTTTCAATCACATTCCGAATCCTAATATGGCTTTCATTGTTCATAATGTCTTGTCTTCTGTTGGTATCCAATAACGGTGTAAGAAGATAGGGCTTCAATGGGTACCCACTGTCACCTAGCAGTATAGAATTGCGATGTCTCCCAGTTTCAAATTCTATTTTCAAATTGCTGTTTTTGAATATAGTAGCATCGTGAGTTGAACCAGGCCACCTGGCTACTACATTTGAAAATTCCAAATCTGCATTACAAACAGCCTGCATATTAATATAAAAATATCCTTTTCTGTTCCTAAATACTTCAGTATCATTTCCACCAGGGGATTGAATTTATCTATCGCTCCAATAACTCTTGGGAATTGTGCAATATTATAAAATGCATTAAGTGTATGTGTAATATCGATGACAGTGACTGGTACTTTAATAAAATTATTATATAGCCTTGCTATTGCATGTGATACTCTATGGACCACCCTGCATGCTGTTGATATATGTACCCCAGAAATATCTGCTACACTTAACAAATGATTTCCTGTTGCATAAAATCTTAATGCAATCAACAGTTGATTTAGAGGGGGTACACAATTATTGCTATAAAATAAAATAATATATTTTATGAAACTGTATGTAAAATTTTATTTTTAAACTTACATTTCCAGCGGAAATTGTAATTGTTGTTCCAAAAATCCAAATACATAAATCACATCTTCTTTAGTCAATCGGAATCTTTTATAAAAACTTAATTCATCGAAATCATGAAAATGATCAGATCGTAAATATATTTGTCGCGGAATTCCGAATTCAATTATTTCGAGAATATCTCGGTCATCGTCCAGAAATAAATTCATATTTACAAAGGCATTCGCAATTTGGAGGTTACAAATTGCGGCTGTCACTGACTAAACTCTCCTTAAATATTTTAAGCCGTCGCCATCGTAGGTTTAAAGTTAAGGAAAGCTTTGCGTGCGTGTGCATGCGGTGCAATAGAAATGTCGTGACTTCAGGAGAGCTCAGCCTTCCTTAACCTCTTCAGGGACAAATTAATTTTGAAGTTTCAAATCCTTTATGAAACAATTGATATCTTGCCAGTAGAACCGGACAGGAGGTATCTGCATGGAAATGTGCCACTGTAGCAGCTTTCAGACCTTAACATGAGATGGCAGTATTGAGCTAAATCAATACTATAATAATTTTTTTAAACGTACACAAATGTGTTTCTGTCCCTGAAGAGGTTAAACGTTACGGTGCATACGGCCCTTAGTGATACAGTAATTGGGAAAAATATTTAAAAAATTTAATTTAATTTTTTACAAAAATACAGGTTGTGCCATATCTGGCACGCAATGCAGTAACGGAACCTTATTTCGTATGACATAATAGAAAACAATTTCTGTCTTTATTTAACTCTTTGCTTCATACGGGACTACAATTTGAACCAACAAATTTAGGCAAGCTGTGACACATTGGCCTACTCTGAATATAGTAAAAACATGGGTAAGAAAATAAAAAATAAAAAATTGTCAACAACCTTTTCAAATTAAATTGGCTGATTTTATGTCTATCCACATATTTATGAAGTTTCGGTACTATCTTAAATCAACAAATCAGTTTAGACAATCGGATACAATCTTTAATCATATAATAATAATACAAGATTTACATACACTGCAATTACATGAAAACAGGTCAGTAACAAAACAAATATAACGAGGAAAACAATATTGATACAAAATTAATCAAACAAAAATTATGTTCTGTTCATATCAAAAAAGTCTTTCATATTATATGGTTCTAAGTCAACAAGCAGTTTTAAAAGCAAACTTTTCATAATTGAGTAAGCCGGAATTCCATCATTACTATACATAGTTGACCATACAAAACAGCAATATTCAATGTAATGTATTGTATATAATCGTGATTTAAATTCACATTATGTTCAACAAATTATTAACAATTAAAGAAGCCAGGTGGATATTAAATAAGACCTTGTAATTATAATTGGACGACCATCACCATTCCAATTGGATCAATAGAAATGTGGCGGTGCCCTTGAAGCAAATCATTGAACAAACATATATGTACTCGAAAATCATGTGACTTCAACAGCAGATACATTTTTCCGTTATTAATATACCTTATCTACCACATTGATAAATACGAGCTATTTACAAAATGTTATCAAAATATTTTGCACGATTGTGTAATTGTTTTGTGTTCAAAATTGTAATCCTCGTAAATATGTAGAATAGGTGAATAACCTGTTTGTTCTAATAAGGTTGCAGGTCTTTGACTTTCAAGAAATATATCTGTTTTTTTAATCCATCAGTCTGGTTTGGAATTGATACCCTATATTTTCTATTAATCAAATGTTGGACATTTGCTTTTACAAATACAGCGTATTTTGCCCCCCAGACATTTATACAGGGTGTTTCAAATTCGAGGCTCACCATGGGGATCTCGCTTATTAGAAGAGATAGAGGGTATGTTTAAATTTGGCACTTTTGCAGAATTTTATGCTGATTAATAATCCACTGGAAAAAATTACTTACATTCTTTTGTTTTCGAGTTAAGTCCAAAAAACTGAAAAAACTGAATTTCGTTTTTTCTTTATATCTCTGTTATTTGAGGAGATATTTAGAAATGGTAAAGACATTCTTAAAGCACTTTTTTATTATCTAATAGATGGCATAAGATTTTTAGTTGTAACATGTTTCTTTTGAACCACCATCAACTTTCTTATTTCTTATGGACGCCATATTTATTTTTTGTCACATCTGAATGCTTAATTTTATGTGATAACAATAATATAACACAACATACATTTAATTTCATAAATGAACATATAATCTTCTAAATCACTTTTATTGGCAATCTCTGTAATGCTTATTAAAAATCATCGGTGCCATGGAATTAAAAAACAATGAAACATCTGAATAGCTCTTTGTTTGTCAAACATTATTATTCTTTATGAATTAAAATGTCGTTCGATAATTCAGAAAAGCGTGATATGTTACGTATTTTTTATTCAGAAAATAGAAACACGGTATTAGCCAGTGAAAAGTATTTAAAAATGTATCCAGAAAGAAGGCAACCTCATCGAACATTTTTTCTATGGATGGACAGAAATTTAGGAGAGTTTGGATCATTGATTCAACATCGCAAAGCATACGGTAATACAATTACCCAAGAAGATAGCAATCATATTTTGGAAATGGTAATACTTAATGTATCTTAATTCTTTAGTTTTACGTTTACTTTCAAAACATATTTTAGGTAAATCGAAATCCATCAACCTCTTGCCGCGAAGTAGCAGCTGAATTAAATTTGCCACCAACGCAAGTATGGAGAATTTTGAATAAATTCAATTATAAGATATATAAAATTCATTTGGGCCACACACTTGTGCCTTGTGATAATTTAAGACGTCTTGGATTTTGTAATTGGTTGCTTTAAAAGTGCAGTGAAGATGATGATTTTTAAAAAAACATTATTTGGACCGATGACTAATTCACAAATAGTGGCGTATTTAATCGCAACAATGAACATTATTGGACAACAGAAAATCCCAGACAAGTCCGAAGTATTAGGCCACAGCATCGTTTTGGAATAAATGTTTGGGCAGGTTGTAGCGTTTAAAATTGATACCAAGTTGGTGGAAATTAGGTTGCATAGATTAGATTAGATTAGATTAGACGGGGTCGATTGGCTGTGCAGAGCCTTACAGCACTGCGACCTGTTTAGATCTTTTGTACTAATACCCTACTGCTATTTGATTCCCAGAAATTCAACTTCCCTGACAAGGTCAATTAATTTCCTGGGAGGTAATGACCTGATCCGTTCTGGCGTTACCGCCATACCTCCGGTTAGGGCCTGCCTGGTGGTAGCTAGAGCTACACACTCGCATAATATGTGTTCGGCCGTTTCTTCTGCCGATTCACATAATCTGCATGTGGTGTTATCCACTTCGCCCATATTGTGGAGATGGTACTTCACTGGGCAGTGTCCTGTTAGGAGACCGGTGATTAGTCTTATCTCGGTTTTGGTGAGGCGTAAGAGCTGTTTGGCTCTATTTGGCGAGAAGTCAATAAACATTTTGGATTGCCTTTGACCTGGTGCATTTTTCCAATGGTCTGTTTTGCACTTTTTTTCCCATTCTTGGATCACGCCTTTTTTGTGTGCTTTCGATAGCCCACAGGTCGGTTTTGGTCCAATGATGGTAGTTGAGGCTCCTTCCTTAGCAAGTATATCGGCATGTTCATTGCCTTTTATGCTTGCGTGGCCGGGTACCCACATTAGGGTGAGCTTGTTGCCCTTTGCCAGTTGGTTCAGAGCCTGTTTACAGTTCCAAGTGGTCTTGGAGTTAAAGCTGTACGCTTTAAGGCTCTTTAGGGCAGCCTGGCTATCCGTGATTAGATATATGCGTGCCCCTTTGTAGCCCTTTTTTGTGCACACCTGAGCACATCTTTCTAAGGCTATTATTTCAGCCTGTAAGACAGAAGGGCCATGTCCGAGAGGAACTGATTCCTTATGCTTAGGCCCATATATGCCTATGCCGGTGCCCACCTCTGTCTTGGATGCATCTGTGTACCAGAGTACAGAGTTGTGTTTTAGTTCTGTGACTCGTTTCAGACTGTTTTGGCGACTATCAATAGTCACATCAAATCTTGATTCGAAGTCATAATTGATCGGCATTATATCCGATGGTGTTTGTAAGAACTCGCTTGTGACAAGGTTCAGAATTTCTGAGTGTCCGGTTCTGTGGCCTGTACTGGCCCAGTTTAGTCTCAGTGCACTCATTAGACTTTCCTTTATGATTTGTTCGTGCAAAGGAAGTAGGTCTAGTAAAGCTTCCATTGCTGCAGAGGGAGTGCTATGTGCAGCTCCCGTGATGCCAAGGCAGGCCAGTCTTTGAAGAACTTGGAGCTTCTTTTGTGCCGTTACTTGTTTTATTTTGGTCCACCATATTAGTGAGCCATATGTGATAATGGGTCTGACCACCATGATGTACAACCAGTGTATCATTTTAGGTTTCAGCCCCCATGATCTGCCAAAGAGCCGGCGGCCTATCCAGAGTGCTGCCGTTGCTTTGCTGATCGTTTTTTCCAGATGCGCGTTCCAGTTAAGCTTCCTATCAAGCACTAAGCCTAAATATTTCACTTGGTCGGAAAGCGCAATTTCTTGTCCTTTTACTTTGGGAGCTTTGATTGAAAGTTTCCTGCGATTAGTAAAATGTACAATCACAGTTTTGTTCGGGTTGACATTGAAACCCTCCCTCAGACACCATTTTGTTATGGTGTTAAGGGCCTCTTGGGCTAGGGACGATACGATGATATCGTATTTACCCCTTATGACGACCGCAATGTCGTCGGCGTAGCCTTGCGTACTATAGCCCTTATCTGCCAGGGTCGTGAGGAGCTCATCCACCACGATGCACCAGAGCAAGGGTGATAGAACCCCGCCTTGCGGGCACCCTTTCGCCGTGGTTACCGTTTCAGACTCACTCCCCATACCTGCCGTGATTTTACGGTTTTCAAGTACAGCTTTTATCCATCTGATAGTGGGTATATCAATGCCCTTCCTGATGGCTCCCTTTTCCACGGTTTTGAAGGTCGTATTATCGAACGCCCCTTCAATATCCACGAAAATGCCTAGTGCAATCTCCTTGTATTGAAGCGATGCCTCTATGCCTGTTGTAAGGCTATGCAAGGCATCTACAGTAGATTTGCCAGGTTGATAGGCAAATTGTTGCCTATGTAGCGGGTTCGCTTTTAGGGCGCCGCACCTAATGTCGTTGTCCAAGATTTTTTCCATGATTTTAAGGAGGAAAGAAGTGAGGCTGATTGGGCGGTAGGACTTAGCCTCATCAGGTGGCCTACGGCCCGCTTTGGGGATGAAGATCGCCCTGGCCTCCTTCCATTCCATTGGTATATAGCCCAGCGTGAAGCTGGCTTTGTATATTGCTTGCAGGTATGGAGCTAGTATGTCTAGCCCGTATTGCAGCAATGCAGGAAATATGCCATCTGGCCCTGGTGTTTTGAAGGGTTTGAAGCTTTTGACTGCCCATTCAATTTTTTCTCTAGTAATTAGTTTACCAGCCTTTCTTTTGCTCTCTCTGGTTGGTAGGAATATGCTTCCTTCCGTAGATTGAGCAGTTGTTGCGAGTGAGTCCGCAGGAGTTGAGCCCGGAAAGTGTGTCTTCAGGAGCACACTAAGACTTTCTTTGAGGCTCTCTGCGTGACTCCCATCAGGTTTTTTAATTAAACCGATGCCATTGGAGTGGTCTTTCGATAGGACCTTTTGGAGTCTTGCTGTCGGGGCTGTGTCGCTCACTCCCTCACAGAAAGCTCTCCAAGTTTTCCTTTTCGACTTCCTTAGCTCCTTGTTGTATTCTGATAGTGCCTGTCTCTAGGCATCCCAGTTGCCCGTCTTCTTTGCACTATTGAAGGTTTTTCTGGTTTGCGTCTTCAGGCGGTCTAAATCCTTATTCCACCAGGGCACATCTCTGTCAGGAGATCTCTCCTCTTAAGTGGACAGCTGGATTCGTATGCCTTTAAGATGCAATTCTTAAGGAGAGCCGCAGCTATTTCCAGCTCCCCTGTAGTTTGGATGTCGAGGCATAAGTCTTCGGTTCCCAGACCTAGGCACTCTCTGTAGAGGCCCCAGTCTGTGTTCCTCGGATTCCTGCACTCAACAACAGCTTCCTTAGTGACCTCAATATCAAACCCAATCTGTTGATGGTCTGATAAGGAGGGTTCTGCTAGAACTCGCCAATTTTTAATTGTACTTACTGTGAAGGCATCAGCCAGGGTGATATCTAGTACCTCCTGTCTGATTGCATTCACAAAGGTAGGCTCGCTACCTCTATTAACAATGTCTAGATTGTTAGAGATAATAAATTCAAGTAAATCCTTACCTCTAATATTGGTGTCCTTGCTGCCCCACACGGTGTTGTGTGCGTTGGCATCACAGCACAGGAGTAGATGTTTGTTTCCTTTGCTACACCATTCCACAAGTCTTCTTACCTCCTCTGGTGGCGGTGTATCCTTGTCACCCGGGAAGTAGGCCGAGGCCATGACTATGTGCCTTTTTCCTTTCTTCGTTGGGACCTCTACCAGCGCTGCCGCAAGGTCCCCTGTGGTGAATTCTGGAATGTAAATAAAGTTAATGTCCTTTCTGAGCATGAGGACTGCTCTTGGTTTGGTGCAGTCTGCTTTGTATACTAACCTGCAATTTTCTTTAGGTAGACCCCTTACCTGCCCGTTGTTAATCCAGGGCTCTTGTAAGAAGCCTATCCCAAATTTGGATTTCTTGAACCTCCAGTGCACGGCACTAGTTGCCGCTTTGGAGTGGTGGAGGTTCAGCTGTAGGCAGCGTATGCCCGCCATTGAGATGCCTAGACCCCAGAGGCACCAGCCTTTGGCTCTTTGGCCTTGGGCTTTTTGCCTTTCAGGGTATAGCTCCCCCTTACCTTGATTAACGCGGTGGATCCCTTATCGGCACACGTTTCCGCTTGCGGCGGAGTTGTGCCAACGGGTCCGCTGGTAGGCTCCTTTGAGCTAGAAGGGTCAGGACAAGCCTTTGTTGGCCCTTCGCCCTTTGGTGCTCTTTTGCCCTTGGGTCTTAGCTCTACCCAGCCAAACCCGTAGCAAATCTTGTTGCCCATTTTCTCCAGGCTGTCGGCGGAATTTGAGTCCACCGACAGCGTGACCTCCAGCTTGGGTCCCTTCGGATCTCTCCTGAGAACCCTCCAGCTTGAGGCCTTTAGACTGTTCTGGGCCTCAATTAGCGAGATTAGCTTCGCATTTGTGTATTCCAGGCTGTTTGGGAAGTAGCCTATCAGGATCTTAGAATGAGGCATTTCTGCCTCATCCAGCACCCTTAATTTGGCTCCCTCCCATAGCCTGAGATGGGCAGCTGCGCCCTTTAGCCAGTTGGCTGTGGCACTGTCTACACACGTCAGTGCGAGCCATCCTGGCCTCTGATGAAGTTGATGGAATCTGGGCTTCACGGTTCCCTTCTTACCATCCTCAATTATTTTTTCCAGAATAGCCTCACGTACGGCATCAATTTGTTCCGTCGACATGAGGTTTTCTGGAAAACCTTCTAGGCATACACCTACCTTCACACCCGTCATAATCTGACTATAGGACACAGCCTTGGCCTCGGTGCTAGGCACAGGCTGCCTTTTCGTCCGTTTGACCGTGGTTGTGTCCGGCGTGCTACCTGTTGACCGAGGTCTCTTGGTAGCAGCCGTGGGGTTGCTCTTGAAAGGCACTAATGCCTTTACTCGAGCTTCCCCTGGTTCCATGCCGTTCTTGATGAGGAACTTCATCCTCTTTCTTGCGGCACCGCTCATTTTGACCTTTTGGTCTTTTGTGTTCAGACCTTTAAGGCTGCCAACGAGCTCCTCATCGCTGCTTTTCAGCAGCTCCTCTTCACCTGTTCTGCTGCTAGTTTCCATAGGCTCTACGCCTTTTGGCTCCTTTGCAGCAACACCGGACGTTAGGGAGTCGTCCACTCCTTTAGATTTAAGTACTTGGTTCATTTGAGTCCCACGAGTAGCTAGGGAAGTAGAAGTAGGTTGCATATAATAAACGTTAGAATTAGAATTAATGTGTGTGATTGCGCGCGCGGAGCGGTTTTGGCAGAGAGAACGGAAGAGGTGGGTGTTGAGAAGAGAGCGAATGGCGGAGTGAAGAGACTGATCTCAAAGGCGAGTGGTGCAGCTGCAGATTTTCTAAAAGCGAACATAGTTCTTTAAAACCGTTCAGCGTTTATTCCACAATACTAGGAGGCCGCATTATATCTCAGGTATGGGCAAATTTAGCGTTATCAGTGTGAATGGCATGGGTCGTGTGTTTTTTTGCTTTTTTCGTGTGTTTTACGAGTCGGAAAATAGTTGATAGTAAGGGCGCTGGATTAAGAGGCGATACGAGGACTAGGACTCAAGGAATTATTCGAGCGACGGGAAAGGCGAATCTACGAGCAGTAATTGAGGAAATTGTAGGGAAGATCGCGGAAGCATGGAGCAAGATGGCGGAACATTTTAGAAGGAGATAACTGGACGAAGAAAACGTCGGAGTAGGCAGTACACAGTTGGAGATATTCCGGTGGATGTTGGCGTAGGAAGTCGGTAAATGTATCTTAAGCGAATTTTATTGGAAGGAATTTGGTTGGCGTAACTTTAAAAATGATCTAATTAACAGGAGCGAAATAAGTTAATATTATTAGTAAGGGTAAAGCTAATGGGTTATTTCGACGAAGATTGTAAATTAAGACAGCTGAGATAGTTCATGTGAAGAATGATAAGTTTATGATTTTATGTTTGATTTAATGGAGTTTATGATTTTATGGTTAATTTGATGAATTTATGATTTTATGTTTGGGTTAATGAATTGATGATTTAATAATTTATGATTTATGGTTAATTTGATGAATTCATGATTTTATGTTTGATTTAATGAGTTTATGATTTTCTGGTTAATTTAATAAGTTAAGATTTTCTGGTTGATATTAATTGTGGATAATTATGTAATAAGGATAATTGGATTTGATTGAATATCAAATAATCAATGGTTAATAATATGAAGAGTAAATTAAGGTACTGTTAGCGCGATGGATCCAACGTGTACTACGAAATTATGTGTTAATAATTAAGTGTCGATGAATATCACCACGGAATAAAGTGAAATCAATTCTAATCAGATAGTAAGGCTTTCATGAAGCGTTGATGATCATAGAGTCGTATAGTGAGTCGTATTAAATTAAATTGTGTTGAATAATGAAACGTTGTTAGTGAACATTGATGAATAAGGAAATGTCATAGTTTTAAGATTTAAAGGGATGTTATGTTTTTATAGTTGTTTGTTTATCTAATTATTAGAATATATTGTAGATCAATTAGGAATTGTTTGGTTTTAATTCATATTGATATAATTAACTTTAACGGGGTTTGGTGTTGTAATTTTCGCCAAATTTCCAAAAAGGGCACTATTTACCTTAAAATTACTGGCGCCCATAATAATACTAATAATAACCCACGACCACTCACGGCTGTATCAAAGCTGAAGGGAGAAGGTAAAGGTGCGCGGTTTCTCATTATAACCTTAAGTTATAAGCTTAAATAAGCAAGGAAATCGTTTAAAGAAAAGGGAACGCCACAAGGTATTTATGATGAAAATATAATAGGGCCAATTATGTATGAAGGGTCTCTAACCAGTGAACGATATTTACATCTTCAAACAAACATTTCTAATTATTTGGATAATGTTCCTCTAATTCAACTTCAGAAGTTCTGGTGGCAGCAAGATGGTGCACCAGCGCACAATGCCAGAAATGTTCGTAATTATTTAAATCAAATGTTTCCAAATTAGTGGTTTGGGAACGGCGGAATTGTAGCTTGGCCAGCTAGATCGCCCGATTTGAGTGTCTTGGATTATTTCTTCTGGGGTTTTATAAAAACACAGTCTACCGTCATACTTACGAGAATGTTGAACAAATCAGAGATGGTATTACGAATGCCTTTAATACGATTCCCAGAAGAAGTATTTATAGGGCAATAAATAATGTTAAGAAACGCGCTCAATTGTGTATTACTGAAAACGGTTTTTTATTTGAACATAAATTATAATTAATAATCTCCACATTTGTCTTATAGTTATTAGTATTGTATATTATTTTATTTATTAAGAACTTTTAATTTTTATATCATCCAAAATAATTGTTCATTTGCATAAAAAATTGTTCGATGCAGATGCCTTCTTTCTGTATACATTTGTAAATATTTTTGACTATCAAATTCTGTATTTCTGTTTACTTAATAAAAAATACGTAATATCTCGCTTTTCTGAATTAGCGAACTATATTTTTATTCATACAAAATAATAATGTTTGACAAACAAAGAGGTATTCAGATTTTGAATCGTTTTTAATTCCATGGCACGGATGATTTTTAGTAAGCGCTACAGAGATTTCCACTAAAAATGTTTTAAACGATTATATGTCGATTTATGAAATTAAATGTATGTTGTGTTATATTGTTGTCATCACAAAAAATTGAGCATTCAGATGTGATAGAAAATGAATATGGCGTCCATAAGAAATAAGAAAGTTGATGATGGTTGAAAAGAAATGAAACAAAAAGTGCTATAAGAACGTCTTTACAATTTTCAAATATCTCCTCAAATAACGGAGATATAAAGAAAAAAACGAAAATCAGCTTTTTCAGTTTTTTTGACTTGACTCGAAAACAGAACAATTTAAGTATTTTTTTTTCAGTGGATTATTAATCAGCATAAAATTCTGCAAAAGTGCCAAATTTAAATATACCCTCTATCTCTTTTAATAAGCGAGATCCCCATGGTGAGCCTTGAATTTGAAACACCCTGTATATCGAGCGTCCACCAAACCGTGCCATAACAAAATAGTGCTTTTTAGAATTTTAATTAATTATAATGCCATTGCGAGAGCCCCCCAAGCCAAATTTCTGGGCTTAAACTCATTTTATGAAGCATTCATACCAACTCAATCAAGTATGTTTAGTGTCTTGTGTTCATTAAATCATTTTTTTCCGCTACCGACAACGTAAATAAGCATTGCATCCATGGTTACAGGTGCCGTAAGTGGCTGATAACATTCGTGGTATTTGTTGTCCTTGGCGACGGAACTTAATTTTTACTTACGGACCTAGGAAAATAATAAACAGAAACGTAACGCTCCAACATATATGCGAGCAACACATTTTCGTCTATACTTATAGCATCGGCATCCTTTTTACATAACCACTGCTTAAAAGAGTCGTAACAGGGCACATACCTTTTTCGATTTTGCCGGTAACAAGTTCTAACACGCAATATTCGCAGCTTCGTTTGCATCCGTGCCCGCAAAAACAAACAAAATTCGACATTGTTTTCTCGGTTGCGGGGATGCCATAGGACGCATAGGTGACTATAAAAATTTGAATCCCAAATATTACAAGCCGTATTTTAGAATATTTTCTGATCTTTTTTAAGTATTATATTTCCGGTAGCGGAAAAAAATTAATAAGCAACACGGAACGTAATGACAATTAACATTTTCGGCAGGCGACAAGCCTATTGTTGCTTAAATAACTATTCCTCGACTGTGTGAAAGTTTTTACATTATTATAAAAAAAGAAAACATGTCGTGATTGAAAGTAACATATGTTTAAGGAAAAAGTTCAATCGAATAATAAATTGCATATTTGTTAAATAAACGCTATAATCAGTCAACAAAGCAAGTTATCAAACAAGATAACATATAATTTGTGCAGTTTTATGTATGTTTTGTGATTGTCATGCTGTCCATAGTAATTTAATCAATATTTGCAATAACCAAAGATAAATAAGTTAATAACAACGCCTCATCCTGTTTATGCATTGAATGAGGGAGTTTCTACTTAATCTATTTAATAATGAATATTGAAATAATGTTTCATCATAGTAATATCACCCCAGCAAATAAGATTTATCAGATGATTTGTCACCCTCTGCTGGTTCCGTCCTGAGAGCGAATCCCAACCTATGTACCATCGGAAAGTGGTCTTAACAAAATTGTGCTGTACTCTTAACCAGTGATGATTTCAGACATTTATTTCCGGAGGGTATTTCAGTTTTTCGGAATCAGGGGGTGGTTGTAAAAAAAAAAAAGTAAATTTGTGTAAATTTTTATTTAAGTAAACAACAACTATTGCTTTTGTTACAGTTTTGGGGGTGAATTATTTGAGTTCTGGGGGCATTGACCCCTCAAAACCCTCTACTGAGTTTAACTCTCTCCAAAACTCTTTAAACCTTTACCAAAAATCTAAGGTAGCACCAATCTACGAACTTCATACTATGACTTCGGTATCTTAAGTAATGAATTATTGTGAATAACAACAATATTAAGGTTTGTTGACTGGTTATCTGACTGAAATTATGGAAATCCCAACATCCTCTAAATATTTCAAAAGTCCACTTACACTCTACGCATATATACTTGTTAAAATTTCCCTGCTCTTACAATTCCAATAACTACCCTCCTAACACGTTTACATCGGCTCGAGCAACAGTGTATCGAAGTGAGGATATATAAGCTTATCCCGTAAAAACCATTAACGAATTTAAATTAAGTGTCGGCGACAGACAGAAACTGGGAGTTTGGTTCTGACGTGAAGGTGTTGAAAAAGAAACTACAAAAGAAGTAAAGAAGAAGAAGGCGGAAAGACCTCTTAATCGATCACCCATGAAGTTGAAATATATTATAAATTTTAATATACCTGGTGACCCAGGGATCTGCAAAAGCCCCATAATTTATTTGCTATTTGAGATATCGACTTCTAGTTTTCTTGAACTGGTACCCACACTTGTTCTACATATTTTAAAAATTTGTATGTTTTTGTACAGGGTGTCCCAATATACATAACAGAACAAAGTTATGTTTTTTTAAATGGAACACCCTATATTTTATACTTTATTTCCAACCCTCTTGAGAAGCTCATAAAAATAGTATAAGATACTATGGGTCTATTATGGACGGTTGGTTAGTTATGGGCAAATTTGTGGCAAAAACATGTACACATTGAAAACATTGCAGAAGCGTTCCTAGCAAAGATAGCATCATTATTTATACACTAAAAAATTTACCACATCATGACGAATAATACACATCGGCTTTGGTTCTCTATTATTCATAGGGTGTTAACATACGCAAAACAATGGATAACTATTTTTTTTTTCAAATGGAACACCCTTTATAAGTTGCCACCAATCTATGGCATTTTTAATAAGCTTTCCAATGATATACAGTTTGTATAACAAAATATTAAGGATTCTTGAGATTTATCAATAAAAATATATTTCTTTTGCCATCTTCTGCTGATTTTTGGATTTTCAGCCAAAACTATGCATTTTCAGAAAAAATTATAAGAGACCAAAGTTGTAGAGCGAAAAATTTCCGATCGACATAGGTCTTTCAACTTTTAAGATAATGCGTGCATTGCCCGCCAGAGCGCGCAAAATCGTGACCGTATATGCATTTTAGCATTTTTTCGATTCAAAATGTTCCGCTCTACAACTCTTAATAGAAGCAATTTTTGCCAAAAATTAATAGTTTTCCCTAAAAATGCAAATTGAAAATGTATTTATCAATTTTTGCGTTTTTCAATGGCTTTTTGCATTTTTAGCGAAAACTATGCATTTTGGGCAAAAATTGCTGCGTTTGAGAGTTGTAGAGCGGAATATTTTCAATCGATGTATGTCATTTGAATAATTCTATAATTACCCGTTTTTCTGCTAGAGGACATGGAAAATAAAGTATAGTGCAATTAATTAACAAAAAAATTTAGAAAAACGCATATACGGTGACGATTATGCGCACTCTGGAGGGCAATGCATGCATTATTGGAAAAGTCTAAAGACCTATATCGATTGAAAATTTTCCACTCTACAACTTTGGTCCCTTATTATTTTTTCAGAAAATGCATAGTTTTGGCTGAAAATCCAAAAATGAGCAGGAGGTGACAAAAGAAAAATGTTTTTATGGATAAATCTTAAGAATCCTTAATATTTCATTATACAAATTGTACATCATTGGAAAGCTTATTAAAAATTCCATGCATTGGTGGCAAGATATATAAGGTGTTCCATTTGAAAAAAATAGTTATCCATTATTTTGCGTATGTTGACACCCTGTATGATGCTAGCTTTGCTAAGAGCGCTTCTGCAATTTTTTCAATGTGTACATGTTTTTGCCACAAGTTTGCCCATAACCGTTCATAATAGACCCATGGTATCTTATACTATTTTGATCAGCTTCTCAAGAGGGTTGAAAATAAAGTATAAAATATATATTCCAATAAAGATGTTGGTATATACGGGGCTGTCCAACAAGCGTGATAGAATTTTAAAATGGAACTAATATCAAATCATATATGATATCAGTGATTTTTTTATTTGAAAGAGCATTTGATGCCATTAACACGTTCACGTGAAAAACATGTTATTTTAATATTACGTTTTTTATTTCTGAGCACCTGTCGCTCACACCGCTGTACGTCTAGCATTTGGGGGGCTTCGCTTTGCACGGCATAGTTTTTTTTTTTGGGTTCTCCAGTTTATTATCGGGATCTGCAAAAATGATTTTGCTTTCTCATTAATTAGAAAAGTATAAGAAAATCAACTTATCAATATCGAAAAACTAAATGAAACATATTGTGGCGGAAAGGCTCGGGGAACGAAATGGAATGGTGTTGGTCTCGTAGTCATATTAACATTCTACACCGATAGAGAGCGAATTGAATTGAAACTACGCTTCGTCCCCTCAGCGAGCACACTGTGCTGCTATAGGCTTACTCTCACTTCGATACACTGTTGCTTGAACCACTGTCAATGTGTTTATTTCTTTATTTACGGTACACCCTTTTTGCAAAACAATAATGATACAAATTAAATACACTGAGTAATCAACAAATAAAAAGGAAAGCAATAATAATAAACTCAACTAAATCACAATAGTAATTTAAGATACAAGTAACGTTATGAAGGTTTTTAAATTCTCGAGTAATGTAAAAAAAAATAACGTTACGTGTGTCGTAACACGGTTTATTTTATCCTATTTCTATTTCTGTTAATAAGAAAAATGTTTATTCACAATCACTATAATAATATGCATATTTTTAACCTCGAAAAAGTTGGGATATTAGCGATTCCCTCTTCGAGATGGGTAATATTCTATTACTAACGTCTATTTCGAGGTACAGAAACATTTTGCGAACCTCTATTTCGAAATACAGAAACAGTCAATTGTCAGTTTATATAAACGTCAAATTGACATCAATCATGCGCTCGGTTCTCCAACGAATCTACTCTGAAGTGAATTTTACAATTCTGTTTAATTATGGATTACCACGTCATAACGGTCGCAACCATCCTCTTCATTAAGTACTTCTTATTTATAAGTGGATATTAATGATTTGTGCTCTTACACGAAACGGATTTATGCATATCTCAGGTTGGCAACATCCCAACAACCCATCAAGTGTCAAAACCGTAACCTCATAATAAATGCGCCTTCACAACAACCCGCGGACAGTAACGAGGACGGGAACGGAGGCGAAAATATAGCAAGCTTCTCGTTCCCGTTACCCGAAATTAGTTATTAGTTATGTCAACATGCGAATCATTTAACTTTTGGTTCCCGGAAGTTGTTGCGTTTACTTTTGTCCGTTACGTGAAATGCACGTTTACCCCATTTTATGTCAATTGCCGTAAGTCGTATTGAATTACATCATTATCTGCTGGTGGCTCGGGTTCTCCACGTAATCTAGCTGTATTATGTAATACACTACTTACCACAATTATAAAAAGTGTGGTACTGAGGTTTAAGTGACACCCATACGTCAATTTTTTTACGAATTAAATATGTCCGACATTGAAATAAATATGTGTACCAAAATCAAACAATTTTACTTTTATCATTACATTTCGTGATTGTGAATAAAATAGTATACATACCTCGCGGGAACACAATTCCAGCCTCGCGCAATTGCAAACCTTGGCGCTTCGCGCCTCGGTTTGCAATCTATGCCCTCGGCTGTAATGATGTTTATCCCGACTCGGTACGTAATATACTATTAATGAAAAACGCCAAAAACGAAATAATGTTTGTATGTCAATATCTCCATAGCAACGAGTTGAGTTAACATAAATATAACAACACTAGTGTTGTTAAAGGTACCTTAACGTAACTCGTAGCTAAGGAGTTATTGGCATGATAACATTATAGGATAAAATAAAATCAATATAACACAATAACTTTTTAAATGAAGGAAAAGGAATATTAAACATGGTGACATTAACAGCTACATGTAATCTAACATTCAGTCAAATGGAATAAAGTCAGTATCTTAATGATTGTGTACATTTATTAAAAATTCTGAGACACATCAGATTTAGATTATGAAATGACATCATGCAATGTAAAAATTTAATCCCTAAATTCAACCTACCAAAATTTTTAAATTGGAAGTAGGGGCCCGTGGTAACTCATTATAAAGGTGTTTTCATTCTCTATTGAAAATTTTTATGGTTTTAAAATATATTGCAAAAATAATAGTAAAAATTCATTTGATTGAAGAAATTCGCGACAACACACATACCGTGTGTTCGATAACGCCATAACTCTGTTATTTATTGACCGATTTGATTGAACTTATAAATAAAGTCAATGGCTGTTTCAATACAATAAAATGACGGTGATTATATATTTTTTCAAAATTAACTTCATTATCAAATGATAGTCAACTTTAAATTTTTAAATGGCTGCATATACTTTTCTAATTTTATAATATTAGACATTGTTTTTCTGAATCCAATTATGCCCGTTATGTTGGTTTTAGGTTAATATTTTTAGCCAGAAAAAGATAATAATAAATCTTGTTCACATGATTTTTTTGGTAACAAATGCAGTGTGCCTTGAAAAAAATTCGAATCGACAAATGTCATTTATTGTATAAGTAATGTCAACCATTTATTATTAGTGTGTGTTTCAGACATAATCATGAACAATAGCGAATTAACAGACATGTTACAAATTTATTTTCTTTGTAATAGAAATTTAAGAGCTGCGGCACGAATTTATCGGTTTCCAGAGCGGCGAATACCAGAACCTAAATTTAGAAGGTTAGAAGGAAATTTGAGACGATATGGAGCCTTTAAAAAGTCGAAGACAGTGGATCGACAATTTCGTGGACTTCCAGAGTTCGACGTTCTACTTAATAGTGTTTACAATAATCACAGAACATCTAAATCGCAAGTGAATTAATACTTGCACTACTTATTTATTCTATTCTACATTCAGTTGTAACATACAGGGTCTTTTTTTAACTCAGAACATATTATTGTTAATGTATGTTCTATGTTATAATAATTACATCAACGCATTGCAGTGTATTGACAATTTATAGGGTCCTTATTATTCATGTTCGACATAACCTTACAACTAATGACATTTATCATTTTTTTCCAAGGCACGCTAATTTTTTTTTTCCGGCGTTACGCCTGGCCTTGGTTCTATGACCATTAGCCATCATCATATATATGTATAAGTTATAAATGAAATGATTAAATGAACAATGAAAGACGTATACAACAACCACGGACCCAAGCGGATACTTCTCGGTCGCCGAAAAATCTTCCGCCTGGGATGGGAATCGAACCCACACGCTAATTATAATTTTTGAAAAATATAATTTTAAATGGAAGATTTATTTTAATTTTTTTCGACCAAAATATTGAACGAAAAACAACATATTGGGCATTATTGGATTCAGAAAAATAATGTCGAATGTAAAAAAATGAATACATTATATGCTGCCATTTAAAAATTTTAAGTTGGCTATCATTTGACAATGAAGTTATTATTAAAAAAAATAATATTGATGTCATTTGTTAGTATTTAAACTACCATTGACTTTATTTTTTAGTTCATTCAAATCGGTCAATAAATAACAGAGTTATGGCGTTGGGCGTTTTTTATCGAACACACGGTATAGCATTTTTGAATAAGGAATGGAAAGACCTTTGAAATAGGTAGGCAAAAGCCAGTACATCCAGTTTAAAAATTTGGAGGGTAGCAGCGTCACTATTGAAGATAGTTGAATTTATTGATGAAAATTTTATGTTGGACAACGTTATTTCATAATCTAATATTAAGAACGAAATGGTATTAGTTCTTAGTGTGTTGTAGCTAATTTCGTCAATCAAATGAATTGATTTCTTTTTGCTATTATTTTTTGCAATAGATTTTAAAACCATAGCATATTTGAATCGAGAATTAAAAGACTTTTCAAGCCCCTACTTCCAATTTAAATATTCAGCTGTCATTCAAAGGGGGTTGAATTTAGGGATGAACTCCTTATGTTGCCCTATGTCATTTTTTAAAATCATTAAGATACTGAATTTATTCCAGCATAAACAAATGACTACCACAGAAAAAGGAGTGATACCGCACGATCTAGAAGGCCATTTGACAGGTCCAATTCTGAAAATGGATGAATCATTGAATGTTGCTTTCAATAAATCGATCTTCTCAGTTGTGGCTTCATCCTGTTGTTTCACTGTTATCAATGATATCCAAATTTTGAAAGAAATAATCATTGATTTTGAAAGAAATTAATCACAGTCGCCTATGAATTAAAATGCGCAAGTCCCTGATTAAACATTCGTAGTTATGCTAGCATCAAAAATGTTGCAAAAAAGCGTAGACAATTTCAATTCATAAGCAACTGCGATTAATTTCTTTTTGAAACACACGTATAACTAA
The DNA here is from genome assembly GCA_910593695.2 of Ocypus olens. Classification (NCBI taxonomy): domain Eukaryota; kingdom Metazoa; phylum Arthropoda; class Insecta; order Coleoptera; family Staphylinidae; genus Ocypus; species Ocypus olens. The sequence continues at coordinate 13,703,156 of OU343063.1, read as the reverse complement.
TTATTGGTTTTTCATTTCTGCTTCTTTCTTCTCTTGCGTATTTATGAATTTATTTGTGGGCGAACAATGTATTCAATATTTTTAAGTCATTTATGACGCTAAAAGTCTAGGAGTCTGTTTCCGTTATTATTTTTAGTCATTGTACCATGTTTCCATTATTTCTTCAAATCTCATAGTTTTGTCTCCTGTACTTACATTTAATTGAAATAATTAATCTTAATTTTTTTTTCTTACAGGTAGTACGCCCTATGGCATGTATCAAAAACTAATTGCGTTCCACAAGGCTGGCAAAGTGTCTTTCAAATACGTGAAGACTTTCAATATGGATGAGTATGTGAACCTTAAGAGGGATCACCCAGAGAGCTACCATTACTACATGTGGAATAACTTCTTCAAACAGATCGACATTGTACCGGAGAATGCGCACATTTTAGATGGAAACGCGTCGGATTTAGTTGCCGAGTGCAATAATTATGAGCGGGAGATAACTGAGGCTGGCGGTATCGAGCTGTTTATAGGAGGTAACATTTTTTATAATACATCATATAGTTATTAATTCATTCGGTCTCAGTTCTTCATCGAGTGAACATCGAATTTTGTGCGCAGTGCGTTAAGGCTAAATTCGTGAGCAAATAAAAGTTCTGTATAGTACACTTAAGGCTAATAGGACTTTAGGACAGTGTACACATAAGAGTATTGTGTAGTGGAAAGAAAAACATCAATCCCAGGAGCAGGCGGCTCCCATGGACCCGCCGGCTGGGTTTCCTTCGGGAAACCCAGAGTCAACAGATAAGTCGTACAGTTTTTTAATACGGCCAGGATTGCTATCGCAATCATTAAATATTATCAATGAGGCAACTATGGAAAGTGTAGATGAAATTAATGAAGTAGTTTTTAGTAATAGTGATTCGTGCGAAGAAACAAACGTCTCTCATATTCCACGTGCAGATATCATGCCGGAGGTCATGCCGGTATCACATTCTTCGGATATAAATAAATCAGACAATATAATAAAAAACCCGAGTATTGAATCAAATAAAAATGAAATTTCGACCAACAAATTAAAACCAAATTATCGTTACGAGGTAATGGATTCCGGTCCATTTCAGGTTTATCTTGAGGGTAATCAAACGAATGCGTCGCTAGGTAGACTTCATCCGATGTCAATTGGCAAATTAATTTTATGTAATCATAGGGAAATTGATAATCAAATAATTGAAATTGCCTCTATTGGGAGAAATCGCGTTAAAGTGGTTTTGAGAACATTTTCTGCGGCTAATAAACTGATTGATTCAGAGTCTCTAAAAAATAAAAATATCGTTGGGTATATTCCAAACTACATGGTTCGCAGGTTGGGAGTGATAAAGGGGATTGACACGTCAATATCACAAACTGAATTAACTGAATTTATTAAACCCCTTGGCGGGGAAACATTTACGATTTTAGAAACCAAACGTTTAAACAGACGAAAAGTAATCAATGGTGAATCTATTCAAATTCCGACACAGTCAGTATTGGTTACTTTTAAAGGGCAAAAACTGCCTTCCATGGTTTCAATTTTTCGAGTTGCGTGCCCAGTGGAGCCGTATATACAACGGGTGATTCAATGTTTACGTTGTCTGCGTTATGGTCATATAAGTACTCATTGTAAATCCAATTCAAAACGTTGTGTTAGGTGTTTTGGCGATCATGAGACGGAAGTTTGTCAGAATTTATCGGCCATTAAATGCATTCATTGTGATGGCGAACATAGTTCAACCGATCATGCAGTATGTCCAGAATTTAAAAAACAGAAATCTATTAAAAATATAATGAGTAACGAAAACATTTCATATCGTGATGCCCTTAATAAATATAAATCCTCATTTTCTCGTGCTGTGTCCGACAAACCTATTTTAACACAAAAGGACTTCCCTGAAATAAATGTACCTAGTGTAACAGCTAAACGTAAACGCCCAGATATTCAATATACACAAAAAATATTGGATACACGCATAGAACATAGAAAAATCCTCTCAAAACCTCAAATTGATTGTCCGAATGGCATAGCTATTAATAGCAATAATTCGTTTAACAATAATTGGAGTAGAGATTCTATCTCAGGTTTGATAAATGAAATTTATAGTAGCGTGTCGGATTTATTAAAATCTAACTCCAATATCCTCGACTTTGAATTAGTTATAAAAAAACAAATTGAAACAATTTTAACAAATAAATTTTCACAATGCATAATTTGAATATATTACAATGGAATGCTAGATCGTTAAAAAATAAAAAAGGTCTATTAGAACATTTAATTTTTGAAGAAAATATTCAGCTTTGTTTAATTAGTGAAACCTGGCTTAATCCCCGGGAAAAATTTATTTTGTCTGGATTTAACATTTTTAGGGATGACAATATGAATGGTAAAACTGGCGCCTGTATTATGGTAAACAAAAATATACCATTTGAACCCTATGACTCATATTTTAAAATCCCTGGAGTGAATTCAGTCGGGGTGTCGATTAAATGTGATAACGATAAAAGTATTAAATTTATAAGCATCTACTGCAGCCCACAAATTTCTATAAGTAAACATTCTTGGAATTTATTTTTTAATAGCATACAAGGATCTTTCTTACTGGGTGGCGACTTTAATTGTCATCATACAGCATGGGGAGATGCAAAAGTGGATGCTAAGGGCACTAATTTACTCGAATCCATCGAGGATTGTAATTTGTTCTTTTTAAATGATGGGTCACCGACATTATTAAAACGATCACAATCCGATCCTTCTGCAATAGATCTGACTATCACTTCGCCGGACATTGCATTGGGTTCGGCTTGGAAAACTCTAGATAATACATTAGGCTCCGACCATTACGTAATCAGTTGTGCTTTAAATATCACGCCCAATATAAAATCCTTTACTTCTGATAAAAAATGGAATTTTAATAGGGCAGACTGGACAACTTACAGTACACGTATGTACGAACTCACTGAAGAATTATCAAAAAATAATTATGTAACCTATTCAGACTTTGTTAGAAATATGGATCAGGCACGTCAGACTGCTATACCTACATATAAGGAAACTGCCAAACTCGCCAAATTCTCTAAACCGTGGTGGAATGATGAATGTCAGGTGGCAATCAAGAATCAAACGAAAGCCCTTAAAACATTTAAATCTAACCCTACACTTGCAAATATGAGTGAATATAATAGGTGTGTTGCAATAGCAAAAAAGACAGTTTCTGCAAGTAAAAAAAACTCCTTTGCGCAGTTTTGCTCTAAACTTAACCGTAGTACTCCTATTAATTCGGTTTGGAAGGAAATTAAGAAAATTAAAAATATATCATACGTTAATGTTCATCCCCTTATTGATGGGAAGTGGTGTGAAGAACTATTAAATAAATTAGCTCCTCCTTGGGTTAGTAATATTATTCAGTTTAATCCATCTCAAGTAGAAAACCACTTTCTGTTAAGGAAGATTGAATTAAATGAACTTCTTATGAATTTAAAACAGAAAAATTCAGCTACTGGGTTGGATCAAATTTCATACAAAATGATCAATGAATTACCCATGAACGCGAAACTCCTACTTGTTCAGATTTTCAATGAAATTCTACTTTATGGTAATATCCCACGAGATTGGAAAGAATACAAAATTATAGCTCTCTTAAAACTTAATAAAGATCCGAATTTTATGTCATCCTACAGACCCATTTCTTTGTCATCATGTTTACTGAAAATATTCGAAAGTATAATTAAAAATAGAATTATTTGGTGGGTAGAATCGCAGGGGAGATTTCCTGAAAACCAATATGGTTTTCGTAAATTTCATTCTACACAGGACGCCCTCGGCACTTTTATTTCGGATATACAGGTTAGTTTATCTAATAACCAATCAGTTTCTGCCCTCTTTGTAGATATAAAGAGTGCATACGATAGTGTTGACCTATCTTTATTATCAGGAAAATTACAAAAATTCGGCTTTCCTCTTCCATTCATTAAATTACTAGTTAATATCCTTGCGGATAGACAGTTGTACTTACATGTTAATGGAAAAGTATTTGGCCCGCGTACCGCTAATATAGGACTACCGCAAGGTAGTATTTTAAGTCCAATATTATATGCTCTTTTTTTGTTTGATTTGGACTTAAATTTTGACCCCACTCTAAAAGTCATTCAATATGCTGATGATATTTGCATTTACACACAGAATCAAAAAATAGATACAGGTTTTAAGATCTTAGAAACCGGTCTAAAAAGATTTAAATCTTATTGTGTCGATAATGGGCTTACTATTTGTAATGACAAGTCGCAACTGTGTACTTTCACTCGATCGAGGTTTGATGCTGATTATATAACGTTAGATGACACTTTATATCAGCATAGGAAATGGGTAAAATTTCTAGGTATAATTATTGATAGCAAATTGTTATGGAACAAATATATCGCTTATATAGGCTCTAGAGTTGAAAAAGGAGTAAATATCCTGAGAATGTTATCTTCCTGTAATTGGGGGTCGGATCCGGCAATCTCTCTACTGATATATCGATCATTTATCCGCTCTGTAATTGACTACGGTTCTTTATTTTATGGTAACGCAAGTGATTGCCACCTAAAAAAACTAGATGTATTACAATATAAATGCTTAAGATTATGTATTGGGGCATTGCGTAGCACTCCAATAAAGAGTTTGCTCTCGGAAACAAACGAAAGACCATTATGTATTCGTCGTAAACAATTAGGATACAAGTTTTTACTGAAGTCAAGGCACAGGAAGTCAAAATTATTAAAAAATATTAAAGAATTAAATATTTTAGATTTGACTTCGCGTTATTGGATTGTCAAAAAATCTCCAGTACTGGTCACTTGTTATAGAACCCTTATAGAACATGAAAATGAGATAGTTAAAACAGACAAGAACCCAATATATAATTTGCCGTATGATATTTTAATAAAACCTATCAGATGCCATTACCTAAAAGTTCCCGAGGCTGGCTGCAGGGAAGCACAAACAGCTAATTTTCTTGAAGAAGTGCATAATAAATGGCCAAATTCATATAAAATATATACGGATGGGTCACACTCGAATGGTTTATTTGGTAGCGCATACTACGACCCTCAAAAGGGAGTCAAGGAGGTTTTCTCCCTAGATAGCGCCACTTCAGTGTATACTGCTGAACTAATTGCAATCTTAGAGGCGGTGAAGTATCTACAGAAAATTGATATGTCAAATTTCCCTAACATATTAATAATAACAGACAGTAAAAGTGTTGTTGACTTTTATAAAAAATTTAAATTTTCCTCCATCCTAAATGAAATCACAGCGGAGGTTCTGCAGCTTGTGCATTCATTCAATAACAAGATAGCTCTTGTTTGGGTTAAGGGACACTCAGGCATTATCGGCAACGAAATAGTTGATTCCTTAGCAAAAGCTGCTTTATATTGTACTAATTCTGCGAATTACTCGTCGACACCATCCGATTTATTTAATAATCTGAGGAAGCAACTCGGCCAAGATTTTGACCGGTTTTACCAAAATATGAGTTACGGTAATTTTTACAAAAGTATTTCTCCTATGGTTCCTGTTATTCCATGGTTTTTGAAATCTAAGGATTCATCAAAAATGTTTGTAAAAACGATATTTAGACTTCGTTGTAATCACGGGTTATGCCCGGCCTACTTATATAAAATTAATCGTAAAGATAACCCATTTTGCGAATGCGGCGATAGAGGAACTTTGGAACACATTGTGATGAGCTGTAATAGATTCTATCAAGAGAGAGAAGTTCTGTTTAACTCAATTTCTTCCAATTTGACCCTTCCCTTTAATTATATGACAATTTTAGAATCAAGAAACGTAGAGGTTTATGTGCGGGTTTTTGAGTACTTTCGGTCGATTAAGCTGACGGTTTGAATTGGTTTGTAAGTTGTAGGTTAATGGTGAATGAGAGTCCTTTGTTTTTATCCTTTGTAATGGTGAATGAGAGTCCTTTGTTTTTATCCTTTGTGGGTCCTCCCATTGTCCGTGGCTTAGTGTTGTTTAGTGGTACAAAATGCCTTGAAGAGCCCCTAGGCGAGAAGAGTGTCATCCCTGTGTTGTCTCCCTAGCATGAATGAAAAGCGTACATTATTTTATGATTGATATCTTATATGTTGTTATGTTGGCCAATGGTTATTATACCAAGGCCAGGCGATAGCCAAATATGAATAAAAAAATAAAAAAAAAAGTTATTAATTTCTGACGGTTATTAAATATATATAGAGCAAAATTAATTATAGCTATAGTACAATCGTGCAGAGGTGACAGTGACTCATCGCTCCATGTTGCCTGAATTAAGTTTCTAGTAAACGTATGTCCATAAAATAATTCGATTCAGTCTAGGTGGGAAATTTAAAAATTCTGGAGCGTGCAAATATTTTCCCGACGAAACTTTGCGAGTGCATTTTTCGGCAATCGGTAAAGACAACTGGAAATTGGTCATTAAATTTAATTTTATTAATGAAATTGATACAATCAATTCTGCTCTTAACTAAATCCAAATCGGAAACGGTCAAAACCAGATACAAGCACGTGAATTTTGAGGTTAGAATAGATAGAATGAGAAAAGACATACGTTACACTTAGCGCTTGAATTTACATATCGACATACGTTTTGTATTTCATTTCGTTTTTCTTAAGCTTGCGAACGAGTATAGATATTTATCCAGACGCGATGATTAGATCGAAAAAGCATGAGTCACTGTCACCTCTGCGCAATTGTACTATATTAATCGTGTACAATCGATATTATGTCAATGAGTCGGAGACCGAGTCAGAGTCGAAGTCTCCACACCCCCTATTTTCTACATGATCCTTTTAAAACCGTTCATCAGTTTAGTTATTCTTTATTTTTAGGCATTGGTCCAGATGGACATATTGCTTTTAATGAACCTGGATCGTCCCTCGTATCAAGAACAAGAGTGAAAACTTTAGCTCAAGACACTTTAGAAGCAAATGCCCGTTTCTTTGGAAATGACATTAACAAAGTGCCAAAGCAGGCTCTGACTGTCGGTGTAGGAACTGTAATGGATGCAAAGGAGGTATGTATAATATAGTTGAATTTATTGTAGATGTGTGTGAATGATGTCAAAAGAAAGGGTGGGACATATATGTGTGCTATTTACGAGGGTCGATCAATGAGTACCCGTGTTTGAAGACCGGTGGCGTTGCTGAGGGAAGTTGACATTACTGTCGTGTACTGCCATCTGTTGCACGACACCATACTAAATTTCAGACTGATTCATGGGTTGGTTTTTATTTGACAGCCAGTTGTATCACATGTGTTTGAAGACCGTTGGCGTTGCTGAGGGAAGTTGACATTACTATCGTGTACTGCCATCTGTCATACGACACCATACTAAATTTCAGACTGATTCATAGGTTGGTTTTTATTTGGCAGCCAGTTGTATCACACGTGTTTTGTGTTTCTCAATAAAATGGAAAAAGAACAATATCGATCCGTAATTCGCATTTTATTTTTGGATGGAAAAATTTGCGAAGAAATAAAAGCAAAGTTGGATGCTGTCTATGGGGACCCTTCACAATCTATGACAACTGTAAGATATTGGTTCAACGAATTTAAATGTGGTCATACATTTGTTTTTGATGAAGAGGGCCCAGGCCGCCCGGCAAACGTGGTTACCGAGGAAATCGTTGAAAAGGTCCACGACATGATTCTCTTGAACGAAAGTAGCAGAGGCCGTAGGCATGTCGTACGGAACGGCAATTAATATTTTACATGATAAGTTAAGCATGAGAAAGGTGTCGGCCCGATGGGTGCCGCGCTTGCTTACGGTGGACAACAGGCGGATACGGCTGTCAATGTCGAAGCAGTGTTTGGACTTCTTTAAGCGAAATTAAGAGACCAAGTGACGTTCAAAACAATGGATTTTTCGGGGTGAATCTGCTCCGTAGAAGGCAGAGACGGTCCCATCGGCCGGAAAGGTCATGGCCACGATTTTTTGGGATTCCAAGCGAATGATCCTCATGGCCTTTTTGCAGAAAGGAAGAACGATCACGAGGCAGTACTACAGTGAATTATTGGAGCGATTCGATACAAAATTGAAGGAGACAACGGCCCCAAAGACGGTCCATCGGCCGGAAAGATCATGGCCACGATTTTTTGGGATTCCAAGCGAATAATCCTCATGGCCTTTTTGCAGAAAGGAAGAACGATCACGGGGCAGTACTACAGTGAATTATTGGAGCGATTCGATACAAAATTGAAGGAGACACGGCCCCATTTGGCTAAGAAAATAGTGCTGTTTCGCCACGATAACGCACCAGCACATTCATCCAGAATTGTCGCGGCCAAATTGCATGAACTACACTACGAATTGCTGTCGCACCCACCGTACTCGCCCGACTTGGCTCCTTGCGACTTCTTTCTGTTCTCCAACATGAAAACGTGGCTCGGGGGAAAAAAATTCAGCTCAAACGAGGAGGTTATCGTCGATACAGAAGCGTATTTTGAAGAGTTTGACAAATCGTATTTTTTGGAGGGGTTAAAGAAATAGCAGAAACGTTGGGAAAAGTATTGTACTAAAAGGAGACGTTGAAAAATAGAAAAACAAATTTGTGAAATACTTGCCTCTTCATTTCTAACACGGGTATTTATTGATCGACCCTTGTATAACATATTCACGATCAACTTTGGTGCTTGTGTATTATGCCGGACTACCATAAAACCAGCTTGTCTGCAAATACCAGTTAGATTTAGCGGTTGCAATGATTGGTGCTTATGCTTAGGTTAGTAGTTTATTTGGTTGCCACTGCTCTTTTGTTGCATTGTTTTTGTGGCCCTCTGGTGTTAAAAATTTTCCCTACGCAATGCCAGGTTTAGCAACCGCTAAATGGTTAGTGATGACGCTTGCCATTTAGAAATACACACAAAAAAATGAAAAAAAAATATATATAATGAATTACCACGTAGTAACGGACGCAACCATCACCATGATTACAAAAAAATGAATGTAAAAGATAAAATGATAAACACTGCGGGACTTTTATTCGTCCGCAAGGGACTTCTCGGTCAAAAGGCACACTTGAGCCTAAGACGAAAATAAAAAGCAAAACACGGATATTCTTTGATATATTTAATTTTTTCCAGGTTATGATTCTTATAACAGGAACACATAAATCCTTTGCTCTGTACAAAGCAATTGAAGAAGGCGTTAACCATATGTGGACGGTGTCCGCCTTCCAACAACACCCTCATACACTTATGATTTGTGATGAAGATGCCACATTAGAATTGCGAGTGAAGACTGTTAAATATTTCAAGGTTAGTAATTAATTTGTAATATTGTTTATACTGGAGGCTTCTACTTTGTTATACATTTTAAATATTATAACACTTTCAACTTTGTTTTGTATAACTTATATATTTATTTTTGTGACTCAAGTTTCGGTAATACAATTACCATTTTCAAACAAGAAGTGAAAGTGTTTTATTATAATAATATTATAATAATTAATTTGTATTTTAAACTGCAGGTTTGTATTATATACATGGGGCATTCCGCGAGAGATTTTTTTTCGAAATGAAAGTTGGCCTCCTGACTATGTCAAAATGTTCGTCTACTTGTCCCTAAACACCGTGATTTTTTTCTGATTTTTTTTCGCCCGCGTTCCTGAGATATCCACGATTCAATATAGCAAAACCCAGGTTTTTGTCCATTTTTCTCAGACGTTCATGTGAAAATAACTTTGAATAGACGCGTTTTCATGAAAAATTCATAAGAACCAAAGTTGCTCGGCTTAGTTAGAGGAATAATATCCCAAGGTAAAATTTTTCTTTTTGGGCGAAAACATAACCTAAAAATTTCCGTTTTTTCGGAAAATTCGGGAAAAACCTATTTTCGCCCATTCGAAAATGGCTCATCTTGGTCCGAAAACTTAGATAAATGTGCGGCGAATAACCTGACAAATTTTCAGAGTGGTTCTCGACAAGCATCATACGCAATATCAAAAATAGTCATAAAAAAAGAGGCAAAAAATTGAATAATTGTGGGAAAATAAAACATGACAATGCAACATGTATCCCGGATGTTTCCGAGGTTATTTCCCATGAAAAATATACCTCAAAAATAACGCAGAGAATCCTGATAATCGAGACAGACAAAATCTCTCCAGCAGCCCACTTCCATGGTACAACGTGTCAAAAACAGATAGACAGAACAACTTAAATTCTGGGTTGGATGTTTGTTGCCTACAGAGGACTTGTTTATTTTTAATATTAATTACACCATCTACTTGACTAGATTCTAATGTTTATAAACATATGAATTAAATTATAATCAGAACACTTAATTGACGATTACATTGAGAATAACTTAGTTTGATTAAATAATTACAATATAAAAACTAATTTCTACTAGATGTGAACTCGAATATTCAAGAGATCGATCCATCTCTTTTAACAATTGTAAATTAAATGCTCAAGGAAATGTTCTTGAGGGTAGAACCTTATCCACTATTTTGGTATATTCGTGGCTGCGAGAATAAAATTTACTTCTTATTCGACCATTTTGAATTGGAATTAGACAGTGGGTTTTATGCAAATCAGGAACTCGTTTACAGTTTTTAACCTTCTATTGAGGTATTTTTCATTTTTTGTATATTCACTTTTTGGCGAGTATCTAAAAGTGATAGTTTTCATGCGCGAAGTGGAAGATAAGAAATTATATAACTGTTCGGGGGTTTGAATAGTTTGTCCCGCACTCTGTAAGCTTTTTTTTGAGCCAGCACATTTAGCAGTTGCTCCAATGCCATCGTGGGAAGTGGGATGGAAATGCCAATCAGCCTCTACATTGAAATCTTGTGCATGATAACACAAACTAATAACGTTTTTAAAATTTTTATACTGCTGGCGAGTTCCGTGTAATGAATTTTTAAGACCTGCTTGAATTCTTCTAGTAAAAATTTAATAATTACATTATTAAATGTCCAGACGGCTACTGTGTCATGTGCAAGACAATCTGAAATTATGACAAGTGACCGGTGTAGTGTTTTCCCCCCCAATTCTATAATAAATTACAACATTATAGATCGTCGCCTGATTGTTGTTCCAGTGAAACCCGGGTGCCGCATTTTGAATCACAAAGCTATAATTTTCGGCAAAATCAACCATGAGACAATCTTTTAGATTTTTTTTCAAGCCTTCGACCGCTTTAAATTGTTCTTTACAGATGAAGGTATGAATCAAATGATCTTTCAATTGAGCGCAAAAAATGTCTACGAAATTGTGCGTTGGAATTACTTGTTTCTCGAGATTAGTTTTTGGGTCATTAACCCATTGGTTAATAGTTATGGCCTTCTCAAAAATTGACAACAAATAATTTTTCAACTTAATCTACTCCGGGGCAGTTTTCGCATCGATTATAAAAACAGAGGAATGTCGCCGAACCGCAGATCATCAAATCGAAGCAATCGTCAAAATCTTCAATTACTCTTGTCTCGGTTTCGGTCAGCTTCTTCAATTTGCTCCCTACAAAAACAATAATTATTCAGAGTACTATTAGAAAATATTTACAATTGACAGAAAGTCTTTTTTCCAGGTCTTAACGAACTGATATCGTCCCGACAATAAAATTCTGTCACTAATTCTCCAGCGCCGTCCATCAACCAGCGTCCTAAAAGTACAAGAAATGAAAGAGACTCTGGTAAATCAAAGAACACAGTTTGAGAGAATTAATGCATGAATGATTGGAATTACTTTTTATCGACTTGGGGTCTGCGAAAACTCCACGTTCCTGGACAGATTCTTTGGACTTAGTTACCCAATAGGAAGTCGTTGCAAAATGTTCCTTTATTGTTGCAGCACTCCAAGTTGATGGAAGCAGTTGAATGAGCTTCATTTTCTCCGCCTTGGTAGTTTTTGGATCATGGAATTCGCGCTTTATATTTTTATACAATTCTACAAAATCAATGTCTGCTGGTTCTTGAGCGAGAATTATAGTAGCTTGTTCATCAACGGAGCCATTGTCCTCAATATCTGCTGATTCACTGATAATTAAATCTTAAAGATACAAGGTCCAATTATAGTCCACGTATGAGGTGTATCGTTACGAATAAATGACTTAACTTTCACTCACCTTTCATAGCTTTTATTTTGCGGTAGCAGTCCGATACAATCATAAGCACCAATGCCAGTAAAAAATTCACGAATACTTTTAAGCACTCTTCGGAAGGGTCGATTTGATGCTCTTATATGCTTATGGGCTTTTAATCCCAGGGGATTGCAACGTCTATCTCTGTGACTGCGTGACTGCCCATATTGAATAGTGTTGGAAAAGTGTCAAAATAACAAATCGCACCTCCTAGATCTGGTCTCGCCATTTGTTTCTAACAAACTGATATGGTCTGCTAGTTGCGGTAAAAAATAACATAGATGGCGTGCGGCAATTTTCAACAATGCAGTCACTATTCGGTAGCCGAGAGTTTTGGTTTAGTTTAGTTTAGTTTAGTCCAACCCAGAATTTACGTTGTTCTGTCTACTTGTTTTTGACACGTTGTACCATGAAAGTGGGCTGAGAGATTTTGTATGTCTCGAGGGTTGAATTGGATTTTCGGGGTTCTCTGCATTACTTTTGAGGCATATTTTTCATGGGAAATAACCTCGGAAACATCCGGGATACATGTTGCTTTGTCATGTTTTATTTTCCCAGAATTATTCATTTTTTGTCTCTTTTTTATGACTATTTTTGATATTGCGTATGATGCTTGTCGAGAACCACACTGAAAATTTGTCAGGTTACTCCCCACACATTTATCTAAGTTTTCGGACCAAGATGAGCCATTTTCGAATGGGCGAAAATAGGTTTTCCCCGAATTTTTAGGTTATGTTTTCGTCCAAAAAGAAAAATTTCACCTTGGGATATTTTTCCTCTATCCAAGCTGAGCAACTTTGGTCCTTATGAATTTTTCATGAAAACGCGTCTATTCAAAGTTATTTTCACGTGAACGTCTGAGAAAAATGGATAAAAACCTGGGTTTTGCTATATTGAATCGTGGATATCTCAGGAACGCGGGCGAAAAAAAAACTGAAAAAAAATCACGGTATTTAGGGACAAGTAGACGAACATTTTGACGTAGTCAGGAGGCCAATTTCCATTTCGAAAAAAAATCTCTCGCGGAATGCTCCACATATATTTAATTTCTAGTATTTTATACAGATGTATATCACCAGAGATAAGTAGAGAGATCGCTAACGCCAATGCAAACGGGCACGCTGACTTTTTTACGTCCCTACGCTAGCGACACCAAATGGGAGAAAATCGGAAACAGGTAACCGAAACAGTCATGTGATCTTACACCACTCATCTCTTACCATAAATCTTCCTCTCTTACACCATCACTTACCAGTCCCGCTAAAAAAAATTTCCCGGAGCTCCACGAGCGTCTTTACGACCATTAATAGATTGACTTTCACATATTAATAAGATCACATGACTGTTTTGGTTACCTGTTTCCGATTTTCTCCCATTAGGTGTCGCTAGCATATGGACAAAAAAACTGGCTTGCCCGTTTGTATTCCGTTGTCAATCTCTCTACTCATCTCTGATATAACACACATTGCTTTATTAAGCAAATTCATTTAGAGTAATGAATATTGAGTGATCAGCCTTTATTATTATTTTGGGAAAATAATAGAATACATGGTGTGCCCTCGGTGCAAAGAATACATGGTGTGCCTACAACACCTGCACATCGCCCCTTTTCAGAATCTTCAAAGCTAAACAACTAATTTTACAAGGTTTGCATCAGTCGGTACCAACAAACTGGAAAATGACAGAAGACGAAGATTTTAGAGAGAACACGGCCGTCTGGGCATACCATGTAATCTTTGCACCAGTGCGGCTGGTGGTGTGACTCATGGTACGGCCAGCGGAAGTAGAGCTAGATAACGACAACGCATCTCTACTGCTCCATTAGAATTCGACTCACTGTGTGGAACGAGTCGACCAACCCGCACCCATTTTTATTGCTATCTCTACTACGTGGCCATGTCATGAGTTACGGCGCTTTCCGCCAGAGTAAGATGCCCACGTCAAATGCGCATGCGCATAATTTGTGATTCCAGTGGCTCCCAACCAGTTTCGGAATGTTTTATCTTTGTACAAGTGAATTTTAACCAGTGATTTTATATCTAGTAGATACCAAATGTTGATTAGTTAGGATGCCAACATCACAACATATGAAATGCATGGTACTTTTATTCACCATTTCACTCAAATAATGTGCTCGGGTATAAATCTGTCTTTCTCGCAATCACGAATCCCATGAACCAATAGCAGTACCGGGATACCCCTTCTCAAATCAAACGAAAGTACTGGAATGACATCGCCAATTAAATTTCTTGGGAAGCACCACAAACAATGCACTTCCGGCCCATTTTGTTAGTATAAAGAGATAATTCTACTAAAAACGCACTCACGGAATAAATCTATATATGTAAAAATGAATGTTTGTTTGTTTGTCGTTTATGGACACCTAAACCATTCATCGGATTTGGATGAAATTTTGAGGGGTTAATGTAATCATGCGGTGGAAGGTTTCTGTGTAAAATATAGAATATGGTTGTCTACCATTTCTTGGTTTTCAATGTACATAACCTAACTAATAGTATTTGTTGTATTTAGCGAATGTCAGGAGGATGGAATAATGTACGTCAGGCGTTACCAACTGAAATTGGTCCCGACCTGCCTTTATGAATGTTTGTGTCAAACGTTACCAACTGAAATTAAAATAACATTAAACAATGAGGTAACCTATAATTTTCAGTGTACAAACATAACCATTGTGCTTAGCCATAGACATCAATAAGTTGTAAATACTACAAAACAATTAACCAGTGACCCGCTCCGTTTGTATAGTATCAAAAGAGTTTTCTTTGCTTGAAGAACTAAATTTGTAAATTTGTGACGATTGTGGTTACTTCTACCTCAGTCAGTTGCATCGCTTAGGAATTCTGCCAGTGTTCCTGTTACCGCCGACTACCCGCCTGCAGGTCGTAGCACTTTTGAACCCTTAAAAAATTATTAAAATGGAATACATTTGTTGTAAAATAAATTATGCCAACCAAGCGAAAAGCGATTGGTCGATCTACACCTCAAACTCAGAAGCGAAAGATGTTACGAGCTTCAGAATCAGATGAGCATTGGGAAGCAAGACTGGAAATACTGCTCAAGGCCGATCATCTGAAACAGAAGACCAACGTAAAACAAGGCTAGAAACCGAATGTGTACGCACTGCTCAAGGCCGATCATCTGAAACAGAAAATCAACGGGAAGAACGACTGAGAATCCAGCGACAACGAACTGCTCAAGCCCGACGAACACTGTACGCTGATTTAAATCTTCGTGCATTCCATTACGATGCTACATATGACTACAGTCTTCATCCAAGTGTGCTTATTGGAAAAATGGACAAATTATGCATGTATTTAACAAAGAAACACCTGGAATGTGCTGCGCGGGTGGAAAGGTGAAATTGCCAGAATTACATTTGCCACCTGAACCGTTATCAACGTTGGTATCAGCCAATCGAAACATTTCTTGGCAAATATACGTAAATACAACTCATGTTTCCAAATGACTTCGTTTGGTGCAACAAATTCATACACGAGAATTACATGCCAACATTCAAAGTGCAAGGGCAAATCTATCATCGTGCAGGATCACTACTACCGTTGCCGAACGCAGATCACAAATTTCTTCAAATATATTTCATGGGAAACACTAACGAACAAATAGATCAACGTTGTCGGTACAATACGAGTACTAAAAGAGAAATTGTGACTGCATTACAAAATTTATTCGATCCACAACGAACTATTCGACTGTTTAGAAGTACAATTGAACAAATGCCAACTGATGACTATAAACTTGTAATTAGAGCAGACAAAACACCAGTCGGCCGACACGAAAAAATTGATGAAGTGGCCGTTGTTATAGTTGGAGAAGAATTTAACACGCGTGATATAATTCTTCATCGGAGGAATGGCCATATTCAACGAGCGTCAGAAACTCATCGCTTATACGACGGATTACAATATCCAATTTTATTTTGCCAAGGAGAAGATGGATATCATTTCAACATAAAATTGAGAAATCCACAAACAAATGAGGAAACAAATAAGAAAGTCAGTGCATTGAATTTCCATTCATATCGATTGATGATTCGAAGAAACGCTGAAAATCATATCTTGAAATGTCGACAATTGTTCCATCAATACATTGTCGATATGTATGCGAAAATCGAAACCGAAAGACTTCTCTCATTCGATTAAATCAAAGCAAGTTGCGTTCCGAAGAGTACATTCATTTATGTGATGCAGTAGTTAATGATGGCAATGTGAATCCGAATGACTTAGGTAAAATGATCATTTTACCGGCCACATTTACTGGGAGTTTACGGCACATGCATGAATACGCTCAAGATGCAATGACATATGTTCGTGCATTTGGCCGCCCAGATTTGTTTATTACATTCACTAGAGATGGGCGATATTTCACGTATCTGTGATTTTTCACTGGTATTAAAAAATCGCGGGTCGCTACTGTTACTAATATGCGAATTTCACTGCTACTTAAAGTCACTGCTACTTAAAATACCTGCTACTTAAAATCACTGCTACTTAATATCACTGCTACTTATCGCTACTTATCACTGTTCCTTAAAATCGCTGCTACTTTAAATCACTGCTACTTTAAATCACTCCTACTTTAAATCACTGCTACTTTAAATCACTGACAAACTGTGATTGCTACTTAATCTGTGACTGTTACTTAAAACATAATTGTAGTACAATGTGGCATTTCTAAATGTTATTTAATATTCACTACTTTATTCTCCCATTTCTGCAGGATATTGTATTTAAATTTTGAATAAATAATTAATAAGAAAGACAAATATTTATAAAATACCATGGTATACCAAATAAAATAAAATAAATTACAACTTGTGTACTAACAATTATTAAGTTATTAATTGAGATTTTATAAAAACGTAAAAATTAGCTTGCCGGGCAAGGGAATTAATAATTTTTGTAGAATTCAGCCAACACGTTTTATATTTTTCTTTTATTTTTTTGCTCGAGTGATCCACAATTTGAAAAAAAGAATTCAAAAATTCTCAACTCGCAAAATAATTATTAGATTTTCAAAAACTGTACTTTATTTGAATAAGCAATGATTTGTGAATTTAATTTAATTTTTGTAGAATTTAGCCAACACATTTTATATTTTTCTTTTATTTTTTTTTGCTCGAGTGTTCCACAATTTGAAAAAAACATTCAAAAATCCACAACTCGCAAAGTAATTATTAGATTTTCAAAAGATGTACTTTATTTGAATAAGCAATGATTTGTGAATTTAATTTAATGTTTGTAGAATTTAGCCAACACGTTTTATATTTTTCTTTTATTTTTTTTTGCTCGAGTGTTCCACAATTTGAAAAAAACATTCAAAAATCCACAACTCGCAAAATAATTATTAGATTTTCAAAAGATGTACTTTATTTGAATAAGCAATGATTTGTGAATTTAATTTAATTTTTGTAGAATTTAATCAATACGTTTTATATTTTTCATTTATTTTTTGCTCAAGTGTTCCACAATTAAAAAAAAAAAATTCAAAAATTCTCAACTCGCAAAATAATTATTAGATTTTCAAAAACTGTACTTTATTTGAATAAGCAATGATTTGTGAGTTTAATTTAATTTTTGTAGAATTCAGCCAACACGTTTTATATTTTTCTTTTATTTTTTTTTGCTCGAGTGTTCCACAATTTCAAAAAAAAATTCAAAAATTCACAACTCGCAAAATAATTAATGGATTTTCAAAAGATGTACTTTATTTGAATAAGCAATGATTTGTGAATTTAATTTAATTTTTGTAGAATTTAGTCAACACGTTTTATATTTTTCTTTTATTTTTTTTGCTCGAGTGTTCCATAATTTGAAAAAAAAAATTTAAAAATTCACAACTCGCAAAATAATTATTAGATTTTCAAAAACTGTACTTTATTTCAATAAGCAATGATTTGTGAATTTAATTTAATTTTTGTAGAATTTAGCCAACACATTTTATATTTTTCTTTTATTTTTTTTTGCTCGAGTGTTCCACAATTTGAAAAAAAACATTCAAAAATCCACAACTCGCAAAGTAATTATTAGATTTTCAAAAGATGTACTTTATTTGAATAAGCAATGATTTGTGAATTTAATTTAATGTTTGTAGAATTTAGCCAGCACGTTTTATATTTTTCTTTTATTTTTTTTTGCTCGAGTGTTCCACAATTTGAAAAAAACATTCAAAAATCCACAACTCGCAAAATAATTATTAGATTTTCAAAAGATGTACTTTATTTGAATAAGCAATGATTTGTGAATTTAATTTAATTTTTGTAGAATTTAATCAATACGTTTTATATTTTTCTTTTATTTTTTGCTCAAGTGTTCCACAATTTAAAAAAAAAATTCAAAAATTCTCAACTCGCAAAATAATTATTAGATTTTCAAAAACTGTACTTTATTTGAATAAGCAATGATTTGTGAGTTTAATTTAATTTTTGTAGAATTCAGCCAACACGTTTTATATTTTTCTTTTATTTTTTTTTGCTCGAGTGTTCCACAATTTCAAAAAAAAATTCAAAAATTCACAACTCGCAAAATAATTAATGGATTTTCAAAAGATGTACTTTATTTGAATAAGCAATGATTTGTGAATTTAATTTAATTTTTGTAGAATTTAGTCAACACGTTTTATATTTTTCTTTTATTTTTTTTGCTCGAGTGTTCCATAATTTGAAAAAAAAAATTTAAAAATTCACAACTTGTAAAATAATTAATGGATTTTCAAAAACTGTACTTTATTTGAATTAGCAATGATTTGTGAATTTAATTTAATTTTTGTAGAATTTAGCCAACACGATACTTCCACCATTGAGGATATTATTCTAAGGAATTTTGTCTTCGCGTTTTATATTTTTTTCTCTTTATCTCCAAATACTTAAAATATAATTTGAATTTTTAATTGAATCAAGGATAGTGTATAATTATTTGGTATAGCAGATAATATAGCCAAAATATTACTTTCAGTCACAGGTATGATATCAAAAGCAGAATCATATAAAAAACATTTTTGAGAAACTATTAACAATTTGAGGTGTTACGACGTTTACAAACCGTGATCTAAGTCACAGTTTCAAATCACTGATATTAGAAAGTAGCAATCACAGGTAGCAACTTCATTTAAAAGTAGCAGTTTTGCCCATCTCTAACGTGGGATGAAATAAAAGAACTTTTGTTAACTGGGCAATCACCATCGGATCGCCATGATATTTCCACACGTGTGTTCAAACAAAAATCTTTAATGGACTTCATTGTCAAGCATAATGTTTTTGGAGAGACATGCTGTTGGATGTATTCCATTGAATGGCAAAAAAGAGGTTTGCCACATGCACACATATTGATTTGGTTGATTGGAAAAATAACCCCAAATCAAATTGACGAAGTTATCTCAGCAGAAATACCAGATATCAAAAATGATCCACAATTATTTGAAGTAGTCACTAAAAACATGATTCATGGTCCATGTGGCTTACTCAACAAGAATTCACCATGCATGTCCAATGGAAAATGCACGAAACGATACCTAAGAAACTTACTTGCTGAGACTATTACTGGCAATGATGGATATCCACTCTACCTTCGACGATCAACTGCAGATGGCGGAAAATCTTTCAATTTAAAAGTAAGAAACAATGACATTGGCGTAGATAATTGTTGGGTTGTATCGTATTCTCCGTTACTCTCGAAAACATACAAAGTCCACATTAATGTCGAGTATTGCAATTCGGTAAAATCTATCAAATATGTCAACAAAGGAAGCGATATGGCAGTATTTGGAGTAAAAAATGCAAATGCATCCATCAATGAGATCAACCAATATCAACTGGGACGCTACATTAGTCGCAATGAAGCAGTATGGTGCATTTTATCATTTCCAATCCATGAACGTCATCCAACAGTTGTTCATTTGGCAGTGCATCTTGAAAATGGACAACGAGTGTACTTCACAACAGAAAATGTTCGCGCAAGAGTATTGTCACTACCGCCAACCGTGTTAACTGCATTTTTCATATTGTGCGGAGAGGATACATTTGCAAAGACGTTACTTTACTCTGAAGTACCTACATACTACACCTGGAATGCATCGACGAAAAAGTTTCAACGTCGCAAACAAGGTAAACCAGTTGAAGGACAAACAAATTTATATTCGACCGACGCGTTAGGATGACTGTACACTGTTCATCCAAACAATGCAGAATGTTTTTACTTGCGATTACTTTTAATAAACATACGAGGCCTGACGTCCTTTGAAGGCTTAAGATTAGTAAACGGTGAAGTTTGTGCCACTTATCGTGAAGCTTGCCAAGAATTAAATCTTCTTGAAAACGACACACTCGGAGATGCATCTAATACAGCTCAACCATCGCAAATACGCACGTTATTTGCTATTATATTAACAACGTGCTTCCCATCCAATCCCAAAGGTCTTGGGAAAAATATAAAGACTACACGAGTGAAGACATCCTATATCGTCTGCGTGCAACGAATGAAAATCAAGACATTCAATTCACACCAAATGTGTATAATGAGGCGTTGGTTCTGTTTGAGGACATATGTTTGGCAATTGCTAATAAAGGACTTATACAATTGGGAATAGCTACACCCAATCGAACTACAAATGACATTTTAGATCGTGATTTACAACGAGAAACACACTTTAATGTCGACGAATTGGATAGATTTCTTCAAACGAATCTTCCGAAGTTATTCCCAGAACAGCACATAGCTTATGACCAAATTATCCATGCAACTACAAGCCATAGTGGCGGTTTGTATTTCCTCGATGCGCCCGGTGGCACAGGCAAAACTTTTCTGATTTCATTCATTTTGGCAACTATACGATCTCAAAAAAATATTGCAGTGGCAATCGCTTCATCTGGGATTGCTGCAACTCTTTTGGATGGTGGCCGAACAGCGCATTCAGCACTTAAATTGCCGTTGAATATTCAAATTACTGAGACCCCAACATGCAATATCAGCAAAGATTGTGGAATGGGTAAAGTACTCCAAACATGTCAACTGATTATATGGGACTATGGCCCATAAAAAAGCATTGGAAGCGCTTCATCGTACACTAACAGATTTGAAAACAAATGAACAGCTCTTCGGTGGCGCACTCATTTTATTGTCTGGCGATTTTCGACAAACTCTCCCTGTTATACCACGTTCAACATCCGCTGATGAACTTAATGCATGTCTCAAATCGTCAGTTTTATGGCTTTAAAGACTAATATGCGTGTACAATTACAACATGATGCATTTGCTGAACGTTTCGCAAAACAATTGGATATTGAGAATGAGAAAATGCCAATCGAATAATCTACACAATGTATCTCATTGCCTACAAACTTCTGTGAAATCACTGCAACCACAGAAATATTGATTCGCAAAGTTTTTCCAAATATCGCCCAGAATTATAAAAATCTTCAGTGGCTGAGTTCACGTGCTATATTAGCAGCCAAAAATAACGATGTGAATGCTATCAATTACAGCATTCAAAATGAAATACCAGGTGAAGCTACAACGTACAAGTCCCTGGATACTGTAATGGATCAAGACGAAGTTGTCAACTATCCAACTGAATTTTTAAATTCACTTGATTTGCCAGGCATGCCACCGCACATTTTAACATTGAAACTTGGCGTGCCTATAATCCTTCTTCGCAACATCAATCCACCACAACTTTGCAACGGTACCAGGCTTTCAGTGAAAAAGATGATGAATAATATCATCCAAGCTACCATTTTAGAAGGAAAATTTAAAGGGGTACATGTGCTGTTACCACGCATCCCAATGATTCCGACAGATATGCCATTTCAACTTAAACGTTTACAGTTTCCTGTGCGACTCGCGTTTGCAATGACAATCAACAAAGCATAGGGCCAATCACTACGAGTGTGTGGACTAAATTTGGAGAATCCATGCTTCTCACATGGACAACTATATGTGGCCTGTTCACGTCTTGGAAAACCATCTGATTTATTCGTGTGCGCACCAGACGGAAAAACTAAAAATATTGTGTATCCTAAAGCACTCCAATAAACTAATTTAATCTTTATCTCTATATTTGAGTGGCAGTGCAACGCATGCCGGGTAACGCTAGTTGTAAATCAATGGCAGCTGATACAGGTTATGTAACGTTACGTGAGGGTACCCACCTAACGTACGTCGTAGGCTTGCTCGCTCGCTTCGTGATCGCGAGAGAGATATCGTGCTAGGAACTAATGTACAAGAGAACGACGAGGGTATAAAATGGCACTTTGTACATGTTTGCTTCATAGTTAGGACAAGTATGTTTATATTGGTATCTACTTATACAAAATCACTGATTTGAACACTTCACGATATATTTGTGTTCAAATTCAAGGGTGCATGTGTTAACGATTTTCGAAACTTGTTTGGCGAAGTCGCCAATTTCTTTACTCCCAATGTATCTTCCATTTGTATATGAGTGTTTTTTATTTATTTACAGTATCGGACAAAATTAGAGCTTATCATAAGAATGTCTTCCTTGTTATATTAATTACGCTTTACTTAGGAGAACACTGTTAGCAATAAAAATGAGCAAGTCTAAGCTCTACAGAATTTGTTATTCTTTTCTTGGCGACAAAATTAGGGCGACTTTGATGAATATTCGAAGAAACTGTATTAAATTTTATCAAATAACGCAATTTTTGGTTTTAAGTTTTAATGAGTTATAGTCTTAGTAAGACTTAATTTTGCTTGCAGAGTTACGAACAGGTTGAATATTTATATATTCAGGCAATTTTTGGTTTTATTGAATTTTTTTAATGAGTCGCTCTAATTTTGTCCGATAGTGTTTATTAAAGCAACATTATATTTTTATGTGTGCAGGCTTTGAGTGCAGTTCACCATAAATTGATCGAGGAAGATACTAGCCTCGAACAATACCGTACTATTCATTAATGACGAAATGGTAAAAATTATAAACTATTTTGGGTGATGGCGCTATTCGTTGTCTTTCGTAACATAATCACTTGTTAATCATCTTCTTCGGCTTCATCTATACTAAAGTGATAATAATCATCTCTTCATGCAAAAGTATACTAATAATTTTTCAATCTTGCCGCCCGCTATATCTTCATTTTATATATTCGGTGTCCAATTAAAGCTTTCTTAAACGATATCTCAATAATGGTAAGATGTCAAGTTTAACAACAAAAGTTGTGTGATTTATAAAACCATGTAACCAAAAAATATTTTCCTTGATACGGGGTGTACCAGAAAACTGTTTCCTTTTTTTGAATAGCACGCACCATATATTGATAAATTTTTGGATTGTACTCGTAATTCATAATATAGTTATACCGGGTGCACTATTTAACCTGACAAATCATTATAACTCGAAAAATATGCATCGTACGAAAAAACGTTTTCAGATCAAAAATTTATATTTCTTAAGGGGACATGCAATGGGGTGAATTTAGAGCAGGATGATGATTTTCATTTGTCAGGTTAAATGTTACACCCGGTATAACTATATTATGAATTATGAGTTCAATCCAAAAAATAAATAATATACAGGGTGTTTCAGAGCTCTGGGAACGGTCAATCACGTGCTTATTTTTTTAAATTTGGAAAAAAAAATTATACAAAACTTGTGTATAATAGTGAGCTGCACGCCCTAAAAATATTTAAATTTATACAGGGTGTCTCATAACAAAGGTACAGACCAAACTTATGTTTTTTTAAATGGAACAGGAATTCCTGTATTTATTGTCATTTTTGAATTATATGGAGCAAATAAAGGTGAGTTACTTCAATACTCCCTATACCTATTGTTTGCCGTTTTCGAAATATTTGAAGATTTGTTGAAATGCATGGTCTGGGTGAAATTTTATTTTTGCCCCAGTGATTGACGTTGAACGATTAAAATCATTTTAATTATTTGCTTGAAGGTTCGGACTATAAAGCCAACCATTATTTCATACAAAAAATTATACAGGGTGATAAAAAAAATGCGGTAGAAAAACCCAACTTATAAGGGGCAAAAATAAAATTTCACTCAGACCATGCATTTCAACAAATCTTCAAATATTTCGAAATCGACAAACAATAGGTATAGGGAGTATTGAAGTAACTCACCTTTATTTGCTCCATATAATTCAAAAATGACAATAAATACAGGAATTCCTGTTCCATTTAAAAAAACATAAGTTTGGTCTGTAACTTTGTTATGAGACACCCTGTATAAATTTAAATATTTTTAGGGCGTGCAGCTCACTATTATACACAACTTTTGTATAAAACATTTTTCGAAATTTTGAAAAATAAGCACGTGATTGACCGTTCCCAGAGCTTTGAAACACCCTGTATAATGTGTGCTATTAAAAAAAAAAACGAACTAGTTTTCTGTTAAACACCATATAAAGGAAAATAAAAGAATTTTAAATATTTGCCATTTCAAAAATTGCAGGTAATATTTTATTTACTATTTGTCTATACTTTTTACACTTAGCAACTGATTTTTTCATATGGTGATCGGTATAACAACCATAACAGTGGGATCTTAAAACTGGCGAAACTAATTTTTTTAGCTCGAATGCTGATTATCAAATGCTTTAATGTCAATAAATATGTGCTATATATTATAAAATGATATGCCTACCAATGTTCAAATATAGCTCCATCCTCTTAGCAAATTCAAGTCCAGCCATACTTTAAAACCTGCAGGTGGTTGAATGTTCCTCTCTTTAACCCGCAAAATCAAATACACAATCCTTCCGATACCCTACTTTACCAAGTTGCTAAAATAATCCCCGCGATGAACAATATGCTTGCTATATAAATAGTTGAAATGATGGAAACCATCCGCCAAATTTAAAAACCTGGTGACAACAAATTTTTCATGTACTGGTTGAGCGAGCGAATGGATTGTATAAACAATAAAATTGTAGTTTGACCATGCGGTCTTTGCGATAAGCGCTGAAGAGCACGGATTAATGGCAACGCAATTAAACCATTCAACGATTTACCGCGACTTCCTCTTTCTCCTTTTGGTCCTCGCTTAGTTTAATTAGAACACCCTATATATTTTTGGTTTCCTCATTGAAATTGCAACATATCTTGTAGGAACGTATGTACACTTATCTCTTTAAGTTTTCAAGAAAAATAAAATATTTTTAAAATTTAGACCTCTAAAAAGCAGTTTGAAATCTGTCTAATGTCGTGACTGAATGGCATACGCCCAAGTCAAAAAAAAAAAAAATCTGTCTGTAACTTCTCTTAAGAATAAGATGAAAATATGATTGTACCTAGAGGATGCCAATAACCAAGGGCTGCTAAAACGTTTCTTCCCTCAGGATACATGCTATGTTTCCGCTTACCAACAATATTGTGAAAGAAATAAGATGTGTAGCATCTACTATTATTGGCGTACCCACGCTTGTGTTTATTTTTGTAATCGGTATCGACTCACATCGAGACACATGTTCGTCCAACGTTGAATAAGAATATAGATTTGATACCGGCACAGAGAAATTGTATTTCCAATTAGTAAAACAAGAGTCGACCAATTTTAATGTTGTACTACAACGTAATCTGCCAGTTTACTTACTGTGCGTCATGACGTCGAACAATCAGCTGTTTTCTAACATAGACGCGAACCTTATTATTGACCGTCGCTCGGAACTCACGCCAGCGCTAAGGAAGCGCACACGCGTAGAGGAAAGTCGAGGAAAAGTTTACTATACCTCATTTAATAACCAGGCGGACTCAGGGCGAAAGTCACATTTACACTATAAAAAGTAACCAGAAATGTTTTGGCGGAAAAATTCAAATTATTTAAAATTCGTTTACCCATAACATTCATTCAATAATTTTAACAATACATAAATAAATTTTAGGCAAACTTTCTTTCAAATTTTGCGAAACACCGTACTGCTAGCCTATCCTAAATATTATACATGTTTATGATTTGATTCCATACTGCAATTACTTGCACTACACTTACCTAATAAATCGACAATTTTGTGTATAACGACAGTAGATTTTAAAGCCTCTTGTCTTAAAACTTTATACACGTTAATTTTGGATTGTTGTTCCACAAGCGTTAATGCTCTCAAATCCAACCTTTTCCGTTTCTTGGGGGTCGAAAATGACTCCGAACTAGTGTTGGGTATATAACCATAGTTAAAAATGAAATAACTATTCCCCAGAAGATCGCAGGATCTTCAACGGGAGGAATAAGTGGCTAAAAATACAAAAACTGATGCGAAACACGTGGAACCGGTGGGACACACGTAAACGGTGACAGATCAGTTGATTACAACAGCGACCATTGTCGTTTTAGGAATTTTGGCCTGTGTAATAACGGCGCCCGTTTAACAAATCACCAGAACGTATTTTCGCGGCTATAATTTGATTTAGTCTGCCTGGTTATTAAATGAGGTATAATGCATCAGCGTTATATTCTAATAAGTATATGGGCTGAGTTATTATGAGTTTAATGATATTTATTTTAAGAAACATGCCGCCCCCTATTGGAAAATTTATAAACTATTTTTGACTCCCTTGGGCTCCTAAACCTCGTTTTCTTCCCGCATTTCGGGGCCGAAAAATGAGAATTCATTCAACAACAGATAGGCGGAAAAGTTATTTGTAGCATCTGTTTGAAAACATTCACTCAACATGAAAATGAATTCAATCAAGTTTTTATTAGCACTTCTTATATCGATTCTTGGGTTGTCAAGGACAATATCTTCATTCAGTACCACCATCACGAAGTATAACCTATTTTGTTTTTCAGAGTCTCGGTATGGAAATGCAGTATGGTGCAGTCCTGGCCTGTTGAATGATCATTTGTGTCGTAATTTTGTTTATATTTTGAGTTGGCATTGATGCAATCCATGCAGACCTTTTCTTGATAAAAATCACAATTAGGTATAATGTATTGAATAAATGTTTTTCTTGAAGGTCTTCCCCATTGTATTAATAATAATAATAATAAGAGGGTCATGTTTAAAGTAAGAAACGTTTGTGGTTCATATCCGCGCATAGCCTTCCACGAAGTTTTTTTACTGACAAATGGTTTTTCTAATCGTTCGACTATGTTATTGGTCAGTCTCAAATCTTTAAATGGGGTGGACTATGGCAATTTAAAATTAGTTATGTCCACTACTAATCCCGCCGATTGCAAATTACGCGCTGTGAGTATGATTTTGCATGCAAAAAGACACTCATCCTGGAAAAATCCATTGCCAACTCTTTGAAGCGTATGGGTATGATGTGATGAATGATGGGAAAGTCCAAAAGTGGTCTCCTTTACATAATGGTTGCAGAATAATCATCCATGATGAGCCCTCTAATCGTGATAACGGACGAACTGAAAGCAACTGTTGTTGCACACATTCGGCAAAACAGGCGCTTCACTATTGATGAACTGCATAAAATTTTCCACACGTTTCCCAACAAGTCGTCTGTGATATTGTTAGCATACACTTACAGAATGCAAAGATCTGTGTCAGGTGGGTTTCAGGAATACTTACGTAGGAACACAAAACGAAATGCATGGACTGGCGGCCGAGTTCCATGACGAGAGGATCATCAAACTCATCTCCCATTCGGAAAAATAACTTTATAGGGTCCACAATTTTGTCAAAAAATAGCGAATAGATGATGGTTATCGTAGAAATCGAAAGAATTAAGAAACGTTGGTTATATTTATATTTAAACAAGAACGGTTCTTACTTTAAAAATGATCCTCGTAATAACATTGATTTCATAAGGATGTACATTGTTGTAATATTCTTGTGGGGATATAGCCTGATAAATTGCTCTCGTGCATTGTAAATTATCGCAAGTTTTCTCTTTCGGCAAACTCAGTCGAATTGTTTTAGGCAACAGCCCCTCGCCCTCGCGAAAATTCCTTAAAAACTATAAGGCAATCATAATACATTTATCATTAAAAATTACTGTGATTTTTGAAAAAGAGCCAATTTTTGCAAGTTGTGAATTTTTGAAAATTAATATTTTAAATTCCGAACTCTTAAACAAAACAAAATTGAGCTCCTCAACTATTTTAATACATATAACCACAGAAAGACTACCTTTAAAATTAACTTTCGATTTTTGAAAATGTGTCCATATTTGGGTGTATGAATTTTTTAATTAACTTTTCAAGTTGTCAATCAAAATCAATACTCATATGATAGAATTTCTCAAAAATTAGAGTACATATATTCATAAAATATCTGCCTTTAGAATTAACCACGATTTTTGAATATTTGAACAAAGAAAAAAAATAATACTGTTATATACAGATAATAAAGACTACAACATTAAGGGTACAGTCTACTTTACAGGCCTGAAAAAAGGTGATTTTCGGTATTTTTTTTGAAACGACTAATAAAGTTTTTAACTTGATTTTTTGCCCAGAAATTTAATAAGCCTTTAAATACAAATTGTGATTTTTTTGACAGTTTTATATAAACATTAATTATGTGGTCACATCATCGAAATTGGGATGTCACACGGGCATGCTTCACTGGTGAAGTTCCTTGGTCCGCAGAAATAGTGTGAAATCAAAAAACGACACAACGTGTTAAAGTTTATTACATTTGCCAGTGTTACGTAGCATGGAATTTTAAAATTCGGAAAAACAACAAAATGACGCTTGTTTGGAAAAAAGTTCATTTTTTGACCTTTTTGCGGCTCGTTTTTATGCGATTATATACCGAAGAAAATGGTGTGTACCAGTAACTCTACTTATCTGGTTTGGTTTACCAGTGAATTGAAATTATTAATAAAAAAGAAGAAGGAATGCCATTTGAAATATAAATTAACTGGTGCGATAGACGATTATAATCTATTTAAAATTGCCCGTCAACAGTGTAAATCGTTAAATAACTCCCTTTATACGTCATATGTTTCAAAATGTGAACAAAACATTAAAAGCAATCCTAAATTATTCTGGAATTTTACTAATAAGTTAAGAAAATTGAATTATGTTCCAAACTGTATGACATATAATAATGATTTAGATATTGTAAACAACTTCTCTGATTTTTTCTCCTCTGTCTACATAAGCGATAATTCAAACACTATTCCCGACATTGATTATTCAAATAAAGTTCAAGGCAATTTATTAACAATAACATTTCAAGATGTATTCGATGCGATTCAAAATCTAAAATTCTCACACTGTTCTGGACCCGACAATATTCCGAATAGCTTTCTGAAAAAATGCTTGTACACCATTTCAATACCTATTCATTTACTGTTTGTTAAATCAATAAAGTTAGGCTACGTACCTTTAATTTGGAAGAAAACTTTTATAACACCGATTTTTAAATCAGGACGGAGAGATGCCATTGATCATTATAGAGGCGTATGTATACAGTCGGCGATACCCAAACTTTTGGATAAGATTATTTCTAAATCTATAATGCAAGAGGCCAAACATATTTTAATTGATGAGCAGCACGGTTTTGTAGAGGGTAGGTCTACGATAACCAATCTTGCCATTTACACGGACTACCTGAATGCTTTCGAAAAAGGTTATCAAGTTGATTGCATTTATACTGACTTTTCGAAAGCATTCGACAGGGTTAATCATTCAATTTTAGTTAAAAAACTATATGCACTGGGATTTAATGACTTGACTGTTAACTGGTTCGAATCATTTCTCACAAATAGAGTACAACAAGTTCGAATAAAAAACTTCATTTCCGCAGAATTAGCTGTCCATTCCGGTGTGCCGCAAGGTACACACTGTGGACCTATTTTGTTTCTATTATTTGTAAATGACATCAAACTTGTAATAAAATCTTGTGCGTTCTTGTTATTTGCGGATGACCTAAAACTTTACAAAGCTGTGTTGCATCCATTGGACCATCTCTCCATTCAAACTGATTTAGACAATTTAAATCAATGGTGTCTTGTTAATAAATTGCCACTAAATTTCACTAAATGCAATGTTATATCTTTTTATAAACAACGTGTAATGAAAGAATATCCCTATTCAATAAACAACAATAATTTGACAAGAGTAGTGGAAATTAAAGATTTGGGAGTAATTTTAGATTATAAATTAAATTTTGCATCTCATATTTATTACATAAAAAAGAAAGCCTTGAGAATTTTGGGTTTCGTTACTAGATTTTCCAAAGATTTTTCTGTTAATACTTTAAAGATATTGTATTGCTCATTGGTGAGGTCAGTACTGGAATATGGATCAATCATATGGTTTCCACAATATCAAATATATGTAGACAGTATTGAAAAAATACAATGTAAATTTATAAGACTTTGTGCCTTTAAAATGGGCATTAGAAGAGAAAATGTTGATATAGCGTTAATTTCTAGTTCTTTAAATTTAAACACATTAATGAATAGAAGGATAATGTTTGATTTGTGTTTTCTAAATAAACTAGTTTCAGGTTTGATTGATTGTGTGGAATTAGTTGCATCAATTAAATTAGTAGTTCCGATATCGGATAGGCGTACTAGAAACCATGTGACATTTACGGAATCTTACCATTCCACTAACTATGGTGCTAATTCTGTTATATCACGCATATCTAGATTTGGAAATATTTTGTTAAATAATTATCCTTCTTTTCTGTTCACTATGTCCATCACTTCATTTAAAAGTAAAGTGTTACGCTTAAATTACAGTTTATTTCACTAAAAATATTTTAAATTATATTATATAATACTTACGTTTATTTTGTTATTGCGAAATTTTAGTTGTATTTTAGTATATCTAAATTCACATTTAGTTTAATTTCAAGAATATGTAGTATTACACACTACTTAATTGTAAAATGATGACATTCGTTAAATAAATAAATAAATAAAAATAAAAATATAAAATCAATAAATATATATTTTTTTAAATTCATGCTACATAACCTGCGGGTATGTCCTTAGAGTGTTTAGGAAAAATTTCAGATCGATTGCTGCATCCGTCTGTGCGCAGTCACTTCCACCAATTTAAAAAAAAAACACTGTTCTGAGAAAATCGCGTTTGAAAATCCCCGCCACGCGGTGCTGCCTTGTACGTGGCGCGCTTAGGCTGCCGTTTATAAGCATTTCCATTTGAAATATCAACTTGCCGTTTGGGCACAAAATTCTATACACCTTCATCTTCCAAAAAATCCAAAATATTTTTTTTTCTAATAAAGTAGACGGTACCCTTTAGTCTTACTAAGACTACTACTACTACTGTTATGATTGAATTCCTTAAAAACTATAATACAATCATAATACATTTATCTCTAAAATTAACTATGATTTTTGAAAATGAGTCAATTTTGCATGAATTACGAGTTTGAAAATTAATATTTTATATTTTCGAACACAAACAAAACAAAATTGAGTTCCTTTAATATTTTAATATATTCACAGAACGACTACCTTTAAAACTAGCTTTGATTTTTGAAAATGTGTTCATTTTTGGGTTTGTGAATTTTTGAAAATTAAAGATTTAACTTCTAAAAAGTAAATATTGATGTGATAGAGTTTCACAAAAAATTTAGTATAATCACAATACATCTGCCTTTAGAATAAACTTCGATTTTTGGTATGTGTCAATTTTTGCGAGTTATGAATTTATAAAAAAATAATATTTAAAGTTGAACTTGAACAAAAATATCTAATTTTTTTTAATAACAAAACGGAACAATGGATTTTCAATGTTAATTTCTTTATACTGGAATATTATCTTTCCTGATCATTTTAGAAGAAACGTGTAAATAAATGTTTTGTAGAGTAAAAATTCCTGCATGCAGTCATGCTATTATTTATTTTTTAGCGTTGATAGAAACCCTAAAAAATGATCATTTTCACGAAAATAATACTTGCCATGAAATTAAACAAAAACGGTGCGCTGTTGATTTGTTGGCTTCTGTCAAATGTATTGAACACTTCATAACTGTTTACAAGTTTTTTCATTAAAAATGTATTCTATTCAAGAAACAGTTCAAATTGTGGAGTGGTGCTATGCTAGTAGCAGTTTTTGTGAAGAGCGGGTAATCACGTTGTAATATTTCTTGGCGGCACTGGTATTTGTACGAGTGAAAATGATGATTCTTTAAATACCTCTGGGAAGTCATATAGTGAATTCCACACTTGTCAGCAAATTGTCTTTTGCTTATGTTTGGATCTTCTACTAGAGAAACTAAGACCGTAAACTCGTCATTCTTCTCATTTATTGGTAAATTATTCTGCTTTGCATTTGATGTCCACTTAGAATTCCGTAATCTGAGCCAGCCATTTCAAATTTATGAATCAACCTTTGGATCATTGCAATGGAGGGAATTGGTCGATCGGGATAGTTGACGACAAACATATCCTGCATTTCACGAAAACTGCTACCAGCATAGCACCACTTCACAATTTGCACTTTTTCTTGAATAGAATACATTTTTAATGAAAAAACTTATGAAATATTCAAAAAATTGGACAGAAGCCAACAAATCAACAGTGCATCGTTTTTGTTTAATTTCATGGCAACCATTACTTTCGTGAAAATGATCATTTTTATTTTACCATTTTTTAGGGTTTTTATGAATGCTAAAAAATAAATAATAGCATGACTGCATGCAGGAATTTTTACTCTATAAAACATTTATTTACATGTTTCCTCTAAAATGATCAGGGAAGATAATATTCCAGTATAAAGGAATTAACATTGATAATCCTGTTCCGTTTTGTTCCACTACACCCTGTATACATCTACTTTTAAAACTAATTTTAGTTTTTGAAAATGTGTCACTTTTTCCGTGAGTTATGTTTTACGTTTCTGCCTTTACTCTAATATCTTTTAAAAACAAAGGTTAAATTTAAATTACGCTAGTTTTTTCAAAAATTCAAAATAATTCCGCTAGGAAATCCGCCAGCCGCTAAAACGAAAATTATCCACTGACTTGGTAGGTATAGTCCATTCGGTGGAATCTGGCGGCTGAGGTAGTAAAACGGTCGGTCCGCCCTGAGGACCGACACACCCTCGAAGAAACGGTATTGGTGGTTGGTCTAATTGCATCCCATACATTTATTACTGTCCTTCGCTCCTATTGGTATAAATAGACTTAGCACTTTTACGCCAGTGCATCTCAACAACGTTGTTTGGATTGAGGAAACAAAAGTTAGTACGACAAGTGCACACGATAATTGGGTGTCTAAGACATTATTCAGAATGGATGCCACTAACAAAATTATGTTTTCTATAAAAGTTGCTTGTTTTTTAAAGACCTTTTAACCGACACCACTTTCGAGCCATTGTGCCATTTAAAAATCAATACAATGAATAAAGTATATACAATAAAGAAATTATATAATTGTATAATAACTTAAGTAATAATATAAGACCCGGCTGCACAAAAAATAATTGACCGTTATTGATTAAGTAACTTCACGAACTAGTATATAATCTACACTTTAACGCTAATATTCCCAAAAGTATAGTTACTGTCGCGACAGCAACTATAAGCTTTTTAATTGAAAGCTATAAAAACGGACACATTTAACATCTTTTTTACCACACTTAAAATCCAACAGGCAATGGAACACTTTTCAAAAATATTTACTCGTTTTCACTTTCAGAATCTTCTAAATCACTTGAAATGTCTCCACTAATGATAAGTGGTCTGACATCGTTCACAATGCACTCCTTCAAGTAATCTTCTTTGATTATTTTGTGAACATATTCCACAGAATTAGTCCAAACAGAAGAAGTCACTTGATTTAATGATGCATGCCATGCTTCCAGAACTTATTCATCTTTTCCACTCGTTTGGATAATGATTTTTTTGACGTAGTGATTTTTGGCGATTCCCCATATCAATTCAATGGCATTATAATGACAATGATATGGGGGTAAACGAAGTGTGCTATGTCCATAGCGTTCAGTCATTTCGTCCACAATAAGTGCCAGTTGTATTATTTCTCACACTTTGTAGAAGTTTAACTTTTAAGCATGTGGGATCATGTTTGATGTTTTTTTCATTCAGCCACGCAATAATCTCACCTTTTGTAGAAGATATGGTTGGGCAAGGATCCTTTTTACCTCGAATGATACGATGCATTGTCTATCACAATCAAGGAAGGCTCCTCCAAACTTTTGAATAATACTTCCTCAAACCAGTATTTGAACACTTCCGAGTTCATTGACTTGTGGTAGTCACTCGACGAATTATTTGACACAAAAATCATGCTACAATTGGGAATAAATCCATTGGAGTTTCCAGCATGAAGCACTATATACCTGTTCCCAGCTGACATTGGATTGGCTGATTTATTTGAAGAACGTACACTTTCATCTGTCCAAATTTTTTTCACTGTCCCAGTTCCTCTGGCGAATATCCAGGTTTCATCTAAGACCATATTTTTTTAATGAGGGGCATTTGTGTTCTTCATATATTCTTTTAAGAATATTACCCGTTTTCTCACTGCGTGCTCCTGCTCACACAACACTTTTCTATTGTTTTCTTTTTTATAACGGAATCCCATAGGCTTAATAAGTTTGCTTAACGAAGTTCTTCCCATTTCGCATATTTCCCTTTCACGAAGAAGAACTAAGAGAGCATCAAGGGTTACAAATTTTCTTTGGGTGTACATGTCATAAATGGTGTTTCTAATTTGGTTTTTTAACACATCCGCCATATCGATACCTTTTACACATAACCTACGTTTTCTGTTATGTTCTAAAGGTCCTTTATTTCTGCCCTGTGCACTAATTCTCTGGAGAGTTCTAATCGATACCATCGTTGCATCCGCTGCCCGCTGTTGAGATTTATCCGTTCAAATTAGAGGACCTCCGTTTTCTTTTTCTTCATTAAAATAACTTAACACTTTCAGCACTAATTGTCGCCCTTCTTCATGTAAATGTTTTAAAGCCATCGTCCGAAAATGTGAATTGCTACTGTAATGTGGTGTACACTATTTTCCGCGTTAAATACAAAGTGGAAATTAACAAAAACTAAGTTTTTCCTCATTCTTATACACTCTGAAGACACATAACAATCTTTGCATATTTAAGGAGACTAGAAATGATTTTTATTTCTATAAATATACACCCCATATACTTTCAGTATTGAGAACTAATGATATTCGACCAACCGGAGCTGGTACGCCCCGCCCCTACTTACTGAGCTCCGACCCTCTTTTATGACCACAGCCGCCAGATTCAAGAGAATAGGCTATAACACTGTGTCTGATATGTACACATTAGAGATAGGCAACTTGTCTCAAAAAAGTTATTTTTGACTTTAACTTACTACTTTTCTTATGATCATTTAACACATTCGACGTTGGTAGACCGCTGCCAATAATTTAAAACATGGGTCGCCCAATAGTCTCTTCTTTCCTTTCACTGAATAACAGGAAATAGAGTGCAATGGATTTACTAGTAAATTATTTGAAGCAATATTTTAATTATGTAGCCAGTAAGTTTTGGAACATGAGACTAGTCTCGAAAAATTCTTTAGGCGGCTTCCATAAATTATATTACTGATTTTTCGTTAATTTTTAACCCCCATTCCCTATGTTACGAGGTGCCGCACCATGCATCTTATAGGTTGGTTTTAGAAAAGCATACTGTCGCAAATCTGCTGACCTCCCCCATGTAAACCTGTGACATTATTTATAAAAGCTGCCTTAGGTAACTTTGGTAATGACAATTTTTTTGAGACCCTAGGAAATCATATATCTAAGAAAAATGCCTCTTACAGGTGGTCTGAATCATCAAGTATATACAGTATGTTTTTTTTATCGTGGGCCATAGGATTTTACATGCTAAAAATTATACCTTGTGTAAATGTATATTTTGTCATATAATTTTGAAGCAAAATTTAGTTGATAATATTAATCAATTCTTTTTCTACATGATGCGCTTAATTAGAATCATTTAAACATGTTTTACTCCATTAAAAAGTGCTTTTGCTCGGAACCGAACGATCGGGATACGCTGCAGAAAAGTTGTCAACTATTTCCCTAAAATAAAAATTCCCTGACTTCTTGTAGAAACATACAACTATTTCCCTGCTGGACAACCTCGTATAATTGGCGTTACAAATTCCACCTGTTCTTCAACAGTATAAACGGATATTTTCAAGAATAAAATCCGTTTGATTACTTGCCTCACTAATCAATCTGACATTTCCTAAATTCAAGGTACTTTGATTATTTTTGCTCAGATATTTATATTAAATAATTTCATTTTTTACTGGAATAAAACATGTTTAAGTTATTCTAATGCAGCGCATTATGTAGAAAAATAATTGATTTATTACTAATTAAAATTTCCTTCAACATTTTATGATAAAATATACATTAACACAAGGTATAATTCTTAGCATGTAAAATCCTATGGCCCACGATAAAAAAAAATATACTGTATACAAGATGGGGCACCTCACATGATGCGGTAATTTCATGGAAAACCATGTAACTTTGTGATTCTTTTCAAATGATAGACGTAGGATTATTCTATGCACAATTTAAAATTGTTGCCATTTCTACAGAATGTCCCATAAAAAAGATGCACATCAAAGTTATGTGCACCACCCTGTATACCGATATGTGTTCGATAAAGAACGCCATAACTCTGTTATTTATTGACCGATTTGAATGAACTAAAAAATAAAGCCAATGGCTGTTTAAATACTATAAAATGGCGGTAATTATATATTTTTTCAAAATCAACTTCATTGCCAAATGATAGTCAACTTTTAATTTTTAAATAGCTGCATATACTTTTCTAATTTTATAATATTAGACATTGTTTTTCTGAATCCAATTATGCCCATTATGTTGGTTTTAAGTTAATATTTATGCCATAAAAAGATAGTAATAAATCTTGTACACATGATTTTTTTTTGGTAATAAATGTAGTGTGCCTTGAAAAAAATTCTAATCGACAAATGTCATTTATTCACAGATTAATACAGATAGGCAACTCAATGTAAGTTTTTGGATACATATAATCGTCAATGCCAGTAGAGGTCGCGATGGAAGGAAGCCCGCGAAATTTAAACGCCACGTTCAAATTTCGCGGGGCGCAGGGATTTTATTGAATCGAAATATACCGAGTGTCTGGGATAAGGGGCGAACATAGGGATTTAACATGTAAAATTAAAAATGTGTAATTATTAGCTCCCCTATTCATTTTAGAGAAAAATCGTAAAGGAATATT
Organism: Ocypus olens; assembly: GCA_910593695.2. NCBI lineage: Eukaryota > Metazoa > Arthropoda > Insecta > Coleoptera > Staphylinidae > Ocypus > Ocypus olens. The sequence goes on along the minus strand of OU343063.1, from coordinate 13,665,836 downwards.
TTTTAGAGAATTAAAAATTGTAAATGAATCATCCATTTAATTTACGTTTGTACCAGAATTTACCTCAGAAATAATAAAAATAAGTTGAACAATGTACCAAAAAAACCCTTGCCATGAGTTTGACAAATGTCATGTTATGGTGAGAATAATTTTTCTAGTCAGATATCAATTCACGCATTGTAATTACTATGAACAATAACGTTGGGCTCGTTGTAAAGTGTGAACTAGCATTCTTCGGTAAAACAGACTGCAAAAAGTTAAGCTTAGTTTAGTTTTTAGTTAGTTTATTAATTCGCAGCAAATGTTGCTATTTTAAATATGTAAATGCATATTAATGTAAGTATGTTGTTCTCCTTAAATAAACTACGTCAAGTCTCCAATCTAATTTGGTTAAAAATTAATCTTAATATTCTTTTCTGGGCTATGAATATCCTTTGAATATGACTTCTTTCCCACGCTGGTATATTTTAGGAGAGATACAGATATACCTATGAGTAGTAGTTGACTCTGGTGGTGAAATTGGGTTTAGTTTAAGAACTGCATAGTAAGCAGTATTTAATTTACTACACACATAATCAACATGCTGACACCAGATGAGTTGCTCGGCCTCAGAAATCCCAAGAAATTTGGTGCTCTGATTTAAATTAACAATTGGTGTTTTTCTATTGAAAAAATTGAATGTTTACTGTTTTATTGTTATATGGAATTATGATCTGTATTTGATCAATCCTGCATTATTTCACAGAATACACGCCTCCTTTCTTCATCCACTAACAGTATCTCCTGATGGCATTGATGTTTTTAAGAATGATAACCATGCTTCTTCAGAATTTTCTATACAGAGAATTTAGACACATTGCACTCACAAACATTGCATCGTATGCTAGTTGTTGGTTCAGCATTTATCAAACCCAAAACTGTTTCTTCCAATTCATCGTTGTTTCTTCTGTTCCGTTTGCATGTAATGTCACAAACTCTGAGTAAACTGACGCCACTGCAAAATGTTTCGATAATGAATACGCTCTCTTCATTGGAATAACTCAGATTATTGTTCATAGTAATTACAATGCGTGAATTGATATTTTGAGTAGCAAAATTATTCTCACCATAACGTGACATTTGTCAAAGTCATGGCAAGGGTTTTGATTAAAGGGTAAATGGTTAAACTTATTTTTATTATTTCTGAGGTGGATTCTAGTACAAACGTAAATTAAATGGATAATACATTTACAATTTTTAATTCTCTAAAAAATATTCCTTTACGATTTTTCTCTAAAATGAATAGGGGAGCTAATAATTACACATATTTAATTTTACATGTTAAATCCCTATGTTCGCCCCTTATCCCAGACACTCGGTATAAAAAAAATGCATAAGGCACTGAAGCGTCAATAGGGTTCGTTAAATAAAGCAACGTTTAAGTTAAATTATTAATAGTTTATTTGGTAAATTATTGAGATCCTGGCATCTGCCTTGATTGCGATGAGAAATGTTTATTTTTTCATTACATGAAAGACTTTGATATTGGTAAATAATTCACGATAATACTTTCAAATATTGATTGTCGGAGTTCGCGACAGTTGTTTCGCCACACTGTGGCTTCTTCAGGCGATGAAGCCACAGTGTGGCAAAATAATTGTCACGGACTCAGACAAATATTTGAAAGCATTATCGTGTATTATTTACCAATATCAAAGTGAACATGGACTTTCAACAACTATCAGCCACAATTATTCAATTATTACATGAAAGACAATTTGTTTAACTTGTGAATAGATTAGATTTCTCAAGGCATCAAGAGATTGGGAAAACCAATCTCGGATCCATTATTGAATAACCTTACATATAAATTATACAAGAATTTTGAATTATGAGAATTTGAGGGATACTATCGCAATACTGAGAAACAACTATTTTAAGATTAAATAATATACAAGTTAAATTGCAAAATTCATCTTAACTATCTCAAATTTTAGCTTACAACCTTTTTGGTAAATCTAATTTCAAATAATACTTCACTACAATATTGTACTTACAAAGTATTTCAGTGTTAGTACAGTTATGTTCAACATCTAAGAAACGTCAGTGTTGGATAAATTAACGGTAAACTTTTGGCGTGACAAATATTAAGCAATGCCATATTTGTATACAAATAATGTACCATAATCGGTTAGCCATTTATCAGATAAACTGAAGTACAGGGATTGCCTATGGTAAATCTTAAACTCTGTTGCGAGTTATTTTAAGGAAGGACTGCTGATTGCTTAGATATTGAACTCAACTATAAGTATTTTTTAAATTCATCTATAGTCTAGTAAGGCTTTGTTATAGTAAATAAGTTTTTCCAAAGTCAGTTGACATTTCCATCAATCTATTATTAAATTATAGTTACATTTAGGTGCTGTGACTTCGGAAAAAGTTGTATACCCAACCCAGCACAATATAATGAATTAATGAATGCTAATGTAACTATATTTACAATTCACCTGGAAAAAACAGATTATTAATTCCTGAAACAAATGCACTATTATTATAAAAAAAAAAAAAAAAAAAAAAAAAAAGAACCTTTATTGGCATAACCATATATACAAAACAAAAAACAAATTAATTCCTTACATCCCTCACCCCCCCCTTCCACCCCACCCCTCCCTCCCTCTCCCCTCTTTCTCCCATCCCACCTTTTCCAGCGTCTTCACTCCTGCCCCATCCTCTCTCATCCATTCCGTCACCCTTCTATTCCCTCTCACTCCTACCCATTCTTCTTTCACCCCCTCACATTCTTTCGCCAAGTGCTTCCATGTATCCTTCCCCCACTCGCACAGCCCACATCTCATATAATCCTCCCCCATCCACCTCTTCCTCCCTTTCTCTCCTGACCCACATCTCGCCCTCGCCAACCTCACCCTCTCCTCCCTACTCCATCCTTCTTCCCCCCAATACTCTGGTATTCTCCCGTACACCTGCCACCTCCCATACATATCATTATATTCACTCCTTTCTATCCGCCCCTGTCTCTCCTGCATATCCACCTCTCATTTTTTCCTTCACCCATCCCGCCACCTTCACCCCCCTCCCCATCCACTCTATCACCTTTGCCTCCGATAACCCCACCCTCTCATACATCTTCCTTCTCTCCCTTCTCCATTTCCCCTCTTCCCCATTCACACACCCCCACCATACTGCCTTTACCAATCTCTCCTCCCCTAAACCCCACAATTTCTCTTCGTATTTCACCACCCTCCTCATCGTTTCACACACCATTTTGTCCCTGTTCGTCTCCTGCCTAAGTATATAACTCGGTGTCGACCTCTCCACTCCCAACATACATTTTATAAACCAACCCTGCTCCCTCTCCACCCATTCATACTCCCTCGTCCCCCATACCTCCACGCCATACATCATCACCGATCCCACACACGCATCCCATACCTTACACATCACTCTCATATTATTCTCTATCCATCTTCCCCATTTCCCCCATGCTATCCCCCATGCTCTCCTCGCTTTGCCTTGCACCCATCTTACATGCTCCTCATATCCACCCGTTTCCTTAAATACAAACCCCAAATACTTAAAACTCTTCACCCGTTCTATCAACTCTCCCTTCCACTCTAATTCTTTCACTCCTCCCACTCTCCCTCTGTTCCTGAATCTCATCCATTTCGTTTTTTCTACATTCACACACATACCTCTTTTATCCATATACTTCTCTACCCTCCTCATCATTCCTTTCATACCCATCCAGTCCTTCGCCACCAAAACCATATCGTCCGCATATGCCAACATCCATACCTTTCTCGACCCACTTACCACCCCTCCCTCTTGACCTTTTTCCAACACCCCCTCTAACTCGCTCATATACAGGTTAAATAATAGCGGACTCAACGGGCACCCCTGCCTCAGTCCTACCCATGTCCTAAATTTCTCCGCTATCTTCCCCCCCACTTTCGCCTCCACCCATGTCTCCTCATACACCTCTCTCACCCATCCTATCATCCCCTCACTCAACCCTCTCCTCCTCAAACATTCTATCATCCCCTTCCTTGGCACCACATCATACGCTGCTTTTAGATCCAGGAACACCGCAAACATACCACCTTTCCCTTCCATCTCTCTCTCTATCATCCTCGCCAGAGTGAAGACCAGGGTCCCCCTTCCTCTTCTAAATCCTCCTTGTGACTCTGGCAGTAACCCTTTATCCTCCACCTCTGCTTCCATTCTATTTTTCACCATCACCATCATTATTTTATACCCTGTACTCATAACTGTTACCCCCCTATAATTCTTTATCTCCTCCCTCTTCCCACCCTTGTGCACCGGGCACATCCTGCCCACCCTCCATGTCTCCGGCATCCTCTCACTCCCCATCCACATTTTATTTATTAGCTCCCTAAACTTCTTCTTCCCCTCCTCTCCTATCTCCTTCCACATCTCCGACCTCAGACCATCTCTACCCGGCGCCTTCCCTCGTTTAATCTCTTCAAATGCTCTCTCCACCTCCTCCTCTGTGAACTCCTCCTCTATCACTCCTCTCCTCTCTTCCCCTACTTGCTCCGGCTCTCCTCCACCTTCTTTGCACTTCCTCACCCATTCCTCCAAAGACACTCCTATCCTCTCCCTCTCCTGTCCTCTCCTTAACACGTCCCACATCTCTCTCTCATTTCTGCACCCCCTTATCTCCTCTGCAGCCCGTTCCGCCACCTGTATCTTCTTCCGCTCACATATCCTCTCATATTTCCTTCTGGCCTCCACCACTCTTCTCTCTCCTCCACCATTCCTTATGCATTCCTTCACCGCCCTCCTCACTTCACCCTTCGCTACTCTGCATTCTTCATCAAACCACTCTCTACCTTTCCCCTTTGTTCCCTTCACCTTCCTTCCACATCCTATTATGGCCTTCTCCATCTCCTCCATTGACCTTATCTCCTTCCACTTCACTTCCTTCAACTTCTTCTTCATCCTGTCTATCGCCCCTACTCCGCTCTCCAACCTCTCTTCCTCTTGTTCTCTCTCCTCGTCTTCCCCCTTGCCTATCCATATCTCTACACTCACCGGTAAATGATCCGACCCCATTATCTCTTCCACCTCCATTTTTCTTATCTCCTCTCTCGCCACCCCTTTCACTATTGCGTAGTCTATTACTGATGAGCCTCGTGGTCCAATATACGTTCTCTTTCCCGTCCAATCCCCCTCTGTGCATCCGTTAAGAATTTCCCATCCCTCCTCTCTCACCCATTCCCTCATCCTTCTCCCCTCCCCGTTCACCACTTTATCCTGTGATCTTCTTTCTCGTTCCACTCCATTCTCCCCCACCCCTCCTCCCATTTCCCCTATCCTCGCATTCAAGTCCCCCACTATCATCCGTCTTCCTGTCTCTTCTTTCCTCTCCTCTATTTCTTTTCTCACCTCGCCCCAGTTCTTATTTACGTACACTACTCCCACCTCCACCTTATACTTTCTCCGTTTATATTCTACCCACATGAGACCTTCTCCCCCCTCCTCGCACTTCATTTCCTCTCCCTTCCTCCTCTCTCTCATCCCCACTATCATCCCTCCTTTTGCTCTTCCTCTCTCCCCTCCCTTCACTGCCCCTTTCATTTCCCACTTAAACCCTTCTGGCAGCCCCCCTTTTAGCTCCTCCCATTCCTCCTTCTTTGCCCATGTTTCTACTAGCCCCACTATGTCCTTCCCCCCCACCCATTGCTCCAATTCCTTCTCCCATCTTCCTCCCTTGATTTTCGACTTTACCCCCGCCACATTCCATACCCCTATCCTCATCGTCTTGTCACTCCCCCCAGCACCCCGATTATGTCCTAGCTCTTCCTCTTCCTCCCTCCTCTCTCCCACTGCCCCCTTTCTTTTTACTTTTTTGGCTCTTCCTGTCTCTCCAAACTCCCCTTTCCCCTATTCCACCTCCACAGCTCCCCATTCACTATCATCTTTTGGTACCCCGTCCTCGTTGTTTTCCCCTTCTCTCTCTCCTCGAACGCTCTCTCCCTGATTATCTTTTGGATCCTCCTCTCCTCCTTCGTTAGGTCATCCTCTATGAATATCCTCTCTCCTCTCAATTTATTCTTACTCCTCATTACTTTGATCTTCTCCTCCAACGTCCCCAATCGTGCCACCACCATCTTCCCCACTGTGTCTACCACGTACATATCCTCTACCTTCACCTCCACCTCCAGTGCGTCCTTCATAAACCTCTCCACTTCACTCCTCTCTTTTATGTCCTTCCCCTTTATCAGTATATTCTTTCTCCTCTCTTGCCTCTCTCTCTTCTCCGCCTGCTCCTCCAAGTCCACTATCCTCTGCTTTAACCTCTCCCTTTCTTGTCTCCACATTTCCTTCATCTCCCTCATCTCCGCCTTCCACATCTCTCTAGCCTCCCTCATCTCTTCTTTCCATACCTCTCTCTCCTCCCTTATCATTTCCGATATAAGTTGTACTACCTCCCTGCACCCCCCATCACACCCTTTCTGCGCTTCCTCTGTTATCTTTTTTTTTCCACCACCCTGCTCTCCTGCTTCCTCAAACGACGTATCTCCTACTTTTCTCTTCTCTATGATCCCCGTCTCCTCCTCTTGTCGCTGCGGTGACCTTCTCAGGCCCTTTCCACCCCCAAACACCGTCTTTCTTCTATTCTCTTCTTCTTGTCTGTCCCATTCTGCCACTTCTCTCTTTTCCTTTTGCCTGCCCTTTCCTCCCATTCCAATCTCCACTTCGCTTCTCCCTTCTCCTTCTCTCAACCTTAATTCACTCTGAATTCCCCCGTCCCGTTCTCCTCTCCTCGATAATTTATTTGTCGTTAATGAACCGTCTGTGATTATTCCAACGCTACTAGTTTTGCCGATGGACCGTTTGTGATTATTCCAGCACTACTAGTTTTGCGAATGGACCGCGTGTTTGATAGCCAGTAGCGATAATTCCACTCCACCGTAGCAATAAATCACTGCGTTTATTTGTCTGTAAATTGTGGAAAATAAACGCGGATTTGATGAGGATACGAGAACGCGCACAATTCACGAGGTTTAAACCAGTCTTGTGATTAGTTTAAAACGTGTAAAGCAATATTAAAACCACTGCAATTATTGCGATAATAACCACAAAACTTACAACACTATTATTATAATGACATACAATAGATTCAATTCCGCTTACAAACACTGGTAATGAAAATTACTTATATTCCTAAATAAATTAAATAAACCTAATACTTATTGGCATCCTACTTCACATGTGCATAAGTTTCTTCAGTTTCCTGTCCTTTGTGTTTCTACCTTTAATTTCCCTCGTGATCCTTTTGCAGTACCACGGTAATCCTGCAATGTAACCATTTCTTAGATAATGAACTGCTTTATTGTTAACAAAGACCTACCAGTTTCTCCTGCCACAAGTGACACCTGCAAAATATGAGACAGTGAAGGTTAAAACATAATCGCTCCAGTATATTATGAATACTAAACTAAAGAAAAAACTGTTCTTCGTTATCTGTACACACACATGAAAAATTACAGTACTACTCATTAAATTACATTTTATGGTTAGGATCACATGAATCAATCCTAACCATAAAATGTAATTTAATGAGTAGTACTGTTATTTTTCAATGTAATGCACACAGGTTTACCTCGATAGTTTATTCACACTAATGATTATAACTAAACATTATTCTCTTTTAATTTAAAATGCGAATACTCAATTATAATTACCTTACCGCTTCAGATTCGTGGGGAAGTGGAACAGTTTCTTCACTTCATCTACATGCTTCCCGCAAATGAAACAGAACACAGTCTTCGCCATTTTGGGATAGCTTGCTACAAAAATCAATTAATAATAACAGATAATCTTTCAATACTTTAACAACAACAACTTACCGAATCAATGCGAAACGTAAAATGGCGTCGGCATCAAAACAAAGTAGGCAATTTCACTAGCAAGCCATCTATTAACAAATCAACGAACTAACACATACTGGTGCGCCCTCTGAGATTGTGGCCATATGAGATAGAAGATACAAAGTTAATGGGAAAATTGAGATGGGTGCTATGCGACTAATTTTCCTATGGAGTTAACCATCTGTTCTAATCTGTGCATTTATTGTATGATTTGTTTTTCCAGCCACAGAAAACAAATCATATAAAATATTAACTTTCTTTGGAACAATAAGTTCAAAAATTAAAAATATTTTTAAAAAACGAGACGTTGACATTGTGTTTAGATCCAACACCAAACTCTCTAATTTAATTTTTAATGCAAAAACACCAATAGATAGTATGTACAAGTCAGGAATTTACAGTTTAACATGTCCAGATTGTGGAGGATTGTACATAGGACAATCAGGTCGTAATTTTCAAATTAGATTAAAAGAACATCTTAGATCATACAATTTAAAACATAATAATTCAACCTTTTCAAATCATCTGTTAGAATCAAACCATAATTTCGGCAAGGATGTACTTTCAGTAATCCATCTCACCGAAAAAGGTAGAACAATGGATTTACTGGAAGCCTTTGAAATTCACAAGGCAAAAATTAATCCGGGAATTTCCATCCTCAACGACCAGATTGACCTGATGTATACCCCTCTTTTTGAAGCATTCTAGTTTTAGTATATATACCTTTGTATTTCGTATTTTAAGTACTCAGTTTGATAATGATTACCGTGTAATTGAAACTAGGCACGTAAAGTAAAATAAAAGTGGTATAAAAAAGTTAAGTGTTTTCTTTATATCGAAATTGTACCACGAAGTGAACGCCTCCAAGATTCAAGAAAAACAACATATTGGGTATTATTGGATTCAGAAAAATAATGTCAGATGTAAAAAAATTAAAACATTATATGCTGCCATTTAAAAATTTTAAGTTGGCTATCATTTGACAATGAAGTTATTATTGAAAAAATAAATATTGATGTCATTTGTTAGTATTTAAAACACCATCGACTTTGGTTTTTAGTTCATTCATATCGGTCAATAAATAACAGAGTTATGGCGTTGGGCGTATTTTATCGAACACATGGTATATGTATCACCATCATTGAATTCTTGAAGGATTATGGCGGCTCTTTTGAGTATTTTTAAATCCATTTTCTAAGGTGGATTATTCCTTTTTTCTTCTCGTAAGTTTTTGTCCATCTTGACTGTGTTTGTTATTTTTTCCACTCTTTCCTGTTTCTACACACTCCTTTCCAGTTTTTGACTCCCATTGCCTCTACGTCTTCTTCTATTTCCTTATTATATAAATGCGTTAACCAGTTTATATAATTCTCCTTACACCTTTGAAGTGAACGGTGGCATCTATTGTAAATATGTACAGTAAACTTGATCGTTACTTTTGGAGCATGTATGGATTATGTGTTTTTTGTCGATCTAAAAAATGTATTGTCTGTTTCAGAGTTTATATGATATACACAATCAACTGCTTGAAGGATGATTTTTATACTTAACGCTTTTACATATTCTACAATATTTTTATACATTTGAAAACAATTTGTGATGGAGACGAGCCGCACCCCATGGTATGCGAGACTATTTTAATTATTTGTTAATTGATTGGAAATTTTATTTTGTACCTAATTTTTATATATCAACAATTATTTTAATATGTATTTGTACCGTGAAATAAATTTTAAATATGTTTGAAGTGAATAAATGGAATATACAATCTCTGAACCTTATTTGAAGCAACAGATGTTTCTATACTGAAGCATTCTTAGAATACTTATTGCTATTTTGGGAAGAGATGAATAAAAAATACTCTCGTGTACAGTTTTGTTAAGTTAACCTAATCTTTATTTACTGTATACAGGGTGTTTCAGACCACCCGTCCCAGGCCTTTTTCTCGAGACCGTGACGTCATAGAGCTTCAAGAAAAAAAATAGCACCACCAATGCCTGCCTGAAGAATTTAATGGAGGTAGTTTAGACTTCCGGAAGTTACCGGAAGTAGGCGTAATTACACTCAACTTTTGAATTTCAAATGGGAACCTAGGTCAAGTGGGGTATCATTGGATAGTTATTTTAAAAAGAAATAACATTTGTTTCAAAAATTTATTTCTAAATGTTAGGCATAATGAAATAAAAATTAATGTTTCCAATAACCAGTCCCGGGCAGATTGGCCAGATTTTACAATTAAATTTTTATCAAGTTGGCTTGTTGCAAAATTTTAAAACGACGTGCACAAATCACGAAAACAGCTGATTTAGCTTTATCTATATATATAAAAATGAATGTTTGTTTGTTTGTTTGTCGTTTATGGACACCTAAACCATTCGTCGGATTTGGATGAAATTTTCTGGGGTTAATGTAATCATGCGGGGGAAGGTTTCTGTGTAAAATAGAATATGTGTGTCTACTATTTCTTGGGTTTCAATGGACATAACCTAACTAATAGTATTTGTTGAATTTAGCGAATGTCAGGACGATAGAATAACGAACGTCAGGTGTTACCAACTGAAATTGGTGCGACCTGAATTCCACGGGGATGAAGCCGAGATACGAATATCGGCAACACGAAAGTATGTGGGCCACCCCAGGACAGTGGGGCGAGGGGGAATTTCAAATTTGCCGCTTTTGCAAAGATGGTTCCCTCGATGTTGCCAGATTTATCACAGATCTTATTATGGGGATTACCGTTTTTAATAACCTTTAAATTTCACTACAAAGTAATAATTTTAACAATTAAAATTATGTTTTAAACATAATTAGACTCATTATCGCTTATATTTGTCATAATAACTTATGAAAGTATAATATTACTGTTTATTAAATATAATCATGTGCATTGTATATTTTATACTTCGATGTATATGCGGCAACGCTTAATGAGTCTCACCATTTTTATTAACTAACCTCAATAGTGCTGTGAGTGCTAGCGATTCATGTTTGAAGGTAAGTTATTATATATTCTGTCTTATAAACTCGTCAATTGTATTTATTAGTAATGGAAACATCAAATGGCCGTATTAAATATTCTTGTAAAAATCCAGAATGTCAAAATTCTTTCTTTTCCGATACCGATAATTAATGTCGACTAGAAAAATAAACATTTCTATAAATTTCCCAAAAATGAAGAATATCTTAAAACATGGAAAACCATTTGTGATATTGAACAGTCTTCATTGTTTAAATTTTCATTCATGTGAAGATCATTTTATTCATAAACATTTTGTTAATCATTTCCGCAAAAAATTGAATTGCAATGCTGTTCTGACACCAAGAAGTAAGACAATATAACTACACTAATTTACTTTTTAACTATTTTAATGTCATGAATCCTGGAAAAGAGCAAACAACTGACCTGTTACGACGCCTGAAAGAAATATCTAAGAAGAACGAAGAGACCTGATGGAACATTGCACCTGGACTAGACCCTAATACCCGATTGTTGTGATATTTTTATATTTGATAATTTTGTTAATAATAATGTATATAATTATTCTGTTAAATATATTTTTTCCATGTAGGCCTATTTTTATTTTTATTTTGTGAAATCCAATCTTTTTTCTTTTACCAAAACCAGTAACTTCTTCATTTATGTACTATCTAAAAGTATAATTAATTATGTGCTCAAAAAACATAATTGATTATATTTTTAGTGTTATTACATTGAAATATATCGTGTAGACGAGTATAACATTTTTCAATTTTGGCGCGGAAATCGTAGTAATTTGCCACCCCGACACCAGGCGGCGCCAAAAATCGTGTTTCCGAAATTTAACATGCAGGTTTCACTTCTAAAGGTATGTGTTCTGTGCTGAATTCACTTGATTTGCCAGGCATGCCACCGCACATTTTAACATTGGAACTTGGCGTGCCTATAATCCTTCTTCGCAACATCAATACACCACAACTTTGCAACGGTACCAGGCTTTCAGTGAAAAAGATGATGAACAATATCATCCAAGCTACTATTTTGAATGGAAAATTTAAAGGGGAAGATGTACTATTACCACGCATCCCAATGATTCCGACAGATGTGCCATTTCAATTGAAACATTTGCAGTTTCCTGAGCGACTCGCTTTTGCAATGACAATCAACAAAGCACAATCGCTACAAGTGTGCGGACTAAATTTGAAGAATCCATGCTTCTCACATGGACAACTATATGTGGCCTGCTCGCGCGTTGGAAAACCATCTGATTTATTTCGTGTGCGCACCAGACGGAAAAACTAAAAATATTGTGTATTCTAAAGCACTCCAATAAACAAATTTAATCTTTATCTCTATATTTGAGTGGCAGTGCAACGCATGCCGGGTAACGCTATCTATCTTCTTCTATATATATATATATATATATATATATATATATATATATATATATATATATATATATATATATAAATGAATGTTTGTTTGTTGGTTTGTTTGTCGTTTTATGGACACCTAAACCATTCGTCGGATTTGGATGAAATTTTCAGGGGTTAATGTAATCATGCGGGCGAAGGTTTCTGTTTAAAATAGAATATGTTTGTCTACCATTTCTTGGTTTTCAATGTACATAACCTAACTAATAGTATTTGTTGTATTTAGCGAATGTCAGGAGGATGGAATAATGTACGTCAGGCGTTACTACCTGAAATTGGTGCGACCTGCCGGTTGCTTTCACGACCTGTAATTAGCATTTAAAATTAAACAGCCCTCACTAACGTTTAGAGCCTAATCCGTTTTCGGCCAGACGAACAAATCCAACAGGATACGTCACCAGTAATAAGCTACGGATTGACGACGGCGCAGCGCAGCGGAGCCGTCGTTCGTCACCAGTTACCTTGCTTAATTTTTAAGGGCTACGCACGGACGACGGCGCAGCGCAGCGGAGCCGTCGTTCGTCACCAGTTACCTTGCTTAATTTTTAAGGGCCACACACGGACGCCGGAGCAGCGCAGCGGAGCCGTCGTTTGTCACCAGTTTATTTGCTTAATTTTAATGGGCCATACACTCCGCTGCGCTGCGTCGTCGTCCGTCACCAGTTATCTGCCTTAAAATATATGGACCATGCACGGACGACGGCGCAGCGCAGCGGAACCGTCGTTCGTCACCAGTAATAAGCTACGTATTGACGTATTGCAGCATTGCAACGCATGCCGGGTACTCGCTAGTTTTCTTATAAACGTAACGATACTTACCTGTAGCCAGTTCATAATTTTCATTTCATCGACCATGTATTTATAAGATTAGTTAATTAGTTGATGCATACAAAATCATTGATTAATTACCATAGGCATTAATAATCCATAATATTATAATTGTTTGCGGGTTGCTAACGACGCTACCCGCAATCAAATTTATTATTTGACAGTAATATTTGTTTGTAAATATGGTGTTTTGAAATTTAGAAGGGTTTGATATGCTGATGGTTTTGGGTGAGTGTCATCAAAATTATCGTGCGGCTGAGCGGCTATAGGCTGAACGATACCCTCAACGAACTCGTCAGTCAAGAAAGGTATTTCTTCGCCTAGCTCATCGACTTAAGATGTCTGGTGAAATAATAAAAACCAGCGTGTTAGGCAACGTATGCAGAATGAAAGAGCACCTGATATCATTGCTGCTATTAGTATTGACCCACATACATCCACTAGAAGACTCTCAATCGATGCTGGGATTAGTCACACAACAAAGTGGAGAATCATAAACAAAAACAAATTCCATCCTTTTCATATTCATTTACACCAAGAACTTGGGGCACGCGATTTTCAGGACCGATTGGATTTTTGTGGATGGTTGTTGAACAAAAATCAGAGCTTCCACCGTCAAATTCTTTGGTCAGATGAGGCAACATTCAAGAATAATGGAAATGTTAATATTCACAACGCGCATTACTGGTCTCGCGAAAACCCTCACTGGCTACGCGAAGAAAACAATCAACATATTTGGAGCCTTAATCTCTGGTGTGGCATCTTAGGAGACCAAATACTTGAACCACATTTTTTCGAAGAGTCTTTAAACGGTATAATGTATAAAGATTTCATAGAGAACATACTTTATGAACTCTTAAGCGATGTTCTATTAGCAACCCGTTTAAGAATGTGGCTGCAACAAGACGGTTGCCCAGCTCATTATTCGAGAGTGGCTCGCGAAACTATTAATAGTATCTTTCCTGGCCGTTGGATTGGAAGAGGAGGTCCGGTTTCATGGCCAGCTCGTTCGCCTGACCTAACACCTCTTGATTTCTTCTTGTGGGCACATATTAAAGACCTGCTATATAAAGAACATCCAACCACGAGGGACAACATGAAGGATAGGATCCGGAATGCCTGCCGTACAATAAGTGGAAATGAGGTGTTACGGGCTGTCAACCATATCTGAGTACGGTTACAAAAATGCACCGATCAAGCAGGAAGACATTTTGAGCATTTATTATAAAAAAACACTTTTTGGTATTTAAATGTTTTGTGTTTATTTTGTTTTCATATTGTGGTTTTGGGCAACTTTAAGCTTTTAATTCGTTTATTTGCAAGAAATGTTATCTGTTATCTTTAAAATACGTCAAAGCCAAAGATACCATACATGACCTGGGTTCGCTTTTAAAATATTGAAGTTGCGCCTACTTCCGGTAACATCCGGATGTCGAAACTACCTCCATTAAATTATTTAAGTAGGCTTATGACATGTAATTTTGTTTTATGAGCCTCTATGACGTAATACATTGAGAAAATGGCCAGGGACTGGTTATTTGAAACAATAATTTTTATTTCGTTATTCATATGTTTTAGAAATAAATTTTTTAAACAAAATACACAGGTGAAAGAAAACACGAAATTCGTGAAATTTCGACCATTTTCATACCGTCATAACTCGGCGTATTTTCAATCGATTGTGATGAATCTTTGAAGGCGGAAAACTTTGAAGTGTCTTCTTTAAAGTCATGCATGCGAACTTAAGCGTAAACCTTTCCGCCCCCTCTAGCAACCCTGTGAAAAGAAGCTTTTTGAGTAAACTATGCCCAACTTTGACGATGTGTACGGAGTTGGAAAACATTTGACGACTCGAGATGATTAAACGTTCAAATTATCAAAATCATGCCTCAGAATTACTATTTAAAAGCATTTTACATTCGCATTTCCACGCCTCGTCGCCATCTATTCGACGATGGCCGAACTACTAAGTGATGTTTTTGAACAGCGCCAAAATGCTCGAACTTTATCCCTATAATCAAAGTGTTAATATTCAGCAATGCGCTGTACACGACACGATAGATTATTTAATTCCGAATCGAATGGTATATAAAATAGCTGAGGCAATTTAGCGGTTTTCTTGTAATTTGCGAATGAAAATTAAGCACGACACACTTACCGACATTTACAGTTCACTGTAACTTGAAACCTAAATGCACAACAATTTGCTATATTCTTCAATGAAATACGGGTCCCAATACTTATTACTGATTATTCAATTAACTTTTTATATTATTAATGCATTACAATAAGAGAAATATATGAGGAATCCTAATCTTCATAGAGGGCACCCTCTGTTATCGTGGGGATAAACTACGTTTTCATTTGTGGATTTAATAATTGTTTTAATAATGAAAGAATATTTAAAAACTTATAAAGACTGTTATCTTATAATAAAATAAATTTACTCGTAGATATTTTCGTATTTAAATTGCAGAAACAATACATTATAATCATATATCTATTAGTCACTAGGGACACTAGAATCACAAATTTAAACCTAAATTCCAACAGTTTCGTCAAATAATTCCGCAATAGACCATTTTAGTCAAATAATTCAGAAATTTCATAAGAAATGGTTACTAATGCAATATTTTTAAATATATATATTTTTTTCATAATAAATCTGGAGGTGCTAAAATCCATTTTTTTTTAAATTCAAAACCTGAACGTCCTAAAATCCAAATTCTTTTCAATTCTAAACCTGAAGGTCCTAAAATCCAAAACCCGAAATTTGGATCCCAAAAGTTTTAATAAACCTAAAATTTTAAATCTGGACACTAGAATCACAAATTTAAACCTAAATTCCAACAGTTTCGTCAAATAATTCCGCAATAGACCATTTTAGTCAAATAATTCTGAAATTTCATAAGAAATGGTTACTAATGCAATATTTTTAAATATATATTTTACTAATAGGTATATGATTATAATATATCCGCCTAATCACAGGCAACCCGATAAACGCATAACTACGATAAAAAAATTTCAATTTTAAGGTGACAGTGACAAAACCATAAGTGTAATCCTCAGTAAGGCATCAAAAATACTGCGAATATTTGAGTATTTAAATTGCAGAAATAATTATATTACATAAACGCCTACTTACAGACAATGCAATACACGCATACATAATATTAATTTATTACTAAAAACTTCCAATTTTGAACGTGACAGGGACTTAAAGCTTAAAAAATAATGTGAATATTAAAGTATTTAAATCGCAGAAATAATTATATTATATAAACGCCTGCTTACAGGCAACCCAATATACGTATAACTAATAATGATTTATCATTTAAAACTTCAAATTTTAATTGTAACAGGGACAAAACCATAAGTGTAATATTTTTAAAGCGTTGCTAAGGATTACACTTATGCTTGTGTCCCTATAATTTTTAAATTTAGAAGTTTTTAATAAAAAATATTAGTTATAGTATATTGGGTTGCCTACAAGTCGCCGTTTATATAATACCATTGTTTCCGCAATTTAAATACTTAAATATTCCTACTATTTTTGAAGCTTTACTCAGGATTACACTTATGGTTTTATCCCTGTTACGTATAAAATTAGAAGTTTTTAATAATAAATTAATTCGAGCTATGCGTATATCGGGTTGCTCGAGATTAGGCGTGTATGTTATAAAATATTGTTTTTGCAATTTAAGTACGTAAATATTCACAAGTGAATTTATTTAATCATAAGAAAACATTCTTTTTAAGTTTTTAAATATTCTTTTATTATTACAACAATTATTACATCCACAAATTATTAAGTAGTTTATCCCCACGATAACAGGTAGAGCCCTCTACTTAGATTATGATTTCTCGTATATTTCTCTTATTGTAATGCATTAACAATATAAAAAGTTGAATGATTAATCAGGAATAAGTATTGTAACCCGTATTTGATCGAAGAATATAGCAAATTCTCCTTTATTGAATTTTTATGTTACAGTGAACTGTAAATGTCGGTAAGTGTGTTGTGCTTAATTTTCATTCGCAAATTACAGGAAAACCGCTAAATTTCCTCAGCTATTTTATACACCATTCGATTCAGAATTAAATCGTCCACCGTTTAATGCACAGCCCATTGCTAAATATTAACACTTTGACAATAAGTATAAAGTTCGAGCATTTTGGCGCTGTTCAAAAACATCACTTAGCAGTTCAGCCACCGTCTAATAGATGGCGACGAGGCGCGGAAATCCCAACGAAAAATGTTTAAAAGCTTCTAAATAGCAATTCTAAGGGATGATTTTGATAATGTAAGCATTAAATGACCGCCAAACATATAATCCTTTAATCTTTTGAAATAAAAGTGCTGTAAAAATCCTGCAATAATAAATATTGCCGCAGCAATTGTTTAAAGGTTAAATTGATTTTAATGATTCAAATTGTAATTTACAGAGGTGTTAATGGTTTAATAATAAACAATAATAGTATATTGTACAACAAGCATATAATGATTTGCTCAAACGATTTGCTCCACTCGCCTACGGCTCGTTCCGCAAACCTCGTTCTCGTGATTAATAGCCATTATATGCGAGTTGCACACTATACTTTGTTCATGAAAATTAAAATCAAGATCAAAATTTAATTCAAAATTACAATTAGAATCAAAATCAAAATTAAAGTTGTAATTACAATTACAATTGAAAAAATTTAAATTCAATGGGGTAAACAAAATATTATCATAAATCGCATTCTGTGAATCAATTAGCGTGTTTAATGACCATATTAAACACGCAAATGCGTGTTTAATGAAATTGAGTGTTAAATGTACCCCATTAATGTTGCCCATACAATTACATAATGCGCACATTTTAACATTTTCGTGAACAATAGTATATTGTACAACGAGCATATAATGATGGCTATTAATCACGAGAACGATGTTTGCGGAACGAGCTGTAGGCGAGTGGAGCAATTCGTTTGAAAAAAAAACGCATATAATAGCCATTATATGCGAGTTTTACACTATACTTTGTTCACGAAAATTTAAATCAAAATCAAAATAAAAAAAAAACAAAATCAAAACCAAAATTGAAATCGAAATTAAAGTTGCAATTACAATTACAATTGAAAAAAAAATTAAAATCGGTATTAAACAGGGTAAACAAAATATTATCATAAATCGCGTTCTGTGAATTAAAGCGCGAACTAGCGTGTTTAATAACCATATTAAACACGCAAAAGCGTGTGCGTGTTTAATTAGCATATTAAACACTCAAATTCGTGTTTAAGAAATTGAGTGTTAAATGTACCCCATTAATGCTGCCCGTAGAATTAAATAATGCGCACATTATAACATCTTCGTGAACAAAAGATTTTATTATTAAGATTTTATTATTAAGGACTGCCTTAATTAAATTAGGCAACGCTTATGCAAAGACATTGTATAATTTAATTGTAGAAAAATTTAATTGTAATAATATTCCATACAAGGAAAATTTAATTGGATTCGCATCAGATGGGGCAAATGTCATCACTCGGTTATGGCTTTGTTAAAGAATGATATACCTTTTTGTATAATCATTCATTTGGTGAGGTTTACACGCTGGCGGCATCATCAGTCCTTATTTCTTTCGCAATAAGGAAGGAGCTGCCGTTACGGTGAATGGCGAGCACATGCTGACTGATTTTTTGTTTCCAAAAATGAATCAGCTAAACATCGACAACATTTGGTTCCAACAACACGGCGCAACTTGCAATACAGCGTGCTTAACCATCAATTTATTGCAAAATCAATTTGGTGACAACTTTATTTCCAGAAGTGGTCCTGTTAACTGCCCCCCTCGTCCGTGCGACTTAACGCCTCTCGATTACTTTTGATGGGGCTATGTTAAGTCATTGGTTTATGCCAACAAACCAGCAACTCTTGAAGTATTGGAAGCCAATATTCAAGCCACCATTGACGCCATACGGCCAGATTTATTGGAAAAAGTAGTTAGAAATTGGACTGATCGAATGGGCCATGTAACTCGTAGCCGCAGCGGACATGTGAAGGAAATCATATTTTAAAAATAAATGCCATGAAATTATCTACCAGATTATAATAATAATAAATTACTCCAGCAATATTTCTGTCTTGTATTATTATTTAAAGTTCTCAAGCTCTTAAAAAAACACCCTTTATAATCTAATTCCCTTTTGAACCCTTAAGGTGTAGGGATTGTCTTTGTTCTCTCCTATGTTTCTTGTATAAACTTCTTCCAATCCTTTCTATTACTTGCTAGTTTTTTGGCCTCCATTCATGTTTTACCTTTTCTTGCTAAGTTGTTTTGTATTATTTTACTCCACGTTTCTTTTGGCCTTCCTCTTTTGTTTTTTCCTGCTACTCGTACTTCCCATATTATCTTTACTGGTGTGTTGTCATCCATTCTTTGCATATGTCCCCACCATCCTAGCTGTCTTTCTTCTATATATTTTTCAATTGCGTCGATGTTAAAATCTGTTCTTATGGTTTCATTTCTAATTCTGTCCCTTCTAGTTACCCCTTTTACATTTCTAAGGTATTTAATCTCAATCGCTTGTATTCTACGTTTTTGTTTTTGGTTTAGTATCCATGTCTCACAACGGTATGTTAGTATAGGCCTGATTATGGTTTTATACACCTTTATCTTTGTTTCTTTTGTCACTTCCCTTTTTCCTACGAACGAGTTGTATAGATTGTTCGCCTTTTCAATTCTATGATTTAGATCTATTTCCTGTTTTCCTCTTTCATCGAACTTTACTCCTAAATATTGAAAGTCCTTTACCTGTTCTATCATCACTCCTTCTATCTATATTTATTCGTTCTGGTTCGTTTGATATGACCATCACTTTAGTTTTTTCCTTGTTCATTTTCACACCATTTTCTTTCACAAATTCATTCCATGTTTTTAGATTTTCATTTAAGTCTTTCTCACTTCCTGCTACCAGTACATCATCTGCGAATGCACATTCCTGTATTTGCACTCTTTTTAACTTTGTGTGTCCTAATATTAATGGTTTCGTTTTTCTTTCATCCATAAATAGTAATGGGCTAAGCCCTCCTCCTTGTCGCAGTCCTTGTGTCGTTGGGTAGGTATCTGATTTTTTGTTATTTTTTATTATTCGGTTTTTTGTTTCTTTGTATATGCTCTTAATCACTCTTATCAGCTTCTTATTTATTTTTCTTCTTTCTAGTATCTTCTATACTGTTTCTCTGTTTACTCTGTCGAATGCTTTTTCCATGTCCATTATTTAATAACGCTTAATGTGCGGTTGAGTGAAATAAATAAAATAAATAAGATATTCGCATGTAGAATCCATCCCCGCGCACTACAGTTTATCGAATATAATCCAGCATGATTAAAATTTAAAATTATTTGCGTAATACAATTTTTCTTTGTGCGACCCGTGCCCATGCCCAGTATTTACGCAACAATTCTGACCAGTTGCAATATACTTTTAAATTACAACTTTTGTAATAAATTAAACACTCCATTAGCAAACATAAGCCGCTGATGATTAGTCCAATCATTGCCGTAATGATTATATCCTGTATGTGCTGCAACTTTATTACTTCTACAGTTGGGTTCTTACTGAATGAGGTAATGGGTTTATCGAGTCGAAAATGTGCATCCGTTTTTATCGCGCCATTCAGAAAATCAAGATTCATTGAATATTTATTAAGATAAATAGCGTCAAAAGTCGGAATAAATATCTCATCAATAATATGGTAAGGAATTTGCTTACTAATCTTTTGTTCCAATTGTGGAATTATATTAATTATATGAGAATATGGAATGGCATAAGCATAATCTTTATTATTATTCTCCACGTGATTCAAAATAGTAGAAGTGTTTACTGGAATCAGACGGTTTCGAAATTCTTTTGGTGCCATTCTTTCGAGTTCTGTGGGTATTAATATCTTCATATTAGTGTTCAGCAACTCCTCCAATGTGTCAATGTTTTTATAAAAGTTCCGTGTAAGTATAGCTGATAGTGCACCAAATCTAAGAAAGGCAGTGACGTACATCGAAAATATCAGCCAAACTACCATATTTATTTTCCAAAAATAATTCAATTTCTTCAATTGCATATTTGCTGAGTCGACCAAACCAGAAATAAGCATGACAGCTGCAGATGATGCTCTCCATTTTTCAAATACACAAATTCCAACCGTTATGAAGACAAAATAACAAAGAATGCAGATCCAAACTTCCAAACTTAAAATTTCAATTATGTTTACAATCTGTAATTTCGGCTTAACATCCAGCAATATGACTCTAATATCATTTCTTGTTATTGGAGTAGTATAAATTACATCGCGATGACTGTTAATGCTATCGGCCGTCATTGAATAGTCATCAGTTCCGTTTCTTACAGCTTCAAACAAATCCTCAAACGTTGAATAAGTATGTAATCCATAATGATAAGACCCTTCTAGAGTGATTAAGTTTTTAAATTTAATAATGCCAGCTGTCCATTTCTCACCAGCAGCAAAGTTATCTGAATATGCAGGATATGCAGTCATGGGATCGAGTTGTACTTCCTGCATACCTAAACTATTCCAATAACGAATGAAAACCCATGGCATCAGTTTAATTTTTTCTCGTAAACTCACGTTAAATTGTTCTTCAGCAATAGTATCCGTATATTCACATATATGTATATAGATCTGTTGCGCTGAACGATGCCCAAAATTAATATCAGCATATTTGATGATATATTCAACAAACTCTTTAAAACTATCTACAAAGATAAACCAGGGGCCTTTGGTATATTTTGGAGGTACGGTTGTTTTATCATAACTTATAAGCAACCTCTTCTGCAGTTTTTTCTGTATATATGCATCAATCAACCAATTATTGCCGCATAATGTGTGCATCATATAAGGTTTCATATAATGAGAATGATATTTATGTACTGGTTCATACGTTGGAATTGTTGGTACTTCTAAACGTAAGTCATTTGAATTATTTTGGTATGTTAAAATATCTGACTTTATTTCTATAATAAAGAGCAGTTTCCATATTATGTTGAACATGTTGTTAGGTAGGTCTCTAGCAACAGTAGATAGTTCTATTACTACATTAATATATTTTTCATTTTTAAATTACATATTTAGTTTAATGTTAAGTAATTCAATAGATTGTAATGACCTTTTATTAGTATCAATTTATTTGATATATTCGCCCTATAATAGTTTTCTTTGTGTATGTATGTACGTTTCTATGTGTAACGGTGATCCGCCAATGCGCGGTATACCGGGTGTCCCAAATAACATTACGTTCTTGAATATCTCGAAAAAAATGCATCTTAACAAAAAATGTGCCGAATCAAAACCTTCATAGTTTTGGGGGGGACATTGGATTCTGACAAAATGGACCCCCCACATACCAAGAGGGAGCTGGAAAGGGCGTCAACTTAAAAATCTTAAATGGGAACCCCTATTTTTTATTGCGGATTCGGAAAGAGCGTAAAAAAGTATGTTGGTTTTATTCGGAAACTTTTTTTGTACACCCAACAGGTGGCGCTGTAATCGTAAAAATATGACTGCTAGAAAAAATATTTCAGTACGTATCGGTACACCGTCAGTGGCAGTCGATTTAGTATCACAAAATATTGTATTTGAGTGGTTTTGCGGCGACCATAGTAATTTGGCCAGAGCGGCGGGATCAAGGGGTACAATTTGCGGGTTGTTTACTACCGACGATTAGGGATTCTATTCTCTACGTAATGGTGTAGAAATTGTAATTTATGACCATATTCGAACCTTTTCTACCTATTAGAGACGAGGTCTGGACAAGCTTCCAAAAAGATATGCCAGATGTTCCCATTCTTCACCCCTAGTACCTGCGTTCGACCTTCCCTTTAGATTTTAAAAGGAATTCGTTTAAATGAATGCAACACAACTCAATATCCGTTCCAAACTAACGTATCCTGAATAAAACTAACTCATATTTAATACATTACAGGTACTTTTTCAATCTAAACGGCAATTATTAATTTTTACTTTTAAGTGTAACTTGGATCAATGAAATATTTATGTTCATTTCAGTATTTTTGTGATTTTTTTTTTCTCCAGTTAGATATAAACTACTAGCCTTATATAGAGCAAGAACACTAACTAGCCCCGAACTTTACAAAAAATAAAGATTTTCAAATTTCAAACAATTATAAATTTGTCAGGGTTCTTGCTCTATATAAAGCTAGTAGTTTATGATATCTAGCTAGAGAAAAAATACACTGTGATAAATTTTGGTTGTTATTTTTGGGTCTAAAGTGGATTTTCTAAATTTTCAATACCAAACTTCCATTTTACTGGTTATTTTTAAATTTTGGATCTTTTGGGTAATAAACATTGTTGTAAAGGAGACTTTTCTGAAAACAATCATGTCAATTGCAATGTTGTAACTTAACATAGTGCAGAGATATTCAAATTAACGCTAATGAAAATGAATTAACTTGAAAACACGTCGTGCGCTTACAAATGTAGTAACGGTGCAAGGTATTTTTTTTAAACTTTTAAACTCAATTATAGGGTAATCGCATATAAAAAAATCAAAATATTTAAAAATGGTCACGCAACGAACTTAATTTTTATTCATTTGGATTGACCCAGTTGAGAATGTCGCCAGTCTGTTTCTAGCTTAGAAATGTCCATTGTTTTCTAGTATGTCTACCATATCTAAGTGGTCAATTTGAAGTCAATTGTACGAGTGATAATGTTTTTAGAAATTTTAAAATCCTTAGATGCAAATTTCGCTTTCTCGAATTCAAGTTTCGAATGTCTCCATTTTGTTTCTAACTTAAAAATATGAATTGTTTTCTAGAATGTCAAAAATGCATTATTTTTTAATTGGTTTTAGAAATTTTTAAGAAAATTCCAAGATTCATAATGTTTTTACTATATTTATAATCCCCAGATGTAAATGTTGCTTTCTCGAATTCAAGCTTCAAAAGTCGCCGTTTTATTTCTAGCTAAAAATTTTATCAATTGTTTCCTAATGTATTAAAAATGTATCATTACTAAGTAGTTTTGGAAATTTTGAAAATAATTCCAAAAGCGATAATTTTGTTAGTATTTATTGTTTATGGTGGAGGCGTCTACTTTGTTATACATGTTGTAAATATAATAAAAACACTTTTACTTTATGTTTTGATAATGGTAAGTTGAGTTGCCGAAACTATAGTCAACAATAAAAATCCGTGTTATACCAACAAAGTAAAAGTGTTTTTATTATATTTTTAGAATTTTCTTTATTTCAAGATGTAAATTTCGCTTCCGTATATTCAAGTTACGACTGTCGCCATATTGTTTATAGCTTAAAAATATCAAAATAATTATCTAGTATGTAAAAAATGAATTGTTTCTAAGCAGTTTTGGAAATTTTGAAGATAATTCCACGAGTAATAAAGCTTGTAGAATTATTTTAATCCCAACATGTAAATTTTTCTTACTCGAATTAATAATAATATTAATACATTTATTAGCGGGACATCGCCCTTGAAAAATACAAAATAACTGAAATATACATTTCTATGAAATAAAGTAATCTTAATCTTTTTGAAAATGTATTTTTTTCAATAACGAACACTCGAGTGCAAAAAATTAAAAATTAATATAAAACGGAAGGATAAAATCCTACAAAAATTCAGATTACTTCACAAGCCGTCGATCTTTTAACATAATTTTGGTTTTTGAATGTGCAGCAATTTTCAGTCGAGTTATGAATTTCTGAAAATGTATTTTCTTCAATGTCGAACTCTCGAGCGCAAAAATTAAAAATTAATATGAAACGAAGGGATAAAATGCTACAAAAATTCAAATCACTCTACACGACGTTGATCTTTCAAAATAATTTTGGTTTTTGAATATGCAGCAATTTTTAGTTGAGTTATGAATTTTTGAAAATGTATTTTTGTCAATGTCGCAATTTCGAATGCAACATTAATATGAAACGCAGGGATAAAATACTACAAAAATTCAATTCACTTCACAAGACGTCGATCTTTCAAAATAATTTTGGCTTTTGAATCTGCAGCAATTTTCAGTCGAGTTACGAATTTTTGAAAATGTATTTTTATCAATGACGAGCACTCGAGAGCAAAAAATGAAAATGAATATGAAACGAATTTTTACAGCACCCTGTAAATTTATTAATAATTAACATATTTTTTGTATTACATTATTTCACTAGTGTGTAATTACTTTATAACTCGAGTTATGTACTATACTTTATCTACAACCATACCTTTATTGGCTTAAAATAAGGACAATTTAATTTTCATCTATAATATCCCTAATGCATCAAATATTACCGATCATTAAAAGGAAAAGTATTCTATTTCCTTATTATTTCATCTTCATCTTGGGGCGATCAACCAGTTAGACACATGAATGCACGGCTTATTATAATACACCCCAAAAAAGGGCTCACTACCTGCTTGGGCCAAAAATGTAAAATTCGATCCGGTGGGCACGTGTCCGTAAGTTTGACATTTTTACAACCGTCTGGTGATTATTACCGACCGCAATAAACCCAAGAGCCATGCCGCCTACTCTGGACATTTTTAGCGGCTCCTCTCAAAACGGCCAAACACCACCCCCAGAAGGGGTAACCCCCCCCCCCCCCCCCCGTTTTTGAGGATGTTGGGAATAGAAACAATAATCGTATTTCTCTTCTTGGTTGCAATGGACACATTCGGCACAGATCGAGCGGCTACGTAGAAGCTATAGCGAGGATCTCGCATAAGCCACAGGGTAACTGCTGAAATTATGAAGGTTGGGCAGGGAGACGTGGGGCGAAGCTGCGAGGTTGCAGGGGGAATTTCCACACGCAGGAGAGTGAATTTTATTAGAAAACGATAACAACTTGCCGCGTGTCCTCTCACGGAACGTCACGCAATTTATTTTACTCTTTGATTTTTCTGCTGTTGGCCGTAAGTCGAGTTCAAGATCTGTTACGTTTATATATTTTATTCACAATCACTATAATAATATGCATATTTTTAACCTCGAAAAAGTTGGGATATTAGCGATTCCCTCTTCGAGATGGGTAATATTCTATTACTAACGTCTATTTCGAGGTACAGAAACATTTTGCGAACCTCTATTTCGAAATACAGAAACAGTCAATTGTCAGTTTATATAAACGTCAAATTGACATCAATCATGCGCTCGGTTCTCCAACGAATCTACTCTGAAATGAATTTTACAATTCTGTTTAATTATGGATTACCACGTCATAACGGTCGCAACCATCCTCTTCATTAAGTACTTCTTATTTATAAGTGGATATTAATGATTTGTGCTCTTACACGAAACGGATTTATGCATATCTCAGGTTGGCAACATCCCAACAACCCATCAAGTGTCAAAACCGTAACCTCATAATAAATGCGCCTTCACAACAACCCGCGGACAGTAACGAGGACGGGAACGGAGGCGAAAATATAGCAAGCTTCTCGTTCCCGTTACCCGAAATTAGTTATTAGTTATGTCAACATTTAACTTTTGGTTCCCGGAAGTTGTTGCGTTTACTTTTGTCCGTTACGTGAAATGCACGTTTACCCCATTTTATGTCAATTACCGTAAGTCGTATTGAATTACATCATTATCTGCTGGTGGCTCGGGTTCTCCACGTAATCTAGCTGTATTATGTAATACACTACTTACCACAATTATAAAAAGTGTGGTACTGAGGTTTAAGTGACACCCATACGTCAATTTTTTTACGAATTAAATATGTCCGACATTGAAATAAATATGTGTACCAAAATCAAACAATTTTACTTTTATCATTACATTTCGTGATTGTGAATAAAATAGTATACATACCTCGCGGGAACACAATTCCAGCCTCGCGCAATTGCAAACCTTGGCGCTTCGCGCCTCGGTTTGCAATCTATGCCCTCGGCTGTAATGATGTTTATCCCGACTCGGTACGTAATATACTATTACTTTTATCATTACATTTCGTGATTGTGAATAAAATAGTATACAGACCTAAGAAACGGATAAACGTGCTAAAGCTAGGAATCGCTTCATACTGAGGGATCGGGTATTGCAACAATTAAACAGTGGTAATGTTAATGTTTCTGAAGTTGCCCATCTGCAATATTTTGAAAAGTAAGTGATTGTATTATTGTGGACATATTGAAGACAGTGAAAATATGAACATTGAATCATTATATAAATATATACAGCATGTAATAAAAATGTGGCTCGCTACTGCAGGAGTATATTTTACTTGTCAAATTAAACGTGTTTACTAACATAAATATATAAAATATAAAATGTTAAAATTTAGAAATGTGAAAAATGAGTGTTTTTCATGTTGTCTTGATATTTTTATTAAAAGTTTTTAAATTTACAACAGTGTAAAATATGGAAAATATAAAAATATATTAAAATAAGGCAGCTATATTGTCTGCATTTTTTGTTATTATATATTTGTCATAAATTCATGTGATTGATGGTTAGTTTATAAACTTAATGGATAGTATACAAACTAACTAGATACGACAGTTATTTTGATGGAATGTTTATTTTCTAATAAAATAAATCGTTTAGTTTAGTTAGTTCATAAACTAACCAAGTTTTTACTACCGTAACATAAATTAAAAAATACAGAATTATTTGTAAAAGTCAAAAGATAAAATACTGCAAGTGTCATTTAAAAAAAAACAAAGTTGTATCCAACATTACTTTTCTGTTACGCCATGTATTGCCAAAAATTTGATTGAAATAAAATTTATGTAGAATCCAGATGTGCAATAAAAAATATAACTTTTTATTTAAAACAAGGAAGTTGGCGTTGACTTCCGGTATAGCCGACGGTTACGTCGTTGCATAACAGAAAATTTTCTATAAAATCGTTTCAATATTTTTACTTTCTCCGTTACGAAGTACGAGAAAGTATTGTGATCGTGATTTTTTTTTCAAAAATTTTTTTTACGGAAATATCCGTTTTGGGGTCCCTAGATGCCATTTCAACAATTTCTGGAAAAAAATGTTTTGTGTCTGTCTGTGTGTGTGTGTGTGCCTGTCTGTGCGCGCTGTACCTCAAAAACTAATAGAGCAATTGATATGAAACTTTGAACATCCGTCTTATTTGATAATCTGAAGAACTGAAAAGCTTTTGGTAAAATTTCGTACACCGGAAGTGGGCGTTTACCTTAACTGTTTTTTGTTTTTTGCCAATATTTTCTTAAATATGAAAAATATCACAAAAGCATTTAAACAAACATTGAAGACAACAAAGAAATGAACATCTTTTGCTTGAAAACATTTTTCATAAAATTATTGTTATTCGAGAAAAAAATTTATTAATTTATTTTTATTTTTGGTTTATAATTATGAAACGATAATAGTTACAGCAAATTTATGTGTATAATAATTGTAGAGAATGCCAAAATGAACAACTTATAAAGAATAAGTTTTTTCAAAATCTCTTTAGTATTTGAGTAAACTTAGTTTATAAATTTGCATAATAATTTTTTCATCTTTCATAATTTTGACGTTTTAAACGTCAGTTTCATCCGAGTCTACGAAACGTTCGATGTACATTTAAAATATGATTTAAACTGAAAATAAACCACGAAAGCGTAAATATAAATGATATTATTAAGTCGGAGAAAGTAACATGATGGCCACATCACCATTTTTTATTAAGAGTGCAGATAGTCTTAAAGTTAATGTAACCAATGCACCTTATCATATTTTCAGCAATCATAGCAAATGTATTGATAAACCATGTTTTGATCCAAAAGATTATTTTTATTTTTATTTGATGAGAAATAACAATATGCGGCAAGATATTGTAAATATCATTGAAATAATTAAGGGAAAAGCAGATAGGTTAATTGGAAATATATCTACCAATTTTGCTGAAAGAGACATGTCAGTAGTTGCCAAATTCACCGGAGGTAAAAGAACAAATTTAATTTAGAGGGGTACGTACGAGGGTAGGTGTTATGGTGCAGGGTTTACAATGCAGGACCACAATTTCACACAGGAAAATAAATCATATTTAAATAAATATTGTTTGAAAAAACCAAAATTAAAATGTAATGTAAAGAAATACATAACAAAAAGGTATGCACAATATGACGATGCTGATTATGGTCCCAAGGCAGCACAACCAGATATGGATCAAGATAAATGTAATATAGCTAAAGAATTATTTTTGAAATCCATCAATAACGTTGACATTGTTAGTATTCAGAATGAAACAGTTGGACAGAGAGAAAACATTAATTTGTTTAGATGAAAAAGAGACAGAATTACAGCATCGGTATTTGGTAAAATGTGTAAGCGGAGATCAGACACCCCCACAGATAATGTATTAAAAGAAATATTTTTTAAAAACTGTGCTTTACAAAGTCTCGCAATATTATATGAGCTTGATAATGAAAAAAGAGCAATAGAACTATTCGAACAATAAATGAATGAAAGGTAAAAGAATGTGGACTGTTTATTACAAATACCCATGATTTTAGGTGCAAGTCCAGATGGAGTAATTGATAGCAATACCATTGTTGAAGTGGAGTGTTTATTTTCTGTTAGAAACAGAAAAATTAAGGAAGCTATTACTGAAAAAAAAACATTGGGTTTAGCCATTGACGATATAGGAAATAATTATTTAAGAAGTAATCATGCATATATGTACCAAATTCAAGGGCAACTAATGATTTGCCAAAAAAACTACTTGTTATTTGATTATCTATACTGACATAGATTTGGAAATTATAAAAATTAGCAGACGAAATATTTTGTGAGATAATATTGGAAAAATTAATATATTTTTGCGATAGACATTGCGTTCCAGAGCTAATGGATTCTAGAATTCAGAGGGGAATGAAAACAAGAAAATGTATGTAATTTTCATGTTTTTTAATTCAATTTCTACAAAACAGAGTTTATTATTGAAACCAAATTGACAATTGTACCGTATCCGATCATAAATTTTTATTTCCTGAAATCATAAAAGATGCTGTCTATGATCGCTTAGAATGGATTGTAATTTCACGAGTTTTTCGTAGTTTTGATAACTAGAACATATTACAAAACTGTTTTAATAAAAATTGAAGATATTTAACTAAAATATAAATATTTGCAAAATTTCAACTCAATGTTTAATTTATCTGTAACAAGTAAATGGCTTTTTCCCATTTTGATTATAGATATTTATAGTAAATGACATTAAAAAAATGTAAAACCAATTTATTGCCTGCAATTACGAAATAATAGTTATATCAAATATAACACGATAATATAAACGACGATACGTCACTTTTTTTGAAAAATGGGAATGGGAAATACATATTTGCATTTGATAGAATCTACAAAACTTTTTGTGAATCACATTTTAATAAGAATAAAATGATAATTAACTGATCATTAGACTCATCCTCTTGTTTTATTTTTTCTTTTGTACTTTTTCCCCACACTAACAACAAACTAAAAGGGTTACTACACAACACAACTTAAAATAATATAAATTATAAATATATATAACACCGGGATTCAAATAATTACATGCTATAGATGCTATAATAAACATTTATCAAAATGTAACTCATTATTTTATTAAAATATTTATCTAATTTAATGTTATTGTAACTGTTGTCTTATTTGTGTAATGTATATATTTCACTCAAATATAGCACATTTCCGGACGATTTCCATGATTGGTATTTCGGAGATAAAAAGCAATGCGAATTTCTTTCGCACGGATTTGGCTCGGATTCACAGACCGCATCATTAGCATATGACGTCAGTTGAAAAGTACATCACGGCTAGGGCTGTGCAAAATAATCGATTAATCGATAAATAATCGATTAATCGATTAATCGACAGTTCGATTAATTCTAAAAAATAATCGATTAATCGATCATTTGATTAATCGATTAATCGATAATTTGATTAATCGATTAATCGATAATTTGATTGATCGATTAATCGATAATTTGATTGATCGATTAATCGATAAATTGATTAATCGATTAATCGATTATTTGATTAATCGATTAATCGATCATTTGATTATTTGATTATTTGATTATTTTAATAACCGCCCAATCTGTTATATTAACATTAAGCCATCATATCCACTTTATTCATTACATTTATTAAATTGGTAAGCTGTAAATATGTGGGGATAAATAGGGTGCCGAACTTCCGGCCGACACATTTATATTAATTCAAATTCTGTCCATCCCCACTGCATATTACGAAGTTTGCCGAACAGGATCCTTCAGAAAGGGGAGGTCCGATCTTTTTAGCACTGTGAGCTTGAAAGTTTGCCTTTAGACAGGAAACACAACCATTCGACAGTCGTATATAAACGGATTTTAAAAATGTGTTTTTTAGATTCTACATGAAATGAGTTTGGTTAGGTATAATATATTCGTTAAATTCATGATACTATGATGATAATAATACTTATTTTTACCGCTTACCATGTTTTCTTAAAATATTAATAAACTTATTACATCTCGAAACGACGAAATGAATGATACTTTAGCTATTTCAATTAAAAAACTACAAACTACAAATTATTTTGCAATTATAAAACATTTTAACAATTCCTAATATTCTGTTACTATTGGAAAAAAAATCACAAGTTTGTACACACCTTATCGGAACTCGATTGGTTCGTTAATTAAAAAAATATATTTTGAATTTTATGAAGAATACATGAGAATAGTTATAATTATGGTATTTATGTTTTAAAACACACCAAGAACATGTTTGCAAAACAAGGTAAATATCTCATCGGTTATAAGCTGTTCAAAAAGGTTATAAAAAATGTAACATACATTAGTGTATACTATGTACCATGAAATTGTAAGCAACTAATTTATGTGATAAGGGGTGATTTGATGAGAAAGAAATTGTAGAGTTAACTTTTTTAATGTGGCTCAACAAACAACTAGTGACAGGTTACTCCTTTCACACTAAAATATTTAGTATAAATTCAATATTTATTTTTTTGTAATTTACTTGATAATGTCGGTAACACTTCGAAACTGGAGTCGTGTAATATTTGTTTAGATTGTCTTCTCACGTTAAATAATATTTTTTACAATAATCAGTTGTTAAAATGTATTGAATTTTTCAATTCAGTTTAATGATGGATTATGCATGAGCGGTTACAACCATCCTCTTCATATCAAGACTTTTCTATATTTTAGAATAATGTAATGTGGTGGAGCGACATTTTTAGCTATCAACGAAAACATAATTGTTGGCCTTTATAAATTATTATTATTATCAGAACTACCAATAATTTATAAATTATTGGTAGTTCTGATAACTATTATATCGTTATAACAAATGTAAGGTATTGCTATTTGAGTTTAAACATCATCATACTTCGAAAAAACCGGTAGTTTACTCGAATCAAATTGCAATCATACGTGAAATGATTTGTAATTTGTAATAATATTTTCATAATACAAAAATATATTTCAGTGATAAAAACCGATTCTAAATTTTAAAATGATAAAATCGAATATCATCGATTCTAAAACTTTTAATTCAAATCATCCAATATTGTACAAATTATCTATCTCTCCGATTTCGTCAAACAATAATGATTGATTCCACATTCATAAATATGGTAAAAACATTTCGCAAAACACAAGCCATTCACCTATGAAAATTCATGTAGAGAGTTTAATTGTGATTGTGTAACAGTCACCCATTCATTTTTTGATTTGCATTGCCGCGATTTATGAATATTACCCCCCTATAGATATAAAAATCGACGAGCTAATGGAAGAGTAGGAAGTCCGAGTAATTTGGGGCTTTACATAAATTAGTTACCCAAAATATTCAAATTAGTCTATTAGAATAATTTTCACCCTCATAATAATTAAGAATCTGAAATATCAAATTGGAAAAACCAAATAATGCTGCTTGCAGAACTTGCTTTATTGCCTAGCATAAAAAATAAAATGTACAAATAGGCGTTCAAAAATTATTTTTATTCAGTCCATCAGTGATATTCCAAACTTATGAAACTTTAATTGATAATGGAAGTTAAATTCGACATTTACGGGAAATGTTATTATCTCCACGAGGGATTTATCTACATTTCAGACAGAGCTAGAAATAACAAAATGTATTTAAGATGCCGTAAAAGGCACATATGTCCGGGCAGAGCAATAAGTGAAAACGACTTTTTTCGGATTACTCGGCTGCATAATCATGATGGGGATATTTCAAAAATTAAAAAGTTAAAGTTCGAAATTAAATGTAAACGGGACCTCAAGCTCAATCACATATACCACAAGCTCAAGCTCCACTAGCGATTACGACACCAGGAAATCTACCACCAATGATACCAATTTATGTACAATTTATTGATAATAATTGGTATGTGGTCCCAAATCAATTTGATTAATAAATGAAAAAAATAACAGTGTGTATAATTTTGGATCAAACCATATTTATACCATTTAATCAAATTTCACATGTTAGAACGTGGTGTTTACTCTCTTACACTCCTTGTTCATGAATGTTTTTCATTCATATCTTGAAACAAAGAAATCTAATTTTTCCAAAATATTCCAGGTTTATATCTATAATAATGAAATTATCTGTAGCAATACTTTTAATACTTAAAAACTTTAATACAGTTATATTACAATAATTGTTGCAGTGACAATGGGTATTAGTTTGGCAAGTAAAAAAATCCGACAACAAAGCTGCAGAATTTTTCTGCCAAACTAATACAATTTGTTACTTCTACAATTTGAGAGATAACGCTGTTAATTAATAAGGACAAAGAGTATTCGATCAGATAACTTTCTTTTTCCTTTTTGAAATGAAAAGTGATCTTTTTTATCATTATAATATTATTGTGAATGTAAATTTGGTGTAACGTTTTTGATTTCATAATTATAGACAAAAACTACAAACCGTTTTATCTTTATTTTCTTTTTATATATAAAAAAGTTTTTGAGAAACATTTATATAATCAAAAGATGTCTATTTTTTTGTTGTCTTCAAGGTAAATACCCACTTCCGATGTACACATTTTTACCAAAAGCCTTTTAATTCTTGAGATTATTTTCGTTAAAAAATGTAACGAAATTAAATGCATATTGTTACTGAACTCCAGATCTGAACTTTCACGGACGATTTTTTTCCACAATTCCCATTATATATTTAATTGTTGCAATTTTGTATCGACGAGAAACTTTATTTATACGGCTTCCATTAGTCGATCAAGACGAATATTACGAATTTCAAAGTCAAATAGATTGAGACTTTGATCATTTGTTCTTAGAAATAAATTATGAATTAGATTAAATATTATTTGCCACAATTGATTTTTTTTTAATATATTGGAATTGTTTGATTAATTTAAGTGAAATAAAAATTGGCTATCGAATATAGCGGTTTTTGTCAGATTTAGTGTGGAATATCACTCACGAAAATTCACTATTGCACACTATTACACATGTAATGAAATTATGAAGCACATTTTTCTGAAACACATCATGTAAAAACACCGTAAGTTCGACAACGGTTCGTTTAACGGAGAATTCCTCATGAGCATTTCTGATGTTAACTCCGAAGGGTTCAAAACGAGTCTGGCCGGAGTCGGGGTCGTCTTGTCGACACTTTTGGAAAAAATGGAGTCGCAGTCCATCCCCACCTAAAATTAAATTTCGAAACGAAGATAGTAGGGCGGGCCACCACACCAATGACGATGGTGTATAGGTCCAGGTAGAAAGCCCAACCGAGTCGCAGGCCGACAAGACTGGTGCGTGACGTTTTGTCGACACTCTTTTGGCTCATCTGTTAGATAATAAAGAATATTATTATTACTATTAAACATTATATAAGTAATACCTTTGGTCATATAACGGACACCTATATTTTTAAATACACTTCTTAACGGCGGCCGTCGCCCTAGAAAAGTAAACCGCCCCCCCCCCCCCGCCCTAGGACCCACGCTACGCCACTGTTATTCACTAATTACCTGACAAGTAGATATCATTTTAAATAATAACAGCAACAGTGTATGTACAACGAAAGTGTATTGTGCAATATAAAGAAGGTTTCAGTCCATTCATGAATTCCATAAATGGCTACCAGGCAATGTAAAATAACATCTCGGAATACCCGAGCCACGATTGGTGGGCGAAGGACGACACTTTGGATCTGCACCCCCCTTCCGTCGATGAGGGGTAAGCAGGTAGTGTCGACAAAACGTTACGCACCCGTCTGGCCGCATGGATAAACGAAGTTCCGAAAAGTTGTGGGTGGAGCTTATCGCATCTTCGGGAAAAAATGGTGATGTGGCCATCATGTTACTTTCTCCGACTTGATGGTATCATTTATATTTACGCTTCCATGGTTTATTTTCAATTTAAATCATATTTTAAGTGTGCATCGAACGTTTCCTTAACTCGGATAAAACTGACGTTTAAAACGTCAAAATTATGAAAGATGGAAAAATGTACTTCAAATTAAAAAACTCAGTTTACTCAAAAACTAAAGAGATTTCGAAAAAAACTTATTCTTCATAAATTGTTTATTTTGGCATTCTCTACAATTATTATTAACATAAGTTTGCTGTAACTATTAGCGTTTCATAATTGTATACCAAAAATGAAAAAAAAGAAAATAAATTTTTTTCTCGAATAACAATGATTTTATGAAAAATGTTTTCAAACAAAATAATTGAATTTCTTTATTGTCTTCAATATCTTTTAAAATGTTTTTGTGATATTTTTCATATTTAAGAAAATATTGGCAAAAAACAAAAAACAGTTAAGGTAAACACCCACTTCCGGTGTACGAAATTTTACCAAAAGCTTTTCAGTTCTTCGGATTATAAAATAAAACTTATGTTCAAAGTTTCATTTCAATTGGTCTATTAGTTTTTGAGATACAGCGCGCACACACACACACACACACACACACACACACACACACACACACACACAGACACAAAAAATTTTTTTCCAGAAATTGTTGAAATGGCATCTAGGGACCCCAAAACGGATATTTCCGTAAAAAAATTTTTTGAAAAAAAAATCACGATCACAATACTTTCTCGTACTTCGTAACGGAGAAAGTAAAAATCATTCCCCGCACACTTGAGGGGGTGAAATACAGTTTGTCGGCCGAAAGTGGCAGACCCCCATCTGCATAACATCAACTTGTCTCCTTATTTCAAAATAGATTTTTATTATAGCTATTTAAATGAATAATTTTCTTAAGTATTTTGCGGTTTGAAACTACATTTGCGTTTTAGAGTTTTAATTTAAATGAAAGACACATGATACTCTTTGTTCATTTACTTCTTTGATTTAGTCATTGTATAATTTAATTGAGCAGGAAAAAAACAATGATTAACCCTTTAATGGCATGAAGAATAATGATTTTATTTTGAGTATTAAATTATCCTTCTGTGAGAATCACATGTTGCAACTTTTTAGTATAATTGTATTCCGCTAAAAATAGAAAATGTAAGTTAAATTACAACGCTAATTATAACATACAAAACATTTACTTTTGAATGTTATAATAGATCAATAAAATTATATTTATTTATGTTCAATAGCAATATTAAATATTATATAAATAATTTGGGCATATTTGAAGGCGCAAAATACACAAATGTCTATTTAAGTTTATGAGTGTAAATCTAGTTTAAGAACATACTATATTTTAGTCGTTTAACTGTCGTAGAAACTGAAATAATTTATGAATTATATCGGGTGTGGATAAATTGGTGGAGAATCTACACGGGCCGATATTCTTCCAACGTTTCTAAGCAGCTTATCTTAATTCTAAAATGTGGTACCATGCTTCTTGAACCTTCACGAGGTCCTCAAAGTTTGAACATCCAGTCGTTAAATATGTAATCACTGAATAAAACTCTTACAATGTTTTTACCACATTTTATTTAATGTATGTTCAGAAATTTTTTTTTCGAAACTACGACCAGTTTGTCCTAAATTCGTTAAAAAAAGATATTCTGAACATTTCCGCGCTTTTGGATTAAATGAAAACTCCAGTTCCTTCTCTAACCATTGTTTAGAATGCAAATATTCAATCCCCGAAATTCAAAATATGAACATTTTACACAACTGTACAAAAGGTACAAAGCTTAACTTCCTGGAATCCGCCGAAATTTTCAGACTAAGCAATAATCCCTCGTTAATCTGTTGAACGAGCAAACCGATTTAGTTTATTTACAGCATTTCAAAATTCTTTAATCTCTTAATTATGTTTAATTAATAGTTTGACTAGATAATGGCCGTCAAATATCGAAAGTCGTGAAATTATGTATGTATATGTAATATTTATACATACATTAAATAAATTATTCAATATTAATTTACAGAAAACTTTGCAATTTCAGTAAATAATTTATGGCTGAGTTGAGAGGCTCCCCGTAATAATCTCTAAAAGTTAAACACCGGTTACCGATGAAATCACAATTTATCATTTTATCATGCACTTTATTTCTATTAGATTACTGTTACGTATAAAAAATAGCAGAGAATATAGATAATGTGTGAATGCAAATGTACTCTATTAAATATTCCGGTAATAGGAGTGAAAGAACTGAGGCTTGAGGGGGCGCTCCTATGTGAAGGTAATAATGAAAGAATGCGACGTACTCATTTTGCCCAGTCGAACAGCGACCCTCCTTTCCCCGCAATTCTATTCATGAATTTGTTGGGGTAAGTAATAATCACTACGGGCTCATAAAAATGTCAGGGCGTTCTCTGGCACGGGTCTCGCTATCCATTTCAAAAGCAGGTAGAACCTTTTTGGGAGATATCATTCAACGCACAGATTAATTACTGAACCTTAATATTTAGTTATCTCAAAATACAAGAAAAACAACTGTAGGTTATGTGTCTCCCCGTTACTTGTTAATACCATTTATTAATGTTACAATTATTTTCCTGGTAAGACGTTGACGGAAGAAACACAAGTTTTTCCAAATTAAACATATCTTATAAATATCTAATTAAATTTTGGAAAAGATTTGGATGGTAACATTTTTTTGCGAATTTGTATATAAACAAATATTTTAATTTGGATGTCTTCCAAAATTTTGGAAATTGTAAGATAGAATTTCCAAAATATAAACATTTCAGTTGATGGAACATTTAAGTCGGTGCCAAATTCGATAGATGCCATGCAGTTATTTACTGTACACATTGTCCATGAGAAAATGGTGATTTTTTTATTTTCTCATTGAAAAACTATTTTTTTATTATAATGAATGTAACTGTACATGAAATAATTTCTTTTAATGCTGTGAGGCCTTCCCTACTATATATGCGTTAATGAGAGACAAGAGACAAGAAAGTTATTCGCTTTAAAAACAATATTGGGGGTAAGAATATTATATAAAAATAATAAATATCCAGAACTATGCAATATATGGGACAATCTTGTATTAATTATTGAATAAAATAGAAAGGGATGCGCCAAATTTTTACAATAGTTGTGTTTCGTTAATTAATAAAAAAAAATCCCACATGTTGCAAATTTTCTGAAACTTCAAGTCGACGGCAATTGTTTTTAGATTTTTTATAAGAAATTATTGATTTTATCTTCAATTTCAAGCTCTATTTTGATTACCTCGAAACTTAGGGACAGGGTTTTGCAGATTTTGCTAGAATTGTAACTGCAAATTAATTTTGAATAGATTTGTTGAAAAAATCTTTCTTGTCGTAGCAATGTAACAATAAATGCAAAAAAAATATTAATTGTCGCCTATATACTCAGGAAAAAGTTCATACAGTTATTCAAAACAGATTTTAATATATAATTCATAAATTATTTTATTTGCAAAGACATTTAATCGATAAAAATAATATTTTCTCATACCAGATTTACATTCCTTCCTTCAGTGACTTTTTACGATTTAAATTACGTTCATAAAATGGACATAAATGGATATTTTGTATATGTTGCACTTTAAAATACAGTGTGTATCAGTCGAATGGAATAAATTCGATAATAAATAAATAGGGGCGTGTTCGACAAAACGCTCGGATACGTTGATTAGTATTTTTAGTTGTGCATTTTTTTCAGCAAAAACTTTTTATACAGGGTGTGTCATGTAGCAGAGCCCAATACCAACTTTCTTATTTTAAATGCAACTAAATTCTATGCAACAAAATTCTAGATATATTTCATGTACCATGTCCTGTACCTATCTTCAACTGTTTTTTTACTTATTAGTTTTTGTATGTATTGTAGCGAATTTCTGTAATCAAATAATATTCTTTTTTACTTTCTCCGTTACGAAGTACGAGAAACTATTGTGATCGTGAAACATTTTTTAATTTTTTTTACGGAAATATCCGTTTTAGGGTCCCTAGATGCCATTTCAACAATTTCTGGAAAAAAAATGTGTCTGTGTGTGTGTGTGTGTGTGTTTGTTTCCGAAACAGTTGAAGATATGTATAGGACATGGTACATGAAATATGTCTAGAATTTTCTGAACAATCCAAAAATTAAATAATAAACAGGGTGTTGCATTTAAAATAAGAAAGTTGGTATTGGCCTCTGTTACATGACACATCCTGTATAAAAAGTTTTTGTTGGAAAAAATGCGCAACTAAAAATACCAATCGACGTATCCGATCGTTTTTTCGAATACGCCCCCATTTATTTATTATCGAATTTATTCCATTTGGCTGATACACACTGTATGCTCCAATTATGCATCTAATGTTAATTTCTTGGTTTATTTTATCCATTCTCATTTTACTGTCAATGTGTAAACGTTTTTTTTTATATGTTAATCGCTATTTAAAACTTAAGAGCGTTGGGAGTAGTCGAAAGAATATAATTGTGAGAGGTCTAATATCCATCCCGCATAAAATTCATTTCACGGCGTGGTATATATTAACCGCAAACGAGTGTCTTAGAGTCGGAACCCATGCTACTGCTCTTACTTACGGGAAGTATTATTGTCTGTCTCGCTCGTGATTCAGTGGTGTAGACTTGGTCGGGCAATACAACCGCGTGCCCCGATTTCGAGCAATCGCTCTTCGCACACAGGACTGTTTTGTAAACAAACAGCGAGAAAAATAAATAAACACCGCACGACCATCTGTTTCGGGTAGAAAGTCGATCGGCAAGCATTCAAATTGGAAATATGAAATAAATTATGAATGACGATATTATTACATTTTTAGTGAATATATTGTACTTATTACAACTTGAGTAAATTATTTATAAATTTATTGTTAGATAAATTCCATTAACTCGGCTTAACCACAGATTAATGAATACAAAATTTATTTTCGCTTCGTTATTTTTTAAATAATTTTTTTTTACAAAAGTTCAAATAAATGTTACAAATAACGAAAAAACTGAATATTTTGTATTAGCAAATGTTTTTCACCAATGCCTTAATTTTGGGAAAAAACAAAGAAACAAAGAAAATCATTATAATTTTGTAATGTTTTCTGTGTCATATGAATATATTAGAGTTATATAAAATTTATAATAATTTAGCATATTATAGAGAATACGTTTGCTTTCAAAATCCCACTTAAAATTAGTTCACTTGTAAAACCCGAAATTCTTAATTTTTTGTCCATACTTGATTTTCGGAACAAAGTCCCAATAAACCAAAAATGAAAATGAATGAAATGTTATCTTCGCATCGAAATTATATTCCTTATTGTCCTTATTGGACACACGACATTTAATAACTGCAAAAATACATTTTTGAGCGTGGAATTAAATGTTATTAATTCCACCTATTAATCCTGAATAATTTTAAATCGAATGTTTTATCATACATTTTGATTAAAAATTCAAACGCTTTCAGCCTCTAAATCTAAAATGAAACATTATGATTTTTAAAACTCGTTCTTTAGAAATTCAAATTTTAATATTGTTAAATATAAAAATTGAAAATTATATTTTTAAGATAATATGTTCGATTACTTTCAAAAGAATATTATCTTATGGTTAAGAGCATTTAACATTTAATCCCACTCTTGGCCGAGAACAATTGTATAGCGCCATATATGGTATACAAGTTGAATGACCGCCTCAATTTTCTCGGAAATTGTAGCAGTTAAAAAAACGCCTAGCCGGTATTACAATTTAGGCTAGTTTTCATATCAATGCTCATGAAATCAATTTAAAATCATGTTTAAATGTTTTTTTTTATCTGTTAATCTGCTTGAATCAAAAACTTTTTTTTAAGTAATGTGATTTCAATCGCAATTAGCCTATGGTAACTTTACCTTGATCTCTAGTCTTATAAGAATACTATAATTCAATTTAGTTTTTATTGTAATTGTTAAAAGTGAGTGCGCCAGGGTAATCATGCGCTGCAGCTGGCGACCCTCTGCGTGGCGGGTCCAGCATAAATTAAGGGCCTCCAGAAGGACTTGCTCATTTTGCCCAATGGACCGGGCGCGTGGCTTCCCCCGCTGCGGTCCTATTCATAAAATTAACAATGGTTGCGGTTTGTTTACTACCAACCATTAGTGATCCTTTTCAAGATCCAACCGTGAAGAAATTTAAATTTATGACTATGCCCTAGCCGTTTTATCAGGTAGTGAATAGACTACTAACAATTCTAGGCAATACGATCTATAATTATATACAAATTACTCGCATGAAAATTATGCGTTTAATTGAAAATGCTTTTTGAATTTTAGAATAATTAGTGCCAAATTAAATAATGAGGATAAAACCAAATAAATTTGGTTATTAATTATGGGAAACTCTGGATTACGCTTCGCTTTGTGTATTTCAAAAGCCTTTTTTCGGTAAAATAGATTAACTTGAGTATCTCACCAAAATAATGTCATATGTCATATTTTCTATTGATTGATTTGCGAATGTGAAATTGGTTTAATTTAATGAGATGGACCTTAAATGTTTCTTTAATCTGATCCAGAAACTACGACCAGAGTGAAATTGTTAAAAAAGACAATATCAACAACAATAAGTTTCGAAGTGCCACTTCTCAAAAAAACATCGCAAACGTCTTAACCATGCGCTTGCCGATTAAAAACATTTAATTATACTTTAAAATATTTATTTAAAATTACATTATCGTATTAAGTATTATTTATTTTTTTTATTCCCATGAACGAGCTATTCGAGGTTGATCTGAAAAATACAAAATAGAACTATTAAAATTTGGCCACAATGGCTTGCCATTACTAGGATGGTTTGTTTAAAAAAATGTAATAAAAAATGTAATTATCAAATTTGATTTTTTTAAGCGAACAGTGATCATGCAGAAATTACGTTATTATTATTGTTTGGTATTTATTTCTATATTAATATGTATAAGCAATGTATGAATAAAGTATTATTGAGAAAATGGACCTAATAAAAAATGGAAAATATAACACTTATTTCTCTAGTGGCGTATTAATTTAAATAGCAATATTAAAAAACTATTTTTAAACATGTATAGAAGTACTCAGCCATGCCACATTTTTTTCATATTTCGCAGATGTTAGCATTCGTCACACCCCAAGTTTTCTACCTGTTTTTGACCATCCCTTTACATTTTAAAATAAATTCATTCCAATGAATGCGTCACATCCCAATATCCGGTTGAAACTAACATACTTTAAATACATTCAATTAATATTTATTTCATATTATACGTATTTTTAAGTTTTAAATAGCGATTAACACATAAAAAACGTTTACACATTGACAGTAAAATGAGAATGGATAAAATAAACCAAGAAATTAACATTAGATGCATAATTGGAGCATACAGTGTGTATCAGCCAAATGGAGTAAATTCGATAATAAATAAATGGGGGCGTATTCGAAAAAACGATCGGATACATCGATTGGTATTTTTAGTTGCTCATTTTTTCCAACAAAAACTTTTTATACAGGATGTGTCATGTAACAGAGGCCAATACCAACTTTCTTATTTTAAACGCAACACCCTGTTTATTATTTAATTTTTGGATTGTTCAGAAAATTCTAGACATATTTCATATACCATGTCCTATACCTATCTTCAACTATTTCGGAAACAAACACACACACACACACACCATCACACACACACACACACACATTTTTTTCCAGAAATTGTTGAAATGGCATCTAGCGACCCTAAAACGGATATTTCCGTAAAAAAAATTAAAAATGTTTCACGATCACAATAGTTTCTCATACTTCGTAACGGAGAAAGTAAAAAAGAAAATTATTTGATTACAGAAATTCGCTACAATACATTCAAAAACTAATAATTAAAAAAACAGTTGAAGATAGGTACAGGACATGGTACATGAAATATATCTAGAATTTTCTGAACAATCCAAAAATTGAATAATATATAGGGTGTTGCATTTAAAATAAGAAAGTTGGTATTGGGCTCTGCTACATGACACACCCTGTATAAAAAGTTTTTGCTGAAAAAAATG
This sequence comes from Ocypus olens, assembly GCA_910593695.2. Taxonomy (NCBI): domain Eukaryota; kingdom Metazoa; phylum Arthropoda; class Insecta; order Coleoptera; family Staphylinidae; genus Ocypus; species Ocypus olens. The sequence continues at coordinate 13,622,259 of OU343063.1, read as the reverse complement.
CACAACTAAAAATACTAATCGACGTATCCGAGCGTTTTGTCGAACACGCCCCTATTTATTTATTATCGAATTTATTCCATTTGGCTGATACACACTGTATTTTAAAGTGCAACATATACAAAATATCCATTTATGCCCATTTTATGAACGTAATTTAAATCGTAAAAAGTCACTGAAGGAAGGAATGTAAATCTGGTATGAGAAAATATTATTTTTATCGATTAAAATAATTTATGAATTATATATTAAAATCTGTTTTGAATAACTATATGAACTTTTTCCTGAGTATATAGGCGACAATTAATATTTTTTTAGCATTTATTGTTACATTGCTACGACAAGAAACATTTTTTCAACAAATCTATTCAAAATTAATTTGCAGTTACAATTCTAGCAAAATCTGTAAAACCCTGTCCCTAAGTTTCGAGGTAATCAAAATAGAGCTTGAAATTGAAGATAAAATCAATAATTTCTTATAAAAAATCTAAAAACAATTGCCGTCGACTTGAAGTTTCAGAAACTTTGTAACATGTGGGATTTTTTTTAAATTAATTAACGAAACAAAACGATTGTAAAAATTTGGCGCATCCCTTTCTATTTTATTCAATAATTAATACAAGATTGTCCCATATATTGCATAGTTCTGGATATTTATTATTTTTATATAATATTCTTACCCCAATATTGTTTTTAAAGCGAATAACTTTCTTGTCTCTTGTCTCTCGTTAACGCATATATAGTAGAGAAGGCCTACTTTTAACTTGTTACTTTTAACAGCATTAATAGAAATTATTTCATGTACAGTTAATTTCATTATAATAAAAAAATTGTTTTTCAATGAGAAAATAAAAAAAATCACAATTTTCTCATGGACAATGTGTACAGTAAATAACTGCATGGCATCTATCAAATTTGGCACCGACTTAAATGTTCCATCAACTGAAATGTTTATATTTTGGAAATTCTATCTGACAATTTCCAAAATTTTGGAAGACATCCAAATTAAAATATTTGTTTATATACAAATTCGCAAAAAATTGTTACCATCCAAATCTTTTCCAAAATTTAATTAGATATTTATAAGATATGTTTAATTTGGAAAAACTTGTGTTTTTTTCCGTCAATGTCTTACCAGGAAAATAATTGTAACATTAATAAATGGTATTAACAAGTAACGGGGAGACACATAACCTACAGTTGTTTTTCTTGTATTTTGAGATAACTAAATATTAAGGTTCAGTAATTCATCTGTGCGTTGAATGATAACTCCCAAAAAGGTTCTACCTGCTTTTGAAATGGATAGCGAGACCCGTGCCGGAGAACGCCTTGACATTTTTATGAGCCCGTAGTGATTATTACTTACCCCAACAAATTCATGAATAGAATTGCGGGGAAAGGAGGGTCGCTGTTCGACTGGGCAAAATGAGTACGTCGCGCCTCCAGATACCAAGAAGAAATTGAGACCAAAGAACACCCCGTGGAGTGCGACCACCGGAAAGTGTCTAAAATTTCGGTCGTTGCATCTCCTTCCCGAAAAGATGGAGGGTAAGGGGAAAACACCGACCGCAAAAACACCGACCGCACTTTGGGAACGAAACATTTGCCGCACCACCACCGGCACGTGCCGTCGAGACCTTCTTGAGATCAGGTAGTCGGTCCCATTTTTGCGGGATCTTAAGAGGACGGGCATTTATGTGATAATTAAAATCTGACGCCGAAAAGTAAATCTGAACATTTAATTGTCTCACAATATAAAATAATTATTAGTTGTTACCCGCTTTTAAATTTAGTAAGATTACCGGATGGAATAAATGAAGTAAAGGTAGATTTCGCAATAAAGTTAAATAACAATAATTTATGATATAAGTAACGTAATGAAGCTTTTTACACAACGAGAGAAAATTTTGAAAGCACGAGCGACATAGGAGCGAGTGTTTTTAAATTATCGGTAGTAATATACCTAGATCAAGGTTAATTATCAAAAATTGGTTTTTTGAGTACCTTGTTACCTAGTAATTTAACGAGACAATAACATTTGTTGACAACAAATGTTATGTCGAGATGAATTACTAAAAGGTAAACGTACGAAAAAAATGTTTTTGATAATTCATCCAAGCTCGCAGTATATTTGGGTATGTTGTAATACGGTTTATTTTATCCTATTTCCATTTTGTTAATTTAAAGAAAATGTTTAATGAAAACCGTCAGAAAGCGAAACATTGTTTGTATGCCAATAACTCCTTAGCAACGAGTTGCGTTAAGATGCATTTAATAAAACTAGTGTTGTTAAGAATTTCTAACAATAGTGTTGTTAAAGTTATCTTAAAGTAACTCGTTGCTAAAGAGTCATTGGCATGTTAACATTATAGGATAAAATAAAATACTTAAATGCACGGTTCTGTATTCAATTTACAAGTTATTGTATGTTATAGTATGAGGGGTGTAAGATAATGACTGAATTAGTTTTTAAATTAACATATCAACTTCATTTATATTTGTTATAATTATAATAAATGGTTAATATTATATATTAATTAATGTTATTATTTTTTTAAATGTTTTTAAAACAGTTCGGCCGAACAATAGCCCCCCATAAATCAGATTCCCACAGAAGGAAAATTTACTATTAAAAATAAAAGCATGATTCTTAATGCTATTGAGGGGTTAATCATTTTTTTCCTGCCTGGTGAAGTAAGAGCTCAATTAAATTATACAATGACTAAATCTAAGAGGTAAAGGAACAAAGAATATCATGAGTCTTTCATTTAAATCAGGGTTCGGAAAATATCTGATATTTATATAAATATCAATATATCGGATATATATCAACTTCTTGATATTTATTCTTGGTCATTAATATTAATGTTTATATGACTTATTAATTATATAATGCGCATACTTTATATTATATTTATTTATTGCAAACAAACACAGTTGCTTACAAGATAGTAAAAAAATAACATTTAAAATGTCAAAATATTTGACATCAAATTGAAAATTTTTTGAAATGAAGACTTTTTTGCTCTTCACTATGTTTTCAGAGATAAATTGAAGAATTTTCATAGTGAGGACCTTTTTCTGAGTTTTTTTTGCTCACACTTACTTTTTCATTTTTAAGTCACTTCAAAAATCAACTCTTTTCGACAAAAAGAGTCATTTCGCCCATCTCTAGTTTAAATTAAAGCAAATACTTACTATTCATATTGCTGCAACTGGGAATATTTGAGAAATAGGGGAATTTTTTGGTATTGTGTGTTTCATAAATATCCATGATATATATCATCAACAGTAATTGCACAAGTGCATTGGAAATTATCGGTAACAAGTTTGTGCGATTTCGACAAACGAAGTCGTATTGTTTGGCAACAGTCCCGAGCCCGGAAGGGCGAGGGGCTGTTGCCTAAAACAATGCGACTGAGTTTGTCGAAAGAGTGCAAACTTGCGATAATTTACAATGCACGAGAGCAATTTATCAGACTATATCCCAACAAAAATATTACAACAAAATAGAATGACATTTACTGTCATCGCGGGCGTGTCGTGCCGGTTTGAATATTACATTTTTAAATGGATCAAACAAAATTTAAAAATCAGAAACGTACTTCTCTTGCACTAACTTAGCACTGGTATTCCATATGGAGTTTACATTTTCTTTACAGTACGTACCGTTCGCGTTTCGCACGTTATGTACCCCGTTTTCCAATATTGTAGAAATGACTACCCGAGTACAGGTCATGTTAGTGACTCCGCCCAAACTTTTTGGTTGGGCCTCTTTCCCTTTTTCTTGAATTACTTCAAGAGAAACACTTCCAATGCGGAGTTTTCACTAATTTTAATAGCGTTCTACCCGCAAACTGACGTTTGACATTGAACATTGTTTTTCTTGAAACCAATCATGTGCCGAAACATAATGCGAGTAGAGAACTAATCACAAAGCCGCATTCGAACTCTACATGATATGTTTCCTGAAAATAGAAGTTATATAGAATCTGATTGGTTCTAATTCATTTGAATTTCGGCATGCTACGTTTGGCGGGATATAGTCGAATAAATAGCATGATATATCTCTAGTTTAAATTAAAGCAAATACTTACTATTCATATTGCTGCAACTGGGAATATTTGAGAAATAGGGGAATTTTTTGGTATTGTGTGTTTCATAAATATCCATGATATATATCATCGAATAAATAGCATGATATATATCGTGATATATATCATGGTATATATCCGATGATATATATCGTCCGAACCCTGATTTAAATTAAAACTCTAAAACGCACACTGGTGTAGTTTCAAACCACAAAATACTTAGAGAAAATTATTAATTTAAATAGCTATAATAAAAATCTATTTTGAAATAAGGAGCCATGCCTTCGAAAATGTATCTTATACAGATGTTCGCATGATTCACCCCACAAGTTTTCTACCTGTTTTTGACCGTCCCTTTAAATTTTGAAAGGAATTCGTTCGAATGAATGCGTTGCATCTCAATATCCGGTCCAAACAAACATTCATGAAATAAACTCAATTCATATTTATTTCATATTAACGTATTTTCGAGTTTTAAATGGCAATTATTAACACATAACAGCATTAACACATGTAAAGTGAAATGAGAACGAATAAAATAAACCATGAAATGAACATTAGATACATAATTGGGGCTTATTTGAAAGTGCAATATACACAAAATATCCATTTATATGAATTTTATTAACGTAATTTCATTTTAAAAAATCACTGAAATGATTTAAATTTACACTTAAATCTGGAATGAGCAAATATTATTTCTTTCGATTAAATGTTGTTGCAAATAAAATCATTTATGAATTATATAACAATATCAAAATCTTTGTTTTAATTAATTCTATCGACTATTTTTCTGACTTTATGGTTTCAACAAATCGCATTGCTAAATTTTTTTAATTATGAACCAGATCAAAAAATAATTTAAATAAAAGTTGTGTAACCCTTAATCAGTCGTTAATTGTGGGACCCTGGATTGGCGTGGAATTTACTGGTATGTATTTATGTGACGATTTAAGTCCTACATTTAAATCATGATCTTAGTCAACTCATTTTTTTAAATAATCATAAGGTTTCTATCAATAAATAAAACATTGTTTTTTTTCAATTTAATGTCATAAGTACATAGAAACGATATTCTTAAAAATACTTGATTATAAAATTTACACAGAAATATTAATTTTGCTGCTATTTCTGTGGCTCAGCGATTAAAAATACTTCAACAATGAATCAAATACTCGATAGAGGTACACATATTGTGGTTGTTGTCTTATTACAATTACATTCATTCTTGCCTTAATCAAATTACATTATATATTAAATTTATAACCAAATTGACCTATGCATGCCCGTTTAAATACAGCATCTACCATATACAATATAAAATACAACACTAGCTCAGTTTAATATTCCCGATTTTAACAATAGAACAGGTAAATAATATTTTTTCTAAGTATGTTTTTTTTAATAGTTCGGCCGAACAATAACCCCAATAAATCAGTAATTTGCATTTGTGATAAAGGGTTTAAAATAGTAATCGAAAATAGTATAATCTCAAGTGGATTTTGGAAAACCGAGATTAATTCAAATAGAATTTTTGTCATTGGTGCAGGAAAGGAATACGGCTCGAGGATTGGCGCATTGTATTCATTGGGTATTAGTCCACGTTGACTTGATACCAGTTTACGAAAACGTCTCGCCTGTTCATCCTTTTTATAATTTATGGACGCGACGCATGTAAACAACCCTGACGAACCACTTAAACACCCTCAACAACACGCGATAAATTGTGGTTTCTTTTCTTCCATTATGCCGCCCGCTTGAAGAGGGTATCTCTCTTTAAAATTCCCAATTTTAGACTCTTTCCAGAGGCCCTGCCCAAACTGGCAGAACGATTCGAAACAGTTACACTCTATAAATTCGAATTCGATGATATAATTTTTCTATTTTGCAAACATATCCATTTAAAATGAATCCATAGCATTTTATTAACGTGTATATGTGTAAATCACACTTTTCATAAAGCATACATTAGCACACTCATTCATACCAAACTTGAATACGTACGCTCATAAATGCTCGTAAGAAACGTGTTTCAAAATAGTATTTCTGTCGTCGGATCGTAATTCAATATCTTGTGTCAGAGACGAACACCACTGGTATGGGCGGAGCAACGAGATAGCGGGGCGTAGTGTGCGACGAAAAGAGAAAATAATCCTAGACCCACATTTATCACTGAAACACTGTCGCACGTTAACATAAAAATAAAATTGGTTTTCCAATCAAAATAAATCATTCTTATGTGAGATTCAAGAGTACATATTGGGCTCTTGCATCGACTCATTTATTTTAATATTGTAACTTTATTTACTGCGTTAACTTTGTTGAAAAAAATAAGCCTATTATCGGGCACTTTTTTCAATATTAATCTTATTATAAAAAATACTCTGAGGTGAAATTGGACAAAAACAGTTAGAAGATCCATTACTAAACAATAACATCTTCTACTCGGTGAAAACCGAAATAGAATAAATTTAACCATTTAGCTTCAATTCATGTTAACAAATTACATGCATTTACATATACTGTTCTGATACTCCCAACGCTCTTAAAAATACGTATAATATGAAATAAATATGAATTGAATGTATTTAAAGTATGTTAGTTTCAACCGGATATTGGGATGTGACGCATTCATTAGAATGAATTTCTTTAAAAATTTAAAGGGATGGTCAAAAACAGGTAGAAAACTTGGGGTGTGACGAATGCTAACATCTGCGAAATATGAAAAAAATGTGGCATGGCTGAGTACTTCTATACATATTTAAAAATAGTGTTTTAATATTGTTATTTAAATTAATACCGTTCTATAAGTTTCTTTGCGGTTTCAAACCGAATTTCAATGTAACGCCACTAGAGAAATAAGTGTTATATTTTCCATTTTTTATTACGTCCATTTTCTCAATAATACTTTATTTATACATTGCTTATAAATATTAATATAGAAATAAATACCAAACAATAATAATAACGTAATTTCTGCATGATCACTGTTCACTTAAAAAAAATCAAATTTTTATTACATTTTTTTAAACTAACCATCCTAGTAATGGCAAGCCATTGTGGCCAAATTTTAATAGTTCAATTTTGTATTTTCCAGATCAACCTCGAATAGCTCGTTCATGGGAATAAAAAAAATTAAATAATACTTAATACGATAATGTAATTTTAAATAAATATTGTAAAGTATAATTAAATGTTTTTAATCGGCAAGAGCATGGTTAAGACGTTTGCGATGTTTTTTTGAGAAGTGGCACTTCGAAACTTATTGTTGTTGATATTGTCTTTTTTAACAATTTCACTCTGGTCGTAATTTCTGGATCAGATTAAAGAAACATTTAAGGTCCATCTCAATAAATTAAACCAATTTCACATTCGCAAATCAATCAATAGAAAATAGACATTATTTTGGTGAGATACTCAAGTTAATCTATTTTACCGAAAAAAGGCTTTTGAAATACACAAAGCGAAGCGTAATCCAGAGTTTCCCATAATTATTAACCAAATTTATTTGGTTTTATCCTCATTATTTAATTTTATTCTAAAATTCAGAAAGGATTTTCAATTAAACGCATAATTTTCATGCGAGTAATTTGTATATAATTATAGATCGTATTGCCTAGAATTGTTAGTAGTTTATTCACTACCTGATAAAAACCGCTAGGGCATAGTCATAAATTTAAATTTCTTCACGGTTAGATCTTGAAAAGGATCACTAATGGTTGGTTGTAAACAAACCGCAACCATTGTTAATTTTATGAATAGGACCGTAGCGGGGGAAGCCACGCGCCCGGTCCATTGGGCAAAATGAGCAAGTCCTCAAAATGAGCAAGTCCTGAAAGAATTGGGGCACTCTAAATATTTACGCAAGGGAACAGATGGCTATACCCTGAGCGACCGGAACGCAGAGGGATTTACGACGTGTTTACTAATAAACATCTTCGATGACATGCCGATACTCTTCGGGGGTCGTCTCTTTGTTGTGCCGGTGTGGCCACTTTGTACAGGTCCTTTTTAGACTCTTCACAGAGGCCCTCTGTGGTCGCCGCAAACCCTCCCCGGCGGCCTGCTTTGGTAGACAAAGTTTATCTAGTTTCTTCATAAAATACATGCGTTATTCCGTGATTCATACGTGTGTGGAATTTTCCCCTGCATGCCCGTATCTTTGCCCCACGCCTCTCTTCGCAACCATGTTGATTCCGGCAGTGGCCTTGCGATTGTGCAAGATTTTCGCTGTGCGAAACTCGTTAGCCGTTCGATATGTGCCGAATGTGTCCAACCACGCTTTCACATGAACGATCACGCAAACTTGAACCGAGCACCCAAATAAATTTTTATAACTTCGGCTCCAATTCGCTCTCAAATTTGCCAACAGATTTTGTTTTTAATTTTGCACAGATATCTAATTTGTTCGTGTCTATCGATTGAAAAAAATATTATCATTTTCCGAGCATAAATAACGACAGCAGACACAAAAAACACTATTTTTTTATTCAATCGTCACTTTATTTAACCACAGTTTCTTAATGCGTCAAAATATTACCTACAAACTGTTTCAATAGAAGGATATATGTATTGGTCAGTTATATAGCAAATTTAAACTTCCTGACTAAATTCATTCTTCAGTCTATTGGTCCCTAGTGAAATGTTGCACACTTTGTTAATAATAACAAATTAACAAAAATTAAAAGCTGAAAATATTCATTAATTTTTAAATAATACATTATAATAAAAAACTATGAAAAATATTTTGTATTTACATAAATATATTCAATTTATTTGTATGCAAATTTTATGGGTACCCTGCCCTTAATATACCATAAACGTTCGTCTGTGTGCTATAAATAAAAAATAAAATAAACGCAATAAAGTGTACAGAATCCATCCCCACTAATTCAATTTATCCAATACAATTCAACATGATTAAAATTTGAAATTATTTACGTGGTATAATTTTTCTTAATGCGACCCGTGCCCTGTCTTTGCGCAACAATTTTGACCAGTTGCAATATACTTTTTCAAATACTTGCAAATCGCAACATTTGCAATAAATCAAACACTCCATTAGCAAACATAAGCCGCTAATGATTAGTCCAATCATTGCCGTAATGATTATATCCTGTATGTGCTTCAACTCAATTACTTCTGCGGTTGGGTTCTTACTGAAAGAGGTAAAGGGTTTATCGAAACGCCCACGGGATATTGAGTCCGTATCTATAATGATATCTAGCTGATCGAGATTCATTGAATATTTATTAAGATAAATTGCGTCAAAAGTCGGAATGAATATATCATCAATAATATGGTAAGGAATTTGCTTACTAATCTTTTGTTCCAATTGTGGAATTATATTAATTATATGAGAATATGGAATTGCATAAGCATAATCTTTATTATTATTCTCCACGTGATTCAAAATAGTAGAAGTGTTTACTGGAATCAGACGGTTTCGAAATTCTTTTGGTGCCATTCTTTCGAGTTCTGTGGATATTAATATGCTCATGTTAGTGTTCAGCAACTCCTCCAATGTATCAATGTTCTTATAAAAGCTTCTTGTGAGTATAGCTGATAATGCGCCAAAGCTAATAAAGGCAGTGATGTACATTGATAATATCAGCCAAACTACCATATTTATTTTCCAAAAATAATTCAACTTCTTCAATTGCATATCTGCTATGTTGGCCAAACCAGAAATAAGCATGACAGCTACAGATGATGCTCTCCATTTTTCAAATACACAAATTCCAACCGTTATGAAGACAAAATAACAAAGAACGCAGATCCAAACTTCCAAACTTAAAATTTCAATTATGTTTACAATTCGTAATTTCGGCTTAACATCCAGCAATATTATTCTAATGTCATTTCTTGTTATTGGATGAGAATAAATTACATCGCGATGACTGTTTATGGTACCAGGAGTTATTGAAAAGTCATCTGTTCCATTTCTTACAGCTTCAAGCAAATCCTCAAACGTTGAATAAGTATGTAATCCATTATGATAATATTTTGACCCTTCTAGAGTGATTAAGTTTTCAAATTTAATAATGCCAACTGTCCACCCCAGATCAACAGTTTGCCTTCCTGGATATGCAGTCATGGGATCGAGTTGTACTTCCTGCATACCTGAATTATTCCAATAACGAATGAAAACCCATGGCATCAGTTTAATTTTTTCTCGTAAACTTACGTTAAATTGTTCTTCAGCAATAGTATCCGTATATTCACATATATGTATATAGATCTGTTGCGCTGAACGATGCCCAAAATTAATATCAGCATATTTGATGATATATTCAACAAACTCTTTAAAACTATCTACAAAAATAAACCAGGAGCCTTTGGTATATTTTGGAGGTACGGTTGTTTTATCATAACTTATAAGCAACCTCTTCTGCAGTTTTTTCTGTATATATGCATCAATCAACCAATTATTGCCGCATAATGTGTGCATCATATAAGGTTTCATATAATGAGAATGATATTTATGTACTGGTTCATACGTTGGAATTGTTGGTACTTCTAAACGTAAGTCATTTGAATTATTTCGGTTTGTTAAAATCTCTGACTTTATTTCTGCAATCAAGAGCAGCTTCCACATTATGTTGAACATGTTGTTAGGCAGGTCACCACCAACAGTAAATGATTCTGTTGTTGTTATGCATTATATATCAACATATTTTCCATTTCTAAATCACTAACATATTTAGTTTAATGTTAAGGTAATTTAATATATATGGTAATGGTTTCATAAGTATCAAGTTATTTGAAACATAATATGTATGTATGAATCAATCAAGCAATTATTGCCGCATAATATGTGCACCATATAATGCTTTTGTTCAGGAATATAATAAATGGTGTATTTTATTTCATACGTTGGAATTTTTGGTACTTCTAAACGTAAATCATTTGAATTATCTTGGGAAGGTAAAATCTCTGATTTTATTTCTGCAATCAAAAGCAGCTTCCACATTATGTTGAACATGTTGTTAGCTAGGTCACTACCAACATTAAATGATTCTATTGCAGTTATGCATTACATATCAACATATTTTCCATTTCTAAATCACTAACATATTTAGTTTAATGTTAGATAATTTAATACTACCTCTGTTCCATAATAAGTGAGCCATTATCGATTTTTATTTTTTCCATAATATGTGAGCCATTACTGTTTTATATTTTTACTTTCTCCGTTACGAAGTACGAGAAAGTATTGTGATTTTTTTTCAATTTTTTTTTTTACGGAAATATCCGTTTTTGGGTCCCTAGATGCCATTTCAACAATTTCTGGAAAAAACAAATTGTGTCTGTGCGTGTGTGTCTGCCTGTGTGTGTGTGTGTGTCTGTCTGTCTGTGTGTGCTGTATCTCAAAAACTAATAAAGAAATTGATATTAAACTTTAGTCATCCGTCTTATTTGATAATCCGGAGAACTGACAAGCTTTTGGTAAAATTTCATACACCGGAAGTGGGTGTTTACCTTAACTGTTTTTTGTTTTTTGCCAATATTTTCTTAAGGCGGTTCTATCCGTTTTCGTCCGGGCCAATTTATAATTTTATGGTAAAAGTGGCGACCATTTCATTTTGTCTATCAAAGCAGGCCGCCGGGGAGGGTTTGCGGTTGTAATAATCATCATAAAAATGTCAGCACCCGACACCCGACATTTTGCCGGCACGTGCGGAACCGTTTTTTGTCGCGTTTCTGGTCGTCTGGGATGCAGGGCGAGCATGCCAACTCTACTACACTGTAGTATGTAACATTCAAAATAACACTCCCGCTCTGTTTTAGTAAGTTTTTGATGAAACAACACTTATTTAAATAAATTTGATGTATACTGGAGCTCAAAAGTAATGCAACACTCCCTAGATGTGGTTTAAGTCAGCAACAAATACGTACGATTTATTCACATTAAAATAAAAAAAAAGCGATAACGTTTCTACTGCTTTATATCAATTTTTTGTGTACGATTTTTACATTTATGCGAAAAATAAAGCAAATTTAATAATGATACAACAATAATGCGGGGGGCACATTATTGAATTTTTGTCAGTAATTTTTGTTCAACCTGCACCAAATTGTAATTGTTTGTTCTGACGCGATAACTGAACATACATTTAATACAAAAACATTTAAAACATTGTTATTTCTGGGTGTTACATTACTTTTGAGATCCAGTATATTTTGCCCTTCCAACTGTGTAAAAATTATTTATCTACTGTTCTTGTTATGATTATATTTTTATTCTTATTTTACTGAAAGTAAACTAACCTGCTGAATAAATATAATCTCATTGATCTATATTACATTTAAAAGTAATTTTTTTGTAGGAGATAATATGAATTAAATATGAGTCAGTTTTATTTAGCATCTCTTATTGTTAGTTTGGAGCGGATATTGAGTTGTGTTGCATTCATTTAAACTAATTCCATTTAAAATTTAAAGGGAAGGTCGAACGCAGGTACTAAGGGTGAAGAATGGGAACATCTGGAAAATATAAAAGCCAAGGTTGCCAGCCCTACAAATATTTGAAAATAGATTTTCATAGTTACTGTTTAAATTAATAACATTCTTTAAGTTTTCGCGGTACTATTATTATTACTATCGTAGCTTGTTATTAACGGTCTGAATTTATTAGGGGGACACTTGAATTTCTTTGTTCTTTTCCTTCTTTGTTTTTTTTAGTCGATGTAATTTAATTGTGCTCTTACTTTTTTAGGTAGCGAGAAAACTTGTGTGATTATAAATGTTACACGTAGATATTTTTAATTATCATCCATTGATTGATTAAGAAAAAGTACGAATAATATAAATGCAGATTATACATAAAAAAATTGGACATACAAATTCTGAATATCCGAATAAAAACATTTATGATATCCAGTTTAAAATTATTCAATAGTAAAAAAGAGCTAATTGTATGAAAAGATCAAACCCTTTGATATTGCCGTTCTTGTTATTTAAGCTTTAATTATTAGTGTCCCAATAAACACCCTTCTCAATTTTCTGAATGTTGGACAACTTCAGTTAACTGGCGAAACTGATATTAAATCAACGTATTGCCTAATCAGATCATCATTAGTTGCCCAATAATCAAAATTGTTGCCCCTAAATGGAAGTTAGCCCCGACAGAATTAAAAAAAAATTACTCCCAGGGGCGAAAAACCTGGCCGATAACTTGGGGAAGTTGAGGTTGTGGAGGTTGTGGAGGTTGGGGTTGTTGAGGTTGTTGGGGATGCTGTACTGGTTGGGAAGTTGAAGTTGCGGAGGTTGGGGATGTTGAGGTAATTGGGGTAGTTGGGGAAGTTGAAGTTGCGGAGGTTGGGGATGTTGAGGTAGTTGGGGAAGTTGAAGTTGAAGAGGTTGGGGATGTTGAGGTAATTGGGGTAATTGGGGTTGTCTAGGATCATCAACGTCTTCTTCATGGGCTAAAAAGTTTTATATACAGTATATTTTTTTATCGTGGGCCATAGGATTTTACATGCTAAAAATTATACCTTGTGTTAATGTATATTTTATCATAAATTTTAAATAGTTGACAACTTTTCTGCAGCGTATCCCGATCGTCCGGTTTCGAGCAAAAGCACTATTTAATGAAATAAAACATGTTTAAATTGTTCTAATTAAGCGCACCATATAGAAAAATAATTGATTTATATTACTAACTAAAATTTGCTTCAAAATTGTATGATACAATATATAATAACACAAGGTATAATTTTTAGCATGTAAAATCCTATGGCCCACGATAAAAAAAAACATACTGTATATCATATCTTTATTAACAGTTTAATTTTTACAATAGTGTGTAATTAATTTGATGCTATCGTCAGCCTAATTAATGGCTATTGACCAAAGGTCTTTCTGCCTACCAAGTTTTATTTAGTAGAATTAATATTTATTTCAATCAATCAATATAATGAAAAATATGTATGTATATCAAACAAAAATTACGAATATAACGTGGTAATTCATTAAACAAACCAGAATTGAACAAAATTATGGATATTGCAAAAATTAATTAGTTAACCTTATTCAAAATTATTATTCTTAATCAACGTTACCAAAATACCATGACCGACATGTATCAGAGAAGTCAAAATCTGAACAAAGATCAATCCATTACATTAACAGGTTTTGGTGAAATTACAGACAAAATAGACATTCTCCAAAAACATAACCATTAAATCGCGTTTAGACCAAGTTGCAAATTATCAAATTCTTTAGTAGTTTTGAAAGGAGATATTCACAAACAAACTTTAGAAGCAAACTTTTATTCCCCAATATTCAAAAACTAATTTTTTTACATACCTGTACGAAAGGCACAAAGAGCGAAGCTTTGGGAATCCGCCGAAGTTTTCAAACAAGGAAATAATCCTCTCGTTATGCATAATTAAAAAGTACCAACAACATGAGGCAATTATCCGCATTATTCCAGCAAGCGGTAAAGCAAACCCTACTACCTGCTGGTGCGACCCTTGGCGACTACCTGCTGGTCGCCTGGAAATCGGTTCCCCATAAATCTCAATTTCTATTCACTACGGCTCTGAATAGTTTCCATAATTGATGGTAGTAAACAAACACCGCAAACAGCACCCGCCTTGAATAAATTGTAGACATTTTGAAGAGTTCCTCGCAGGTACTAGGGGTGAAGAATGGGAACATCTGGCATATCTTTTTGGAAGTTTGTCCAGACCTCGTCTCTAGCAGGTAGAAAAGGTTCGAATATGGTCATAAATTACAATTTCTACACCATCGTGTAGAGAATAGAATCCCTAATCGTCGGTAGTAAACAACCCGCAAATTGTACCCTTTGATCCCGCCCGTCTGGCCATTTTACTATGGTCGCATATTATGTCCTACAAAAAAATTACTTTTAAATGTAATATCAATGAGATTATATTTATTCAGCAGGTCAGTTTACTTTCAGTAAAATAAGAATAAAAAAAATAATCATAACAAGAACAGTAGATAAATAATTTTTACACAGTTGGAAGGGCAAAATATACTGGATCTCAAAAGTAATGCAACACCCAGAAATAACAATGTTTTAAATGTTTTTGTATTAAATGTATGTTCAGTTATCGCGTCAGAACAAACAATTACAATTTGGTGCAGGTTGGACAAAAATTACTGACAAAAATTCAATAATATGCCCCCCGCATTATTAAATTTGCTTTATTTTTCAAATTAATGTAAAAATCGTACACAAAAAATTGATATAAAGCAGTAGAAACGTTATCGCTTTTTTTCATTTTAATGTGAATAAAACGTACGTATTTGTTGCTGACTTAAACCACATCTAGGAAGTGATGCATTACTTTTGAGCTCCAGTATACATCAAATTTATTTAAATGTTGTTTCATCAAAAACTGACTAAAACAGGGCGGGAGTGTTATTTTGAATGTTACATACATTTCAAAATGTAACTTTCTTTTGATTTTGAATAACCTCATAAAAATATCTACTTATGATTTATATAGACGCTATTCATTTTCCTTCCGGATACTGTTTATTTATTGATTGATTTAAAAATAAACAGGCCATTCAGTATTCATTAACATCTGCAACAAATTGAAATCACTTCTGCATTTATGCATAATAATAATTAATATTTAAAGATAATTAGAGAACAAGTATCGATCAAACCCCTAATCAAATTAGATCGGCCAGGAATTAATATTTTTAAAGTTATTTTTCCCCATGGCAACATTCAAGTATTATCTACTTTCAATATGATAATATATAAACTAATTCAGTTGCTTCCGCATTCTTATGGCCCTCAGAAAAGGGTCGGCTACCTGCATCCCAGACGCGACTAGGACGTTTCATCCACAGCGGCAGCAACAAAGGGTCCAACTTGCGGTTTGTTTACTACCAACCATTAGTGATCCTTTTCAAGACCAAACCGTGAAGAAATTGAAATTTATGACCGACACGTGCCACCCGACGACGTTTGATACTTTACGGGCTACCCGGTGCAGGTAGTCCTGGCCTAGGGTGAGCCAAGAGCACAATACGATGAAAAAACAAACCATAAGATGTAATTGCTGTTACTCGGTAATTTAATTTAATAAGGTTATCAATTGTAAGAAATAATTTAAATTAAATTATTATATTATCTGACAAGTAATTATGCGTGAAAAATCAGTTTAAACAACATGCCTTTTGTTTAAATGTATGTATTAATAACGTTTTTTTCTAAATTTGCAATTAAAACATTACAATGGTAATGATAGCTAACAGGGGTTTTTATTTCAAAAATTCCAGGACACCACCTATTTTCATAATAGTTTAAATTTTCTCGATTTCCCCTTGGTATAGAAAGTAAAGAAAAGTAATGATATGGTTATATGCAAAACTATTTTCTCTAGGAAAAACATTTTCATAGAATGGGCGAGCCGCACCTCGTTGACCTCCGGCTAGCTTACGGAGCCGGTATCGTGATGAGATTACCACAGAATGCAAAGAAAGGGATAAGAGGCATAAAAAAGCAGATTGGCGCGATAACAATCGCTATTATTTACAAGACAGAAATATTTACACGGCACAAAAATTAAATGTTCAAAGAAAAAAAAAAATATACACTATACACTAAAAGTAACAGGAAAAGTCACATAAGTCACAATAACATAAAATGTTCAAAGTTAATGTTCAATAATTCATCGTGTAATAGTGGTATAATTTCTTTTTAAAGGAGAATGTAAAAAAAAACCGTTTTATTACCTAACGCCGCAACGGGTAAGATACACAATTCAGGGTGGATTAAATCGATTTTCTCTAAAACTATCAATGATTAAGAAAAATGTTTTAGATAAAAAATAAACGGTTTGGAGGGGAACATACGGTAGTGACCTTGATTTGACCTTATGATATCTATGTAAGGTCAGGTGCAAATCAATATGTGAGTTGTATATCAAAAACTAATACAGGAAATAACATGAAACTTTGAACATAAGTCTTATTTGATAATCCCAAAAATAAAACAGCTTTTAGTAAAATTTCGTACACCGAAACTGGGTGTTTGCCTTAACTGTTTTTAGTTTCTTTTCCATAATTTTTTAAATATGAAAAATATTACAGAAACATTAAGACAAATTAGAATTAGAAATATATCTTCCCTTATTGAATCAAACCAATTTCTCATTCGCAAATTGCTTACTTGAAAAAGTGAAGCATAATCTTAAGTTTTCCATAATTAATAAGCAGTTCCACTTCGTTTTTTCTTCATTATCTAATTTGATATAATATAAATACTTGTTTCTCTATTTACTTCAAGTTTGAAAGTGATCAGTACATAGTTCAAAATATAATTACTATATGATAAATAAGTGTGATATTAACAAAGATAGTATTCTTTATTTCAATTTTTAAAATATTAATTTTAATAAGTATTGAGCGTTTCAATATGTCGATGAGTTTAATGAATCGAAAAAAAAAGTTTCTACAAACGATAAATGTTGTTAAATTAAAGTGAATAAATGTCCATTCAAAATGATTGTTTTCATCTATGACATATTTTACAAGTTACTATTTTTTCTAAATCGAACGAAATTGAAAATGCACTTTATTTTATTAAAAATAATTTCAAAATCTATGACATATGGTTAATTTTTTCCGCCTATGAGTTCTAATTCGTAACAGAAATACTCGACGTATTGTGATACATCCCTTTTTTTGGGACTACCTGCGCTTCGCCATACCCGAAAAAGGGGCTGCATGGCCTTGACCGTAAAGTATGAAATGTCGTCGGGGGCCTCGTGCCGATCGGCAATTGCCCTGACATTTTTATGAGCCAGTGGTGATTATCACTTACCCCAACAAACCATCCCACAATTAAAATTCCATGTGGATGGAATGTCCCGGTCCTATCCCGGACGACAAAAAACGCGACAAAAAACGGTTCCGCACGTGCCGGCAAAATGTCGGGTGTCGGGTGCTGACATTTTTATGATGATTATTACAACCGCAAACCCTCCCCGACGGCCTGCTTTGGTAGACAAAATGTAATGGTCGCTAAAAGTGTCTATAGGCAGATAAAAGTGTCGGTCGTCATGTAGTACACATTATTTGGGCCGAGAATTCAATCAGTGTGTCTTTATCTATCCCGTAAAAGAAACATATATCTATCCCTTTCTATATGAGCCCAATCAATTAATGTAGACATTCCTGCGGGCCATTGATGATTAATTGTTTGCATAATTGAAGCAATAAAAACTCACAAGTGAATCGGTGAGCTTCGGCTTGTTTGTTTATTTTATATTATCAGCGCTGGGCCTGGATTTATTTAGAGGTAATTTGAAAATAGAAATTACTAGCAGCATATGCATCGGTAGAATTACTGATACGGAAACTAACCCAAGTGTTCCTTCCGATTTTAATGAAATTTGGTGGATTTGTAGACGGGGCTAAAATATTCGATTCGTATTTTTTTTTGTTTCGGCTAAAAAACATGTTTAGGGGGTCAATTCGTCCCTCAAAAATCAGCGATATTTTTGTTTTTTGGCTATAACTTCTGAACAAATCATGATAGCATAATTTTGTAAATGTAGAAAATTTCAAAGCCTATTTATGTCTAATTTTTGTTACCACTCTCAGAGCTGATCGTTTGGTAACTTGCAAATTCGCTGTATCAAATTATTTTTAACGAATATCATTATTGCAGCATAAATATCAATACGTTTTCTTTACAGTCCCGAAATAGTCAATACAATCTTGTACATTTACGAAATTACGCTATCAAGATTTGTTAAGAAGTTTGTAAAAGGAGTTATAATAAACTTATTATATATTTGCAAATAATAAAGACGAAAACTAGCCTGATATATGAATATTCCAATTGTTCGTGACTGCAAAATTAAGTCTTACTAAGACTACAAACAAATAACTTATTGAAACAACTACTTCCCTGGCTAGTGCCGCATACTGAATGATATCACATTGGTTTAAGATCGTTTATTTGAGATATCGACTTATGTTTTTCATAAACTGGTACCCACACCTATTCTACATATTTTAAAAAATGGTCATAACTTTTTTAATAACATACGGATTTTTATAAACCAAAATTATTTTGAAAGTGGATGCATCCCATAATACGCTTCATAGTTTAAAAGTTTCAAAAATATAATTTTTAAATTTTTTGTGTTTTTTTCGAAAATTCTTAGCAAACACATGCAGTCTTGGATTCAAAACGTCACAACTATTTTAATAATGTGCAGATTTTTATAAACCAAAATTATTTTGAAAGTAGATGAACCCTCTAATACGCTCCATAGTTGAAAAGTTTTAAAAATTCAATTTTTTAATTTTTTGTATTTTTTTCAAAAATTCTTAGCAAGCGCGTGCAGTCTTGGATTCAGAACGTCACAACTATTTTAATAATGTACGGATTTTTATAAACCAAAATTATTTTAAAAGCAGACGAAACTCATAATGCTCTCCTTAGTTTTAAAGTTTCAAAAATTTAATTTTTAAATTTTCTGTGTTTTTTTCGAAAATTCTTAGCAAGCGCGTGTAGTCTTGGATTCAAAACGTCATAACTTTTTTAATAATGTACGGATTTTTATAAACTAAAATTATTTTGAAAGTAAATGAACCCCATAATACGTTCCATAGTTTAAAAATTTTAGAAATTTAATTTTTAAATTTTTTGTATTTTTTTTCAAAAATTCTTAGCAAACGCGTGCAGTCTTAGATTTAAAAGGTCATAACTTTTTTAACAATGTGCAAATTTTTATAAATCAAGATTATTTTAAAAGTAGATGAACCCCATAATACGCTTCATAGTTTAAAAGTTTAAAAAATTTAATTTTTTAATTTTTTGTGTTTTTTTCAAAAATTCTCAGCAAACACATGCAGTCTTGGATTCAAAACGTCACAACTATTTTAATAATGTACGGATTTTTATAAACCAAAATTATTTTGAAAGTAGATGAACCTCATAATACGCTCCTTAGTTTAAAAGTGTCAAAAATTTAATTTTTAGATTTTTTGTTTTTTTTTTCAAAAATTCTTAGCAAACACGTGCAGTCTTATATTCAAAAGGTCATAACTTTTTTAATAACATACGGATTTTTATAAAACAAAATTATTTTGAAAGTGGATGCATCCCATAATACGCTTCATAGTTGAAAGGTTTCAAAAATTTAATTTTTAAATTTTTTGTGTTTTTTTCGAAAATTCTTAGCAAACACATGCATTCTTGGATTCAAAACGTCACAACTATTTTAATAATGTGCAGATTTTTATAAACCAAAATTATTTTGAAAGTAGATGAACCCTTTAATACGCTCCATAGTTGAAAAGTTTTTTAATTTTTTGTATTTTTTTCAAAAATTCTTAGCAAGCGCGTGCAGTCTTGGATTCAGAACGTCACAACTATTTTAATAATGTACGGATTTTTATGAACCAAAATTATTTTAAAAGCAGACGAAACTCATAATGCCCTCCTTAGTTTTAAAGTTTCAAAAATTTAATTTTTAAATTTTCTGTGTTTTTTTCGAAAATTCTTAGCAAGCGAGTGCAGTCTTGGATTCAAAACGTCATAACTTTTTTAATAATGTTCGGATTTTTATAAACCAAAATTATTTTGAAAGTAAATGAAACCCATAATACGTTCCATAGTTTAAAAATTTTAGAAATTTAATTTTTAAATTTTTTGAATTTTTTTTCAAAAATTCTTAGCAAACGCGTGCAGTCTTAGATTTAAAAGGTCATAACTGTTTTAACAATGTGCAGATTTTTATAAATCAAAATTATTTTGAAAGTAGATGAACCCCATAATACGCTCCATAGTTTAAAAGTTTAAGAAATTTAATTTTTTAATTTTTTGTGTTTTTTTCAAAAATTCTCAGCAAACACATGCAGTCTTGGATTCAAAACGTCACAACTATTTTAATAATGTACGGATTTTTATAAACCAAAATTATTTTGAAAGTAGATGAATCCTTTAATGCGCTCCATAGTTGAAAAGTTTTAAAAATTCAATTTTTTAATTTTTTGTGTTTTTTTCAAAAATTCTCAGCAAACACATGCAGTCTTGGATTCAAAACTTCACAACTATTTTAATAATGTACGGATTTTTATAAACCAAAATTATTTTGAAAGTAGACGAACCTCATAATACGCTCCATAGTTTTAAAGTTTAAAAAATTTAATTTTTAAATTTTCTGAGTTTTTTTCGAAAATTCTTAGCAAGCGCGTGCTGTCTTGGATTCAAAACGTCATAACTTTTTTAATAATGTACGGATTTTTACAAACAAAAATTATTTTGAAAGTAAATGAACCCCATAATACGTTTCCACATTTTAATTTTCAAATTTTTTGTATTTTTTTTCAAAAATTCTTAACAAACGCGTGCAGTCTTAGATTTAAAAGGTCCTAACTTTTTTAACAATGTGCAGATTTTTATAAATCAAAATTATTTTGAAAGTAGATGAACCCCATAATACGCTCCATAGTTTAAAAGTTTAAAAATTTAATTTTTTAATTTTTTGTGTTTTTTTCAAAAATTATCAGCAAACACATGCAGTCTTGGATTCAAAACGTCACAACTAATTTAATAATGTACGGATTTTTATAAACCAACATTATTTTGAAAGTAGATGAACCTCATAATACGCTCCATTGTTTAAAAGTTTCAAAAATTTAATTTTTAGATTTTTTGTTTTTTTTTTCAAAAATTCTTAGCAAACGCGTGCAGTCTTATATTCAAAAGGTCATAACTTTTTTAATAACATACGGATTTTTATAAACCAAAATTATTTTGAAAGTAAATGAACCCCATAATACGTTCCATAGTTTAAAAATTTTAGAAATTTATTTTTTAAATTTTTTGTATTTTTTTTCAAAAATTCTTTGCAAACGCGTGCAGTCTTAGATTTAAAAAGTCATAACTTTTTTAACAATGTGCAGATTTTTATAAATCAAAATTATTTTGAAAGTAGATGAACCCCATAATACGCTCCATAGTTTAAAAGTTTCAAAAATTTAATTTTTAGATTTTTTGTTTTTTTTTTCAAAAATTCTTAGCAAACGCGTGCAGTCTTATATTCAAAATGTCATAACTTTTTTAATAACATACGGATTTTTATAAACCATAAACCAAAATTATTTTGAAAGTGGATGTATCCCATAATACGCTTCATAGTTGAAAGGTTTCAAAAATATAATTTTTAAATTTTTTGTGTTTTTTTCGAAAATTCTTAGCAAACACATGCAGTCTTGGATTCAAAACGCCACAACTATTTTAATAATGTGCAGATTTTTATAAACCAAAATTATTTTGATAGTAGATGAACCCCATAATACGCTTTATATTTGAAAAGTTTTAAAAATTTAATTTTTAAATTTTTTGTGTTTTTTTCTAAAATTCTTATCATGCACTTGCAGTCTCAGTTTCAAAACGTCACAACTTTTTTAATAATGGGCGGATTTTTATAAACCTAAATTATTTTGATAATAGATGAACCCCATAATATGCTTCATACTTTAAAAATTTCAAAAATGTAATTTTTAATTTTTTGTGTTTTTCTAAATTTCTTAGTCTTAGCTTAAAAAAAATAATACTTTTTTTTAATAAACATGCGAATTTTTATAAAAAAAATTAGTTTAGGTAGTAAAACGCTTAAATTGGGATGTAGAAATATAAGAAAAATTTGTTGCAAAATTTTGAAAAAAACATTTTTTCGAGACTGAATTTTAAAAGATTTATAAAGAATAACTTTTTTTAAATCCCTTTAGTTTTTGAGTAAACTGAGTTTTTGAATTTGAAGTATAATTTTGACGTTTTAAACGTCAGTTTCATCCGAGTTTACACAACGCTCGATGTACATTTAAAATATGATTTCAATTGAAAATAAACCATGAAAGCGTAAATATAAATGATACCATCAAGTCGGAGAAAGTAACATGATGGCCACATCACCATTTTTTTAAGGAATTCAATCATGTCAATATTTTTTTTCTATTTTTCTTTGTTCAAATATTCGACAACTTAAAAAAATATAAAAAATTCACGCAAAGATTTATACATTTTCAAAAACAGTAGTTTAATTTGAAAGGTAGATCATATCAGTATTTTTTTAAACAATAATTTTCAAAAATTTATTACATCAAAAAATAAACACATTTTCAAAAATGACAGTAAAAACACAGTACATTGCTTTTGAATTAATGTGAAATGTAATAATTATAGGAAAAGTACGCACCCTGTGAGGATTGATAAAAGTGAGCAATTTTCGTGTGCGCAATTATCACTGTGCGTTATTTTCTGTGTGCGGAGTTTTTCGTGTGAGGAGTTTTCTTGTGCGGAGTTTTCGCTGTGCGCAGATTTTTGTGCGTAGTTTTCGCGTGAGCAGTCTTCCTGTGCGGATATGTCTGGTCACGGTTTTTAGGTTTTTGTGAAAAATTAAAAATTGAATCTGACTAATTTGCACTCAAGGGGCACAGATTTGAAAACCGCGTTCGATTTGGATTCTTCGTTTAGCCGCCACGGACGTTCACATTCTGAAAAAATCGACTTTTTTTCCAAATTTTCGATAATGTTCAAGGTCAGGGGCGGCTCGTTATATAGAGCCAAGGAGCCATAATTAATTAAAATTATTATTTTTTTCTCCTGTTACTTTGGTCCAGGAAGATAAATCGTTCTTTCTTTCGTCAAAAAAGGAGGGGCGAAGGTATACTATACAAGTGGCTCTACCATCAACATGTTCCAAGAGCCGCCACTGATTATAAGAACAATGTATATAAATTATTTCATTATCTGTGTTATAATACTGATGAGAAATATATTACATACATATTAAATTCACTGTTAATAATTTTTTTAAGTTCATTTTCGAAAATAAGGAATTTTTCAAAGAAATCTCCTCTGTACGACTACTTTTTACACTCACTGTATTTCGTTTCTGCGTTTTGCAAATCACCACTCGGTATATGATTTATGTTTATTATTTAATAACTTTAAACGTGCGACTGTGTGCAATAAATAAAAAATAAAATAAACGCAATAGGGCATGCAGAATCCATTCCCGCTCATTACAATTTATCCAATACAATCCAACATGATTAAAATTTGAAATTATTCACGTGATACAATTTTTCTTTGTGCGACCCGTGCCCTGTATTTGCGCAACAATTTTGACCAGTTGCAATATACTTTTTTAAATACTTGCAAATCGTAACATTTGTAATAAATCAAACACTCCATTAGCAAACATAAGCCGCTGATGATTAGTCCAATCATTGCCGTAATGATTATATCCTGTATGTGCTGCAACTTTATTACTTCTACAGTTGGGTTCTTACTGAATGAGGTAATGGGTTGAGCGAATCGAAAATATGAATCCGTTTTTATCGCGCCATTCAGATAATCAAGATTCATTGAAAATTTATTAAGATAAATTGCGTCAAAAGTCGGAATGAATATCTCATCAATAATATGGTAAGGAATTTTCTTAAGAATATTTTCTTCCAATTCTGGAATTATATTAATTATATGAGAATATGGAATTGCGTAAGCATAATCTTTGTTATTATTTTCCACGTGTTCCAAAATAGTAGAAGTGTTTACTGGAATCAGACGGTTTCGAAATTCTTTTGGTGCCATTCTTTCGAGTTCTGTGGATATTAATATGCTCATGTTAGTGTTCAGCAACTCCTCCAATGTGTCAATGTTCTTATAAAAGCTCCTTGCGAGTATAGCTGATAATGCGCCAAAGCTAATAAAGGCAGTGATGTACATTGATAATATCAGCCAAACTACCATATTTATTTTCCAAAAATAATTCAACTTCTTCAATTGCATATCTGCTATGTTGGCCAAACCAGAAATAAGCATGACAGCTACAGATGATGCTCTCCATTTTTCAAATACACAAATTCCAACCGTTATGAAGACAAAATAACAAAGAATGCAGATCCAAACTTTCAAACTTAAAATTTCAATTATGTTTACAATCCGTAATTTCGGCTTAACATCCAGCAATAATATTCTAATATCATTTCTTGTCATTGGAGTAGTATAAATTACATCGCGATGACTGTTAATGATATCGGGCGTTATTGAATAGTCATCAGTTCCGTTTCTTACAGCTTCAAACAAATCCTCAAACGTTGAATAAGTATGTAATCCATAATGATAAGACCCTTCTATAGTGATTAAGTTTTTAAATTTAATAATGCCAGCTGTCCATTTCTCATCAGCAGCAAAGTTATCTGAATATGCAGGATATGCAGTCACGGGATCGAGTTGTACTTCCTGCATACCTAAACTATTCCAATAACGAATGAAAACCCATGGCATCAGTTTAATTTTTTCTCGTAAACTTACGTTAAATTGTTCTTCAGCAATAGTATCCGTATATTCACATATATGTATATAGATCTGTTGCGCTGAACGATGCCCAAAATTAATATCAGCGTATTTGATGATATATTCAACAAACCCTTTAAAACTATCTACAAAAATAAACCAGGAGCCTTTGGTATATTTTGGAGGTACGGTTGTTTTATCATAACTTATAAGCAACCTCTTCTGCAGTTTTTTCTGTATGTATGCATCAATCAACCAATTATTGCCGCATAATGTGTGCATCATATAAGGTTTCATATGATGAGAATGATATTTATGTACTGGTTCATACGTTGGAATTGTTGGTACTTCTAAACGTAAGTCATTTGAATTATTTCGGTATGTTAAAATCTCTGACTTTATTTCTGCAATCAAGAACAGCTTCCACATTATGTGTAACATGTTGTTAGGCGCGTCGCTACCAACAATAAATTATTCTGTTGCTGTTATGCCTTATATAATAACATGTTTTCCATTTCTAAATGTCTAACATATTTAGTTCAATGTTAGGTAAATACATTATAATGGCCTTTTACAAGGATCAAGTTATTTGAAATATAATATGATGACAATAGTTGTTGACTACCATTGATAATAATGGAAAAACAATGAGATATATATTATAGAATAATTATTGCATAATAACCTTCGATTAAATGTTGCGTATTAGTCCCGATGATAATAATAATATTATTAATTGTATTGGAGCCGGAAAACTCACAGTTTTTTACACAGGTCAAGGAAACAAAAGTTTTATCATTTGCCGCTAATGACGTGTCATCAGCAGGGCCGATCCTGTACCCTTGGCCGCACGCGTGCAAATGTTGAGTTGGCCGCCCCCTCAACGCGAACTCTACGCGAGCATGCCAACTCGCGACCATTACATTTTGTCTACCAAAGCAGGCCGTCGGGGAGGGTTTGCGGTTGTAATAATCATCATAAAAATGTCAGCACCCGACACCCGACATTTTGCCGGCACGTGCGGAACCGTGTTTTGTCGCGTTTTTTGTCGTCTGGGATGCAGGTAGCCGACCCTTTTCTGAGGGCCATAAGAATGCGGAAGCAACTGAATTAGTTTATATATTATCATATTGAAAGTAGATAATACTTGAATGTTGCCATGGGGAAAAATAACTTTAAAAATATTAATTCCTGGCCGATCTAATTTGATTAGGGGTTTGATCGATACTTGTTCTCTAATTATCTTTAAATATTAATTATTATTATGCATAAATGCAGAAGTGATTTCAATTTGTTGCAGATGTTAATGAATACTGAATGGCCTGTTTATTTTTAAATCAATCAATAAATAAACAGTATCCGGAAGGAAAATGAATAGCGTCTATATAAATCATAAGTAGATATTTTTATGAGGTTATTCAAAATCAAAAGAAAGTTACATTTTGAAATGTATGTAACATTCAAAATAACACTCCCGCCCTGTTTTAGTCAGTTTTTGATGAAACAACATTTAAATAAATTTGATGTATACTGGAGCTCAAAAGTAATGCATCACTTCCTAGATGTGGTTTAAGTCAGCAACAAATACGTACGTTTTATTCACATTAAAATGAAAAAAAGCGATAACGTTTCTACTGCTTTATATCAATTTTTTGTGTACGATTTTTACATTAATTCGAAAAATAAAGCAAATTTAATAATGCGGGGGGCATATTATTGAATTTTTGTCAGTAATTTTTGTCCAACCTGCACCAAATTGTAATTGTTTGTTCTGACGCGATAACTGAACATACATTTAATACAAAAACATTTAAAACATTGTTATTTCTGGGTGTTGCATTACTTTTGAGATCCAGTATATTTTGCCCTTCCAACTGTGTAAAAATTATTTATCTACTGTTCTTGTTATGATTATTTTTTTTATTCTTATTTTACTGAAAGTAAACTGACCTGCTGAATAAATATAATCTCATTGATATTACATTTAAAAGTAATTTTTTTGTAGGACATAATATGCGACCATAGTAAAATGGCCAGACGGGCGGGATCAAAGGGTACAATTTGCGGGTTGTTTACTACCGACGATTAGGGATTCTATTCTCTACACGATGGTGTAGAAATTGTAATTTATGACCATATTCGAACCTTTTCTACCTGCTAGAGACGAGGTCTGGACAAACTTCCAAAAAGATATGCCAGATGTTCCCATTCTTCACCCCTAGTACCTGCGAGGAACTCTTCAAAATGTCTACAATTTATTCAAGGCGGGTGCTGTTTGCGGTGTTTGTTTACTACCATCAATTATGGAAACTATTCAGAGCCGTAGTGAATAGAAATTGAGATTTATGGGGAACCGATTTCCAGGCGACCAGCAGGTAGTCGCCAAGGGTCGCACCAGCAGGTAGTAGGGTTTGCTTTACCGCTTGCTGGAATAATGCGGATAATTGCCTCATGTTGTTGGTACTTTTTAATTATGCATAACGAGAGGATTATTTCCTTGTTTGAAAACTTCGGCGGATTCCCAAAGCTTCGCTCTTTGTGCCTTTCGTACAGGTATGTAAAAAAATTAGTTTTTGAATATTGGGGAATAAAAGTTTGCTTCTAAAGTTTGTTTGTGAATATCTCCTTTCAAAACTACTAAAGAATTTGATAATTTGCAACTTGGTCTAAACGCGATTTAATGGTTATGTTTTTGGAGAATGTCTATTTTGTCTGTAATTTCACCAAAACCTGTTAATGTAATGGATTGATCTTTGTTCAGATTTTGACTTCTCTGATACATGTCGGTCATGGTATTTTGGTAACGTTGATTAAGAATAATAATTTTGAATAAGGTTAACTAATTAATTTTTGCAATATCCATAATTTTGTTCAATTCTGGTTTGTTTAATGAATTACCACGTTATATTCGTAATTTTTGTTTGATATACATACATATTTTTCATTATATTGATTGATTGAAATAAATATTAATTCTACTAAATAAAACTTGGTAGGCAGAAAGACCTTTGGTCAATAGCCATTAATTAGGCTGACGATAGCATCAAATTAATTACACACTATTGTAAAAATTAAACTGTTAATAAAGATATGATATACAGTATGTTTTTTTTTATCGTGGGCCATAGGATTTTACATGCTAAAAATTATACCTTGTGTTATTATATATTGTATCATACAATTTTGAAGCAAATTTTAGTTAGTAATATAAATCAATTATTTTTCTATATGGTGCGCTTAATTAGAACAATTTAAACATGTTTTATTTCATTAAATAGTGCTTTTGCTCGAAACCGGACGATCGGGATACGCTGCAGAAAAGTTGTCAACTATTTAAAATTTATGATAAAATATACATTAACACAAGGTATAATTTTTAGCATGTAAAATCCTATGGCCCACGATAAAAAAATATACTGTATATAAAACTTTTTAGCCCATGAAGAAGACGTTGATGATCCTAGACAACCCCAATTACCCCAATTACCTCAACATCCCCAACCTCCTCAACTTCAACTTCCCCAACTACCTCAACATCCCCAACCTCCGCAACTTCAACTTCCCCAACTACCCCAATTACCTCAACATCCCCAACCTCCGCAACTTCAACTTCCCAACCAGTACAGCATCCCCAACAACCTCAACAACCCCAACCTCCACAACCTCCACAACCTCAACTTCCCCAAGTTATCGGCCAGGTTTTTCGCCCCTGGGAGTAATTTTTTTTTAATTCTGTCGGGGCTAACTTCCATTTAGGGGCAACAATTTTGATTATTGGGCAACTAATGATGATCTGATTAGGCAATACGTTGATTTAATATCAGTTTCGCCAGTTAACTGAAGTTGTCCAACATTCAGAAAATTGAGAAGGGTGTTTATTGGGACACTAATAATTAAAGCTTAAATAACAAGAACGGCAATATCAAAGGGTTTGATCTTTTCATACAATTAGCTCTTTTTTACTATTGAATAATTTTAAACTGGATATCATAAATGTTTTTATTCGGATATTCAGAATTTGTATGTCCAATTTTTTTATGTATAATCTGCATTTATATTATTCGTACTTTTTCTTAATCAATCAATGGATGATAATTAAAAATATCTACGTGTAACATTTATAATCACACAAGTTTTCTCGCTACCTAAAAAAGTAAGAGCACAATTAAATTACATCGACTAAAAAAAACAAAGAAGGAAAAGAACAAAGAAATTCAAGTGTCCCCCTAATAAATTCAGACCGTTAATAACAAGCTACGATAGTAATAATAATAGTACCGCGAAAACTTAAAGAATGTTATTAATTTAAACAGTAACTATGAAAATCTATTTTCAAATATTTGTAGGGCTGGCAACCTTGGCTTTTATATTTTCCAGATGTTCCCATTCTTCACCCTTAGTACCTGCGTTCGACCTTCCCTTTAAATTTTAAATGGAATTAGTTTAAATGAATGCAACACAACTCAATATCCGCTCCAAACTAACAATAAGAGATGCTAAATAAAACTGACTCATATTTAATTCATATTATCTCCTACAAAAAAATTACTTTTAAATGTAATATAGATCAATGAGATTATATTTATTCAGCAGGTTAGTTTACTTTCAGTAAAATAAGAATAAAAATATAATCATAACAAGAACAGTAGATAAATAATTTTTACACAGTTGGAAGGGCAAAATATACTGGATCTCAAAAGTAATGTAACACCCAGAAATAACAATGTTTTAAATGTTTTTGTATTAAATGTATGTTCAGTTATCGCGTCAGAACAAACAATTACAATTTGGTGCAGGTTGAACAAAAATTACTGACAAAAATTCAATAATGTGCCCCCCGCATTATTGTTGTATCATTATTAAATTTGCTTTATTTTTCGCATAAATGTAAAAATCGTACACAAAAAATTGATATAAAGCAGTAGAAACGTTATCGCTTTTTTTTCATTTTAATGTGAATAAATCGTACGTATTTGTTGCTGACTTAAACCACATCTAGGGAGTGTTGCATTACTTTTGAGCTCCAGTATACATCAAATTTATTTAAATAAGTGTTGTTTCATCAAAAACTTACTAAAACAGAGCGGGAGTGTTATTTTGAATGTTACATACTACAGTGTAGTAGAGTTGGCATGCTCGCCCTGCATCCCAGACGACCAGAAACGCGACAAAAAACGGTTCCGCACGTGCCGGCAAAATGTCGGGTGTCGGGTGCTGACATTTTTATGATGATTATTACAACCGCAAACCCTCCCCGGCGGCCTGCTTTGATAGACAAAATGAAATGGTCGCACAGTTTGCCTTTAGACAGGAAACACAACAATTCGACAGTCCGTATTAAAACGGATTTTAAAAATGTGTCTTTCAGATTCTACATGACATGAGTTTGGTTAGGTATAACATATTCGCTAAATTTACCATATTATGATGATAATAATACTTACAATTACCGCTTACCATGTTTTCTTAAAATATTAATAAACTTATTACATCTCGGAACGATGAATGATACTTTAGCTATTTCAATTAAAAAAAACTACAAACTACAAATTATGTTGCAATTATAAAACATTTTAACAATTACTAACATTATGTTACTATTGGAAAAAATCACAAGTTTGTACACACCTGATCGGAACTCGATTGCTTCGTGAATAAAAAAAAATATTTTATGAAGAATACATGAGAATAGTTATAGTTGTGTTATTTATGTTTAAAAACACAGGTTTGCAAAACAAGGTAAATAGGGGTGATTTGATGAGAAAGGAATTATACAGTTGACCTTTTTAATGTGGCTCAACAAACAATCAGTGACAGGTTACACCTCTCACACTAAAATATTTAGTATAAATTCAATATTTATTTTTTTGTAATTCACTTGATAATGACGGTAACACTTCGAAACTGGAGTAGTGTAATATTTGTTTAGATTTATAACTGTCTTCTCACGTTAAATATTTTTTTTTACAATAATCGATGGATTACGCATCCTCTTCATTAATTACAGTATGTTTAAATAAATCAAGACTTTTCTATATTTTAGAATAATGTAATGTGGTGTAATATTTTTAATAAAATTTCACATATTAGAACGTAGTATTTAATCTCTTACACTCTTTGTTTATGAATGTTTTTCATCAACATCTTGAAACAAAGAATTCTAATTTTTACAAAATATTTCAGGTTTTTATCTATAATAATGAAATTATCTGTAGTAATACTCTTAATACTTAGGAATTGACAGTTATATTACAATTATTGTTGCAGTGACAATGGGTATTAGTTTGGCAAGTAAAAAAATCCAGAGAAAAAAAAATGGAGAATTTTTCTGCCAAACTAATACGATTTGTTAATACTACAATTTGAGAGACTGTCAATTAATAAAGACGAAGAGTATTCGATCAGATAACTTTCTTGTTCCTTTTTGAAATGAAAAGTGCTCTTTTTATCATTATAATATACTGAGGAAAAAAAAATGAAACACTTTAAATTCGTGAAATTGGGCGTTTTTTGCCCAAAAACGTGTTTTTATTTGTCCGTGGGTTGAAGGGTTTGAAAAGGGATCATTCCAATCTGAGTTTACTGCCTTAAAGTAGTGCCAAAATGGTTTTTTTTTTTTCCTGAAAGAATCATTAAATTTGGTTGAAAAGTCACTGAGTTATGTGCGAAAAAACTCAAAATGCACTTTTTTTAAATACCCATAACTTGGTGCCAAATCGTCGTAGGAACTTCGTTCTTTGAGTCCTGCAAAGGGAATTAATCAAATTTTAATGCCTTTATGGTGGATTGAGTCGACAAAATTTTTTCAACTCCGTAGACATCGTCAAAGTTGGACATGGTTTCCAGAAAAAACTTGTTTTTTCAGGGGCGCTAGAGGGGGCGGTAGGAGTTACGCTTAATGTAGCGTGCATGACTTTAAAGAAGACACTTCAAAGTTTTTCGCCCTTAAAGATTGATCAAAATCGATTGAAAATACGCCGAGTTATGGCGGTTTGAAAATGGTCAAAATTTCGCGAATTTCAAATGTTTCATTTTTTTTCCTCCAGTGTATTATTGTTAATGTAAATTTGGTGTAACGTTTTTGATTTCATAATTATAGACAAAAACTACAAACAGTTTTATATATATTTTTTTATATAAAAAAGTTTTTGAGAAACATTTATATAATTAAAAAATATCTATTTTTTGTTGTCTTCAAGGTAAATACCCACTTCCGGTGTACAAATTTTTACCATAAGCATTAAAAAATTTAACGAAATTAAATGCATATTGTTACTGAACTCCGCGTCAAATCAAACAAAGTTTGTTGATTTGACTGTTCTTTCTAAAGTGAAATGACCGGATCTGAACTTTCACGATTTTTTCCGCAATTCTCATTATATATTTAATTGTTGCAATTTTTTATCGGACGAGTAACTTTATTTATACGGCTTCCATTAGTCGAACAAGACGAATATTACGAATTTCAAAGTCAAATAGATTGAGACTTGAATCATTTGTTATTAGAAATAAATAAATTATGAATTAGATTAAATATTATTTGCCACAATTAAAATTTTTTTAAATATATTGGAATTGTTTAATTAATTTAAGTGGAATAAAAATTGGCTATCGAATGTAGTGGTTTTTGTCAGATTTAGCGTGGAATATCACACACGAAAATTCACTATTGCACACTATTACACATTATTCAAATTATGAAGCACATTTGTATTTCTGATGTTAACTCCGAAGGGTTCAAAACGAGTCTGGCCGCATGGATAAACGAAGTTCCGAAAAGTTGTGGGTGGAGCTTATCGCATCTTCGGGAAAAAATCATTCCCCGCACACTTGAGGGGGTGAAATACAGTTTGTCGGCCGAAAGTGGCAGACCCCCAGGGATCTGCAAAAGCCCCATAACTTATTTGATATTTGAGGTATCGACTTCTAGTTTTCTTGAACTGGTACCCACACTTATTCTACATATTACGACCATTTCATTTTGTCTATCAAAGCAGGCCGCCGGGGAGGGTTTGCGGTTGTAATAATCATCATAAAAATGTCAGCACCCGACACCCGACATTTTGCCGGCACGTGCGGAACCGTTTTTTGTCGCGTTTCTGGTCGTCTGGGATGCAGGTAGCCGACCCTTTTCTGAGGGCCATAAGAATGCGGAAGTAACTGAATTAGTTTATATATTATCATATTGAAAGTAGATAATACTTGAATGTTGCCAGGGAGAAAAATAACTTTAAAAATCTTAATTCCTGGCCGATCTAATTTGATTAGGGGTTTGATCGATACTTGTTCCCTAATTATTTTTAAATATTAATTATTATTATGCATAAATGCAGAAGTGATTTCAATTTGTTGCAGATGTTAATGAATACTGAATGGCCTGTTTATTTTTAAATCAATCAATAAATAAACAGTATCCGGAAAGAAAATGAATAGCGTCTATATAAATCATAAGTAGATATTTATATCAGGTTATTCAAAATCAAAAGAAAGTTACATTTTGAAATGTATGTAACATTCAAAATAACACTCCCGCTCTGTTTTAGTAAGTTGTTGATGAAACAACACTTATTTAAATAAATTTGATGTATACTGGAGCTCAAAAGTAATGCAACACTCCCTAGATGTGGTTTAAGTCAGCAACAAATACGTACGATTTATTCACATTAAAATGAAAAAAAAGCGATAACGTTTCTACTGCTTTATATCAATTTTTTGTGTACGATTTTTACATTTATGCGAAAAATAAAGCAAATTTAATAATGATACAACAATAATGCGGGGGGCACATTATTGAATTTTTGTCAGTAATTTTTGTTCAACCTGCACCAAATTGTAATTGTTTGTTCTGACGCGATAACTGAACATACATTTAATACAAACACATTTAAAACATTGTTATTTCTGGGTGTTACATTACTTTTGAGATCCAGTATATTTTGCCCTTCCAACTGTGTAAAAATTATTTATCTACTGTTCTTGTTATGATTATATTTTTATTCTTATTTTACTGAAAGTAAACTAACCTGCTGAATAAATATAATCTCATTGATCTATATTACATTTAAAAGTAATTTTTTTGTAGGAGATAATATGAATTAAATATGAGTCAGTTTTATTTAGCATCTCTTATTGTTAGTTTGGAGCGGATATTGAGTTGTGTTGCATTCATTTAAACTAATTCCATTTAAAATTTAAAGGGAAGGTCGAACGCAGGTACTAAGGGTGAAGAATGGGAACATCTGGAAAATATAAAAGCCAAGGTTGCCAGCCCTACAAATATTTGAAAATAGATTTTCATAGTTACTGTTTAAATTAATAACATTCTTTAAGTTTTCGCGGTACTATTATTATTACTATCGTAGCTTGTTATTAACGGTCTGAATTTATTAGGGGGACACTTGAATTTCTTTGTTCTTTTCCTTCTTTGTTTTTTTTAGTCGATGTAATTTAATTGTGCTCTTACTTTTTTAGGTAGCGAGAAAACTTGTGTGATTATAAATGTTACACGTAGATATTTTTAATTATCATCCATTGATTGATTAAGAAAAAGTACGAATAATATAAATGCAGATTATACATAAAAGAATTGGACATACAAATTCCGAATATCCGAATAAAAACATTTATGATATCCAGTTTAAAATTATTCAATAGTAAAAAAGAGCTAATTGTATGAAAAGATCAAACCCTTTGATATTGCCGTTCTTGTTATTTAAGCTTTAATTATTAGTGTCCCAATAAACACCCTTCTCAATTTTCTGAATGTTGGACAACTTCAATTAACTGGCGAAACTGATATTAAATCAACGTATTGCTTAATCAGATCATCATTAGTTGCCCAATAATCAAAATTGTTGCCCCTAAATGGAAGTTAGCCCCGACAGAATTTAAAAAAAAATTACTCCCAGGGGCGAAAAACCTGGCCGATAACTTGGGGAAGTTGAGGTTGTGGAGGTTGTGGAGGTTGGGGTTGTTGAGGTTGTTGGGGATGCTGTACTGGTTGGGGAAGTTGAAGTTGCGGAGGTTGGGGATGTTGAGGTAATTGGGGTAATTGGGGTTGTCTAGGATCATCAACGTCTTCTTCATGGGCTAAAATTATAATCTCCTAAATTTCTTTGATATTGTTTATTATTTATTTGATTTAAGTTGAAAGTATTCCTTGTTTCATTTATTTATTCTTTATACTGACAGATTGTTGATAAGTGACAACTAACTTGATTTTGAGAAAAAAAATGTTATAAACATAATTTTATGAGTTTTATATACAGTATATTTTTTTATCGTGGGCCATAGGATTTTACATGCTAAAAATTATACCTTGTGTTAATGTATATTTTATCATAAATTTTAAATAGTTGACAACTTTTCTGCAGCGTATCCCGATCGTCCGGTTTCGAGCAAAAGCACTATTTAATGAAATAAAACATGTTTAAATTGTTCTAATTAAGCGCACCATATAGAAAAATAATTGATTTATATTACTAACTAAAATTTGCTTCAAAATTGTATGATACAATATATAATAACACAAGGTATAATTTTTAGCATGTAAAATCCTATGGCCCACGATAAAAAAAAACATACTGTATATCATATCTTTATTAACAGTTTAATTTTTACAATAGTGTGTAATTAATTTGATGCTATCGTCAGCCTAATTAATGGCTATTGACCAAAGGTCTTTCTGCCTACCAAGTTTTATTTAGTAGAATTAATATTTATTTCAATCAATCAATATAATGAAAAATATGTATGTATATCAAACAAAAATTACGAATATAACGTGGTAATTCATTAAACAAACCAGAATTGAACAAAATTATGGATATTGCAAAAATTAATTAGTTAACCTTATTCAAAATTATTATTCTTAATCAACGTTACCAAAATACCATGACCGACATGTATCTGAGAAGTCAAAATCTGAACAAAGATCAATCCATTACATTAACAGGTTTTGGTGAAATTACAGACAAAATAGACATTCTCCAAAAACATAACCATTAAATCGCGTTTAGACCAAGTTGCAAATTATCAAATTCTTTAGTAGTTTTGAAAGGAGATATTCACAAACAAACTTTAGAAGCAAACTTTTATTCCCCAATATTCAAAAACTAATTTTTTTACATACCTGTACGAAAGGCACAAAGAGCGAAGCTTTGGGAATCCGCCGAAGTTTTCAAACAAGGAAATAATCCTCTCGTTATGCATAATTAAAAAGTACCAACAACATGAGGCAATTATCCGCATTATTCCAGCAAGCGGTAAAGCAAACCCTACTACCTGCTGGTGCGACCCTTGGCGACTACCTGCTGGTCGCCTGGAAATCGGTTCCCCATAAATCTCAATTTCTATTCACTACGGCTCTGAATAGTTTCCATAATTGATGGTAGTAAACAAACACCGCAAACAGCACCCGCCTTGAATAAATTGTAGACATTTTGAAGAGTTCCTATCTTGGGGAAAAAATCATTCCCCGCACACTTGAGGGGGTGAAATACAGTTTGTCGGCCGAAAGTGGCAGACCCCCAGGGATCTGCAAAAGCCCCATAACTTATTTGATATTTGAGGTATCGACTTCTAGTTTTCTTGAACTGGTACCCACACTTATTCTACATATTTTAAAAATATGTATGTTTTTGTACAGGGTGTCCCAATATACATAACAGAACAAAGTTATGTTTTTTTAAATGGAACACCCTATATTTTATACTTTATTTTCAACCCTCTTGAGAAGCTGATAAAAATAGTATAAGATAGTATGGGTCTATTATGGACGATTGGTCAGTTATGGGCAAATTTATGGCAAAAACAAGGACACATTGAAAAAATAACAGAAACGCTCCTAGCAAAGCTAGCGCCATTTCTTATACACTAAAGAATTTTCCACATCATGAAGAATAATACAAATCGGCTTTGCTTCTTTTTTGTTCATACTGCTATACAGGGTGTCAACATACGCAAAATAATAGATAACATTTTTTTTTAAATGGAACACCCTATATATCTTGCTTTTTCCTGAAAATGCATAGTTTCGGCTGAAAATCCAAAAATCAGCAGAAGGTGGCAAAAGAAATATGTTTTTATTGATAAATCGTTAGGTAATAAAACGGGTTTTTTAACATTGTCCTTTAAAAATAAATTATACCACTATTGCACGATGAATTATTTTGTTTGTATCCATCTTAAGAAGTATTAAGAAACCCGATACAATTATGCCATATAATTTTCATGATTAAAATATGTTCTAAATATCTTTACTCCACGTTTACAAAACACGAAAATAAAATTAATTTACCGGCGTTGTACTCTATTTCGTCGAAAAAGGTCGCGCCAATCTGCTTTTTAATGCCTCTTATCTCTTTCTTTGCGTTCTGTAGTAATCTCATCACGACACCGACTCCGTAAGCTAGCCGGAGGTAAACGAGGTGCGGCTCGCCCATTCTATGAAAATGTTTTTCCTAGAGAAAATAGTTTTACAAATAACCATATCATTACTTTTATTTACTTTCTATACTAAAGGGAAATCGAGAAAATTTAAACTGTTATAAAAATAGGTGGTGTCTTGGAATTTTTTAAATAAAAACCCCTGTTAGCTATCATTGTAATGTTTTATTTACAAATTTAGAAAAAACGTTGTTAATACGTATATTTAAACAAAAGGCATGTTGTTTAAACTGATTTTTCACGCATAATTACTTGTCAGATAATATAATAATTTAATTAAAATTATTTCTTACAATTGATAACCTTATTAAATTAAATTACCGAGTAACAGCAATTACATCTTATGGTTGTTTTTTCCTTATATTTAAAGAGAATTCAATTCGCTTATATAAACAATGTTAGAGAGAGATAATGCATTTATTGAGACATTTTACAAATGACCCCAACAGGCAATTGGCCAAAGGTCTTTCAGCCCAGTACAATAACAAATAATAATACATAAAAAAATTGCAAAAAAAGTTAGAACTGGGTGAATAGTAACAATAACTTCAAAAATCTGTAACGCGACCATAGTTTATGTATTATTATTTGTTATTGTACTGGGCTGAAAGACCTCTGGCCAATTGCCTGTTGGGGTCATTTGTAAAATGTCTCAATAAATGCATTATCTCTCTCTAACATTGTTTATATAATGGTTATTATGTTTGGCTGTCCCTTCATGAACAATGCACTGAACTTTATCTCAGCAATTTCCACCAAAACGAATGCAGCACAAACTTTCTCATACTCTCGTACAAAGAAAGTAGAAACTGCTTTTCTTATCCTATCTAACATGTATTAGATGTATTTCTGTTAGCATCAGGACTAATACCCAACATTTAATTAAAGGTTATTGTGCAATTATTATTTTATCATATATATCTCATTGTTTTCCACTATTATCGCCAGGTGGTCAATAACTATTATAATCATATTATGTTTCAAGTAACTTGATAGATATAAAACGCCATTACAATATATTAAATTATCTAACATTAAACTAAATATGTTAGTGATTTAGAAATGGAAAATATGTTGATATATAATGCATAACTGCAATAGAATCATTTACTGTTGTTAGTGACCTGACTAACAACATGTTCAACATAATGTGGAAGCTGCTCTTGATTGCAGAAATAAAGTCAGAGATTTTAACAAACCGAAATAATTCAAATGACTTACGTTTAGAAGTACCAACAATTCCAACGTATGAACCAGTACATAAATATCATTCTCATCATATGAAACCTTATATGATGCACACATTATGCGGCAATAATTGGTTGATTGATGCATACATACAGAAAAAACTGCAGAAGAGGTTGCTTATAAGTTATGATAAAACAAGCGTACCTCCAAAATATACCAAAGGCTCCTGGTTTATTTTTGTAGATAGTTTTAAAGGGTTTGTTGAATATATCATCAAATACGCTGATATTAATTTTGGGCATCGTTCAGCGCAACAGATCTACATACATATATGTGAACATACGGATACTATTGCTGAAGAACAATTTAACGTGAGTTTACGAGAAAAAATTAAACTGATGCCATGGGTTTTCATTCATTATTGGAATAATTCAGGTATGCAGGAAGTACAACTCGATCCCATGACTGGATATCCAGGAAGGCAAACTGTTGATCCGGGGTGGACAGCTGGCATTATTAAATTTGAAAACTTAATCACTCTAGAAGGGTCAAAATATTTTCTTTATGGAGTACATACCTATTCAACGTTTGAGGATTTGTTTGAAGCTGTAAGAAATGGAACAGATGACCTTTCAATAACTCCTGGTACCATAAACAGTCATCGCGATGTAATTTATTCTCATCCAATAACAAGAAATGATATTAGAATAATATTGCTGGATGTTAAGGAGAAATTACTGATAGTAAACATAATTGAAATTTTAAGTTTGGAAGTTTGGATCTGCATTATTTGTTATTTTGTCTTTATAACGGTTGGAATTTGTGTATTTGAAAAATGGAGAGCATCATCTGTAGCTGTCATGCTTATTTCTGGTTTGGCCAACATAGCAGATATGCAATTGAAGAAATTGAATTATTTTTGGAAAATAAATATGGTAGTTTGGCTCATATTATCGATGTACATCACTACCTTCATTAGCTTTGGCGCACTATCAGCTATACTAACAAGGAACTTTTATAAGAACATTGACACATTGGAGGAGTTGCTGAACACTAATATGAAGATATTAATACCCACAGAACTCGAAAGAATGGCACCAAATCAATTTCGAAACCGTCTGATTCCAGTAAACACTTCTACTATTTTGAATCACGTGGAGAATAATAATAAAGATTATGCTTATGCAATTCCATATTCTCATATAATTAATATAATTCCACAATTGGAACAAAAGATTAGTAAGCAAATTCCTTACCATATTATTGATGAGATATTTATTCCGACTTTTGACGCAATTTATCTTAATAAATATTCAATGAATCTCGATCTGCTAGATATCACTATAGATACGGACTCAATATCCCGTGGGCGTTTCGATAAACCCTTTACCTCCTTCAGTAAGAACCCAACTGCAGAAGTAATTGAGTTGAAGCACATACAGGATATAATCATTACGGCAATGATTGGACTAATCATCAGCGGCTTATGTTTGCTAATGGAGTGTTTGATTTATTGGAAATGTTGCGATTTGCAAGTATTTGAAAAAGTATATTGCAACTGGTCAAAATTGTTGCGCAAAGACAGGGCACGGGTCGCATAAAGAAAAATTGTTTCACGTAAATAATTTCAAATTTTAATCATGTTGAATTGTATTCGATAAATTGTAATGAGTGGGGATGGATTCTGTACACTTTATTGCGTTTATTTTATTACTTTCTCCGTTACAAAGTACGAGAAAGTATTGTGATCGTGATTTTTTTTCAAAATTTTTTTTTACGGAAATATCCGTTTTGGGGTCCCTAGATGGCATTTCAACAATTTCTGAAAAAAAAATTGTGTCTGTGTCAAAATCACAGGTCGTTACTAAATTTCACCGTGACTGTGATTGCGACCGTTAGCCAAACTGTGACTGCTAATTAAACAGTGATTGCTACTTCAAACGTGATTGCTACGTAAAATTGTAATTGATACCCAAACTGTGATTGTTAGCGAGAATCCTAATTTTTTTACAT
The DNA here is from genome assembly GCA_910593695.2 of Ocypus olens. Classification (NCBI taxonomy): domain Eukaryota; kingdom Metazoa; phylum Arthropoda; class Insecta; order Coleoptera; family Staphylinidae; genus Ocypus; species Ocypus olens. Next base: position 13,581,204 of record OU343063.1, on the reverse strand, counting down.
TTTTCACCAATTTTATGGAAAATTTTCTTAACCATTTTTCGAAGAACGTAAATTTTGGCACACTTTGGTTTTTAAATAATCGAGATCACCTGACACGTTTGGGTATTATAAACCTTTAAAAAGTTACTTAATATACGTTTCTAAACTTCTGGACTCAGAAACCTTGTTTTTGGACATTCTTTTACACATTTTACAAACAATTTTCTTAACAATGTTTTGAGGATATTTTGGTTTTCAATCAATGGAGATCATCCAACGCGTTTTTCAAGTTATAAACCTCGAAAAAATCACCGGCAAAAACTATCTAATAACAAAAATATAAAAATTATTTATATTTTTCTTGAATGATTTATTTTCACATTTTAAAGCTTGCATTATTAAAATTGTCCAACACCTTTGGAAGTGCTAAAAAATCGACACCTTTTGCAAAAATTTAACACACAAATGTCTCGATTTTGACGTTTCAATGATCAAAAAAAAATTCTCTAAAATGAGAAAAAAAGGTTAAAAACAAGATTTGCAGTGTTTAACACGATTCAATTTTTAAAACGTATAATGACTACACTTGAAAATCTTGATTTTCTAATCTTTTCTTTTTAGAGAAATTTTTTTAACTTTAATATTCGGTGTGAACAACTAAATATTCCTTTATTATAATTTTTGAAATAATACCACGAAACCAGCACTATAACAATTTTCAAATTACAAATTTCACGAACTAAAAAAAATATAACAATTCTTTCAAAACTCAAAATATACTAGACGATTCGACGTTAATTATTTCATTTAAAAATAATCGCTCGAGAACAGAGCAAATCATCAATCTAAATATGCGCTTTTTCAGAGGCAAAACACAATTTAAAAAAAAAACGATTATCAAGTACTTGAATTGAAACTTTACAAAATAACTAAAAATTCATTTCACGATTCTACAAAAATCTTTAAATGCTTCTCATCTAGATTTTAAAACAACTCCCCTTTCTCAAAATACATTCCACTTTACGTTTCCGCAACAGTCTAGAAATGTTTCTTCACTAATTTTGAAATAATCACAATTTCAAAAGGTGTTACGATGTTTACTAACCGTGATCAGGGGCGGCTAGTTGTATAGAGCCAAGGATTGCACTATCTCTAATTTCGAGGTCGGCTCTTCGTCGGTCGTGCCTTTTGACACTTGAAAATGATCATTTTAGACTGTTGGTAATTGCATTTTTAACAATTAAAAATTGCCACATTTGGCAATTAAAAATTTTCATTTTTGACAACTGAAAATTGTTGTTTTTGGCAGTTAACAATGGTAATATTTGAACCATTTAAGGCATTCGAAAGTAATTATTTTTGGCAGTTAAAGATTGTCAATTTTAGCACTTGAAAATGTCGTTTTCGGCACTTTCCATAGTTGAAAATTGTCATTTTTGACACTTGAAAGTTGTCTTTTATGACCGTTGAAATGGTTATTTTTGAACCTTGAACATTGTCATTTTTGGCAGTTAAAAATTGTCATTTTTGACACTTAAAAATGGTCGTTTTTGACAGTTAAAAATGGTCATTTTTTAAACTTTAAAATTTTAATTTATGGCACTCGAAAATGATGATTTTTGACAGTTGAAATGATCGTTTTGACAGTTGGAAAATGTTATTTTTTGCACTTAAAATTGTCAATTTTGGTACTTAAAAATGTCTTTTTCGGCACTTAAAAACGGTCAGTTTGCACAATGGAAAATTGCCTTTTTGACACTTAAAAATGTCCATTTTACACTGTTGGTAATTGCCTTTTTAACAGTTAAAAATTGCGACATTTGGCAATAAAAATATTCATTTTTGGCACTTGAAAATTGTCGTTTTTGGCAGTTGACAATTGTAATTTTATAACCATTTATGGCGTTTGAAAATGATAAATTTTGTCATTTTGGGGCACTTGAAGATTGTCAATTTTGGCACTTGAAAATGTATTTTTTTGCACTTGATGATTTTCAAGTTTGACACTTGAAAGTTGTCTTTTATGACAGTTGAAAATGGTCATTTTTGAACCTTGAAAATTTTCATTTATGGCACTCGTAAATGATAATTTTTGACAGTTTAAAACTATCGTTTTTGACGCCTGGAAAAATTGTGAATTTTAACTTTTTTTTGCACATGAAAATGGTTATTTTGTATAGTTAAAAATGGTCGTTTTTGAAACTTGAAAATTGTCATTTATGGCACTCGAAAATGTTAATTTTTGCAAGTTGAAATGATCGTCTTTGGCAGTTGGAAAATGTCATTATATGCACTTGAAAATTGTCAATTTTGGTACTTGAAAATGTCTTTTTGACACTTGAAATTGGTCGGTTTGTACAGTTGAAAATTGCCTTTTTGACACCTAAACACGTTCATTTTAGACTGTTGGTAATTGCCCTTTTTAACAGTAAAAAATTGTGACATTTGGTAATTAACATTTCTGGCACTTTGAAAATTGTCGTGTTTAGCAGTTGACAATGGTAATGTTTGAACTCGAATGGCACTCGAAAATGATAATTTTTGGCTGTTGGAAAATGTCATTTTTAGGTACTTCAAAATTGTCAATTTTGGCACTTTAAAATGTCTTCTTTGGAACTTTATGATTGTCAAGTTTGGCCTTATGAAAATGTCTTTTTCGGCACTTTGCACAGTTGCAAATGTCATTTTTGACATTTGCAAATTGTCTTTTTTAACACCTGAAAAATTGTCTTTTTTCAACCTTCGAAATTGTCATTTATAGCACTCAAAAATGAGAATTTTTGACAGTTGAAAACTATCGTTTCGACACTTGGAAAATGCCATTTTTGGGACTTAAAAATGGTGAATTTTGACTTTTTTCCCATGAAAATAGTCATTTTGCACAGCTGAAAATTGTCGTGTTTGATATTTGAAAATTGTTTTTTTGACACTTGAAAATCGGCATTTTTGGCAGTTAAAAATTGTCTTTTTTGGCACTTGAAAATTGTCGTTTTTGGCAGTTGAGAATGGTCATTTTTGAAACTTGACAATTGTCATTTATGGCACTCGAAAATGATCTCTTTTGACAGTTGAAATCATCGTTTTTGGCAGTTGGAAAATGTAATTTTTCGCACTTAAAAATTGTCAATTTTGGTACTTGAAAATGTCTTTTTTTGGCACTTGAAAATGGTCAGTTTGTAGTTGTTTTTTGGCACTTAAAAATGTTCATTTTAGACTGTTGGTAATTACTTTTTTTTAACAGTTGAAAATTGCGACATTTGACAATTAAAAATTTTCATTTTTGACACCTGAAAATTGTCTTTTTTGGCAGTTGACAATGGTAATATTTTGAACCATTCGAAAATGATAATTTTTGGCAGTTGGAAAATGTTATTGTCAATTTTTGCACTTGAAAATGTCTAGTTTGGCACTTAAAAATGTCTTGCACAGTTGAAAATTGTCATTTTTTAGACTTGAAAGTTGTCATTGATGACAGTTGAAAATGATCATTTTTGAACCTTGAAAATTGTCATTTATGGCACTCAAAAATGGTAATTGTTGACAGTGGAAAACTATCGTTTTTGACACTTGCAGAATGTGAATTTTGACTTTATTTTTGCACATGAAAATGGACAGATTTTGATTTTTTTCCGGCACATTGTTGTAATCATTGGACCGATGTAGATGAGATTAAAAAATAAAACATTTCGTAATATTGTTGAGGGTATCACTTAAACGAAAAGACAGTGTCCAAATTCTTTTAGCAAATTTTCAGGAAACATCCTAGATATATTTACCTATGAAATAAACGACACACCCAAAATTGGGTTATCACTAGTTTTTTTTTAATATTCGTGACTTTGCAAAATTTGCACTTTCGATTCACAGTACAGACGTATAAAATATATAAAAAAAATAATTAATTGCTCAATTGTTTTGTGGTTTTAAGAAGATAACTAAAATGGCAGATTTTAAAAATTCCCCCTGAAAAGTATTGTGCTCATCGAATAAATGTACACGACCTAAATAATAATTTGTCTTTAATTGTTTTTATATTTAAAAGTGTTATAGTGTATTAATTTATTTCTATACATAATCATTTGTGTAATTTCGTTAATATTTCACCGTCGAGAATAACTGAGGACCGATTTGGACCTACATTAGTCTCATGGAGAAACGGAATTCGACTATAAACCAGTCAAGTAACAGTTAGGATAGAAAAACAATTACTGCGACATCTATCGCCGAAAATGTTAAAACGTTCTGAAATTATAATATATCGGCGATAGTTGTCGCCCTAATTGTTTTTCTATCCTAAATATTACTTGACTGGTTTATAGTCGAATTCCGTTTCTCCGTGAGACTAACGTAGGTCTAAATCGGTCCTCAGTTATTCTCGACGGTGAAATATTATCGAAATTACACAAATGATCTATCCGATGGTGTGCAAGCTAGTTCTTCATCAGAAACTTTCATTTTCAGTGCACTCGTTTGCGAACATAAAATCACGAAACGTTTAAATTGTATAAATGTCACATTGACTTACACGAGATTGCTGCGATTTATAAATCTATCGATTTTCAGTATATAATCAATAGTGGCAAATGTTGGTTATATACATTACGTTGCTATGACATTTCGTACTTTTTGATTATATATTTAATCTTAGAAGATATATAACCAAAATGAATTATTTTTGACGTTTGTATATAAGGCCCAAAGTCTGCTTTTAGAAGCAATCGTAGGAAAACAATATTTAATGTTTACATTATTATTCTTATATTTGCCGCCGCTGGCAATATCCATATCTTGTCCGTGGTTAAGCCACTCGGATTTGATTTGGCATTCGGGCAATAGATTCCGCCACTTTGGCGTTTCTACCTTTAAAAAATAATTCAATCTTGTTACTAGGTCCTCGTGTAATAGTGAAGTATGTTTTATCATAAATTTCATTACAATTTCATATCAAGCAGTTGATAAAATTGATAAAAATTAATTTTATCAACTGAGAAAAAACTCGATTGATTAGTTAGAATTATTTTCAAAATACATGTGTGTTTAAAAAAGAATAAAAAAGATAGAACACTACAAAAAATTGTATGCGATAGATAATACTCATTTTAACGACCAGGGCATTATTTTGCTGACGTTTATAATATTTCGGGAGGTGGACTTAGATAACCACACCGAGAGGTCATGTTTTCGCCTATCTGATGATGATTCTAATTATAACTAGCACTAACTCCATCTGTTTAGCCGATTATTCGGTATCATTACTTGTGCAAGCGATAATCAATCGAATCGCTGTTATAGTGGCGTGCACATGCATTAGAACCCCATTATTCAGTTGTGTTTTGTTCCGCGTGCACCGCTCTTAATAAATCAATATTTTCAAAAATGGAATTCGAAATCAAAGATTTCGATAAACTCCTCGAGCCGGTTTTGGGCGGCAAAAAAATCGAGTCCTACAAAACGAAAAATTTGATGGGACCCGGTGAAAATTACGGGAGTGTCATGTTAGCTGTTGATGTTAAACTGCAGGATTGCGACGAAGAGATGCACCTCGTGGCCAAAATGGTGCCGCCCACCGAATTCATCAAGAAGATTTTTAATATTCCATTGACGTACAAGAAGGAAGTTTCGTTTTACAGGGAGATCATCCCAACTCTGCAGGAATTCCAGAGGGAGCAGGGGTGCGAAGATGTGATCGATTTCATTCCAAAATACTACGGTTCGAGGATTAGTTTAGATCCAGACGCGACGGAAGTGGACGACGACGCGTGCTTGCTTCTGGAAAATATTAAGGTGCACGGTTTCGACATTGCCGATCGCCTCAAGGGATTCGATTTTGAGACGGCGAAATTTTTAGTGAAAGATCTTGCGACTTTGCACGCGGTCCCAATCGCGTTGAAACTTACACATCCCGCACGTTTTCAAGAAAAAATCATGCGACATCTTGCGTTATACGTCAACGATGATACATTCAGCGAAGAAATGTACTTAGGCATAATACAAGGAATGTTAGATTGCGCAAAGAAACACGCCGAGTGCTCACAGTATTTGGACCGGATAGAGAAATCCATGTCGGAAGGTTCGAAATATTTCAAAACTATGGATGGTGAAAAGGAGGGTGTTTTCGCGACGTTAATTCACAGCGATTTCTGGGTAAATAACACTATGCTCAAGTACGACGATGGAAAAGTGGTGAAAAATGCAATGGTCGACTTTCAAGTAATCACTTACGGAAATCCAGCGCACGACCTTATTTTCTTCATCTACTCAAGTTTGAGCAACGATGTAATCACTAACCATTACGACGAACTGGTTAACGTGTATTACGAAAAATTCATCCAGGTCCTCACCTCCTTGCACATAAACCCCGAAGAATTCAGCTATGCAGCATTCCAGAAACAAATTGACAACGCCGCGAAGAAACTGCAGTTCTTCCACATTGGATTCATGCTGAAGCCGATTTTAACGGAAAAGGACAAGGTTAAGGAATTGAGTGATGTAAACGAGAACGAACTTATCGAAATAGGAAGCGTCTCTGATCGTTATTACAGCAAGTTGTGGTTCACGATTTTGGAGTTCGTGAAGAGGGGGTGGTTGTGATGATTGTGATTTTCTAGTATTAACTCTTTGCTGCAGTTTGGATTACAATTTGAAACACCAAATTCAAGCAAGTTGTGACACATTGGTCCACAAAATAGGCCATTTAGAAATCTGTATGTACGAAGCTGAACAGCGGCGCTAGTTATGAATCACCTATCCCCTCCGCCAATTGAGAGAAGTCCTCTTAGGCCCTTTAAAATGTGTGAAATCTTGTGCAGCAAAGAGTGATATTAGTTAAGGAGCATGTTAAATCTAATTAAACCTCTGTGATTTCTATTCATACGATTTTATCTCGTAGTATCTACGGTATTTTGATTAAAATTTTTATGTCAAATCCTGTTGAATTGTTATATTGTCATTAAAAGTTTTATAGAAACAAGTTTTTATTATAATGGTGAAATTAACTTTTTAATATTTTATTTTTTGTTACACAGAATGATAATAATTTAAAAAATTGTTATCTAGCGTGTCATCGTGTAACTTACTCCGAATTGATGATATAACCGGAATTTTTCTGATATTTTCCACGATATTATCGATATTTTCAAAAATACTTATTCTTTATAATTCGTGTATTTTAACATACTATGTAATTAAAAAAAATACCTTTATTGGTAATTATATTTCTTTCTCTTTTACATTATTTTACATTCTTATCCCTTTTTCCCCACCTCTTCAGCCGTCCTTCTCCCACCCCAGTCTCACCAGTATCTTTACCCCGGCTCCGTTTTCTCTCATTCTTCATTGACTTTTTTTTCTTTCTTGCTCTCACACATTTCTCAGACTCCCTCCCTCGCACTCTGCCGTCAAATGTGAGTCTTCATGTATCCTTCCCCCCAGTGGCGGCTCGTGAACTTTTTGAGTGGTAAAGCCACTTATCTTATACAATATATATTTATAAATTCAAAGCATAATTGAACAACAGTGTGTCCTACATTTGGTAAGAAAACTAAACTATTTAAAGTTACATTTGAATTGTTAGTAATATATAAATGATTAGTCACTTTCAGAATTAAAAAAAAGGTGATGTGGCCATCATGTTACTTTCTCCGATTTTAATGGTATAATGGTTATTTATATTTTTACTTCCAGTGTAAATCATATTTTAAATGTACAATTGCGGACAAAAAAGCTGACCTCTTTTTGTCTAGACGTTTAATGAATGGGCATTAAAGCCCAATTTTCACGAATACATTTTAGAGGAAAGTCGCGCACTAGATTACAATGGTGTCTTACTACTTTATTTTGTCCGCAATTGTATATCAAATGTTTTGCAGAATCAAATGATACTGACGTCTGACGTCTGAAACGTAAAAATTATGTAAGATGAAAATGACAGTCTTTCAAATTCTTATAAGCTCTACCGTCAATTTGTTCACAAACTAACGAGATTTCGAAAATAATGTTAACGTCAAAATGTGCCAAATTTAATGCAATTAACCTTTAATAGTCACTAGGGGTGTGGTACACCCCAGTCTTTTTTCGACATTGAATAAGGCCCTGAAATTGAAAGTAAACGAGACATGTTACTCCATCTACAGATAGTTTGAACCTTCTATTGTGGTACCCAATAGGTATTATTTGAGCTCACGTGTCTGTGTTAATGTGGTACCTGTTTGAGTCGACTCGTGAAAAATGTGGGGTGTACGATACCCCGTGTGATTGTGCCAGAAAAAAAATTCTGAGCATTTTTTTCTCCGTGGATTATTCCGAGATTGCCGACACACAAGCGCTGCGATATTTGTTCCAGAAGAAGCGACAAAAAGTCGCACATGCTATGTCGCAGTTGCGAGAGGTCGATATGCGACATACATCGCACATATTTATATGTGCGCCGAATGCTCTTTTGGGATCGAATAATTGTCTTTTACATTATAATAGCCTGTTTTCTTCATAATAATAGTTTTAACAATATTTTCATATTCATATTTAACATTAAATTGACTTTATATCAGAAAAATACTAATATAATTTTTTCGTAAAAAACCCCACCTTCGATCGTGAAAACAAATATACTTTTTGGAAAGGTTTGGAAAGGTCGTAAAATATATTAATACCACTTGGAATGATACTATTTCAGGTTCAAACATTTTTTTTTAGCTGAAAATTGAAATTACTACCGTATTTTTTGCAAAAAAAAAACTCAAATTTTGTGGAATTTTTTTTGCAACATTTTTTTTCACATGTAAAGTTGCAGGTTTCGAAAACTATTCACATATTCTTATAACTAGAGATTCAAACCATATCCCAAATTGTTTTTTTTTTGTTATTTGTCAATTTAACATTAATTGACCGAAGTTCAAAGGCGTGGGGTGTACCACACCCCGAATGACTATTACGTAATTTTTCGGAGGTGTGACTATTAAGGGTTAAAAAGTTGGTTAAAAAATATTTTCCAAAAATCAATGTAAACGTCAAAACTTCACGTTTTCAAAGTTCGAAGATTTTAAATAGCGATTTTGATTTTTTACATTCTAGAATGTAAAGTAATTAAAAAAAAAGATTACGAATTTTTCTCGTTACATTAACACAAAATGCAAAAATTGCACTTTTTTACAGTTCGCATATTGTAAAATCGCGATTTTGATTTTTGAAATAGCATAACTATCGAATACATTTTCCGATTCTGATGATTCAAACGTCAAAATATGACATGTTTAGTGTAATTTTAAACGTATTCCGAAACTTTTTCGTAAAATTAAATCAATATGCAAAAATTGCACTTTGTTACAGCTTTAATATTTTAAAATGGCGATTTTGATTTTTGAAACTGCATAACTGCTGAACGCACTGATTTTTATTACTCCAAAGTCAAAATGTGTCAAATTTAGTGAAATTTAAAAAGTTAGTTAAGAAATATTTTCGTAAAATCAATGCAAAACGTCAAAGTTTCAAGTTTTTAAAATCACGATTTTGATTTTCTTAAATTATTATTATTTTGATTGCATAACTGCAAAACGCGTTGTCCGATTTTGATGACTCCAACGTCAAAATTTGCCAAATTTGGTGCAATTTAAAAGTTGGTTAAGTAATATTTTCCTCAAATCAACGAAAAATGTCAAAATTTCACGTTTTCAAAGTTCGAAGATTTAAAAATGGGATTTTGATTTTTTTAGATTGCAGACCAACCAAACCCGTCTGATTTTAATGATTCAAAAGTCAAAATATGGCGTGTTTAGTGTAATTTTAAAACGGATTATAAAACATTCTCTTAAAATTAAATCAAAATTTGTACTTTTTTTAAAGTTTGAATATTTTAAAATCGCGATTTTGATTTTTGAAATTGCATAACTGCGGAACGCGTTGTCCGATTTTGATGACTCCAACGACAAAATGTGCCATATGTAGTGCAATTTAAAAGTTGATTAAGAAATATTTTCGTAAAATCAATCAAATTTCACGTTTTCAAAGTTCGAAGATTTTAAATATCGATTTCGATTTTTTTAAATTGCAGAGTAGTGATTTCGATAATTGAAACGTCAAAATATGGCTGATTTAGTGTAATTTGAAAACAATTTATAGAATGCTCTCGTAAAATTGCATTTTTTTAAGTTTAGATATTTTAAAATCTCGATTTGGTTTTTTTCAAACTGCCGAACGCGTTGTCCGATTTTAATAATTCGAACGACAAAATGTAAAAAAAATAGTAATAGACATTTTTGTAAAATCAAAATTTCACGTTTTCGAAGTTCTAATACCTTTAATTTTGTTTTTTTTTTTATTGCGGAACGGGCAAACGTGATCTATGATTTGATAATTCAAATATCAAAATGTGGAAAATTCATTGTAATTTTAGGATGGATTACAAAATTTTCTCGTTAAATAACACTTGCACTTTTTAAAGTTGGACGATTTTAAAATCTCAAATTTGATTTTTTAAATTACACAACTACCGAACGCGTTGTCCGATTTTAATGGTTCCAATATCAAAATGTTGTAAATTGAGTGCAATTTAAAAACTTTTTTAAAGATTTTCGTTAAATGAACGCAAAACTTTTATGTTTTTAATGTTTAAATTGTTATTTTGATCTTTTAAATCCCAAAAAGCGTTCTCTAATTTTGATGATTCAAATGACAACATATGGCAAATTTAATGTAATTTTGGAAAAGATTACGAATTTGTCTCGTTAGATTAACACAAAACGCAAAAATTGCACTTTTTGTACTTTCAATATTCTAAATTCGCGATTTTGATTTTTTAAACTGCCGATTTTGATGATTCTAACGACAAAATGTACCAAACTTAGCACAATTGAAAAGTTGTCAAAGAAATTTTTTTGTAAAATCAAATTTCACGTTTTCGGAGTTATATATTTTGATTTTTTTTTAAATTACTGAACAGGTAAACGTGATCTCCGATTTGATAACTCAAAAGTCAAAATGTGGAAAATTTATTGTAATTCTAGAACGGATTATAAAATTTTCTCCTTAAATTAACACATGCAAAAATTGCACTTTTTTCAAATTAAAAATTTTGATGATTCTAATATCAAAATAATAATAGTAATAATTTTTTTTCAACAAGTTAATAATTTTATAATGGAAACATCATATTTATGTTACAGAATAAATTCAATGTGTACAGTTAATCATAGAAATATAAATGTACTAGTAGTATACAAATTAGTAAAATAAATAAAAAACGAAACAATAAAATAAAATTAAAAACAATTAAAATAAAATAGTTCTACAATAATAACACAACAATAAATTATAAATAAATAAATTATTTAGTGCAATTTAAAAAGTGGTGAAAAAAGGTGATGTGGCCATCATGTTACTTTCTCCGATTTGATGGTATCATTTATATTTACGCTTTTATGGTTCATTTTCAATTTAAATCGCATTTTAAATGTACATCGAGCGTTGCGTAAACTCGGATGAAACTGACGTTTAAAACGTCAAAATTATGAAAGATGAAAATGACAAATTATACTTCAAATCCTAATAGTCAGTTTACCAAAGAGATTTCACAGAGGACACAGACCTCCGTGGCGCATCGGTATAATCTCTGGTTCGCAATCGGAAAATCCGTGGGTCGAGCCCCGCAGATGAAAGTTAGCCAATTTTCTTTTTTTATAATTTGTATAAATCCATGAGTAATTAAAAATATTAATTTTAGAATAAATTATATTAATTTTGTTTTTAGGAGAAGTATTAATCAAATTAAACAGGAAATTGAAAAATCAATATTTTTATTTCCTTAATCACTTGTCCAATATGTCGAAATAACTACTGTTTCACTCGATTCTATGACTAATTGTAACATCATCCAGGTTCGTGCAATCCTTTATCGCCCGACTACCCGAATAGCGCAATAGCATATAGAACTTGTTTTTATAAAAAATGGTAATGTGGCCATCATGTTACTTTCTCCGATTTGATGGTATAATTAGTAATAGTTATTTATATTTACACTTTCATGGTTTACTTTCAATTTAAATCATATTTTAAATGTAAATCGAGCATTTTGTAGAATCGGATGATACTGACGTTTAAAATGTTAAAATTATGAAAGATCGAAATGACAAATTATTCTTTAAATTCTAGTAGTCAACTTATTTAAAAATTAAAAATGGTGATGTGGCCATCATCTTACTTTCGCCGATTTCATGGTATCATAGTTTCTATTTACATTTTATGGTTTATTTTCAATTTAGACCACATTTTAAATGTATATCGAGCGTTTTGTAGAATCGGATGAAACTGACGTTTAAAACGTCAAAATTATCAAACATGGAAAAATTATACTTCAAATTCAAAAAAAATTTAGAAAAAAAACTTATTCGTTATAAGTTGTTCATTTTTGCATTCTCTACCATTGTTATTAATATAAATTTGCTGTAACTATTATAGTTTCATATTTATAAACCAAAAAAGAAAAAAAAATAATACATTTTTTTCTGGAATAAAAATGATTTTATGAAACATATTTTCAAGCAAAATAAATGCATTTCTTTGTTGTCTTCAATATTTGTTTAAATGTTTTTGTGGTATTTTTCATATTTAAAAAAATATTGGAAAAAAACAAAAAAAAACAGTTCAGGTAAACACCCACTTCCGGTGTACGAAATTTTACCAAAAGCTTTTCAGTTCTTCGGATTATCAAATAAGACGTATGTTCAAAGTTTCATATCAATTTCTCCATTAGTTTTTAAGATACAGCGCGCACAGACACACAGATACAACACACACACACACACACACACACACACACACACAGACACACACACACACAGACACACACACACACGGACGCACACACGGGTGCACACACACGGACACACACACCAAATTTTTCCAAAAATTGTTCAAATGGCATCTAAAGAACTAAAAAAATTTTGAAAAAATGTTCACGATCACAATACTTTCTCGTACTTCGTAATGGAGAAAGTAAAAAACATTATAATCATAAAAAAGTCCCAAATAAATGCTTCTGAACAAAAGTCCTATAAGTCTTGAAAAACAGTATTGAAAAAGAATCTTGAAAAAAGTGCTGAAAAAGGGTTCCTGAAAAAAAATGGTGATGTGGCCATCATGTTACTTTCTCCGACTTGATGGTATCATAGCCATTTATATTTACGTTTTCATGGTTTATTTTCAATTGAAATCATATTTTAAATGTACATCGAGCGTTGCGTAAACTCGGATGAAACTGACGTTTAAAACGTCAAAATTATGAAAGATGGAAAAATTATACTACAAATTCAAAAACTCAGTTTACTCAAAAACTAAAGGGATTTCGAAAAAAACTTATTCTTTAGAAGTTGTTCATTTTTCAATTCAATTTTCAATTTTCAATTATTATTCACATAAATTTGCTGTAACTATTATCGTTTTATAATTAAAACCAAAAATTAAAAAAATAATAATAAATTTTTTTCTCGGAAAAAAATGATTTGATGGAAAATGTTTTCAAGCAAAAGATGTTTATTTCTTTGTTGTCTTCAAAGTTTGTTTAAATGTTTTTGTGATATTTTTTATATTTGTGTGCGTGTGTGTGGGCGCGCGCGCACGCCCACACACACACACACAGACACAGACACAGACACAGACACAGACACAGACACAGACACACAGACACACAGACACACAGACACACAGACACACAGACACACAGACACACAGACACACAGACACACAGACACACAGACACACAGACACACACACACACACACACATAGACACACACAGACACACAGACACAAATTTTGAAAAAAAAATCACGATCACAATACTTTCTCGCACTTCGTAACGGAGAAAGTCAAAAAGACTGGAAATACAAATATTGATTTTTCAAATTTGTTCTGTTTTACACCTAAAAATGAAATTAATATAATTGATTCTGAAATTAACATATTTAAATACACATGTATTTATAAAAACTATAAAAAAGAAAATTAACTAACTTTCATCTGCGGTGCTCGATCAGCGAACCCTGCGGTTGCGAAGCAAAGATTTTACCAATACGCCACGGGGTCGGCAACTTTAATCGACGTTTTATTAACATAAAACGTACATAAATACACTGGAAATAAAGAAATCATGTTTTTTCGAAAACGGCTGAATAGTGCGCCCTATTACTTGCACCTGTTACACTCCTAGTTATGACCTACAAGTGTGCCAAAGATGAATCAAATCGGTGAGTCACACATCTGATCCTCCCCTTGTCAGATATTTCCTACGCGCTTGTTGTAATTCGATATCTAAAGCCGATGCCGTTTAAAAATTAGGTCACATTACCACTGCCCCCAAACATGTTGCGTATTTTCACTCATTAACTTTAATAATTAATTGCGGGCTTTTTGTTAAAGTTATAAACAAAATAATTACGAATATTGTTGTTAAAAATAATATAATCTCTTTGTGGTTACGAGCCTGTTCGTTATTTAAAAAACACCCTGTATAGTTAGCTTTTTTTAATTGCAACTGACCGCCTGAATTTTCGTAGACCCACAAATGTTTATTATTTTATTCGTCGCGTATTATTTATTACGTAATTCTGTATATCCTGTAGTATCTTCTTTCTTGCGTGTGCTGCCTTTACACTCTTTGTCCGTTTATTGCGTTTGAATTAAATACTTTCTCTACCCATATTGCTTCTTCAAATTCACAATTCTCAAATAACAAACTAATAATGAATATTTATGAATTGAAGGTACTCCGCGTTTTATGACAGCTCGGAAACCCCAGGGTATATCTCGCTCTGCTCTTTCTAGGGTCACGCAGGGTGAAAGGGGCGAGAGTCTTCAGTTTGTCTATCTCGCTTTCACACTCGTTTGAAATTAAAAAAAAAACGGCACATTTTCAACTCAATTATTTAACAATAGAATATTGTTATCTTGATATCATATGAAAGCTACTATTATAATGTTCGGAGTGACATATTACAAACATTTATTTTTCGTTCAATTAGTTATAAAATGACTAAAATATCATGAATTGGGAGGACAACCGATCTAAATTAATTAATATCTCCGTTATTTATCGATGAAAAATTATGAAAATTTCTGATACCGTACATTATACGATTATCAACAATTATGGTAAGAATCAACTTTGTGTTTACATAACTTTTCGAAAATAACACTATAAACCTAACTTTGTTTTTAATGGAAAATTTCAATTTTTTCAAAGATACATTCATTTATTGTACATTCCCGAATAAGATATAGTAAATGGAAGAATTTTGAGTAATTATAAATCACTCAAAATAATTGTTTTTTGTACTACCAATTATACTATACACCTACCCTTAATTCCCGTCCTTAAGCTATCCTAAGATCGAGTCCAAGCAAATGAAGTAAGAACATCTTAAGTAAGTGAATCATCAAATCAATAATTTTTTTTCATTGGATAAAGAAGAAAATACCCAATCCTTAGACGCGGATACATCACTAAATACTGTAAATTTGTTTCATTTAAATATTCAATCATTAGGAAATTGTGTAAATGAATTTTCGCGGGAAAATAATATTGATATTATTTGTTTGTCAGAACACTGGCAATCAGCTAACGATTTATCTTCTATTAAATTACTTAATTATAATCTAATATCAACTTTTTGCCGACCATTTGGTCATGGTGGTGTAGCCATTTATTGCGGATCAAACTTTCAAGCATGTCCCCGGGAAGATATAAACAATCTGTCTGAAACAAATTGTTTTGAATGTGCTGGTGTCGATGTACAAATGGCCACAAAAAAAGTACGTTCGTAAGTATTTACAGAACACCAAATTCTGATAATGAATTATTTTTTACAAAATTGGAAATGTTATTTAAATTATTATTACTGAATAATAATACATTTTATATATCTGGTGATTTTAACATTGACATGCTTAAGCACAGCCACGTATCAACTGAGTTTAAAACCCTTGTTGATTCATATAATCTACAATTATTAATAACAAACCCACTAGGATTTCTAATTACTCTAAGTCGTGTATTGATAACTTAATTACTAACAATGCGAATGATGTAAATGATGTATTCAGACAGGTTTTTCCGATCATCTGGGTTAAAAAATCAATCTAGTAGCGACAAATATAAGAACTAACAATATTAAAAAATGTCGTAATTTTTCAGCGAAAAATGTATCTATATTTAATGAATATCTAAGCCAAGAAACTTGGACGAACGTGTATAATACCACATGCGTTAACAAACAGTTTGAAAATTTTATGGAGATATTCTCTCATCATTTCAATAATACCTTTAAACTTACAACTCATCAAATAAACAATGTTAAAAAACGTATTGCCACGTCCGAAGAAACAAAAGCATGCAAATCTCAACTAGATCTTTATAATGTGTTATCCAACTTCTTTCCAGAAACTAAACATATTATTATTATAAACAAAAATATAATTTTCTCTTGAAGCAAGACAGAATGAATTATTACAGTAATAAAATTTTAACATCACAGAATAAAAATAAAGTTTCGTGGTCAATCATAAAAGAATTAAGTCATAGTAAGACAAAAGTACCATCTGAGGTTAATCTTGACCCAAATGATTTAAACAATTTCTTTATAAACTCCACTAAAGATATGTTAGCAAATGTACAAAATAACACAAACTCTCACACCCCTATAGAAAAAAATCAACATTCAATGTTTTTCCATCCAGTGACAGTGAGTGATATTGAAAGCATTATAAAAACTATGCATAACAAAAAAAGTAGTGGTGTGGATGACATCTCCATGTTCTTGTTAAAAAAATGCATAGATCATATGAGTCGTATAGTTCCAAAACCGGCCATCTCCAACATAAACGATTTTCCAGAAAATGGAAAAACGTTGTACACATTCTTGCATGAAAATATTTAAATATACTTTTAGTGCATTCAGCAGATATCTGTCAGTGAAAAATAATGGCAATACTGCTAGAAATCAAAATTCATTATGTTATTATTTATAGATTTTAGAATTTTATAAATGGCCGGTTTTGAAACTAACCCTTGTACATGGCCGGTTATGGAAATTTCTGGCATATTAATTTTAGCCATGGTAATAAATTTAGCATGTGTTATAGACAAAATTAGTTTAATATTGATTTCTGAAATACATAATAAATTATAATTATATTTGGAGATTTGTAACTTCTTCCATTCTATCATTTTCTTGGCAAACATCATTAAGTTGCTCTTCTGCAACATCCTCAACATCTGGTGGTCGTTGTAAGACATTTTTTAAGTATTTTAGGTCCTCTATTGTTTTTCAGTCTGTGCCAAAATGTTTGGCTAGAAGCTTATCAACGTCATTTAGTTTAAGAGAATTTATGTTAACCTCTTCTTCAATGGCTTCTGGATATAGTCTTAATAATTTGCCTCTTTTAGTAACACTTTTGTAACTTCCAAAAGCAATTCTATATTTAGGTTCCCCCTTAAATAATATGGAACTTTTTTTCTTGTTTTTCTTTAAAGAAAATCTCTTATCTGAGGCAAATTTAAAATGCCTGTGGCCGGGGGGCTTAAGTACCTGTTGCGAAACCAATTTCCAGTCTAATACTCTAGCATCTGTACCAAGGCAAAACATAGTTCCATGATCTGAAAAGATTTCTTCATATCTTTCTGGACTACTAATTACATCAATGCAACGAATAACTTTCTCTATGCGGGCGAATACTCGATCGGCAGGTAAGAACGAGTTTCCTACAATGGAAAATACCATTTCTATTTCCTTAAGAATGTCAGGAGCTTTTGTAAGCATCCATGTTGAAAGCATCGTCATCATAATCAATTTTTGTTCTGACCACCGCATCCATCGCCAACTAACCTCAGAACTTCAATATTTTCAAAATTTGTATTATTACCTTTATGAAAGTTACTTTCATTCCAATGATAAATAAAAACGTTTCCAGTCGTCTAAGGTGATTTTGAGTGTCCTTGCACAATGGTAAAATTATATTTATATAGTACTATAATAAGCTCTCTGGTCTGGAACTTTTGGTAGTGTTTGGTTTTTTTGACAATCGAAGGATATGATCATTAAATCATCGCGATTTTCTTTTAATAATGATTAAAAAGCCTTAGCTTTTAGCCTATGAACTCTATTTTGTGCACAAAGCTCATTCTTTTTCTGTAAATCCGTTTCCCTTTTCATTCTTTCGCCCAATTCAATACATGTTGAACACGCGTCTGTCTGTGAAGCGCCAAAACCAATATTGTAATTAGTATTGAAAACATGCCTAAAGTAACTTTCCTTTACTTTTAAATTAAAATCTTCACATTCAGCCTCATACATATACCGGGTGACCCAGGGATCTGTAAAAGCCCCATAACTTATTTGCTATTTGAGATATCGACGTCTAGTTTTCTTGAACTGGTACCCACACTTATTCTACATATTTTAAAAATATGTATGTTTTTGTACAGGGTGTCCCAATATACATAACAGAACAAAGTTATGTTTTTTTTAATGGAACACCCTATATTTTATACTTTATTTTCAACCCTCTTGAGAAGCTGATAAAAATAGTATAAGATAGTATAGGTCTATTATGGACGGTTGGTTAGTTATGGGCAAATTTGTAGCAAAAACAAGGACATATTGAAAACATTGCAGAAGCGTTTCTAGAAAAGATAGCACCATTATTTATACACTAGAAAATTTTTCACATCATAAAGAATAATATACATCGGCTTTGGTTCTCTTTTATTCATAGTGCTATACAGGGTGTCAACATACGCAAAACAATTGATAACTATTTTTTTTCAAATGGAACACCCTATATAAGTTGCCACCAATCTATGGCATTTTTAATACGCTTTCCAATGATATAGAGTTTGTATAACAAAATATTAAGAATTCTTAAGATTTATCAATAAAAACATATTTGTTTTGTCACCTTCTGCTGATTTTTGGTTTTTCAGCCAAAACTATCCATTTTCAGGAAAAATTATAAGAGACCAAAGTTGTAGAACGAAAAATTTCCGATCGATATAGGTCTTTTAACTTTTAAGATAATGCGTGCATTGCCCGCCAGAGCGCGCAAAATCGGGACCGTATATGCATTTTAGCGTTTTCTTTTCAATTTTTACTTTCTCCGTTACGAAGTACGAGAAAGTATTGTGATCGTGATTTTTTTTTCAAAATTTTTTTTTACGGAAATATCCGTTTTGGGGTCCCTAGATGCCATTTCAACAATTTCTGGAAAAAAAAATTTTGTGTCTGTGTGTGTGTGTGTGTGTGTCTGTGTGTGTGTGTGTCTGTCTGTGTGCGCTGTATCTCAAAAACTAATAGAGAAATTGATATGAAACTTTCAACATACGTCTTATTTAATAATCCGAAGAACTGAAAAGCTTTTGGTAAAATTTCGTACACCGGAAGTGGGTGTTTACCTTAACCGTTTTTTGTTTTTTGCCAATATCTTCCTAAATATGAAAAATATCACAAAAAACATTTAAACAAATATTGAAGACAACAAATAAATGAACATCTCTTGTTTGAAAAAAAATTTCATAAAATCATTACTATTCGAGAAAAAAATTTATTAATTTTGCTAAATTTTTGGTTCATAATTATGAAACGATTATAGTTACAGCAAATTTATGTGAATAATAATTGTAGAGAATGCCAAAATGAACAACTTCTAAAGAATAAGTTTTTTTCGAAATCTCGTTAGTTTTTGAGTAAACCGAGTTTTTGAATTTGAAGTATAATTTTTCCATCTTTCATAATTTTGACGTTTTAAACGTCAGTTTCATCCGAGTTTACGCAACGCTCGATGTACATTTAAAATATGATTTCAATTGAAAATAAACCCATGAAAACGTAAATATAAAGTCGGAGAAAGTAACATGATGGCCACATCACCATTTTTTATTAATAAATTGCACTATACTTTATTTTCCGCACCTTCTAACGGAAAAATGGGAAATTATAGGGAAATTAAAATGGCTCATATCGATTGAAAATGTTGCCAAAAATGCATAGTTTTCCCTAAAAATGCAAATTGAAAATGTTGCCAAAAATGCACAGTTTTCCCTAAAAATGCAAATTGAAAATGTATGTATCAATTTTTGCGTTTTCAATGATTTTTTGCATTTTCAGCGAAAACTATGCATCTTTGGCAAAAATTGCTTCTTTTAAGAGTTGTAGAGCGGAATATTTTCAATCGATGTAGGTCATTTAAATAATTCTATAATTACTCGTTTTTCTGCTAGAGGACGTGGAAAATAAAGTACAGTGCAATTAATTAACAAAAAATTTGAGAAAAACGCTAAAATGCATATACGGTCACGATTTTGCGCACTCTGGCGGGCAATGTACGCATAATTGGAAAAGTCGAAAGACCTATATTGATCGAAAATTTTCCGCTCTACAGCTTTAGCCTCTTATTATTTTTTTAGAAAAATGCATAGTTTTGGCTGAAAATCCAAAAATGAGCAGGAGGTGACGAAAAAAAATGTTTTTATGGATAAATCTCAAGAATCCTTAATATTTCATTATACAAATTGTACATTATAAGAAAGCTTATTAAAAATTCGATGCATAGGTGGCAAGATATATAGGGTGTTCCATTTGAAAAAAAATAGTTATCCATTATTTTGCGTATGTTGACACCCTGTATAGCAGTATGAACAAAAAAGAACCAAAGCCGATTTGTTTTATTCTTCATGATGTGGAAAATTCTTTAGTGTATAAAAAATGACGCTAGCTTCGCTAGGAGCACTTCTGCAACTTTTTCAATGTGTACATGTTTTTGCAACAAATTTGCCCATAACTAACCAACTGTCCATAATAGACCCATACTATCTTATACTATTTTTATCAGCTTCTTAAGAGGGTTAAAAATAAAGTATAAAATATAGGGTGTTCCATTTAAAAAAACATAACTTTGTTCTGTTATGTATATTGGGACACCCTGTACAAAAACATACATATTTTTAAAATATGCAGAATAAGTGTGGGTACCAGTTCAAGAAAACTAGAAGTCGATATCTCAAATAGCAAATAAGTTATGGGGCTTTTACAGATCCCTGGGTCACCCGGTATATGCCAGATTTTCTTAATATTTAATTCGCTATTTAAATAAACTCTTACTGCAGATTGGCTTTTGCAATAATGGGATTCAGTAACTCTAAATTTGCTCATAAAATTCTTGACTGCTTCAAATTTAAGAGCATACGCCTTTGTTCTAGTGTCACCGCCTCTTCGTTCAAACGGCATCTTTCCTGTGATTTTATGCCTTTTACTACGCCCTGAACTCGGTGTTTCGTAATACCCAAAGCACCCAAAAATGTTGTTCGGCACACCGTTATATTTTTACTAGATTCTTTCTTAGGTATAAAATACTTTGTTATAATTTCTTTTGGCTCTCTTGGCACTCCAGCTCGATGTCTGGCATGTTTAGTAGCAGATGTATATTTTAAAATGAATACATCTTGTTTTTGTTTATCTGAATCGATATCAAAGCTGGCTTGAAATTTGATATCTTGTGTATTTAATGTTAAACATCTAAAGGCATTTGTATTATGCGTGTAGTTTGGGAAATGCGGTGGTCCAACAGGTGTATACCTAAGTTATATTTACCTATTAGTAGCTATCCTTAATAAAATTATAACCTAAAATACCCTAATTTATTTTGTTTATTTTTCTCCCAACCTTTAGGATATCTACGTCTTTTTCTTGCATTTTCAGGGGTTACACAATAAAACTATATAAAAATATTGCTGAAAGCGAGATATAACAGCTCAGAATATGGCTAAACAAACACACTTGTAGGTTATGTATGACACGGATAAAATTAGAACTACGTATACTGTATAAAAGTAATGCAATCACTGAACTATTGAGATGGCCGGTTTTGGAACTGACTACTATATGAATAAGGCCCTATTTGGAAATAAGTCGTATATTCCCATGTTAATAACTAACTGTACAAGGCTGTTTTTGGAACTTGCTGTTATGTATTATACGCACAACATATTTAACATTAAATTTCAGCATTTTTTTGTTATTTTGATGGTTTTGGAGATGGCCGGTTTTGGAACTATACGACTCATATCAGCAAGCCTTTATGTTTTCTAATATGTGAATCGTTAACTAGGGGAATAGTCCCCAAACAACTGAAGTTTGCCATAGTAATACCTACCTTTAAAACAGGTGACTAGGACTGCGTTGAAAACTATAGACCAATAAGTATTTTACCGACATTTTCAAAACTTTACGAATATGTAGTAGCGAAACAAACTAAAGCCTTTTTGGAAAAATATCAAATTTTAGCATGGATTCACTTCAAAGAAAAACATAAACACAGCTCTTTTTGATTTTATTCAATTTATTTTTAAAAGGATCATGGATCAACTTCCTTGTTGGATACTGTTAGACTTATCTAAGGCGTTTGACTGCATTGATCACAAACTACTACTTTCAAAATTATACGACTATGGTTTTCGTGGCATAGCACATAATTCAAATCGTATCTGACAGATAGACAGCAAGTAGTTAAAACAATTAAAAATGGTCAGGTATCTTAGATATTACAATGGGTGTCCCACAGAGAAGTATACTCGGACCATTATTATTTAATATTTTTATTAATGACCTTTTTCAACTTTCGAGTCCAATACTTAAAATTGTAAATTATGCAGATGATACCAATTTGTGTATGAGTGGCAAAACCTTGGAGCACCTTCTAGATAATGGAGAATGCGCCCTAAATTTAATAGGAGCATGGTTTCAACAAAACAAATTGATTTTAAACAAAAACAAAACAAAATGTCTATTGTTTAAAAAGGCTGAAAGCATATGTTTAATTCAATAGTTTTACGACATTTCAATGGATGTTTTCCTTTCAAAATGTTTCCAATAAATAATAAATCGAAGCACTATAAGCTCTCGGAGAAATCAATTAAATATAAAAACCAAGTGGACCTATATGGTGTTTTAACACAATATTACGAGGAAATAAAGCCACTACTTGCACAAAGTAAAAAGCAGTATAGTGACTCATTGAGGGAGGACAAACGGAGACACTATTCAAATAAAATAGCAGCAGCATCTAATAAAAGTAAAGTGACCTGGGCAGTAGTAAAAGAAATATCAGGCAAAAAGGAAGGCAATCATTTCGTGAGCACATGCCTCCAAAAAGATGCAAACGATTTTAACAGGACTTTCATAGAATCGGCAAATAAGTTAACAAAGTCAACTCACCAAGGAGGGGTAAATACAAATACATACAAAAATGAACATACGTTTTTCCTGCATCCAACAACTCCGTCAGGAGTGGAGGATGTAATAAAAGCGATGCAAAACAAAAAATCCAGTGGGGTTGATGAAATATCAGCTTTCCTACTGAAAAAATGCGCTAAGGAAATATCAACTCCCTTATCCCATCTCATCAACGAATCGATAAGTAAAGGAGTATTTCCAGATAAACTGAAATTAGCAACAGTCAAACCTATTCACAAAAAAGGGGATACTACTGATAAAAAAAATTACAGACCCATAAATCTTTTAATTACATTCGGCAAAATTTATGAATACGAAATAGCAAAACAAAGTAAATTATTTTTAAACAAATATAATGTACTGTCAAAGCACCAACATGGTTTCACTACAAACAAAAATATAAACACTGCGCTGTTTGATTTTGTACAGTTTGTACTCAATTCAATGGAGCACGACCTGCTTTGCTGTGGAATCTTCCTTGACCTTAGCAGAGCGTTCGACTGCGTCGATCACAACCTCTTGCTAGCCAAGTTGTACGATTACGGATTTCGTGGAGTGGCACATTCCTGGTTTAAATCATATCTGTCGGAAAGAAAACAGTTCGTGGAATTAGAAAATGAAAATGGTAAGATACGGTCAACGGTTTTGGACGTGAAATTGGAAGTTCCGCAGGGCAGTATTTTAGGGCCCCTTTTGTACATCATTTTCACTAATGATATATCTGAACTATTACAAAGCAAAGATACTTTAATATCAAGCTACGCAGATGATACTAACCTATTATTTAGTAGTAACAATTATCGTGAGATGACGAAAATGATAGAACCACATATGTCAAGAGTAGTAGATTGGTTCGACAAAAATAAATTAGTTCTAAATCCAACTAAAACACAGTGTATCATTTTTAAGAAGAGCGATTACACACCAACACCCAAAACTGTACATATAGATAGCACCGATATACTAACCTCAGAGTCGGTAAAGTTATTAGGCATACACATAGATGACAAACTAAGATGGTTTAACCACATAGATTACCTAAATAGCAAATTAAGCAGAACTTGTTACATGTTGCGAACCTTAAAACCCAATGTAGCTTTTGAAGTACTAAAAATGACGTACAACGCAAATTTCGAGTCACTCCTAAGATTTGGAATCATCCATTGGGGGAGTTCCTCACATGTAAACTCAGTTCTAATAATGCAAAAGAAGGCACTCAGATGCATGCTAGGAATAAAACCATCCTCCTCCTGTAGAGGGCTGTTTAGGGCAAACAAAATCCTCACTGTTGTGGGAGTACACATAGTGGAAAGCTTGGTTTTTATGTGGAAACATAAGCATCTATTTGCAACGAATAATAACCATCATATATATAACACCAGAAATAAAGAAACTCTGGTATATCCAATACACAAACTTTCCAGCACGGAAAGGGGTGCGGAATACACGGCATTAAAAATATTTAATGCTTTACCAAGCCTACTAAAACAGGAAACTTCATTTAAAATTTATAAAAAAACAGATTATTGAGGTGCTGAAAACTATTGAACCTTATAATTTAAGCGAATATTTTAATTATTTTAAATTGCCAAATTTATTGTAACCATTATTGAGTATAATTCTTTGACGCTAGTCCACCAAACTGTAATTATTATTTTGTTACTATGTAATTATGTATGGAGGAATAAAGATATATTATTATTATTATTATTATTATTATCACAACACCGTCAAATTTGATATTTGGTGATATTGCCTATGAACTCTCCCAGTCTTCTAAATTTCTTGGGATTTACATAGATGATACATTAAAATGGAATAACCACATAAAATACTTGATCGGAAAATTAAGTAAAACATGTTATTTATTATGGACTCTAAAAGCCATTTTACCATTTAGTACATTAAAAATGGTGATGTGTCCATCATGTTACTTTCTCCGATTTGATGGTATAATTGTTTTATATTTGCACATTCATGGTTTATTTTTAACTATAATCATATTTTAAATGTACATCGAGCGTTTCGCAAGAACATCAAAATTATGAAAGATGAAAGTGACAAATTATACTTCAAATTCTAATAATCTTTACCGTAAGTTTACTCAAAAACAAACAAAAAATCCTGAAAGAAGTCCTAAAAAAGATTTCTAAAATAGTCCTGCTTAAGAGGTCCTAACAAACCTAATAAAAGTCCTGAACGAGAAAATACTGAAAAATATTTCTAAAAATAGTCCTAATTAAAAAGTCCTAAATAAACTAGTAAAAGTCTTGAACAACAAAGTCCTGATAAAAAAGTCTTGATAAAAAGTCCTGACAAAAAAATGTCTTGCACAACAGTTCTGAAAAAAGTTCAGAAAAAGAGTCCTGATAATACATCCTAAATCTGTAAAAAAGAGTACTGAAAATAAATCTTGAAATAGTTCCGAAGAAATTGTTTAAAAAAGAGTCTTGAAAAAGTTCTTAATAAGAAGTCCTAAGAAAGAGTCCTATAAAAAATCCAGCAAAAAGGCCTGAAAAAAGTCCCCAAAAAATGTTCTAAATAAATACCTGAAAGTAAATGTTTTTAAAATCAACTTGAAAAAGAAAATTCTGAAAAAGTCCTGAAAAAAAAATTCAAACAAGGTCGTGAAAGAAAATTCATGAAAAAGATATTCCGAAAAAAATGTCATGAAGAAATTCTGAAAAAGTTGTTCTAGAAAAAAATACCAAGAAAAAGTCTTAAAAACAAGGAGGTACTTAAGAAATTCCCCAAAAAAAAATTCCTGAAAAAGAATTCCTGTTAATACAATTAAAAATAGTCCTGGAGAAACAATGTTGGAAATAAAATCTTGAAGAAAGAGTCCTGATAATTCCTTTATGAATGATTTTGTAGAGGTTGAGAGTCAGCACTTGTTTTGAATTTTGAAAAATTTACGTTTTTTTCGATTTTCGAGCGCAGCAATTGGTTATTTTTTAGTTTAACGGTGATTATTTGGAAAACTAAGTGATTAATAAGTCTGGATTTTTCTAAAATATGAAAGCTCAGTGTTTTACAAATCATTCTGTAAAAGTTAAGTCCGCACTTGTTTCAACTTTTGAAAAAACAACAATTTTTCAATTTTCGAGCGCATAAAATGGTTATTCTTGATTTTGACAAAGTTTATTTGGAAAACTGCGCGATTCATGAGACTGGATTTCTCTAAAATATGAAATCCTAGTGTTTTGCGAATAATTCTGTAAAAGTTGAGTCTGTATTTGTTTCAAATTTTGAAAAAACGATTTTTCGATTTTCGAGCGCAAAAATGGTAAATTTTGAGTTTGTCAGTGATTATTTGGAAAGCTGCGCAATTAATTAGCCTGGATTTTTCTCATATATGATAGCCCAGTGTTTTATTAATGATTCTATAACAGTTAAGAGTAAGTACTTGTTTGAAATTTAAGAAAAAACAACGATTTTTCTATTTTTTTAGCGCATAAAATGGTCATTCTTGAATTTGACAGTGATTATTTGGAAAACTATGCAATTAATAAGTCTGGATTTTTCTAAAATATGAAAGCCCAGTGTTTTACGAAAAATTCTGTAAAAGTTAAGAGTCCGTCTCTTGTTTCAAACTTTGAAAAAACAACGATTTAGTCATAAAAACGTCCTGCATAAAAGTCCTGAAAAATAGTCTTCGTTCAAAATACCAGAGGACCTGAAAAAGGTCATCTAAAGAGTCCTAAAATAAGTCCTAAGAAAAGTTCTTAAAAAAATTCTCGTAGAAAGTTCTTTTCAAAATGTCCTTAAGTTTCTGAAAAAAATGTCTCAGAAAGGCTGAAAAAAGTCCTAAAAACACACAGACAGTATGTTAAGTAGAGTAAAAATGGTGATGTGGCCATCATGTTACTTTCTCCGACTTTATATTTACGTTTTCATGGCTTTATTTTCAATTGAAATCATATTTTAAATGTACATCGAGCGTTGCGTAAACTCGGATGAAACTGACGTTTAAAACGTCAAAATCATGAATGATGGAAAAATTATACTTCAAATTCAAAAACTAGGTTTACTCGAAAACTAACAAGATTTCGTAATAAACTTATTCTTTAGAAGTTGTTCATTTTGGCATTCTCTACAATTATTATTCACATAAAATTGCTGTAACTATTATCGTTTCATAATTATTAACCAAAAATTAAAAAAAAAAAAAAAATTTTTCTCGAATAGCAATGATTTTATGAAAAATATTTTCAAGCAAAAGCTATTCATTTCTTTGTTTTCTTCGATGTTTGTTTAAATGTTTTTGTGATATTTTTTATATTTAAGAATATATTGTCAAAAAACAAAAAACAGTTAAGGTAAGCTTTTCAGTTCTTCGGATTATCAAATAAGACTTATGTTCCAAGTTTCATATCAATTGCTCTATTGGTTTTTGAGATACAGCGCACACAGACAGACACACACACACACACACACACACACACACACACAGACACACACACAGACACAAATTTTTTTTTCCAGAAATTGTTGAAATGGCATCTAGGGACCCCAAAACGGATATTTCCGTAAAAAAAAATTTTGAAAAAAAAATCACGATCACAATACTTTCTCTTACTTCGTAACGGAGAAAGTAAAAATACTTTACCATGCTAACTTTGAGTCACATATAAGGTTTGGTATAATACATTGGGGCCAATCATGTAATGTATATAATATATGTAATATACAAAAACGAGCACTTAGAAATATGCTCGGATTAACTAAGAGCACATCCTGTAGATCTGTTTTTGGTGCAAACAATATACTTACTGTTATCTCATTTTTTCTCAGTGGCATAATATTGTTTCTGTAGTTGTCTACTTTTCCATTGTTAGTTTTTGTATATATGTCTGTAACTTGAGAAGAAATAAAAAGTATTATTATTATTACTGGAATGTACATAATGGAGTGCCTGATTTTCATATGGAAACAGAAGGATTCCTTTTCGGAACATACGCAGGCGCACCAGTATAAAACACGTCGCAAGGCTGATTTTATTTATCCAAAGCATAAGTATGCATTCACAGAGAAAAGGGTTGGATATACATGTTTGAAATTATACAATAAACTTCCCTTGTATCTAAAAAATGAAAAACATTTCAAAACTTATAAATCCAACATATTTGAAATGTTGAGAGATATAGAACCATATAATTTAAAAGAATACCTAGAGTATCAGTAGCTATAGGTTCCAGTATATCCGACGCGTATTCTAGTATTAAGTATTGTAAATATTTTTATTGGAATAAAGTTTGTTTATTATTATTATTATTATTATTATTATTATTATTAAAAGAAAGAATGATACATATTAACATCCGTAACGAACTTGTTAAATAATTAAAGGTTAATACACATCACAGCGTAAAAATAAGACAAATAGCAAATTTGTATAACATCGGGGTTAAAACCATTACAAGCGTATCCTGGTCGTCCGGTAAAATTTACTCCAAAATTATATGATAAAATATACATAAACACAAGGTATAATTTTTAGAAAATCCTATGGCCCACGATTAAAAAAAACATACTGTAAATGTACTTATTAATTATTAATTTTTAACTGTGTTGTACCTGAATATTAAATCGTGTATTTTATTTATTGTCTATCTTATTCATACACCATTTTTTTAATCTGTGTTCACCTAGATATTAAGTTATAAATATTTATTGTTTTCATAAATTCAATAAAACGAAATGTAGCCTGAATATATGAATATTCAACCTGTTCGTTAATCTGCAAGCAAAATTAAGTATTACTAAGATTATAAACAAATAACTTATTGAAACAACTACTTCCCTGGCTAGTGCCACGGAATGATACAATAATTTATTTATTATTTTATCATTTTTATCTACATACCAATTTTAATTTGTATTATACCTAAATATTCAGCGTTTTAAGCACGTTTTTAAACCGCCATCTTAAATTTTATTTTGACTTGATTTTTATGTTTGCCTAATTAAACCAAGTAACTTTCGTTTTAAACTTTTTCCGCATATTTAATAATTATTGAGATATTTGATTTTTTAGAAAATCGCGATTTTCAGTTTTCTTTTAAATAATTTCTAAACTGCTCGAATATAATTTGAACCAGCATAGAAAACTGCACAACATTGCCCATTTAACCAGATCGCTAACTTTAAGAATAAGAAAGATACCCATGCATAAAATTTATCAAGGCCCCTGCCTGTATAAAAACCAATAACGAAATAGTGTATTACAGTACAAGTGATGAAAGTACGAATTTCGCTCACGCGTGGACCTGTTTGTACACGAGCCTTGGGCGAGTGTGCAATTGGCGCACAAGTGAGCGAAATTCGTTTCATCGCAAGTGGTGTATAGCGTTTTGTTTAATCCTGCCCATAAAATATATAAAATAAAACATGAAGAATATTTATTAATAATATTACTCTGTAACATACCATATATCTAATGTATTTCACCTTTTACTTCACTTCTTAATTATTAATTGTGTCACACTGTATATATGTAGTATTAGAAACACAAATAACATTGGGAAACAGCTATTGCCAGTTCTTTGAATTATTTTATTAATAAGTAAATATTTCCCGTCGTCTCCAAGACGTCAACAACAATGTTCATAGGAAAAGTAAATATTTTTAATCTTCAAAACTTAACAAAGTTCAATGGAAATATTCTCCACAGAATGGCGGATAAATTATACTTCAAATTCAAAAACTCAGTTTACTCAAAAATTAAAGGGATTTCGAGAAAAACTTATCCTTTATAAGTTGTTCATTTTAGCATTTTCTACAATTATTATTAAAATAAATTTGCTGTAACTATTATCGTTTTATAATTAAAAACCAAAAATTTAAAAAAAATAATAAATTTTTTTCTCGAATAAAAATGATTTTATGAAAAATGTTTTCAAGCAAAAGATGTTCATTTATTTGTTGTCTTCAAAGTTTATTTATATGTTTTTGTGATATTTTTCATATTTAAGAAAATATTGGCAAAAAACAAAAAACAGTTAAGGTAAACGCCCACTTCCGGTGTACGAAATTTTACCAAAAGCTTTTCAGTTCTTCAGATTATCAAATAAGACGTATGTTCAAAGTTTTATATCAATTGCTCTATTAGTTTTTGAGATACGGCGCGCACAGACACACATACAGACACAGACACACACACAGACACAATTTTTTTTTCCAAAAATTGTTGAAATGGCATCTAGGGACCCCAAAACGGATATTTCCGTAAAAAAAATTTAATACTTTTTCGCACTTCGTAACGGAGAAAGTAAAAATGGTGATGTGGCCATCATGTTACTTTCTCCGATGGTATAGTTATGTACGTTTAAACTTTCATAATTTATTTTCAATTTAAATCACATTTTAAATGTACAAACAGCGCAGTGTTGCCAGGAGTAATTTTTAATTTTCCCCAAATGTTTCATAAAAACCCCCCAAAATGACCCCTCTCAAAAAATACCCCATCGATTGAAGTTTTTTTTTACCCCTATTTTAAGGAAAACCCCCCAATCTGGCAACACTGGGATTAGAGAAGGCGCGATAATAAGTTTTCGGAATTTTCACAAAAAAAAGTTTTATAACTCCGTTTTTCCGAAAATATGCAGGTAGTACAAAAAGGCCATTTAAAATATTTAATCGTGCTGTGGCACCCTCCAAATAATTAAAATATTTCTTTATTTTTTCGGAAAGCCTCGCTAATTAACTACTTAAAATTGTTCGCATTTTTTTTCATAATTTCCAAACAGTTCCAGTTATACTTCGTGATCAGCTTCATTTCGGGCCAAAGTATTATATTTAACAATTACTAGAAAAACTAAACTGGCAGCAAAAATATTTTTTTGATTTAAAAATTTTCGAAAAAAAAAATCAAAAATCGAATCCAAATATTTAAAAATTTAGTAATTCCTCAAACATAACTCGCGAAGGCTTTATTTTCTAGCTAAAGGTCTTAAAACAACCACAATAATTATATTAGAAACATTAAAAAAAATCAAGTACAAGCTAAAAATATCAAAAATTCAGTCTGCAAAATCTAAATTATAGGGCAAAACAGCCAAAAATTCGCTCATAAAAATCAACAATTCATTTAAACCAAAGTAAAGACCAATAAAAAATTCGCTCATTAAAATTAATAATTAAGGTAACAGAACTAAAAACATTGATAAAAAATTGCAAAAAGAGAACTAAATATTCGAAAATTTTGGTTTAGATGCAAAAAACATCTAAAATAAAGGCCAAAAAAATCAAAAACCCTGGTCTAAAAAATTAAAATGCAGGACTAAAAATTGAAAATTCAAGCAAAAGAAAAATAATTTGCCATTTTCAGCCCCAAAAATAAATCTTTACCTCAAAGTAAATTGCCGAAACTCTAAACTCAAAAGTAATTAGAAAAAATCGCCCATAAAAACAATAATTCAGCTTAAAATGAAGGGCAAAAAATTAAAAATTTAGTTAAAAAAAACCCGAAAATACCAGCCAAACGTTCGCACACAAAAAATCAACAATTCAGGTTAAAAATCCAAAGTATAAACCAATCAAAAATTTGCTCGTTAAAATGAATAATTAAGATAAAAAAACAGAATATAGGCAAAAAATCGAAAATTTAGACTCTCGACAAAAATAAAAAATGCAGACCAGAAAAGACCGAAAATTTCAACTAAATTTTCGATAACTTTGGTTTAAGGGCCAAATACTCTAAAATTTGGAACAAAGAAATGAAAAATACAGACCAAACATCTAAAATCAATCAAATGTCCTGATGTAAAAAAATTAAAAATACAGACTAAAAAATTGAAAATTCAAGCAAAAGAAAAGTGCCATTTTCAGCCCCAAAAATTACTTTATCCCAAAATAAATTGCCGGAACTCTAAACGCGAAAGTAATTTTAAAAAATCGCTCATAGCAACAATAATTCAGGTTAAAAAAATCTAAAATGAAGGGCAAACAATCAAAAACTTTGTACGAAAACTCGAAAATACCCTCAAAACAAAAAAAAAACAAAAGAAATCGCCCATAAAATTCAACAATTCATGTTAAAAATTTAGAGTGTAGACCAATCAAAAATTCACTCGTTCAAATTAATGATTAAGATAAAAAGAAAACTAAAAAAATCGAAAAATAAAAAATGTAGACCAAAAAAAACCAAAAATTTCAACAGACCATTAAAAAAATTTGACCAAAATCAAAATATTTTGGCCAAAAACTCTAAAAATTAGAACAAAGAAATCAAAAATACAGACCAAACATCTAAAATGTAAGCAAAATATAAAAATAAAAGCCCAGACAGAGACATACTAACAAACTTGTATATAAATAAAACGTTACTGTGTATACTATATATGTAAGTGTCTGAATAAAGATGTTGATGTATGTATAAAAATAAAATTCCTGGCCTAAAAAAACATGCATACCAAAAAATTTAAAAATCAAGCAAAAGAAAAATAATTTGCCATTTTCAGTTCCAAAAATAACTCTAGCTCAAAATAAATTGCCAACCAGAAACCCGAAAATGTTTAAAAAAGATAAAGGACAAAAAATCAAAAACTCGAAAATACCGCGCATAAAAATGAATAATTCAGGTTGAAATATAGGCCAAAAAATGAAAAATTCGGGCCTAAAAATAAAAAATGGCGACCAAAATTGGAAAATTTTAAGAAACAAATCGAAAATTTAGAAAAATTAGTTTAAAAAGAAAATTTATACAAAAAAAAAACGAAACTGCGAATCTAAAATATAGGTAAAAAAATCAAAATCCAGTCCTAAAAACAAAATGATTGAATATTTAATATAATAATAATAATTTATTTACAGGCAACGAGTGTTGCCAGTAGTAATTTTTAATTTCCCCAAATATTTAATAAAAATCCTCTAAAATTACGCCACTGTCCGCCTTCAAAATAATAAAATTTGAAAATAAAACGTAAATACAGTGGGAATTTATTAGAAACTTACATACAAAATTAAAGTAGAATAAGTATAAAATTTATTATTCATCTTCATCTGTAATATTTTTATCTTCTTTTCGGCACATACATATTTTTTAAATGAAAGTGCAGCATCTCATTGGGGGTCACAAATTTACGAAAATGGTAATAATAGAATCCCTAGGACAACTTCCATAAATGATATCACAGGTTTTTCCTCATCGCTGAGGAAAATTACTGACTTCTTTATGGTTGTGCACTATTGGTAATGATGATTTCTAGCAAATGTAATAATATGTTCATTCATACTTATTTCCCCAAAAATACCTCTCGTATAAAATTCCCACCCCAAAAAATACCCCATTGATTGAAGTTCCCCAAAATACACCCCAAAGCAATAATTTACCCCCATTTTGGGGAAAAAAACCTCCAATCTGGCAACACTGAAACAGCGTTTTGTATAATCGGATGAAACTGACGTTTAAAACGTCAAAATTATGAAAGATGGAAAAATTATACTTCAAATTCAAAAACTCAGTTTACTCAAAAACTAAAGGGATTTCGAAAAAAACTTATTCTTTATAAGTTGTTCATTTCGGCATTCTCTACAATTATTATTAACATACATGTTCTGTAACTATTTATAATTATAAATCAAAAATTAAAAAAAAATAATGAATTTTTTTCTCGAATAAAAATGATTTTTTTAAAAATGTTTTCAAGCAAAAGATGTTCATTAATTTGTTGTCTTCAAAGTTTGTTTAAATGTTTTTGTGATATTTTTCATATTTAAGAAAATATTAACGAAAAACAAAAAACAGTTAAGGTAAACGCCCACTTACGGTGTACGAAATTTTACCAAAAGCTTTTCAGTTCTTCAGATTATCAAATAAGACGTATGTTCAAAGCTTAATATCAATTGCTCTATTCGTTTTTGAGATACAGCGCGCACAGACACACACACACACACACAGACACAATTTTTTTTTCCAGAAATTGTTGAAATGGCATCTAGGGATCCCAAAACGGATATTTCCGTACAAAAAAATTTTGAAAAAAAAACACGATCACAATACTTTCTCGTACTTCGTAACGGAGAAAGTAAATATAAAACACTAAGTTTTAGTCACGGCTTAGGTGTTACAACTCATTATAGAATGCAGGCATGTCGTTGCTATGCCTCAAATTAAATGCCTCAATTAAGTAGCAATTTGTTAAATTTTGACGTATAATGTGATAGTTTATTTAATTATGTCCATAAAATATGCAAATAACACGATAAGAACACATTGTAATATTTCCACTGACATTAGGGTGAGCGAAAGTGACATAAAGAGTGAGTGTAAAGTACTTTTTTCTGCAGCCGTCCCGAAAATAAAACTTTCGGTATGATTTATTAAATCGAAAGTACAACTTTACATAAATCGTACCGAAAGTAGTTATTTTCGGGACGATTTTGTTTCACTTTCGGAACGATTTCTTTACTTTCGGGACGCTTTTTGTTACTTTCGGTACGATTTTGCGTATATATGTAGGCGGCCTTGGCAAAAACATGAACTTCGTATTTAATTATAGCAGCGCTTGTCATATTACATTCGTGTGTGTTTTTGCTTTTTTAACATGAAAAAAAAACGGCTGCAGAAAAAATATTGTACGTAACTCGTTCCAAAAGTGATTTTCCGGGATTCGCAAACTTCTTACTCATCCCGTAAAATATCACTTTCGGAACTTGTTACGTAAATTACTTTCACTCACTCGTTTGCTAAGTAACTGATTGAGTGGATAAAAGTAAAGTTTTCTTTTCCCGTATCTACGTAAGAAATTAAAATTTTCAATGGCAGGATTAAACAAAAATAATTGAATCTTGTTACTAGGTCCGTGTGTAATAGTGAAGTACGTTTTATCGTAAATTTGATTACAATTTCATATCGAGCAATTGATAAAATTGATAAAAATTAATTTTATCAACCGAGAAAAAACTTTTATATTGATTAATTCGAAATATTTTCAAAATATATGTGTGAAAAATAAAAAGAAGATAGTACATTACAAAAAATCGTAGGCAATAGTACACTCATTTTAACGACCAGGGAATTACATTACAAAGGTTTATCATAATTCAAGAGGTGAACTTAGATACACACACAAAGAGGTCATGTTTTCGCCTATCTGATGATTTTAATTCTAACTAGCACCCGCCGATAATTCGGTATCATTAGCTGTGCGAGGTGCGAGAGAGAAAGAGAGGGTGTGTGTGTGTGTGAGAGCGAGAGAGAGAGAGCGCGCGCGAATTAATCCAATCGCTGTTATAATTGCGTGCACTTGAATTAAAACCCCATTATTCAGTTGTGTTTTGTTCCGCGTGCACCGCTCTTGATAAATCCAAATTTGCAAAAATGGAAGTCGAAATTAAGGATTTCGATAAACTCCTCGAGCCGGTTTTGGGCGGCAAAAAAATCGAGTCTTACAAAACGAAAAATTTGATCGGACCCGGTGAAAATTACGGCAGTGTCATGTTAGCTGTTGATGTCAAACTGCAGGATTGCGACGAAGAGATGCACCTCGTGGCCAAAATGGTGCCGCCCACCGAATTCATCAAGAAGATTTTTAACATTCCAGTGACGTACAAGAAGGAAGTCTCGTTTTACAGCGAGATCATCCCAACTCTGCAGGAATTCCAGAGGGAGCAGGGGTGCGAAGATGTGATCGATTTCATTCCAAAATACTACGGTTCGAGGATTAGTTTAGATCCAGACGCGCCGGAAGTGGACGACGACGCGTGCTTGCTTCTGGAAAATATTAAGGTGCACGGTTTCGACATTGCCGATCGTCTCAAGGGATTCGATTTTGAGACGGCGAAATTTTTAGTGAAAGATCTTGCGACTTTG
This sequence comes from Ocypus olens, assembly GCA_910593695.2. Taxonomy (NCBI): domain Eukaryota; kingdom Metazoa; phylum Arthropoda; class Insecta; order Coleoptera; family Staphylinidae; genus Ocypus; species Ocypus olens. Next base: position 13,545,142 of record OU343063.1, on the reverse strand, counting down.
CACGCGGTCCCAATCGCGTTGAAACTTACACATCCCGCACGTTTTCAAGAAAAAATCATGCGAAATCTTCCTTTACACATCACCGATAATACAGTCAGCGATGAAATGAACTTAGGCTTAATACAAGGAATGTTAGATTCCGCAAAGAAACACGCCGAGTGCTCACAGTATTTGGACCGGATAGAGAAAGCCATGTCGGAAGGTGCGAAATATTACAAAACGATGGATGATGAAAAAGAGGGTATTTTCGGGACGTTAGTTCACAGCGATTTCTGGGTAAATAACACTATGCTCAAGTACGACGATGGAAAAGTGGTGAAAAACGCAATGGTCGACTTTCAAGTAATCAGTTACGGAAATCCAGCGCATGACCTTATTTTCTTCATCTACTCAAGTTTGAGTATGGACGTAATCACTAACCATTACGACGAACTGGTTAACGTGTACTACGAAAAATTCATCCAGGTCCTCACCTCCTTGCACATAAACCCCGAAGAATTCAGCTATGCAACATTCCAGAAACAAATCGACGACGCCGCGAAGAAACTGCAGTTCTTCCACGTTGGATTCATGCTGAAGCCGATTTTAACGGAAAAGGACAAGGTTAAGAAATTGAGTGACGTCGACGAGAACGAACTTATCGACAGGGAAAGCTTCTCGGATAAGTATTACAACAGGTTGTGGTTCACGATTTTGGAGTTCGTGAAGAGGGGGTGGTTGTGATTTTCTGGTATTAAACGTGTGATATTAGTTAAGAAGCATGTTAAAACTAATTACACCTCTGTATTTATACGATTTTATCTTGTTGTAGGTATTTTGATTAAAATTTCTTTGTACAATCCTCTTGAATTATTATTTTACTTGAGGTGTATAAATATTGTGCTTGTTCCGTGTCTAGTATACGTGTTCATTTGTCATTAATATATGTTTATTTTTCCATTCCCTTTGGGTAGATTGAAAATATAGGTGTAATTGTATTCGATTTTCAATATACAGTAGATCGTTTAGAGATAATTTTTAGAATTCATTTTTGGGTAATCATTAATTTGTTCAGGTGTGTTTTAAAATTTGAGTTTATTAAGTGAAAACGAGTTATTCGCATATTGGTTTACATTGGCACTTTGAACAAGATTTTGGTAAATAAAAACAATTTTGATTTCGTTTTGCGCAATATTTAAATCAAAATTTTGTCCAGATATGTACTTACCACATCTGGCATTCTGACCACCGTCACTTACCACTTTTTGGAGTTATCAAATTTTGGTGTCAAATTAATTATAAACGGTAAAAATCAAATCAAACGAAATAAGGCGCTAAAATTAAAAGTTCCAATAAACGAAAGAACAATAGAACGGCGAGGGTAGAAAACGGCACGTTGTACTTGTTTGCTCCATAGCAAACAAATCTTAAGATTGATTGATAAAGTTTATTTGTGTTCTTACAAAGATGTTTACACATATCAGATTTGTTACATTCAAAATATATATATATACACACATATACGATATGATAACGATACAACATATTAAAAATATTTGTGGACATAAAATAATAAATAGTTAATAAATAAAATAAAATAGTATAAATAACGGTACAACATATTAAAAGGAGGTGTATAGATAAAATAATAAAATAATAAATAAATAGTTAATAAATAAAATAAAATTGTATAAATGAATAGGTGTAACGATACAACAGTTTAAAATGAGTGAATAAATTAAATAATTAGTAAGGTAAAAATGAAACATGCACAAGAATTTCACATCACTGCTAGGCCGGCTTTATTGTGTAGGACACAATCTAAACACCTCTGAACTTTTCCAGAGGGAGTCCTTTGATACTATTCGGTAAACTGTTGTAAAGTTTTGGACCATAGTGGTTTATACCATTTTGCGACTTAGTGAGTCTATGAAAGTCTAACCTGATCAGGTTACCGGCTCTGGTATCGCGACGATGACCCTGACATTGTTGCTTATAGGTGTTAGCGGTTTTGTGAACATGCGTAATACACTCCAACCTATAGATAGATTCCTAGATGAATAAATGCTCCCCGGCATTCCGTTCTATAATCAATATAGGCGAGTATACGGATAGCTCTGCGTTGTAGAGCAAATAGCCTCTTTATACAACTGGAGTGGCCCCATGATAAGATACCATTCGTAAGTTGGGACTCACAGTAGGCATAGTATGCTGATTTAAGAGCGTATGTTGGGAGATGGTTTTTTAGAGATCTTAACAGGTAGATATATTATTCATCTCTGTTCTAAGTTAACTTCGAGTCAAGGTAGATTCCCAGAAACTTAGCATCACTTGGAACAATATCTGTGTTTAGAGAAAATGTTACAATGGTTGACTTCTCTGGATTCACTGTTAGTTGATTAGCAGTAAACCAATCGGATGCAGTTTTAGCAGCCTTATTATTTTTCGCTATAGCGTCACATTTCTGGGACGCTAAGCTGAGAAGTGTAGTATCGTCAGCAAACAGGATGGCAGAACTATCGCAACTATGCTGAGGCAGATCATTTATGTAAAGTATAAATAATAAGGGCCCCAGTATTGACCCTTGAGGTACCCCTTGCCTTAGCAAAGTTTCACTTGACAACTTCCCGTTGAAATACACCATTTGCTTTCTATTAGCTAAATAGGAGTTGATCATACGGCAACTAGGTGGGCTGAAATTATAACAGTATAACTTTCGCAGGAGAATATCGTGGAGACACAATCGAATGCCTTCGACAAATCCATGAAGGTCGCAGCACAGTAGTTTCCGGCTTCAAAAATCTCATAGATAGCCTGTGTGAGGGCACTGATTGCTCCCCCAGTGGATCTTCCTCTGCGAAAGCCGAACTGATCATCTGACAGTAGTTTGTTTGTTTCCAAAAAGTCAACCATCTGCACAAATAGGATTCGTTCGAGGACTTTTGAAATAATCGGCAGTAGTGATATGGGGCGATAATTGTCGGTATCATTTACATCACCTTTTTTGTGGATTGGTACTACACGTGCCCGCTGAAGGCACGCTGGGAAAGTCCCTGTGGATATACAATAACTTATAAGTTTAGTTAGAGGGCTGATAATTATGTTTACAATGTGTTTAAGTAAACGTAATACTGTAAAGATCCTGACTAGAGGATGATTTTAATCTACTAATTGTGTCCCTAACTATGACAGTACTGACTTCTTTAAACTGAAAATAATGTTTCAATGGTACAGGTTTTGCCGAAACGAGATAGTGGATTGGGTCTATATTACTACTGGGTAATTTGTTTATAAAGTTTTTAGCGACTTCAGTAAAGAAATCATTGAATTTATTTGCGTCAATGTCACAAGAAGAATCACATAGAGGTTTACGTGGTTTGATTAATGACCATATGGCCTTTGCTTTGTTGTCGGACTCCTTAATATAGTTGGTATTTGCATTTGTTCTGGCGATCTGAATTGCCAAATTATACTAGCGTTTGTAATTTATCTAATCAACCTTAAGGTCGGAGTACTTACTACTCGCTTCCCTTAGTAAGTGAAGTGTCTTACGCATTTCTCGCAGTTTATCATTATACCAACTTGGTTGAGTCTTTCTTGGAAGCTGGTTTGAGTGCTTCTCTGGAAAGGACTGATTTTTTCATATGTTTAAGAAATATCTCAAATTTAGATTCTAAGCTGGTATCCGGTTCATCCACATGACAGTACCATCTACAAAAGAGAAAAAAATTAATCGACTTTGTTCGGTAATTGGCCTAACCTTCACTGTTGGAGGGATAACATTTGCAACAAGAATATTAATTTCTGTGTGAATGGCAATATGGACAGGCTTACTAAATTACTAAGTATTTTGTGTTCGTATTGAACCGAATTGAACTGCAATACTCCACCATTTAAAAAAGGTGCTGCGTGCAAAATATGCGGATAATTGGTAGTTGTGTACATTACAATATTTAAGTTCATCAGCGCTGAGCCAGTGCTCACTTAGACATAATAAGTTAAACTTATAGTTGTTTTCAATCAGAAATGCATCTAGTTCATTGAATTTATTCCGGAGGCATTGTACATTAAGAAATAGAATATTTAAACATACACTAGAATGGTTTTTATTACTTATATTTTTGGCGCAGACTTGATTAATCGTTTGCCGTTCCGAGGCGTTTTCTTCGAAAAAGAAATCGCTCCACAATAATCCCTTCGCGCCAGCTGTTGGGGTTAGTTAGAGCCTGGTGGTGAATTAAGTCAGCGCCAATTTTAAATGCCGGATAAGTAGTATTAATTTTTTCACATGAAATATTGTTAATTTGTATTAATCTTTGAACGTGATTCTTTAAGTCATCGACTGTGACGTGATTTTTAACTCTTTTAAAAAATAACCAAGTTTTTTTGGCTCAGCTTCCGAATTTGATTTATTGTTAGCGCCTGTGCCAATAAGGGTGTTTTTCATTTTGTTTGACTGTTTACGTTTATAAGAAACGGTTATAAAATCATTTTTAGTCATAATCTTGCTTTTAACCTTGTTTTTATTCGGAGCGTCTTTGTGTTCGGTGTTTATCAATATTTGCGTGCCATTGTTTGGATTTCCTGTGTTTACCTCGGACAGCTGATTCCCGATTGAGATGGTTGGGGTCAGCGGGGTTATTGGTGTCGCCGGAGATTCCGAACTATTTGCGCGCACTTCAGGATCCGTGGAATTTACGATTGCCAACTGCACCGGTCTCGCCGCTGATGTTTTTGGCGGGATAGCCATAACCTCGAAACAAAGAGACGTATTTTCGTCCTCTAGTCGTTGGATCTTCTCTTGCAAGAGCGTAATTAGTAGAAATTGCTCACTTACTCGTTCCTTTAGTCCCAGATAAGCTTCGGCCCGAAAGTCGGTATCATCGGTATCCAGTAATGTTACACCGCAGCATGTTTTCACATTTTTATAACATCCTGCATGGTATAGTATTTTACATACTATGCATCGTATGCCTGATTTAGCTACAGAGCCGCAACGGCACACTTTGGGGGCACAATCACTTGTTGAACCACTTTTCTTAATAGAATTGCTTGTGTTCGCTAAAGCACGACCGCCTTAATCGCCGGCCATTTTATTTATTTTTTTAATTTAGGGGCACACTGGAAAAGTCAAGTTGTACATACAGGGTCTTTTTTTAACTCAGAACATATGATTGTTAATGTCTATGTTCTATGTCATAATTGTCACCTCAACGCATTGGAATGTATTGACAATATAGGCAACCAAGTACACAACGGTCCCGTCGACCTGTCACAGTACAGTGAAAGCTTAAAATTATTACGAATAAAGTGAGGTTAATGAAACAAACAATGATAAATCGTAAGTAATTATAATAAATATTCAAAATGACCACCTTCACGTTCTAAGCAGTAGCCAAGTCGATTATAAAATCCTTGAATAGCATTTCTAATGTGCTGCGGATTTCTTCTTAATTCATCGCAAACTGTAATTATACGATCTTTTAACTCTGAAGTATCGTTTATAATAATGTTATTATAAACATTGCTTTTTAGATACCCCCACAATAAAAAGTCGTTTGGAGACAAATCAGGCGACCGGAGTGGCCAAGGTATTGGACCAAATCTACCTACCCAGCGATCGGGAAGTAATTCACTTAAATAATTATTAATAGCAGCTGTAGAATGTGGAGGCGCTCCATCCATCTGATAATAAGGAGCAGCAATGTTTAGTGTATGAATTTCTGGCATTATACGAGTTCGCAGAAGATCTAAGTAAACATTACTGTTTAGATTTCCATTCATAAAAAAAGGACCAATAAGTATTGTGTGTGCGTCAAATTTTGTAAGCGAGGATTATTGCACGCCCAAAATCTAAAAGGTGAAGGAATGGATGTAAGGAATGGGTATTGATAAGGAATGAAGAATACTAACCTATAATTTTGTGGATTAACTTCACCATTTAAGGAAAATGATGCCTCATCAGCAAATATTATTCTGTGTAAAATTTCTTGATCATTATTAATTAAATTGAATACGTTTTCACAGAATTCTGTTCGTTTGCCTTTGTCCTCATTTGATATTTGCTGATGATTTGAAAACTTGTAAGCATGGTATTTAAATTCTTTGAATGTCTTGTAAACGGAAGCTGAATTTATTTGAAACTGTGCTGCGATAACTATTAACGATGATATGGGGTTCTGCTCTACGTAACATAAAATGTTGAGTTTTATCTCTTCCGTTAAAATGTGATTTCCTCTAGCCCTTTTAATATGAAAATTACTCACGCAGCCAGTATTGTCAAAATGATGGACAATATTACAAATTGTTCAGATGGATGGAACTTGTGTGCTCGGATATTTAACCGAAAACAAATCTCTAACACGTCGAATGCTGTTCCCACTCTTGTTCCAATTAATTATCTGTATTCTTTCTTTGGTGGTGTAATACATTTTTATTAATAACAATTAAATAAAACTGAGTGTAAGTATGGTTGTCTACATTGCAATGCGTTGATGTGATTATTATAACATAGAACATAGACATTAACAATCATATGTTCTGAGTTAAAAAAAGACCCTGTATATTTATTTACATATAAAGTGGATTGAAGTATTAGTTATATTTAAAAATACATATGATTCTGTAAAAGGTTTGTAATATAAATATAAATACTAGATTGTCGTGCAATAGAATTTTATTAAATTAAATAAATTTGCTATTTAAAAACGTATAATAACTTACTTAAAATAAATCTTTTTCATTAATGTATACCTATAATATTTAACGCGACTACTTTGGCAGGTCATCTCTATTCTTTAATGCAATTAATATTTAATTCAATATAGTGATTTAATTTTGAAAGAAAAATTTTCCGCACACATTGTTTTCATTGTAGATATCTTCGGTCGCTGGACGTCCTTCAAGACGTTTAGGACTGTTACTGCCCCAATCTCCGTACACTCCCTAATTGTGTGAAACAATAGCCAATCATAAATATAATGTATGTTTATGATTTGATTCCATATTGCAATCATATAGAGTTCCAGTCCGGACGCCGAGCTGAGCAGATGCCAAGCAGAGCGACCACCAACGAACGTTGCCAGCAGCTAGGGCATACACAGAGTTGCTGCACGAGCCCCCACGATGCAGGCGCACACCTAGATAACTAATATAGATAGGCCACTCTCTGTACAAAACATTTACAGCATTATAACTTGAACTCTGCAACGCCAGAGGAGCTGCAATCGGCAAAAAACGGTGGGGTGGGGTGAGAGGGGTTTCAATGCTGCCCGGTAGGGCGGGGGCAATTGTGGAGAGGAGCCGCTAAAAATGTCCAGAGTAGGCGGCATGGCCCTTGGGTTTATTGCGGTCGGTAATAATCACCAGACGGTTGTAAAAATGTCAAACTTGCCGGCACGTGCCCACCAGATCGAATTTAAAATTTTTGGCCCAAGCAGGTAGTGAGCCCTTTTTTGGGGTGTGTTATAATAAGCCGTGTATTCATTCACTGGTTGATCGCCCCAAGATGAAGATGAAATAATTAAAAAATAGAATACTTTTCCTTTTAATGATCGGTAATATTTGACGCATTAGGGATATTACATATGAAAATTAAATTGTCAATAATTTTTATTTTAACTTTGATAATAAATGCACATAAAAGTACAGAATTACAAGTTATCCTTATTTTAAACCAGTAAAGGTATGATTGTAGCTCAAGTATAGTACATAACTCGAGTTATAAAGTAATTGCGCACTAGTGAAACTGTGTAATACAAAAATTATGTTAATTATTAATAAATTTACTGAGTGATGTAAAAATTCGTTTCATATTCATTTTTATTTTTTGCTCTCGAGAAACACATTTTCAAAAATTCTTAGCCCGACGGAAAGTTGCTGTAGATAATAATTTTGGCTTTTGTCAAAATTATTTTGAAATATCGACGTCTTGCGAAGTAATTTGAATTTTTGTAGTATTTTATCATTGCGTTTTATATTAATGTTGCATTCGAGTGTTCGTCATTGAAAAAAAATACGTTTGCAAAAATTCATAACTCGACTGAAAATTGCTGCACATTCAAAAACCAAAATTATTTTGAAAGATCGAAGGCTTGTGAAGTAATCTGAATTTTTGTAGGATTTTATTCTTCTGTTTTATATTAATTTTTAATTTTTTGCACTCGAGTTTTCGTTATTGAAAAAAATATATATTTTCAAAAACTCATAATAATAATAATATTGTCTTTATTCACATATATACAATTTAGTTATAATTTAAGGGACAAATTATTATACGTGAATCCGTAGGCGGGATTCAGTTGAGATCCAAGTAGATTTCAAACTGTTCTTCCATCCAAACCTACATAATTAAGAACAAAATTTGAGTTGTTATTGGGTAATATTAATTGATATTCTAATTAAACTTTAACTTTATAGGTTACATAAAAAAAAATAAATATAACATTGTGAAATTTAAACTAAATTACAAATGACACTAGAAGTTAAAATTAGGGTTAATTTTTTTTAACTCGACTGAAAATTGCTGCACATTCAAAAACCAAAATGATTTTAATTTTTAAATGTACTTAAAACATATAATGCACATCAATTTTGTTATCAAGTAATAAATATTATTACTTTAAAATATGTGTAAAAATAAGAAAATCATAGAATATGTTTTTAATTTTAAAAATGAAAATAATATTGGACAAATAAAATATATGTAATATATACTAGAATTTATATATACATAATCTCTATTAACAGTCTTTTGACATAATTACATTTTTTACATATTTTTCAAATAAACCAGACTGTTACATGGGCTATCGACCTAATGTCTTTCGTCCCCAGAATGTGTATATACTTGAATTAGATTAATTTATTGTATGTTGGTTTGAATAGGATTTTCCGGAGTTACTGAATATAAATATAATTTCATTGATCCATGTTACATTTAAAAGTAAAAGTTTTGATTAAATAAAACACACTTTTACTTAGTTAATATCACAATGTTTATTTATTAGTGACTGCAGTTTCGATCAAACAATGACCATTATCAAACTATAAGTTAAGTTGATCGAAACTGCAGTCATTAATAAATAAACAGTGTGATATTAACTAAGTAAACGTGTGTTTTATTTAATTAAAAATGTATCACGAAGTATGAGCCGCCAACCTCAATCATTTAAAAGTTTTGAATTTGATAATTTCCGTTTAGATTGAAAGAGGAGGTGTAATGTGAATTAAATATGAGTTAATTTTATTCAGCGTATGTTAGTTTGGAACGGATATTGAGTTGTGTAGCATTCATTTAAACGAATTCCTTCTAAAATTTAAAGGGAAGGTCGAACGCAGGTACTAGGGGTGAAGAATGGAAACATCTGGCAAACATAAAAGCCAAGGTTGCCAGCCCTTCAAATATTTAAAAATTGATTTTCATAGTTTCTGTTTAAATTAATAAGTTTTCGCGGTACTATTATTACTACTATCGTAGCTTGTTATATATTAACGGTCTTATTTTCAAAAGAGAACACTTGAATTTCTTTGTTCTTTTACTTCTTTGATTTAGTCGATGTATAATTTAAATGGGCTCTTACTTTTTTAGGTAACGAGAAAATTTAATTGTGTGATTTCATAAATTTTACAAGTAGATATTTAAAATTTTCCGTTGACTGATTAGCAACAATACGAATAATATAAATGCAGATTACATATTTTATTTGGTTTATTTCATCTGGGTCTGTGGGATGAATATGTGGGGTCCTCAAAACAAATACTCCCCCGGTTTTGACTTTAGCACTACCCAGACACGATCTTTTTCTACATCTTAAATATTAATTTCCATTTTGTGTCATATTTTCTGATATATAAACATATCGTGAACATACAATTTTTTCGTAGAGTCGCAGATAACTTCCATCTTCTTACTTAGAATACTGTCACAGTACTGTTCAACTTTCAATGATTTCTTCACCAGAACATTCAATTTACATGTTTGATATAATCCAAAATTGTCAGATTAGCAGTGCAATATAAAACTTCCATACAACTCCTTAGAAATAGCTTATTTTATTTTAATACTCAAATACTTTTGAAGTTACAGTTTTTATATTTCGTTCAAAATCACTTTAAGATAGTTCTTAAAAAAACTGCTGATATGTTGTCAACATATATCACCATCAGGTAACCGTTTTATTAACCAATTATTCTTGCTCATAGCTTTATATTAATTAACCAATAAGATAATGCCAATTTTTCAATAAATTACTTAATATATTAAGGCACACTAACAAGTTGAAAAATTAGAAATAGGTGGTGCCACCTATTTTTTCAAATTTAAGAATTTATAGAATAGTTAAGAATATTGTTCGGTTTTCTAATTACGAAAATGTATGTTTGTAATGTAATCGTAAAAATAACCATCCGCTTTTAGTGGCAGTAAGTTACCCAAATTTTGGAAACATTTATTATCCAAAACAGCTGTTTTCTAGCATGGATGTCCTACTAAAATTAAAATTCTAGGCACCTTTGATTTGCATACATAAACACACCGTGATTTTCAATAGCATATCAATTTTATTAAAAAATATTTTAGGAATACAGTAAAACTGAGTAATTTAATGTTCATTGCCCACAGTACAGTACAGTAATAATTCGATTGTATTATAATCTTCGTAATGATATCAGCTTTAATTTTCCTATTTCCTATTCATAATTGTACATTTTATTACCCCACTTTACTCGGATGTCTTTTTGGAAGCTTGTCCTCTCTAGCAGGTAGAAAAGGCTCGAATATGGTCATAAATTATAATTTCTATACCATTATGTCGAGAATAGAATCCCTAATCGTCGGTAGTAAACAACCCGCAAATTGTACCCCTTGTTCATGCCGACTCTGGCCAAAAAACTATGGTCGCTTGTGGAGCCTTTAAGTCTTTGAATATAATTCGAATAAAATAGTTAACTTTCTTAGTATCGCCCTTAAGTTTTACAAAAATTAAAATAAAGAGCGATCTAAGTAAATTAACTGTTTTATTAGAATTTATTCAAAGACTAAAAGGCTCCACAATTACTCATTTTTATGTAATTGCTGATTTGCAGCAACTTTAACCAAATTAGAATAATGAAATTGTAAATATAATGATGTACATTATAATAAAAATAATTATGTAGAGAACAAAATAAGAACATAGGTATGGAGCAACATTATATACAAAGAATAAATTGTTTTATGTTATATAGCAATAATTTATTTATAATATAGCATATATCATATTAATTGGTAATAGTAATTAAGGATATAATTACAATTTTAGGCATACAATAGAAAATAATACTTTGTTTATAAACACTTATTATAATAGAGAAAACATACAATGAAATACGTACGTAAAGAAACATTTTTCTAAACTAAAATCTTTTGAAATTTTATTACAATCACATGGTGAACTGATGAACTTGGTTGTCGATTGCCATTAGGAAGAGCATCCCTCTCACATATTAGTACCGCCAGAGGTGGAAATAAACCATGAAAATATAATTATAAATAATTATTACATTATCAAAATTGGCATGGCCACAAAACATTTATTTTGGAAATGGTTACATCAAATAAAAGGCGTCAAAGATATTAAACAATTATTATAACTAGTAGATATGTAGTTGCATTTTTTCTTACCGGTTGCCTGTGTGCGAAACTATACAAATAAGCATGTCTGCTGGATATTTCTCACGATTTCACTGCACAATAATGCGCCATTTTATCACGTTAAGGCTCTTGGAGCGTACCTCTAAATTCATTTAAAACATTATTCACAAACGGATAAAGATTTAAAACTGAAATTTTGAATTCACCTCTATAAATATATTCTAAAGAGTAGCACGGATTTATTTTTTTTATAATAATGTTTATAAACAATTTTAACACTAATATTTCTGTAATTTAGAAAAAAAAATCCGTCGTACCCTGGGGCATTTTATTTAAAATTTTTTATTTAAATAATATTTTTTCATATTTTCGAAACTGTATCCGAAATTCGAATAATAAGTTATTCATTTTAATACTCTGTCGTGGTGCGCCCTCTGTGGCTTTCTTGTGTAACAGGCTGTGCATATGAGAGGAGGCGTTCCCAAGGCGGTTTCTAGCTGTAACTTTAGCCGCGTTATCTAAATTACACAGTGGTGTTACTAAACATATACCTTTTTCGTGACAAGAGGGATTAGCGACTTATACAAAAACAGTTGTGTGGAATTATTGGGTTTTAATAAATATATAACAAATATTTATTGCCAAATTTATGATTAAAATTTCTTCTGTTTGGTCATGACAACCGCCTATCTACCCGACGGTTTTTCGTCGATTTCTGCGTATTTCATTGAAATATTTTAGATGAGAATGTAATGAACTACGAAATTAAGGAATGAAAATAATAATTTGTATCTCGTGCATTAATGCAAAAAATATGTTTAGATTATGGCGGTGACGGACAGATTGAGTCAATTAGATTAAAAATTAAAATTAAAAATTAAAAATTAAAAATTAAAAATTAAAAATTAAAAATTAAAAATTAAAAATTAAAAATTAAAAATTAAAAATTAAAAATTAAAAATTAAAAATTAAAAATTAAAAATTAAAAATTAAAAATTAAAAATTAAAAATTAAAAATTAAAAATTAAAAATTAAAAATTAAAAATTAAAAATTAAAAATTAAAAATTAAAAATTAAAAATTAAAAATTAAAAATTAAAAATTAAAAATTAAAAATTAAAAATTAAAAATTAAAAATTAAAAATTAAAAATTAAAAATTAAAAATTAAAAATTAAAAATTAAAAATTAAAAATTAAAAATTAAAAATTTTAATATATTTTGTAGAAACGTTTGTACTCATCTATTTTGGTTTTCAAGAAAATTAATTATTTCTGAAATTCTGTCCTCAAAAGGGCAACTTTAAATCAGCCTGTAACTTCTTTGACAGTTTCCAATTATATTGCTCATAGAGGCATCCTCTAGGTACAATCAGAGATATAAATCATATTTCTATCTTATTCTTACGAGAAGTTTCAGGCAGATTTCAAGATGCATTTTTGAGGTTAAAATTTTAAAAAACTAAAAGAGATAAGTGTACAAAAGTTCGCACAAAATATGTTGCAATTTAAACGAAGAATCCAAAATTATAATAATATATAGGGTGTTCTATTTAAAATAACAAATTTGGTACTAGAGAGTTGAAAATATTTCACATGAGGAGAACTGATTTAATCTTGTGTTGAGCGACAATCCCGTAAACTTTTAACAAACGGTTTAGCGTAGACACCTTGATATACTATCTACTATTATTGTTCACTTTGAAAAGTAGGCCATGATGGTATCACATGTAGACGCCAATAATGTAGAATACTTTAATTGTTTTCAAATTTATTGGTGGGAAAAGAGTCATTTTTACTTTCTCCGTTACCAAGTACGAGAAAGTATTGTGATCCGTTTTGGGGTCCCTAGATGCCATTTCAACAATTTCTGGATTTTTTTTTGTGTCTATGTGTGTGTGTGTGTGTGTGTGTGTGTGTGTGTGTGTGTGTGTGTGTGTGTGTGTGTGTGTGTGTGTGTGTGTGTGTGTGTGTGTGTGTGTGTGTGTGTGTGTGTGTGTGTGTGTGTGTGTGTGTGTGATGGTGTGTGTGTGTGTGTGTGTGTCCGTCTGTGTGCGCTGTATCTCAAAAACCAATAGAGCAATTGATATGAAACTTTGAACATAAGTCTTATTTGATAATCTGAAGAACTGAAAAGCTTTTGGTAAAATTTTGTACACCGGAAGTGGATGTTTACCTTAACTGTTTTTTGTTTTTTGCCAATATTTTCTTAGATATAAAAAATATCACAAAAACATTTAAACAAACATCGAAGAAAACAAAGAAATGAATAGCTTTTGCTTGAAAATATTTTTCATAAAATCATTGCTATTCGAGAAAAAAATTTATTAATTTTTTTAAATTTTTGGTTTATAATTATGAAACGATAATAGTTACAGAAATTTTATTTGAATAATAATTGTAGAGAATGCCAAAATGAACAACTTCTAAAGAATAAGTTTTTTTCGAAATCTTGTTAGTTTTCGAGTAAACCTAGTTTTTGAATTTGAAGTATAATTTTTCCATCTTTCAAAAAAACGAAATATAGCCTGAATATATAAATATTCAACCTGTTCGTAACTCTGCAAGCAAAATTAAGTCTTACTAAGACTATAAACAAATAACTTATTGAAACAACTACTTCCCTGGCTGATGCCACGCCGGATATTGAATGATACAAAAGAAATTTGCATGTTATTACTAGTACTACTAGTGAAATAACATTGGTTTAAGATCCCTTATTTCTACCCACAGGACTAACTTGAAAAATGAAACTAAATTGAATTTGAAAACTTTAAATTATAAAACTGAACCCAAAAGTATGTAAAAATTAAGTAAATAGCCATCTGCAGACGCGTTTCGAGATTTATCTCTCATCAGTGCAGCTTCGCATTTAAATTGAATGTTAAAGAATATATATTTATATATTCAGGCTATATTTCGTTTTTTTGAATTTATTTAATACTCTCTGCAATAAGTAAGGTAGTTTCTATTTTATTTATTTTCCATCTTTCATAATTTTGACGTTTTAAACGTCAGTTTCATCCGTGTTTACGCAACGCTCGATGTACATTTAAAATATGATTTCAATTGAAAATAAACCCATGAAAACGTAAATATAAAGTCGGAGAAAGTAACATGATGGCCACATCACCATTTTTTTAAAACGTAGGCAATACGAAAAACGATGTAAAGCAGCAGCAATGTTTCGTTTTCAGAACAAATGATGATACAATGAAATTAAATAGGAATAATCATTACCACCAAAATCAGGGACAACTTAAATAACAGGAAGGGTGATCTTGTTATTTTATTATTCACACTCATCAAGGAATTTTCGTAGGAAATTAATTTAAAATGAAAATTTTCTGCGTATTTTTTTTTTATTATAGAAGCCAGAGATACAGAGATATAAAGTAAGAAAACGGTAAAACTTTTAAAAGACTTTTTCCTTAGTCACATGTCACTAGAATGAATAGACTCTAGAAAAGCTAGAAATCACGAATTAGATAAATCAATTTCCCTAACTTCTCTTCTGAAATACAAATTAAATATGTTCTTTTTTTATTTAAAAAACGATTAAATTTAAGAAAAAATCACTTGATATGTTTCACTTATTAAATTATTAATTCCGACTACTTTCGGCAGCAAGCAATTTTCAAGGAATGTACATATCAAGTTATTTTTCTTACATTTAATCGTTTTTTAAATATTAAATCATGTTTTGTCAAGTGATCAATGATAATCAAGTTTAAAACTAAATATGGTTATTTTTTAAGTGAAAAAGAGTAAGGCATACCGTCAATATATAAATATGTTTTTTCTAATTTGCGTCTAAAACGGAGTCATTAACGCACTCATATGGGTTCGTTAATGGCTCGCCGAGTGCTTTAATAATTTATTTTTTTAAGGTTGGCACCGTTGAAATTCAGAGCCGTCAACCTGTGCTAAATTTTCGGCGAGATACTTTTGAGGGTATGTGGAAATCGCAAACTAATTTCAAATTGAAATGTCAATTATTAGTGCTACCAATCACCATACAATTTTCTAAATATTTATGGTCGATTTTTTAATTTAGAAATGGAATAAAAGGGGCAAAATAGAAAAATACTGTAAAAAACTCGTTCATAAGGCCTTATTTTTGCAATTATCGAACTCGTTTTTTAATATACTATTTAGGTACTGAAAAAAATATGAGGCCACCATCATTACTTTCTCCGATTTACCTATAGTATTGTTTTTTGAGATATTTTTCATATTTATCGATTTTATACAAAAACTGGTGAGATTTCGTAAAATACTAATTACTTATAAATCGTTAATTTTGGCGTTTTCTACAATTGTTTATGAAAATTTCATGCAACTATTACAATTTCATAATTGTACCAATACAAAATGTTATAATTTTTTGTTTATTCGGAAATTAAGGAGTTCATTAAAATATTTATTAATTTGTTCATTTTTACTTTGTGTTCAACTTTTGTTAAAATATTTTTGTAATATTTTTCACATTTAGAAAAATATTGGAAATAATAAAAAACTTCCTTAAAAAAATTATAAGTCAATTTTGCAAAAAATAACAAGAATAGTGAATTCATCATCGAAGCCAATACTACGGAAATACTCAGAACAAGCGCGCTTGGAGCTGAGATTTTTCGATAATGAATTTACACAAATCTCTCGTCACTTCAGATAAGACGGTCCCTCCCCTTTACAAACAAACACAAGATTCGAATAGTCAGTCAAGTCAAATAAGTATAATAGTGCTGAGCGCCAAAATTTCATTCAAGTGGTTGGTCCACTCTTGACGACCACATCCTTGTCTCGCTACATTAATATCACATATGGTGCTCTTCTAGGGGTTTCGCGGGTTAGATGCAAGAGCAAGGGGTTGGTTTGTTTACATTTCTATTTCTTCGTATTAATGTAGCGAGACAAGGATGTGGTCGTCAAGAGTGGACCAGTCACTTAAATAAAATATTGGCGCTCAGCACTATTATACTTATTTGACGTGACTGACTATTAGAATCTTGTGCATGTTTGTGAAAGGGAGGGACCGTCTTATCTAAAGTGACGACAGATTTATGTAAATTCATGAACGGAAAAGCTCAGCTCCAAGCGCTCTTGTTCAGAGTATTTCCGTAGTGTTGGCTTCGATGATGAATGCACTATTCTTGTTATTTTTTGCAAAATTGACGTATAATTTTTAAGGAAGTTTTTTGTTATTTCCGCTATTTTTTTAAATATGAAAAATATTACAAAAACATTTTAACAAAAGTTGAACACAAAGTAAATTTGAACAAATTAATAAATATTTTTAACCTTAATTCCCGAATAAACAAAAAATTATAACATTTTGTTTTGGTACAATTATAAAATTGTAATAGTGGCATGAAATATTAATAAACATTTCTAGAAAACGCCAAAATTAAAGATTTATAATCTCACCAGTTTTTGTATAAAATCGATAAATATGTAAAATATCTCGAAAAAACCCTACTATAGATAAATCGGAGAAAGTAATGATGGTGGCCACATATTTTTTTTAATACCTAAATAGTATATTAAAAAACGAGTTCAATATTCAAAGAATATTTGTGGTACAAAAAAGACTTTTAAAAATAATTTTTAAAAAGGCTAAAACCGACATTTGCCGACATTTATTAGAAGAAAACAATATACTAACCTTAGTATCGATTTATATCTACAAATGTGCTATCTATACGGTATATATTTATATAATGACAATATACCTTACTCTTTTTTACTTAAAAAATACCATATTTACTTTTTAACTTGGTTCTCATTGATCACTTGATGAAACATGATTTAATATTTAAAAAACGATTAAATTTAAGAAAAATCACTTGGTATGTACATTCCTTGAAAATGGCTTGCAGCCGAAAATAGTTGGAAAGAATAATTTAATATGTGAAACATATCGAGTGTTTTTTTTTAATTTAATCGTTTTTTTTTAATAAAAAAGAACATATTTAATTTGTAATTCAGAAGAGAAGTTAGGCCAATTGATATATCTAATCCGTGATTTCTTTCTAGAGTGTATTCATTCTAGTGACATGTGACTAAGGAAAAAGTCTTTTAAAAGTTTTACCATTTTATTACTTGATATCTCTGTATCTCTGGCATTCTATAATTTAAAAAAAAAATACGCAATAAAATTTAATTTTAAATTAATATACCTCTACGAGAATTCCTCGATGAGTATGAATAATAAAATAACAAGATCACCCTTCCTGTTATATTAAGCTGTCTCTGATTTTGGTAGTAATGATTATTCCTATTTAATTGTATTGTATCATCATTTGTTCTGAAAACGAAACGTTACTGCTGCTTCACATCGTGTTTCGTATTGCCTACGTTTTGAAAAATTTACTCTTTTCCCACCAATAAATTTGAAAACAATTGAAGTATTCTACATTATTAGCGTCTACATGCGATACCATCGTGATATCATCAAAGTGAACAATAATAGTAGATAGTATATCAAGGGAGAGAAATTAGTGATTTTTCCCGAGGTGCAAATTTGTATCCCGGGGGCGAAAGCCTAAGGGATAGAATGCACCGAGGGCAAAATAGCATTCTCTCCCGAGATATACAGGGTGTCTACACTAAACCGTTCGTTAAAAGTTTACGGGATTGTCGTTGTATTAAAAATTTGAAAAAAAAAAACTCATCACAAGATTGAATCAGTTCTCCTCATGTCAAATATTTTCAACTCTCCAGCACCTAAATATGATTTGTACCTAGAGGATGCCTCTATGAATAATATAATTGGAAACTGTCAAAGAACTTACAGGCAGATTTAAAGTTGCCCTTTTGAGTACAAAATTTTAGTAATAATTAATTTTCTTGAAAACTAAAATAGATAAATGTACAAACGTTCCCACAAAATATATTGAAATTTAAAAGAAGAATCCAAAAATATACTAATATATAGGGTGTTCCATTTAAAATAACAAATTTGGTGCTACTTCCGGTGGAACCGAGTAATTCTACGATATACTCGAATATGTATTAAATAAATATGTACCACTGAAACGGATTTGGTCTTCATCATACCCTAAGTGGTTTAATAAGAATTTAATAGATCTGATAAAACTGAAAAAACAAGCTCATTCTCAATATAAAGAGAGCGGGTTATTAAATGACTACATTCAATTCCAATCATTAAGAACCCAGTGTAAGGATCTCAGTGATAGATTATATTATGCATATTTGAAGAACGTTGAAGACAAAATTAGTGCTAACTCAAGATCATTTTGGACATACGTCAACGAGTCAAGAAAATCTACTGGATATCCCAAAGTCATGCATTTTAATGGCAAAACTAGTGATTCGGGCCAATGCTGTGCAAACCTGTTTGCTGAATACTTTTCCGAAGTGTACGATACATCACCTGTGCCACAAGTGGAATATCAATTTAAAAACAGCATCGAACTGAATAAGTTCAGTGTTAGTACTGCAGACATTTTTAATTACATACAGTTATTACCAGATTCATGTAGTTCTGGACCCGATAATTTACCGGCTTATTTTATAAAACGTTGTATATACTCCATTACCACTCCAATGTACATATTATTTAGTGCATCGCTAGACCTAATGATATTCCCTGAAGCTTGGAAGACTAGTTATATCACTCCTTTATATAAACAAGGCGACCGTGAAGACGTTAAAAATTATAGAGGTATAGCTATACCATCCGTTATACCAAAATTATTCGATAAATTAATAGCTGATCAGTTGATGTGGGCCTGCAAGCAAGTAATTTGTAATGAACAACATGGGTTTAGAGAAGGCAAATCTACTCTGACCAACTTGATTGTATACCAGTCAATTTTGTTAGAGGCTTTTGCGGATGGAAAACAGGTTGATTCCGTTTACACTGATTTTACAAAAGCCTTCGATCGCGTTTCTCATACCATCCTAATAAGGAAACTTGTATGTCTTGGTTTCGGCATTCCCATTACAAAGTGGCTGCACAGTTATTTAAGCAACAGAAAGCAATTTGTTAGATTGAATGGGTATTTTTCTAAAGAGATAGAGGTAACATCTGGGGTGCCACAGGGATCTCATTGTGGTCCAATTTTATTTCTGCTGTTTATTAACGACATTACCACTTATGTTGTTCATTCCAAATTACTGTTATTTGCTGACGATCTGAAGATATTTCGTGTTATTAATAATTCCTTGGATCGCATTTTGCTGCAAACGGATCTTGACAACCTATATCGATGGTGTTGTGATAATAGTTTATTTTTCAATGTTGCCAAATGCTTCTCAATATCTTTTAGCAGAGGACAGATATTGCAATATAATTATTATATTAATAATAATTTGTTATCTTCAGTTACATACGTCAAGGACCTGGGTGTGATATTTGATCATAGACTCTGTTTTTCTAAACACATTAATACTATTTGCTGCAAAGCCATGCAAACTTTGGGTTTTATCTTTAGGTTTGGTAAAGGATTTTCTGCACATACACTAAAACTCCTTTATCTTGCGTTGGTGAGATCTCAATTAGAATATGCAACCTGTATTTGGTCTCCATTTTATTTAAATGCTGATCTTCAACTTGAACGTGTTCAAAATAAATTTTTATTAAACATTAGTTACAAGTTAGGTATCAGTAGAACACACTATAGTCGCACGCAGATGTTGTCTCTAACTGAATTAACCACTCTTCATGTTAGACGGATTTATACTGATGTATGTATTCTGTTTAAAATTGTTAACAGCATTATTAACTGCCAAGACTTGCTTTACAGTATAAATTTTAACATACCGTCTATTACAAGAAATCGCTTAGTATTTCGCGAGAATTTTCACCGCACGAACTACTCGAAAAATAGTCCATTGAGTAGAATGATGAGATACTACAATTTAATCGAGAATAACCATAATATATCAATCTTTGGAACATCATTTGCCACTTTTAGACGTCAACTTAAAACTGTTGACTTTACTGTATGTAATAACCTAAATGGTACATAATGTGTATTAGTACGTATATGTATTTTGCTTATATTTTATTTTTGTCTTTATTTAATCTGCATGAACTTTATATTTACGGTGTTCAAGGACCTGTTTTAATTTTCTAATTTTAAGTTGCATTGTTACGTGTGCATATATTTAATTATTAAATTATTCGACATTTATGTAATTTAAATTTAATATTGATTTGGTTTTGATTTTTATTTTTATATTCGTATATTAATTTTAGGTTTCATTTTAATTTAATTTTTACTATAGTCTTAGTTTTAGTTTTATTTCTCCTTTTTAATTTATCATGTTTTTAATGTATACAAAAGGTGTAACCGTAAACAAATAAATAAATAAATAAATAAATAAACCGGAAGTGATAGAAAGTTGAAAATATTGCACGAGGAGATCGTATGACAAGGTTTTGTTTTCACATTTTTAATACAACGGCAACCCCTTAAACTTTGAACGAACGGTTTAGCGTAGACACCCTGTATATACCATTTTTTCACAAACGGGATATTTTAAGAATAAAATGTTCGTTTCTAAAATCCAACCTTGAAAAAAAATCTGTCAGGCTTAACAGTTAAAATAAATAATGGAACCTTGCAGGGGGAGAAGTAATCATTTCCCTCCCTAGGGAAGGTTAGTTTAATGTTGGACAAACATTCGATTTCGAGAGTAAAACATTCGTTAGCCTAAGGGAACGAATAAGTGAACTAAAATACACTAATTCTATTATACTAGATAAGATGCACTCGCTTGAAGAGGAACTTAACAAATTAAATTTAAGCAAGTCCAAATTGAGGCTAACAAAATCCCACAGAGGAGTTAAATACCATAGGCCAAATTCTTTAACAAACCATCTAAATAAACTCGCAGTTTTCCATGTAAACAATTCAAACAGAAACTAAAATATATTTTGCTAGGCAATACATATCTCTCAACTGAAGATTACTTGAAATGCATTACCGAGATTAATTTAATTTTTAATTTTTAATTTTTAATTTTTAATTTTTAATTTTTAATTTTTAATTTTTAATTTTTAATTTTTAATTTTTAATTTTTAATTTTTAATTTTTAATTTTTAATTTTTAATTTTTAATTTTTAATTTTTAATTTTAATTTTTAATTTTTAATTTTTAATATAAAATCTAAAATCTAAACATATTTTTTGCATTGATGCAAGAGATACAAATTATTCATTTTATTTCTTAATTTTGTAGTACATTACAGGCTAATCTTAAATATTTCAATGAAATACGCAGAAATCGACGAAAAGCCCTCGGGTAGATAGCCGGTTGTCAGGACCAAAGAGAAGAAATTTCAATCATAAATACATTGTATATTGGCAATAAAGATTTGTTATACATTTATTGAAACCCAATAATTCCATACAACTGTTTTATCCCTCTTGTCACGAAAGAGGTATATGTTTAGTAACACCACTGTGTAATTAAGATAACGCGGCTAAAGTTACAGCGAGAACCCGCCTTGGGAACGCCTCCTCTCATATGCACAGCCCGTTAAACAAGAACGCCGCAGAGGGCGCACTACGACAGAGTATTAAAATGAATAACTTATTATTCAAATTTCGGATACGGTTTCGAAAATATGAAAAAATATTATTTGAATAATACATTTTAAATAAATTACCCCAGAGTACGACGGATTTTTTTTTCTAAATTACAGAAATATTAGTATTCAAATTGTTTATAAACATTATTATAAAAAAAAATAAATCCGTGCTACTCTTTAGAATATATTTACAGAGGGGAATTCAAAATTTCACTATTAAGTCTTTATCCGTTTGTGAACAACGTTTTAAATGAATTTAGAGGTACGCTCCAGGAGCCTTAACGTTTATAACAGATTGGGAAACGAATGTATAGTGGAATACTGAAAGGAGACGAGTTTTCGAATACTTCCGATTTTGTTTATTTACATAAAGTCCGCTCTAGGATTCCCCTTTATCGTATTACCTCTTCCTGTTGATTGATTTGCAGTAGACTTTTTAATTATATTTCCATGTTGCGCCATCTAGCGTATGTAATGTGATTAATTTGTTTGATTTATTCAATTGAATAACAAGCTTACGCCATCCAGCGGGTCAGCGCGTAAGTTTCAAAGCGAACAATTTAATTCGTATGGAGTGCGCAGGGCATGGGCGCACACTTGTCGCACAACTGCGAGAGGCCAAGGACGGACCCGGCGAAGTGCGCAAACTGCGCCGAGGCCCATCCTGCGTCTTACAAAGGCTGCACTCGCTTCATCGCCCATGTGAAGAAGAGTGCCCCCACACCGAAGCCTCTCACGAAGAGCTTTGCCGCAGCCGCGGTGGGCTCCGACCAGCAGAAGAAGACCGCACCAACGGTCTCCCCGGGACCCGACTACGCGCAAGTCGGCACCATCGTGGCGGAGATGCTCCAGGGCCGACAGACCACGCAACCATCGTGGCCACATCGATCCCCAAGATCGTCCTGGTGATCTTGGGAATGAGCTTAGACAACATTAATCTCTTTTTGTTGCAGGTCAGTCCGCAGCGAGGACAACAATGAGTTTACCGCCACCGAACTCCAACACGCCGAACACACACCGAGACGAGGCGGCGCACGGCACTCCACCAAGAGAACGTCTATCCGCACAGCGACAAGTGGAGGAGTTTTAGCTGGTATACCCTTCAGGGACTTCAGCACTACCCTACTACGAGGGTGTCTATACACACATCAAAACAAATAAAAAAGAACATATTGCAATAACTTGTGCCACCAATTACCTAATGAATCGACAATTTTGTATACGACGGCAGTAGGTTTTAGAGCCTCTTGTATTAAAGTTGTATACAAGATAATTTTGGATTGTTTTTCCTCGAGTGTTAATACTCCAAAATCCAACTATTTCCGTTTCTTGGGGGGCGAAAATGACACCAAACTTGTGCCGGGTATATATCCAGTGGTGTATTGGTAAAATAAGAAGTAAGGGAACGCATGGTGAGAGCAAAAAAATAGTCCGGGACTTTCTGCAAGCAGCTTGCTGACACTTTTTCGGAGGTCATCTTATTTTAAGCAAACAATTGTTTTCCTTTTAAGCTTTTTTATTTTTTTTTATTCTTACTATACAAAATATTAACAAACACAAACGCGTTCCGTTTCTGAAAAAAAGGTGCCGGAACGTCGTTCCTCCACGTTCCCTCTCCAATACACCACTGTATATATCCATAGTTAAAAATAAAATAACTATTTCCAAGAAAATCGCGGGATGAGAGGAATCGATTCTTACACTATCAACGGAAGAAATAACTGGCTGAAACACAAAAACTGGGGCAGAAACGCATGGAATCGGTGGGACACAAGGAACGGCGAGAGATCAGCTGATAACAACGGCCATTACTGTTTTATGCAATTTGGGCGTGTGTAAAAACGGCGCCCCTTTAGCCAATTACAACAACGTATTTTCGCGGCTATAATTTGATTTAGTCAGCCTGGTTATTAAATAAGGTATAGATATAAAGTCACTGGCTGAGACATTGCCTCTGATGTACTTCTATTAGATCTAAAACCTGTTTTTCTGACAAGAAGTGAAATTTCTCAAGGTTACTATTTAATCTAATTGTTAGATTTTGGTGAATGTGTTTATTAGAGATATGGGGCTGTATTTTACAAAGTATTTTTAATCTCCCTGTTTCAATGGCGTACGGACACCACAGAGGACCTGTGTTCGAAATATACGCCCAGGTGGACGTACCCCATGATTTTGCCAGTCCTACGGCCTCAGTTTTGACAAAATTATTTTTTTTTTAATTCAACACTATCAATAATATTATTATTGCTCAATCTGAATCACTATTGAAAAAATATTTGTGATATTAATTTTTTTTTTATTTCAGAGGCAATAAGTATGACTGTTACAAATTTTTCAAAATTTCTAGCTCCATCTATTTCAGATTTTATTGTAGAAGTTAAAATAATATGTGTTTAAAGTTTTTAAAATACCGGTGTACCTGAATTTCAAAGCTAGTAGAGTCATTCCTTGAAGCCCGTCTTGCAGGATTTAACCTATTAAATTTAATTTTTTTGTTGGTTGCAATTATTTAGAAGTGCCCATCTTTTGATAGTGTGGGTAAAAAATACATATATGATGTTCTATAAAATCGAAGAAATTTCTGATTTCTTGTACCCTTTTGACGGAATCATTAATAACTAAATTTAAATTGTGTGCTTCACGGTATACTGGATGGCCCAAATTCGATGTTATTACTAAAATATGCCATATTTGATAGTTAAGATATGCCATTTTTGACTGGCTAAATATGCCATTTTCGACTGTTCAAATATGCTTATTTTGTCTGGTAAAATATGCTACTTTTGACTTTTAAAATATGCCATTTTTCTAATATGCCATATTTGACTGGTAAATATACCAGTTTTGACACTTAAGATATGCCATTTTTGACTGGCTAAATATGCCATTTTCGTCTGAAAAAAATGCCAGTTTTGACTGGTAAAATATGTCATTTTTACTATTGAAATATGCTATTATTGACTGATAAAATATGCCATTTTTCAATGGTAAAATATGCCATTTTCGATTGTGGCAGATTTTATCAGTTAATATTCCATTTTCGACTGTTAAATATGCACTTTTTGACCGGTAAAATATGGCTCCTTTAATGGTAAAATATACCATCGATTGTGGCATATTTTACCAGTCAATATGCCATTTTTGACTGTTAAATATATTAAAAAAGGTGCATTTAAAACGGCGGACAAAAAAATTTGCAAATGGTTAAAAATGTATTTACCTTCACCATGACGACGATCTCTATATTAATAATTTTAGTAAACAGCCAACTTCAGTTGAACAGGGGTGGTTCGTGTCAGTTATGCGGTGAAATATAATTGAAATCAGGGCCGATCCTGTACCCTTGGCCGCCCGCGTGCAAATGATGAGTTGGCCGCCCCTCAAGTGCATATCTTGGGGGTTGCGTGTTTACTATTTTAGTAATAAAACACCAAAAAGTAACTTATTATCAAGAATATGTATAATTTCAATTACATATAATACGTAGCTTTTTGCTATTTTTTTTGCATTTACGATTTTTTTAAATATTGTTTCAATTAAATAATTTGTGCAACGTTACGACAATAGAAGCCGCCCTAATGGTGTATCTATCTATTATGAATACTTGGGGTTACAACTCCATAGTGAAAAACCGTTTCTCTGTCAGCGTCTATATTGACCTGATGAGATCTAATAAGGATGGGTGATTTTACGTACCTGTGATTTTTCACACGTCGTTACTGAATTTCACTGTGACTGTGATTGCGACTGTTAGCCAAACTATGACTGCTAATTAACCAGTGATTGCTACTTCAAACGTGATTGCTACGTAAAATTGTAATTGATACCCAAACTGTGATTTTTTGACATTTTTCACCAATTTTATAGAAAATTTTCTTAACCATTTTTCAAAGCCCGTAAATTTGGCACATTTTGGTTTTCAAATAATCGAGATCACCTGACACGTTTGGGTATTATAAATCTTTAAAAAGTTACTTAATATATGTTTCTAAACTTCTGGACTGAGAAACCTTGTTTTTGGACATTTTTTTACACATTTTACAAACAAGTTTCTTAACAATTTTTTGTACATAGATATTTTAGTTTTCAATCAATGGAAATCATCCAACGCGTTTGCAAGTTATAAACTTCGAAAAAATCACCGGCAAAATAAATAAATAAATAAATAAATTGATTTATTTCCAACAATTTCACATCTAGATTAAATATAGTGATTGTAAAAATAAAAATATGAAAAATAGATGATACAATATAGGAAAAGGTCAAATATTACATGGCGTTTACAGAGAATAAACTATATTATATAAATGCTTAGGAACTATTTGTTGAAGTATTCGTCAAGGCAGTAAGGCTCTAGGTTGCATAGGAAGTTATACAGGGTATATTTAAGTACCTTAACATCATTGATTTTTTTAATCTCTAGTGGTAAGTTATTGAAGAGCTTCATTGCAGTGTATGATGATCCTTTTTCACTCACATTTAGTCGGTGTATGGGTAATGCGTAATCTCTGAGGTTTCTTGTGTAGTACTGGTGACTGTGTTTATATTTGTTAAACAGATCTCTGTTTTTAATATTGAACATAAGAGTTTCGTATATATATAAGGCAGTTACTGTTAAGATCTTTAGTCTTTTAAAATGTCCTCTACAGGACTCTCTGTACTTTAGTTTGCATATAATTCTTATGGCCTGTTTTTGGCTGATAAAAATTCTATCGACTGACGAGCAATCGCCAAAGAACATAATTCCAAAACGGAAAATTGATTCGAAATTTGAATGATATACCGTCATTAGGATATTTATATTTACAATTTTACTCAGAGTTCTCAACTTGTAGTTAACAGTATTTAGCTTGTTTTCCAGGAATATTATGTGATCTTTAAATGTCAACTGTGAATCTAGTATAACTCCTAGAAGTTTATGTTTGTCTCGCACTTGAATGTGGTTATTATTTAAGATTATTTCATCGGGAGTGTTTACTGTGGACCTTGTAGTCTTGAAAAACATAGCTTGGGTTTTATTATGGTTTAGAAGGAACTTATTTTGCTCAAACCACGTTTCAAGTTTGTTCCAGGTTGTATTGGCCCTTTCCAAGCAGCTCTCCAGCGTTGGACCCTTTGTTAGTTTCGTTGTGTCGTCTGCGTAGCTTTCAAGTAGACAGTCGTTTGAATCTATAGAATCAAAAAGATCATTTATATATACAATGAACAACAAAGGGCCGATTATGCTCCCTTGTGGGACACCAGTGACTATTTGTTTTGGAGACGATGTATTATTTTCAATTTCTACTATTTGGAACCTGTTTGATAGGTAGGACTTTATGAGGTCATGACAAGTTCCTCTAATTCCGTATTGGTATAATTTTTCTAGGAGAATTTTGTGGTCCAAGCTATCGAAAGCCTTTGTTAAGTCAATGTACACCGCTAAAGGGATGTCCTTGTTTTCCAGATGTGTTACGACTTCTGTTAGAAAATTAAATATGGCAGTGTTTACACTTTTTTTCCTTCTAAAACCGTGCTGTTTATCGTTTAAAATCCTATATTTTTCTAAGAATTCATTTATGCGTTCCGAAATTATTTTTCAAAGATTTTTGAGAAGGCATTTAGTATACTTATCTAATAACAAAAAAAAAATATAAAAATCATTTATATTTTTGTTGAATGATTTTTTTCACATTTTAAAGCTTGCATTATTAAAATTGTCTAACATATTTGGAAGTGCTGTTTTCAAAAATCGATAAATACCTTTTGTAAAAAATTAACACACAAATGTCTCGGTTTTGACATTTCAATGATCAAAAAAAAATCTCTATAACGAGAAAAAGGGTTAAAAAACAAAATTTTCAGTGTTTAACACGTTTGGTCACTATACGTTTTAAAGAACCAAACATTGAGGATTTGATTTTTAAAACGTATAACGACTAGACTTGAAAATCTTGATTTTCTAATTTTAAATTTGAAAATCGTAAATTTGGCACTATTTTGCTTATAAATGATCATAATCAAGATTTTATAGGTGTTTTATTAACCTTTTCTCATTTTTTTTTTATTTTGTCTTGAAATCGAATGATCAAATTCAACATTTTATTATCTTTTGATTAATTTATTCATTGGTGAAAAACTAGGTGCGTGGGCAACAAAACATGGCCCACTCACCACGTAAAATAGCACCCACCCACCATTCACTCTACCAACTTTATTCTAAACTACAATTCTGAAGAAATGTGAAGAAATGAAAGTTTAAAAATAATGCGAAACGTATTTTGTAAATCTAAAACGCTTTATTAATTACTTTGCACTCCATTTTTCTCTACTCTCATATTCAAATTACTATTTTCATGAACTGAAAAAATAAAAATAAAAACAAATACTGAACTTACCAAACTTACTCAAAATTCATTTAACTTTAATATTCGGTGCGAACAACTAGACATTCCTTTATTATAATTTTTGAAATAATACCATGGAACCAGCACTATAACATTTTTCAAATTACAAATTTCTCGAACTAAAAAAAAAAATATAAAAATTCTCTCTAATTTCCAAATATACTGGACGATTCGACGTTAATTATTTCATTTAAAAATAATCCCTCGAGAACAGAGCAAATCATCATTCTAAATATGCGCCTTCTCAGAAGCAAAACACAAATTAAAAAAAAAAAAAACGATTATCAAGTATTAGAATTGAAACTTTACAAAATGACTAAAAATTCTTTCCAATTTACGATTCTGCAAAAATATTTAAATGCTTTTCGTCTAGATTTTGAAACAACTCCCCAAGAACAGAGCAAATCGTTATTTTGAAGATGAGCTTTTTCAGAGAACATAGAAAAACATTTGCAATATACTTTACTCAAAATACATTCCACTTTACGTTTCCGCAACAGTCACTAATTTTGAAATAATCACAATTTGAAAAGGTGTTACGATGTTTACTAACCGTGATCACGGTTTAAAATCACGGATATTAAAAAGTAGCAATCACAGGTAGCAACGTGATTCAAAAGAAGCAGTTTTGCCTATCTCTAATTATATTTAAAAGTGTTATCGTGTATGAATTTATTTCTATACATAATCATTTAATAATAATCATTTATTTCCCAACAGATTAGAAACCTAGTTACAGGGAAAATACAAAATAAAGCTAAAGTATAACATAAATACCTAAAATTAAAATTAATCTAAAGATAACTACAATAACTAAATAAACCGTGACAATATTAATAATCTTTTTTTATAAAGAAGAAGAAACATAGAAGTTACAGTAATTTTTGTAATAATGCAGAAAATTCACTTAAACTATTTCCAAAGATATCAACGGAATAATGGATAGAATTGTAGAGCCGTTTCATGGAGATCAATGGTGAATTATGGTGCGCATTTGTCTTGCAGATATAATTACGAAATAATGGCGCATTTTTGTAATTATCTCTAGGTGTGTAAATATTCACGCACGCTAATAAATCAGGACTATCACATTTATAGTTCACCAACTTATATAGATACGTCAGTTTGAAAATATTTCTACGGGTAGATAATAATCTAACATCAAAGAATGATAGTAAATCATAGTAATTTCGATTATATTTCACCGTCGACAATAACTGAGGACCGATTTGGACCTACATTAGTCTCACACCAGCACACTACGATCGTCGTTGACGGAGAAACAGAATTCGACTATGCCCTTATAAACCAATCAAGTAACCGTTAGAATAGAAAAACAATTAGGGCGACATCTATCGCCGAAAATATTACAACGTTCTGAAATTATAATATATCGGCGATAGATGTCGCCCTAATTGTTTTTTTTTTATCCTGACGGTTACTTGATTGGTTTATAAGGGGCCAAAATTCAGAAAATTCGGTGTATTTTAAATTGATCAAAGGTGTATTTAAATATATATATATATATATATATATATATAAAGAAAGGTAGTGCCATGGCTCCTTGGCTCTATATAACGAGTCTCCCCTACATACAGTGCAGGATTTCTTCTTCGACTTCTCTTTAGATTTTTCAATTTTATTTAAATGATCTGACAATAAGGGATTAAATTTAACAAGCATTTCTGCTGCCTTTAAAAAAATCGTTATTTTTCCTATAGAGATTGGAACTACTTCGTCTAAAAGCAAGACATTGACTTGTTAAAAAGTGCGCAATTGCAATCATTCTTTCTACAATAGCCCTCCATCGTTTTTTCTCGAATTCAAATTGTTGTTGTTGCTCTTTGTCTATGATTTTTATTTATTTAAACGGATTTTTAACTCCCGCCATTTTTGGAGACACTTAATATACTTTGCACTGTTCTCATGTTTTACAAATTAGTCAGTATAATGGCGTAAGTCTTTATAACCCGTAGTTATAATTTTAATATTTCCTTTTCTAAATAATTTACATAGGAAACAAAATCCGCAGCTTTGTCTTTCGTTTCGAGGGCTTCGCCGGTTTCGCCGCCCCTCTAATCGCCGCCCATGTGCCATGCACGCTCTAGCCCTCCGGTAGGATCGGCCCTGGCCACTGAAATACTTGTTTCAAGAAGTTATTTGTTTTTAGGTTAAAACTTAATTTTGCAGTTACGAACAACTTGAATATTTATATGATATGCAGGCTACTTTTCATCTTTATTTTATTTTATTCTGCGACAAGTAAAGGTTTTCAATTTAAATTTTGTTTTCTTTCTTCAAAAAGAAAGCGGTTTGATATATTTTTATTTAATTTGTTTATTTTTCTCTACCATCAAAATGTTCTACGAGCCGCCACTGCTTCTAACCAGTCTAAAAATAATTTAATCTTGTTACTTGGTCCTCGTGTTATTATTGCAATCTAAAATAATAATCAGTAATCACAACATGAATTTCATTACAATTTTATATTCATGTGCAGTTGATAAAATTGATAAAAAAATTATTTTATCAACATGATTCCATTCGAAATATTTTTAAAATGTATATGTGAGTACGTGTGTTTAACAAAACAAAACGATAGTACACTACAAAAAATCGTAGACAATAGAATACTCATTTTAACGACCAGGAAATTACATTACATAAGTAAATAGAGGGAATTTTGTAATATTTCAGGAGGTGGACTTAAATAAACACACAGAGAGGTCAAGTTTTCGCCTATCTGATGATGATTCTAATTATAACTAGCACCAGCTCTGTCTGTTAAGCCGGACATTCGGTATTATTAGTTGTGCGAGAGAGAGAAAACGTCAATCGCTGTTATAGTGGCGTGCACATGCATTAGAACCCCATTATTCAGTTGTGTTTCGTTCCGCGTGCATCGCTCTTGATAAATAAAAATTTGCAAAAAATGGAAGTCGAAATTAAGGATTTCGATAAACTCCTCGAGCCGGTTTTGGGCGGAAAAAAAGTCGAGTCCTACAAAACGAAAAATTTGATGGGACCCGGTGAAAATTACGGGAGTGTCATGTTAGCTGTTGATGTCAAACTGCAGGATTGCGACGAAGAGATGCACCTCGTGGCCAAAATGGTGCCGCCCACCGAGTTCATCAAGAAGCTTTTTAACATTCCGATGACCTACAAGAAGGAAGTTTCGTTTTACAGCGAGATCATCCCAACTCTGCAGGAATTCCAGAGGGAGCAGGGGTGCGAAGATGTGATCGATTTCATTCCAAAATACTACGGTTCGAGGATTAGTTTAGATCCAGACGCGACGGAAGTGGATGACGACGCGTGCTTGCTTCTGGAAAATATTAAAGTGCACGGTTTCGACATTGCCGATCGTCTCAAGGGATTCGATTTTGAGACGGCGAAATTTTTAGTGAGAGATCTTGCGACTTTCCACGCGGTGCCAATCGCGTTGAAACTTACACATCCCGCACGTTTTCGAGAAAAAATCATGCGACATCTTCCGTTACACGTCACCGATGATACAATCAGCGAAGAAATGAGCTTAGCCATGATGCAAGCAATGTTAGATTCCGCAAAAAAAGACGTCGAGTGCTCGCAGTATTTAGACCGGATAGAGAAATCCATGTCGGAAGGTTCGAAATATTTCAAAACGATGGATGATGAGAAAGAGGGTGTTTTCGCGACGTTAATTCACAGCGATTTCTGGGTGAACAACACCATGCTCAAGTACGGCGATGGAAAAGTGGTGAAAAACGCAATGGTCGACTTTCAATTAATTAATTACGGAAATCCAGCGCACGACCTTATTTTCTTCATCTACTCAAGCTTGAGCAACGATTTAATTACTAATCATTACGACGAACTGGTTAACGTGTATTACGAAAAATTCATCCAGGTGCTCACCTCCTTGCACATAAACCCCGAAGAATTCAGCTATGAAAAGTTCCGGAAACAAATCGACAACGCCGCGAAGAAACTTCAGTTCTTCCACATTGGATTCATGCTGAAGCCCATTTTAACGGAAAAGAACAAAGTTAAGGAATTGAGTGACATGAACCAGAACGAACTGCTCGAAACGGAAAGCCTCTCGGATCATTATTACACCAGGTTGTGGTTCACGATTTTGGAGTTTGTGAAGAGGGGGTGGTTGTGATGATGTGCGTTAATATTGTGATTTTTCCAAACGTGTGATATTAGTTAAGGAGCTTGTTAAAACTAATTACGCCTCTGAGATTTTTATTCATACGATTTTATCTTGTTGTGTCTACTGTATTTTTATTAAAATTTCTATTTTAAATCCTGTTGAATTATTATTTTGTCATTAACATTTTTAATATAAACGCAAACTTTTATTATAATGGTAAAATTAAAATTTTATTTTTTATGTATTATTACACAGAAAGTAATAACAGTTAGAAAAATTGTGATGTAACCATCAGGTAAATGTCAAACAAATTACAAACAACCTTACTTGTTGCAGAAAGCAATAAATAAATTCAATATTGAATTTATGTAAATGTCTCCTACATGATGATATAATCGTAATTTTTCTGTTATTTTTCACATTTATCGATATTTTTGAAAACCAGAAATTTGCCAAAACTACTTATTCTTTATAATTTGTTCATTTCAGCATACTCTGTGATTAATGTTATTGTAAATTTCATGTAACTATTATAATTTAATAATTATAAACCAAAAATATCAACAATATTCAATTTATTTATATGAGAAATATTCATAAATAAAAGTTATTCAATCATGATGATGGTTTCGACCGTTACTACGTGGTAATTCATAATATAATCACTGAATAAAACACTTACTATGTTTTTTACCACAATTTATTTATTGTACATGTAATATTTTGTACATACATTAAATAAATTGTGGTTATAAACATACTGATTTTACAAGTTATTCAAATTTTAATTGTCTTCAACATTTGTTATCGTGTTTTTCTAATACTCTCCATATTTAAAAAATGGTGATGTGGCCATCATGTTACTTTCTCCGACTTGATAGTATATACATTTATATTTACGTTTTCATGGTTTATTTTCAATTGAAATCATATTTTAAATGTACATTAAGCGTTGTGTAAACTCGGATGAAACTGACATTTAAAACGTCAAAATTATGAAAGATGGAAAAATTATACTTCAAATTTAAAAACTCAATTTACTCAAAAACTAATTTCGAAAAACATTCGAAAACATCTTATTCTTTATAAGTTGTTCATTTTAGCATTCTATACAATTATTATTCACATAAATTTACTGTAACTATTATCGTTTTATATTTATAAACCAAAAATTAAAAAAAAATAATAATTTTTTTTCTCGAATAAAAATGATTTTATGAAAAATGTTTTCAAGCAAAAGATGTTCATTTCTTTGTTGTCTTAAAAGTTTGTTTAAATGTTTTTGTAATATTTTTCATATTTAAGAAAATATTGGCAAAAAACCAAAAACAGTTAAGGTAAACGCCCACTTCCGGTGTACGAAATTTTACCAAAAGCTTTTCAGTTCTTCAGATTATCAAATAAGACGGATGTTCAAAGTTTCATATCAATTGCTCTATTAGTTTTTGAGATACAGCGCGCACAGCCAGACACACATACACACACACACACACACACACATAAATGTACATCGAGCGTTGCGTAAACTCGGATGAAACTGACGTTTAAAACGTCAAAATTATGAAACATGGAAAAATTATACTTCAAATTCAAAAACTCGGTTTACTCGAAAACTAACGAGATTTCGAAAAAAACTTATTCTTTAGAAGTTGTTCATTTTGGTATTCTCTACAATTATTATTCACACAAATTTGCTGTAACTATTATCGTTTCATAATTATAAACCAAAAATTGAAAAAAAATAATACATTTTTTTCTCGAATAGCAATGATTTTATGAAAAATATTTTCAAGCAAAAGATGTTCACTTCTTTGTTGTCTTCAATGTTTGTTTAAATGTTTTTGTGATATTTTTCATATTTAAGAAAATATTGGAAAAAAAAACAAAAAACAGTTAAGGTAAACACCCACTTCCAGTGTACGAAATTTTACCAAAAGCTTTTCAGTTTTTGGATTATCAAATAACGCTTATGTTTAAAGTTTGATGTCAATTGATGTAGTAGTTTTTGCGCATTTTAATTTATATCGCTCGTCTGGGACATAACCTAAAATTATGGCACGTAAGTTGAGTTTAATAGTCAGTTTACTCAGAAACCAAAGAGATTTCGAAAAAACTTATTCTTTATGAGTTGTTCAATTTGGCATTCTTTACAATTATTAATCATGTAAATTTACTGTAACTATTATCGTTTCATAATTATAAACAAAAAATGTAAGAAAAAATAATTATTTTTTTCTCCAATAAAAATGATTTTATTAAAAATATTTTCAAACAAAACTTGTTCATTTTTTCGTTGTCTTCAAAATGTATTTGAATGTTTTCGTAAAATTTTCCATATTTAAAAAAATATTGTAAAAAAACAAAAAACGGTTAAGGTAAACACCCACTTCCGGCGTACAGAATTTTACCAAAAGCTTATCAGTTCTTCGAATTGTCAAATAAAGCTTATGTTCCAAGTTTCCTATTAATTGTTCTATTAGTTTTTGAGATACAGCGCGCACAGCCACACAGACACATTTTTTTTTCAGAAATTGTTGAAATGGCATCTAGGGACCCCAAAACGGATATTACCGCAAAAAAAAATTTGAAAGAAAAATCATGATCACAATACTTTCTCGTACTTCGTAACGGAGAAAGTAAAAAAATGAAGTCGTACATCATGCGCTTATACGTGACGTAGGAGAAATTCAATGTGATATTTGTACAAAGCACATCTAAATAAACAAATTTTATTTTGAACATTTTTTGGTAAACTCTAAAATAAAAACGTTATGTCAATATTTCGATACTAATGGTATCCCACAGGGATCAAATTTGGGCCCGCTTATATTTATAATTTATATTAATGGTATCGTTGACTGTATATTTTTTTCGAAAATTTGTTGACTTCTGAAGAAACTGAAGAAAAAATGGTGATGTGGCCATCATGTTACTTTCTCCGATTTTGATTGCACAATAGTTATTTATATTTATACTACCATGGTTTATTTTCATAGATCAGATGATACTGACGTTTAAAACGTCAAAGTTATGAATAACAAATTATACTTCCAATTCAAATACTCTTAAATAAGTATATTCGAAACCTAAAAAAAAAACTAATAAATTCTTGAAAAAAGTCCTAAAAATAAGTCTTGATAAATCCTGAAAAAGTCCTGAAAAAGATTTCTGAAAAAGCCCTGGAAGAGTCCTGGTTGTAAAGTTCTAAAGAGAATACCCGAAAAACGTCTTGAATAAAACAGTCCTGAAAAAACCTGATAAAAAAGTCGTTATAAAAAGTCCAGAAAAAGAGTCTGGAAAAAAGTGCTCTTGCAAAGAAATGTCTTGAAAAACAGGTGATTGAAAAAGTCCAGAAAACAGAGTCTATAGCCTATAGAAAAGTACTGAAAAAAAAAGTTCGAAAAAAGGCCTTAAAAAGTACTGAAAGAAAGCTTGAAGAACAGTCTAGAAAAAAAGTCCTAAAAAAAGCCTGCAAAAAGTCCTTACAAAGATCCTAGAAAGACCCGAAAAAAGTCGAGAAAATAGTGCTAGCAGAAGTCATGAAAAAAGCCTTGATAAAAGGTATTAAAAAAATCTTGAAGAATTAGTCGTGGAAAACGTCTTGAAAAAATAATCTTGATGAAAAATTCTTGAACATAAGATCCTAGGAAAAGTCCTGATAAAAAGGCCAGGAGAAAAGTACTGAAAAAGCCTACAAAAAAAGTTTGAATAAAGACCTTAAAAAGTCCTGTATAAAGCCAGTGAAATAGTCCCGAAAAAAGTCCTAAAAAAAGTTATAAAAAAGAGTCCTGAAAGAGATTTCTGAAAAATGTCCTGCAAAGAATCCTTAAGAAGGTCTTAAAAAGACCCAGAAAATAGTCGTTAAAAAAAGGCGTTAAAAAGTCTTGAAAAAATAACCCTGATAAAAAATGCCTAAAAAGGTCCTGAACATAATAGTTTTTAAATAGTCTTGAAAAAAAAAGGCCCCGAAAAAAATTCGAAAAAGAAAGGTTCTGCAACAAAAGTCCTGAAAAAAGGCCCCAAAAAAGAGTTCTGATAATAAAGTCTTGAAAAAAGTTCTGAAAAAAGCTGTAACAAAAGTTTTGAAAACATTGTCCTGCAAAAAAAAATCCCAAAAAGAGTCTTGCAAAATGCATTAAAATAGATCAAAAAAAAGAAATCCATATTAAAAATCCTGAAAAAAAGTCCCAAGAAAGGCCCCAAACAAAAACTTTTTAAAATAAAGTCTTGTAAAAAGAGCCCTGGAAAAAAATTCTGCAAAAGAAAAGTTCTGAAAAAACGTCGTTAAGAAAGAGCCCTGGAAATAAAGTCTTGAAAAAAGTTCTGAAAAACTCTTAACAAAAGTTTTGAAAAAATTATCCTGCAAGAAAAATCCCAAAAGGAGTTCTGGAAAAGTCATTAAAAAACGCTTGAAAAATAATCCTGAAAAAAGTCTCAAAAAGGTCCTGAACAAAAAGTTTTTAGAATAAATTCCTCGAAAAAAATTCTGAAAAGAAAAGTCCTGAAAAAACATCGTTAAAGAAGAGTCCTGAAAATATAGTCTTGAAGAAAAGTCCTGCAAAAGAAGTCCTAGAAAAAAGTTCTTAAAAAAGACCTAAAAGAAGAAATGAAAATATTCCTGAAAATTTGTCTTACAAAAAAGATCTGAAAAATCAATCCTGAAAAAAAGTCGTGAAAAAAGTGCTGAAATTTTGATTTACACTTTCACGAT
The DNA here is from genome assembly GCA_910593695.2 of Ocypus olens. Classification (NCBI taxonomy): domain Eukaryota; kingdom Metazoa; phylum Arthropoda; class Insecta; order Coleoptera; family Staphylinidae; genus Ocypus; species Ocypus olens. The sequence goes on along the minus strand of OU343063.1, from coordinate 13,507,734 downwards.
ATTTTTTCAATTTAAATCATATTTTAAATGTGTTGCAGTATTTGATGATTCTGACGTTTAAAACGTCAAAATTATGAAAATTATACTTCAAATTCATAAACTCAATTTACTCAAAAACTAAAGAGATTTCGAAAAAAACTTATTCTTTATAAGTTGTTCATTTTAGCATTCTCTACAATTATTATTGACATAAATTTGCTGTAACTATTATCGTTTTATAATAAAAACTAAACTAAACTAAACTAAAAATTAAAAAAATAATAATAATTTTTTTTTAGAATAAAAATGATTTTATAAAAAATGTTTTTAAGCAAAAGATGTTCATTTCTTTGTTGTCTTCGAAGTTTATTTAAATGTTTTTGTGATATTTTTCATATTTAAGAAAATATTGGCAAAAAACAAAAAAACAGTTAAGGTAAACGCCCACTTCTGGTATACGAAATTTTACCAAAAGCTTTTCAGTTCTTCAGATTATCAAATAAGACGTAAGTTCAAAGTTTCATATCAATTGCTCTATTAGCTTTTGAGATACATCGCGCACAGACAGACAGACACACACACACACAGACACATTTTTTTTTTCCAGAAATTGTTGAAATGGCATCTAGGGACCCCAAAACGAATATTTCCGTAAAAATTTTTTTTTTAAATCACGATCACAATACTTTCTCGTACTTCGTAACGGAGAAAGTAAAAACGTTATGTCAATATTTAGATACTAATGGTATCCCACAAGGATCAAATTTGGGCCCGCTTATATTTACAATTTATATTAATGGTATAGTTGACTGTATATTTTTTTCGAAAATGCTTGTTGACTTCAAAAATGAAGAAAAAAATAGGTCACCGTTCAAAAGAAACTGATGTTGTACATCATTGCAATTACATCTGATAACGTAGGAGAAGTTTAATGTGATATTTGTATAAAGTACTTCTAACCAAACAATTTTTTTTAAACATTTTTCGGTAAACTCTAAAATAAAAAAAAATCGTTACTAGTGGTATCCCACAGGAATCAAATTTGTGCCCGCTAATATTTATAATTAGTATTAATGATATAGTTGACTACTGATTTCAAAAATGAAGAAACAAATGGTGATGTGGCCATCATGTTACCGATTTGATAATAATAATAATAATAATAATAATAATAATAAAATTTTATTTATTCATTTGGCCATATATAATAGATTGAACAAGTCTTTAATAAAAAAAACAATACAACAAAACAAAAAAGAAATAAAAGAATACAATTCATTGCTGGGCATGTCGTTTTATATCATATGAGCCACAAAATTCCGTTTCAGAGCTAGCTGTGAGAGAAATGAGGTGTGTCGCATATTATTACGTCATGAGACAAGATTAATTCAATTGAATTAGATTTAAAAAAAAAAAAATCAATCTCAGACATGACTGCTACGCTTCTCGCTCTCAGACCAACTCAGAAACAAAACTATATGGCTCACATCTTACAATAATCTTAAAACTAAACGAGTGTTTAACTACCAATCCACGCACTCTTCAAATTCCGAAATAGTGTAAAAGCATTTCTTAATAAACAAGTCTTTTAATTTATTTTTAAATGACTTAAGAGTCTTACAATCCTTCAGGTTTTGTGGTATCATATTATAAAATCGGCAACCAGCATATATTGGGGATTTTTTATAAAAACTGTGATTATGAGTAGTTAGGTGATAGTTTTCTCTTCTTCTAGTATTGTAGTTATGCATGTTTTTATTCAATGGAAATTTTAATTTGTTTTTGAAGATATGACATATAATTTTCATTAGATAGATTGAGACCACCGTTAGAATCTTATGTTTCACAAAAATTTCCCTGCAAGATTCCCTAAACGGGATATTAAATATTAAACGTAGAATTCTTTTCTGCATAATAAATACTCGTGATACTTCTGTAGATTGTCCATATAGTACAATACTGTATGAGATATGTGAATACACCGAGGCATAGTAGACCTTCATTAGAGCATCTAGGGAAACGTTATTTTTTAGGGATTTTATTAGATAAAAACTTTTATTTAGCATTTTACATATACTGTCAACATTATTGCACCAGTTTAATCGGTGGTCAACGTGAGTTCCCAAAAACTTTAGTGATGAGCAATTTTCAAGATAAAAGTCATTATAATTAATTTTTAAGTTCAATTTATTTTTGTTTATATTACCGAATTCAACTAAGACACTTTTAGAGTGGTTTACAATTAACCTATTTCGGACACACCAATTCTCAAATTCTTTTATCGCTAGTAAAATTTTTTGATATATTCTGTTTGGGCATTTGTCTGATATTACTAAACAAGTATCATCCGCGTACATAAATATTCTCCCACCAGTTATATGATATGGTAAATCATTCACGTACATTAAAAATAGAAGAGGACCCAGTGTACTACCCTGCGGGGTGCCCATCTTCATTTCATATTCTGATGAGATTATATCATTAATTTTTACTACTAGTTTTCTATCTTTAAGGAAGGAGGTTAACCAATCATTTAACGGTCCTCGGATGCCCAATGCAAATAACTTCTCCTTGATAAATTCAACATGGACTGTATCAAATGCTCTCGTGAGATCGAAAGCAATAGCTACTACATATTCGCCAACGTCGAGACAATTATTTACATGCTGTACGAAATCTATTAGACTAGTTTCAGTAGCGTAACCAGGCCTAAAGCCGTATTGATTATCCGTTATGATATTAAATCTATTCAAGAAAGAAAATATTTTAGTTGCTACAGTTTTTTCAATCACCTTAGAGAAAATACTGAGGATAGCTATAGGTCTGAACTCATCTAATTTAGTACAATTAGCTTTTTTTTGAATAGGAACAATAGCTGCTATTTTTAGGCATTGTGGAAATTTACCATGTTCAATAGAGCTATTGATAAGCTCAGTTAGAACAGATGCTATTTCATAAGCGCACTCTTTAACTAATTGAGATGATATTCCATCAAGGCCAGTCGATTTCTTTGTGTTTAAGCTAAATATTACATTTAGAATTTCCACCTCCGTTATAGGGTCGAAAAATAAACTATTAGTACCAATCGGAGCAGTTGTACAGTCATATGATAAATTGTCTCCAAAACGTGTATTCATTTTTTCTATTATGTCATTCGAGAAGAAATTACCGAATATCTCAACCACTTTTTTCGTATCATCAATAATTTCGTTATTGTGAGTTATTTTATATTCAATATCAGAGTTTGATTTATTCTGTATTTTTTTAATTAATCTCCAACTAGCTTTATTTTTATTTTCCGAATTTGATATAACAGAATTATAGTACTTTCTTTTTTCTTCAATCACATCCTTATTAATTTCTTTTTTTAGGTTTTTATATCTATCGTTGATATTAGTACCTGTAATTTGCTTACGCAGCCAGTTAAGATTTCTTAATCGTTGAATCTTTTGTATGAGATGATCCGGAAAGTTGATTTTTGTTGTAACCTTATTTACTATTATTGTAGGCTTATCTCTTTTAAACGTTAGATCGTAGCACTCCATAAAACGATTCATAAATGATTCACATAATACATCTGGATTGCTTCGATCTGCTGTATTAAATGAAGATGATTGCAATAACTGTTTAAGTTTAGCCAGTCTTGTAGCATTTATATTTTTATGGGTACTTACCCTGTTTGGTTTCTGTGTGTAGTTCGTGGCGGTATTGTTACAAATGTATACTAGTTGCCCGTAGTGATCAGATAGTCCCGTTTCGAAGTTCTCACACGTGATATTTTTGGGAACATTAGATACAACGTAATCTATTTGACTTTGACTTATATCATTTACTACTCTAGTTGGTCCTTTTACTGAGGAAACCATTCCAAAAGAGTCAAAAATATCATGCAAAATTCGTACTTTAAGAGAATTATCTAATGCGTTTATATTTATGTCACCACATAGTATAACTGTCCTAAACTGCTCAAAAGCCACCAATAGTATGCTATTCAGTTGAATAAAAAAATCATTTACATTACTTGAGGGGGGTCTATATATGCAAATAACACACGTAGAGTTCATTAAACTAATTGCAGCACATTCAATTGTCATTTCAGTTGATAATTTACTAATATTTTCCACAGGTTTGCACAAGTGAGAAATATCTTCTCTAATAAGTATAGCGGTACCACCATGTAAATGCTGGTTACGGCAAAACCTGCTTACCAGTTGGTAATTGTTGATATGCGTGGATTGTAGTTTCTCATCACAAAGCCAATGATAGAATACTATACCTCATTTAATAACCAGGCGGACTAAATCAAATTATAGCCGCCAAAATACGTTGTTGTGATTGGCTAAACGGGCGCCGTTTTTACACTGGCTAAAATTACTAAAACGGCAATGGCCGCTGTTATGATCAGCTGATCTGTTACCGTTTACTTGTGTCCCATGTATTTCGTCAGTTTTTATGTTTTTAACCAGTTATTCCTCCCGTTGAAAGTGTAAGAATCGGTTCTATCAAAATCTCATCCTGCGATCTTCTAGGAAATAGTTATTTCATTTTTAACTATGGATAGATGTCCAGCACTAGTTCGGAGTAATTTTCTACCCCCAAGAAACGGAAAAGGTTGGATTTGAGAGCATTAACGGTGGTTTAAAAAACAATCCAAAATTAACGTATATAAACTTTCAATGCAAGAGGCTTTAAAATCGACTGTCGTTGTACACAAAATTGTCGATTCATTAGGTAAGGGTAGCGCAAGTAATCAAATCATAAACATGTATAATATTTAGGACAGGCTAGCAGTACGGTGTTTCGCAAAATTAGAAAGAAAATTTGCCTAAAATTTATTTATGTATTGTTAAAATTATTGAATGAATGTTATGGGTAAACTAACTTTAAATAATTGGAATTTTACCGCCAAAACATTTCTGGTTACTTTTTTGGTTACTTTTTATAGTGTAAATGTGACTCTCGGCTTTAGTCCGCCTGGTTATTAAATGAGGTATAGTTGTTTATATTTATACTTTTATGGTTTATTTTCAATTTAAATGGTATTTTAAAGGATCGAATGAAAGTGACGTTTGACGTTTGAAACGTCAAAATTATGAAAGATGAAAATGACTAATTATATTTCAAATTCTAATAATCTCTACCGTCAGTTTACTCAAAAACTATAGAGATATCGAAAAAAACTTATTCTTTATAAGTTGTTTACTTCGGTATTTTCTACAATTACATATAACTATTCCTAATTATAAACCAAAAATGACAAAAAATTGAATAAATTATTTTTTTTTCAAAAAACAACATTTTATGGAAAATATTTTCAAACGAAAGATGCTTATTTCTTTGTTGCCTTTAAGTTTTGTTTAAATATTTTTGTAATATTTTTCATATCTAAACAATTATTAAAAAAATAAAAATAAAAATGATAAAACTTCCGGTGTACGAAATTTTACCAAAAGCTATTCAGTTCTTCGGATTGTCAAATAAGACTTGTAAGATATAGCGAGTACAAACAGACACACATCCAAAGACACATTTTTTCTGCCAGAAATCATTGAAACCGCTTCTAGGGACCTCAAAACGGTTATCGCCTCACAGACTATTTTTTTCATTAGTATTAATTATTTCAAACAAAACATTTTGAACAAAATATTAATTCATTGCAATCGACTTGAAACTTCACAAAACTATTAAAAAAACATTCCCCATCCCAAAATTTCGAGATAATCTCATTCGAACGGAGCGCAAAATTTTCGAATAAAAAAGATATAAAAACATTTGCCATTGACTTGAAATTTAACAAATTTATTCAGAACACATTCGGCATTACAATTCCATTAAAATCTGTAAACACCCCATCCTTAATTTCTAAGATCTGTCCGAGGAATATTTTAACCTGTTAACTGCGGAATTAATTAAAAAAACTCCTCACAGAGTGCGGAATTAAAATCAAGCAATTACGGTATACACGCCGAACGCAAGGAAAATGGTCCTATTATAAAGTTTACGAAAAACGAGAAAGGATTATATTTTTAGTTGATGAAAAATTAACAATACATTTCTGAAAAAGTGATTGTTATAACTTAATCTGTTAGTTGTGTTTGACGTGTATGGTATACACGCCAAACGCACTTAACTGGTTAAGTAAGCAATTGATAATTGTTTGATGAATTTATTCCGTACTTTATACAATATCTTAATTGATAGAATTCTTAGTAAATTTTATTGTAAGGCATAACACTATATTTACTATAACATTCTGTACCATCTGTAAAAGGGCCATCGAACTGATGGTTATTCGTTATTTGTGTTGAGAGATATTAAACTGAATTGAAAAGTGCATTCAATAAAATTAAAATTAAACTACACCCAGTAAAGATGGATTCAAATCTCAATATAAAATTAAACCAATTTCATTTAATCACTTACCGACAATCCATCTTCATAACTGATAATTAAGATCGATTTTCGTTAATTCAATTTTCCACAGTCTGCACACTAAAACACTCACTCGCCGGAAGATAAACTGCCCGACTTTCAATGAAAACGTGTTTTGCATCTTCGTCTATCTTGGGCGCAGATTGAAATGAATTTGATTCGAAAAGAATGTGGTTTTGCGATATCAACACCGGACGTGAATTTGCCTCCGGGGCAAAGGTGAGATGATAAGGCTGTTAGCACCTGACGAAATTTTCCAGTTGAGTGCGCGAGTTCGGTGTTAAAACAGTTTAATAATGTCGTGGTGTGTTGTTTTTGGATTATCAGTTCCGAGTCAAATTTTTGAAAGATGGATGAGGGACAGTTGTCATCTTCTACACATTATTTGATGAAGGTAAGTGCACAGAACTGAGTAATTGGAAATGTTCTCAAACAATTCATAATCGAACAATAGTCTGTTTACTAAACAACCAAAAATATTTCGAAAAAATGGTGATGTGACCATCATGTTACTTTCTCCGACTTGATGGTATCATTTATATATACGCTTTCATGGTTTATTTTCAATTAAAATCATATTTTAAATGTACATCGAGCGTTTTGTAGACTCGGATGAAACTGACGTTTATAACGTCAAAATTATGAAAGATGGAAAAATTATACTTCAAATTCAAAAACTCAGTTTACTCAAAAATTAAAGGGATTTAAAAAAAAACTTATTCTTTATATGTTATTCGTTTTACCTATGTCTACAACTATTATTAACATAAATTTGTCGTTTCAAAATTATAAACCAGAAATGAAAAAAAATTAATAATTTTTTTTCTCGAATAACAATAATTTTATGAAAAATATTTTCAAACAAAAGATCTTCATTTATTTCTTGTCTTCAATATTTGTTTAAATGTTTTTGTGATATTTTTCATATTTAAGAAGATATTGGCAAAAAACAAAAAAAAACGGTCAAGGTAAACACCCACTTCCGGTGTACGAAATTTTACCAAAAGCATTCCTTTTCAAAAACGGTTTTTTTTTCGGAACGTTTCCGGGTTTTTTTGTTGAGTACTTCTTTTCGGGATTTTTTTTAGGAAATAATTTTCAGAATTTTCTTCTTGACATTTTTTAGAATTATTGGACCTTTTTAAGGACTTTTTCAGATATTTTTTTCCTTTTAAACCTTTTAATTTCAGGAATTTTGTTAAGGACTTATTTTAGGCCTTTTTGCGGGACTTTTTTTCAAAACTGGGATTTACTTTCAGGTCAATTTTTCAAAACTGTTTTTATAGGACAATTTTTATATGATATTTCGGGAACTTTTTATTTCAGGAATTTTGTTAAGAACTTATTTTAAGCCATTTTGCAGAAGACACTTTGGGATTTCTTTTTCAGGATAATTTCTTCAGATCTTTTTAAGGACCATTTTAAGGACTTTTTACAATGATTTTTTTCCAGAAATTGTTTTGTTTATTTTTAAACATATTATTTTCAGGGCAATTTTTTTATGATATTTCATCAGGACTCTTTTTCTGAACTTTCTTCAGGACTTATTTTAGCGTTCTTTCGGGATTTTTGGGGCTTTTTTTCGGGACATTTTTTTCTGGTATTTTGTATGGAGACTATTTTTCAGGACTTTTCTTCGCGGCTTTTATCAGGACTCTTTTTTCAAGACTTTATTTTCAGGACTAGGACTTTTTCGAGAATTTCTTAAGAACCTCTTGTTCAGGACTTCGGGATTTTTTTTTCAAGCCTTGTTTACAGGACTTTTTTCAGTACTATATTTCAGGACATTTTTTATAGGATTAATTTTCAGGAATTCTTGTTCCGGACTTTTTTTCGAGACACTTTTTCGGACTTCTTCCGGGATTTTTTTGAGGACATTTATTTCTGGTGTTTTATATGAAGACTTAATTTTCCAGGACTCTTCTTGCAGTACTTTTTTTCTGGACTTTTTTACGACTCTTTTTCACAACTTTTTAACAGGACTCTTTTTCAAGACTTTATTCTCAAAACTCTTCCTCCAGGACTTTTTCAGGACCTTTTTTTTCGACAGAACTCAGGACTTTATTTCTGGACATTTTGAAGGAAATGTTTTAGAAGGCATTTTTTTGTGAGGGCTCTTTTTCAGGACTTTTTATCAGGACTTTTTTATCGGGACTTTTTTCAAGACTTTCGTGTTCAGGACTTTTATTAGGGGTTTTAGGACTTTCTAGAAATCTTTTTCAAGACTTTCTTGCTTAGGACTTTTGTTAGAATTTTTTGGGACTTTTTAATTAGGACTATTTTAAGAAGTCTTCTTCAAGACTTTCTTGTTCAGGGCTTTTTTAGTTTTTCAGGTCTTTTTAATCAGGAATATTTTTAGAAATCATGTGAAACGTTCGATTTAAAATATGATTTAAATTAAAAAAAATGTTGATGTGGCCATCATGTTACTTTCTCCGACTTTATATTTACGTTTTCATGGGTTTATTTTCAATTGAAATCATACTTTAAATGTACATCGAGCGTTTTGTAGACTCGGATGAAACTGACGTTTAAAACGTCAAAATCATGAAAGATGGAAAAATTATACTTCAAATTCAAAAACTCGGTTTACTAAAAACTTATTCTTTATAAGTTGTTCATTTTGGCATTCTCTACAATTATTATTTACATAAATTTGCTGTAACTATTATCGTTTCATAATTATAAACCAAAAATTAAAAAAAAATTCATAATTTTTTTTCTCGAATAGCAATGATTTTATGAAAAATATTTTCTAGCAAAAGATGTTCATTTCTTTGTTGTCTTCGATGTTTGTTTAAATGTTTTTGTGATATTTTTTATATTTAAGAAAATATTGGCAAAAAACCAAAAACAGTTAAGGTAAACACCCACTGCCGGTGCACCAAATTATACCAAAAGATTTTCAGTTCTTCAGATTATCAAATAAGACGCATGTTCAAAGTTTCATATCAATTGCTCAATTAGTTTTTGAGATACAGAGCACACACACACAGACACAATTTTTTTTTCCAGAAATTGTTGAAATGGCATCTAGGGACCCCAAAACGGATATTTCCGTAAAGATATTTTTTGAAAAAAAAATCACAATACGTAACGGAGAAAGTAATAATGAATGAATCTATAAATATAATTAACTATGGTACCATCAAATCGGAAAAAGTAACATGAAGGCCACATCACCATTTTTTACTTTCTCCGTTATTAAGTACGAGAAAGTATTGTGATCGTGATTTTTTTTACGGAAATATCTGTTTTGGGGTCTCTAGAGGCCATTCCAACAATTTCTGGAAGAAAAAAATTGTGTCTGTGTGTGTCTGTGTATGTGTGTCTGTTTGTGCGCGCTGTATCTCAAAAATGAATTGAGCAATTGATATGAAACTTTGCACATACGTCTTGTTTGATAATCTGGAGAACTTTTGATTTGATGAGGCACAGATTTAATATTATCTACACATCTTTTTGAAATCTCCCATATTTTCCTTCACGTTTCGATTTCAATTTGCCGAGCCGTAGTTAAAACATTATCTATATTTTTACTTTCTCCGTTACGAAGTACGAGAAAGTATTGTGATCGTGAAATATCCGTTTTGTGGTCCCTAGATGCCATTTCAACAATTTCTGTAAAAAAAAAATTGTGTGTGTGGCTGTGCGCGCTGTATCTCAAAAACTAATTGAGCAATTGATATAAAACTTTGAACATACGTCTCATTTTATAATCCGAAGAATTGAAAAGCTTTTGGTAAAATTTCGTACACCGGAAGTGGGCGTTTACCTTAACTGTTTTTTGTTTTTTGCCAATATTTTCTTAAATATGAAAAATTTCACAAAAACAGTTGAGCAAACTTTAAAGACAACAAAGTAATGAACATCTTTTGCTTGAAAACATTTTTCATAAAATCATTTTTATTCGAAAAAAATGTATAATTTTTTTTTAAATTTTTGGTTTATATTAATAAAACGATAATACTTACAGCAAATTTAAGTTAATAATAATTGTAGAGAATACTAAAATGAACAACTTATAAAGAATAAGTTTTTTTCGAAATCCCTTTAGTTTTTGAGTAAACTGAGTTTTTGAATTGAAGTATAATTTTTCCATCTTTCATAATTTTGACGTTTTAAACGTCAGTTTCATCCGAGTTTACACAACGCTCGATGTACATTCAATATATCATTTCAATTGAAAATAAACCATGAAAACGTTAATATGTATAAATGATACCATAAAGTCGGAGAAAGTAACATATTGGCCACATCACAAGTTTTTATTTTAGAGTTTACCGAAAAATGTTTCAAATAAAATTTGTTTTGTTAGAAGTGCTTTATACAAATTTCATGTTAAATTTCTCCTACGTCACCACGCATAAGCGCAATGATGTACAATATTGAAAAAAATCGACAAATATGCAAAATCCACATCACAGCAGAGAAATGGGCTAAATCAACATGTTTTTATCTTTTCTAATCTATTCAACGCTCCGTCAACAAATTTGATTACTAAAACTTCATCAGTGAAATGGAAAGGACAGCAATCGGACAACAATTCTTCCACATTCTGCTCATGCTGAAACCGATTTTGACGAAAACGGAACCACTCCACGATTTGTAATACATTGAATAAAAGGAGGGGAGGGGGGGTTGATAAGTAATATATTTACTGAATTTATGCTCAACTATTCTTTTTCTGTTTTTCTGCTTTCTATGAATTGTTTCTATCTATTGTGTACCTTCATTTGTTATTATTACATGTTAAAAATTAAATAAAGAGAGACATTAGTATACAGTGTGTATCAGCCAAATGGAATAAATTCGATAATAAATAAATGGGGGCGTGTTTGAAAAAACGCTCAATTTTTGGATTGTTCAGAAAATTCTAGACATATTTCATGTACCTTGTCCTATACCTATTATCAACTGTTTAGGAAACACATACACATTTTTTTCCAGAAATTGTTGAAATGGCATCTAGGGACCCTAAAACGGATATATCCGTAAAAAAAAAAAATTGAAAAAATTTTCACGATCACAATAGTTTCTTGTACTTCGTAACGGAGAAAGTAAAAAAGAATATTATTTGATTACAGAAATTCGCTACAATACACTCAAAAACTAATTAATAAAAAACAGTTGAATATCGGTATAGGACATGGTACATGAAATATGTCTAGAATTTTCTGAACAATCCAAGAATTGAATAACATATAGGGTGTTATATTTAAAATAAGAAAGTTGGTATTGGCCTCTGCTACATGATACACCCTGTATAAAAAGTTTTTGTTGAAAAAAATTCGCAACTAAAAATACTAATCGACGTATCCGAGCGTTTTGTCGAATAGGCTCCCATTTATTTATTATCGAATTTATTCCATTTGGCTGATACACACTGTATGTGTTATTTTTTTCATTATCAGTTACAACACACTTAGCACAGGTACTAGTATCTACAATTACGCAAGGTTAAAACGTGATTATGTATTATTAAACATAATGATGTTGCATTATTAGCAACGCATCGTAATAGAGCGGGAATGACAATTTTTCTTCAGTATAAATATTGAAACATATGATTAGTCGTGTACATTAGGTGAGGTGGATAAAAAGGATTAAATTCTTAAAAGTATTTACCTACCAATTATGCAAATAAGAGGTTACTATTAATTGCAAGTATTTACTTCCTTCAACAAAGCGTTTACTCTTAAACATTTACATATTTATTTCGATACTGCTTCTTTAATAATAATATATCTTTATTACGGCAATAATATAATACAAATAAAATGAAATGCTATGTATACATATATAAAATAAAATATAACAGAGGAAACAAAAAGTAAAAATTAATAATAATAGTAACACTAATTGATTAATTAATACAATAAAGAGACTAGACTAAGTAACTTAATTTTAAATGAACTAAGTGTTCGTGAGAATAATACAAAAAAAATTGTAGTCATAAATGTTTTTGAGGTCATCGACATCATTAACTTGAACGTCGCTGATAATTGAAATCTGTCAAATAACAAAAGCCAGTTTTACAAACATCTCTCTTCTTTGTCGAATGATGGTTTTAACGTGGTCGAACCGAAGTATCCGATTATAGATAAACAGACACGCGTTTCAAATTTTGACATCTTCTCGGTCAGTAAATCACTTCACACCTCATAACTTTAAGTCGAGATGCGTAACAAGCGGCAATATGCTTTTGGGACAATATATGTAGACCTTTGACTATATACTAATGGACTGCTATTCCCCATATGATCACTGCTCCAAAAGTTGTCCACGAGCTGGAGTCCGATATAAGTCCCGCCCCGGAGCCGAAAATGGAGCGTAATTTAAAAACCGGAAAGCAAAAAAAAAATATTTCTCGATGTATTCATCAGCAACGTAGAGAATGCCTGTTCTTTACAAGCAAAGCATCAACCCATAATTTGCGAAGTTCCGGATTTGATGGAAATCTAATACAGAATTTTAGGTTATAAGTCAAAAGTCAACTGACGTGTACATCAGCTGACGAGTATTATAACCGCGTTGGTATATATACGTGGACGTATTGCAGTCTTTCGCATAGCAATATTTTGACATAGTGTGATATAAATGTTTATATATTCAAAGGTAAATAAATTGCAGGGTATCACAATATGCAATGCGAGCTCATAGAGTCATATGTCATAGACACAAAATAACTACCAATTTAGTAACATACCGCAATACCGCAACCATTTAGGGTCCCGCCGCGCCACCGTTGCTTGGAGACACACGTGAAACGGCGCTAGCAGTCCAATAGTATATAGTCAAAGATGTAGACCCTTCAGAATTTGTTGTTTTAATTTGAGAATTAGTAATATGTCAGTTGGTATTACTCAGGAGGATTATTTGAATAGGAAGAATTGGAAAAACGACATCCGCGCCATCTCACAGTCATCTGGCCCAACTAACGCAATGCAACGCTGCCAAATCTATGTACAAATCTTTGTAAGCAAGCAATATGGTCATATTTTTGTTGGTTAAATTTATTTTAGGTATTTAAGAACATCCAAATATCTGGTAATATTCAAATTCCACTAGTGTTAGTTGTTTGTTTAAGTCTATTTGATAAATTTTAAAGCAAAATAGACTTTTGAATAATTTCACAAATGAGATATGACAACATCTATTTTCCATCATATTGCCGGCCTTTTTAGACGTACATAACCTCATTAACGAGTTGAATTGTTATTCGGCCAGGTATTTATAATTCAAATTTAAATGAATATTCTTAAACTTAAAAGAGTGTGCAATGGGTAAATTCAAGTACTCTTGTAAGGCACCTTATTGCAGTAACGTTTATACCCGCGATTCAAATATTAAAAATAAAGCGTTCTTTACATTTACGAAGTGTCCTAATCGCAGAGATGAATGGGTTAATTCCGTTGAATGTATTACTCTAAAAAAAATTCCACTTTCAAAAGTTATGCACATTTGTGAGGACCACTTTTTACGTATTTATTAATTCCTATAGAAAATATTTAAATTGGAATGCAATTCCGACAATTTTTAATATACCTTTTTGTAGTACTTCTTCCAGTACAGTTCCTGCAAAATCTTTTATAAAACGGCCCCTTCAAGAATGTAGCTCACTTCATGATTTAACATCTGCCCCAAAAAGAATTCGTTTGGAAACAATTTCAAGCGAATCCCCTTCAACATCTTTAGAGCTTTACTTTTTGCGTTTGATTAAGTCTAAGCTCTTTATAAAGCAAGTGTCTGTGATTTCCGCTTTTATTTGGATGCGTCGCACTGATAAGAACCAAAAAGTCCGAAACACTTGCAAAAATGAATTGAAAAGTCGCAATTTTAAATTTCCCGCTGGCTCGATGTGTTTGGCCAGATGACTCGCAGACGGCGCTGATGGCGTTTCCAAAAGTTAACATTGAACTGTCCCTCTTTATCCTTAATGCTCTGTGGTATTACTTAATTTGACATAGACGCGTACGAGAATTGAATTTTGATTGGAAGTATTGATTAGTCCGGCAATTACATATTTGTTTTCGTGCTAATAGGGCGAAACTTATTGAAAATTTTAAACATTCAGGATCTAAACTGTTTTTTTTTGTATTTGGTAGTATTAATATTTTACTATTTCTATATATACAGTACGTTTTTTTTTTATCGTGGGCCATAGGATTTTACATGTTAAAAATTATACCCTGTTTTAATGCATCTTTCAACATATAATTTTAAAGCAAATTTTAGTTAGTAATAAATCAATTACTTTTCCACATGATGCGCTTAATTAGATTACCTTAAACATGTTTTATTCCATTAAAAAATGAAATTAATTCACTAATCAATCTGACATTTCAGAAATGCAAGGTACTTTGATTATGTTTGCTCAGTTATTTATTTTAAATAATTTCATTTTTTAATGGAATAAAACATGTTTAAATTATTCTGACTAGCGCATCATGTAGAAAAATAATTGATTTATATTACTAACTAAAATTTTTTTGTAGCCCTCTCGTGTAAATTTCTGCGGGCGCCTTTGGTTAAAAATTTAGTTATCAAAGTCTTATCAAACTTAATCATTTCGTTATTAACCTTGGTACATTTTTGTTTGTGTTTAATCTGTTTGCTTATCTAAAATACGATAGTATTAATCGCGCCATAGATGAAACAAATAATATTATTTGAAATTTAAGTAATAAAGCCTTTCTCTATCTCTTATAGATAGCAATGCTAATGCATCGAATTTGTAACGATTTATTTTAAAATCAGATTTACTATTTTGTTAAAAGAAATTGAATAAATTGTGTTTGGTTACAAATTAATTATATTTAGAAAATAACTTGTTTTCGTTTATTATATAAATAAAATTTAAGTTTATACCTCCATGAACGAGATGTAGAGATATAGTAAAGTGCTAAGTTGTAGAATATAAGTGAAGTAGATAAATGTATCGTTATCGCAAGTATTCGAACTGACGGCCTGTAGATAACGATAAAATTCTAAACATCGCAAAATTTTTCAAATGGAATTTGCACTTATTCAACCTAAATAGTTTAGATTTTAATTGGTTTACGTTGTGTTAAAATTTATTTTATCCTATACTGGTAACATGCCAATAACTCCTTAGCAACGAGTAACGTAAGGTACCTTTAACAACACTAGTGTTGTTAAGAAATTATTAACAACACTAGTGTTGTTATATTATCTTAAGGCAACTTGTTGCTCTGGAGATATTGGTAAACAAACATGACTTCGCTTTTTGACGGTTTTCATTAAACATTTTTCAAATTAAAAAAAAAAATAGAAATAGGATAAAATAAACCGTGTTACGCCACACGTAACGTTATTTGCTTTTACATTACGAGAGAAAGAATTTTCTCCTACGTCGCTCGTGTTTTCAAACTTTTCTCTCGTAATGTAAAAACGTTCATAACGTTACTTGTATCGTAAATTACTATACAAGTTTCAGTTATTCACTATGGCTATTTTTACATGTATTTAACACAATTTAATTTTCTCTCCAGTAGCATATCGATTGAAAATGTGAATTTGGTCGAATTTTAAATAGTCAATATTTTCTCTTGTACTGATTGCTTACAAATAATATTCATTGAATTATTTTCTCTTGTACTTTCTCTCTAAAATAATATGGAAATCAGGAAAATTCATATAAATTTGATTTATGCATCACCAATAAAAATAACAGATAGCCAAATTAAGCGTAATGCTAATGTCGTCCAACACACCGTAACCTCTGGTAAGTTTGCCGTAACATATGTCATATGTTTCGAGTTTTCAGTACTTACAATTGTAAAGATTTACTAAACTACCAATTAGTTTTGCCTCAAATCTTGATTAGAAACTGTGTACCCTTTGCTGCTTTTGCTAAGACTACACATATAAATTACCCTCACTCGTCAGTGGGATATATCATATGCAACCATATGTACGCGTCTGTACTCTGGGCAATAGTACATAGCGAGAAAATAATGTCAGCCATATAAACAACTGGGACTATTATTATCGATAATTCAACTCATGTATTAAAACGGCGACCAAAAAAATTTGCAAGTGGTTAAAAAAATATTTACCTTCACCACGATAACGATCTTTATATTGGCAATTTTCGTAAACAGCTAACTTCAGTTGAACAGGGGCAGTTCGTGTCAGTTCTGAATACCTCCGCGGTGAGTTTTTCTCCAAAAAAGAGATGGTGGATGCGCCATCCGTTTTTTTGCTATAGTTATCGACATCCCCCATAGAAACTCGAATATTGCCCACTATGTACTTCAATTATAAATTTTTTGAGTATCGTACGCAGTGGCGGCTCGTGGAACATTTTGATGGTAGAGCCACCTAGCATATAATTAAAGTCCGGATTTATATGCGCTAAAAAAGGCATTATAATTTTTTTATATGCGCTAAAAAATGGCGTTATAATTTTTTTATATGCGCTAAAAAGGCATTATAATTTGTTTATATGTGCTTAAAATTAGCCAATATATGCGACAAAATGATTCAAATATGGATTTTATATGCGGTTTAATTAAAAATTATGTTACAAAATTTAAAAAAATACGAATAGCAACTGATAATAATTTATTTATTGGAATTACAATGAAGAACCAAAATTTGATTTTCATTTTCATTTTAGGTAAAGTTAAATGACATGGAGTTCATGTTAAAATTTATTTTGTCCTCCTCAGTCTCGCCTTACAAAATTCCACAAATCATTTGAATTTTTTCGTATCCCGGATTTCGATATAATACGCATCAAATTTTCGTACAGTTCTTTAATAATTTTAAAAGCCTCAATTAAACGAAACCAAAGCTGAGCTGTTTCCAAATTCTTGATTGCGGTTATTAAGATGCAAAAATGTGCAATAAAAGCTAATAGTTGCAAAATATTTATACATGCAACACAATCTTTACATTTTTTAGGTGCTGCCGATTCTTCATCAATAAAATTAAGAGGAATATTTTCTTATTTTTAAATATTTTTGGCGTAGAATAAAGTAGCTTCCAGCCAACCACAATTACCGGGCACCGTTGCATCTAGTATCATCTGCATAAGCGTACAAGCTTAACTTGCTTATGGGGAAATCCCCTTATTTTATATAAATAATATAATACATACATATCTACATAACACAAGGTTACGTTCGCTAGTTAGGGGAATCCCGTAAATTTATCTTATACGATTTTATAAAAAAGATTTCTACGCTCGCAAATTTATTTTTCATTTATTTATTTTTCAAATTTCAACAAAATCAATTACAATTAATGGAAATATTGACTTTATATGTAGTTATATGCGGATATATGCTCAAATAAGTTAAATGTGACAAAACCTCGAAATATTAAGTTATATGCGAAATAAAACTTGGTACTTTGATTTATTTCCGAGAGAAACGTATAGATACAATTCGCCAGTTCCATACGAAAGAGCAAATAATACATGTAAAAAAATATAAATCCGGACTCTACATATAATATACATCGTTTTTTTCTCACCATAACATGACATTTGTCAAAGTCATGGCAAGGGTTTTTATTAAATGGTAAATGGTTAAACTTATTTTTATTATTTCTGAGGTGGATTCTAGTACAAACGTAAATTAAATGGATGATACATTTACAATTTTTAATTCTCTAAAAAATATTCCTTTGCGATTTTTTTCTAAAATGAATAGGGGAGCTAATAATTACACATATTTAATTTTACATGTTAAATCCCTATGTTCGTCCCTTATCCCAGACACCCGGTATAAATATTCAAGCAGTTCGTAATTCTACAAATATTAAGTCTTACAAAAGCTAACAAACAAATAACTTAATGAAACAACTCACTAGAAAAAAAAATGTTTAGTGTTATCTGTATCTATTCAATGCACTTTGATCGCCCGTTATCTTCTGTAAACCAAAAACAATTGAACAACGAATTCAGTTCTTTGGTCCTCTATATATCTTTCGGATGAACGAAAGACTTTGCTGAAAGAGTCTTAGAAATCCGATCATAAGTTCAAAAGTAAAAAATAATAATTTTACAATTTTATTTTTTTAACCTACGTCTATTATATAAGAACAATACTTTGCTTACTTTGCTTTTCGTTTAAGAGTTATCCTCAATAATAATAAAATATTTTTTGATCTTATCTGTACAATGAGCACAACACTTTGCTGAAAGAATTTTCAAAATCTCTCCTCGCGTTCACGAATTGAACTATAAATTATATAAGAATTTGCCAAATTAGGTCATCCATTCAAGAGTTATCCTTAAACAACAAAAAGCAATTACAGACGAATTAATTTTTTGGTCCTATTTACATTTATCCGATGAGTACTTTATTGACTCGAAAAAATATAAAAACAATTGCCATCGACTTGAAACTTTCAAAAACAACTGACAACACATGCGATTCTACATTTCCGTAAAAATTAGAAATGCATTGTTTCTAAATTGCAAAATATTTCAATGTGAACGGAGATGAAATTTAAAAAAATGCAACAAATTCGTCAACGCGGAAAAAATATAAAAACAATTGCCATCGACTTGAAACTTTCCAAAACAACTGATAACACATATGATTCTACATTTCCATAAAAATTAGAAATGCATTGTTTCTAAATTTCAGAATATTTCAATGTGAACGGAGATGAAATTTAAAAAAATGCAACAAATTCGTCAACGCGAAAAAACTATAAAAACAATTGCCATCGACTTGAAACTTTCCAAAACAACTGATCACACATGTGATTCTATATTTCCGTAAAAATTAGAAATGCATTGTTTCTAAATTTCAGAATATTTCAATGTGAACGGAGATGAAATTTAAAAAAATGCAGTAAATTCGTCAACGCGAAAAAAATATAAAAACAATTGCCATCGACTTGAAACTTCCCAAAACAACTGATCACACATGTGATTCTATATTTCCGTAAAAATTAGAAATGCATTGTTTCTAAATTTCAGAATATTTCAATGTGAACGGAGATGAAATTTAAAAAAATGCAACAAATTCGTCAACGCGAAAAAAATATAAAAACAATTGCCATCGACTTGAAACTTCCCAAAACAACTGATCACACATGTGATTCTATATTTCCGTAAAAATTAGAAATGCATTGTTTCTAAATTTCAGAATATTTCAATGTGAACGGAGATGAAATTTAAAAAAATGCAACAAATTCGTCAACGCGAAAAAACTATAAAAACAATTGCCATCGACTTGAAACTTTCCAAAACAACTGATCACACATGTGATTCTATATTTCCGTAAAAATTAGAGATGCATTGTTTCTAAATTTCAGAATATTTCAATGTGAACGGAGATGAAATTTAAAAAAATGCAGTAAATTCGTCAACGCGAAAAAAATATAAAAACAATTGCCATCGACTTGAAACTTCCCAAAACAACTGATCACACATGTGATTCTATATTTCCGTAAAAATTAGAAATGCATTGTTTCTAAATTTCAGAATATTTCAATGTGAACGGAGATGAAATTTAAAAAAATGCAGTAAATTCGTCAACGCGAAAAAAATATAAAAACAATTGCCATCGACTTGAAACTTTCCAAAACAACTGATCACACATGTGATTCTATATTTCCGTAAAAATTAGAAATGCATTGTTTCTAAATTTTAGAATATTTCAATGTGAACGGAGATGAAATTTAAAAAAATGCAACAAATTCGTCAACGCGAAAAAACTATAAAAACAATTGCCATCGACTTGAAACTTTCCAAAACAACTGATCACACATGTGATTCTATATTTCCGTAAAAATTAGAGATGCATTGTTTCTAAATTTCAGAATATTTCAATGTGAACGGAGATGAAATTTAAAAAAATGCAGTAAATTCGTCAACGCGAAAAAAATATAAAAACAATTGCCATCGACTTGAAACTTTCCAAAACAACTGATCACACATGTGATTCTATATTTCCGTAAAAATTAGAAATGCATTGTTTCTAAATTTCAGAATATTTCAATGTGAACGGAGATGAAATTTAAAAAAATGCAGTAAATTCGTCAACGCGAAAAAAATATAAAAACAATTGCCATCGACTTGAAACTTTCCAAAACAACTGATCACACATGTGATTCTATATTTCCGTAAAAATTAGAAATGCATTGTTTCTAAATTTTAGAATATTTCAATGTGAACGGAGATGAAATTTAAAAAAATGCAACAAATTCGTCAACGCGAAAAAAATATAAAAACAATTGCCATCGACTTGAAACTTTCCAAAACAACTGATCACACATGTGATTCTATATTTCCGTAAAAATTAGAAATGCATTGTTTCTAAATTTCAGAATATTTCAATGTAAACGGAGATGAAATTTTAAAAAAATGCAACAAATTCGTCAACGCGAAAAAAATATAAAAACAATTGCCATCGACTTGAAACTTTCCAAAACAACTGACAACACATGTGATTCTACATTTCCGTTAAATTAGAAATGCATTGTTTCTAAATTTTAGAATATTTCAATGTGAACGGAGATGAAATTAAAAAAAAAATGCAGTAAATTCGTCAACCCGAAAAAAATATAAAAACAATTGCCATCCACTTGAAACTTCAAATCACTCAATATTAATTCAAGAGTAATTTCGTAGAAAATTCAAATACATTCTGTCGATTGCTTTCGCGATTTTTCGTGTAAATTTATGAAAAATTATAATCATTTTTTGTTGACGCGAAAAAAAAAATTAAAACAGCTGTAAAATACTTGAAACTTTCTAAATTTACTTAAAATACAATAATCTTAATAAGCTTCCAAAAACTCGAAAAACTCCATCACAGGTTTTCAAGATAATCAACCGAGAACAGCCCTTAAGATTTTTTAAGTTTCACTTCTTCGGAGTGAAAAAAAAATACAAAAACAACTGTAACACACTTGAATCTTTTCAAATTTACTCAAAATACATTGATCTTAATAAACCTCCAAAAAAACTCAAAATACCCCATCACTGGTTTTCAAGATAACAACACTAAACACAATTCCTGAAAGAATTTTTCAAATCCGCTAATTTGTTCAAGAGATATATTTTCAAATAAATCCATTGCCATTTTTCTCGTCTCATGAAACATTCGCGGGCATCGTTTTAACATTTAAAATGACAAATCGGTGTTTTTGGAATTAATAAAAAAAATCTTGTTTCGTTTGAAATTAGAGGTAGTGCCATGGCTCCTTGGCTCTACATAACGAGCCGCCCCTGGGTGAGGCAAAGACAAAGGTGCCACTCGTGCTGCACTACTTACTCTCATAGAGGAAGTGAATATTCCGTTGCTTTTTCGGTCAAATTTTCTTCCGTTGTCTCACCGCCGAACATCTACGAGCCGCCGCTGTTTTGTACTGTACCTATCTTCTTAAATTGTTTAATTGATATTGTTTTAATGTATTCTGAGAGTAATAATAACATGCTGTTATTAGCATATTAATCACAATTCAAATTGTTTTTTTCAGTATTATTTTAGTTGTTTGCTCAGGATTACAAGCGGGCACATATAAACTTGAGAATCGCAAATAATTCGTCAGACTAATAATTTATGTAATTCAAATACATTAAGCCTTCAGTGTAATCTCTGTTAGCTTTTGAGATACACCGCATACAAACATGGCAGATGATCTCGTAGTTGATGCCAAAAAACACACACAAAAAACATGATGACCCCAAAATGGATATTTTCATTAAAAGGTAAACATTTACAAGTTTTTCTTATTGTTACACACTGTATATCCGTTAAAACACCGAGAACTGAAATTTGCGTGACCGGAATACACCCTTGGGTAAGGTCAAGGGTTAAATTATAAAAATAGACACACGTCATGTCACAAGTGTTAATAATATTTTCCCAACGCTGCAGGTAATATTACCAGATAAACAGTTTACATTCGCACAACTTTACATATATAGTAAACACTACTGCATTTTTATTACCGTATCTAATCTCATCCCATTCATAATTCATTGAAACACGGTATGTATATTATTAGCGGTAGGAGAGTGAAAGTAAAATTCTTGACGTTATACGAGCCAACATTAGCAAGGAAAAACCACAATCCCGCCGCGCTTCGTACCGTCTGTACCGTTGCGATCGATAGAAATGGAAGTGCAAATTAAGAACTTGGACGTGCTCCTCGCGCCCGTTCTGGAAGGAAAACGAATCGAGTCGTATAAATCGCGCGATTTGGTGGGCCCCGGTGAAAATTACGGAAGTGTCATGTTGGCCTTGGACGTCAAAGTCGAGGACCGCGCGGACGAGTTGAACCTTGTGGCGAAAATGTGCCCCCCGACGGAGTTTATCAAGAGAATGTTCAACATCCCGGTGACGTTCAAGAAGGAGGTGGGCTTCTACAAGGCGGTCATCCCGATACTTCAGGAGTTCCAGAGGGGGCGGGGATGCGAGGACGTGATCGATTTCGTGCCGAAATATTACGGATCGCGGATTAGTTTGGACCCTGACGCAACCGTCGTCGATGATGATGCTTGCTTGTTGTTAGAGAATATAAAAGTGAAAGGCTTCGATGTTGGTAACCGCCTTAAGGGATTCGATTTGGAAACGGCGGAATTCGTCATCAAAGACTTGGCCACTTTCCACGCTGTACCGATTGCACTCAAACTAACGGATCCTAATCGTTTCGTGGAAAAAATAAAACCGCACATCATCAAGCACGTCACCGAGGAGGCAATGGCTGATGATATAAGCACGGGCATGATTAATGTGATTTTAGAAGGAGCGCAGAAGCACCCGAAATGCTCGCAATATTTAGAGAAATTGGAAAAACTCTTACTAGCAAATGTGGATTATTACAAAAACACCAACGACGCCCAGGAGAATATTTTCTGGACGATAATCCACAACGATTACTGGGTGAACAACACCATGATCAAGTACAAAGATGGTAAACCGGTGAAGAACGCAATGGTCGACTTCCAACTGGTTACCTACGGAAATCCAGCGAGGGATCTACTCTTCCTCATCTATTCAAGCCTGAGTAACGAATTGATCTCGGAAAATTACGAAAACCTGATCAATCTGTATTTCGAGACGTTCATCGAAGTGCTCGCCTCCCTTCGGATCAACACCGAAGATTTTAGTTACACAAGCTTTAAGGAGCAAATATTTAAGGCCGCCACTGACGTGGAATTCTTTCATATATTGATTATGCTGAAACCGATATTGCTCGAGAAGGATAAAGTGAAGGATCTGAGTGATTTGAGTGAAGACGAACTGATAGAAACAGAAGGGTTTTCCGATCTTTACTACTCCAGGCTATGGTTTACGATTTTGGATTTTGCGGGAAAAGGATGGTTGTGATGATTTGATTTTGAATGTTCATTAATAACCCAGTGTGATTTTAAATATCAAAGATTTCTTATTTATGTTTTAATGTTGATTATAATAATAAATATTTAATATTCTAAGTTTGTATTCATTTCCTATTAAAATAAAATATATTTAATGAACACTACGTACAGAAAAACTAATTCACATTCATTTAAGTATGAGTGTGAAATAAGTACTTGATTAATATTTAAATATTAAGAAATATTTATACAGAGTGAGTTTTTTTCGATGTTCTCCATGGGAATCTCGGAAACTATAAGTGATAGGGAAACGGTTAAATGGGCAAAGAAGTGTAGTTTTACGAGCCCGATAAAATAACACTTTCAAAGTTTCCAAAAAGTGAAGGGTAACTAGATATTTTGAAAATTGTAAAAACTGTAAGATATCTCTATTGAAAATTGTTGAATTTTCAAGCCCCAAATTGATTTTGAATAAGCAATACTTCGGCCGCTGATGATAATTTTATCTGCGCGTTTTATTTTTTTCTGCGAAGTTTTCATTCAGGTGCTCAAAACATTAAAACAAAAATTTTCAAAAATCTCCATTAAAAACTGTGGAATTTACAAAAACCAAATTGATTTTGAATAAGCGATACTTAGACCTTTAAGGATATTTTGTCTGCGCGTTTTATATTTTTTCTGCGATGTTTTCATTCAAGTGCTCAAAAAATCACAACTAAAATTTTCAAAAATCCATATCTCTATTAAAAATTGTTGAATTTATTAAAAACAAATTAATTTTGAATAAGTAATTCTTCGACCATTGAGGATATTGTTTTAAGGAATTTTTTCTACGCGTTTTATATTTTTTTGCGATGTTTTCATTCAAGTGCTCAAAAAAATAAAACGAAAATTTTCGAAAATCCATATATCCATAAAAAATTGTTGAATTTACAAAAACTAAATTAATTTTGAATAAGCGGTTCTTCGACCATTCAGGATATTGTTTTAAGGATTTTTTTCTACGCGTTTTATATTTTTTTGCGATGTTTTTTTCAGGTGCTCAAAAAATAAAACAAGAATCTTCAAAAATTCATATCTCTATTAAAAATTGTTGGATTTACAAAAACCGAATTGATTTTGAATTAGCAATACTTCGGCCATTGAGGATGATTTTTTTATGGAATTTTGTCTGCGTGTTTTATATTTTTTCTGCGATGTTTTCATTCGAGTGCTCAAAAAAATAAAACTAAAATTTTAAAAAATTCATATCTCCATTAAAAATGGTTGAATTAACAAAAAACAAATTGATTTTGAATAAGCGATACTTCGACCATTAAGGATATCTTTTTATGGAATTTTTTACGCGTTTTCATTCAAGAGCTCAAAAAATTAAAACGAAAATCTTCAAAAGGATTTTTGAAGATCTTCTGTATTGAAAATTGTTGGATTTACAAAAACAAAATTAATTTTGAATAAGCGATTCTTCGACCATTCAGGATATTGTTTTAAGGATTTTTTTCTACGCGTTTTATATTTTTTTGCGATGTTTTTTTCAGGTGCTCAAAAAATAAAACAAGAATCTTCAAAAATTCATATCTCTATTAAAAATTGTTGGATTTACAAAAACCGAATTGATTTTGAATTAGCAATACTTCGGCCATTGAGGATGATTTTTTTATGGAATTTTGTCTGCGTGTTTTATATTTTTTCTGCGATGTTTTCATTCGAGTGCTCAAAAAAATAAAACTAAAATTTTAAAAAATTCATATCTCCATTAAAAATTGTTGAATTAACAAAAAACAAATTGATTTTGAATAAGCGATACTTCGACCATTAAGGATATCTTTTTATGGAATTTTTTACGCGTTTTCATTCAAGAGCTCAAAAAATTAAAACGAAAATCTTCAAAAGGATTTTTGAAGATCTTCTGTATTGAAAATTGTTGGATTTACAAAAACAAAATTAATTTTGAATAAGCGATTCTTCGATCATTAAGGATATTGTTTTAAGGAATTTTTTCTACGAGTTTTATATTTTCTGCGACGTTTTCATTCAAGTGCTCAAAAAATTAAAACAAACATTTTCAAAAATCCATATCTCTATTCAAAATTGTTGGATTTGCGAAAACAAAATTAATTTTGAATAAGCGGTTCTTCGACCATTGAGGATATTGTTTTAAGGAATTTTTTCTACGCGTTTTATATTTTTTTACGATGTTTTCATTCAAGTGCTCAAAAAAATAAAACTAAAATTAAAAAAAAATCATATCTCCATTAAAAATTGTTGAATTAACAAAAAAAAAATTGATTTTGAATAAGCGATACTCCGACCATTGGGAACATTTTTTTAAGGAATTTTTTCTACGCGTTTTATATTTTTTTCTGCGACGTTTTCATTCAAGTGCTCAAGAAATTAAAACAAAAATTTTCAAAAATCCATATCTCTATTCAAAATTGTTGGATTTACAAAAATAAAATTAATTTTTTCTACGCGTTTTAATTTTTTTTGCGATGTTTTCATTCAAGTGCTCAAAAAAATCAAACTAAAATTTTCAAAAATCCATATCTCCATTAAAAATTGTTGAATTAACAAAAAACAAATTGATTTTGAATAAGCGATACTCCGACCATTGGGAACATTTTTTGAAAGAATTTTTTCTACGCGTTTTATATTTTTTTCTGCGACGTTTTCATTCAAGTGCTCAAAAAATTAAAACAAAAATTTTCAAAAATCCATATCTCTATTCAAAATTGTTGGATTTACAAAAATAAAATTAATTTTTTCTACGCGTTTTAATTTTTTTGCGATGTTTTCATTCAAGTGCTCAAAAAAATCAAACTAAAATTTTCAAAAATCCATATCTCCATTAAAAATTGTTGAATTAACAAAAAACAAATTGATTTTGAATAAGCGATACTCCGACCATTGGGAACATTTTTTGAAAGAATTTTTTCTACGCGTTTTATATTTTTTTCTGCGACGTGTTCATTCAAGTGCTCAAAAAATTAAAACAAAAATTTTCAAAAATCCATATCTCTATTCAAAATTGTTGGATTTACAAAAATAAAATTAATTTTTTCTACGCGTTTTATATTTTTTTGCGATGTTTTCATTGAAGTGCTCAAAAAAATCAAACTAAAATTATCAAAAATCTATATCTCCATTAAAAATTGTTGAATTAACAAAAAACAAACAAATTGATTTTGAATAAGCGATACTTCGACCATTGGGAACATTTTTTTAAGGAATTTTTTCTACGCGTTTTATATTTTTTTCTGCGATGTTTTCATTCAAGTACTCAAAAAATTAAAAAGAAAATCTTCAAAAATCCATATCTCTATTCAAAATTGTTGGATTTACAAAAACAAAATTAATTTTGAATAAACGATTCTTCGATCATTGAGGATATAGTTTTAAGGAATTTTTTCTACGCGTTTTATATTTTTTGCGATGTTTTCATTCAAGTGCTCAAAAGATAAAGCAAGAATCTTCAAAAATTCATATCTCTATTAAAATTTGTTGGATTTACAAAAACCGAATTGATTTTGAATTAGCGATACTTCGGCCATTGAGGATGATTTTTTATGGAATTTTGTCTGCGCGTTTTATATTTTTTCTGCGATGTTTTCATTCGAGTGCTTAAAAAAATAAAACTAAAATTTTAAAAAATTCATATCTCCATTAAAAATTGTTGAATAAACAAAAAACAAATTGATTTTGAATAAGCGATACTTCGACCATTGGGAACATTTTTTTAAGGAATTTTTTCTACGCGTATCATATTTTTTTCTGCGACGTTTTCATTCAAGTGCTCAAAAAATTAAAACAAAAATTTTCAAAAATCCATATCTCTATTCAAAATTGTTGGATTTACAAAAACAAAATTAATTTTGAATAAACGATTCTTCGATCATTGAGGATATAGTTTTAAGGAATTTTTTCTACGCGTTTTATATTTTTTGCGATGTTTTCATTCAAGTGCTCAAAAAATAAAGCAAGAATCTTCAAAAATTCATATCTCTATTAAAATTTGTTGGATTTACAAAAACCGAATTGATTTTGAATTAGCGATACTTCGGCCATTGAGGATGATTTTTTATGGAATTTTGTCTGCGCGTTTTATATTTTTTCTGCGATGTTTTCATTCGAGTGCTTAAAAAAATAAAACTAAAATTTTAAAAAATTCATATCTCCATTAAAAATTGTTGAATAAACAAAAAACAAATTTATTTTGAATAAGCGATACTTCAACCATTGGGAACATTTTTTTAAGGAATTTTTTCTACGCGTTTTATATTTTTTTGCGATGTTTTCATTCAAGTGCTCAAAAAATAAAGCAAGAATCTTCAAAAATTCATATCTCTATTCAAAATTGTTGGATTTACAAAAACAAAATTAATTTTGAATAAGCGATTCTTCGATCATTGAGGATATTGTTTTAAGGAATTTTTTTACGCGTTTTATATTTTTTGCGATGTTTTCATTCAGGTGCTCAAAAAATAAAACAAAAATCTTCAAAAATTCATATCTCTATTAAAACTTGTTGCATTTACAAAAACCGAATTGATTTTGAATTAGCGATACTTCGGCCATTGAGGATGATTTTTTATGGAATTTTGTCTGCGCGTTTTATATTTTTTCTGCGATGTTTTCATTCGAGTGCTCAAAAAATTAAAACAAAAATTTTCAAAAATCCATATCTCTATTCAAAATTGTTGGATTTACAAAAACAAAATTAATTTTGACTAAGCGATTCTTCGATCATTGAGGATATTGTTTTAAGGAATTTTTTCTACGCGTTTTATATTTTTTCTGCGATGTTTTCATTCAAGTGCTCAAAAAATAAAGTAAGAATCTTCAAAAATTCATATCTCTATTAAAAATTTTTGGATTTACAAAAACCAAATTGATTTTGAATTAGCGATACTTCGGCCATTGAGGATGATTTTTTATGGAATTTTGTCTGCGTGTTTTATATTTTTTCTGCGATGTTTTCATTCGAGTGCTTAAAAAAATTAAACTAAAATTTTAAAAAATTCATATCTCCATTAAAAATTGTTGAATAAACAAAAAACAAATTGATTTTGAATAAGCGATACTTCGACCATTGGGAACATTTTTTTAAGGAATTTTTTCTACGCGTTTTATATTTTTTTCTGCGACGTTTTCATTCAAGTGCTCAAAAAATTAAAACAAAAATTTTCAAAAATCCATATCTCTATTCAAAATTGTTGGATTTACAAAAATAAAATTAATTTCTTCTACGCGTTTTATATTTTTTTGCGATGTTTTCATTCAAGTGCTCAAAAAAATCAAACTAAAATTTTCAAAAATCCATATCTCCATTAAAAATTGTTGAATTAACAAAAAACAAATTGATTTTGAATTAGCGATAATTCGACCATTGGGAACATTTTTTTAAGGAATTTTTTCTACGCGTTTTATATTTTTTTCTGCGATGTTTTCATTCAAGTGCTCAAAAAATTAAAAAGAAAATCTTCAAAAATCCATATCTCTATTCAAAATTGTTGGATTTACAGAAACCGAATTGATTTTGAATTAGCGATACTTCGGCCATTAAGGATGATTTTTTATGGAATTTTGTCTGCGCGTTTTATATTTTTTCTGCGACGTTTTCATTCAAGTGCTCAAAAAATTAAAACAAAAATTTTCAAAAATCTCTCTATTCAAAATTGTTGGATTTACAAAAATAAAATTAATTTCTTCTACGCGTTTTATATTTTTTGCGATGTTTTCATTCAAGTGCTCAAAAAAATAAAAATAGAATCTTCAAAAATCCATATCTCTATTCAAAATTGTTGGATTTACGAAAACAAAATTAATTTTGAATAAGCGGTTCTTCGACCATTGAGGATATTGTTTTAAAGATTTTTTTCTACGCGTTTTATATTTTTTTGCGATGTTTTCATTCAAGTGCTCAAAAAATAAAACTAAAATTTTCAAAAATCCATATCTCCACTAAAAATTGTTGAATTTACAAAAACTAAATTAATTTTGAATAAGCGATTCTTCGACCATTCAGGATATTGTTTTAAGGAATTTTTTCTACGAGTTTTATATTTTTTTCTGCAATGTTTTCACTCAAGTGCTCAAAAAAATAAAACTGAAATTATCAAAAATTCATATCTCCATTAAAAATTGTTGAATTAACAAAATCCAAATTGATTTTGAATAAGCGATACTTCGACCATTGATGATATCTTTTTATGGAATTTTTTCTACGCGTTTTCATTCAAGTGCTCAAAAAATTAAAACGAAAATCTTCAAAAGGATTTTTGAAGATCTGTATTGAAAATTGTTGGATTTACAAAAACCGAATTGATTTCGAATAAGCGGTATTTCGGCCATTAAGGATATTTTTTTATGGAATTTTGCCTGCACGTTTTATATTTTTTTCTGCGGTGTTTTTGGTCAGAGAC
Source organism: Ocypus olens (assembly GCA_910593695.2). Lineage (NCBI taxonomy): Eukaryota > Metazoa > Arthropoda > Insecta > Coleoptera > Staphylinidae > Ocypus > Ocypus olens. The sequence goes on along the minus strand of OU343063.1, from coordinate 13,477,584 downwards.
TTCGAGAACGGAGCAAATAATCTTTCAAAAGATGCGTTTTTTCAGAGGCAAAACCTAAATAGGAAAACATTTTCCACATTCCTAAAACTTTCCAACTTTTCAAATTTACTGAACAAATACTTTTCGAATTTTGAACTGCATCAAGGATAGTCGTATATTTATTTGGTATAGCAGATAATATACCCAAAATATTACCTTCAGTCACAGGTATGATATCGAAAGCAGAATCATATCAAAAACATTTTTGAGAAACCATTAACAATTTCAGAAGGTGTTATGACGTTTACTTACCGTGATCACAGTCACAGTTTAAAACAACTGATATTAGAAAGTAGCAATCACAGGTAGCAGTTTTGCCCGTCTCTAGTGTTTACCTTAATCGTTTTTTTTTTGTTTTTTCCAAAAAAAATTTAAATATTATAAAAGCATTTAAATAAATATTGAAGACAAAAAGAAACGGACATCTCCATATTTGTCATAAATTCATTTTTTTAAATCATTCTAAGTTGTAAAGAATTAAAAAATTAGTAGGGTTTAATTTTGTAGAAAAATCTGTGCGAGACAAAAGCGTTGATTTTTCAAAACTTGAAAGTAACACGACATTCCAACTTTTGCAGCATTATTCAGAAATAATTGAGACTCGATACTCCAGAAAAATCTAAGCATGTTAATCATTTAGTTTTCAAATGATCACCAACAAACCCAAGCGTGACCATTTTAAGCGGTCGATTATTAAAAAAAGCGTTGATTTTTCAAAACTGAAACTTTTGTAAACTTTTAACTTGAAAAGATTCATTCCGAAATCATGAGGCTTAGATATTCAAGAAAAATCCATGCACATTATTTCCTCAGTTTTTCATTAAATTGCCATTAATCCCGAAAATCGAGCGTTGATTTTTCAAAAACCGAAAGTAATGCAGACTTCCAACTTTTATAGCATTATTTCGGAATAATTTAGCCTTAATATTTAAAAATCAAACCATGTTAATCATTTCGTTTTCCAGATAATCACGATCAGTATGGATACTTTTTCATCGTTTAAAAATCTAAAAAGCGTTGATTATTCAAAACCAAATGTTTTTTTTCGAAATCCCTTTAGTTTTTGAGTAAATTGAGTTTTTAAATTTGAAGTATAATTTTTCCATCTTTCATAATTTTGACGTTTTAAACGTCAGTTTCATCAAAGTCTACAAAACGCTCGATGTACATTTAAAATATAATTTAAATTGAAAATAAACCATGGAAGCGTAAATATAAATGATACCATCAAGTCGGAGAAAGTAACATGATGGCCACATCACCATTTTTTTATTTTTTTATTAAAAAAATGTATTTTTGTTTTTTTTTTAATTGGTGCTTAGCCTATTAAAATTGACCAAAGTAACTGCTGACGAAAGACGGCTCCGCGGCGCTGCGCCATCGTCCGTGCGTAGCCTATTAAAATTGAGCAAAGTAACCGGTGACGAACGACTGCGCTGCGCCGTCGTCTGTGCGTGTCCTATTAAAATTGACCAAAGTAACTGGTGACGAACGACGGCTCCACTGCGCTGCGCCGTCATCCATGCGTAGCCTATTAAAATTTACCCAAGAAACCGGTGACGAACGACGGCTCCGCTGCGCTGCGCCGTCGTCTATGCCGCTGAAGCTTGTTGGGAATGCGCCTGAGGGGGAGAAGGGTGTCTGTTAGAAAAATCGAAGCGATAGGCCTTCATTTGTCGAAATTAACCGTTTTTAACCGAAGGGGGTGGTAAAAATTTAGGGGTTAAACTCAAAAATTACAAAAAATAAAACCGAGAGTCTCTTTGAAATATTTTTTAAAGTCTAAAAAAAATTGCCGCCACTCTCCCGCTCGGCCGCCAAAAACCTTCTCCACCGTCGCGTTATTTCGTCGTTTAAAAATTTGCCCCGGTTCCGGAGGGTTGTTTTAAAAATTTTGAAAAAATTACAGCTCAAGGCTCGTTTGACCCTCTACCTATTTTAAAAGTTTCAACTCTTCGATTTGAATAGAAACAAATACATCCTCGATGGAAGCAAAACGAACCCGGGGACCGGGCCAAATAACGGCTCTGGAAGGGTAGGAGTTGTTTTAAAAAATTTGAAAAAAATAACAAATGAAAGTACATTATACCCTCTTCTCATCCTAAAAGTTTAAGCTCTTGGATTTGAATAGAAAAAAATACGTCCGCGAAAGAAACCTCAGAGAGAGTGGAAACTTTGGAAAAAATGTATGGTCACTTTTTTGAAAAATGATATCTCGTTAAAGGGGCAACAAATCAAAAAGCGCGCCGATATAAATAATGTGAACGGATGCTTTGTGAAGTGATCCCGCTACCGACGGATCCTTCAAGAGCAAAAATAAAGTCAGTGGCGGCGTTTCGGCGAACCCCTGAAATTTCATATATGAAGCCTTTGCTCCAAAACGGCTCTAACGATTTTTGTGAAAATTGGCAGGGATGTTCCGCTTACCAAGGGGAGTATCTGGAAAAAAATAGAAAAAAATCATTCGAAGTGTTTTCGAGTTTTGACACTTTCTTTTTTTTTCTTTTTTTATCTCCCGGGGCGTAGGGGTAGAGTCAGAGGGGCGGCACTAAAAGGGATCAATAGAGCTCTCGGGTGTGCATTGGACCGTGCCGAAAAAAATTCTAAAAAATTTGCCTCCACCCCCCGGGGTGATTTTAACGTTCCGTCACGGTACTCTCAATTACTCCGAAACCGGTCAACAAACGGCGGTCAAATTTGGTGGGGATGCGCAGGAGGGGGAAGAGAGTGTTTGTTGAAAAAATCAAAGCGATCGGCCTTCATTTGTCGAAATTAACAATTTTTGACCGAAAGGGGTGGTAAAAATTTAGGGGTTAAACTCAAAAAATAAAAAAAAAGAAGACCGAGAGTCTCTTTGAAATATTTTTTAAGGTCTAAAAAAATTTCATTCATTTCGTTTTCCAGATAATCACGATCAGTATGGATACTTTTTCATCGTTTAAAAATCTAAAAAACGTTGATTTTTCAAAACTAGTTAAAACTTTCATTGAATTGGTAATCAATAATAAGGCTTTAATATAAAAATAATATAAATTCCTGTTAATTACCTAGTTTTTCAGACAATCGCCATCAAACCCAAAATTTACCATTTTCAACTCTCAAAAATCGAAAAAAATTGGATTTTTCAAAAACTGACTTAAATACACACTTCCAATATTAACAGCATTGTTTGGGAATAATTGGGCTTCAATATTTTAGAATAATCGAAACATGTTAATTATTTACTTTTCTAGATAATTACCAACAAACCAAAGAGTGGTTATTTTCAGAATTCAAAAATCGAAAAAGTGTTGATTTTAAAAAAAAACCTGAAATAAATTCAGACTTTCAACTTTTATAGAATTATTTAGGAATAATTGAGCTTTTATTATTATAAAAAATAAAAGCATGTTAATTATTAATTTTTGAGATAATCACCAACAGACCCAAAAATTGCCATTTTCCACCCTCAAAAATCGTTAAAAGCATTGCGTTTTTAAAACCTGAAATAAATTCAGACTTCCAACTTTAAAAGCTTTATGCAGGAATAATTGTGCTTTAATATTCTAGAAAAACCAAAGCATGATAATTATTTAGATAATCACCGTCAAGCCTAAAAATATTGCCATTTTCGCTCAAAAAAACAAAAAATTGTGATGTGGCCATCATGTTACTTTCTCCGACTTGATGGTATCATTTATATTTACGCTTTCATGGTTTATTTTCAATTGAAATCATATTTTAGATGTACATCGAGCGTCATGTAAACTCGCATGAAACTGACGTTTAAAACGTCAAAATGATGAAACATGGAAAAATTATACTTCAAATTTAAAAACTCAATTTACTCAAAAACTAAAGGGATTTGTAAAAAAACTTGATCATTTTAGTATTCTCTACAATTATTATTAACATAAATTTGCTGTAACTATTATCGTTTTATAATTATAAACTAAAAATTAAAAAAATAATAATTTTTTTTCTCAAATTAAAATGATTTTATGATAAATGTTTTCAAGCAAAAGATATTCGTTTCTTTGTTGTCTTCAAAGTTTGTTTAAATATTTTTGTGGTATTTTTCATATTTAAGAAAATATTTGCAAAAAACAAAAAACAGTTAAGGTAAACGCCCACTTCCGGTGTACAAAATTTCACCAAAAGCTTTTCAGTTCTTCAGATTATTAAATAAGACGGATGTTCAAAGTTTCATATCAATTGCTCTATTAGTTTTTGAGATACAGTGCGCATAGACACACACACAGACACATTTTTTTTTACTTTCTCCGTTACGAAGTACGAGAAAGTATTGTGATCGTGATTTTTTTTTCAAAAATTTTTTTTACAGAAATATCCGTTTTGGGGTCCCTAGATGCCATTTCAACAATTTCTGGAAAAAAAATTTTTGTGTCTGTGTGTGTGTGTGTGTGTGTGTGTGTGTGTGTCTGTGCGCGCTGTATCTCAAAAACTAATACACCAATTGATATGAAACTTTGAACATAAGTTTTATTTGATAATCCGAAGAACTGAAAAGCTTTTGGTAAAATTTCGTACATCGGAAGTGGGTGTTTACCTTAACTGTTTTTTGTTTTTTGACAATATTTTCTTAAATATGAAAAATATCACAAAAACATTTAAACAAATATTGAAGACAATAAAGAAATGCTATTATTTTGTTTGAAAACATTTTTCATAAAATCATTGTTATTCGAGAAAAAATTTTATTAATTTTTTTTCATTTTTGGTATACAATTATGAAACGCTAATAGTTACAGCAAATTTATGTTAATAATAATTGTAGAGAATGCCAAAATGAACAATTTATGAAGAATAAGTTTTTTTTCGAAATCTCTTTAGTTTTTGAGTAAACTGAGTTTTTGAATTTGAAGTACATTTTTCGATCTTTCATAATTTTGACGTGTTAAACGTCAGTTTTATCCGAGTCTACGAAACGTTCGATGCACACTTAAAATATGATTTAAATTGAAAATAAACCATGGAAGCGTAAATATAAATGATACCATCAAGTCGGAGAAAGTAACATGATGGCCACATCACCATTTTTTACTTTCTCCGTTACGAAGTACGAGAAAGTATTGTGATCGTGATTTTTTTTCAAAAATTTTTTTTACGGAAATATCCGTTTTAGGGTCCCTAGATGCTATTTCGACAATTTCTGGAAAAAAAAAATTGTGTCTGTGTGTGTGTGTGTGTGTGTGTGTGTGTGTGTGTGTGTGTGTGTGTGTGTCTGTCTGTGCGCGCTGTATCTCAAAAACTAATAGAGCAATTGATATGAAATTTTGAACATCCGTCTTATTTGATAATATGAAGAACTGAAAAGCTTTTGGTAAAATTTCGTACACCGGAAGTGAGCGTTTACCTTAACTGTTTTTTGTTTTTTGCCAATATTTTCTTAAATATTAAAAATTATCACAAAATCATTTAAACAAACTTTAAAGACCAAAAAGAAGTGAACCTCTTTTTTCTTGAAAACATTTTTCATAAAATCATTATTATTCGAGAAAAAAATTTATTATTATTTTTTTAATTGTTGGTTTATAATTATAAAACGATAATAGTTACAGCAAATTTATGTCAATAATAATTGTGGAGAATGCTAAAATGAACAACTTATAAAGAATAAGTTTTTTTCGAAATCCCTTTAGTTTTTGAGTAAACTGAGTTTTTGAATTTGAAGTATAATTTTTCCATCTTTTATATTTTTGACGTTTTAAACGCCCGTTTTATGCGAGTCTACAAACCGCTCGATGTACATTTAAAATATGATTTCAATAGAAAATAAACCATGAAAGTGTAAATATAAATGATGATACCATCGGAGAAAGTAACATGATGGCCACATCACCATTTTTTCCAGAAATTGTTGAAATGGCATCTAGGGACCCCAAAACGGATATTTCCGTAAAAAAAAATTTCGAAAAAAAAATCATGATCACAATACTTTCTCATACTTCGTAACGGAGAAAGTAAAAAGTAAATTTTTCAGGAGAGTCAAAAAACTTAAAAATATTTACAATTTACAAGAGATCGCCTTCCCCACTTTGCTTAGAAATGTCGATCACTACTACTAATTGGAAAAATGTAAAATCAATTTTTTTATACGTAGAATTGAGTGTCGAATCAGAACCGACGATAAAACAATGTATTTGTGATGCCTGCTTAATCAATTTTCTGAAACATAAGTCAACACACTAAATTTAGAAAGCGGATTCGATGAGGACAAATTATGAAAGTTGAAAAATGACAATGCCAAATTATAATTTCGACGTTAAAAATCGAAAAAAGATATAACCAATCCAAATGGATTTTTAAAATTGTGTACTTCCATTTATAAAAGTTCAAGCTACCTAATTAATTTTGGTTTGTTCTTTAAGCAAATTATGAGAATTGAAAAATGACAACCTAAAATTGTAATTTCAGGGTCAAGAAATCGGAAAAAAAATAAAATTTTAAGATAGATTTTGAAAACTTTGTATTTGTGAAGGTTCAAGTTAAGTTTTAAATTTTAGTTTGTTAAAATATTTTGATCTTTGAACAACTAATGAAAGTTAGAAAATGACACAATGACAAATTATATCTTCTGCCTCAAAAATGGTACTTTTTGTTCTCAAAAATTGTATTTTTTGTTTTCAAAAATTGTATTTTTTAGCTGACAATAATGGTATGGTACAGTTGTCGATAATAGTATGTTGCAATTATCAAGAATGGTAGTTTTCAGCTGTTAAGAAATGTATTATTCAACTGTCGAAAATGATATTTTTTAGCTGTCAAAAAGGTATTTCTCACCATTAAAAATGGAATTTTTCAGCTATCAAAGGCAGAATTTTTGGTCATTTTTTATTGTCAAAAATGGTATTTTTCAGCTGTCAAAACCTGTATATTTTGTTGACAGAAATTGTTTTTTTTTAGTTGTCAAAAATTGTATTTTTTAGAAAATTACATGTGACGGTGAACTGAGCTTTAACCGTCACGTGAATAATATACCATAAAATATAAAATACCATTTCTCACAATTTTAAGAAAAATGCTAATTGTAATTGTAACTACTGATACAAATTAACACACTCTTAATTATTTACAAAATCTTTGTCAAATCCTTGTGTATATCCTTTTTACATAACACATTGGACTTCCCATTTAGACAATCCCTGAGAACCAATTAGATAACATCGCTGTCCGTATGAGAACACTAAATTTATTTGCACTTTTCGTTACATAATAATCTCTTAAGTACCAGGAAGTGTTCTAGGATTGTGCAAATTGATTCAACAGGATCTGGAGAGTACTTTTTTTCGTTTAGAACGTAATCGCTATAGAAGAGGAACCAACCAAATGATATAATTGCTCAATTAAATAATTTTGACGCAATTATTCGTGATTTAATGACGTACTTATATGTCATGAGGATTGACATAACGGATTTGTGCTTTTAACAAACAACGATTTACCCGTGCTTATTTTTTTATTGTATGTGTAGGATATCACGATTCTTTAATCACGTTTTAATACACATAAATCTTCGTTATTTAAATCAGATATTCTGGCGAATGAATTGTTTGTGACGTAAAATAGCAAGTCATGTGGATTAAAGAAAACCACAGCGGTAATTTCTGAAATTGAGAATTTTAGCCGTTTTCCATTAAAAAACGTGATTGTTAGGTACACTTTTCTGAAATTTTGCACACACGTTGTTACCTCCAAAAGTAAGTATTGCCGAGCAATTAAAAAAATATTAATTGAATTAATAGAATTCAAGTTGTTTTAATTTTTTTTTAAATCCACTACTCAACATATGGAAATATTCTCAGCCATACTGATAGGTATCGATACCACCTTTAAAACGAAAGAAAAATCGTGTTGACAGCTTTTATAGTTTTAACTTAAAAAATGGTGATGTGGCCATCATGTTACTTTCTCCGACTTGATGGTACCATAGCCTTATCTACGTTTTCATGGTTTATTTTCAATTGAAATAATATTTCAAATGTACATCGAGCGTTGTGTAAACTGGGATGAAACTGACGTTTAAAATGTCAAAATTATGAAAGATGGAAAAATTATACTTCAAATTCAAAAACTCAGTTTACTCAAAAACTAAGGGGATTTCGAAAAAAAATTATTCTTTATATATTGTTCATTTTAGCATTCTCTACATTTATTATTAACATAAATTTGCTGTAGCTATTATCGTTTCATAATTATAAACCAAAAATTAAAAAAAAAATGGTGATGTGGCCATCATGTTACTTTCTCCGATTTGACGATTAGACCAAAACCTTGAAAATACTGGCAAAACATTAAAAAATGTCTGCTTTAGGTTAAAAATCTAAAATATTGCCAATCAAAAATTCGCTAATAGAAATCAATAATTAAACAATAAAACTAAAACATAGGCCCAAAAAAATCCAAATATCGAAAACTATGGCCTAAACATAAAAAAAAAAACGCAAACTAAAACATCGAAAATTTCAACAAACACATCGAAAATGTTGTCCAAAATAAACATTATTTAGGCAAAAAAATTAAAAATTTGGAATAAATTGAGGCGAAAACAGGTAAAGGTAAGGACCTAAAATATGGACCAAAAAAATGCAGACCAAAATATTGTAAATTCTAGTAAAAGAAAAAATATTTTGCTAGCCCCTAAAATAATTCTTTGGATCAAAATAAGTTTCCGACCAGAAACTCGAAAATAATGCAAAAAAAAAATAAAATAAGAAACAATAAAGTTAAAAAGTAAAGGGCAAAAAATCAAAAACCGACCAAAAAATTCGGAAATACCGGCAAAAAAATCGAAACTTTTAACACGCAACCTAAATTTTCACGCCAAAATAAAGAATATTTAGGCCAAAATAAAGAATATTTAGGTCAAACATTTGGAATAGAAAACGAAGTTACAGGCTAAAGATCCAAAAATGCAGATAAAAAGATTCAAGTAAAAGAAAAATAGTTTGCCGTTTGCACCTTCAAAATAACCCTGTAGCTCAGAGTAAGTTTCTGTACAGAAACTCAAATTGAAAATAAAAAAATCTAAAATATGGGCCAAAAAAACAAACAATTAGACCAAATACTGAAAATTTGGGACAAAAAATTAAAAAAAGCAGGCCAAAATAAAGAATATTTAGGCCAAAAATCAAAACTTTGAAAAAAAAAATATTACAGGCCAGAGATCTAAAAATGCAGATAAAAAAAATTCAAGCAAAGAAAAAATTGTTTGCCATTTTTACCCTCAAAATAACCCTGTAGCTCAAAATAAGTTTCCATACAGAAACTAAAAATCGAAAATTGAAAATTTTAAAATATAGGACGAAAAAAATAAAATTTGGACCAAATACCGAAAATTTGGGGCTAAAAATAAAAAATACACATTAAAAAATCGAAAATCTTAATAAACAAATGAAAAATTTCAGCCAAATAAAGAAATCTTAGGACAGAAGATTAAAAATTTGGACCAAAAAAATCGAAAATACAGGTCAAAATTTAACAATTGTGGCAAAAAGATTGAAAACATGGGCCTAAAAATAAAAAAATGCAGACCAAAAAGTTAGAAAATCGAAAATCTTAATAAACATATCGAAAATTTTGGCCAAATAAAGAAATCTTAGGACATAAAATCAAAAATTTTGACCAAAAAAATCCAAAATACAAATAAAACTTCAACAATTGTGGCAAGAAATCGAAAATTTAGACCAAAAATCGAAAGCACGAGCTTAAAAATCAAAATACTGACCAAAAAAGTCCAAAATTTCAACAGATCATTTTCAAATTGGGACCAACATAAAGAAAAAAATCAAGAATTTAAAGGAAAAAAACGAAGAAACAGGCGAAAAATATAAAATACGAGCACAAAAACTCTGCTCTAAAAATAATTTGCCCCAAAAATAACACTCAAATTAAGATACGATCCGAAACTCTTTACTTTTTCCGATTTGAAATCACATTTTAAATGTGCATAGAGATTTTAGTGAAATCAGATGAGACTGACGTTTAAAACGTCAAAATTATGAAAGATGAAAATGACAAATTATATTTTAAATCCTAATAGTCAATTTACTCAAAAACCAAAGAGATTTCGAATAATACTTATTCTATATAAGTTGTTCATTTTGGCATTCTCTACAATTATTATTAAAATACATTTGCTGTAAGTATTATCGTTTCATAATTTTAAACCAAAAATTACAAAAAAAAAATAATTGCTATTATTTTTCAAAAACCATACATTTCACAAAAAATGTTAATTTCTTTGCTTTCTTCAAGATTTGTTTGAGTGCTTTTATAGTACTTTTTATATTTAAAAAATTATCGGAGAAAAACAAAAAACGGTTAAGGTAAACACCCAATTCCGGTGTACGAAATTTTACCAAAAGCTTTTCAGTTCTTCGGATTATCAAATAAGGCTTATGTTCAAAGTTTGATGTTCATTCAAGTAGTAGTTTTTTAGATACAGCGCGCACAAACAAACAGGCATATATTTTAATAGGAATGCATATTGAAAAAATGGTGATGTGGCCATCATGTTACTTTCTCCGACTTGATGGTATCATTTATATTTACGCTTCCATGGTTTATTTTCAATTTAAATCATATTTTAAGTGTGCATCGAACGTTTCGTAGACTCAGCTTACTCAAAAACTAAAGAGATTTCGAAAAAAAACTTATTCTTCATAAATTGTTCATTTTGGCATTCTCTACAATTACTATTAACATAAATTTGCTGTAACTATTAGCGTTTCATAATTGTATACCAAAAATGAAAAAACAATAATAATTTTTTTTCTCGAATAACAATGATTTTATGAAAAATGTTTTCAAACAAAATAATTGAATTTCTTTATTGTCTTCAATATTTGTTTAAATGTTTTTGTGATATTTTTCATATTTAAGAAAATATTGGCAAAAAACAAAAAACAGTTAAGGTAAACACCCACTTCCGGTGTACGAAATTTTACCAAAAGCTTTTCAGTTCTTCGGATTATCAAATAAAACTTATGTTCAAAGTTTCATTTCAATTGGTCTATTAGTTTTTGAGATACAGCGCGCACAGACACACACACACACACACACACACACACACACACACACACTCACACACACACACACAGACACACACATACACACAAAAATTTTTCCAGAAATTGTTGAAATGGCATCTAGGGACCCCAAAACGGATATTTCCGTAAAAAAATTTTTTGAAAAAAAAATCACGATCACAATACTTTCTCGTACTTCGTAACGGAGAAAGTAAAAATTGTGATGTGGCCATCATGTTACTTTCTCCGACTTGATGGTATCATTTATATTTACGTTTTCATGGTTTATTTTCAATTTAAATCATATTTTAAATGTACATCGAGCGTTGCGTAACCTCGGATAAAACTGACGTTTAAGACGTCACAATTATGAAAGATGGAAAAATTATACTTCAAATTCAAAAACTCAGTTTACTCAAAAACTAAAGGGAGTTCGAAAAAAACTTATTCTTTATAAATTGTTCATTTTAGCATTCTCTACAATTATTATTAACATAAATTTGCTGTAACTATTATCGTGTTATAATTATAAACCAAAAATTAAAAAAAATACATAAATTTTTTTCTCGAATAAAAATGATTTTATGAAAAATATTTTCAAGCAAAAGATATTTATTTCTTTGTTGTCTTCAAAGTTTGTTTAAATGTTTTTGTGTTATTTTTCATATTTAAGAAAATATTGGCAAAAAACAAAAAACAGTTACGGTAAACGCCCACTTCCGGTGTACGAAATTTTACCAAAAGCTTTTCAGTTCTTCAGATTATCGAATAAGAGGGATGTTCAAAGTTTCATATCAATTGCTCTATTAGTTTTTGAGATACAGCGCGCACAGACACACACACACACCATCACACACAGGCACACACACACACACACACACAACATTTTTTTTTCCAGAAATTGTTGAAATGGCATCTAGGGACCCCAAAACGGATATTTCCGTAAAAAAAAATTTTGAAAAAAAAATCACGATCACAATACTTTCTCGTACTTCGTAACGGAGAAAGTAAAAATAATTTTTTTCTTGAATAAAAATGATTTTATGAAAAATGTTTTCAAGCAAAATATGTTCATTTCTTTGTTGTCTTCAATGTTTGTTTAATGTTTTGTGATATTTTTTATACTAAGGAAAATATTGACAAAAAACAAAAAACAGTTAAGGTAAACACCCACTTCCGGTGTACAAAATTTCACCAAAAGCTTTTCAGTTCTTCAGATTATCAAATAAGACGTATGTTCAAAGTTTCATATCAGTTGCTCCATTAGTTTTTGAGATACAGCGCGCACAGACAGACAGACACACACACAGACACTTTTTTTCAGAATTTGTTGAAATGGCTTCTAGGGACCCCAGAACGGATATCTCCGAATTTTTTTTTTTTTTTAAATCTCATTCGCAATACTTTGTCGTTCTTCGTAATGGAGAAAGTAAAAATCACTTGTGCGAACTTCACTCTATTTAGCGAAGCACACACCCGCAGTTTCACCAATATGACAATTTAAAATTTCCCTAAAAATCCAGTACCTTAGTGGGAATTGCTTATCAAGGAACCGATTACCATGCTGAAGCCGAATTTTTCTAAAGTACTAGTTTAGACATTTCTTAGCTTAGGTACTATCTAGCAAAGTATTTGTTTAGGAATAGTTGGAGAAAACGGGCATCTATCTCTTATAGTTACCGAGATAGCAATGCTAATGCACGTGATTTGAACAAATTATCTCATGAACTAATAATTATGTTACAGGTATAGGATAATTACCTCATGAAACATTCATACGACACAAACTGGATAATCACCCAAGTTCATATCAAGGTAGGACTGCAATAATACACAAATATTATTCATATACGCTTACATCATAAATACCAGCATAAATATCCAGCTGTAAGTGTTAAAACCTCATTACTATGTTAACAAAAGCAATTATTTAATCCACTGCGATCACAGCATTAAAACTGGTGTCTGGATTAGAATAGTAATAATTAATACAATTAATACGAATCCATTACTATGTGTCTGTTTCATAACCTACACATCATAAATTATTTAGATAAAAATTAGAATCATACCGCAAATGAACGCCGATAAACTCGGCATTGTCTTAAACCACAAGGTTACGTATTCGATTTTTTCTATTACTAAAAATCCTGAATCATTACCCGAGTAAAACTCATGTAATTAGGATTTCACGCCGAGTAAATTTGTATGTATTATTTTCGTGTGTCCGTCAAATCGTAATTTCCAGAAAAAGCAACTCTAGGAAACATCATAATACACAGTGGGCCAAAAAAAAGGTACACATTTTAAATATGCATATTTTCAGTAATATTGCTTTAAAAAACAAAATATTTACACTTTGTAGATGACAAAAATAACTAATTGCATTATTGAAAAGTTTTCATATCGAGGATATTTCACATTAATGAAGGCGCTGCAAAGACTGGAGTTTATAATGCACCGCCTCGCCGCGTCGCATCAAAATAAGTGGGCCATGATTTGTTTTTGTTCTCAAATGAATCTCAGACATTATCCGTCACTTCTATCAGTCATTTTAGTTGTTTAGTTCAAAAATTGTTTGCCTAAGTGAAGAAGGTAAAATATTCATTAAACATTTCTTTCACTATGACAATTTTTCTGCACGAAAGATTGTGAACAAATACCCACAAAAGGGTTGGTCGGTTACAAGTATTCAGTGATTAATAATTAAACTCAGAGCTTTCTGTAACAATAATCGTAAAACAAATAAATGGAAGACCACGTACAGTACTTAAATTTAGTGAATTAAAAAAAATGATTTCCATTAAAAAAATGTCTATGACGTCATACGTGAAAAACTAGTAACATCATACAATTTTTAAAGACGCTAAACAGTGCACTATAGAAAACAAAAATCGACGTGTCCGAGGATTTTTTCTGGAATTTTTTTTTTTCATTCATACCGAATTTGTTCCAGTTAAAGTTTCCACCCTGTATATTCATATTTAGAATAATTTGTCAAATATTGTTTCCAATTTATTACAATTTTTTTTTATGACCTATGTAAACCTTTCGGTAATGACATTAATAAACCTACTTACTTACTTACTTACTTATTTAAAACCTCAAAAATATGCAATATTGTATTGAAATATGCAAGTAATCATTTGAAAAAAAATGGTGATGTGGCCATCATGTTACTTTCTCCGATTTTGATTGCATAATAGTTATTTATATTTATACTACCATGGTTTATTTTCATTTTAGATCAGATGAAACTGACGTTTAAAACGTCAAAGTCATGAAAGATGAAAATAACAAATTATACTTTCAATTCAAATAATCTTAAATAAGTTTATTCGAAAACTAAAAAAAATCTAATAAATTCATGAAAAAAGTCCTAAAAATAAGTCTTGATATATCCTGAAAAAGTCCTGGTCATACAGTTCTAAAGAGAATACCCGAAAACAGTCTTAAATAAAAGAGGCCTGAAAAAAACCTAATAAAACAGTCTTAAATAAAACAGGCCTGAAAAAAACCTAATAAAAAAGTCCAAAAAAGAGTCCGGAAAAAAGTGCTCTGACAAAGAAATGTCTTGAAAAACAAGTCCTTGAAGAAGACCTGAAAAACATCCCGAAAACCTAGTCGTCACAAAAAAAATCTGAAAACAGGTCCTAGAAAAAGACCTGATAAAAAGCTAGTAGAAAAGTAACAAAAATTTTGAAAACATTGTCCTGCAAAAAAAAATCCCAAAAAAGTCTTGCAAAAAGCATTAGAAAAAACCTGAAAAAGCATTAGTGAAGTTCCAGAAAAATAATCCAAATTAAAAATCCTGTAAAAGAAGTCCCAAAAAAGGCCCTCAACAAAAACTTTTTAAAATATTCACAAAAAAATATTCTGAAAAAAGGTCCTAGAAAAAGACCTGATAAAAAGCCAGTAGAAAAGTACTAAAAATAGACTTAAAAAGAGTTCGAAAAAAGGCCTTAAAGAGTCCTGAAAAAGGCGCGTAAAATAGTCCGGAAAAAAGTCCTAAAAAAGTCCAGTAAAGAGTCCTTACAAAGATCCTAAATAGGACCCGAAAAAAGTCGAGAAAATAGTCCTAACAGAAGTCATGAAAAAGCCTTAGAAAACACCTGATAAAAGGCATTAAAAAAGTCTTGAAAAAATAATCCTGATAAAGAAAAGCCCGAAAACGTCTTGAAAAAATAATCCTGATAAAAAATTCCTGAAAATAAGGTCCTAGAAAAAGTTCCGATAAAAAGGCTAAAAGAAAAGTACTGAAAAAGCCTACAAAAAAGTCGGAATAAAGACCTTAAAAAGTTCTGAATAAAGTCTGTGAAATAGTCCCGAAAAAAGTCTTGAAAATATTCCTAAAAAAGAGTCCTGAAACAAATTTCTGAAAAAAGTCCTGCAAGGAGTCCTCAAGAAAAGACATGAGAAAATTCCAGAAAATAGTCCTGAAAAAAACCTTAGAAGAGATCTGATAAAAGGCATTAACAAAGTCGATAAAAAATGCCCAAAAAATGTCCTGAACATAATAGTTTTTAAATAGTCTTGAAAAAAGGACCCTGAAAAAAATCGAAAAAGATAGTCCTGGAAAAACGTCGTGAAAAAGGCCTCAAAAAGAGTTCAAAGTCTCGAAAAAAGTCGTAACAAAAGTTTTGAAAACATTGTCCTTCAAAAAAATCCCAAAAAGAGTCTTGCAAAAAGCCTTAGAAAAGACCTGAAAAGGCATTAGAAAAATTCCAGAAAAATAATCCTGAAAAAAAGTCCCAAAAAGGCCCCAAACAAAAACTTTTTAAAATAAAGTCTTAAAAAAAAGTTTATTTACGGTCACCACCTTTGTATACATAAAATACAAAATATATAATAACGAATAAAGTTTAGGATAAGTAAACATTTCAACTGAGTGAGTACATCCATTACAAAGAAACAACATATAAATGGTACAGATCAAAATTGACATAAAAATTCGGCAAAAGAAAAGTCCTGAAAAAAACGTCGTTAAAAATGGTAATGTGGTTATTTTCTCCGACTTGATTTATATTTACGCTTTCATGGCTTATTTTTAATTTAAATAATTATTTAAATGTACATCGAGCGTTGTGTAAACTCGGATGAAACTGACGTTTAAAACGTCAAAATTATACTTTATTCAAAAACTCAGTTTACTCAAAAACTACAGAGATTTCGAAAAAAACTTATTCTTTATAAGTTGTTCATTTTGGCATTTTTTATATATATTATCATTCATTATTATTACATAAATTTGCTGTAACTATTATCGTTTTATAATTATTAACCAAAAATTTAAAAAAATTAATAATTTTTTTTCTCGAATAACAATGATTTTATGAAAAATATTTCCAAACCAAAGATACTCATTTCTTTGTTGTCTTCAATATTTCTATAAATATATTGTTTATATTGCGATCTGGATTTATTTAGGTATATACAAATCACAATTTGAAAGGTAAACACCCACTTCCGGTGTTTTGAAATTTTACCAAAAGCTTTTCAGTCCTTCGTATTATCAAATAAGACTTATGTTCAAAGTTTCATATCAATTGATCTTTTAGTTTATGAGATACAACGCGCACAGACACACACGCACACACACACAATTTTTTTTTGTCCAGAAATTGCTGAAATGGCATCTAGGGACCCCAAAACAGATATTTCCGTAAAAAATTTTTTGAACAAATTTTCACGGTCACAATACTTTTTCGTACTTCGTAACGGAGAAAATAAAAAGAGTCCTGAAAATTGTCTTGAAAAAACTCTTAATAAAAGTTTTGAAAAACCTGTCCTTCAAAAAAACCCAAAAAGGGTCTTGCAAAAAGCCTTAAGAAAAGACGCGAGAAAAGGCATTAAAAAAGTCGTGAAAAAAGTTCCAGAAAAATAATCCTGATAAAAAAATTCTGAAAAAGGTCCTCAACAAAAAGTTTTTAAAATAAAGTCTTGAAAAAGGAAAAGTCCTGAAATTTTCATTTATACTATCATGGTATTTTGTCAATTTAAATCATATTTTAAATGTACATCGAGCGTTGTGTAAACTCGGATGAAACTGACATTTAAAACGTCAAAAGTATAAAAGATGGAAAAATTATACTTTAAATCAAAAACTCAATTTACTCAAAAATTAAAGAGATTTCGAAAAAAAACTTATTCTTTATAAGTTGTTCATTTTGGTATTTTCTAAAATTATTGTTAACATTAATTTGCTGTAACTATTATCGTTTTATAATTATTAACCAAAAATTAAAAAAATAATACATTTTTTTTCGAATAACAATAATTTTATGAAAAATTTTTCAAACAAAATAATCTCATTTCTTTATTGTCTTTAATATTTGTTTAAATGTTTTTGTGATATTTTTCATATTTAAGGAAATATTGGCAACAAACAAAAAACCCACTTCCGGTGTACGAAATTTTACCAAAAGCTTTTCAGTTTTTCGGATTATCAAATAAGATGTATGTTCAAAGTTTCATATCAATTGTTCTATTAGTTTTTGAGATACAGCGCGCACAGACAGACACACACACACGCACATTTTTACTTTCTCCGTTACGAAGTACGAGAAAGTATTGTGATCGTGATTTTTTTTTCAAAAATTTTTTTTACGGAAATATCCGTTTTGGGGTCCCTAGATGCCATTTCAACAATTTCTGGAAAAAAAAATGTTGTGTCTGTGTGTGTGTGTGTGTGTGTGTGTGTGTCTGTGTGTGATGGTGTGTGTGTGTGTGTGTGTCTGTGCGCGCTGTATCTCAAAAACTAATAGAGCAATTGATATGAAACTTTGAACATCCCTCTTATTCGATAATCTGAAGAACTGAAAAGCTTTTGGTAAAATTTCGTACACCGGAAGTGGGCGTTTACCGTAACTGTTTTTTGTTTTTTGCCAATATTTTCTTAAATATTAAAAATATCACAAAAATATTTAAACAAACATTGAAGACAACAAAGAAATGAACATCTTTTGCTTGAAAACATTTTTCATAAAATCATTTTTATTCGAGAAAAAAATTTATTATTATTTTTTTATTTCTGGTTTATAATTATAAAACGCTAATAGTTATAGCAAATTTATGTTAATAATAATTGTAGAGAATGCTAAAATAAACAACTTATAAAGAATAAGTTTTTTTCAAAATCCCTTTAGTTTGTGAGTAAACTGAGTTTTTGAATTTGAAGTATAATTGTTCCATCTTTCATGATTTTGACGTTTTAAACGTCAGTTGCATCCGAGTTTACGCAACGCTCGATGTACATTTAAAATATGATTTCAATTGAAAATAAACCATGAAAGCGTAAATATAAATGACTACCATCAAGTCGGAGAAAGTAACATGATGGCCACATCACCATTTTTTTTACTTTCTCCGTTACGAAGTACGAGAAAGTATTGTGATCGTGATTTTTTTTTCAACATTTTTTTTTACGGAAATATCCGTTTTGGGGTCCCTAGATGCCATTTCAACAATTTCTGGAAAAAAAATGTTTGTGTCTGTGTGTGTGTCTGTGTGTGTGTGTGTCTGTGTGTGTCTGTGTGAGTGTGTGTCTGTGTGAGTGTTTGTTTGTGTGTGTGTGTCTGTGTGTGTGTGTCTGTGTGTGTGTGTGTGTGTGTATGTGTGTCTGTGTGTGTGTGTCTGTGTGTCTGTGTGTGTGTGTGTGTGTGTCTGTCTGTGCGCGCTGTATCTCAAAAACTAAAAACTAAAAATGTTAACAATGAAGAACTTCATTCTCAAGTCGTCGTTCTGTAGGGAGGAGCATCCTCGGAGAGAAACAGCTTACGGTGGATCAGCAATATATGTGCGCGATGGTGTGGAATGTGTAATGAGAAGCGATATAAACAAAATATCAACCATAAGTGCGTTTGAGTGTGCGGCAGTCGAATGTATCTTATATAATAATAAATATGTAATTATTACAATTTATAGAGCGCCATATAGTCATAATATTGTAGAATTTTTTCAAAAGCTTAACTTTTTATTAAACAAGTTATTAGTGGAAAAAGCAACTTACATTATATCTGGGGACTTCAACATAAATATAAGAGATGATACTGCTGAATCGTTTGAATTTTTGACATTGTTAAGATCATACAATGCGAGTATTACGATTGATAGCGATACGAGAATTAGTTCAACCTGTAACTCAATAATTGACAATATTATAACTAATATGTCTGTGTACTATACCACTCAAGTCTTTGATAGTCATATATCAGACCATCTTACTCAAAAACTAACATGGAGAGTAACGGCTTTTCCACTAAAAGAAACTCTCAGTCTAGTCAGAAATTTTAGCAGTCAAAATATTTCAAAATTAAAATGTTTACTAACAGAAAATTCTGATATGTCATGTGTATACACAAGTAACAATGTAGATGAATCATGGACTGGTTTCATGAAAGTTATACATAACTCGCTCAACAAAGCTTGCCCAAAAATAAATCGGAAAGTAACCAAAGATTTGAATAAAGTGTATAACTCTCCTGAAATCATTAGTCATAAGAACCTTTTAGACTCACTGTATGTGATAAAACATTATAATTCTGAAGCTAAGGCCCTTTATAATAAAACTAACGTTGAGTATAGTAAACTGCTTTGGCAGGCTAAAAGGAATGATTATGCTAGAATTATTCAAGAGAGTGACAACAAAATAAAAAGTACGTGGAGAATTATCAATAAACAATTAGGAAAGGGTAACTGTGATAATGTTGGACATGTTTCAGAATACACCAATGAAATGAATGCTTATTTCAGCACTGTAGCAACTCAACTTATTACGCAATTACCTAATACATTATTTTCGTCTAACGTTGAACGATTCCATAAATCAATATTTTTTAAAGCTGCGTCATCAGCTGAGATTTTTAACATAATAAATGAGTTAAAAAATAAACGTTCTACCGGTTATGATGAAATATCATCATCAACATTAAAACTCCTAACATCTGAATTGGTGCTCCCATTAAAATATTTAGTAAACCAAATATTGGAAAAAGGAGTATTTCCTTCTTGTCTGAAATTAGGAATAATAATACCTATATTTAAAAAAGGCGACCCAAATGACTTCAATAACTACAGACCTCTGACACTACTGAGTGTGTTCTCGAAAGTGATTGAAAAACTAATCGCAAATAGATTAATTGACTTCTTCATAAAAAACAAAATATTTAATGAATCACAACATGGATTCATGAAATCTAAATCACCCATTACTGCCTTATATAGCTATATAATGGAAATAGTGGAAGCAATGGAAAACGGGAATAAATCTATTGGAATATTTCTCGATCTCTCTAAGGCTTTCGACACCATGGATCACCAAATACTATTTACTAAGCTGGAATTGTATGGAATCCGTGGTGTCGCACTTGATCTTATAAAATCATATCTGTCAGGTCGAACACAAATAGTAAAAATAAGAGACAAATTATCCACTGAAATCGCAACAAACATCGGCGTCCCACAAGGGAGTATTTTAGGACCACTCTTATTTCTTATATACATTAACGACCTTCCCAAAATAACAAGTGAAAATACTATAATTAACTATGCAGATGATACAAGCATTTTAGTCAAAAGCAATTCATTAAATAATTTAATAATAAACGCTCAGGCGCTATTTAATATGGCAGAGAAATGGATGAATCAAAATAAATTAGTATTAAATAAAGGGAAAACAAATGTAATAATATTCAGTGCTAAACACATTAACCATGAAATCAACGAAATTCAGCTAGGAAATACGAATATTGGCCTTAAAAATAATTGTAAAATATTAGGAATGACTATTGATCAGCATTTAGATTGGAAAGAACATTGTACTAGTCTTGCTTCCAAGTTAAACACGACTTGCTTTACATTTAGAATTTTGGTAAAAATGTTTGATACAAAAACACTACTTTCATTATATCATACTAATTTCGAATCCATTATAAGATATGGAATAATATTTTACGGAAGAAGTTCATTTAGTACTAGAATATTTATAATTCAAAAGAAGGCAGTCAGGATTCTTCTGGGTTTGAAATATAAGGATTCCTGCAAAGGACGTTTCAAATCAGCAGGAATATTAACCTTCTATAGCTTATTAGTATATGAAGTACTTATTTATCATTTTAAAAATCGGCATGTGTTTAAAGATTGTACTAAAAAACATTCTTATCTCACTAGGAATACACATCTATATGATCTACCCATCCATAAATTAGTAATATACGAAAAATCCCCGTACTATGCTGCAGTAAAATTTCAAAATCAACTTCCTAGAGCACTTCAGGTAGAAGTCAATTTAAACGAATTTAAAAGAAATCTTAAAGATTACTTAATTCAAAGAGAACTCTATTCACTCTCTGAATACTAACTGGTGAAAATTCCTATAATTTTTGCTACAGTTTACTATATTGGACGTTTTCAACTTAGTGTGTTATAGGTATATGTATATATGTTTGTATTCGCATTATTTTTTGAAATAAATTGAATTATTATTATTATTAATTATTATTATTATTAACTAATAAAGCAATTGATATGAAACTTTGAACATCCGTCTTATTTGATAATCTGAAGAACTGAAAAGCTTTTGGTAAAATTTCGTACACCGGAAGTGGGCGTTTACCTTAACAGTTTTTTGTTTTTTGCCAATATTTTCTAAAAAAACACACACACACACAGACACAATTTTTTTACTTTCTCCGTTACGAAGTACGAGAAAGTATTGTGATCGTGATTTTTTTTTCAAAATTTTTTTTTACGGAAATATCCGTTTTGGGGTCCCTAGATGCCATTTCAACAATTTCTGGAAATTTTTTTTTTGTGTCTGTGTGTGTGTCTGTCTGTGTGTGTGTGTGTGTGTGTGTGTCTGTCTGTGTGCGCTGTATCTCAAAAACTAATAGAGCAATTGATATGAAACTTTCAACATACGTCTTATTTGATAATCTGAAGAACTGAAAAGCTTTTGGTAAAATTTCGTACACCGGAAGTGGGTGTTTACCTTAACTGTTTTTTGTTTTTTGCCAATATTTTCTTAAATATAAAAAATATCACAAAAACATTTAAACAAACATTGAAGACAACAAAGAAATGAACATCTTTTGCTTGAAAATATTTTTCATAAAATTATTGCTATTCGAGAAAAAAATTTATTATTTTTTTTTCAATTTTTGGTTTATAATTATGAAACGATAATAGTTACAGCAAATATGTGTGAATAATAATTGTAGAGAATACCAAAATGAACAACTTCTAAAGAATAAGTTTTTTTCGAAATCATGTTAGTTTTTGAGTAAACCGAGTTTTTGAATTTGAAGTATAATTTTTCCGTTTCATAATTTTGACGGTTTAAACGTCAGTTTCATCCGAGTTTACAAAACGTTCGATATACATTTAAAATATGATTTCAATTAAAAATAAACCATGAAAACGAAAATATAAATGGCTATGATACCATCACGTCGGAGAAAGTAACATGATGGCCACATCACCATTTTTTTTCCAGAAATTGTTGAAGTGGCATCTAGGGACCCCAAAACGGATATTTCCGAAAAAAAAAAATTTGAAAAAAAAATCACGATCACAATACTTTCTCGTACTTCGTAACGGAGAAAGTAAAAACAAAATATAAAAAATAGTCCTAACAGAAGTCATGAAAAAGCCTTAGAAAACACCTGATAAAGGGCATTAAAAAAGTCTTGAAAAAATAATCCTGACAAAAAAATGCCCGAAAACGTCTTGAAAAAATAATCCTGATAAAAAATTCCTGAAAATAAGGTCCAAGAAAAAGTTCCGATAAAAAGGCTAAAAGAAAAGTACTTAAAAAGCCTACAAAAAAGTCAGAATAAAGACCTTAAAAAGTTCTGAATAAAGTCTGTGAAATAGTATTGAAAAAATTCCTAAAAAAAGAGTCCTGAAAGAAATTTCTGAAAAAAGTCCTACAAAGAGTCCTAAAGAAAAGACATGAGAAAAATCCAGAAAATAGTCCTAAAAAAAAAACCTTAGAAGAGATCTGATAAAAGGCATTAACAAAGTCGTGAAAAAATAACCCTGATAAAAAATGCCCAAAAAAAATCCTGAACATAATAGTTTTTAAATAGTCTTGAAAAAAGGACCCTGAAAAAAATTGAAAAAGATAGGTTCTGAAACAAAAGTCCTGGAAAAACGTCGTGAAAAAGGCCTCAAAAAGAGTTCAAAGTCACGAAAAAAGTCGTAACAAAAGTTTTGAAAACATTGTCCTGCAAAAAAAAATCCCGAAAAGAGTCTCGCAAAAAGCCTTAGAAAAGACCTGAAAAAGGCATTAGAAAAGTTCCAGAAAAATAATCCTGAAAAAAAGTCCCAAAAAAGGCAGCAAACAAAAACTTTTTAAAATAAAGTCTTGAAAAAAAAATAATAAAGTTTATTTACAGTAACCAGCTTTGTATACATAAAATACAAAATACAGTGCGCGCCTAAAGTATGGAATATAGTCAGTAAAAAAGAAAAAAAAATCCTCTAACACGTCGATTTTCTTTGATAAAAATACACATTTTTACATGAAAGTCGATTTTCAGTCGTCATTTGTTTTTGAGTAATGTCGTCATCCTTTTGTTTTTTAAATGGCAACCCCCTATTTTATTCTTGATTTTGAGAGATCTTTTCATTGTCGAACTGGAAGTATAAAAATGTTGACAACTTACATAAGACATTTTTCGAGAAAATTACAATTGAAGGTGAGAACCCGATATTTCGAATTTTTTCAAAATGACCTTGTTCCAGCGCTTGTAGTAATTCTTCCAAACAACACTGATCTTGACCTTCCATATAATACAATATGGTTTCAGTAAGACGGCGCATCCCCGCACTGGGCGCGTTTTTTTTTTTTTTTAATCGAACATTTAAAGAAAATTCTTCTTGAACATTTTGAATATTTTCCAGGCTAATTCTGGGCATTAATCTCTTTCGTGGGCTATTATATCGGTTCTCTTGCTGAAACCATATTGTATGTATGGTAGGTCAAGATCATTTTTGTTTGGAAACAAAGCGCTGGAACAAGGTCATTTTGCAAAAACTCTAGATATCAAGTTCTTACCTTCAATTGTTATTTAGTCGAAAAATGTCTTATGTAAGATGCAATATTTTTATACTTCGACAATGAAAAGATCTCTCAAAATCAAGAACAAAAATAGGGAGTTGCCATTTAAAAACAAAATGGATGACGCCATTACTCAAAAACAAACGACGACTGAAAATCAACTTTCATGCAAAAATGTGTATTTTTATAAAAGAAAATCGACGTGTTCGAGGATTTTTTCCAAAAAATATTTTATTTCGATTTTACTGACTATATTCCATACTTTGCGCGCACTGTATATAATAACAAATAAAGTTTGGAATAAGTGAACATTTCAACTGAGTGAGTACATCCATTACAAAGAAACAACATATAAATGGTACAGATCAAAATTGACATAAAAATTCGGCAAAAGAAAAGTCTTGAAAGTTTTGAAAATTATCTTGAAAAAACTCTTAACAAAAGTTTTGAAAAAACTGTCCTGTAAAAAAACCCAAAAAGGGTCTTGCAAAAAGCCTTAAGAAAAGACCCAAGAAAAGGCATTAAAAAAGTCGTGAAAAATAATCCTGAAAGAAGGTCCATAACAAAAAGTTTTTAAAATAAAGTCTTGAAAAAGGAGTCCTCGAAAAAACTTCTGAAAAGAAAATCCCTGAAAAAACATCGTTAAAGAAGAATCTTGAAAATGTAGTCTTGAAGAAAAGTCCTGCAAAATAAGTCCCAGAAAAAAGTTCTTCAAAAAGACCTGAAAGGAGAAATCCTGAAAATAAGGTCTTACAAAAAAGACCTGAGAAATCAATCCTAAAAAAAGTCAGGAAAAAGTCCTGAAATTTTTATGTATATCATGTATCATGGTATATTTTCAATTTAAATCATAGTTTAAATGTACATCGAGCGTTTTGTAGACTCGGATGAAACTGACGTTTAAAACGTCCAAATTATGAAAGATGGAATAATTATACTTCAAATCCAAAAACTCAGTTTACTCAAAAACTAAAGATATTTTTTTTGACAATGACACAGAAATGTCATAATAATACGTCCTTTAAAGGACTAAATAATTGCTTGAAAATAGCATCAAATATACAAATGGACATCGCTGAAGAAAAACAGAAGTACCATCAATTGTCCACGTGAATTGGGTTTGAGTGGAAGATCATTATGTGAAGTGAACTCCGCCCGTGCTCCTTTCGTTTGAAATTTTGAGTATGTTTTTTGATCTTTAGTCATACTGTGAATTTTGTTTTGTAAGAAAGGAGAACAAAGATATATGAATAAATAAATCAATCTCGAAAAAACCTATGCTTTATAAGTTGTTCATATTGGCAATAAATTTGCTGTAACTATTATCGTTTAATAATTATCAACCAAAAATGACCAAAAAAAATTATTTTACGAAAAATATTTTCAAACAAAAGAAAATAATTTCTTTGTTGAGTTCAAGATGTTTTTAAGTGCTTTTAGAGTATTTTTCATATTTAAAAAGTAACAGGAGAAAGAAAGAAACGGTTAAGGTAAACACCCACTTTCGGGGTGCGAAATTTTACCAAAAACTTTTCAGTTCTTCAGATTATCAAATAAGCCACAGACACACACACACACATATATATATATACAATTCCGTAATTTTTACTTTCTCCGTTACGAAGTACGAGAAAGTATTGTGATGGTGATTTTTTCAAAAAAATTTTTTACGGTAATATCCGTTTTGGGGTCCCTAGATGCCATTTCAACAATTTCTGGAATTTTTTTTTGTGTCTGTGTGTGTGTCTGTCTGTGCGCGCTGTATCTCAAAAACTAATAAAGCAATTGATATGAAACTTTGAATATCCGTCTTATTTGATAATCTGAAGAACTGAAAAGCTTTTGGTAAAATTTCGTACACCGGAAGTGGGCGTTTACCTCATTTTTGGTTTTTTGGCAGTATTTTCTTAAATATGAAAAATATCACAAAAACATTTAAACAAACTTTGAAGACAACAACGAAATGAACATCTTTTGCTTAAAAACATTTTTCATAAAATCATTTTTATTCGAGAAAAAAAATTATATCATATTTTTTTTTAATTGTTGGTTTATAATTATAAAACGATAATAGTTACAACAAATGTATGTTAATAATAATTGTAGAGAATTCTAAAATGAACAACTTATAAAGAATAAGTTTTTCCCGAAATCTCTTTAGTTTTTGAGTAAACTCGGCTTTTAAATTTGTAGTATAATTTTTCCATCTTTCATAATTTTGACGTTTCAAACGTCAGATTCATCCGAGTCTACAAACGTTCGATGTACATTTAAAATATGATTTCAATTGAAAATAAACCACGAAAGCGTAAATATAAATGATACCATCAAGTCGGAGAAAGTAACATGATGGCCGCATTACCATTTTTTACCAATGTTATCTTAATTATTAATTTTAATGAGCGAATTTTTTATTGGTCCTTACTTTAGATTTAAATGAATTGTTGATTTTTATTAGCAAATTTTTGGCCGATATTTTCGAGTTTTTTTATTTTTTGCCCTATAATTTAGATTTTGCTGACTGAATTTTTGATATTTTTGGCCTGTACTTGGTTTTTGTATTAATTTTATGTTATTTATTTAATTTGAAATTTTTTGTTTTTTGTTTAGTGTTTTTAATTTAATTATAATAGTTGTTTTAAGATAAAACTAATGTACTTTGAGATTTAGCTAGAAAATAAAGACTGCGCGATTTGTGTTTTAAGGAATTACTGAATTTTCAAATATTTCGATTCGATTTTTATTTTTTTTTTTTCGAAAATTTGTAATTTTTAAATGCAGCCAATTTAGTTTTTTTGGTAATTGTTAAATATAATACTTTTGAATGAAACTGACCACCCGGTATAACTGGAACTGTTTTGAGATTATGAAAAAAAAATGCGAACAATTTTAAGTAGTTAATTAGCGAGGCTTTCCGAAAAATTAAAGAATTATTTTAATTATTTGGAGGATACTACAGCACGATTAAATATTTTTCTAATTTTTTAATGGCCTTTTTGTACTACCCAGTGGCGGCTCGTGGAATATATTGATGGTAGAGCCATTTATACAATACCCTGCCCCCCTCCTTTTTTTTGAAGAAACAAAGAACCATTTATCTTTTTAGACCAATCCAATATTTTGGAACAAAACAGCCGAAGATCTAAAAAATCCTGGTTTCAAAATGAAAATGCAGACCAAAAAATTGAAAAAACAAGCAAAAGAAAAATTATTTGTCTTTTTCAGCCCCAAAAAGAATTATTTTGAGCTTAAAATAAGTTCCAACGACAAATTCGAAAATAATAGCAAAAATTTAAAAAAATCGCAAGATTAAATCAATAATTCAAGTTAAGAAAATCTAAAATATGGGACAAAAAATAAAAAATTAAGAACAAAAATATAAAGTTCGTGCCCAAAAATCAAAGAGGTAGACCAAAAAATCAAAATTATTAAGAAACGAATCGAAAATTTTAGTCAAAATAAAGACCAAAAATTGGAACCCAAATAATCGAAAATACAAAAAATAGGCCATAAAATTAAAAATGTAGACAAAACATCGAAAACGAGCGTAAAGATAAAAATTGCAAACAAAAAAATCGAAAATTTCTACAAACCAAACGTATATTTTGGTCAAAATAAAGAAAAATACAAATACGGAAAAAATAGAAATCTAAAATATGGGTCAAAGAACCAAGAATCCTGATATAAAAACAAAAAACGCAGACAAAAAATCGAAAACTTAAGTAGAAGCAAAATAATTTATAATAAATTCGAAAATAATAGCAAAAAATAAAAAAATCCGTGAATTTTTGAATTTATGAAAATCAATAATCAAAGTTAAAAAATCTAAAATATAGGATCAAAAATAGACCAAAAATCTAAAATATACGATAAAAATTGGGACCAAAAATCTAAAATTCTGACCTAAAAATAAAAATGGTGGACCAAGGAAAAAGGAAATTTATTTGACAAATAAAAAAAAATAAAGAAAAATTTAGGCAAAAGATTTAAAAAAATCCACAATGTTGGTCGAAAAGTCGAAAATTCAGACAAGACATCGAAAACTTGGGCCTAAAGATAATAAAGGCAGACTAAACGGAAAATCAAAAATCCGGACCAAAAAAATCGAAAATTTTAACAATAATATCGAAAAGTTGGGTCAAAATAAAGACAAATTTAGGTCAGAAGATTTAAAAAAATAATAAAAATCTATAATTTTGGCCAGAAAGTTGAAAATTTAGACAGTACATCGAAAGCTCGGACCTAAAGATAATAAATGCAGGCTAAAAAATCGAAAATTTCAACAAACAAAACTCGAAAATACCGGAAAAAATAAAAAAAATCTCGCATGTAAATCAATAATTCAGATTATAGATATTTTAAATATAATAAAATTAAAAATTTGGAACTAGAATTAAAAATTCGGCCCGAAAAATCAAAAAAGCGGATAAAAAAATCAAAAATTTTAACAATTAAATAGAAAATTTAGGTCAAAATAAAGAATATTTAGAGCAAAAGATCAAACATTTAGACTTATATCGAAATATCGAAAATACAGGTCAAAAATCTAAAAATTAAAAATTCGGCTCGAAAAATCAAAAATACGGACAAGAAAACCGAAAGTTTTAACAATTAAATCGAACATTTATGTGAAAATAAAGAATATTTAGGTCAACAGATCAAAAATGTAGACCCAAAAGAATAAAAAATACAGGTCAAAAATCTAAAAATTAAAAATTCGGCGGGAAAATTTAAAATGCGGACCAAACAGTCGAAAATTTAAACAATGAAATCGAAAATTTAGATCAAAATAAGGAATATTTAGGCCAAATGATCAAACATTTAGATAAAAAAAATCGAAAATACAGGCTTAATAATAAAAAATGCAGAATATTCTGGTGAGAAAATGATTCAAATTAGTTCCAAAAATCACTCTATTCAAAATAATTTTCCAATTTTTTTTTAAATTTTTGCTTTAATTGTCCAAAAAAGTGAATCTAATTCGAAAAAGAATTCAAATAAAACCATTAACTTTGTTGGGATCACCACCTTTTGTGCCGGGAGTTTTGACAACTTTAGATTTAGTAGATACATTTTGAATATTCAAATGAAACAATTCACTTGGTTAGTATGACGCTCAGTAGCGGCGCGTGGAACATGTAGATGATACTTTTACAATACATAATATAATTTTTTGACGAAAGAAAGAACGTTTAATCTTCATAGTCCAAGATTATTTTGAGTTGTAAACGTTCATAAATTCAAACAAGCTGAAAATATGATTTATGTGTTTAGATTTATCGTGCGTTTACATATTTTGTCCCAGACATGCACTAAATCTGTAACACCATTCTTCGTCCATGTAACCTCGCCATCAAACATTACACACGGAAAACAAAAGAATTTTAAGAATTAGTTAAAAATTCTTGCTGAGCTTGAGTCTGCAGGTAGTGCCATGGCTCCTTGGCTCTATATAACGAGCCGCCCCTGGTACTACCTACATATTTTCGGAAAAACGGAGTTATAAAACTGATGCGTGAGATTCGTGATTCAGCGAAGGCAACTTTTTTTGTGGAAATTCCGAATTCTTATCAGCGCGCCTTCTCTAATCCCAGTGTTGCCTGATTGGGGGGTTTTCCCCAAAATAGGATTAAATTAAGGTTTTGGGGTGTATGTTGGGAAACTTCAACCGATGGGGTATTTTTTGGGGTGGGTATTTTATGCGAGGAGTATTTTTGTGGGGTTTTTATGAATTATTTGGGGAAAATTAAAAATTACTCCTGGCAACACTGGTTGCGTACGTCATTACGTGGTAATCCGTAATTAAACTGAATTGAAAAATTCACAATGTTCTAACCACAATGAATTATTGTAAAATATATTACGTAACATTAAATAAATCTGCAAAAAAAAGAAACATTCTTAGTAAGGATCAGGATATAACATATTTTTTTGAGATATATTTTATTTATTAAAAACAAAATATCTAAATAAAGTTTTTTTGTTTAAAAAAAATATAATAAACTTTGAACAAACATTTAAGCATAACAAAGTATAGAATAACCTTTCTTCGTATCTAATTTTGTTCATTAATGAAGAATATGCAAACATTAATTTTATTTATGGATTTTGCGACGCAAATGCAGTAGCTTCTGTGCTCAACAACTTTAAGTATCAACATTTAAGGTATTATGCACATTACATAAAGATAGAAAAAAAGATAATTAATTTGCTAACTCTAGTGATAATAATAAAATAATACTACAAATTGGATTCACTTGAGACCTCACTTATTGCAGATTTATTATTCTTTATTATTTGTACTATAAATTGGACTTTCAGTTTTAAAACTTTACCATGCGATATCTTCGTTAGGAAACATTTAAAGATACATATTTATAGGAACTTTTTTTTCCTTTGGATGAGTTTAGTACACTGTTTAAGTTTCCCAAAAACAATCTGAACCACCCTGTATACATTAGTACAGATCGCGTGTATTATTTACTCTAAGCAAAACAACACAAGTTGCTTGGTCACGTCCGCAACGTCAATGACAATTAGATATTGTCCGTGGCACTGAATAATCATTGACCGCAATATTCCTCTTTACGTAACCAGCAGCAAAATGTTTCGTTAGTCAGGGTGTTGAAATTTAAAATGTTATTAGCATCAAGTGCCGCCAAGGTCCGATTTAATACGTCGGATGCTCGTCAATTGCGGACAAATTGTTCTCAATTTCCTTTCAGCTTTGTTGATGCGATTTGTAATTATACGTTGGATAATGACGCGTGAATCATTATTCACACTAAATTGCTGATAATGAGCAAGTTGTGGAAAATATTTAGTGCTTTTAACAGTGGCGGATCCAGGAGGTTTCTAAGGGGGGAAGCACTCGAAACAAATATTCAAAAGAATTTAATCAAAAATACCTCAGATATTTTAACGACAATTTTATATTTTGTTGTGGACACCTGTTAACCGCGACAACTAAAATTTCACCAAAAAAACGTTTAATAATGAGCAAAAACTGTTAAATAATAAACCTCATTGTTTAACAGTTGTTGGCATAACAATCAAAGTTAATTCATCGCTCGCGTTTTTAAACCCCAGTTCATGCAATAAATAATCACTTTTTACACTTGTACCTTAAATAACTTTTAAGCACCATACGAATCAAGCGCTGTGCAATAAATAAAACCCAAGAAAAAACCTATACACCCGTGAAATTACCCATTATTATTTCTAATTACCGAAATTACACATTGATGATGATTTAGTTGTAAAAACTAATTGCGTTATTAAAACTTAATCTTCAAAAATTTAACTGTGTGAAGGGTAACACGATAAGTTTAAGCCAGTCACGTATGTCAACACGATAGGAAACATTATTATTTTCGGTTGCAAAAAAAAAGATGATTGCGGTAATTATCTGACAATCGGCACGCAATTGAAGTGGCTATGAAATTGCATAAATGTTACAATCGTGGAGATTATCATCATTGTCAAGGTTACTATTGATTGTCGTCATCCAATGCCGCGTTATTTATTATACCGATAATCGGAATCAATTATTATCTGAATGGCAATTAATACAAAGTAGGAATGAATAATGGTGTTTTGTACTAACAAATTAAATGCTATTTATTGTATAAGCATGATAGTAT
Organism: Ocypus olens; assembly: GCA_910593695.2. Lineage (NCBI taxonomy): Eukaryota > Metazoa > Arthropoda > Insecta > Coleoptera > Staphylinidae > Ocypus > Ocypus olens. The sequence continues at coordinate 13,445,812 of OU343063.1, read as the reverse complement.
CCATTACACTTGTTCAATTTGATGTGTGCTTTCGGTAAATATTAATTTGTATTTAACAGCAGAGCATTATAAATTAATTTGAAAACCAGTTGGAAATAAACATAATACTTTAATATAGGGTTGCCATGTTGAAATACGTTATTCTAGGGTAATAATGCTAAAAATCTATACTCGGCCCACCGAACCGGTGGTATAATGGGTTTGCGTGATTTTCGCGTGATGTTCGATGATTGGTCAGCGCAAACGCATGTGAAACGTATGTCACGCAGCCCAAATTTTTAATCACGCCCGTTGTATGCCATGTGTTCTCGTTTTTCTGTCTTATTTAAATGTAGTGATTACGTTCTATCCTTAAATCAGCCTTTTTCAATTACATTTAATTAGGAAGTGTTAAATTGTTAGATTTTGTGGGTTAAAGTAGAAAACTGTATATTTCCGGCACAGAACTAAAATGTGGTAAGGCTGTGTGAATCAGGCTTTTCATACCATCTATTCGGTGCGCCGAGTATAGTACCAAAAAAGTTCTGAAAAAAGAGGACAAATCTAGGTTTCCAGAATCAAGCATTGTTCGAAATTTAAAATTATACGGTAGAAAAGATGATCACATCTTATTAATTAACGTAATTGTAATTAAGGTCCCCCTTTGTTGAAAGATGGGTTGCCTAATTTAAAAAAAAATTAAAACAGAATCAACTCATTTAATACGAAATAAAAAGTATAAATCTTTGCTAATATTAGCTTATCAATTTATTATCTAGTTTTATACGTTGTCCATTTTTTCTGTGACTACAGTTTTTTTTTGCTAATTTGGTAAATAATGACAATTTCAAGAAAAAACGCTTCATATAAAAATCACAAAAATAACATTTTATTGACCTGAGTATTTGGATATCATGGAAAAGAATTAATAAAAAAATGGTGATGTGGCCATCATGTTACTTTCTCCGACTTGATGGTATCATAGCCATTTATATTTACGTTTTCATGGTTTATTTACAATTAAAATCATATTTTAAATGTACATCTGGCGTTTTGTAGACTCGGATGAAACTGACGTTTAAAACGTCAAAATTATGAAAGATGGAAAAATTATACTTCAAATTCAAAAACTCAGTTTACTCAAAAACTAAAGGGATTTCTAAAAAAACTTATTCTTTATAAATCCTTTAAAATTCAGTCTGGAAAAAAAATATTTTTTTTCAAAATTTTGTAACAAATTTTTCTTATATTTCTACATCCCAATTTAAGCGTTTTACTACCTAAAATAATTTGTTTTATAAAAATTGGCATGTTGTTAAAAAAAGTATTATTGTTTTGAAGCTAAGACTAAGAAATTTAGAAAAACACAAAAAAATTAAAAATTTAAGTTTTGAAATTTTTAAAGTATGAAGCGTATTATGGGGTTCATCTATTTTCAAAATAATTTTGGTTTATAAAAATCCACCCATTATTAAAAAAGTTGTGACGTTTTGAAACTGAGACTGCAAGTGCATGATAAGAATTTTAGAAAAAAACACAAAAAATTTAAAAATAAGATTTTTAAAACTTTTCAACTATGAAGCGTATTGTGGGGTTCATCTACTATCAAATTAATTTTGGTTTATAAAAATTCGTACATTATTAAAAAAGTTATGACTTTGAATCTAAGACTGCACGCGCTTGCTAAGAATTTTCGAAAAAAACACAAAAAATTTAAAAATTAAATTTTTGAAACTTCAACTATGAAGCGTATTATGGGATGCATCCACTTTCAAAATAATTTTGGTTTATAAAAATCCGTATGTTATTAAAAAAGTTATGACCTTTTGAATATAAGACTGCCCGCGTTTGCTAAGAATTTTGAAAAAAAAACAAAAATCTAAAAATTAAATTTTTGAAACTTTTAAACTATGGAGCGTATTATGAGGTTCATCTACTTTCAAAATAAATTTGGTTTATAAAAATCCGTACATTATTAAAATAGTTGTGACCTTTTAAATCTAAGACTGCACGCGTTTGCTAAGGATTTTTGAAAAAAAACACAAAAAATTTAAAAATTAAATTTCTAAAATTTCTAAACTATGGAACGTATTATGCGGTTTATTTACTTTCAAAATAATTTTTGTTTATAAAAATCCGTACATTATTAAAAAAGTTATGACGTTTTGAATCCAAGACTGCACGCGCTTGCTAAGAATTTTCGAAAAAAACACAGAAAATTTGAAAATTAAATTTTTGAAACTTTTAAACTTTGGAGCGCATTATGGGGTTCATCTGCTTTCAAAATAATTTTGGTTTCTAAAAATCCGTACATTATTAAAATAGTTGTGATGTTTTGAATCCAAGACTGCATGTGTTTGCTGAGAATTTTTGAAAAAAACACAAAAAATTAAAAAATTGAATTTTTAAAACTTTTCAACTATGGAGCGTATTATAGGGTTCATTTACTTTCAAAATAATTTTGGTTTATAAAAATCTGCACATTATTAAAATAGTTGTCACGTTTTGAATCCAAGACTGCATGTGTTTGCTGAGAATTTTTGAAAAAAACACAAAAAATTTGAAAATTACATTTTTAAAACTTTTATGCTATGAAGCGTATTATGGGGTGCATCTACTTTCAAAGAAATTTTGGTTAATAAACATCTGCACTGCATTCTCTACAATTATTATTAACATAAATTTGCTGTAACTATTATCGTTTTATAATTATAAACCAAAAATTAAAAAAATAATAATAGATTTTTTTCTCGAATAAAAATAATTTTATGAAAAATGTTTTCAAGCAAAAGATGTTCATTTCTTTGTTGTCTTCAAAGTTTGTTTAAATGTTTTTGTGATATTTTTAATATTTAAGAAAATATTTGCAAAAACCAAAAAAAACAGTTTAGGTAAACGCCCACTTCCGGTGTACGAAATTTTACCAAAAGCTTTTCAGTTCTTCAGATTATCAAATAAGACGTATGTTGAAAGTTTCATATCAATTGCTGTATTAGTTTTTGAGATACAGACAGACAGACACACACACACACACACACACACAGACAGACACACACACACACACACACACACACACACACACACACACACACACACACACACACACACACACACACACACACACACACACACACACACACACACACACACACACACACACACACACACACACACACACACACACACACACACACACACACACACACACACACACACACACACACACACACACACACACACACACACACACACACACACACACACACACACACACACACACACACACACACACACACACACACACACACACACACACACACACACACACACACACACACACACACACACACACACACACACACACACACACACACACACACACACACACACACACACACACACACACACACACACACACACACACACACACACACACACACACACACACACACACACACACACACACACACACACACACACACACACACACACACACACACACACACACACACACACACACACACACACACACACACACACACACACACACACACACACACACACACACACACACACACACACACACACACACACACACACACACACACACACACACACACACACACACACACACACACACACACACACACACACACACACACACACACACACACACACACACACACACACACACACACACACACACACACACACACACACACACACACACACACACACACACACACACACACACACACACACACACACACACACACACACACACACACACACACACACACACACACACACACACACACACACACACACACACACACACACACACACACACACACACACACACACACACACACACACACACACACACACACACACACACACACACACACACACACACACACACACACACACACACACACACACACACACACACACACACACACACACACACACACACACACACACACACACACACACACACACACACACACACACACACACACACACACACACACACACACACACACACACACACACACACACACACACACACACACACACACACACACACACACACACACACACACACACACACACACACACACACACACACACACACACACACACACACACACACACACACACACACACACACACACACACACACACACACACACACACACACACACACACACACACACACACACACACACACACACACACACACACACACACACACACACACACACACACACACACACACACACACACACACACACACACACACACACACACACACACACACACACACACACACACACACACACACACACACACACACACACACACACACACACACACACACACACACACACACACACACACACACACACACACACACACACACACACACACACACACACACACACACACACACACACACACACACACACACACACACACACACACACACACACACACACACACACACACACACACACACACACACACACACACACACACACACACACACACACACACACACACACACACACACACACACACACACACACACACACACACACACACACACACACACACACACACACACACACACACACACACACACACACACACACACACACACACACACACACACACACACACACACACACACACACACACACACACACACACACACACACACACACACACACACACACACACACACACACACACACACACACACACACACACACACACACACACACACACACACACACACACACACACACACACACACACACACACACACACACACACACACACACACACACACACACACACACACACACACACACACACACACACACACACACACACACACACACACACACACACACACACACACACACACACACACACACACACACACACACACACACACACACACACACACACACACACACACACACACACACACACACACACACACACACATACACGTCCCTACATATTTGTGGCACCGCATGATATATCCCCATTTGTGGCGCTTTTGTTAAGATACTGTCGTTCCGCTGCGCTTCTTTCCATTATTTCTGAATATGTGGTTAATTTTACGATACCCTCCATATAACAAAAGTTATTGCAAAAAAATCAAATGTGCCACAAATATTATGAAACGTGAAAAGTTAACACATGGTGTCACAAATATGACTGGTATCAATTTATGGTGCCACTAATATTGCATGCCATGAAAATGTGTGTAAGTGTGTGAAAAGCAATGTTGCCGTGGAGATGTGACCGTCTTATAATTTGCAAAGAAAGTCCTTGTCACGCATTTTCTTGCCCGCGCAACGCTTCCAATAGATAATAAAATAAAAATGTAATACCAAATAAATAAATAAATAAAATATGAGTAATTAAATGAATTAAAATAAAACATAAAGATTCAGATTCAAGATTTTTAACATTAAGCACAATATTGCAATTTGTATCTTATATACCGGGTGTAACTGAATTCTGGTAGACCCCAAATATCATTTGCATGTTTATATATATAAATATATATATGTATATATATATATATATATATATATATACAGGGTGTGGCACTTAAGACGCCTCGGATCATAGCTCCTTTACGATAAAAGCTATCGAAAAAAATCTAAGAACAAAGTGGTGCATAGTTACCGTCGCTATGTTTCAAAAATATTTCTAATCATCAGTGGCGTGCCGTACTCCAGTGGCGTACCAAACTTATGTTTTTTTAAATGGAATGCCCTATTTTTTATTGCAGATTTTAACATGTTATACCCTTCACTTTAGCGGTTTCGCTGTTATAACCCTTTCTTTCAAAATTGCGCCCCATTTTTGAGATTTTTTTGTAGAGAAACTAATTGACGCCGGCGCCTAAATTTTGAATTGAGGTACAGGTTAAGACCTCGTGTACCTTCACATAATTTTTTTTCGGGTAATTTATGGAAAAAAAATAATTTTTTATTGATCTTCGCATGTTGTCATTTTTTCCGAAAATTTCAAATGGCACCCCCCTAAAAAAATTACGGCGTTGTACAGCCAAAACTCTAAATTTTTCATTGGTGTAAAAAAAATTACACATTGCATAACAAAATTTCGGAGAAAAAAGGAATTTCATCGCAAATGTCGGGAAACGTTTTCCATATGAAGTATTTTAAAATCAAAGTCAACTTGATAATTTTTTTATTAAATAAAGATCTATACTATAGATATGCATTACCATTAAATATAGTGTAAACTCTACTTATTTCACTCATTTGTATTATTGTAACAATTAAAAATAAGATGTTTCTCTTAATTATCTACAACGAATGATTTTCTTTTATCACTTACAAAATTTCGATATATTGAAAAACTTCTGTTTACTTAAAAAAATATACTTCTATGAATTATAGTATTAACATAAATGGTTCATTTATTAAGGATTATAAGTTATTTAAAAGATTCATGAATGTATTTATAATTTATCAGGTTACTTTTAAAAGTTATATGTTTTGTGTATAAAATTTACTATGTAGCGGCAAGTATCGCTACAAACGACTATAAAAACCACAACTATAGAGATAATGAGAAATACTATTTAGAATTTGAATATACTCGAAGGATAAATAAAATATGAATTATGTTGTATAATATGTTTCGCTAACAACGCCTACCATTTTCAAACATGAAAATAAAACAAGCATTTCTCATCCGGTTCAATTTGAATATATTACCATGTTATACAAAACAAAGTGAAAAGTGTTTTATTATATTATTCAACATGTATAAAGAAGTGGAAGTCTCCAGAATAAACAATATGAATGATATTGGTTTGAACCGGATTTTGAAATGAGTCGTCTGTCCTCTTTTCTAGGAATTCCTTTTAAAAATTTAAAGGGACGCTTGGTACCTGCTTTCGACTGCTGAGACGAACAATGCCGACATCTGGATATTATAAATGTTTGAAAATACAACTTTCCTAGTACTATAAACACTAAAAATGCAGTTTCAATATAAAGATTTAACGTGAATAATATTTAAATCTAGAATTATTTTATCTTGAATATAATCCTCATTTATAAATCGTGAAGTATCTTCGTGAGGAAAAATTTCCGTTTTCAGTTGTTTTAAGCTCTTGTAGTTTTTTAAACCTTTTTTCCCTTTTAATTTAAAAGGTAGACAAATATTATTTTTCTTACAGTTTTTTACAATTAAACGTTTAAAAGTCACGTGAATTTTCAATTTAAAATAGTATCAAATTCAAGATAAATTAAATTTATAATTTTCATATTCAATGCCGAAAACGAAACACTGGTAATGTCATGAAATCAATTTGTCAGTGTCAATTTTATCATAAGGGCTAACGTATGTTTGTAATTTCCTTACCATGTTCAAAAATTGAATTTGAACATCCCATCATTTTTTCAAAATATTAATAACCCCCAAAATGTTTCCACATGTAAAGTTTATTGCCTTTGGCAAATCAATTTCATTACGCTAATGAGAGTTTTGTTTTTGAAAATAAATATGAAAATGTCTGTATTAACTTTCAAATTAAGGAAATAAAAATAATATCCACAAATTGAAGCAATGACTTTTTTTGTTAATACAATTTGAAAGATAAACCACTCAAAGCTACGCTATGAACTAGATTTAGACTCCTTATTTATATGTTTTTTTAAATTTATAACCATCACAAAGTTTCGGCTCAGAACGAAATCGAAGTCAAAAAATGGTAGTTGAAGAGGCCAAAAACGGAAATAATCACGTTAATATTACATAATTATGCATATTAGCAAACTCTTGTCTGTTATCCTTTTAAAATACTTTTGTATGTAACCACAGAAAACAATAATTTATAAATATTGGTTACTGGATAATAAAGGAACTTAGCACAGGAGAAAAACGAGAATGATTTCTTATGTACTTACCCTTCGGATTTAAATAATTATAAACAGCGGAGCATGACAATACAATTTTTCCGAAATTATCTCTCCAATAACCTAAATAGGCCCCCATAAATATTTTTGGGTCCCACACGACAAGGATTTGTACGATGAAACCATAAATTTATATAATATCTATAAAAAAACGAGTATTAAACCATACCCTTTGAACTAATAATTTAACCTAATTTTATTGTACAAACATTTTAAGTTTGGGTTTATGATCAAAATGTGCCTTATAAACTAATTGAAAAATGGTAAAATAAATATTTTAGAATAAGCATAGCTTTAGAATATGCATGGCTTAATTAAATAACCTTGACAAAAAGTGATTTTTTATGTTTGTGCTTGAAATGCTCCAAGATTTCTGTTGGGACAATAAAAATAGTCTCTTGATGTTTTAAATGTATGAAAGCTCACAACTTTTACAGCAAACTTTTGTAATAGGATTAAAATTATTGGCCTTTTTGAAACTATTGTTACATCCAGTTATTTTAGGTAGGTTGATAATACTAATTATGTTACAACCGTCTTTAGTGAGGTTTATACATTTAAAACTTTTCTGGTATAAAAAATATAACAGAATATGCGAAAATGTTTTAAAGCTATATTTTGAGTAATTGTACTTGAATTGCCTCGTCAGCTATCGGGTGAAATATAAAGGGTGATTGAAATTCGAGGGCGAGTATGGGGATATAGCTTATTATAGGAAATAGAGGGTAGGTTTAAATTCGACACTTTTGCAGAATTTTATGTTGATTAATAATCTGCTTTAACATTTAAATTATTTTAACGGTTTCTCTGCAGTTTGGAAAGAAGTGTAAATCGTAATTTCGTAAAAACGTTCCTACGGCATCTTTTTACGTCTTATCAAATGGCGAACGATTTTTATCTACAGGGTTAGTTTTTGTTTTTTTACACTTAGCTTTCGTTTTCATTGTGGGCACAATTTATGATATATACATATTTAAATCAGATTTTTTTAGCTGATTTCAGTGATGTGACACACGGGCATATCCGTTGCAATTTTATTTCAGTATTATGATTATTACAAGTATCATCTAGTACGAATCGAGCTAAGAGTCAATTGCCCATTGAATTTATGTGATTTGAATTCAATAACTGGCACAAAACGGTAAATAATTTTAATTGTATCAAATATTTTAATTAAATACAATTTCAATTTGTTTTTCTAAATTTACATATTTTGCTAATAAATGTCTTTCGAACATTGTAATTTAGTCAAATTATAGGTTTAGATGATATATTATTAATAGATTATGCTTTTAGGGGGTATGTTATAATATGCCGTGTATTTTATTACCACGGCCGTTAAGATTTTGCAAATTAACTTTTGGACCATATTTTAACATATGAAAATATTTGCTTAAAATCCATATTAAAATTTTATCTTTTTACAGCGAACTGATTGTTCTTATAATTAGAACATTTTTATAACAGACAATAGATTGTAATTCATAGGTTTCTGCTTAATTTTTAGGAAAATGACATTGACATGAATTACATTTTCTCGTATTTCGGTTATCAAAGTTAACATATCAACAGTTAAATAATTAAATTTTAATATAGTACCACTTAAAACTTAATATGAAAACTTTAAAAGTTCACAGTAAAAAATACACTACATATCAATTCATCTTATAAGTTGTGCTTATGTTGGTATCAATATATTTAATTTTTTTTTTGCATTGTAATAAATGATGTTAGTTTGCAGCTTCTCAACCATCCCATTTGAAAATTAATTTTAGGAAAAAAGTTATTCTTTATAAAAAGTTCTGCATGGTCCAAAACCTAAAATGCAACCATCAGCTGTCAAATTTTTTTGGTCATATACGGAGTTTGTGTGAAAATATGAATTTTGTTCCAGAATAAAGTACCTTTATTTTTGACAATATCAAGAACTGTTATAAAGAAAAGTTATTTAGAATTGAAAACTGGGTTCAGTCATACAGTCATGTATACCTGTTGCTAAAAATAAGATTTTGTAATTTTTCTTTTTCTCTACAGTGATACATGCACATTGATATTTCAAATGTTGAAATGACAGTGACAGGTCTGTCATTAAACATCAGATATTATTTAAACATTATAAATGAATAGTAATTCCGGTGACATTGAGTTTGGAGAAAAAATAGAAATTGTATTAATTGTGATTGAAAATTATAAAACGTATCGGGAAGCAGCTGAAATATATTATAACAAACATCCAGATAAAAATGTACACAATACTACAGTAATGAATATTTATTTCGTTAGTTAGTTAGGGTTGAAGGTCATTCCATCATCGACAATTTTGGGAACTCACTGTACCATTTGAATTAAATGAAGCTTCATCTTCAAACATGATTATTCTAACCCAAAATGGATGCTCTTCTAACTCTCCTTGGATAAGAGAACAAAAATTGAAACCACTAACATAATCTCTAGGTTTTAATGTGGTTTATATGGGTGGAATTTGTGTGCTTTCAAAATATTTGCCATCATATCTTTACCCTTTTGCGCAGCTAATATTTAATATATTCTATTGTAGATAACATTACATTTAAAGTCCTCACTTTAAAGTCCTCAGTTATCGACGTTTGTTATTTAATTTATTTTTAACATATCCATATGTTTTAATTATTTTCATTTCAAAATATTAATTATTGTATGTACATTTGTGTCTGGATGTTTCTTATTAAATATTTCAGCTGCTTCCCGATACGTTTTATAATTTTAACTCACAATTAACACAATTTATATTTTTTTTACTTCGCAAATTTAGCATATCTTACTATGTTTATAATATTAGGCAAATTATTCTAAAATTTATGAATTCAAATTAAATTTTAAAATGAAAAAAAAAGATTTGTCATTATGTTGTTCTGTCTAACTTTTCTCTATTACACACACAATTTACGGCACAAAAGGATTATCAAATACAGGTTTAATACCGTAAATTATGCATTATTCATTATTCGAAGAAAAATCAGTTTACTTTTGAAAATCAAAACCAATACATTTTTTATTAAATATTATATTGGTATTCATTATTTATTTCCGGCGATTTAGCTGAAAAAATATCTCAGATTTATAGCTCAGGCAAATATAAGTTTATAAAATCATCGAACGTTACTTGAAATAGTATAATTTAGGCTATTATTTAACCACCAATTTTTAATTTAGTAAATGTTATATACAATTTAAAATTGTTCGAAAAACTCTAAACTAGTAAAGTCATGAGTAAACAAACGGTAGAAAAAACCACTTACGATTCCGCCATATTAGTAACGTCAAGCCCTGATTTACAAAATTTTTGCTTTGAAAAACTTATTTTAGGATACACTCGTCATTTGAAAGTTTCGGTTCTCATTTAAAAAATAATTATGTCCGAAACTGACACACTTATTTGTCGAAACTATGTAGTCAGAAAAAAGTCGATAGAGTTATTCGAAATAAGGATTTGAATGTAGATGTAAGTCATATTTTTTTTAGATTTACAATATCTCCTTACTTTAGTAAGTTTTGAATTTATAAACGTCACATAAATGGACATTTCGGGTATTTCACACGTTCAAATATTCGCAAATTATGTATCTAATGTTCATTTCATGGTTTATTTTATCCATTCGCTGTTTTGGGCAGCAAAAAATAATGAATTCCTTAATAGCATAAAAATTAAAAGATAATAGTTTGATTTTTACCAACATTATTTTTTGTAGTAAGTTATTATTATTGATTGGTATTTATTTCTATATTAAAATCTATAAGAAATGTATGAATAAAGTTTTATTGAGAAAATGGACGTAATAAAAAAATCGAAGATTTATTTCTCTAGCGTGCATTACAATAGCCATTGAAATTCAGTTTGAAAGAGCAAGAAATTTACAGAAAGTTATTAATTTAAATAGCAATAATAAAAGTCTATTTTTAAATATGTATAGAAGTAGGAGCCAGGCCTCAAATATTTATCTTTCGCAGATGTTAGCATTCGTCACCCCCAAGTGTTCTACCTGTTTTGGACCGTCCCTTTAAATTTTAAAAGGAATTCGTCGAATGAATGCGTCACATCCCAATATCCGGTCCAAACTAACACACAATAGCAATTAACACATAACAACATTTACACATTTACAGTAAAATGAGAATGGATCAAATAAACCAAGAAATTAATATTAGACACATAATTGGAGCTTATTTGACAGTGCAGCATATACAAAATATCCATTTATGTAAGTTTTATGAACGTAATTTAATTAAAAAATCACTGAACTAATTGTAAGGAAGGAATGTAAATCTGGTATGAGAAAATGTTATTTTCATCAATTAAATGTGGTTGCAAATACAATAACATTTTCAAAAAAAAAATCGACTAAATAAGCGGTCAGGGTTTTGCGTAATGACTTTACTTTTATTTTATTTACCGAATCCGAAAATGATTTGTATACAAGTTCTTTGGAATTTAATAATGCGTTTAGTGATGATGTTGGATATTCGTTGGAACTTATCGTTTTGTTGCTAGGACAACGCACTGTTGCTTTTATTTTCAAAACGAAATTACTCAAAAAATTTCTAATAATGCAACTTAAAAAAAATTACTAGAGAAAAATCTCCATAAAGAATAAAAAAGTGTATTGTTATAGCAACAAAATAATCAACTTTAGTTTGATGCAATACTGAATTTGGTAAATAATTAAAAAAAAAATGTTATTATGCGACAAATTTTAGACACGCAGCGCTTATTTTAGTCAAATTAACTTGAAAAATGCCTTAGGCGAGGGTATAATAGTATACTCTGTAACAAGGTTAAAATGGAAATTCGATGCGAGTGGACTAGCATCAGAATTTCCATTCTTACCTAGTAGTAGACTATACTTTCTCCTCGACCAGATAAAATAGACTAATACAATAATTATTGTATTAGTATATTAATTATAATTAACACAAAGAACTTACGTTTTATTATCGCGTTTGTGGTTATGTTTATAGTATTTTGACAATTGTGATATCCAAGGCTAATTGTTTTATTCGAAACGGTGTGAGAATATTCATTCCATTAGTTATTATGGAATGAATTACATGCAAAACGCATAAGTGCATTTTATTTTGATCCATAACAAGAGTGAGAATGTGTACGTTCTATGATCAAAATTGATTTCAGAATGCTTAAATTCTACAGTGGTCGTGGAGAAAAAATAGTATTGTATTGTAGTTAAAAATGCTCTATCTAAAAAGTAAACAACAAGGTAGGTTGTTATTTGAAAATAACAATATTTTTGCCATTCAAATGAAAAAATGAAATGAAATATGTCTCTCCTATAAACTTTATAAATTTACTAAAAATTAATTATAATTATTAATCCATAGAAACCTGCAAACACCCCATCCGCAAGTTGTGGGATAAATCCATGAGAATAAAGTATAAGTTCTTGAAAATCTGTAATAATTTAAGTGAAAAAATGTAATAATAATTACCATCGATTTGAAAATTTACTCAAAATTCATTCCGGATTGTATTTTAAGAAAATTATTAACAATCTATTTATAGATTTTCAATTGATGACAAGCGCGGTAACTCGTGTGAAATCCCAAATATTTTAATTTTATTTTTTCACTCTTGAGTAACAAGTTACAATACACGTTTTTTGTTATGCTATTGCCTTTTTTTGCCATCTGTATGGGAAGCAGGAGTTTGCATAAACATATAAATACAATGTAAATCGCCAATGTACATTGCTGAATTTTCTATTCGATACAGAAACCAAATTAGAATGAGTTACATTTTAATTGTTGTCAGAATAAAGACAGCACTCTCATACTATTCAAAGCAATTATGGTGAAAAATCTAATCGCTCATATTTTCTTTGGTTTTTATCAACTTTTCCTAATATTTTGCAAACAAACATGTAAGTATATGAACCAACCTAAATATTCCAGCGTTCATGAACATATATTTAGGGAGATGCATTTCAAACGAACTTCTTACTTATTGTTAGACAATTTTGAAACAATAAATATTATTTTTAAGAAGTAAACATATTTTTAAAACAGTTTGTTTGATTATTGTCTTTAGATTGTCACTAAAAATTCTTAGGGGTCAATGAAATCAACCAATTTAATTTGAAAAGGTCTCTGACAAAATTTATCTATTTTCGTTTTTTTACCTATGTTGTAGTATATTCAGAGAGTTGAAAACAGCTATGCATTAATTTTTCAGATGTTCAGTTTTTTTTGTGAACAGCCATTTTGTATTGGTGGGTCAGCCTATTTTGCATTTTGTAGAGATTTACGTTAAACTCTGTAGCTCCTCGGTTTTTGGAGATATTTGGTTCAAAAAGAAACCATGTTAAAGAACATAAAATGTACAATTTTTTCTGTTAAGTATATATATATATATATATATATATATATATATATAGGCCTATACTAAATTGTAAATTAGCAGAAAATAGGTAAATGTTAACGTTTCCAAAATAAAAAGCTTCTCTTTAAAAATTAAAAGTGTTAAAGATAAAACGAAGACTCAAATTCATTTTTTGTGGATATAGTGTCTATAGTATACTACTTCCCTAAAAAGTATCAGGCCAGAGAGTTACATCCTTTTTTAAAGGGTCTTCAAATATTGCAATTTTCCTAAAATCAGGTATTTTCGATCTGAAATATCTCGGAAGGGACACACTTTAAAAACCCAATATTTTCACAAAACGTTCTTTAATGGTGTTATACTAAGTGGTTAAAATTTCATCACGTTCTTTAATGGTGTTATACTAAGTGGTTAAAATTTCATCACTGAGACTTTATTAGCTTTTTGGTTAGAAATTTAAAAAATAGCTAAAACTTCTGGAAAATAAAAAAAAATTAGCGACTATCATTGGTTGATTTGACATGGATTGACCGTTAGATATACAGTATGTTTTTTATCGTGGGCCATAGGATTTTACATGCTAAAACTTTTACCTTGTGTTAATGTATATTTTATCATATAATTTTGAAGCAAATTTTTGTTAGTAATATAAATCAATTATTTTTCTATATGATGGGATTAATTAGAATTATTTAAACATGTTTTATTCCATTAAAAAAATATTTTTTTTAATATAAGTGTCGACTCAAGTACCTGTTCCCCGTACATGTTCAGGTAATGATATTTATTAATATTGTTTAGTGCTATTTCAAAATTAATCATAAACTATTTGTATCCTTAATATGATGTATAATGCTCTAGTGCAGAGAAAGGAGCAGTGTTGAAGTTTTTTGCAACGCACATAAAAAGAAATACTGTACCAGGAAAAGTAAACTGCATAAAATGTATGAATAGCAATTCTATATTATCTTCACGCGGTTGGACTGACATTAAATT